>CM040744.1:17258217-18505717 GCA_022829145.1 Albula goreensis
CAGCTTCTCACTAGGGCTTTTACAGAAACCACATCTGTATTTTCGACATGTGTGAGAGAGAAAGAAAGAGAGAGAGAGAGAGAGAGAGAGAGAGAGATGGGGCAGAAGAGAGAGAGAAAGAAGTGGGGCCTGACTCCGTGACAGCAGCAGTCTCCAATCAACAGCACGAGAGTGAGAAACAGTTCAAGTTAAATTAACAGCAGGAAAATAATGAGGCCCTATGGGTATCTTATCACTTCAGGCCCCCCACCCCCCACCCCACCCCATTTTCCACCTCCTTTCAATCGCGAACAAGCGTGTCGGTGTCTCTGCTCGACGCCGGGATCCGCCAACAGCCTCTGTGTTTTTGTTGCAATCCTCCCCTCAACAGCTTTCAGCTCTCTGCTTAAACGTGTTCCCTCCTTACTAAGGTTCTTCAAAAACGTGGCGAAAAAGTTTTGGCCATTGAACCACTGAAATGCTATTGATTTTCAGTCTTCCCGTTTTCTTTTTTTTTGGTTTGTTTCTTTTTTGGCGTGTCTATTTAAGTTGACCCTTCTGCATTACAACAGATGTAGATTTCATTCGTGATAATCTGGAAAAAAAAGAAGAGGAAAAAACTGTTATGTGTTATGTAGGGCAGTCGTAAATGAAGCACTTGCTAGAGGCAAAGCTGGCATTGAATAACACCCACGTTTCCACTTGCTAAGATTGGCACTTCTGACTTGTTGTTATGAACTTAAAACAGGAACATGCGAAGCAGTCAATTTGTGAACCTTCAAGAGGTTCATGTTTTTATATGCACATATTTGAGGAGCGGTACATTTCTGGAGATGTATCAAGTTGTAAATTGGCCTGCTTATTTTGAATAATAGAGTTGGATTAAAGAATCAAATGCAAGAAAAAAGAAAGCATAAATAAACGCATGAATTTGTTTTATTTTTTTCAAAAGTAACTGAGTGTTGTTTATCTGGAATGTAGGTAATGTGAGAATGAAAGCAAAATCCTTCCTAAATGGGAACACTTTTTGGTGTCTTATTGGGGGTGGGGGTGGTGTGGATGAGTGTTTAAGGGCTTAGAGCTAAAATGAAGGAAAAAGATATATAGGAAGAACCAAGGGAAAACTCTGCAGCACGCATGCATTTAAGAAATAAAGTGAAACAAAGACCTTGTTGTCAGTACATCTCAATTAATTGGCCAGCCCAGGGAGAAGTTCAGGCCTAGTTCTTGTAGTACTTTTGGTCTGAGTCAGTCCCCTCCCAAACCCCACCCCCCACCCCTCCCCTGACTCCCTCCGAATTCCTTAACAATGGGACAGTGTTGGTGCAGACGCACGCATGGGGCATAGGGGATAAATGGCCGCTTGTCATCCCCCCGTTCTCTCTCGGGAGCCCCCGGGGAACTGGGGCAGGAGGTGGGAAGCAGAAGCGAAGCCATTGTGAAGGGGGAAGCAGTTGGGCTCTTCCTGTTATGAGAGGAAATGCATACAAATGTGCTTCCTGACCCCCTCGCATGCCAGGGAATGAAGCTGTTATTGACCTTTTTTTCCTGTCTCTCTCTCTCTCTCTCTCTCTCTTTCCCTCCCTCTTACTCTCTCTACCTCCTTCTTTGTCCCACATTTTTCTTTGTCTGTCTCTCTGCCTTCTACTCTTTCCCTCCCTGTCTCCCAGTGTTTCCGGCCCCTTTCTCTCTGCCTCTATCTGTCTTTCTTTCTTTCTCTGTGTGTCTCTATTTTTACATTATACCATCTCTCTCCCCTTCTTTCCCCCATTGCTCTCTCCATCTTTTTGGTGGAGGTTTGCTCCTGCTGTCCCTGGGCTGGCGGTAAACGTGTTTATCCTCAGAAGGTGCTTACATCACAGGCAGAGTGAGAAGGAGCGGCAAAGCAAAGTGGTGGGAGCACTCCCCTCTCAGAACCTACTCCTCTCCTTCCCTGACTCCCACAACAAGACTAGCCGGCCTATGAATGCACCTTACAGGACCGGGGAAAAGAATCTAAACAAACCCACTGCATTTAATTAGATGCATGTGCACCAGTGCAATTAAAATACTGGAAGGTGACCGACTTGCGGAGATCAAGCACGCGTTGCTGAGGTCGCATCAGGCCTCGGCCGCTCTGTAGATATTTATCAAAATTTTTTGATCAATGGTCACATAATTCAACTCTCAATCTTCGTTATGAAGCTTTTGAGCCAGACATGGATTAGCAAGTACCACTACATATTTGAGGGAGAGTGAGAAAAATTCAGCGCTGTCATCAAGGCAGTGACATGCAACTCTGGGTAAGGTGCGCTATAGCAAGGAAAATAATACATAAATAAATAAATAAAATGATCAAACGTAAGAACTATTTTGTGAACTGATTAACTATTTTGTGAAATTTCATAAAAAAACAATTCTTTGTCATAATGCAGTAGCATGATTGGGATCTATGGTTTTACTGAAGCTTATACAGATCAGAGTGGAAGTCTAAAAATGCCTCAGAGGAGGAAAGTATAGCCCCAGCAACCAGAATTGCATGAAAGACATAGGATTCAGCCTAGGAACCTGTTGCTGAAGACTTCAGTGAAATGAAATGATTATGTAATTTCAAAAAAATCAATCTGCACAAAAGCAGGCCTTAAAAAACCAACAAACATCATTATGGGCCTTGACCAGGCACTGGGGTGAGGGGGTGTTGGGGTGCATTCTTCAGTCTGCGGTCACAAAGAAGCGGGGGACCAAATTCACAGCTCAGCTGGGTTCTTCTCACCCTCACAAGTACGACTGAACCTCATGCGCTGTGGTGGAGGTGCTTCAACTGACATTTTCTGTAATTAGCACAGTGGCACACATTTCCCTGGAGTGGTGCTATCAGTATCTCAATACTTGAGAAACAGGACATAGCAAGAGTTAAAGAGCAATTAATGAATACAGAAGTATGAGTATGATGGCACGGTAGAATACTAAAGAGATTGGGGCACCAATCTGGGGGTATCCGCTTATTGACTGGTAATTGGAATTTCACCCTCAAAACCAATGATTGTAAGAGTGCAATGACTTCCATGACAGAGGTTTACTTCAACAAGTTAATTCATTGTAAATGCCACAAAAGTTTTAGTGTCACCGAATGACACCTCTGTTTAATTATGTCAAGTTGTTTATTATTTATGACAATGTTGTCATTTTTTAATAACTGATTATGCTTATAGTATCATGTCAGTAGGGTTGTGGCAGGAAATGGTAGATTTGTTTCATATCACTGATGATTCCTATCTTAGTTTATGGGATAATACATAATTACTTCTCCAAGAGACACTTGCTTGGACTGGAGTTTGAATCTTGGACGTTCAATTGAAATATCACAGTAATTATTATCATAGTTTGTTGTCAAGTATTTTTATTGATACAGTGTAGCATGGTTTTTACGGTTTGTGTGTGTGTGTATGCTGTTGCATTTGTGTGTTGTGGATGTTTTTCGATTTATGTGTTGTGTGCCTATGTGTGTATGAATGTGTGTTGTGTGAAATTTGTGCTTGTGCAGCTGAGTGTGTGTTTGTGTGTGTGGTGAATGTGTGTGTGTGCCTGAGTATGCATTGGGTGTGTGAGTATGTGTTCATGTGTATGTGTTCGTTTGTGCACACTCAATACATACTCACAGTGTGGGAATTTGTTTATGTGAGATATGTCCATACCTGCACATGGAGCTGGTAGAGTGACAAGCAGTGCATTTACCATACACCCCTTTGAGTCAGCCCTGACCCTACCCAGGGATCAGAGCTCGTAGAATGCCATACTCCAGCACTGCGGCCAACTGAGCTTCAAAGGCGAGCCAGGGAGCCAGCCATGCACGCGCACTTTAAAAATTTATTACACAATAAAAAAAAAAAAAACAGTGTTAAAGATGGCTCTGCTTTCAGCCTGGCCATAGTCCATAGTCCAGTTAAAGAGGGGAACTTTTCATGTGTTTGATTCCTCCCACCAAAAAAAAAAATAGATAAAAAAATAAGCTGTGGAAGCCCTGATTCCATGTACTAATACTGCACCATGAACTGTTCTGCCAGATGCAGAAATCTTAAGCTGGCAAGGGAAGATAATAACATTGTGTGATGTATACAAGTGTTCCACAGCATAGTCTGAATGCTTCCAAAGTTCAGATGGAGTTTTAGTTAGCAAAATGTAGTCTCCTTACTGGATTGCATTTTAATGCGCAAACCCAGCAGAGAAATGACAAAAGCTGGTTCATACAGTGAAGATCATTATGGTAGTAATCCAGCCAGACAGCCGTTGATCTTTTTTATTTTTTTTGTTGCATTTGGATGTGTTGGAGGCTTTGTGATTAATGCTCACTTGTTCCGCAGACCAGGTAGGGTGCAGTACAACTCAAAAGGGAAGAAAGGAAGGAAGATATGATATCTGGGGCTGACAATTACTCATCCTGACATGGTTCTTGGTCATTACGTGCCACGGGTCTTTGTTCTAAATATGATTTATTTTGTCATATATCTGCGCGGGTCTAGGCCAGGCACTGAAGCTGTGTGATTGCAAGCTGGAATCTTTCAGGAAACGCACAGAGAGGACATAGGTACACTTCCTTCTGTTCAAAGGTCAAATGCCTGATGGCTGCCTTGCCTTTCCTCACCATTGTCTCACCTATCGATAAAATTTTGATATGGAGCTACAAAATGATTGATGTGTATTTTTCAGAGCTGAAAACAGGACAGGTCTGGTGTTGATTTGGGCTCTTGTTCATAAAGCATTTTAGAATTGCTGCTCTAGGATCAGTTTTTTCCTGGGCAAAACTGATTGTTGATTAGCAATGGAGGCACTTAATGCATACTGGCCCTCAACCCATATTTCATATGTTCCCAGTTCAATTAAACATAGGTGAGAATGGTCAGGATGCTTTGTTTTTGCATCTCATAAGAGTTCAAGTAACCTTGGATTTATAGAGATCCAATTGCGCCTAAAATTTTTACCTAAATTTTTATACCTTCCATATAAACTGTATTTGTTTTTTTAATCTTTTGATTCTGTTTTTATAGTGTTTAGTTCACTTTGACAGCATTTATTTTGCAAGTCATATAAATGCGAGTCATACAGTTGTGATTTGCTAGTCTGCTCTCACATGGTGGTGGATAGGCAAAGTGATGAAGTTAATCATTTGGTCCTCACTGCACACACTTTCACAGTTTCTCAGGGTGTGCATATTGTTTTTCCCATTGGACCTCCCCTACACATTTGGGATAATTGACACAATTGGGGTTACCACTGGTACCTTAAAACTCTCAAAATACAAATCAGGAGCACCACCAATTAATGAAACCCACCTGGCTGAACCAGCTGCGTAGCTAGAAATTCTGAACCCTGTACACAGGCAGGCTCTGAGGGCCCCTCCACTCTTAAAAAAAAAAAACCCATTCCCAGATTTCCATGGGCCCCTTCAAATCCTTAGGCCCTGTATGCTTAGTACCCTTTTTACCCAGTGCTGTGCCTTTGGGCTGAACAACACCTCAAACTCCTGTTTTTCTAGATGCGTATTGTACAGATAAATTATAAGCCCATTATGTTTGTAGAACTTGGTGCCACTAAAAGTGGCGAATTGCATAATTTATGAGGTGGGAGCACTGCTCAGGTCTGATTTTAGGGCCTTTCATTGCTGGAACAATCATAGACCACCTGACCCTCCCATGCTGCTGTTGACTGTTGAATTCAGTCACCATCCTGCTGAGAAAAAGGAGGTGGGTTATCTCAAGTAAATACAAGATGCGAAGTGTCAAATTGACATGCCGTAGACTTTTTTTTTTTTTTTTCACAGCAGAAAAGGAGGTGAAGAATTTCAAGAAGAAGTGATGATAATACAGTATGTGTAGCACGCACCTAGCCCGTGTGGTTTCTGTGGGACAACTCAAACATCCAGTGGATGTGGTGAGACAAGCACACTCTATGAGGCAAAGGGCTCGGCCCGTATTTTTGAGAGCACATTGCAGTCCATGAAAAGAATTTCTCAAACGACAATTTCAACTCTTAGAAACATGCGAATGAAAGACAGCCATTGGCGTTTTGGCACCCCATCATTGTTTTGCAATTGCAATCTGAAAGCAGGCTGGTGAGGTCGAGGACAGGCCTCAAAACAACACAACAAAGGTCCTAATCTTAAACCATGTTTCAAACTGCTCTGAACCATTCGCAATCTGCCCAGTGCTTATCGGCAATGACGGCACACTCTCAGTTCCCCTTATTTCACTTAAGCTGTAATTTCTTCATTAAAGATTAACAGAATTTATTTAAAGTAAAGTTTACTATTACCACTGCTACTGCTACCAGTTAAGAGACCAAACTTTTTAACTGTCCAAACTTTTGTTAAATTGCTAAATCCAGTGTGTGTTACATGATTAAAGACATAAAAATAACCTATATCACCTTTTATTGTCTTGAACTTTATCTTAAAGCAAATAAAGAGTATAAATGTTTTCACCAAAATGGCTGTAAGCATTGAACTTAAACCAGATTTATCTATTGAAGAACATGATCACTGTTGTCATTTTACCACAAACATATAAAATAGAAGAAGGAATATAGAATTTTCTTTGTTTGTTTTATGTTTAGTGACTCAAGAATTGTGACTAACCAGCTCTGTTTCTTCGTCCCCACTCCCCACCTCTTATGCTCCAGGTGACATTTACGAAAAGGAAGTTTGGTTTGATGAAGAAGGCCTACGAGCTGAGCGTGCTGTGCGACTGTGAGATCGCACTCATCATCTTCAACAGCACCAACAAGCTGTTCCAGTACGCCAGCACCGACATGGACAAAGTGTTGCTGAAATACACTGAGTATAATGAGCCCCACGAGAGCCGGACCAACTCTGACATCGTGGAGGTGAGACCCAGCCGATTGACTTTAAGATTTAATTCAATCGTTTGGGCTGATATTCAATAAGCAAGCATCAGGGAGCCTTAAATTTCTGTTTCCTGATATCAGCTCAGTCAGAAAGTGTATTAATATGAATGGTGCAATTTTTCCTGTTTTTATTTACTTTTTGGTCAATTTTAGAAACTAGTGATCTTGTGTAAATGTGTGGCCCATAAATGAAGGACAAAGGGCAGCATGAATGAATGGGGGCCTTAGCCTTTGTATTGTGGTGAAATCATCAGTATCAAGAGATCAGTAGAATTGTGTGGTAAAGTAATGTTAGCGTTTTGTAGAGTCTAAGACAAAGAAGACTTGCTGGATAGACGACAGGAGGTTGCGTTGCATGTGTACAGTGTTGTTGTAGCTGTCTGTGTTGATGAAGCTGATTGCTAAGTGTTTGTGTCTGTTGCATGGCGAAGGCTTGCAGGCAGACACGTTGCCATCTGGTACCTGCTGCATTGGTGGGGAGCTCCACATCGATGCCCATGACCCTGGGTTGATTGGGGGGGGGGGAATGATCGTGTCAGCACCCAGCACTAAAGCACATATCCTGAAATGGGCCTGAAGCCTGACCTCACCTCGTTATGCAACAGGCTTTAGCGGTCGCCGGGTGAGGGGCCTGATGTGCTAAGGGACTTAGCTGCTCCCTGGCTCACTCACCTGCTTAAATGTGATGCGTAGCGTTTTTCTATTTAGCATAGCATTTTTTTTGTCCTGGACATGTGAGATGCTGGGAAAGGGGAGAGTAGCGACAAGCCTGGTGGTTTGGTAACAAGACCCAACACCTCCATACACCACCCAAACTACATGCTCACTTGTAGGCCACTGCTCTGAACCCGAATTTTGATAAAGTTACGACCTGGTTTGCGTTAGCTTCTCCTTGTGATTTCTCTCATTTTAGGACCATGTTTATTCCCATGTGAATAGTAGGCTATTAATATCCTCCTTAAGGCATGGCTATTCTGTTTGAGGCATCTCACCCCAACGGACATCAAAGAGAATCATGTGCAAACATGCCCTGACCTGTCTCAATGAGGAAACTAAAGGCCCATGAGAGGACATCCTGGTTTGATAATAGCAGTTTTAATAACAGTTTTGGGCAACAGAGATGGAGGCGTTTATTCTTGGTTAGCATTGACCAGAACATAAAAAAGCAACCAAGTTGGCAACATTCTCCATCCATCTACCATCTCCCAGCTGTTTATACCAGTTTTCCAGAGTTCACCAGATGTAATTTCTTCCTTTGCTTGTTTCATTTATAAATATTATCAGTCCTTGCTGGTTTCTATAGCTACTGTCCCTTAGTGAAGCCCACAACTGGGGGATTGGTTTTCGAGCACTACAAAGTAGCTTTTAAGTTTTGGGTTTTCCGTGACCCCAGGGATAAAAGAATTTCATGTTTGAGAAGCTTATTGCTGGCGGCGATGGAATGCACTCCTTTGCCCTTGCCGATGTCTACGTATGAAAGGGAAACTTGAGTGGGCTGCGGAATCGCATCACCCCCTGAAGACACTGACTCTTACTCGTACATCCTATCTGTTAAAGTCTCATGTGGAAAAAATAAAAATTTTCTATATTTTTTTTCTGTCCACATAGTACCGCAGAGAAGGTTTTTCCTGTCCGTAAAAAAGAGTTGTTCCAGCTAGAGAGAGACAGAGAGAGAGAGGCCTTCCACAAAGAGACAAACTGTCCTGTTTGAGTTGTTTGGTAATGAGTTTTGACAGGAAATCATGAACAATGAGGGGGATAAGCATAGAAAATGGTAGCACAGAGAGCTGATGTGAATCTGCTAACGAGGTAGCAAGACTTTGAAAACACTCTAACAGATGGACAGGGCTGCCGAAAGTCACCTGACTTGTGTTAGCCATTCAAAAGCCTTCACTCTATACAGCAGCACAATAACAATTGGACTGACCTGCTGACTAACTGGCACTTTGCAGTAAGTAGCTCCACCTGCTCTGAGGGTTTGTGGATTTTCCTTCCCCAGTCACCATGGGATAGTGCTCAATGTGGTTTTCTCTGTGAAGCCCCTGCTGTGGTATGCATTTAAGAAGCTTTTGGCTGAGCTGTGAATGCACTCATGGTCATGCTTATGATACCTTTACCTGTTAGGCTGCTAACTGTAGGCCTCACCATCTTCTCACTCTAGTGTTCTGCAGTTCTGGATAAACTTCAGGGGAAGTGCAGTGGTAATAAATCAATGGTCAGTAGCTGCCTCTGATGGATCCCAAAATAGAGTAGGTGCATGACATGATGAACCAGCCAAAGCCAGCTAAATCCACCAATCAGAAATCTGTAGACACTAATCAGATTGCAAGACTTCTGGGCTGGCAAAGGTAGCAGATTTATCCAGACAGTCTATGTGAGATAGAGCGTCTGAGAGTCAAGACTGCACTCGGTGACGCTTACAGTAACTCTTGTAACAACACTTTTGGTGAACACTTAGCGGTTTTCGCCCATGACAACAAGCTATCAGGCTCCTGTCCTACCAGGCCACATGCTCTGCAGCTGGCGTACATCACTGCTGACATCAAAGAAGAAAGTAGACTTCCTGTTGAGATCTGTGCCCCTGGGGATAGGGGGGTGGGTTGGTGGGGGTGGTGGTCGGGTGTGTAGGAGAAGACAGGTGCATTTTGGAGTTGGCGCAGGTTGGAGGGTCACTAACAGCCGGTAGTCCTGGAGGGTCACTAACAGCCGGTAGTCCTGGCTGTATGTCTGAGTGGGAGATCAGCCAGCGGCACTCTCAATGGGCTACCGGACCACATGGCATGAGCCACGCACACCCATCAGCTCAGTCCGAGCTGCCTAGAGACTCAGGGAGAGGAGGGGAGGGGGAGGTGGGGAGTGCATGGCTGTGCAGTGTGTCCGCGTGGGCGGCTTGAAAGGAGGCTTGCTACATTAGCAATAGAGCGCTATATAATTAGCATGTCTTGGGATGATAATTAGCATTGTTGGTTCAGTGGCACAGGGGTAAAGGAGTGGGGGTGGGAGGCGGTGGGGGGGGTGCTGAGGACAGTGATGTTTATGCTTTATTGAAGAGTTCCAGTCCTCTCTCCTCAGCATTCTCTCTCTGAAGCCTGAGAGCACAAAGCATGTCTAGGCCAACAAAACACACATGCAAAACAAGTGTGCGGGTCTGTATCTGTGTGTGTGTGTGTGTGTGCGTGTGTGTGTGTCAGTAGGGGAGGGAGAGACTGAGACACAGAGAGAGGAGGATGATTCACTCCTGTGAAAAGAGTCTAAGCAGAACAGAACGACCCCCTGATTCAAAAAGCCACAATCCGCTTGTGTCTCATCTCTCCCAGACTGAGCCATTAACTCAGTTCAAGCTGTCATTTGTTTTTCCCTTTCCTGTGAGGAGGTGGGTGGTGGTGGGAGAGTGGGGAGAGAAAGAGGAGAGAAAACCCCAAAGACACATTAAAAATGACCCAAGATCAGGATCTAGTTGGAAAGAAATCGCTGAATGAGAACACGAGGACTGGCTGAGGGTGGCCAGACTCACTAAACTTAATCACCACGCCTGCAGAACCACAGCCCGAGCAATGCGCCCTTAACGACTGAAAACAATGGAAATGGGGCGCATTGAAGGGAGCGGGGGACATTTGTTTGTTTTCCTGCGTGTTTGAATCGGCAGCCCAGCGGCCTCCAGCAGCGCACCCCGGCTCCGCGCCGCTCATTAAAAGTCTCCTACGCAGCAACATCAGACGCGAGACGCAGAAAGTTGGGAAGGCCCCCAATAATTAACGTTAAGCTCCGAAAAAAACAAAAAATTATCTATGCTTATATAATATAAAGAACGTGTTTTTTTTCTCTCTCTCTCTGGTTTTTTCTTCATTGAAACTGGAATGGGCTACGTGTCTCTTGTTGGCAGGTCTACACGACTGTTTAGTTTTTGGCTCGACATGAAGAAAAAGTTAAAACAAGTAGATGGATTTCTTGTAATGAAGAGTGCCAGGCTTGTTGCATAGACATGTGAATTGCATTAGGGCAGGAGCTGGAAAGCATAGGAATATGGCCAGAAAATGAGTCTGAGCAGGTCAGGAACTCTCATGGTTGTTGGTTACATTACTAGTCTAATACTGCATTGTTTATATTAGGGTTAATTATTTAAATATTTGTCATGGTTTTTGGCCATAATGAGTCATCTGCAAACACACACACACACACACACACACACACACATTAGATGGTTAAATGCTGTTCAAGACATTTTCATAGTAATCAATTTTTTCATTCAATAAAGTTATGATATTTTCCTGAATCAGCTAGAGAATTTAATTATGACATAAATAGTACATTGATGCTATGCATGTACCTTTCCAAGAGGAAACAGCTTCAATTCTTAAACATGTTGATCAAGCCGTAATCTAAAACAAAAGGCAGATCAAAGCTGAAGGCCTAGCCCAGCTGTCTGAATTCGAAGGCTTTGTGATCAGCCTGGAAGGTTTTTTCCTCGCTCCCAAATCCCAAGTCACCATCGTCTTTCTTCTCAAGGTCAGGAAGAGGCGAAACAAGCCCACCGTTCATATCTCAGATACCGCCAAACGTAGTCTTGACTTCAGATGCTCAATTCTGGATGGCTCAGTTTCAGCAAAATGTGGTTCAATTTATGGTCGTGGCTTGCTGCAATCTGATTGGTTCCTACAGCAGTGGATTTCATTGGCAAGGGTGATTAATCATGTCATTTACCAGTTCAGCGTTGTGGAATTCATATTCACTGACCACTGGTTTATTATCAATTCAAACCAGAACTGCCTATCTCTTGTCACTGGGCAGAATACTCACGGAGTGAGAAGTCAATTGGCCTTATAGATGTGAGGCTTACAAGCAAGGCCATGCTACGAGAGTTGATGTCACAGGATTCCGGCCCTTGTGCCCAATTGCATCAGGCGGCAAGGCTGCGTCAAAGTTCAGATGAGTGCATGGCATCAAGCCGACAAAGCCAGGCTACACGCAATGAGCCGCGTGGAGGGCCACCCTGGGGGGGTCGCCTGCTAGAAGTCCGGCAATCCCATTTCCCAAGATTAGCTTAATCAGAACGCTCACCCTTTAATCTTAAAAAGCAACAGCAGGGGCCTTGGGCCCCCCTCTCTAGCCTCACCTACCGAGAACTTCTGAATGGGAGGACAGGGGGTTTGGGGGAGGGGGCAGAGGAGGACCGGTAATTATTTCCAAAGGTCGCGCTGTTAACGAGTAACCGCTCGACTAATGAGATTCTGAAAAGCTCCCTCACGACACACCACGCTGCCGTGTTTTCGTCTTGTGCCGAAACGTGCGAGGAAGAGGAGCGGTGGGCAATCTCTTCCCTGAGACTGTCGCTGAGAGGAAGAGGGTGGGGTGGGAAGATGGGGTTGGGAGGGGTAAGAAATCACAGTAGTGATCCCCGCCAGTTCATTAAATGCCTCATGCGACATTTAATTTGGCAAACGAATAACGCTTGATTTTCACATTTATAAATACCAGGCAAAGCTAATTAATTGGGCTGATTTCAGTCTTAATTTGCCTTTCTGTAAAACCATGCCCGCCAACGCAATTAAAACATCTTTGCGCCATGCCTGTGAACTTCAACAGGTTTTCCGTGGTACAATGTTGCTTTTAAACTGTTAGTTTACTTTGAGTTTTGCTTGTAAAAATATTTTTCAAGTGTGTGTGATATCTGTGCGCTTGTTTGGACTACAAACACAAAACGGAGCACTAGCTTTAGGGAGGTTTCACTCTGGACTGGAGCAGTGAATGGCTTCTTATTTTGTTCATAAAGGCTCGCAATTGCATAGACAATAAATATATACATTTGCACACACATCTACTTCATTTGCTTATTACTGAAGCCTAATAAGAACGTTGTAGTTAACATGGCTTTCCAACAGTCATTATTTTGTTTGTTTATTACTTTCTGTGATGTGAAGTATATGGGGGAAAAAAGGACTGGCAGGATTGGAGAATGACTTGTTTTCGACAGGTGGACTTAAGCCATATTGGATGCTTTTCCCTGTGACTTTAGGATTTAACTGGGAATCAGCTTTGCTGGGATAAGTACATTAACCTTTCGCCCTTGGTAACTTTGGGGTTGAAAGGGCGAAAGCATCTGTCATCTTTCTATTGGTCAATATTACCAAGAGATTAAAAGCTGCGCAGTTTTGAGGCTGCTAGTTTATAGTTTTTCCTCATCTGACACCATGGAGGCACAGAAGAAGTTGATCAAATAAATGGTTATTACTTTCAAAGTGCAGAGGGAGGAAGGACAACAAAGACATCTCTATTGACTTTATTTATTGACTTACATCGGCATTTATTTATGTGGTGTGTTTGTGTGTGGAGGGACTATTTATTTGCTTATTTGCCATTTGCTCTGAGTTCAGAGCTGCAGATACTGAAGATTTCATTCCTTTGCAGGCAGCACATGCTCTGTTTAAACAAAGGAAGAGAGACGTAAACAAACTCCCAAGCATACAGGGACAGGGGAAAAAAACAGTCACACGTTACGTGTCTGACAAATATCTCCCCTCTGCTCAGAGCTTTGTGCATGAAGAATTTAGCCAACAGAGAGACTCCTTTGTGTTAGGTCAGTTTTTTTGCCCCTTGTTTCTGATAGTAACAGCTTGTTGCAGTTTGCCACCGTTCACCAGGGGGCATGGCTATTTATAAAACCCGAGAACTTTTTTTCTTTTTTCTCTCTCTCTCTTTCTTTCTCTTTCCTCTGTTTCCATTTTTTACCCCTCACTTCTTTGGGATTGAAACCAGCTGAAACGCCTGCAGTGACGCTTTTTTAAAAGCGAGGGGGGCTAGCTGCAGAGGGCTTTGCCTGAAAGCTCGCAACTTTGGTGCCCCTCCTCCCTTTTGTGTGTGTGTGTGTGTGTGTGTGTGTGTGTGTGTTTGTGTTCTTTTCCCTAATAAATGCCTCAAAAACCGGTAGTTGTCTAAAAATAGAAGGCAGCGGGGCTAAAAATAGCTCTTGGCTCACAGCAGTGCCAGGGAAAAAGGAGAAGAATAGGCGTGGAGTGGCTGTCTGACTAACCCTCTGGCCTACTCACTCAGCTCCGTACGTGAAAGCCTGGCCGCAGTCAAGGGCCCCTGGGCTGCCACGGGCAGGAGTCTGGCCCCCCGTCACGTCCCCAGGACACAGCCCATCTTTATGCTTCTCCATTTTGCTCTGTGCAAATTTTGTTAATAATTTGCAAATAGATAGAGGAGCTGTTGAAGACAAGGCTTTGTTTGTGAAAGTTTGTGATGGCTGGAAAAAAAGTGCATCAAGTGCAAACACGCTTGGACATGCATACACTACACACACATTCACTGTTTCCTTTTGTTTTTCTCTCATTTCCTGTCACACACATGCTCACACATGCATATTCTCTGTCTCTCTCTCTCACACACACACTCATACACATATATACACTACACACACATTCACCACCTCTTTTTCCCTTTTTATTACCTTCTCACACACCCTCCCACATGCATGTTCTCTATCTCTCTCTGTGTCACACACATATAAATACTACACGCAGACATTCACTATCTCTTCCTTTTTCTCTTGCTCTCTCTTCTCTGTCATACACACACACACACACACAAGCACATTAATTAGCTCTCTTCATGTCTCTCACACGCACAGTACAAATATTCATGAACATATATGCACTGATATACACACACAATACGGTACCATTGCACACAAACAGACACACACGCTCAAACCTACACTCTCCCACTAAAAAAACCTCTGTTGCCTGTACCCATCTGCTGTTTGCAATTTGTAACAACTATCTCTTCACAACTCATAGCAGACCTCCAGGACCTGAGAGGCAGAGAGAAAGAAACAAATTAACACGAGCCGAGCTCCAGTGGAGCCGTTCAGATTTGTCACGGTCTGTCGAAATGTGTGATCCGTTCCACGTTCCAGGCAGGAATTAAGAACTTTGTGGGATTCTTTGTTTTTTCTTTTCTTTTTTTCCAAAACATTGATGCACTGAGCACGGCCCGTCGTTGTTGTGGGTCCACGGAGATGACAGGGTTTTTGCGTGAGGAATGAGAAACGTGTTTACTTTTAAAGCACACTCTTTCTCGCTGCTTCGCAAAACCCTGCAGGTGCTTACGAGGCTCAGATCTTTAACCACACAGACGCTTCAGCACAAGCACAAATCAGTTACCAAGGAAGCCCTATGGTGGCTATGTAGGCTTTAAAAGAGCCCATAGAATTGAGTGCTCTTATTTTGAGACTGTTTCTGACAGAGCGAACAAGACACCTCAGGCAACTGTAGTAGTCTTTGAGGACTTCTCAACATAACTTGAATATGATTTTCATACCTTTTCTTTACTTCGAGACTCAGACTAAGCAGGCCATTGAGAGATGTTTGACTGGTTTATCTGTTCTATTTTCATTGATCATTCTCTTACAACTCCTACTTTTATTAGGATTGAAAAAAAAACAAAAGGACAAGCTGCTTTGTATGTTGAATACCATTTATAAATTCAGACATTCCGACATATTTGTAGGATCTTAACACCGAACTGACAATGCACCAAATTCACTGCAGGATATTTTGTGGTTAGGAGACTGTTTATTTATTTATTAATTAATTAATTAATTTATTTATTTATTTAGCTGTAATGAAGGCTAATCACTTTAAAATGTTGCTGCCAGGTTTTTTTTCAGAAGCAGATATTTAGGCCAATTTCTCTTTTATTAATATTGAATATTTTTGAAAGGTATTTTTTAATTTAATCTGGAAAATCCAAAAATAAAAGATCTATTTTTACAAGCATTTTCACTCCCCCCCCACCCCCAACCCCCACCCACCCCCACCCCCGTCGTCGTCATTGTAGGCAGGGTGTGGAACGAACAGGGCAGGCCCTGGAGGTCAGAAGCCTGATCATTGTTACCCACGGCCCCCAGTTCCCTTCCTGGACTGCGGGCAGTGATAAGGACCTCGGTGACAAAAGCTGATAATTGATGAGGCGGGAAGAGGGTGGGCAGAGAAGGGGCGGGACAGTGGCCCAGGCTCGCTATCTGAAAGAATCATGACCCTTGTGTCGGCTGAACACCCCCACCTCCTGCCCCCATACCCATATGGTCCCCACCACAAGTCCCTCTGCCCATAAGGCAGGCAGGCAGTTCAGTATGTTCACAGGCCCCACTGGTTGCTTGGACAGGGCTGAAGCTACAAGTAGCCTCTTCATTCAAACCACACTGAGTGGCATTGTGTCCCTGCGGTGGATTAGTAATTATCTCAGATGAATACCCACCACTGTCCCTCGCCTCTCCAGCCCAAGACAGATGTGGCTGAAGAATGAGAGACGCCAAACATTGAAGCAGTCACATGGGAGGCAAGGAACAGACTCTGCTCCAAACGGATGGTCCCAAAAACTAAAGAAAGTACATCCCTGTGAAAATGTTTCACACGCAAATGTGTGTGTGCAGACAGCCCGACGTTGTGGGTTTAGACCTCAGTCGAGTCATACCAAATGCTGGAAATGAAACCGCACTGTTAATCTCTGTTTGAAATCCACCACTTAAGAGACATATCAGGGTAGTGACCTGGTGGCTTCATACACAGCTTTCTCACTCCGATGTAGTCTAACTCTGCCCAACATCAGAGGGTGTGCTCTGTGACTAAACAATGGTCACTTACTACTTCTGACCAATCACAAGCTGCATGTATGAAATGATTGACTGGCTCAGCCAACCAAATCCAGCCTCAGAAATTTTCCACCACAAGTCAAATTGCTGTAATCCTTGAAAGTTAAGTGCTTGTTAAGTGCTCTATGGGAGACTGGGTGCACGAAGTCAAGAGTAGCCACCTTCTGACAGACTGATGTATTGTCAGTGGTTTGGGACCTCAAATCAAATCACATTTATTTGGGATGCACATTTGTCACAATACGGTTTACAATATACTTTGGGCTTAATGTTCACAAAAGCAAGCTTGTAACATGATAGAACTTCCTATGTGAAACAAAGAGGAAGAAACCTTGGGTGGAACCAGAGACTGGATCCATCTTTCTGTGGCTGGTCTAGGGTGTTAGGGCCTCCAGGCTGCTTTGTGGAAACAGGAATGATGTACCCAATTGTGTCAATGGAGTAAGGACACATTCACGTCCCACATGTTAAAATACCCAGCGCCTGTGAAATTTCAGAATGTTTTTGCTCAGAGCATCTGAAAGTATAAGACAGCCATGCCATTGTGTTTTTCCGCTGTTCTGCCACACAGCATTTTGTAAGTCTCCGAGTTGATGAAATTTGATTCTCCCCCTTCTCTTTCTTTCAGCATTATGTGAATATTCAGCCCTCTGAATTACAAGTCACTGGCCACAGCTTTGAGCCTTGTGTCTTTGTGGGGGGATTACAGAGATTCAGAGGGAACTCGCACATATTAAATATCCAAAGCTCTGCTTTTTGTTTAGCTCATCCTATGAGATCCACAGACAGTTGTAATTACACGCTTAAGTGCGTTATTATCAGCCACACGTGGCCCTTTGCTTCCGGGATGTTAGATCACACAGCGATGCTCGCGCCTTTGATTCTTCAATTACAGTGTACAGGGGGCTCCTCAAAGGCGGAGAATTACAGCAGGAACGCCCCCAAAGTCAGGATTTATGTGTGGGAGCCCAGTGTGATGGCCTTGGTCTCTGTGGCAGGAGACCTTATGGCGGACATTGAGAGGACACCATCCATACCCATCCTCAACCCTACCCCCACCCGAATCCCCTGTGTGTCATGTGATCCCGTGTTTCCCAAAACCACACTTAATAAAATGGTAGCCTCTCCACTTCGGCTTCCCCATCTGCTTCCAATAAGCCAGGCCATGCTTGATCTCTCTAATGCTTGCCACCGCATCAAACAAGCAACAGACTCCATTGCGACCCCCCATCCAACAGAACCCCCACACACACACACACACACACAACCCACACCCCCCTGTAGGAATATGTTTAGAACGCACTTTAGCTGAATGTGCAAGGAGTGGGTTTTAAAAGAAGCGTGTTTCTCAGTGTTCGTAGAGTAGAGGTTTCTTCTCCTGTAATGGACTGCAATCAGAGGTCTGGTTAGGTAAAAACCTTAGGGCCAGGCTGGGTTTTAAAGATGAGCATGGAAACACACACACACACACACACACACACACACACACACACACACACACACACACACACACATATACCAGCATAATCAAGGCGTGGCCATGGAGTGATGTTACATCATGCCTCCTTAATCAGACCACCCCATCGTGGCGTGTTGTGGGTTGCTGGGAAAAAAAGAAAACAACATCTGCTATGGGCTCCAGAAAATTACACACGATTGACTTGTCAGAAACGTGTCCAGTGGGGAGTCCAGGCCGTTTTCTTCCAAAAAGCCGCTTTGCTTTGTTTTCCAAAATGTGAAACATGATTCATGGTAATTGGCAATGTTATTGAAATTCATATGAGCCCCGCTTCGGCCAGTCTCAGCAGGCTTTTTCTCTTTGAAGGAGTGATCTTTGTCGCCAAGTTTTTATTCAGTATCTATTCATTTCCCCCTCATCGTCCCCTCTTCATAGAAGGGGCTTGCGGTTAACTGTTCAGAGGGTCAGTGTTACAGTACTGTATGTCTGTTGAGAGCAATGTCTTGTTTTCGATGCTATTAAATACATGAGTTCCCAAGGTAAAGTTGTTTTCAATAGAAATGTACCAAATTAGTGGTCCTTACCAATTAGATGTATATGTCTGATTTATGCAAACATATGCAAAGAGTTTTTCTTTTTTTAATTGGCTAAACTCAGTTCCAGGTCTTTTAGTCTGAATTTGTTAAATGTTTCTGCTTTTTTTGTTGTTGTGGGGTGGATGGATGTTTGGTGAAGGGTGTTTGCCATTCTGTCATGTTGTTGGAATGGTACCCATAAACATGGTATCGAATGAGCTGCATCGGCTCTGCCCAGCTCCAAGCAAACCCACATAAGGGAGGATTGAACATGAGACAGGGTGAAAGGGGCGTGGCTGGTACAAAACCGGATACCTTTTTTTAAACTCCCTCCTGAAATAGCCCGTTGCACTGAGATCCTGTTGCTCCATGATTCGGGCCCAGGGACAAATTTCCACCTGTCAGTGAGAGGTCGATGACCATGGTGATGTGGGTCTTCCTCCTGTAGTGATGGGAGAGTTTTTTCCACAGCAACCTCAGCACTGGTGGCAAAATCAACAGAATCAGGTCGCAGGCAGAGAGCACTAGCAGACCAACATAATCATTGACTGACTCTGCAGTTAGCTGCAGTTCTTTTCTCAGGGGAGAGGGATGCTGGTAGAGAGTAGCACGTTAGCACGTTGACATCAAAAAGGTGATTGGGGTATTGGCACTGTTGCCCCGATGCTCTGGAAATGCCGATGCCAGTAGTGGGAGCTGGTGGAGAGAAGCACATTAGCATGTTAACATTGTGATTTTAATTGGAAAGGCGTGGGGTCCTGGCACTGTTACCCTTCCCCTCAGGGACACTGATGGGGGGTGGTGGGGGATTGTGGAGTTAGTGGAAGGGAAGGGGATCTAGCGGGCTGGTGACTTAGCAGCGAGGCAGTTGCTAGCTACAGAAGACATGGTGGAGGTGGACAGAAGGGGGTAAGGGGGATTCAGAGTGTCAGCTGTCCGAGCCTTGCCCCTCCTCACCCCCTCCCCTTACCCCAGCCTGGCGCTCAGCCTGCTTGTAATGTGACACACACACCCGCTCCCCCGCGACAGCTCTCAGGCTGAAGGTTACTGATGATAAAGGTATGTAGGACGCTGTGTCTACATTCTGCCTGGCATCGCACCGAGGAGGTCCCTGACAACCACCGGGCCAGGAGGGAGACTGATGAAGAAGTAGTTTAATTAGGAGCAAGCCTCCGAAGAGGGCTGGGGAGGGGAGAGGAGGCACATTTCCGCCTTTCTCTCTCTCTCTCTCTGTCTGTCTGTCTGTCTCTCTCATCCTCATCTCTCTTTCTCATTCTTTCTCTTTTCTCTCTATCTCTCCCCATCTTTCTATTTCCTTTTCCCCTCTTTGAACCTGCTCTTTTCCCTCTCTGTTGCGCTCATCTTTCTATCTCACTTATGCTATTTTTCTCTCCCTCACCTGTATCACTCTCCAGCGATTTCTTTCCTCTCTCTCTCTTCCTTTACTCTTTGTTTCTTCAAATTAATTTCAGTTTGCTTGGCACAACAAACATATACTAGAATTGCCAAAACCAATACACACTGAACATTTCTCTCTCATTCCTACATCTCTGTTTCTCTTCCACTTCACTCTTTCCCCTTCTCTATTTGTAGCCCCCAGGTAGCTCTCCACTTTGTTAGATTGATCTGCCTTTATCAATGATTCTGTGAACTCTGGATCATGGAGGCTTTCTCCAGCAAAGGCTATGAAGATGTCACCAACGGACAGTAGGTTTTCTGTTTACTCCTCCTCAGCTGAGTTGTTTTTAGTCACATTATTTTTAGGTAGACAGACTGGAAACATTTTATATGATGGAAATTTCAAAGGCAAAATTTATATTTCAAAGCACGATGCAGGCTGAAATGAGATCAGTGTTATTTACATACACTGCATTGCCCACAAGCCTTTACTTCTTTGAACCACAGTTTTGAAAACTAGTACCCATTTCCATTTCATATGCAAACTCAGGACTTTTGAAAACCATGTACACATCATGTACGTCCGCACTGATGACAACCTAGAGTTCTTAGAAACCAGGAAATACAGACAGACTGCTCCCCTGCAACACCGAAGAATTTGGCTTGTCCACAGATATTCGGCCACACTGTCCATCTGTGTGTGTTTGTGCTTGATTTTTCCCCCCTCTGTGCAAATGTCCTCCCATTTCAAACAGTGATGTCCAAGGACGTGGAAAAAAAGCCATTCTTGATTGGTGGATAAAGGTGGCAGAATGTTGTCTTTCACAAATGGCAGGGTGCTGGGGATAGAGGAAGGGAGTGTTGTTTTTGTTTTGGGAGGGTTGTTTTGAGCTGTGTAGGGATGTAACTGCAGAGCCAGCCTTCTATGGCCATCCCCTGGAGTCTGGGGCTGTGATTGGCTGGGGCTTTGGTCCTGTCTTTCTCAGTAGGGGGCAGGGAACAGGTGCAGGGCTTGCTGACAGGTGCGGATGTCTTGAATGAGTGGAATTGCTCCCGGGCTGGCTGGGCGACCACAGACCGTGCCCCCAAAGTGCTGAGCCCCCCCGCTTCCCCTCCCCCTCTGGGGCGGAAAGCTAAGCCCCAGTCCGGTATGCCTTCTGATCACATGATGCCCGATGCACTTTCCACTCTTTCCAGCACGTCCCCCTTGAAGGTCCCCCATCTCGCCCATTGCCCCATTTCCCTCACCCCCTCCTCTTCTCAATCTCCTCTGCAGGGAGTTGGTCTCCAATCCTTGCTGAGGCAAAACCTACTGGCACCAGTGACATCAATCTGAGCTTCATGATGCAGTATCCCCTTAAACAGATAGAGGGCAGTGTTTCAGCAGAATCTATCATGTTGACTGTGTTGCCTGTTACTGTCTGTAGCAGCTGCTATCATTGCTTAAGTACAAACTTAATTTTATCCCTGGTGGGTTGTTTCAAAGAAGGTTTCGGGGTTTTTTGTCACAAGTTTGGGTTTGTTAGCAGTAATTCATGACATGAAAAGTACTCATACTAGCTATAAATCCATGTGACAATTTTTGGACACATAAGTATGAGTATACTGCCTCACTGTTCAATTTCCCTGGAAACTGTTAGTAATCAGACAGCAGTCATAAAAAAGGGATTTGTCTTCTAAATACTTTTTGAAAATGTTTTTTGTCAGTTTAAACACTTTTATGGTGAAAATTTACTGCAATGCAAATCACCAAGTTGCTTGAAAATTGATAATAATGAAATCAAGAAAGAAAAATCAGGTGAAGGCATCTCGGACTAAATTCTGAATTTTGTAATTATTAGAACTGTAACAGAAATGAGGAGATTAAGGCAGCATGGGGGCCAATGTGTCTGAGTTCCCTCTGTCACTTTTCGCACAGAAAATATAGGCAGGCTCCAAAGTAAATTTAATTACTGGGGTCTGTTGCCAGCACTCACATGAAAGGCAAAAGTGCCACCCGCTGCCGCAAAAGGCGATCAACTGCCGCTGACAGTCACTGGAAACGTTAATATTCCCTTACACTAATCCCCCTTTATTACAGCCAGTCAATCTGGAGGAGAGGGCTTTGATGAGACAGCTAACTATCTGCTCTCCTTTATCCCGCGTGCAGAATGAAACAAATCAGTGTAATTCCAATCTCTTTCTCTTCCGCCACCGTCACCACCACTCCTTCCCTCAGTCACTTACACGATTGCGATAAAACAGAGCACTGTCAAAAAAGGGGGAACCATTTGCAAATTAGTTTTGCTGGGACTCTGGTAGCCAGAAATGCTTCACGGTTCATGGAAAGAGAGGCTGTGCAAGCATCAACGACTACTGAAGCTGCATCCCCTCCCCATTCCAGTGCTTGCAAAGCCCTATTGAAGACAGTGTAAAAAGTCCAACAATGTTTAAGCCATTAGCGCGTTAGCCAGGGCATGCTTACATGTAGAGAAACACAGACACATGGGTTTGGAAGAATAGGAGTACAGGACAATGTATAGAAAAATGAGGTTGCAATTTAGAGGTTGCCAGTTCAGTTCCCAAGTTGGGCAAGGCCATTGCACTCTGGAGCAAGCTACTTAACCTTAATTGCTTCTGTAAATATTTTGTCATATGAATGGGTAGTATGTAAGAAATTCCAAACTGTGTTGGAGGCTCAGGATAAGAGTCTCTCTTAAGTTCACAGACGTGAAACGTATTGTAAAAGCATGGCTTAGTCCTGGTTACCCCTGAGGAGGTGCAATTTGTGCTAGAATGTGGCCATCAGGTGGCTATGGGGGATATTGCTGTCTGTGCTCCACTCAGTGTTCACCGCCACACCAGCTCACTGTGAACTGGTAACCACACCTGGGTCATATGCTATATCTAAAATACTTTAACTCTTTAGACACAAATGATATTCTGAAGATTGCTGACTGTTTTAAGAGACATATACATTTTCTTTGATACGTTTTTGCTTCCTTAAAATTTAATTTTAACATGAGAATGTTTGATGACAGGCCTGTCAGCTGTTTTTGCTGTAAATATGATGTATGCATGTTTTGGTTAGTTGAAATTAGCATATCTGAATATTCTGTTGGAGTTTTTAATTTTTTTTTATTTTTCAAGCAGCATCTAAAAGGTTAAAGTATCTCAAATATGTTTTGACCCTGGTCTGCAGGGAACATTTTTATACCTTGCGAGTATTTGTATCCCCACATTTGTGACCCAAGCCCCTGTCATTGATGTAATTATGGCCTGATTCTGTTGTCTACTTTTTTGGGGGTTTTGTGGCTGTAGTATTTACACAGACATTGTGTTTGAGTTTGCTGCCTGATTCTGTCTCATTTGTTAACATTCACTGGAGGATGATTCTTCAGTCGCAATAGTTTTGTATGTGTGAACCCTTTTAATCGGGTTTTGAAGAGTTTGGAAAGGCCACCACTATCCACTTACTGTCCATGCCTGCCATGAGGCGGACAACACCCACCCAACCCCCTCCCCACGGCAAACATGTGCGACTGTTTGTTTTTGTTCCATTTTCAGACATTGAGAAAGAAGGGGCTAAATGGCTGCGACAGTCCCGACCCAGATGCCGATGACTCAGTGGGACACAGCCCAGAGTCGGAGGACAAGTACAGAAAAATTAACGAAGACATTGATCTGATGATCAGCCGACAGAGGCTTTGTGTAAGTACACTCCTACAAAACCCACTCTCACCACTCCTCTCTCTTTCTCTCTTTCTCTCTCCCTTCTTCTCTCTCTTTTTTTCTTGTTTTTTGGTTCGTGTCTTGTCTATGGAAATTTCCGGGCTTGGGGGAACAACGCTGTGGCAGGCTTTGAGCAAGAAAGAAAACAAGGGCTGCGAGAGCCCGGAGCTCGACTCCTCTTTCGCACTCACCCCCCGCACCGAGGAGAAATACAAACAAATTAACGAGGAGTTTGATAATATGATCAAGACTCATAAAATCCCTGTAAGTACCCCAGAATTTAAAAAAACAGAGAAGTCCCCTCACAGCTGGGCTGCAGTAACCCTTTTAACCCTTGCCATGTGGACTCTTCAGCTCTCATTCTGACAATGTTAACACCCCCCAACCCCCAAGCTCTAATTCTGATTCGACAATTAACATGAAATTGACCGGTAATTGGACAAAGCCCTCTCAACCTCAAAAAAGGCTTAAGCCTCAATGAACTGATGTATGTAAAAATTATCGTATTATTTCCATTGTAAAAGACATCTTTCAAGTCATTTGTTACTCTTACGCAACTACTGAAAATGCTTTCCGAGCAACGATATTCAGCCTTCCTCCAATCATTGTACAACAGTATCGTTTTAGAGATGATGAACAAATTTTATTGTTCAGGTGATATGGCTCTCAACTAGCATTCACATTTATGGCCCCCATTTTAACTTAGTTCACCACACTCAAAGGGTTAAAGCTCAGACTGCATGAGAGACTCCTAACAGAAGAAATGTGACCTTGTTGTTGCAATTAAACACATATAAAGGAGGAAAGGAAGGAGGTGGAGCATTATTGCTGGCAACCTCTAAATGGCCCTTCCATTTTGGGATTCTCACACCCTTGACCACTTCATTGGTCAACGTCCCATCACTGACGTGCCACACCAATCACGAATGAGCAAATCATTCTCCTGCATGTGCTTCCCCATCACCCAACATGACAGACTGAACAGCATGGAGAGTACATAAATCCACCACCCCCCCAACCCCCAACACACATGCACACACATCTGTGTCCTCTTCATCTATACTCACACTTCTTTCATTCCTCCTTTCCATCTAATTAACAAAGCCGTTGTTTTGCTTCGGTTGCTTCATTCAGATGCAAACCAAGTATCACTTTAACACCTTAACACTTTGTGGCAAATACCTTTTCGCATTCTAAAGGCTATGGTTTTGTCCCGTCGTGAGGAGCAGTGAGTTTCTTTTCAGGGTGTTGCTTTTGATGTTGTACATGCACTATGTGCAGGAAGGGAAGTCAAACAGCTCCTCCGCTGCCTCTAGAATGTCCCAACCAACAACAGTCATTGCTTTTCTTCAATTGCATCCATCATGCAAATGCAGATGTGCTTAAACAATGACTGCTTGCAGTATTTCTGAGGCTCCAGTTCGTTGAAAGAAGCGGCTGCTTGTGGAGAAGAATTGGGATGGGATGCTGGGAGTTGGTTGTTGCTGTGGTAATGATAGGGAGAGATTTTGTGTGACTATTTGGAGTGGAGGGGGTGGCGTGTGTCTGTGTAGGAGACTGGCAGCAGTAATAGTGACTCTGCAGACAACAAGTGGCAGTTCATAAGCGTGGTCACCGCGGTTACCAAGCCCCAGGGCTGCTGGGTTTCTGGGTAGGGAGGAGGGTGGTTGGGGTTGTGTGCAGGGGAACCAGGGGGAGATGAGTTCAAACAGGAAGGATGGCATCGTCCAAATGACAGCCTACTCAGAGAGGCCCACGCTCACAGGGGCATGGTCTATCCCCCCAATCCTAGTCAACCACAGAGCACAGGGGTGGAGGGCAGGAGGGAATGGCTGGGGGGTGGGTGGTGGCAGGGGTGGGGGTGTGACTGGAGGCGGCCAAAATGGAAGCTCTTGCTAGGCGGTAATGGCGGTAATTAAAGAGAGCTACTGAAAAACCATAGCTGTAAGTGGAATCAGAGGGAAAAGACCAAAAAGAGAAAAATATGAAATTAAATGAGAAAGGAGAACAACGAGAGAGCCATAAGCTATACCTCGTCCTTTCAGATATAGGCTTGGATAAGCAATATCAGGGAGCCAGCTTTAGCATCATATAGTATGGGGGCAGGTTCCATTCCCACTCTGTGCTACTCTGGAGCACCACTAGCATGAGTCCAGGACACATGGCAGTGATTAGAAAGTTGTTTGTACTTCCCAAAGATAACATCGAGAGGGGGAAGAGTTAGACAGGGAGTCTAGCCTGGGTTAAACCAGTTTGTCAGCAAAACGGCCGGCGGGTAACCATTACAAGATAACACAACAGATCAGCCTTGTTACAGCTGATGCACTGAATGTCAGCTGTCCATCCTATGGGTGTGTGTGTGTGTGTGTGTGTGTGTGCGTGTGTGTGTGTCGGCATTAGCCGAAGCAGTAGTGAATGAGGCAGCATCTGAAATCAGCATGACATAGTTGCCAAGGCTCGAGTCCTGTAAACAGAACATTTTAAGTTCAAGAGGTGAACTGCAATTGTGCCCCTGAGCAAGGCACTTAGCCTGAATTGCTCCAGTTCAATACCCAGCTGAATAAATATAAGGAACGTAATGTATCCCAGATAACATTAATATGTGAGTGTGTGAAAGCATAATCTAATCTGGGGTAGTGCCTATTGTCCACAGCTTCTGGGTGCATTTGTCTCTCTCATAACTCAGTGAAAAAAACTATCAATGCTAATATTTTTAGCATCATCGTGCTGAGTTTTGTTGTAGCACTGACCACTGTGACTCTGTTGCAGAGCAACCTTGGGTCCTCCATGTCTTTGATTGTGTTTTGTGTTTTTTCTCTCGCGTCTCTTTGTTCCTCCAGCAGGCTGTGCCTCCCTCCAACTATGACATGCCCGTGTCTAACCCCAACAGCCTAATCTACAGCCACTCCGGTGGGTCGCTGGGCAACCACAACCTGCTGCCTTTGGCGCACCACTCCCTCCAGCGGAACAGCATGTCGCCTGGGGTGACACACAGGCCCCCTAGTGCAGGCAACACAGGTACAGCCCGGTCTCAGTCTACACGAGCACAGAATCATGCTTAGACCATGCATGCAGTCCAGTCACAGTCAAGAACAGGCACTACAAGAACAGGCACAGTTACATGTCCTGTCAGTGTTGAGATAACAGGTACAGCCTGTAGTCTCAACACTGAGTCACGGCCAATGCAAATGTGTTGAAATTACAGGTATGGTCCAGCCATGGTCAAGACAAGTCAGTCATTATAATCATTACCTCCATCATCATCATCATCATCAACAATTAAAATACCAAGGGACTGAAATGAGTTATGAGGGATGATAATGAATGAATGTTAAAATCTCTTCTCTCTCATGGATTGGGCTTTATTTTTTTTTTTCTGTCATAAGCATCCCAGTCAAATAGCTCAGGGTTTGAAACACCTTGCGTGTCCTCAGAGTTTCTGAAGTCATTTATCAAAGGAGAGGCTGAGAGGTTCCAGGGCAGAAATGCAGCCCCATTTCCCTCTTGTGGCGCTCTGGCCTCTTAAAACAGAAAATGTCATTTGGACTTCCTGGTCTTTGCGGGCCAATTATTTCATTTAGAGGAAGTAAGCACAGTGCGCAATGTAACATCACATGTTATCCCGAAACTTTTGGCCTGTTTTATATATACAAACACACACACACACACACACATAGGTATTGAGTTTCCAGTGACATAACGGTGGGCAGTTTCAAATCCTGCTCAGGGTTTGTTATTATTGTCAAAAATCTCTATTTTGCCTGCTGGGCAGTTCACCAGCTGCCCACACCGTGAGCTCTGTCCTTATCCTTGGCTTCCTTGTGCAATTTGATTCATATTACAGGAGCAAAACTAAATATGATTTTTGGCAGAGTGAGCCGATGTCCTTAACCGCACAGACTCTGACTTTAGATACATGTAATTTTTCTTGGACGGTGTCATCAACTCTTTGAGGCCTTTTTCTAGAGCACACGGTTGGTGGAAATTGGTGAATCCCACTTCTCTCTCTTGCCCACCCTCTTGATCACACACACACACACACACACACACACACACACACACACACACACACACACACACACACACACACAGACGTATATACACACAAACATATACAAATACACACACACACATCCACAGACATGAGTCATGAGGTGAGAGAAGTGTTGAAATAATGGCTTGACCTGCTTTAGCACAGAAGGCTGCAGAGAGAAGCAAGGCCAGGAAGAGTGGAAAAGCATTCATTCCTGGTCCTAAAACTTTTCTCCTTTGCTTTTTCGTTTTTAATCCTAGGTGGCCTTATGGGTGCTGACATGACGACTGGTGCGGGCACCAGCACGGGTAAGAAACCATGTCCATTTTCACCCCTCAGAAATAATATTTTTAATACACAGGGCAACCACTCCCCACCCCCTACCCTCCCACCTCATCAAAATGCAGGAAAAACCTGCAGCACATGCTAGTCACGTGTTGATTTAGCGGTCCCAAGCTACTCTCTGCCGCTCACGGATATCCTGGTGAATAATTTTTGCTGAGGAATTCAGATGTGTGCCAGAGAGAAAACAAAAATCATATTAAAAACGTCTGGAAAAAAATATTCCTAAAGAAGGGAATTCATCAGCGCCAGTTACTGTGGTCCTTTTATTGTCGGCTTGGGTGCAGACACATTAAAAGCACAATTTTTTCAAGCACTTATAAAGACAGCTTAGTTTAAAGCAAATTAGGAAAAAGGTTTCTTGGCAACCTTGTTTCCACGCAGAGTTACAGTACAAACCTGTGCGTTTTTATCAGTGAGTTGTATGGACAGGAATTCTTGGATTTACAATTTACAAGACCCAGCTTCACCTCTTTTCTCCCAAGCTTTGATGTTAACTGTAAATGACAACACACGTTCTTCACGGTTCAATAGAGCTGTTTTCGCCACTTAAAACTCTTTACGGGATAACTGCTGTCATATGTTTGGACAAAAACAACTGCATGTTTGGCGTACCTTGCCATGCCGCAAACCTTGTTGTGGAAAGTCCCCTAATCCCACCCCCCCCCACCCCCTCCCTCCTGCTGCATTTTTTGTGTTTGTTTGTTTTTTCCTGCATGATCTCTTTACTGTAGGACTGATTGAGAGTCAATTAGCAGTTGATGGGCTAACATGAGGATTCAGACTCGCATGTGTTGAGGGGTATTGGGCTAGTGGCAGGCGTGTGGGGGGGCAGGGGAAAGAGGGGGTGGGGGTGCAGTGTTAGGAGTGTGGGGGGCAGGGGAAGGAGGGGGTGGGGTTGCACCCTGGCACAGCTGGGTTATTCTGTCTGCCCTGTGGCCACCCCTGGCCCACAAAAGGGTCACTAGGGGGTCTCACTGTCTAGTCACCAGGACAATGGTGCCAATTGTTGTGCCATGCGGTCTGTCAGGGACCAAGCCTGGGAGCGGGCCTCAAATGTGGCCTTTGTGCCGAGGCCGACCGGCAAACAGACGTCCTGTGTCTTCGCTTGCTTTCTCTGCGCCTCCTGGAAAACAAGACAGCGAGTCATGAGGGAGACTTGGTGAATTCCATTCAAGCCGTTCATAATGAAGCGCAGAGAAAAAGAGACCTAATGACAAGCCTCTCTCTGTCACTCCTTTTCTTTTGGCAAGAATCGCCCTGGATTTTTTAAGACAGGCGTTTGATTTCTGACTGGTGTCTCCGGTCGGAGTTTTCCAGAGATGTGTTTTCTTCCAGTTCATAACAATAAGCATGACATAGCATAAATAACATAGTAGAACAATAAAAGCGATATTAAAATTTTTTGTAGTAACACCACATTCCAATGTGAGGAAACAGATTTAAAATCTTCCCAGTTTAATTGCATTTAACATTAGTGCGAATGAGTCCACGTTGAAATGAGTCATTTGATTTGAGATTTGGTTAAAGGCAAATGAGTTACTCTGTCTGTGTGCCAAATATCATTTTGGCAGTGACCGGTTCAGATCTATCTGTCCCAACAGGTGCTAATTTTGGTGGCAGAAACCCCTGAGCTCTCAAACCTGTATAGCCCCACCCCCTTAAGTGTTTGATTGACAGATGACTCAGAGAGACAGCAATGTCATTGGGCCATGATCCTGGTACCACCCCAGATGAAACACATGTGTTTATCAGTGAGGGCCAGAGCAATGAAGTAACCAACCCTCGTATCCGAGCAACAGGACCTGTTTTATTTTATGCATTCAAGAGCAGCCATTTGAAACTTTCAAGTGCGTTCTCCACGAGTAATTCTTCTCCAGCTGTCCGCACTTAAACATGGCTCTCCATCCAGAGGCTTCAATGAGACTTTTGAAAGTGGCCGGCACTGTATGAGGGGATTTTTTTGTTTACTGGCAGAGGGAGCAGGGTAGTAGTTTTTCAGCTAGGCTCCCTGGTAAGACCCACAGTGTTTGATAAGCCTCTAGTGATTTAACAATCAGATAGGTTGAATAAATAAATATGAATTCAATGCATGAATTTAAACTTTAATGGATATAAATGGATTGTACTTTGGATATAATATTTTCAAGAACAAGGCTGAAGGGAAAGTGTTTTGTAGGCTCAAAGTGATGGCCTTTTATAGCAGGCCTTCTGAGACTTGTTTAGAAATCTCAGAGTCAACCAACAGCCCCATTTTCTGTGTGTTATTTTCCTGTTTTGTTATCTTAGCTGATTTTTTCATCTCTCTCAGTCATAGCATTGAAACTGCATTTAATGTATGTGCGGCTATTTGTGATTATTATTTCTGACCACAGATTCTTTCCTGTCACCCTGTCCTGACACCTCAACAACCCTGTCTTCACACCCACGCTCTTACCAATCACGAAATCACAGTCGACCTGTTCAGACAGAACTTATCAAAGATTAAAACCATGTGGCTAGACAGCTAACTACCAAGGTTTAGTTGCACCTCATCCTCATTCCCATCCCCGTACCAATCCCCCACCCCAATCCCCTCTCCCTCTCCAGTCAGAAACCAGCTGCAGGAATGTCCCGCAGTCACTTCCTGTCGGCACCCTTCCGTCAGACACGCCCTCTCTGAAAGCTTCCTGTCAGGTTAATCGTAATAATGAACCCTCGGCGGGCCCGAGTTGGCACTTAACGTCATGGCGCCCGCTGGGCCTTTTCGGCGGCTTTTTGATGTGGAAGCCGGCGCTAGTGCACGCGTCTGTCAAGGCTTGGAGACGGGGTTCCTTCAGGACTCTCAGAGAGCATCTTTTGGAGAAGGAACAGCTTTGCAGTCACAGCTTGTGAGCACCTCCCATCACAATTTGTATACTTATGTAGCTGTCAGCGCTATTCTGATCTGTTTCTTTTCGCGCACAGCAGTCTGTGGATAATTGCAGCTAGCTGCTGTCATGTTTTCGTTCGATTAAGCATGAATTACATCCGAGCTCCAGGTTTCACAGCTACACCCAGACAGCAGCTCTCTATCCTAAAAGAAAAAGGAAGATGTGCTTCTCCTCTCTTACATATAATTCCTTAATAAAACACGATATGAATTCACTGCATACACATAATGTCTACTTCAGCGCATGGTTTAATTTGAAATGCATTAAAAAATAGTTTAAACAAAACGTTTTGTTTTCAGTTGTGCTGGTTTTGAAGACCAGCCACGCAATGGAAATTTTTGAGTGCACGGAGAAAGGGATTGAATTGTCCGTTAGACCACAATAAAAAAATCAGAAATTGTACAGCAACATGTACACTAACCACACCTGTCTTGAGCGGACGAGGAGAGGCAAAGACACCAGCGCTGTGCTGAGACTAATTCTCTCTCTCACGCACGCCCGACAGCCTTGATCGGGCTCACAGACTACAGTGTAGGTGTTTCCTCGTTGAACTGAATATGTTTTGGGCTTACAAGAATAGCATTTTGTTTATCAAATTAGCAGATCTTTGTTCTTTTTTTGTAAACAGCAGACAAATCTTATCTTGATAACCTCAATATACATACTTCCCCAATTCAAACTGACGAGTGTATCCTCTGTACAACTGCATTCCGCAGACCAGACCGTGAGAGAAAGAATAAGCTTTCCACAAAAGTCACATGTCTCGCAGACTCACACACACCACCCTGTCTTATTAGGCACAGACTGCAATGAAGCATGTATACTTTATCTACCTTGCTTACCTAATAAAAGGCCATTCACACAGTTTACTGTCTTTAATTGGCTGTCAAATGGATGTAGTTGCTCCACCTTTATCTTGAGTCAGGATCAAAATTGATGGACAGTGTTGTCAGCAAGCAGGTATTAGGGTCAAAGCTGAATAGTGGAAAGATGTGGGGAGTATTTAGCTAGTGCCGAGGCACATCACACTCCAGGTCTAGTTTCTGTTGGATTCTCCATTCTATACCCAGGGTCAGATGTTACCCATCTGTCTGCTGACATGGTTCTGCTAAGATTCCCCTAACTCATCAAATAAGTCAACTTTTGTGACTGTATCCCAGGAACCTAAACCCCCAACAGTATCATGAACAGTGCTGACTGGTGTTAGACATGTTAATCATGTGGGAGGGGTCAGTGTTACCCTAATATAACAAAGGACACAGTTGTGCATGATTAGGAAATTGAACCTGTAACCTCTTCTTCGAATGATAATATCCTTAATCTCTATAACACACAGCTGCTTCTTTGCCTATACATTCCAGGAAATCTGAATGGTCTGGGCAGAGATGAACCACATAAGAACCAGAACCCTTGCTGTTGCTCTCAAGGGATGGGAGAAGGAGCTGGTGCTCACACTTCATATTATGAACCAATCTATATTGTCTTATTCTGAATAGCTTTCCTTTTGGCATTCAACTGCATAGGTGGCTAAATGCATGGAACTAAGCTCTTAGCCCTCATTGTTGGCCTTTTGCATTGTCATAAGAGGAGTAGTGAATGCTAAGCAAATGATGTCTTTGATTCTTCTCTTTTTCGTCTGATTCTTTTTCACAATATGACTTGGAGAATCTGTGCATTCTTGTCATGCTCTCAGTATTTTGTTTCAAAGACGCATGTGACAAAGACACCAGTAAGAATACCAGACTACTATATATTTCCACAGCTACAAAATGTGAGGTAGAAAGTGAGAACCATTATTTATATTATTTACTTACCAGGTGACCTTATTCAGAGAAACCCCCACAGATGAACAATTTTTTATAACATATTTATACACAGGTCTGGTTAAGTACCTTACTCAAGGGTACAACAGCAGTGCTTGACTTGGGAATTTAATGTGAAATTATTCTGGTGAAAGAGCAGAATAACACACGAACCGACTGGCATCCAAGCGAGCGAGAGCAAACCCAGACTGTCTAAAGGCATCGTGAAATGTCAAGCCAAGAGACGTCTTTAAGTGAAGCTGTTAAGAACATCCCCGGCACAACGATGCTCAGCACAGTGTAGCGGGCCACGCCGCGATGGACTTCCAGGTGCTAAGCCCAGCAGGAACCCTGGCTCAGAGCAGGTCTGAAAGCTTTTAGGCGGCCATGTTGTCTTAGGCACTTTACTCACAGGCTCCAGTGCTGCTGGACCCTTTTCACTCAGGATCTCTTTGGCCTAGTTTTCAGCATTTAAGCTATCAGCATTTGTCTTGGCCTTTTGACTTAACAAAAATGTAATGGAATTGCTAGGCTTTTTTTGTCTTCACATGAACAGTTTGGAGAGTAACTTGTGGCGGTCATTTAACTTGGAAAAACATATTTGTGGAAAAAATAGCTAACAAATTTCTGTTCAATCTAGGCCTTAGGCCAGCATCCCTACAGACGCTTTGTCCTATATAATGCCATACAGAATGTACATTTATTTGTAGAAGAGCCCAGTTATTACGGAGTGTATTCGCAGCTCAGGCATCTGTATGATGTAACGATAGCCTGGACAGTTCTTCATCTTTGTCAGAGCTTGTGAGAGCTCCTTACACAGCTGCTGAAGCGAATGCTCGTCATTATATACACTGACACCAGGAAGTGCTTGAGCACAAAAGCTGTGCACGTATATGATCTCCGCCTTTATGCTGCTCCTCTGCCAGCCCGGCTGGCGGTCCCTTATATCCCTTTGACTGCGCAAATTGTCGCCGTCAAGACTTTCATTTTTAAAAAACAAAAACCGGGGGCGCCTTTTTTTTTTCAAAGTTCGCCAGTTGAAATGGCGAGAGGGAGAAGACATCTGTGATTCATTCGGTTCGGAGCATGTGATTAGGGAATTCATTTAAGTCTAACATATAATTCCAGCCCTGTCTTTTAAGTGGGAAGGGCAGTATGGTGCTTTTGCATTTCGCTCGCGGAAAAGTGAAGGGCTTTGGCTCCTCAGAAAACATAGGATGAGAGATCTCCGAAAAGGAAAATGACGCCTTTCCAGGCCCTTGACAGGGGAAAACTGGGGTTTGACAGTCAGAGGAGCACAGATTTTTGCGATCGATTTAATTTCAAGGGTTGCATGGGCAGAGACCTGCAAAAACAATATGTACACATGTTTATCATTTACAGAGAAATGATGCGCTTCTTAAGCCGTGCTTTACAATGACCGAATTTAGCATCCTCAGAGGTTGCTTTCTGGATGTTAGAGAAAGAAAAAAACCCACCAGTTCAACAGCCAGAGAGGAATCAGAAAAAGTACCGGCATACTGTATGCTGCAGCTTAGACAGTGCAAACAGAAGTCTTCACTGTAACTCCAAAATAGGCTATGTACTAATTTAAGTGGCAAATTGAAAATAGGTAAATTTGAACTGAGGTGAAGTGTGCAAGGCCTTGAGTCACCATCAAAAATTTCCATCTGCCTGTACACTTATCCACAAAATGAACCGCATTCGGCATTCGGCAGACAATGTCAAATTTAACCCTGGCGAATCTGAACCCAAATGAAGCGAAGACTTTGTATTTCACAGAACAAGACTGCGTGCGGCACCTGGGAGCCTATTCGCAGAACACCTGCTCCCTCACCACCAGCGCCGCCACCTCCCCCCCGCTCCCCAACCCCAACCCCACCCCCGCCCCCTTGCCGCAAACCGCAAGGGGGAACAAGTGTGACTCCTCTCTGGGTCGCGAGTGATCATTTGACTCCTCTAAAGATAGCTGATGAGCATGATACGGGCCTAGGAGTTTCACAAGGGGGGGAAGGGGGTCATTCTCGGTCGTATCGGACCGCAGCCCATGCATGTAGCAGCCTTCGCTTCCTCTTTGCATCTGTGGGGTGGGGAGGGGGTAGCTAATACTCATATGTAGTTTGCTGAATTTCTCCACTGAAGTGGATGATAGTCATTCAAACCCAGCCCAACCACAGTGCAGTAGTTAACCTATTCTATAACACTGGGGCAATTGTTTTTTTTTCTTTTTTTGCCGTTAAGAGAGACAGAAACAGAAAATAGACAAGCAAGCGGACGGTTTGTCAAAACACATTATTTGCTAGTGAGTCTCCAGACATGTTTTCTTTCCTGTTGGTGTTGTTTGTTTAATTGTGTGGTATGTGATAGCTGACATCTGCTACCCTGTTGATTCAGGGTTATATATGCAGTATTTATGCACAAAGTGTGCTTTTTTAGATCCCACAAATTGCTTTCTTGTTTTAGTGGAACTCTGTTCCCAAATATGATGAGTTTTGCCAGTGGCACTACAATGTCAGTGTACTCTCCTCCTATATAGTAAGGGTTTATGATAACATGGAGGGTTTACAAATACATACACATACACACACACACACACACACACACACACACACACACACACACACACATACATACACATACACATACAAAGCTGCCAGTTTGTGAGGCAGAAAAGAGCCCTATGACTAGAGGTTTGAGAGAGAGCCATGCCATATACAAGACTGCACTACGAGGCTGCGACTGGCTTAGCCACACAGATAGGGTGTAAGCCTGTGAAGTTCATTAGTCTCTTTGCTTTCTAGCAGACACTCCTGGTCAGCCAGGCACCTATCGATGCAAAAGGATATAACTACCTTTGCGAGGACATAACTGACTTACATCTTCTGATGACAGCATGTAATTGGTAGTGGGTCTTCAGAATTGAAAGAGGCAAAGACTGGTTTTCATTATGAATCGGAGGAGTTACATGTCATGGCATCCCCCTCCTGAGTCGGCCATAGCAGGTCACTACCTTGGACCAAACAGTTCAGTTGAGTTTGGGGTGACAAAAAAAGGATTTTTTTTCTTAAAGTCCAGTGGGTAACGGCCTCTCTCCCCTCTCTCTCTGCAGGTAATGGGTATGGGAACCACCGGAACTCTCCCGGGTTGCTGGGCTCTCCGGGAAACATGAACAAGAACCTGCAGGCCAAGTCCCCCCCACCCATGAACCTGGGCATGAGCAACCGCAAGCCGGACCTGCGCGTCCTGATCCCGCCCGGAGCCAAGAACACCATGCCCTCCATTGTGAGTCTCCTCTCTGTCTGCCTTTGTCTCTCTCTTTGTCTGTGGCTTTCTCTGTCTACACTCTTTCTCTCTGCTCCTCTTCATCCTTTCTGTCTCTGTCTGTCTCACTCCACAGTCCTCTCCACAATTCTCTCTCCTTGGCCCTTCATCTCTTATTCTCCTTTTTCCTCCACTCCTTTGTCTTCTCTCTTTCCCCTCACTGTCTCCAAGATCCTTCATTTCACTCTGTCTATCTCTTTCTCTCTCCTCCACGCTCCAGGAGCTTTTAGTTTATTTGCTCCCTGTCTCATTTTTTCCTCTTTTTTTCCTGTCCTCTGCTTCCTCTTTTTCTTCATGTCAGCTAGACCTACTTAGCCTGAGCCGATGTAGCCCTTAGACTTAGATTCAGCTTCTCTGCACATTGTCCTAGTCATTACATAGCTTGTTCTCCAATGTAGCGTTCCACTCAGACACATTCCATCTGTAGAGCCCCACCCATCCGCACCTCAAAACTGCCCCCAGCTATCAATAACACAAATTTCAATTTACCTCCCCCCTCCTTTTTAATGCAATCAGTCTGGGGACGTTGATCTGCTATTGGTAAGTGGGACTGTCCCTGACTCAAGAGATAGAAGTACAAAGAGAACGAGTAGTAAAATTCACCCTATCTCCTCAATTAGGTTCAGTCAAGAAAGACCAGTTAAGGAAAAGTAGCTTGAATGAGAGACTGAATCAGCAGTAGCTGTACTTTCACAATAAGGGGACAAAGTGGAAGCTCATGACCAACTGCATGTGTTTCACATTTGAAGGACATAGGACTTTCATCAGAACCAAGGGAGACCCCTAGTGGCAGGTCTGGGTAGCTGCACACGGGTGTCATCTGTCTTTTGTGAACGCTTTTTATTTTTTGAATTAATTTTTTCCCTCCCTGTCTCGCATTTGTGATTGACAGTAGCAGTACGACAGCACATCAAATGTTTGCTCTTTTTTTTAATATATTTTCTGTTTCGAAATCGGAAAAGGGAAATGCAGCAAAACAAACAGGGAGACATTTGCGTTTCATCAAACCACCATCACCGTCTAGCTCCTGCCACAATGAAAGACCCCCTTTTCCCTTGTTACTGATCCTGTTGCCAAGGAGATTGTGATGCAGGGGTTACTATAGCGACAACTGGTCCTCAGAAAAGGGGTTTGTAAATGATAGGGTTGGCAGAGTTGGGGTTGGGGGGGCTGTATGTTAAATGATTCATTTAAAGACATATGCATGTGTGTGTGCATTTGTGTTGACTCCTATAGAATCCTATACACATTGTAATATCCGATTAATTGCTGAACACATATATGGTCTTTGTTTTTTTCTGTCTTCGATCACAGAACCAGAGAATAAACAACTCACAGTCTGCTCAGTCATTGGCCACCCCTGTGGTTTCTGTAGCGACACCCACTCTGCCCGGGCAAGGAATGGGCGGATATCCATCAGCTATCTCCACCACGTACGGTACTGGTAGGTATCACGGATCTTGAGGAGTGAGCACACACACTGACATGCCTCTCTCAGTCCCACCATAGCCCTCTGAGACGACCGGCTTGCAGTGGGTCATTGTTTCACTGCAGAGCACTGTATAATAACCATCCATCATATTGTCTTCATATGCAGATTGAGAATCATGTATATTTTGCGAGACTGCTTAGACCTAGATCAGAGTCACTCAAAAACACTGCATATTAATGTAAGAACAAAACAATAATAAGGCACAAAATTAGATTTTCCAAAATAAACACAAAGTCCTCATCTGAGCACAATTTTGGCCACTATTAAGCGATTGAGTTGATTTTGAGTAATTATTTTCATCATGGCCAAAATGGAAACATACATAAATATATACATATATGTATGTATGTCGTATGTATGTATATAACGATGTCGTCACAGAATTTATTTGATTTGTTGTTGATTTGGCAGGGAGTTTTAACCCCGTGCATCATATGTCTGCCAGAGGCACCTGCCTGTTTCTTGTGCAGATATTTCAGTCTGTTTTGTGACTGGATTTATATTACATCATGCAGTACATGAGTCTCTGAGTTGATTTGCTTGAGAGACCCTGTCCTAAGACCATCTGAGTCACAAGAGATGAAGGTGGCAATTCAAATTCATTACTTTTCCAGACATATTCATCTCTATCATAATGTCTGGTGCAGGGCTCAAATAGCTCAGCTGAGCCGTGTTGGTTAAATCCAATGTAATGACAGGGTGCCAGCAGAAGATGGCGATGTTTGTCTGTGTAATCTTTTCTCTTTGTTCCATTTCATTCTTTATTTTATTATCCAGGGCAGACGGCACATTAACACTGATGATTTGAACATCTTTTCTCTTTATTTGGAGCAATTTAGGTTAAGTGTTTGACTCGAGGGGGCAACATTTGGTCTCACCTGGACATATTAATCCATAACCCTAAAGTCCAGTACTAATGCTCCTTCATATTCTGTATTTCACTCTTGTGAAATGAAATTTAATAATATTTGAGTAATAAAGTTATGACCAATGAGGACTACAACAGCAGAAACCCACATGAGTCTTTGGTTATTGGTCTCCAGGCCTTTCGTCCAGGCCAGAGCCATATCAGTAGAATTTCTAGATATTTCTGAAAATTTAAATATTTTTAATAGAAAATAGAAGCATTTATTATCTCCAGTACTAAAAATTCTTTCATAAAATTGTACATTTTGGTCCCAGAATAACACTCCCACCGACGAAACACTCCTACCTGAAAAGCTTTTTTCTCAGAATTGTGTAGCATTGTTTGAGCTTTGTGTCACTTACGTGATTCAGCCCCAGTTATAAAAAGATCACACTAAGTACATTGTGAAAAAAATAACAGATGTGTGACATATGAGTTTTACATTGACCTGCAATATCAGGTTGAACAGGGAAGGATGATGACTGCTTCTGAGATTTCATTGATGAATGCTGATCCTGGTGCATTGTGGGTAATGTAAATGAGGAACAGGAAGTGACTGTGCGGTGTTCCCTCTGCAGAATACTCCCTCAGCAGTGCAGACCTGTCCTCCCTATCTGGCTTCAACAGTGCCAGTGCCCTCCATCTTGGCTCTATGACCGGTTGGCAGCAGCAGCACCTGCAGAGCATGCAGCACTCTGCCCTCAGCCAGTTAGGGTGAGTAAGGAAGCACATGTGCTAATATGTATATATACAGACACACAAACACCAATGATCACACCATACCATGTGAACTGTGTATTAAAATATTGTATTACTGTCACAGATTTGCAGTTAATGTCACTGTAATAACATGCCCTAATTTCACCATAGTTCTGAGTGATTTCCTCCTCGGCTCATTCTGTGATTACTGTCACTCTCAGAGTGTCCATGGTGTCCATTTTAAAATAACCTGCCCCTTCACACAGAAAATGTGCTCAGATGAGCAGACATGTTGTCTCCACTCTGGAAAAGACATACACTGGTCACACTAATGGGCTGAAGTGCCATATTTCATCCAGTGAAACTCTGTTTAAGGGCTGTGAATCTCTGACACCAATTTGTTCTGGAAAGTCTGTAAGCATTAGTTCCCTGGCAAGTATTTGTCAGGTTTAAATTTTGTGGTTTCCAAATTCATTTTTGTATGCACCAGTGAAAAATGTGCCGTTGAAGATCAGCTCCTCACTTAAATTAGAATTTCAGAATTTCTGAATGATTTTTTTTTTTCATTTTTTAACCAGTAAGTACAGCCTCAGCACGAGTCAGTTGCTGAAGAGGAAATCACTCCTAACATCAAAACACCTTTCAGGCCCTCCATAGAGTAAGAGGGTAGATGTATGTTTATAAGCACCATAAAAAGTCTGCCAAAGTAAATTTACAGTATATACTGTATTTAAATGTCTGAAAAAAACAAACAAAAGTTATTGTTCTTAACTGTGAACGCACGTGCATGTGTGCATGGCATGTGTACACATTTGTGTGTGTGTGTGTGTGTGTGTGTGCGTGCGTGCGTGTATGCATGCGTGCGTGCGTGTGTGTGTGTAAAAGCATGTGTGTGTGTTGAGCGTGTGAGTGTCCTTTCTCATTTCTGTAACTGCGTTTCCTTTCCTCCTACAGAAATTGCACTAGCACTCACTTATGTCAGAGTTCAAATCTCTCCCTGCCTACTGCTCAAAGCCTGCACATCAAGTCCGAACCTGTTTCTCCTCCTAGAGATCGCACCAGCAGCACCCCGGGGGGCTACCCACCCCAGCAGGCCCCGCCCCCGTCGTCGTCGTCGCGCCAGGACTCGGGCCGCTCGCCCGTTGACAGCCTCAGCAGCTGCGGCAGCTCGCACGAGGGCAGCGACCGGGACGAGCACAGGAACGAGTTCCACTCGCCCCTGGGACTGGTGCGACCCTCCCTGGATGAGCGGGAGAGCCCGTCCATCAAACGCGTGCGCCTGTCCGAGGGCTGGGCCACATGATTAGGCCCCTCCCCCTGAGGCTGACCCTGCCCCCCTCTCCCACCCTCCGACCCCCGACCTCGCCCCTTTACCGCTGCGCAAGTGCGTGGCATTCGCAGGTCCGTCAGCCCTAATCCCCCACCCATCTTGTACACCCCCCACCCCAGCTCACTTGCTGTAGGAGGAACGGACCCCCTTACCCTATGTTATTTTATAAATGTAACTTTAAATATTTTATTCTTTTTTTTTGCAGAGTGTGTGTGCTATACATATGGAAGTGGGAGGGGTTTGCGGAGGAGGGGACGGTGTGAGGAGAGAAAGAGGATTGGATTTGATAATGTCCAGTCGGGGGTGGGGTGGGTTGGGAACTATGCATTATTTGTGCTGTGTGTGGAAAAATCATATATATATATATATATACATGTATATACACATATGTATGTATGTGTGTGTGTGTGTGTGTGTGTATATATATATATATATATATATATATATATATATATATATAAAAAGTCAGGTACTCTGTTTTGTAAAAGTACTTACAACTTGCCTCAGTGATATAACGTAATTAATTGAATAAATGATGATATGAATAAAGGCATACATTGCTGAGTTTAACAGCGTAGCACTTGAGTTGTACAACTAATACACATGTACAGATTAGCTTTTGAATGCTACCTACCCCTCTTTGCAGTACTCCCTTGCAAAATGTATGTTACAATAGATAATGTCATGTTGCAGGTTCAACGTATTTATGTAAATATAGGGTCAGGGAATGTTGCTGGGGGGGAGGGGGTGGGGGGTGGGCGCAGGGGAAGGGGGTGCAAAAGCAGCCAGACTTTGCAGATTTACAATGAAAAGGACAAAAGCTGTTATGCAAAACCTGAAGGATTGTACAGGTAAACTTGCAGACCCATAGATGACATGATGGAGCCTACTACTTCCCATTAAAGATGTATTACTCCCCTTGAAGTATGGAGCTTGCTAAAACCAGGATCACCAAAAGGCATTCAACAGACAGTGGACCATACTTTTACTGAAGAGCCATGTTAACAAATTCAGAGAAATCCGGGTCTCGCATTAGATAATGAACATTCGAAAAAAAATAAGGATGTACAATACATTTGCTTCTATTTTCTTATGAAAGAAATACAACGCAAAGCATTTGTGGCTTTTTGTAGTTTATATGAGCCAGAATGTGTTTTTTGATAGCTTTGCTAATATTAAAAAGATAGGCCTACAAGAATGAAAAATTACTTGGGCTTTCTCTCTCTCTCTCTCTCTCTCTCTCTCTCTCTCTCTCTCTCTCTCTCTCTCTCTCTCTCTCTCTCTCTCTCTCTCTCTCTCTCTCTCTCTCTCTAAGCCATGGAAACAGATACTGAAAACCCATGCTTTGCCGAATTGTTTTCTCTTTGTAGAGGTTTTGTTTTAAACGTGTATTTCTAATTATATATGATAATATTAAGAATCTTTAAAAAAAATCTGTGAAATTAACATGCTTGTGTATAGCTTTCTAATATATATAAATATATATAATAATTATGGTCATAGCAGACATTGTTTTTATCTTATTAGTGGGGTAATATTACATGTATGTGCAGTTGCACATCTTGTTTGTGTTGTTTCTGGTTGATCTCTTGCAGAGGGTAATATTTAGTTAAACTTTGAAAACCAGCTGAAATTCATTTCCCATATCTCTATGTATAAAAAAGACTTCTTTAAAAATGATGACATGTCATGATATCTGATGGCCTGTCACAGTTGTGCTTGATCTATACACAAATGGATATACAATGTTCCTCACGATAATCTTGAAGCTTGAAGCAGAACACACTTTTGTTGAGGGCGTTTGGCAACAAGTGCAAATCGAGTGTCATTTTTTTTAACATTCTGTATGTTTTAAGGAATTTAGCACAAATGCTGCACTTTCTAACAAACAGTCATCAGTAGAAACGGTTATGAGGGTTGGTCCGATTTTTAAATATTTTGGCAAAATACTGTATATTTCGAGCCCAGACCCTCAACCCTCTCTCAGTTCCTGTGACAAAGGTGTGTTCTTGGCACAGTACTAGATACACCTCATGAGTTAAAGAAGTAAAGAACAACAAAAGAATTTCTGATATATCATTGTGAAAAAAATCTGAAATACTCGGAAGATTTGCATATCTTATACAATCAGTAATATTTAATATTTTAGCGTGTTATATTTGTGAACGGGAGGGAGCGGTGTTGTGTGTGTGTGTTTGACCTAAAATAGGTGGTCCTTAACATGAGTTTCCATTGTAAAACAATACTATGGGAAAACCCAATAGCTGGTTTCAAGAGAAGCACAACTTCATTTTGACAAGTCACTTTTTGTAAGCTTTGTATCGTACTCTGTCTAAGTCTCCTTCTTCCTGGACCTCTTGATACTCAAATATTATGGTATGGTTGTGTGCGGAGTTGACACAAGATTACTATGGTGTTCATGTGTTCATGTGCTTGAGTGGAAAGTGGCAGAGACCTTATTGATTTTTCTCCTTTTCTTATTCAGCAAAGTTAAAAGGCCCTGAATCACAGGCTGGCGTTAGCAAACAGTTTTATAGGACAACCCAAGCCAGTGGCAGGAAATTAATATTAATTCTTAACCTTGATTTAATATTTATTCAGTGTTAATCATAAAAAAATGAGGACATACAATTTTATTGGTACCAATTTAAATTCAAGTCTGTTATCTTTAATAAATCATGTTTACAAATGAAACAGAAAATCAAGAGATGAGTAGGAGCAAACAAACACATGTCTCAAAAAGGCAATGATTTAACACACGTGGACACCTTTTTGATTACTTACTGGAATGTAAGAACTCAGTTCACCCCCTTTTGTGGATGGCAGCAGCATTTAGTTTGCTCAAGCTCAGTTTTAACTATCACCTGGACTTTTGGCGAGTGCTCCCAGAATTTGACGTAAGTTTTGATTCCAGGAATAAAGATAACAGAAGCACACAGTGTCAAACCTGCAGCACAGTGGCCACTGGGCGGTGTTTCGCTCTTTAAGACTAGTTTGTGTAAACGTCAGGCTTGCTGTCGTCATCTACTCTAGATTGTGCCATTTCCTCTTTCCCTCTCTTCCTGTGTCTCTCTCTCACTTTTTCTCTCTTAATGAAAACATTGTGTCTGATTTCTGATGACACTCATTTCCTGAAACACTTCATATCATGTGACACACTCTCGGAGTGCTGCTTTTTTACCTGTAGGGTGCTTCAAATGGTTTAGATAACGGCTTTTATTTTTATTCTTATTTTTTAGCCAAAGACATGGAGCAATCTTCGTTCTTCTCTTCTTTCGGATCACTGTCAGTGTCTCACTGACCTTATGGAATTATTTAGTCTCATTCTGTAATTTACTGGTACCTCAAATTGACCCAATCAGTACCTCAAAGTATCAGCAATGTGTCTGTTTGATGCCAGAAGGTTTTTGGCCTCTCAATGCTTCAAAAGAAATGTGCAGACATGGCTTCAGTGGGAATTTGGTCACATAATCTACACAGGTAGCTCAGATTGCTCCATCTGGTTTGCAGTTTTCTTTTTTTTCCTGAATGAATTGTTTTCATTATTAAAAAAATGTTGAAAAAATCAAAAAAAAAATGTATAAAACAACAGTAGTAACAAATGTAGCTTGTATAAAAAAGTAAAAAAAAAAAAAAAAAAAACAAAATGGGGAACGTGTGAAGTAAATGTTTTGAATCTAAAAGAGGCTCACAGCGGCATAAGCTGGACTTTGTCGCCACTTGAAAAACAAGATGTTATTGAATTAAAACCACATCTCTGTATCTCAAGGGACTTAATTCAGCTGTCTGTAGTGAAAGAACATATGGAAATTGAGATTCTCCTGCTGGAAATAAAAAGGTATTTGTATTTTGCAGAGAATTCAGTAAAGTTACTGGCTTTCTTAGTTATCTGATGTCTGGGTGTGATTTTTTGTTTTGTCAGTTTATTTCACATCTTCTATGGTTACATCTCAGTATCAGGTACATACCAAGATCAAACAGTGCACACTATATTGGCAATAATTGATTGACTGCAATGAAATTATATTATGCCAACATGTAAAGCGCATAACATATTTTAGACACATCAGCAACACATTCTACTATGAGAAATGAATTGCAAGTTATTGCGTTGTCATTTCCTTGGTTATTTGTCACTGTGTTCCCATTTGTAATCATTTTAGATGCATCATTCATGACATCATGAACCATTCCTAAGGCAATGGAGTACTGTTTGAATTAACACTGGTGGTAGTGGTGGTGCAGTGGGGGGTGTGGGGGGTTTGGGCAAGGGGGAAAACACTAAAGACACAAAACCAATAACCCTTAATGAGCAATAACATGAAACGTGAACAATGATAACACAAATGTTCAGTCATTTAACATCCAGAGATCTGCATTTTATGTCTTGATCCAGAAAGTGAAAATGCTTGCAATGAAATTTAAAGTGAGACATGAATCTGTTCCCAGCAAACCAAAAACATTGTCATAACATTGGGAAACATTTAGGTCACATTGTCACTGGGGATTGACGTAATGTTATAATGTGAACGTTCCTCAAACATTCAAAGAAAGTTCATGGTTCTGAACAAGTTCGGCCAAGGTCACCTTACATCCCCAATGACAGGCGTCTTTAGCAGCCAGCGGCCTTTAGACTACTCATCTGTCACCTGCTCTTGGGTTGCTACTTCATCAATATTTAAATCAATATTTTTACTGATTTTAAATATTTTTGAATTCAATATTTTTACTTGAAGTATTTTAAATCACCATTTTTTGGAAGTGGCTTTATAGCTTTCAATAAAAAAATCTAACAACTTTTTCATGACACAGTCAATAATAAGATGAAATACCGCTTTAAGTCAGGTATATCACTGACTATAACACCCACAAATAATTTTATTCTGCCTGGGCCAACTGTTGTGAGCGCATGGAATTGACAATTTAGCTTGTCACGTGTGGCTTTCATATTTGAGGCTGGAGCACCAGTGATAGAATTATAACGTGCTTTGCAATTTCTAAGACTTTTTCTTATAGACGGGGCTCACGTAGATTATTTTCCCAGAAAGAAATTGCAATTCACCCATAAAACTATATAAAATCGATATTTTTCTCTCTCACTACGTTTTTTATATATGGACATATATTGTTTATTTTCTCTTTTCTTTCGTTTTGACTTATGTAGTCGCTGTCGTTGACATTGTACCCAGAGTCGGTCATTAGCGGACTTGCAGGGTGCGCAGAAAAACCACACATTTCCAACCACCTTGTCCTCCGCCTCTGCTAACGTGTGCGCTGTGGGGCAGAGACCACACAGATGGAATAAACCTCAGCGCCGTCCCACGGAGACAAGGCAGCGGTCCGGCAGCGTTCAGTGGGCAGCCCACCCAAAAACTGGCACACGTGTGCAAGCGCTCTCTTTGCCCACACCGGGGAAACAGCTGGTGAAAAGGGAATAGCCATGCACAGCATACAGAGAACTAAGTCAGGTGTACTTTTGTACGGTAAAAAAGGGAATCTCAATTTCAAAGCAAAATGAAGCCACTCATATTAGACGAAGGATTTAACGTGTCACTGGAGGGAGTCGAAATTTTCCAGCAGGGGTCGCAAGTGTCCTTAGTGCACTTCGCTCTGTTGCAGTGTCCTCCCACTGGCGGGTGGAGATCGAAGCTACAGAGTTATAGAGGCTATCCCTCACTCTTCTGCATCCATTCTCCAGCCGTAACATTGCATAACATGGGCCTCGTGTTTCCAAAACTGCCTTTCAGTCATAAACATTCTATGTGTTGAATATGTCGAACTTCTTCAACCAATCAGCAAATTCCATAGTAATTTCATAGGCAGATTGTCTGAGCTTTGGATGTTGAAATTTTATAATTTCAACATCAAAATATATGAATTTTTTATTACATATATATATATATATTTTTATTATATATATATATATATATATATATATATATATATATATATATATATATGCTCAGCAAGTTGGGCTAAGTTCATATTGTCCTGATTACTTGTGTATATATATATATATATATATATATATATATATATATATATATATATATATATATATATATATATATATATATACACAAGTAATCAGGACAATATCAACTTAGCCCAACTTGCTGAGTATGTTTGCTACTCTTTGTAAATATATTTGACTAAGGCAGATACACTTCATTTTTAATCACGCAGAAATGGACAGAACTAGCAGTTATCGTCTCGACACGTTCACACTAACAACATGAAAAGACAGCAGGAGCGTGGCGCGCGCCGAGTGTTTCCTAGATGCGAAACATAGATGAAACACAATTACATGTATACATGTACATACAAATACATGTTAACTTATTTTTCATAACAGCAGCGTATTCATAATGTGTTAATAATTTTTAACAACAGAAATACATGTTTTCCCGTATGTCTCAAGGGTTAAATAAATATTCTGCAATTAACAACCAAGTTTGATGGGAGACTACCATTGCTCTGCACTTGTCAACATGTTAATGGGCGTTTCAGTTGGCCTCTTGCCTCTTGTCGTCGTCATCTTGCATGCAGGTGAGATATTTGTATCGGTATATTGCGTCTGTGAACATGTATCTGTTCTCCATATCCCCTAAAAGATTTTGAGAGGAATTAAATAAAATAATAACCAGCAGCAAATTAATATTTCTCGTAAACTGCAGGCAAATCACAAATAAATGGCCTACGTTTGGCTTAAATGCGCTTGGATTTAAAATAGTTATAAATAAAAAAATAGAAAAACAAAAACCACCAGGAAATACATGCAGTGTATCATTATTTGTAAATGCACTAATTTTATCATTAATATTAGGTGTAGAATTCTGTATAGTGTGATTATAACTTTCTCTTGGGAAACCTTACTGCGTGTTCCCACTTCCCTTGAAAAGTGAGGGTAAAATTTTTAAGATATGCCATGTTTAGTCTGCCAAATTATTGAAAACACGTGAATATTTTGGAATCCGTCTAGTTTTGGAAAAACTTGTTATTTATTTTGTTATTATTATTATTATTATTATTCACATAAGAAGTGCGGCTAATTTGGCTAATGGCACAGAGAGTTACGACAGTTGGGAGCCCCATTCCGTAGTTTGTTACCTGTGTCAGTATAAGTTTATTTCAGATAAAGCATACACGACACTCCCTAAAAATATTGAAAATACACAGTTTTTAACTGTTGAACCTCTGAAAGTTGGGAAAAAATTAAGACATTAACGAATAGTTTCTTTTTCCCCCAATTAACTTAAAAGTCTTAAAATGGATATTTGGGATTATGCAGATGATCTACTTCGACAGATTTTTATGTTGATATTATCAAGTGCGAAAATCTTTCTAACATGCATGAACTCAGAATTTTGCACTTTTATGTCATCATTCTGAATGACATTGCAGTGAGTCATCGTTCACATTCCATTCAGTTTTGTATTTCATCCATTTATGGTGTGGGGAACTAGTGGCAAAAATTATTTTTATATTATACCTGTATACTTATACGTTATGCATGGATTTAAATTTCATATAGGCTATGTGTGTACGTACGTGCGCATGCACAAGTACACGAGTGTGGGAATGCAATGTGTTTCAAATTTTGCTCAGTTTTCCCTGCAGACTTATTTATTTTATGTTTTTAAGTATTACTGTCAATCCAAATGTAATACACACATCAAAAAACATGCTAACTGGGTTGCATGAATTATGAAGATGTTTTATAATTATGCCACTAGAGGTCGTAAGAGCTAATATATTTCCATTCATCGACCCATTAATTTATCACTAAATATATAAATATTGATGTTCTGTATGTTCTGTCAGTTGGTATGAAATGTGAATTTTGTATTTTCTATCACGTCACTTGAATAGAATGCAGGGCACACTTAATGCCGTTTGAAGATGATGGTATTATTATTATTATTATTATTATTATTATTATTACTGTTGTCGTTGTTCTTGTTCTTACATTATCGATGACTCGGGTCGTGCTTTTTACACGTTTATATGTAGATTTGCTCATGCATATGTTATCTCATGTTGAGCTATGAAACAATTTTGTAGAAGGTTCATGTGCTCGGATAACATTTAAAAACCTTATGAAATATTGTTGCTTTATAGTTTTGTGTTGCATTCTTCGTTCAGCAGTTTACTGCAACCGCTGTATTCAACGGAACGTGGTGTGTATGATAACAAAAACAGGTAGATTTATTGAACGGGTTAACCAAATATTGGAACAAATGACAGACCAACCACAGTGAGTCAGGTGCGAAACAGATTTGTCTTTCATTGTAATTTTCTGTTGCGCAGTGAATTATAGTGAGGTCCTAAAAGGTACGTAAATTACAGATAGCAAACACACGTTAATGAAATATTTTGTGTCTTAAGGCATCGTTATTCACTGCCTATATGTGGTCTAAACGTTCAGATCCCATCACTCCCACAAACATAATAAGATATCAGCACATATTTTGAAGTATACTTTAATTGTATTTGTTTTCCACCTCTCTCCGCTGAATAGTAGTCGACTTGCTCATTACATTTAGCTCTTTATGCAAAGAAGCTCGTCAACATGGCTTATGGTATCAGTCTCATAATTTTTTTGGCGTTGCCCTGACGAAGACAACACGTCGCACTTAACGTTGCATTTAGGCATTTCTAATTGCAGATGACGTTTTACATTTTAAAATGTGTTTTACATGTTTATTTAATGGCGCAAACACATTGCTTAATTAATAGACAGACTCATACCAGGTAATAACCTGTTATTTCACTCTGAAATGCGGGACGGCAAATGGTACACATGCAGAATAGCAAGACTTCCCGCCAAAGCATGGGGACATGGAGAAATGATTTGAACTTACAGAGAAAAAACATACATGTGAATATATGTCAATATATTGGTAAAGGAACATTCCGTGCGAAAGTGGAATATAGGCTTAATATGTTATTAAATTGTTCGTTACAAAATCGTATATTCTCTGAAAATGACCACAGTTATACTGTGTGTGTGTGTGTGTGTGTGTGTGTGTGTGTGTGTGTGTGTGTGTGTGTGTGTGTGTGTGTGTGTGTGTGTGTGTGTGTGTGTGTGTGTTCTGCCAAACTGTTTATAAACAGGTGTAAACATTATGTGTTGCCAGTAGATTCGTAAAACGATTAATTTACCGTTTTGGACTGTAATTCTGGAAGACTAGAACACAGTCCCCGTTTATAACAATAGAAGTAGTAATAGGAGAATGCATTGTCCACAGAATGCAACCGTTTTCAAACATGTAATTTCTCGAAGTTGACATGCTGACAATTTTATCCCTCCCCGCTTGTTCTGAACAAACATACACTTACACAGACATTGCAAACATACAGACGCGCGCACACAAAACAAACAGAGAAAGGCAGAGAGAGGGAGATTGAGAGAGATACTGCAACGACCATATGCAAATATGGTTTTTAGAGAGAGGCCAGAAAGCAATACTGTACTGCAGTATTATATAAAAATAACATCAGATTTTCAAACACTTTTTATTATTTTTAAATTCATCACTAGGCAGTAGCCCCATAATTCTCTTAAACCCGTTTGTATTTACAAGGTATTCCAGCATATGTAAACGTGGCCTTGAATGCATGCTCATTTATTTAATTAATTTGCATGGAAGAAACGCGGGAATTATGGGCTATGGATGGAACCAAACGAAACGCCAGGGGTGCATCTTGCCTTGTGATTAAACACTTATGGAATACCATTTTGTAGAAAACTTGTGACAAGAGGGAAACATTTTATGACTAAATATGCACTCTTAACATATTAAAAAAAAAAAGAAAAACAGATTTTTTTCAAACGTATTAGCATTACTAGGTGTGTGTAAAATATCAATGTCTGGATATTTTTCAAGTGATAACAGTCATGTAATCGTATAATGAAACGTGTATGAATGTAATCAGTCACATGTACGTGCGTTTTAAGATGGACCCACAGCATCAAATTCAAAATTATGTTTGAAAAAATAATTTAAAGGAGGATGTCAGGCTTACGCAACTCACACAATAAGGGCCGTTTGGATAAAATATTCATGTTTTTATTTTACACTTACTTACATATTGTTTCACTTTCAAATTCTCAAGGGGAAAGAGGTTATACCAGAAAGTGTATATTTGATCTTCTCAAAATGTAATTTCCCCCAAAAAAATATTCATTACGGTAAATATATATATATATATATATATAACTTATATCACAGTTAAGGATTCAAATAATTGTTGCTAATGAAATATATATAAGTGTAACCTTCAAACAAATTTGGTGTTTCTTTATTTCGGGTGCGCCCATTCTGTGCAATACTCTTCAGTCACCACTGGGTGTCACTCTCACTTAAGCGTACTTGATTTTTGCCTATTAACAATTGCGATTACTCCACTTAAGGGAATCTTAAAAGACAACATCCTGCAAAGATTATTATCAATGCAGGACATTTGTAATCTTAAAAAATATATACAGGAGAGCGTATATAAGCTATTTTTGACTGTTTAATTGTTGAGTTTTAGAATGATTTAAATGGAAGTGATTTTTTATCGGTCTGGAGGTGCATTTTGCTAAATATGGATATGCAAGTTAATTAATGTATTGCAAGCGTAGCACTGTGTATTATGCGCCTTTATCAGACTGGGAAGTTGCATCATTAGCAAGGCGTTTGTAAAAATGTAAGTGTACTATATCACACCATAGTCGCTTAGTGAAGGGGTTGTAATACTGTTGAAGGTGTAAGAAGTTGTAATTTTGAATCAGCAAAACTGTTCTGGGCCACTTCAAAAAGGCTAAAAGACTGACAGGCACTGATTAGTTGTATTCATTTTGGTCTTTATATCACACGCGCCGCACGCAGATACGAACGATCACCCGCTCACACTCCAAAATGAGCTTGATTCTGTCGTGGCTAGGCCTACACCTTTGAAAGTGCGATCCATCTTAACAAGTGCGTGGATTTATGTATAAATTAACATTAATGTTTTGGTTCAAAGACAAATGTAATGGTGTACATGGCGAATACATGAATTTCTATCCGTCTTATCACCCTAAAATTACTGCAAGACATGAATTTTCCAAAATATTTGTAAAAATATGTAACATAAAATCAACAACGTATGTGTTTTAATAGTTCTGTGTACCTGACGGATTAAATTGACTCGACAGCATAAAAAGTGCACCTTTTCTGAGTAGAACAGACTTTGCCAAAAAAAGAAAAGAAGGAAGCCAGACTGCTTAGAATATACCCGTAACTGCGTTTAAAACACAGTTTAGAGTCTTAAATGGGGATTAACATACTATATTATGCAACATTCTATCAGTTATAGCCTGTATCACATGCAAATATCCTAATGTGAGATACACTAACAGTAATGCATAATAGGCGGGAACATTTATTGTCAAGCACGTGCACGTGTGATTAGACAGAAGTTTTAAAAGAGTAATTATGAAAAATGAAAGTATTTTGGAAAAGTTTATCATTGTTCAAAAATGTTTATATTTATAGCAACGGAAGCATCACGAAATAAATATAGAGAAGGGTCAAACGGCAGGGATACTACACCATTATAATCACTGCAGAAAACTGCGAATTGTATTCCATTTTTAATTCGTATTTTTCACACTGACACGTATATGTTCGACATTCCTTGTAAATGAATTCCTTTTAACTCGTAATATTCATTCACTTAAAAACAATTAACGAGGTGTAGTTTTCCGGGAAGAAAACGTCGACTCCTCTCTCCCACCCATTTTAAAACCTCGGTTTATTGTGGACGGTCCAGTTCGTTCTCCGCTTTTTTTCTCTCACACAAGCTGACTGACGCTGCCGCTTCTGATTCGGAAAACGGGTGTTGCTATTTTGATTGTGGTGAATATGCATCAATATGGTAATCTAGTATCTGTCTTTATGCACACGCCATCTAATCCACGTGCCTCAGAACTCCTCCAACTCGCCAAGATATATGCGGTGGATTTTACTGTATAGGTGAGTCAATTTTTATGCGGATAAATGTATGCCAAATGTAATATACATGGTGAGTGTGTAGCCTACAATGTGTTAGTCAAGAAACAACTTGTGAGTCAGTGACAGCGTTTTTTTTTTCTTTGCTTTGGGAGAAAAATCTTTACGTGTGGTCATCTGACCACTTCTATTGGGCGGCACATCATATGAACATTTCGGAGCAAGGTTCACACAGCGAGAAGGAAGAGTATACTACTGGAAACCATTATAAACCTGTTCCAGAAGGTTATTGTTGGCTTTCGACTACACACGAAATGTATATTGCCTACTTTAAATCTGACAAAGTAGCACACGTCGTCCTGGGTGGAGAATTTTAAAGGTGACGTAGAAATATTTTGAATCTGGTAAGTTAAAAGTGACTAATTTACTTTGAGGGGGTGAAAGGGGGTGCAGCATCATATTGGCAACCACCATGCAAAATTCCTCCAGATTATAAATTTGTTTTTTTTTTTCGAATATCTCTGTTGCCATCATGGAATTAGAATACGACAATGTACGATATACACTGTATCTTACTGTACACAAATATATGTCTGCTGTCTGTACAAGTACATGAAATGCATAAACGGACATATGCGATGTTCATAGTTTGAATTTGCTGAAATTACCAGCGTCACAATTCTTGCATAAAGTAAAGTTATTCTGTCATACTTTTCCTTCTGTCACTCATTTTTAGTTTATTCTCAAACACTATTTACACACATCCGTATCTTAAATAAATTAAAATGCTCTACAAGTATTTCATACATAAATGGCAATTGTTTTATTCCTGTTATGTGACTAATGAGGGAAAACAGAGATGCTAAATGCTTGAAACAGCCAATGAGGAAAGCATCATGAACGCGTTCAATTTTCCTAAATATGCTGTTACTCTCCCTCCTTTGTTAGACTGGTAATGATTCCTTTGTTTATGCAATTTTTAAATTAGAATTAATCTTTATAAATGAATACGTCGTTAAATCAGTAGGCCGAATGACCTCTCCACAGTATTACAGAAAATGGTTTTTCAATGTAAAACTACACATAGTCGCCTTTATTATGTAAAATAACAGACGATTAGCCTATGGCTTATAAAAACATCCCTTCCCGCTAAAAAGAGCAAGTATCGCTCTAAAATATCATTTAATACAGATAAGTACATGGCAAATGACACATCCAGTAAGTAAATGAAGGAAAACGCAAATCTACCTTTTACATATGCATCGAAATTAAAAATAATACACACTCTGGAACCAACAGCATCGGGGCTGTTAGAATGGTGCAGGAGCCGTCTCATTATGCATAGCCGATTTCCCCGGCAGGAATCCCCGCTTCTTCACTATGTTCCCGGATTCGTAAGACAGCACAGCACAAGGGGTCGGAGCTTCACAAAAACAAACACGCATAAAAAACGTGCCTTTTTTGAATAGCAAAAACAATAAAATCGGTGGGGAAAACATAAGTCCGGCTTCTGGAAGACAGACTATGTAAGCAGGATTTGCATATTTTGATGCACTAATTTCCTTGAAGTATTTAAATATGGCTGCACGTAGCAGATATGCTGGTCTACGTCATTGAACGTGACCTCGCTGTAAAACCTGAACGTGAATCCAATGGAGCCAAACGGATACGCCTGTGAAGGTAACTGAATATGGTTAGAGAAAAATCTGAGCTTGGACAGAGAGAACTAAGAATTACACCGCAGGGTTTAATTGTACAATAACTTGGAGGGCAGGGGTTAAAAATCTAGTGTGAATATTTGGGCTTACAAAGGGAAAGTTATCAGCCAAACACACATAGTAATAGTAATAATAATAATAATAATAATAATAATAATAATAATAATAATAATAATAGCATCTCATGTAATAAATTAGATTACTTTTGAGTTGCCATTTGTAAAGCTTTTATTAACCGGTGTTAAATGACTGTAACAAATTCTTTACATGGAAAGTGTAGCAATACAATGTAGAGAAGAAAGATATTTTATGGGTAGATTTACAAACATTACCAACCAGACTTAATGTTTTGTCGGCAACGAAGTAATTTCATTAATGGCATCTTCAAATAAAATTTAAGATATGAAGAAAATGACGGAGAAGAGAAATCAGCTCCTAGACTTAATAGAACGTATTGGTATTTAGTGTGTGTGTGTGTGTGTGTGTGTGTGTGTGTGTGTGTGTGTGTGTGTGTGTGTGTGTGTGTGTGTGTGTGTGTGTGTGTGTGTGCGCGCGCAGGTTCCCGTGCGCGTGTGTGCGTATCATGAGTTTCGTGGAAAAGTAACAAAAGTCTATGACTGGCATATTGTCCTGAATAATGAACTATCCAATCACTTCCTCTTGTTGTAATCTGAAAAAAAGGCTGTCATTATGGATCCTAAATTAATACCCTCTAAAAGTAACAAAAATAAACAACAAGACAAAACAAGCTGGATTCTCTTCACTAGTTAAGTCTTCATCGTTTTTTATTCTAGCTGTCCTTTTTCAAGAACATAATACTATGTTTAGCTAAATATTTTGCTTCTATCCGTTACAACGAATTTCCAATTCGTTCCGTCTGTCAAAACACGTTACAGAAGGGCTTGGGGTAAATTCATTAGGCCCATTGCTATCAATCGGTAACCTGGCTTGGGAAAGACTGAAAGTCCACGGCAATAGATGAACAATGGGTCCTCAGTTCAAATCCAACAAAAGGACTAGGGAACCTGTTTGAGTTTCAGAGCACGTCCTTGCCCACACGGAGGGATGGACCTCGCCTCGGCCAACCCCAGCCAACCCAAAAAAAAAAAAAAAAAAAAAAAACTTGCAGACGCTTTCTCGAGTCGCAAGTTCACTTCTCCATTTGGTGCTGAGGACAAATACGGTGTGGGAAAGTTTCTCTCCCTCCTTCTCTCTTTTCTCTCGTCCTCCCTCCCCCCATCCTCTGCATTTCTCTTCTCTCCCTCCCTCATTCCCTCCCTTTCTCTTTCTCTCTCCCTCCCTCCAACCCCTCCTCTCTCTCTCTCTATCTGTCTCTCTCTCTCTCTTCTCTCCTCATCATGTGGTTGGAATATGCTCTTGCTTAACTCAGAGCAACTGAATCATGCGTAATGAGCTGGGTATTAGCGGCAATTTTAAACGAAAGCGTGGCGAGTGAAGGCTGGATATTCTGGCTAGGTCTAGAAAGAACCGTTCATATGGTCGAATGGCCGCATTTTGGATGATTCCTGACTGTTCGAGAACACTGCTGTATAATATGACAACATTTAAAAGATGTAAGTACCTTTTTAAACTTTCAATTCCTTTTAAGAGACCACGTCTCCATCTTTTGAAATATACCTATTGTGTACGCATGACTCTTAACAAAAGAAGAAGAACAAATTATAATAACGGTGCACAATGCAACAAACAAAATATGAGTTGTATTGGTTAATCCCGCCTCCTAGGTAGTAACGCAAAAGTAAACGAGTTGTAAAATGTAATACAGCTAAGAATTTAATAATGTTGTATAAATGACCCTGGAATTGAAAATCACTTATTGAGAGTAAGCTTTAACGAAGCTGTGTGTCCATGATCGCGATGTGGAAGTTTATACACCATGGAAGGTTGGAAGGTTTGGAGAGACTCGTCATTTGGTGTAGAGTATGACTGCTGGCACTTAAAGCCCTGAATAAAAGTAAGTGCTTTTCCAGAAGCACAGGCCACCAATCCAGATCTGCTCAGATCAGCCTCAAATGCGCACTCTGAAATGTGTACCCGTCTATTGGCTTAGTGTTGTTATAGAGATAGTTGTTTTATGTTAAAATATTAATTACATGAAGATGTAATTAGTATTTCACTGGCGCTGAATTATAGTATTAAGGGATAAATCTTAGATTCCTTGTGCATTTATGAAATAAATAAATACATATATTATTGGTATTATTATTTACAAAAATATTTACAAAAATAACACCACAGTTTACATATTGTACTTGGCAGTGTACTACAAAAACAATATGTTTATTAAAATATGAAATTATGTGGAACCAGAGATTTATTTCCCTCTTTGACGTCACCGAAGCGGCAATTGAACAACGTGGCTCTTTAATTGCTGCAGGAGGTGACAGTGGGTCTTTAAAAAGGTCCAGTGTGTGTACACACACAAACATACGCATAAATATAGATTTAGCATGTCTTTGTGAAAGTTTTATTTGGGGCATGTGATCAGACAATACATTGCAGTTTGTGAAAATAAAGTACAAGAATTCAAAACTTCAGTTCAGCAAATTAGAATTAGATTACCTCATACCTTGCCTAACTGAAAAGGTCATAACCTACTAAAAAGACAGTAACTGTAAGCACATATTTCACGTCTGTACAACCTTGTGTGTAATACAACAATCACGAATATTGTATGTATTGAATTCATCCAGTCGGATACGTTGAGTTCGTAGATAGTTATGTGATATTATCCAAAACAGTAATTGGCTATAATTAAGGTCATATTAGGCACACGTTGTATTTAAAATTCACGCCAAATAACACCTGCTAATAACAATATTACTTAGCTACGTCGTTAGTATTGTTATTGATCCAGTCTGGGCATTTACACTCAGTGTGCATTGGTTTAAACTATCAGCTGCTATAATGCAATAGTTTTCATCACATCTTGAAGCTGAAAGTATGAAGCACGTCTAGGAGCTTGGAAATGTGTATATGACGTTGATTATTGGCGAGGTGTACTGGAAAGGGTTTTGTGAGTGTGCATTTCACGTGTTTTTGGTAACAAAAATAAGTGCATAATCCTCGTATATACCGAAAATAATTATGTACAACTATATATACAGGTATATAGACAGATTTACTCAGGCATGTAGTATGTTATAAACTCGGAAGTTGCCCTAAATGCAGAAAATATACTACTGATTTATGGCACAAGTTCTCAGTATTCGTTTTGGTTGCTGTCATCCCTTGTGTTTTATGAGTATGAACGATGAATAGCCTGGAAATATATTTACATTTTTCTAGGAAGCTACGAGCGCTGTTTCTCAAAACCGTCCTTTCTGCATACATTTTTTGGCAAGAAGTTATTATTGGCACAGCAAATGACGTTATCACAAATGTTGCAAGTTAATTCATATTCTAACAATAAGTTCACTGACGAAACTCTGTTTTTATTATAAAACGCTATGTTGACATTGTATGGCGTTAAGCACGACGCAACTTGAAAATAGCAGTCTCGATGTGGGAGGACTCATCATTTGTTACCATCTACTATTTAAGCCGTGTTTGTGCAGGATAGAAACACTAAAACACTGACAGTTGTATGCATGTGAGAGCATGCGTGTGTGTGACAGAGAGAGAGAGAGAGAGAGAGAGAGAGGGAGGGAGAGAGAGAGAGAGAGAGAGAGAGAGAGAGAGAGAGAGAGAGGCAGAAGAGTTGTTTTGAAATTGAAGAAGATACTCATACACCATTACCCTAAACCTAGTGCCTTTAAGTTCATCATATTTGCTTCCTTGTGGAATTGGTAACAGTGTAGTATGCTAAATATGTCAGTGGATGACGGTGTTGTAGGCTGTAGGTTCTCAGGACTCCTTTAAATCGCTCCTCCCACACACGCATGAATCTGCTGCAAACAGAGATAGTAATGCGTTTTGATTGTTTTTTTTTTTTTTTTTAGCATATTGCTTCGTGGAGACATAGCTAATTCTATAATAGTATGCTTTCTATGGCTTTGCGTGCTTCACTGTATTAGGAGAATTAACGACAGGATGAAGTCAATACATTGATACGGTTACACGCGTGTGAGAATCACACGTCTCTCTCTCCCTCTCAACATACATGTTTTTGTATATGCACACAATAACGCAAAAACAGACAAGCGCAAGTAGGTCAGACAGACGATTTTGTTATGGTGATGACATACAGGTAAAAGCATGTCGATCTGTAATATGTTTGCAGATATAACCATGTTAATTAAAAACTATCTTATGGATCGATACTTTTTTTTGGATGCAACGTATGCTACATGAGTGCGATACTAGATTGAGCGCAGTCTTAAATTTCAGCGTTCTCTTTCACTGCGTGAACACGAAGCAACGGTGATGCGACATTGCAAGTAGCCTATCTGTATTACATACCAGATATTGCCTGTTACTACGCTCATTAAATCAGATAAGAATCCATAAAATGCAGCATCAAAGAAGATTTTCAGCATAATAATACATCGACTCACGGCGTGTTCAATGCCGTAGTACCAATAAAAACAGGCCCGGGTCCATGCCAGCGCCTTGTGTTTCGCGCAGTGCATGCAGCAGAGAGAACATTCAGCCAGATATCTTGGCTAGTCAGCTACGAACTGCTTCAGTGTGTCCTCTCGGCGAGATTTCTGTTTGACAAGCTGGATATTAGAACGGTCTTCATCTGCAGCAAGAAGACTGTTTTCAGGTCACGGAGTAATATGTTGTTGCTGTAGGTCTTGTTTTCTTCTTTGGTTCATAATGCTTACGAGGAACAGAAACAGAATAATTCCAGTGCGCTTGGTAGTGGCGCGAGGAGGTTGTTGCTCAGTCGTGTATTTGCATAAACGTTACATTCATTTGAGATGTATAATGGAATCATCATTGCCTTACACTCTCACGGTCGGAGACCTTTGACCTCGCCGGGTTGGTCCAGATTTTGGTACTGCAAGCCACCCCCCGCCCCCTCCTCCGTTTCCTCCCCCCGTTCCATCAATGATGGCCCTTTTTTCCTCCTTTCAGACCGTTGGTAGCGACAAGCCAGCAGGACGGCATCTTCGTCTCTCGTCTCCTAGCTCTTGCAGCTAAATGAGACCAAGGCGCACTCCCATCCCCGACACCCCCTCCCCAAAACACCCTTGTTTCCTCTGATCAACCTGCTATCGTTTGGCTAAAAGACTCTTCTCTTCATAAGGTGAAGCGATCGTGGTGTTTTTTTTTTTTTTTTTTGCTTGTGTCGTCTTTGCACTTTCTCCTGCAAACGGATTTTCCCCTATATCCACTTGCCTGGCTACGCAGGATATCTCTCATGCCACAACGACTTAATAAGAGGCAGCGGAGCCTTTTGTGAGAATGGGACGATTTGCAATGCAAATATGGGCCTGCGTGAGGATGAGCGCACCTTCCGCCTCTTACTTCAACTCAGCAATGCTGATTAATGCCGTGCGATATGATATAATCACTGGGATTATGCGTTCTGGTGTCTGGAAAACAGCTTCGCAAGGGCGGGGGGAGTTGGGGATAAACTTTTAAGGACGGCATCCCCAATCAAAGGTGGGACAATTTCACGGTGCTGATTTCTTGTTAATTTTGTTGATGTTTTTTAAACTTCAGACAGCAGGACAGTGAGACCTGACTACGAAAAAAGGACTACAAACACACAGGGAAAAAAAAAAAACATAAACTAGCAAGCACTTTTGCGTGGAATATCGTTGAAGGATGGGAAGTGGGTTGTTATCTTTGGTTATCTAGCTGTATGAGTGTGTTGGTCGTCATAAAGCTAGATAACCGAAAGTAAAAACTGCTTCCAGGATCATCGTGGACACGTGAAGGATGTACGAACAAGAATCTGTCAATACGTACAGTAAAAAAGACCATCATTTGGCTGGATTCAGTATTTCAAATGGCAACTTCTTCACCTGGTAAATCTTCCAAAAGTTATGCTAAATATTCTGAAATTGGAGGACATACACTTGAAATCTGTATCTCACAGCACAGTTGTCAGTTGTGTGGAGTATTTGAAAATTACATTGGAAAGTAATGGGTAGGCCCGCTTCTTGTCTTATGGCTACATTTTAGATTTGGAATGAAAGAAAACATATTCAGACTCACATGTCGTACACACACATACACACGTTTCTATGTATGTTTTTTTCAGAGAGACTTGCTACTTCTTATGGTGTGAAGATATTCATTGGAAAAATGAAAATGGGCTTCTTTTTCTGTCCTTTTTATGTATGTATTTATTTTTTTAAAAATAGTAAGAAAATTATGCATGGCTAGTGGTCTTATTTCACTCTCGGTCAAAATATCGCTGTGGCAGATAATGTTTCGTTCTTACGGGGACGTTTAATTTGAAAAAAAAAAATAGCGAAACAGATACACAGGAAGGAGATTGAATCACCTATCTCTCGAAAAAGAGTTCCAAATGTTCACTCCGCTCAGTTCGCAGCGTTGAAAATGAGAATGACATTTACGGAAGAACCCACGTGCGCACCTCCCTTCTTTTTTTTCGTTTAGGCATGATCGAGTCTATCCAGGAAACGGCGCTGGCATCCCAAACTGAAATAATTAGGACGTATATAGTGCTGACAAAAAAATGGAAAAGGGGTGGAGAGTGGGGAGTGTGGGGGTCGGCCTTGCTTAATTGATTCCGTTAAACGGAGTGCAAGAGATGTGAACGACTGGACGCTCCCATTCCCACGCTCGAGGGCAGGCGGCAATGCCATGCTTAGGCCGAATATGATAGACAGCGCTGTCAGACTTTGGGGGGGTGGGGGCGACACAGGTCATGAAAAAACATCAAGTGCATGGGCTCATCTGCATCCCTTTAGAAAGCGGCGACGGTTCTCTAAATCAGCAGACGCGGGTTTCAAAGTTGAACTGGCAATGGCTTTGAATCTGTGAAACCATCCCCCATCCCAAACACACACACACACACACACACACACACACACACACACACACACACACACACACACACAAACAGACTCACGTGGGTAATACTAATAAAAACGGGTGCATCTTTTTTTAGCCTGCACATAATGTATTACTATCACTCACTATCCTGTTTAATGCTAAACACAATACAGTTAGAAAGTAAAACTATACATTAAACAAGTTACATTTATGAAATCCGCTGTCTCGTGTCAAACAAGCGGCGAGTGAATTTGAACTTGGGGCATACACTGCCTTGTTTGCTTTCAGAAGATGTGTGATTACAGAATCAACACACTGTTATCAAAATAACTACCCTATAAAATAAAACTTGGATACGGTGTTGTTCATTTTGTTGTTTACCTCGATTAAACTAAATGCATCCTGTCCGTATTACATAAAGCCAGCTTTTTTTTAAGATGGTTGTGGGTTTTGAAATAAAATAGTGATATTTACAGAGATTTAAATAACCGTTAAAGAAATTTGATTTTAAAAATCATCTTAACCACCAAGTTAATATTGTAATTATAAGAATGCATTGTAAGTTTGCTATCGAAAAGAGAGCACGTGCCAGGCCTTGACGTCCTGCTGATCACTAGTGTGTAAGACTATAGGTTGTTTGCGTGGTTAACACAGCTTGATACAAACAGCGTGAATTGTTCTTGGTTTGAGGCCCCACCGAGTCCAGACAAGGGTGTTATAAAACGTTCATCTTGTTTACTATCACCTAATTCTTGGCGGAGTAAGCTGTCACGTCTCAGCGTCCTAGAGTTATGTATACAGTTTAAATTAATAGGTTGTTAGTGTTTTTATTTTTTAAATGAAGAGGTATATGTTGTATACCTACAAGCACTGAATAAAAACAAATTAACAGATTCTTCTGCGTTCCACTGTCCTTCTGTCTTACATTGATTTGGTGTTTTGGTGTAAATGTTTCCTGTTCCATAGTTTCACTTTTGCTAATATTGCAGCTCTGCATTCAATAATTAATGTTTGGACGGAACGCGAAAGTTTTTATCACTCATTATTTATTTTATTCTTAAGCAGTTACATTTCGTAGTACGTGAAATTATGTTTAATAAGAGCAATGCGTGTGAAAGATACGCGAAAAAAAATGTAGAATATTTGTGCATATATCATGTTTTAAGAGTAATAGCGAAAAAAGTTTGACATTATAAGGTTGCAATAGATTAGCATTTATTTGAAAGAAAGTATGTCATGTATTTGACATTCTAGTTAAGTTTGAGTGTTGCGTGAGCATGCATGTTAACAAGTGTAAACTACAGGCGGTGTCTTAGCTGCAGTGGCGCAGAAGATTGCTATGCAAGTCCAATGTTAAAAGCAGCTGAATTTAACACCATCTGGGAGAAAAGATCTCTCCCCGACTTTCTCACACCGTCAGACAAAACTAGTGTCTCTTGTTCCGAGGCCTGGTCTAAGCAGGCATACAATACCGAGTCATTATACGTTTGCTGAGAGAAAATTTGAGAACACAATATGGGCAACCAGTGAATGACCAAGTTCCATTGTGTCCGCTTAAGTCGATTGAAATCTTCGTCTCGAGCTATGAATGGTGGCATTGTTTTCGCGACAGGGGCCGCACTAAATGTCAGCGTAGTGTAAAGAAAATCTTGAAGTCTGCAAATAACTGACCGAATCTCAATCATTATATTTCCCACAGTAGAGGAATATCATTTCAGAGTCCCACAATACAAAAAGCAAATTCTGGGCCCCTTTACCCTTCTTGATTGTTAGAAGTTAAGAGTTGTGTAATGGTTTGAACATCACAGAATGATCTTAAACGTTCAAAATTATACAATTTATAAGCCTATTTAGGTTTATTACAGCAAAAAGATGTACCCTAAAATGGGAGATTTACAATTGAAGTTTTAAAAATGAGAAAAAAAAACATTGTTTTGATGATTAATTGACATTTAGAGTGTTTTTCAAAGTAGTGTGTGTGTGTGTGTGTGTGTGTGTGTTGTTCTTTAATTGATTTTTCTCAGTCCTTAGTTATGATTTAATATGTTAAATCTGTTTGCTGTGGTCCTGCCGGCTGGTGAATATTGTAGAGCATATTGAAAATGAATCTATTCCACATAAACCTCGTCAGTCACAAGTGGACTCATCTGCACTTAAGTACAGTGTAGTATGTTACATTTTTTTTTGTTTTTGATACAAGAGCAGTACCTATTTATTAGATTACGAAATCACTCTTTTACTTGATCAGAGTATTTCACAGTTGTAGGCTAAGGAATTCTCTTGCTAATTTACACACATTTGTGCATGATTGTAACCAGACAATAATGATACAGCCATGGTTTTTATTTAGTTTGATAATGTGCAGAAACTACCTACAGCGAGAATAACATTGGAAATGTATTTGATTTCCCCAAGCAGGTCATGTTAATGCATGCATTTTGCTCTCCCTTTTCTTGGTGTGGTCATGTATGTCACATAACTAGCTGCGGTTAGTTCTCTGACAGCTGACTAGCAAGATAGGGTGCACATCCTGAAGGGATGTTCTGAACGCTCCTCTTCTAAATGACCTTTTGCATAGTTTGGTATTAGAATAAAGTGGGTGGTAACCTTGTCCTCATATTCACACCACATTATCCAACCTGTGATTATGTTATTCAGGGCACGTTTATAAAAAAAGAGGCAGCCATTGTTGTCACATGACAGGTAGGGTAACATAACCATGGCGACAATCGTTGTCATTGTGCAGTTTTTTTTTTTTTTTTTTTTGCGTTTAGTCACTGGTTGAAACGATCACTATTTTGCAGCAGCTTTGGTTGGTTTCATTCCAAAGCCCCTTGCTGAGAATCTATGGTGGGTGTTTTCATACCTATAAGGAATTTAATGATGATATTATCAGGACTTGATAGATAATGATACTTGATAACTGAATGAATTACTAAAAAAAAAATCAGAACCTATATTAGCATAGCCTTTGCTGTGGCTATTCATTTTAAGCAAAATTTGTACTGTCATATTTTTTTACATTACTTTGCACAACCCCCAGTCCATTGAAGTAACCATAAGTCATTTAATATCATTGTGTCAGCAAATACAATTAAGGTATAGGTGATATTTATTTTCAAACTGGAATGACTAATTTGTGACCAGTAAAAACATCTAGAAAAAGTTTATTTTATTTTTCAGCTACCAAACATGTCACTGTAGTAGATCTAACACTGCCTTATTAACAGGATTCATTTAATTTGCGTTGCTCTCCTCCAGTAAGGGGCATACTGAAATCTACATTGCTACTTTTTAGGGGGTAGTTTTGTTGAGGTACTTTGTAGTTCATGCACTCAGTACATGCAAGTTAAAACCAGTGTACGTGTGTGTGTGTGTGTGTGTGTGTGTGTGTGTGTGTGTGTGTGTGTGTGTGTGTGTGTGTGTGTGTGTGCGTGCATGTGTGTGTGCGTGTGTGTGTATTTGCATGTTTTGTCTGGATTGCAGGTTTGTTGTATAAACTAAAGAGGCTTTGAATGAATTTGCACTTAACATTTGCTTGGTACTTTGAGCGCATTTCTGCATATTTAATTTTAATTGAAGTATGCGTGTTGTGTTATGCATAACGGTTTTGAGCATGCTTTTGTGTATGCTAGGGGGCTTACAGAATAAGGATTAAAAGAGTGATAATGTCTGCTGGATTTTCTGCCAAAAAAAAAAACAATGCCCTTGAACCTTGTACATAGAATGCCATGGCGTTGGATCTATGGTGGCTTGTTGTAGACATGAACTTGAACTTGAACTTGACTCCCACAGACAGCCATAGCCTATGAGACCGATGGAAGACACAGTGTGTGGGAACGCCTCACAAAGCTTGTCTGGCTGGAGAGGGGCCATTAGCATTGTTGAGTTAGAATAGTAGCATCTGCCCTGTCCATATTATTGATGAGACCGACAGCATTGTTGAAAACAATGCTTTGCCATCTTTTCTTTTTTTGATGAATTAAATCTTCAATTAATTAATTAATCAGTCCTTTCTCATTTTTTGTACATAGGGTGGAATTGGTTACTGATGTGTTGTTAGAGGCCTTAGAGGCCTTGGCAGAGCTAAGTCACAGAGGTAATAATATTTCTGTTATTGTGGCCATGACTCAGTAAATGTAAAATGAAATGTATAGCCTACATACATGGTATAACACTCTGGTTTTCAGATGTAACTGCTCATGTAAACAGAAAATACATTGTTCTGTGCCCTACATTGTTACTGTGGATTATATACAATTAGGACTTTTTTGTGTTGGTGGTAATCTCAGTGAAGGCTCTATGTTGTTAAAATGTAGGAGTGTGTGTCTGTGTGTGTGTATTTATTTTACAGCTCACTCTAATGCACACTATTTCAGTGAACAAGCCACAGAGCCTCCCTCTTAAGGCCTACTCCTGTCTGAAATGCAGGGCAGTGGTTGGAGCCAGCGACGGGTTAATTGAAGCCCTTTATTTAGAATTCCAAAGATAAGGTATTTAAATGAAGTGCGGTTGTTAAACAAGCAATCCTTTATGTGGGTTTTTTTGTGCCCTCCTCCCTCCTCCCTTTTTCCTTCTCTCGTCTCCTCTCCCCCACCCCCCCACCTCCCCCCACATCCCCCTCCTCCTCCTCTTGCCCGTCCGCGTCTCTCTCTGTCACACGCAGTGGGCTTTCCCGCTGATTGGTGTCGCCGTGGAAACGGGTGGTGAGCTCATGGCGTGCACGCCGGCATCGCCAGGTCTCCCGGAGCAGGGCTAGGTTCCTGTCACATACGTAACAGGGGTGGGAGGTGGGGGTCAGTGTGGGGTGGGGGGGTGCTAGAGCGCTCTTTCGTCACCTCTCAACGTGTGTTGCGCAACAGCATCCAACTTCCCTCAGTGGTCCGTCTCTGCCAGTCATTTCAGCTCTGGATTTACACAATAGAATTTATTTTTATTTTGTTGAATGGAAATGTGTTTTGTACCATGTGGAGGGGAGTTTGTGATTTTGTTTTTTTTCTGAGGGAATATTGTCAGACTATCCTTGTGATTTTGAACATCCTGTTCAAACATGTTCCCACAACATGGGAAACACTAGAACCATCAATTAGCTCCCTGGACAGTTCAGACCACCAAATGCAAATCAGCCATAACTTTATAGCAGATAGTATCTGTTCTACACCTGTTCACGTTACCTGTGTTCAGCACGATACCACCTCCCCACCAAAGCCCCCCCAACCCCCTCCTTCAATAACCATCTTGTTTCTCCCCAAACAGACATTATAATGCACAGCCCAGAAATTCCTGTTATTCTCTCTGATAATGGTAAATGTTTTTAGTGCCTCTGACCACCACCTTCCACAAAAAAAGATGGAAAATAAGAGGTGTGAGTAATCCTGGGAGTCATGGCTAAGCCCTTTAATGACATCATGCATGGACATTTACACTTGTTGAAAGTTCCCGAGAGGATTAGTGGGTGCTCGTGCTGTGCCCGGCTCTCTGGAACCACCACAGTGATGGTGTCCCCAGGATGATGGACTGTACCTCTATACACTATATACACTCTGTAGACACACATCACACAATGCAAATATAGTACATTGTACAATACAGTACAACTATATGTATACATGTATAAAATATATGCAAACTTATATATGTGCATGTGTGTGTATTGTAGAGTATTAAATGTATGTAGGGATGATGCAATCTAACCGCAACATAGTTCTTAACTCTACATTAAGAAAACATAGGGGAGATTGTGACTTATTTTTGGGCGCCTATGCCACATGGTTTGTCTGGTAGTTGCTGACTTGACATTGGTTGCAAATATACTTTTGCTTAAATTTGCAACTTTTGAGTTAAAGGAAAAAACTTACTTCAGCCCAATTCCCATTTTGGATTTGACACAAATCAGACTTTGACCTTCTTAAGATCGTTGGTGTTTTTTGGAGGTCCCGTAGCTTTCCATCATTTTCTTCTTTCTTTTTGTCTTTTTTGCTTGTTTTTTTTGGAATGCCTTTGCATCTTGCAGAGGTATTTTTGTGTTTGTCTGCAAAGTCAATTAGTAGATATGCTGCAGTGTACTAGGTCATAGAAGGAATCTTTCCTCTCCTTTCTCATGTCCTGGGTCTACAGGTGAAGTAGGTACTCGCATGAGGGCTCCGTCTTAAATGGAGCTGTATACACATGACTTGGGTTTTTTTTATAGCTTTTTTTAAATAAGAGAGAGATTTTCAAAGAGGTTAAACTTAGAAAGTGAAGTCAAACAGCTGTGTCAGCACAGCCACTGAAGTTTCTCCACCTAAAAAAGTTGCTTCAACCTTTCAGAAGGTCTCAAATGTCACTTTGGTTCACTCAAATATATGTGAGCGCCATCAGCTGAAGTTCAAAAGCCAAACGGAGGTTCATCTTTTTTGCCGTTGTCACTGTTTGAAATGCAGGAACAATGATGAAAAAGAACTCTGTTCCTCTGTAGTTTTTCTGTCTACATAAATCGGTCGTCTTATTTGTTACCTAACAGGACTGGGTCCACCCTTTTCAAGCATGGATTATAAAGTTATAATGATGAAACCTATTGTATATGTAACTCAGGAATTATGCCATTTAACCCAAACCCCACAGCAGGCCCAGGGGTTAAAATACCAAGGTATTCAAAGACTAAGTAATTTACAAAATGTATTTTTGCAGTCACAAAAGCTGCAGGGCAGATGATTATGCTTCTCACTCTTTCATTCTTGTTTTCCATTTTATTCTGACCGCGTAACATTTTTTTTTCTTTTTTACCATGTGTCAAAATCTTGCTAGAAGCACATGGACTCATTTTTTACAATGCACATTTTTACTTTGCCAATAGTCAGCTTATATCTTAAAATATAAATGTGAAATAATGTTTTTCCTTCTTGAAGTATATATAAATCTATGTATGGATTTGAAATACAATCACTAGACTGTATATTTCAATAAAACAAAGCTCCCCTACTGTACTGGCCCCCATACACAGCCATTTTTACTTACATCAAGCAGCCGTCTCCATACAAGTCTCCTCCAATATCACTGCGTATCATTATTCTGTTATAAAGACACCCTCACTTATTCACATTTGCCCTTGGTTTTACACTGGCACTATACTGTAGGCACACAGCACAATGTATTCTTTTACTGCAGTTCAAACCAATAGATTCGTGCCCACACATTAAAAATTAGTTTGAGACTTGATATATTGACATAGATGCACCATAATCAATTTATATTAAGATATGATGATATATTCTGCGATTTATCAGCAAGCACAGAGCATCTAAATGCTCTTTGAGCAGCCTTGAAGTTTAACTGCGGTTAAAACCAATACTGTGGTAAATATACATAAATATAAATTCTATTTGAGACTTGATATCTTGACAGAGTACACCCTATTCAGTTTAGATTAACATAAGGTATTTTTATGATTAATGAGCAAACAAAGGACATTTCACATTTTTTGGTTCAGCACCACATATCATTTCAAGTGAAATTCCTATTTAGGAAAAATCACCAGTGTAATACAGAACTTTTTTTTTTCTCAGAAGAAAAAAAAATATTATGTTATATCAAGTCTTTTTATTAATTGTGAAATCACGGTATATCTTAGTGGCTTAACTGCCCGTCATTTTGATTTTGGTGTGGTCCACTAGATTGGATTATGTAAATGTCCCTCTAATAAATAAATTACTATAATTGCATTTGAAATACCCCTCAAACCCATAAGATGAAAAGCATCTAAATAATATATTGCATGTCAATGAATTATTTATTCCTGTTAATTCCAAATAACTGAAGGGGCAAGCCGAGTACTTTTTTGCTTACTTGAACAGAATATTGAGCCTTGATATTTAATAGCAGTATTTTCTGACCTGACCAACAATTCTGTGTAAATTTTTATTATTTTTATTACTAATGTTCATTATGTTTTTTTTTTTAGCTTTAACTAGCTTGAGATGCAAATATGTTCAGCCTGCATGTGCTCAAAATACAAAGAGGACAATGAACCATATGAATATTTTTCAGTAATTATATTGCTGAATTTCATGTTTCTGCAGTTTAGTGTTTGTCCTTTGCTTGATAATAAAGCATTATTTGAGAAAATATTCACAGACAAATCAAACTGCTGCATTTATATACTCATAATCAAAATAAAAACTGTTCACCAAAAATGACACAAAAGCATCCAAGCTTATTTTCTAAAATCTTGCCTTTTATGTTGGCATAATTACCAAATGATCAAAAAAAGGAAGGGAAATGAAATAAAAAGCACTTTAGCGTAATTGAATAATTGAAGCAAATTCAGATGCAGAGCGCTCATTAATTGTGTTTTTTTCCTTTACATTTGGAGTTTTCAGGGTCACGTTGTATGCTCTCAGGCCGTACATCATTTGGCAATTAAGCGTTTTTTTTTTTTTTTTTACAGACAGCGCTTGGCAGGGTATTCTTGGGCGCGCATACAGTAAGCTCCATTTGTTACATTAGCATTTGGCTACTTTATGCAAATGTGTCACGAAAAGGACTCATACATAAATGCGAACACATCAGCAGTGACACCTAATATCTTTCCTAGAAAGGGGGGAGGAATTAAAAATTCATCAGAAAAATCTCCTCGATCCGGTCTGCGTGGCTGTTCAAGACACACTGAGGGGGGGAAAAGAGTACTGTAATGTTTGGCTCAGTGAGGTAGCATTCCTTTCGAGTTGCCACCATCTTATGGCTTGGGCTCTGGTGAACATGGATGGGGGTAGACCTAAAATGTCTGCTGGAACACTGCGTCTGTTTTTTTTTTTTTTTTTTTGCATGTGTCACTAAACAATGAGCGAGCATAGTCATGAATACCAATTATTTCATTAGCACCATGTCCGGCCATGCATACGGAGCATTGCATTTGAATGCATAATTCTCTCCATTACTGTCATGTATGCGTGTTCATTGTGCCACCCTGTCCTGCGCATAAACAACACAAACGCCCATCTCTTTCCTCATTTTTTTCATATTCTAGGGTATTTACTAAGTGATCGTATATAGAGGAGTGTGACAGATAGTCGTCATATAAGCTGGCCCCTCTCAAAGAGACTTATTCAGTCGTGCAAATTACACACGTGTATATGCACGCGCTGTATACAGACGCTTCTTGCTGCACTGTATATTGGCCTGGATTAGCTCTCAGGGACACACACTCTTGATTTCCCCAAGCTTGGGGTTTTATGGAAGCTCACATGGGCCACTTTTACTTGCCTGATGTTAGAATTTTTTATGAATGCATGGTTCATAATGAACGGTGTGCTCGACATTAGAATCGCAACGTGGAGGAATGAAGGGATGACTGACACAATGCCTGATTTCGGTGCGCTGATTTTGCCGTAGCTGTATTCCATTATCTTGTTTCTGAAGATGGGATGAATTATTGGTATTTCAATATATGGCTACATGTCTTATGCATAGCTCCCCCTCCTTCTCCACCTTCCACTTTCCACCTTCTGTTTTGCTATCACACCAATTAGAGCCTGCCATTACTAAAAGAGAAAAATATTCTGAATATATTTACCATAGAATTAAATACATGTAATGTGCAGCTGCCATGTCATACAACTTTATAAATGTAATGTTGCTTTATGGTTTAAGGATAACTAGTACAGTCAATGATTTATCTATTCATATAATACAGTATGCAGTATGTACAGTGTAAATCTACAAATTACAGTGCTCTCCTTTTTAAAAAGTGAGATGTTTTTCTTCCGCGGATGAAAGATGATGGTTAATAACTCATTTATGATGAGCAAAAAGAATGTTAATGGAAATAAAAATGCACATGTAATATAGTCTCATTTGTTTTACATTCAAACAAAAGAAAAAGCGTGTCTCAGTTCATTTGAAAAATAATCATGTTCTACACAGTGAAATTGTGAGAGTATGTGGGACTGCAGGGATGGCCAGGGACATTTATGAGAGTGTGTTTGCCTCTGCATGGAAAACGTGTTCCATCTTCCTCCTCAATTATTTCAAAGGACTTGAAAGGCCATAGATGGAACAACCTTGTGCTGGATGCACCGTGGTTTGCATTTTGTTTCATCTCATAGTTAGAAGGGCCCTGTGCTGCCATTAGCAGTAGCGAGAATGCAGTAAAGAAATAAAAAATCCTGTTGTGACATTGCACGTTTCCTCCTCCCTTCTCCTGCCGCTGTCTTTGAATATGCAAGATGATCGAGGTCAAGGTTCCTGGATTTTTCATTTGCCTCAGAAAGACCTGCTTGCATAACTTAATACCTGTATTCGCTAACTTTTTTTTTTTTCATTTTATACTCAAAAAAATACAATATGTTTGGGAGTTTGTTTGGGTCAAATGAATGACAAAGGAGTTTTCCCAAAGACGACCGAAAAAGGGGTTAATTAAAATGAACCAGCTCCGTTTCTTGGTCACCCGCAATGGTTGAGCAGACTCTGGTTTTTATTTTCACAAATCACTGAGCAATTCAGGTGCAAATGCCAGTGGCCTTCTCCACAGCAATCTCTGGTTATGGGGATGTCTTCAAGGTTCACCAAAGGATAACGTACACAATGCATGGTGCATTCTGTTCTGTGTTATTCCAGCAGAATTTATCAGAAATTCCCCCACGTCCTCAAATAGCGATAATTCCTTTAAGCCTCTATCAGAGAGGAAGTGCCCTGGAAACAAAGGTGTGGGGGTCACTGCTCAACGTGCTGTTGGAGCAGGGACATGGTCAAGTCCACATTTACTCTGTTTTCCAAAACCAGCTTTAGTTTGCGCTCAGCTCATTTATTTATTTAATTTTTTTGGGACACGTTTATGAAAGAGAGCAGACCTGTACTACCATGGTTACTCATTTGGGAAGATTATATCAATTCATTTCACGCTTTAATGGATTTCCATATTGACCAAACCTTCAATGTGTGTGACAATGTGTGTGTTTGTGTGAGTGTGCATGTGCATGTGTAAGTGTATGTCTTGTGTATGTGTATGAGTTTCTCTGTGGGTTAAGGCATGTGAGTGTGTGTATGGATTTATGTGCTTGCGAGATATGTTTTTGAAATGTGTGTGTGTGTGTCTGTGTGTGTATTTGACAGAGGAAAAAATGTGTGCGCTTGTATGTGTGCTTGTTTATGTGTACTTGAGGACATAAACACGATGAACAAGAATGTGGAATCAAATTGAATAATTGCCTTGGGAGATGTGTGTGTGCGTGTGTCTGTGTTTGTATTTGTGTATCTCTGGTGCAGTGTAAAATACCCTAGACTGTTGATACAGGAAATAGGTGAGTGTAATTAAATTTGGGCATGTTCTGGGCCCCGCCTGTCATTCATTACTGGCTGGCTGGGGCCTCCCCCAGCTTAGGGCATAGACAGGTGGCACTGTGGAGGAGAGAAACACAGACACACACGGGGCGCTTGTGCGAGCTGGCAGAGACAAACAAGACAATGGATAATGACTCACAGCATACCAACTGATGCGGCCTTACCTTTGAATACTCTATGTCATAAAAGACACTGCACACATGCATGTAAATGTGTGTGTGTACATGGTTGTATATGTATGTGATCTTGTGTGTGTGTGTGTGTGTGCATGCTTGCATGTCATTGCGCTGATAAGATTTTATTTATTATGATGGGCTGAATATGTTCAAAAATACAACACTGCAATTCAGCAGATAAACAGGTGAAATATTAACAATGACAAAATAACATATCTCACTGTCTGTGTAATGGAATAAGCATGCCTTTATAGGTTTGGTAAAACAATTCTCAAGATCACAAAATAATTAGAATTCTCATGCATGAATGTGTGTGCATGTGTGTGCATGTGTGTGTTTGCTTGTTCATGCATGTATTTTTGTATGTATTTATATGAACGTGAGAATGCTCTCTTATGTCCATGATACGCATATATTCCTGTGCATGTGTATGTGTGTGCGCACTTGTGTGTGCGTTAACCCATAAAGCAATGTGTTTAGTATCTGTGGCGGCAGGACTGCAGCTCCATCAGTTAGGGCAGTGTAGCCCGTGTGACGGAATGCCTCGCACATGTAGTACAGAAGCCGTAGCTCACAGGGGAGTTGCGAGAGAGATGCGATGAGACAAGCCACACAGGCCGTGCAAGAAGAAGAGGAGGAGGAGGAGGAGGAGGGCAGTGTGGGGAGAAAGTAGAACACCCTCTGCGTTTTAGTACTCTTCCACAGTGTGCTACACACACACATACACAGTCTACATGTGCCAGTTACCAGGCAGGCCTTGTAGCAGTCTCCAGGGCACAAAGCTCTCAGCCTCAAACTGCAAAAAAAAAAAAAAAAAAAAAAAAAAACAATTACATAAATTTCCTGCTCCTTGTGTTTCTGGATTGGGAACATTTTAGTAGATATATAGAGTACAAATGCTTTGAACATGTCTCATCAATTTCATATGCTAGCTGTCTGAAGTCAGGAATGGGAACAGGAATTCAAGGACAGTTTACACCTGAAAGTTAAATCAGGATTCGATATTTAACAATTTAAGATGTGCATCAAAAACTGTTAAACATGCGTCTGGAAATGTGTGTAGTTTTTTCAGTATATCAGAAACATGTTAAGTAAAGATAGTTATGGATATTGGGTGCCTTCACCAGTGTGTAGCCTTGTACTCCTACAGCATGTCTGTGAAACCCCCACCCGAGTCTCTCTCTCTCTCTCTCTCTCTCTCTCTCTCTCTCTCTCTCTCTCTCTGCTGTTGGCTCTGTGTGCCTTGCTCAGACCAGCCATGACAATCGCTGCCTGGTCTCATTGTTATTATAAAGAGGGGTGGGGAGAAAATAAGCCTGAGCCAGAATCTGAATATTTCTTTATATTTAGCTCCTCCCACAGCCCCCTTCTTTCCCTCCTTCTCCTCCCCATCTCTGTGTTCTTTTCCTGTCTTACGTCTCTGCTCCTCCTCAGTTAATACAATTCTTGTGTGGTGAATGTCTGAATGTGGTCGAGACAGGCGATGAAACGTTTAGTGTAAAACGTGCATATTGGGGGGGGGTGTTTTGATTGGGTGTGATATAGCACATCTTGATTATCTTTTCAATGAATGAGAAAATGCAGACCCACTGTGTGTTTGTGTATGCATGTGTGTGTGTGTTTGTGTGTGTGTGTGTGTGTGTGAATGCCCAGGATTGTTTGTCCATGCAAACAGGCATGCGTGTGTTAATGTTTGTATAGTATTCCGTCTGAAAAGTTCTCCAACTCGTCAACAACATTTAAATAAAATATCGACAGACCTGATAGCAATCACATCGTTCTGCTGTTATTTGTAATCAGCTCTAGCAATTTTATTTGTAAGCTGAACATGTTGCTGAATTTAAACACACAACTTTTACTGTTTTTTTTTCTTATTTTATTTGTGTTCTGTATCATGCATTATGTTTGGACAAGTTGTTGAATGATATCTAGGTGAAATATGAAAATGTAGGGTCGGAATGAGATTCTTGACCAGATATTGCCTTTCCCTCAGCTTTCAATAAATATGATTGCTTCCATGGACATTACAGGTGTTTCATTGCTTTATTTTGATCAGTATTACTGATGGGTGAGTGAGCTCACTCACTTATTTGCACAAATAAAAAGGTTTTTGCATTTTGTCACACATGGTATCAGAAAGCAGTGGGACTGGCTCAACTCAGTAAGATGATGGAGGTTCCTTCACCCATATTTGGGCCAAGATATTCTTAACTTGACAAGTTCCATGAAAGTGAAGGACCACGGTCTTCTAATCAAGTAGTTGCAAAATAAAATCCAAGAAATGGCTTCACTAAGATGTCAATCATATAAATATATTACATAAAAATGTGAGTGATTAAATGTGAATGTTTAGAAGGCTGTCTGATAACCTTTTTATTCTACTTGTATATGCCAGCCAGTGCCAGTAAATGACATAAAATTTAAGGACTCAGGATTTAAGAATCATTTGAAGGACTGTTTTCACTTTAGGTGGTTTGGACTACCTCTATTATCTCTTCCATACATTTTTTTCTCATTTTGTTTCTTCCTTGTATTTTCAGACTACTGGGCTAAAAATTACTGTCATACATTTGCCCTTGTAAAGCTTTGTTGATTCTGATTTTCAGACTTTTGTGACACAGAAGTATATCCTTTGTTGTTTTCTGTCTCATTATGGTAATACTATTCACTTTTGCTCTGGTAACCGCTGTCTGACTCTGTTCCAGAGTGCACGGTTATTTCCTAGAGAGAAGCCAGCAAAGAACAAAAAAGTTTGTTTACCACAAAGGCTAACAGCATTTAGCTGCAATCTGCAGCAACCTGCCAGCTAATCAGGCTACAGTAGGACCAGACTGGATCTCGTTGATCCAATCAAATCGCAGCACTCCCAGAATTCCATGCCAGTCACACACTGAAGATAAATATTATCGTGAACAACAAGGAATCTGGTGACCACTGATTTTGATTATTATTTTTAAATTTGAGTTCATTAGTCGGAATAGATTAGGAGGAGTGTTGAGATCATGTTTTTCTGTTGAAGTCTTAATGGTCTTTTTAACCCTTGCTCTGCCATTCCCATCCTTCTTTACCTCCTCACTTCCATCCTGTTCCTCTGGACAGGGCTCTTTTAATACCCAATACCCAACCACCCGCTGGCAGCAGAGCAGAGGGACATGATCTGAATTGCTGTGCATTTCTGGAGTGTTACCCAACTCAGCATTGCAGCATTACTCCTGATAAAGTCCTCCATGTCCAACCTCAACAACCCCCCACTGTGCCCTCCATCGTTACTCCCCCCAAGTCGTGCTGTATGATTTTGGCCTTTCCTGTAAGCTGTTTGGTTCTGGTCATTTTCCTGTGACTCCCCCTCGTAATCCCCGCTAGCGGGATGTGACTTTTTCGCGGGTGTGAGGCAGTTCCTAACGCGTGGAGAATCAACACATGGGTTGGGGGGGGGGGCAAGACGCCGGCAGAAATCTTCTCCCCTACCATTTGTTCTGTCCCTCACAACCCACCCCCGCGCCGCGGCATGCTCCATCCTCGCCCCCTACTCCAATCAACCTGATTTACCTATAGGCCCTGCAGGTGCATCTGAGGCCTTTACCTTTCCACCTCACGCCTCTCACACAGGCCTCCTTTCAGACTCTGCGCAGAACAATTTGATGATGCTGATAAAGCTGACCTGTTTGCACCTCCAACCCCCACCCACACACACCCCCTCATGCTCTTTTGTCTTACTCTCACCCCCTCATTCTCAAACAAAGGGCATCGTTGAGGATCATCCTTGTTCGATGAAGACCGAATGCATTAATTTTTCCAACTAACAAACAGCAATGAATCTTCATTGAACTTTTTTGTACCCCTCACACACAGACTCTATGACTGAAGATACAATGGAAGTACCTTTCAGGGTTCTTCCTCAGTCACAAGTGGTTGTTTAACTTTATGTGCAATATGGTGCATTCTTGGCACCATAAAGTACAGTACAGTGCACTTTTGTTTGGTACCAGCTAAGTGTTGACACATCATTTGTTGCCATGTTATGTTTTTAGCCCCTCCCACCCCCACTATCCTCCACCCATAGACACAGAGCACCTTTTCTTTTTTGACCATTGTCACACTTCGTATCTGCACAGTTAGATGACTGTAACGTAGAGGAGGTGACAGTGGAGAAAAATAATAGATTTCATGAGCTGAAATGTGAAACACATATTTACCATTAAACGAAAAGCACTCCAGCGGATCCAACTGTTGAGTAATTGCTCCTCAAGATTCTCCTCAAGTACGTTTCATAACGCCCCCCAACTCCTCACAGAACTTGTGTCAGTGTTAAATGTATTTTGTGAATATTCTGAGGGGTGGGGGTTCCGGGGGGGGCCCAGGTACAGATTGAGCTCTCCTTGGCCCCTGCTGTAGAGAGCACCATTGCCCTAGAGCGATGTAGCGTGGCCCTGCCAAAGACAGAGGGCAGGCCGGTGGCCGCTGCAGGGACCCTGCGGAAGGAGCCGGAAGGTCAGAGGCCTTCTGTGTTCGATGATGAGGCATCAGAATTCCAGCCAGTGCTTCCACCTAAACACCCGTTACTGCACACGTGACCATAGGGTGGGGGGTGGGGAGGGGTGGTGATCAGTAAAAGGGCCATGGTAGCTGCTACCTTGCTTCCATCTCTGCTTTTTAGACCCTAAAAGAAAACATTGATTCCGATTCTTTTACGAAGTCTGTCTGTCTGTTCCTGTGTTTAGTTTACTGACTGTTTTTATCTGTTCAGCACCCCGGGACAAATCAATTAATCAATCAATGGAGCATTAATTGCTTGATTAATTGACTGGTCATAATTATGATTGTAACCATAAGCTGCCTTGTAGAATGGTGGTGGGGGGCTTCGGCACTGGCGTTTGTTCAGTGGGGTTTGCAGCACAGGCTTTCATATCTGAGATGCGGTTGGCTGCTGTGAGCGCTTTGGGGGTCTCGATTGAAGCTCCCAGCTGAAGATCTGTCACTAGTAAGGGAATCGAGCCAAGCCACAGTACCAGTGCCTGAGGGGTGAAGGGCCTTTTTCTTTCTTCTTCTTCTCCCCCGAAGTCAAGGATGCTCATATTAAAAATATTTAAATATCTATTCTGGTACCTGTGAATGTTCAGGTGATATTTGGAAGAGGTTATTGCTCAATTAAATTATGCAGAGTAAATGTAACATTCTTTCACAATAAATTGTAGCACAACTTATTCCTTCCAAAAGTGTTTAAATTATTTCTATTTTGAATAGAATACAATGCAACTTTATTGCTCAGCAAAAGCAATGCTAAACAGTACCGTATCACAGTTTGGAACATACACGAGTATGTAGTCAATCGTATAAGGAGCGTATGACCACACCTGTAATCACAACACATTTCAATACAATATGTACACAGTGTGTACAATCAAAACATAAACAAAATAATTCAGTCACAATACATACACAGTAAATCGCAGACCAGCCAGTCAAAATGCAAGCACAGTGTAGCTGGTCACAGTTCATACACAGTGCATACAGTCAGCCCCTTTTCTCACAGGTGCTGTTGTTGTGTAGGTAAACAGCATTAGATAAACAAATAAGTTGCTTAATGTGGAACTGAACAGGTTGATTACACCGGGAACAAAAGATTTCTTACAAATATTCTCCCTGGTCATGGGCATTCAGGAATGATGGACAGAGGGAAGCTTCTGGAACTGGGAGTGGCGAGGGCTTGATGGGGTCATTGATAATGGATAGAGCTCTTCAGTGCACAGTAGCTGTGTTGGTCCCCCAGCTGTTTCTGTCTTCTGCCTATCATTTTACGAGCTGTGTTGACTATTCTGGCCAGTGTGCTCTTTGGACTCAGGTTATTGTACCAAACCTCTGCATATTTCGTGTATTTTTTGCGTGTGAACATATGTGTGAGTGCATGTGTGTCTTTGTTTACATAAGGCAATATATATCTGTATCACTGAACACAAGCTGTATATTTGTCTTGTGAAGACAATGTCTTTCAGAGCTTTGCACTTAGTTGTTGTGTTGTGTTTTGTTCTCTCTTGTTGCAAAGGGGGAAAAGATGACCAGAATTTACCCAATGGATAGCGGAGGCGCTGACCTGTTTGAAATGTATCCCGGAGCAAAGCCTACCTGAGGTGAGCTAAGGTCAGACAACCAGAGAGCAAGAAATCCCAAGTGTCCGGGGGCATTGTCAGTATGTGTGTGTGTGTGTGTGTGTGTGTGCATCTGGTGTGTATGTGTGCGTGTGTGTGTGTGTGTGTGTCTGTGCACATATGAGTGTGCACCTTTGAACTTGTATGTTTTTATGTTCTTTTTTCTGTGTATGTTCACTCTTGTCTGTGTGTGAGCCTGCAGCAGTATTTGTCTGAACACCGGGTGAACCCAGCGATTTTAATGCTCTGGAAGACAAAGTCAACACAACTGTGTTTCAGGGACCTTCAGCCAGTTAGAACCATGGGCAGTATCAAAATTTTTGACCTATGCTTAGTCTTTAAGTATACATGTAAAACATGGAATGTAAAGTCCAAATTTAACTGAACTGCAATTGGATCTACATAATATGTATTTACAATTTTATTTGCCAATGCTGTCTCTATGACAATAAGCAAAATATTGCATCTGTGATTCCTGGTGGAGAGGGGAAGTCTACCTGATTCAGAGCGATATTTCCTCTTTGTAGCAATATGCTGGAATCTAAGAATCTAGGGACTTGTTTTCCAAAGTGTAAATGAGTGCTGATGTGACCTTTGAATTTAACACCTTTTGAGGTAATTAGTGGTGGTCCTACCATACGGCCAAAGTGGGCAACTGCCCAAGGCCCTGCCTGCAAGGGATGCCCCCAACTGGCTGTTTAGCGAAACAAAGCTCCTTGACAGGCCTATGCATCAATTAGCTCATTATCTGTATTATCTGAAATTACTGAGAAAAAATAATTGTGTAAAAAACTAACAGAAGAAAATTTACATTGATGCAATTTTAGTCATCACAAAGTGCCAACCTTTCTGATATAATGGACTGTTCAATTTTTCAACATTGGTATACAAACACATAGCATATAAATTAGCTACTATTTTGGCAGCTAGCCAGTATGAAATTCAGCTATATTAGCAATGCTGAAAATTTACAAGGAAAATAAAATAAGAGTACATTAAAACAGAATCTGCAGGCATGTCCATATCTCACTAGAAATCAAAACACACCACAGCAATCCACTGAATGAGTCTGACAAGACAGCATAAAGAAAAATTGGAAAAAAAGGTTTGGATATCTGCCCTGCTGCTATTGCTTCTTCAAACATTGAACAGGCTTTTAGATTTTACTTAATAAAAGAGTTCAATAGTAATGTTTAAAATACTTAAAAAGCTTATTCAATTTATTGTCTCAAGAAATACTTAGAGTGTAGCCCACTTAATGAAACTGATTTTTATATTCATAATTTATGTTTATTGCACTTTATGTTTGCTTCTTAATCACAATTTTCTTCAAATATGTAATTGGCATTAGGTTTATTATCACAACATTCGACTGAGAGTACAGTACTTGTTCACACATATTTCTCACAATGAGTGAAATACCAGCTAAGACTGCCCGGATGTAAAACTGTTCGCTCCCAGCTTGCCAGATTGATTTCAGAAAACTCATATGTACATGTGGAAAACAGACTCTGTACCCATAGGATATAAATCTGTGTCAGGCAGAAAATATTTTTGTCAGCACTAAACGGACAACCTGTGGTATCACTATATAACACTATATCAGAGCAAGCCTCTGTCAAGTCCTTGATATGATTACCATTTTTCATTGCTTTTGCTTACTTTTTGTTCTTTTTGTTCCTTTTTGAGTATAAAGTCATATTAGAAATTTTCATGACTGGTGGCACAAAGCCAGCCAGTAAAGTATTTTTGTCTCATCATGTTAGAGAAGCAAAAAAAAGGCTTTAAGAGGGAAATATGGTGATGAAGACAGCGTGTGGTGCTAAGCCTAATTACCATGCCCATCTCCCTCAGATTCTATTTGTGGAACACATCGAAGAACCAATTAAACCGAGGTTACCGTGTCGAGAAAGCTAGGGAGCAGCATTTAAATCTCAGGACCTTTACCATCAGGTAAAGACAGCTCTGAGCATCGTTAGCACATCAACAGTGTTTCTGAGGTTCCTCATTTTAAAGCCAAAACCATAAAGGCATCTAAATCAGCCAATGTACAGTTGAAAAGATCAGTGTTTTACTATATGGAGGTTTTATATATGATATAGCAAGACCTCTTCATTTCCACCATGTAATTACAATTAAATATGCATTGCCTTGGATGAATTGATGTATTAGGCCGTGAACAAAATAAGGTCAATAACGTGACAATTCAATGGATTATTTTGAAATTAGTCTCTGCTACCTTCAATCAATCTGCAGCGTACTTTGTCCTGTATGTTACAAAGCTAACAAGGTGATATTTTTTTACCGTGGTTGTTGACATTATCGAAAATTGTTATGTGATGCTGAGAAAGCATAATGCGTGTCCCTGTATATTCATTGCTCAGCTGTAAGGACAAAGCATATAGCAGTTAGATTAAAAAATGGCCATCGTTGTCAGTAAGGTCCATGGAGGAATTATTGATGCTGAGGTTTAGCTTTGCAGCTCCTGTGTTTGTACTAAGGATATACCACACTCTCCCACCCAGCCTAATATTAGATGGGTATTCAGGGTAATTTTCTTGGCCATTTTGCCCTAGCACAAATCAAAAAATATATTTATGTTATAGTTATATTTAATTATGTAGCTTGGATGAAATACTTGAGAATATATGAGGTGGCACCTTTGCAAATAGTGGGATGGCTTCAGCCTCACGATAACAGACCAATGAAGTGCTACTGGTAGTGGGTTTAATGTTCATGTTTTCAGCTTGTCTTTAAAGGCAATCCAACACACACACACACACACACACACACACACACACACACACACACACACACACACACACACACACACACACACACACACACACACACACACACACACACACATGTACATTTCATATCATGACCGTAAAGCAAAGGATTACAGATTCACAATATTCCTGCAAGGAGCACAGTGAGTTTTGTATCGTCTGTATGTTCTCCACATATACGTGCAGTGTAATTTTTTGTGTGTGTGTGTGTGTGTGTGTGTACAGCAAGGTGCATCCATGTGAAGGCTCCTTACTGCAGCTCCTGTGATAGTATAGCTAGTGTTCTGGAGTTCCAGCCAGTCCTGTCTAATTGATTTAAACATAAAAGATTTAACTCCCCCAAGAAGTCCTTGACACTTTGATTTGATTTGCCATTTTGTGAGGTGATATTTTTTTATGAAACAATTATAAATATTTCCTCTTCTCACAAATCACATGATTCTCCTTTGTTCTCCAAAGAGCACAGTTCTGGAGTTGTTGAATCCAGCGGATCTCTCCTGGGTACTTTTTTTTTTTTTTAACAAAATCTTCCTGGTTTTTTTTTTTTTTGAAAAGTGAGGGAGAGACCTGGCTACAGGTCAAAGGCCTGTCCCATTCAGCAGAGGAGTATGACTCTAGAATTGTGTTGTTGACTGGCTTTGTTCAACAGAATAATCAGATTTGCTGTTAGGTATAACTGCTACTCACTCACCTCCTTTACATTTCAAATGCATCTGATCTCGGTCTTGAATCCGTGATGTCATCTAAATTTTGTGGACCACCAACCCCACCCCACCCCACCCCCACCCCCACCGCCATCAACCAATGAAACCAACTGCCCTAAAATGTGTTTGCTTTTTAACAGGATTTATTCCACTGTCATACATTCACACATCTGTAATAAGAAAACACGCTCGGAGAGTCTGAGCGGCTCAAACAATATCTTGTCGGCGTCATCCACTCCCCTTCACCAAGCACTGCAACGGGGGTCGGGGGGGGTCAAAGCCTGAAGACGAAACGAAACGAGCACCGTCTCTGAGATGTAGATGCACTGTGACAGGAATATGAGATTTCCCTCGAATCGTAAGCCCCCAATGTCTCATTTTAGGATTTTATTTTTAAAAAAATAACACGCAATTATTCAAGCTTCACCTTCCTTGCTTACAGCAGGTTCACCGACATCCAATATTCAAGTATTGAGCTCAAAATGGTACATATTTCAGGGCTGCAAACATTTAGAAAAGGCATCTATCATATTCCTGGACAGATTTTTCATTCATTGCCAACCAACATTTATTGTTTTCCCCCTACAAGCTCAACCCAATACAGTTACATTTTCCTGTATTTTTTTTTTTTTTATATAGTCGAGAGGGCAAAAGCCATCACAAATGATCCTGAATGCATAAAACAGGGCATTACCATAGTCATGGCAAACACAAGCACATTGAAATCTTACCTCCCACTCTCTTCTTCTACTCCTCTCTTTCTGTCTCTCTCTCTTTCTCTCTCTCCCTCTCTCTTTTTTTAAAAGTGGTGGTAACCGGAAGGAGATAATTAAGTGGTCTGTCTGTTCGTATCATCATGCGCTGCGGTTCGCGGTAAAAGAGCCCGCCCGCGGAAGACAATAGACGCGGATGTGTGCGCTGTACTCCCGCAGAGGAGGTGGGGGGGAAAGTGGGTCAGTGTAAAGGCGTTTAAAAAACCCTCTATTTCACACTCCACATGCATACACACAAATACTGCTATCAACATAGTGTTATCCCATTAAAAATCACACAGCACAGCTTCTCATGTAATATATGTGTAATACAAAATATATAAACAATTTACAAGAGGAAATTTAGATGCATAATTGCATTTGTACCTACAATAACAATTAGAAAGAATTCTGTTTTTACAACAACACCAATACTGCTACAACTGCTATTGCTACTGATAATAATAATAATAATAATAATAATAATAATAATATTTTGAATCCATTACATATTTTTAGGAACTAGAGTCATATCTCACATCCCATGTGTAATTCGCCGTTTTGTGTCTGCGTGGTCCTACCTCCCTTCTTGTGACAGCGTATGCTACCCCACTCACTGAGCTCCCAGCTCCATCCCCTTCCTCAGGCTTTCCACACCGGCGCATTACTGCCATGCATTTATTATTTTCCTTTAGCCCATTCACAGGGAATTTAAGCGAAAATCACTAGCGGCCAGCTGGTAATCTGGGAAATCGGCAGTGTTTTTCCATTAAGTAGCCCTGATGCCCAAAGTGCATGGCATCGCGTGTGTAGATTTCTCAAGCATCATCATTTTACAGTCAGAACAAAGGCCAGGCGTATAATAACATTTTGCAAATGAACTCAAATCGGCAACAGTAAAGGGGATGGGGGGGTTAGATGAGTGGGGTGGCTGGGTGGTGTAAGGACCTATTATTTTAGTATTTACAGTCCCCAGTCCCATATTCCTAAAAACAATGCTTAAGCTGCATTGACAAAACACACCCAAAAAAAAAAACAACATAGGTGCTTTTCTCTCTGTTTCATCCACACAAGCTCCTTTCCCTCTGTATATGGAAAGCAGCGGATTTTAATGTCCCTCTGCTCGGCGAAATGGACTCGCCTAAGACAATGCTCAGCCCAGCGATAATAATATGAATTGCAAATGTATCTGGCAGCAAGGAGCTTTTTCCTCCTTCATCTTTTTTTTAAACAGCATATCAGAATTGCCCGGCTAAAAATAGGAACACGCTGTAAATAATTTCAATGTTGATGACAGTGTATCGAAAAATCATTTGTTTCATTGTTTTGTATTTATACACACTCATACATAGATACACACACACAAACACACATAAATACATACATACATACATAAATATTTATTTATATATGTGCATGCGCATGTGTGTGTATGTGTGTATGTGTGTGTGTGTGTGTTTGTGTGTGTGTGAAATAAATAGGTCATAAGATGGTCAATGCAATGAACCAACATGGTTTTTTTTGTCTATTGTACCTGAATACTATAAAATGATTACTGTTCACTGGGGGCAGTTATGAACCAGACTGCCTTTGTAATCAGCAGGCAAACACTTCACCATTATCAGAACCAGGAATTTCTATGCATTCCCTTTAATGAATATGTATTTTGCCAATGCATGCTTTCCCCATGGTGACAAGGGGTGGGAGGGGGGTTGGGGGTTAGGTAGATTGCCCCCTCCTAAATTACTCTTTCATTTGTACCCCATTGAAACACTGAAATCTGCACCTTCAAAACATTCGTAAAGCCAGCCCTTTCTTTAAAGGTGACATTGCCAACAAATGATCAAGCAATGAATAAAAAAATAAATAAATGATAATATTAGTGTGTTGTTTGTAAATAATTGGATTGCATAGCAAACTCATTTTTTACCAAGGCCAGATACACAGCATATATTGTGCAGAAACACAGTCAGCCCTGCTGAGCCCCTCTGTAAGGCAAGGATTACGCCTGCACAGAATCTCATTTATTTCACTATATATTTGCACTCAATATTTCTACTGTACTTGGTGCTTTTCCACAGGTAAGTTCACTGAATCATCATCTCTAACAATGAAGTGTGTGTTCCTTTGAAGTCTTTGTGTGTATGTGTCTATATTTTCAGCAAACTGTAAATGAACATTTAAGAAGAATGGAATTTAAAGCAACCATTTATGTGTGCAAATGCACTTGAATGGTTTTTTTCTGTGTGTGTGTGTGTGTGTGTGTGTGTGTGTGTGTTTCCACTTACCCACTTACCACCTAAAGCGTTAGCAGTACAGTGCGGTTTTTATATCAGTGTGCATTTGCATAAAGATGGTGATTTGTGAGCGGCGGTATATGACAGAAAGAAGGAGCCAGGCTTCTGAAATAATGCCTCTCCAGCCAGCACAATGATGTGCTTGTACATTTGGGGAGATTTTCTGAGTGTGTGTGAATGCAAATGTATGATAGCATGTGTGAATGCATGTGTGTATGTGTATGCAAATTGTCTGTGTCTGCAGAAGTGTGTATGTGTATGCAAGTGTGTCTTTGTGTAATTTGGGCATGTGCGTACATGTGACTGTGTGATAGTGTGTGTTTCATAGATTTATGAATGCTTCTATGTCTGAGTGTATGGATGTGTTTTTATATGTATGTTCACTTACCTGTGTGTGAACATGTGTGCCCGTTTGATATGGTGTCTTGTGTGTATATGTGCCTGCATTAGCATGTTATTGTTTTTTAGTGTTTTAATTGTATGTTTGGTTATGTATTTAGGTTTGCATCTGTGTGTGTATGTGTGGTAGTTGAGGTGAGTATGTGTGGGTGTATTTATGTGTGTGGGGGGTTCCCATGTCTGGGCCGTTTTGCAGACACAATATGGCGAGCCCCTTGAAGGGGAGGGGGTGCTGGCGAGGCGTAGACAGACACTTACGATAATGCATAACAACGTTAAAATTCCTGCATGTCTAATGGGCCAGTCAGAGCAGACGCAGTCACACCAACGGACACAGACAGAGACAGCCGCTGGCAGGGCTGGCAGGGTGAGTTTGTGTGTGTGTATGTGTGTGTGTGTGTGTATGTGCGCGAGAGAGACAGAAAGAGATGGGGCAGCAGTGTTACGCCCTAGCCTTAATGATTTATTAATCTGCGGCCTCCTCATCTACATATTGCACAGCTAACTCCTCCCTGTAGCGGCCTAGCATGATAGTGCCGGGGGACGCTGGCCCCTCAGCCTGCCGCTCGTCCTGCTTCCACTCCGGCCTCGGGCTCTCAACGCCCACTGAGGCCTCGGTCACTTTCCCTTTTTTTAGGGAACTCGCTTTTAATAAACTTTCATAAACATTCTGCCTCCACAAATGTTCACTTCCATTAGCACAGACTTTCTTAAAATTAATTGCTTTGGATGGAATTTAGATTTGCCAGAAACAATTGGTGTTTTATTTTTCAGTTCCCATTTGCTGATATTTAGCGGCATGAGAGAAACAAAAAAGAATAACGAAAGGAGGTGATAGGTTTTATGCAAGAGGGGACGATATTTCAGTGGGGGCAGGGTGGTCCCACCCAAAGACAGGGGTAATTATACCGCCTCCTGTAGGTGCCCTGTCCTGTGACAGTGTGTGTGCTTTTCATATTGCCCTAAAATATAATACTGCTCCATACTTCACATTCAGGTCTGTTGGGGTGGAGGTGTATATAGGGGTTGTCATCTGTGCCTTTTGTCTATGCGCTTTGTATTTATTTTTTATTTACTTCATTCTTTTTTCCCTTTGCCTAGCATCAAATGTCAAGTTAATTTCCAGGGCGATTTCATTGGTACGCTTTTCCTGGGCTGTCTGTAACATGCGGGTGGCTGAGGAAGGGGAGGTAGGGGTAGGGGCTGGGAGAGATGGTGGGGGGATGGGGGGTGGCGTATGTACAGTAGACCGGGCCCTGTAAATTGGCTGCTCCACTGTTTGCATGCGGGGTGAAATGGAGGGAGGGGGGAAACTCCAGCCTCCCATTTGCATGCCACACAATATCAGAGATTAGGCTCCACTGATTTTTTCATGGAGGATTTAAACCTGAAACGTATTATGTGGTCTGTAGATCTCCCACTTTGTCTCCCGCTCACAGATAAAACTCTTTGTGTGTGTGTGTGTGTGTGTCTGAGATTGGATGTGTTTTTGGACTTAAATAAAAAAGGCTACAAATTTATTATGGTAACGCTCTGTTTATATAGGAGTAATTTACATTTAATTCTATAATATTCTTTGTTTTGATTTATTAAAACTCTACTATTGCCTGCAATGTCACTTGTATTCTTTGAAATTTGCAGCAGATATGTATTTATTTAATCAGTCATTATATTGTATAGGATGGGTGTTTTTTCAGATGTACAAATTCAACCCCATTATTTCAAAGAAAAAAAAATAATGCTGTTTTATTTGTGGGTATGTCACTGGTTTCAGCATCTGGCTGGATCTTTATCCCTATAACGACGGTTTGATGTGTTATTTCACAATATTTCCCGTATCACTACTGGAGGGAAGCAGTCACACTTACATTCATGAGCAAGCTTTATATCATCTGGTATTCATGTCACCCAATCAGCACGGTCTGTGGAGCTCTCACCCCTTGCACACGGCACGTGTGTTAAATAACGGCAATTCTGCCGTTGTACCATAATCACATCCGTAATATTGGTGACAGACTGCTGTACTTTAGAGCACAATTCTGACATGATTTCTTTATGATTTCATTCACTCACATTCTAAAAAAACTGCACTGCCAGTCTGCTGCTTAGCTTGTGTGTGTGTGTGTGTGTGTGTGTGTGTGTGCATGTACATTTACCTGTGTGTGTTTGTCTGCATGTATGCATGTGTTTTTGAACCATTTGCGATTTTGAAATACATTACCTACAATTTGTATGTTTTCCTTTTTTGGGGGGGTGGGGGGCGGGTTTAGTAGGGGGCACACACAATGGATAATTCTCTCTGAGCCTTACACAAAATCGGAGTGCAAAACATGTAGAATAGATTGTGAATAGCTCTGACTGTAGTCACTGCTCGTGTTGATACAAACACTGCTCCTAAATTTGAACATGCTGGGGAACGGCGGGTAAATGCAGAACACGCTAATGCCAAACACTCTGCGCTAACATGGCAGAGGCCAGGCCTTTTGTCTGTTTAAGCCAGTTGAGCGGCCTGCTCTGTGCCCCTTTTTTTCAAATCTCCCTGAATGATGCTGTGATTTCAACATGCGACACGTTAATACGCTTTCACATTTATAACCACCCCCACCCATCTCTTTTATCACAGTGTCTCCTCAGACTGGCCCGCTAATTATGAGCTGAGGAATATTCTGGCAACCCATGACAAGCGCACAGGTGCAGAGATGCATGCAATTTGTAGGGCCACTCAGCAAATCAAATGGAGGCCATGTTTCTTACACAGATCGGCACATGCAGTTGCACAGTCTGAATGCCTCAGAGGATGACAGTGACTTTTCAAAATGAAACGGTGTGGTGGAAATTAGGGAAATTAGCAGCCAAACCCATAGCATTGCCATGGCAGTGACGAAAAGGTGGAAGTACTGCAGTCTACCTTATTCATTTATGATGGCATACTCCTTTCACCCCGAGGGAACGAATGCACATCCTGAGCAGTAATACTATTTTTATATTTCACACAGTAAAAGCAGTCACACTTGTATGGGACCGACTCAAAGCCTGAACGGCGAACACAATTGTCAGTTCTTATTTAACAATGACCTGAAGGGGTTATGAAGCCGAGTTCTCTCAAATCTATAATCCAGCGTCTAAAATCACACAGCAGGTTTTTGCATTGTGAGGAAAAGACATTTTTGGAGGTAAAGAAACAAAGAGATAAATCAGAATAGTATTGATGGCATGTTTTCCAGGTTTTATTAAGCCAATATTGGTTTTATTTTATTGATTTTAAAAGGGAGCCACCCTCCAACTCTAATAGTGTGGGAAAGGGTTTGAGATGAAGATTTTAAATAATTATGGCTACGAGAAAAATGTAATTGCTACGTAGATTGTTAAGACATTCTAGCATACAGTGTTACTTAGTTTGAACTGCATAAATGTACAATGTAGTATCTGTATTTTATTTTGAAGAGTACTTTTATGTTTGTGAAACAGCATACATATTGCATTTACAATGTTAAAAAAATATAATGCTTGTAGTCTATTTCTAAGTTCAAGTCAATTTTGGTCAGCAAAACAAAATACAGTTTGCCACACCTGAATTGATTTTTATATTGATCCTTCAACAAAGTCACTCAAGTTCATTACAAGTGGAAGCTATCTAAGCACTGAAGCTGAATCACTCCATCACTCTCCTCTCTGCCTTGAAAAGCATTCTGAAAGTTGTGTGTGTTATTTTCACATTTTACATCTGAATATGCCTTAGACTATGCACAGTGTGTACACATTTCCTTAGAAATGACATACATTTGTATTTTTTTTAAAAAAAAAGAAAAAAAGATCTTTTTTCATCTTTAAGAGTGTGGCGTTCTCTCAGGCTTCTTGTTTGAATATGTGCAGTTGAAGGATTTCTCTGTACCCTGCACTAATTAGTTTTCTGTGTACTGTAGGGCCTGTAGAACTGGTACAATGTGGAGAGAGGGGATTATGTATTTGTCACTCTCGCTTACATTGACGTATGCTTCTGCCCCACAAATGTCAAATCTCATAACCCAGAAAAATTACACCAGTCCCATGTAATCACGCATATTCATGAAGCTGTTTTGCATACCGCTTGTAGCGTATTTACTGGCGAGTGAAATGATGCAATGCTGTGACTGTCTGCACAACTACAATTCTCAAACTCAGAACGCAGAACACACGGCCCTGAAGAGGGCCTGTTGTGTTTCCCTGCTAGTGTTTTTATGTTGTGGGCTATTTTTATTTATTTATGTATTTATTTTTTTGGGGGGGATGTGATGTTTGAATGTAACACGGACAGCCACCATGGTGAAATATGGTGATGAAGATATTAATTTTGTCTTGAATTACCAAGGTCATTCAGGCACGGAGGAGGGCCTCTCTGCTTTGTATTACAAATATTAATATTTTTTCCATGTTTTCCCCATTTTCCATATGCATTGCTTCCATTTACTTCCTTTTATGGTATTTCACCTTTCCTTCCCTCCTCATCTCTCTGTCTCTCTCTCTCTGTCTCTCCCTCTCTCCTTCCTTGTTTTCCCTCCTTCTGTCCCCAGTTTTCTCACACCAACTGAGGCCAGTGTTGGTTATGCATGGGCGTTTAGCATGCTGTAGATGAAGCATGTGCAAATCAGGCCGGGAGTGCTCCCGCATTGAGGATGGAGATGAGGACTTAGGCAGATAGGGGAGAGAGCATGAGAGAGGGAGTGGTCGTGTGAGGGACGGTGGGGAAGAGGGATCCTTGTGGCTGGCTCAATAGCTCTTTGTGCTGGGGTGGGGGGTGGAGGGGGCGAGCAGAGTTAATCAGGAGTGCTAGAAGTAATTAACGGCAGATTTTGGGTCGCACAACTGCTTGGGTAAACAGCGATTGTTCGCCGCACACGGTTCCAAACAGAGGCAACAATGGCGTCATTGTCCACAGTCTCTCATTAAGAGGGAACCGAGGGACAACGGCAGAGGGGTTTTGGGTGGGGGGTGCAGGGGTGGGGGTGAAGAGCGGGTGGGAACCTGACAGGCAAAACAGCACAGGGGGAGAGAGAGTCTCTCATGATCCCATTACAACTGGCTCTGGCTTTTGGCATCAGCCATGCCAGCTGCATTGGGAGAAGCCAAGCCTGTCATACTGTCTTCACATCAAAAACAGAGAGCCCCATCTACGCCTCAGAGAGAGAGGGAGAGAGAGAGAGAGAGGACCCATCGCGCTGAGCCGACTTAATGAACGCAGAAGAAACAAAATACAATAGAATACATTACGCCTTGTTAGCAGATGCAATCAATTACCGGGGATGACGGAGGGGGAATCTCCGAGTGTTGCCTTGGCTCATAAGTTCATTCACAGTATAAGCGGGGCCTCTTGTGTGAGTCCCCTTTTTTCCCTCTCAACTCTCAACTACAGCGGAATTACCAAAAAAACTTAATTTATTCCAAAAAGTAAACAAAAGGCAAAAGCCTTTTCTTGTACGACTCGACCTAGCGAGTCAGAACTCATGAACGACAATTGATGCCTGTGTTATCTGTGCTAATTCGGTTTTGGAGGGCCCTGGCTGTGATAGATTTGCACCTTAATAGTGAGCATGCATATTTGAATTTTATTTGTATTTGACTTAAATGCAACCAGTTCTTCCCTGTGGAGAGGAAAAGCAGTGGTACAGTATTGGTTGAAAGATTTGATGTCATTTACAGTGGCTGCACCCCCCAGCACCTCCACCCCCAGCCCACTGTTCTGCTGTTTTAATTCATATAGAAAATTAGCTCTCTCGACTGTTCATCATGCTGTTTTTTCAACCTTGGCCAGCTTTGTATCAACACAGCCACGGTGTAGTCTTAGCCAGTGATATTATTGGTCTTTAGGTCTGATCTAGGTGTGCACTGTACCTACATTATATTACACGGCCTGGCAGAGCCCAGGCCCTTATCATGCGTATTCAGGCCATCGCCCATTTGGTTTTCATCTCCAAAAATGGTGTCCTCTGTGACCAAGAAATTGCAGATGAAACCCACCTCCAGAGTGCTCCTCAAACTTTCTGGGCAGCCAAAAAGGAGAGGAGTTTGGAGACAACTAGCAACTTCCCACTAACTAAGGAAATATATTTCCCCCACCAGAGATTTGGGCATATTGCTATGATTTGCATATTTGTATTACTAATGACAGTAATGACAGCCATAGAAAGAGCAGTGGCAGGAAAATATCACATAACGTTCTTTTTACACTCACTAGGGGTGGTAGATGGTTGGGGGTGGGGACTGGACGAGCTCCTGGGCAGGAAGTTCTGAAGAACCTGCACAATTGTCATCAGATCTCTGATGGAACTCCAAACCATTCACAATTTATTTATTTGTTTGTTTATTTATTTATTTATTTATTTGCTTGATTTTTTGCGGAAATGAGTGGTTGAGAATTCCTTTTCTGAGGGACATTGACAACCGCATATTAACTTGTTGACCCGGCCCCATCAGTGATTCGTATAAAGTTGGGCATGGTCGATGTCCTCCCTTCCATCCACCCCTGTCTTAAATTGTTTCAGTAATGGCAACAATCCATACAGTAATACCTTACTACAAGCTTTTATTTTATTTTGTAAGTTAAAAAATTAAAAAAAGAAAGGTAAGGGATGTCCATATCTGGGCCTTTGCCTAATTGTCTTTTGGATAACCCATCGCTGGGTTGTTTAAATAGTAGAGTTAGAGAGGGTGATGTGCATGGGATTTGTTAAGGTGGAAAGACAAAACGTGGGGAAGGTGAATGTTTTTTGATAGGAGGGCAAAAAATATTCATTATGGTGCCTTTAAGTCGTGGCAGGGCAGGAATGTAGCTGGTGGTGATGCGTGTTGTTGGGGGGGGTGGGCTGAAGTGAGTCAGAGTGCTCTGCTCTTCCTGAGGAAAGCAGCACCTGCAATGCGCTTGCGTTCACGGGAATATTCGCCTCGGCATTTAACCCCATGATGCTTTCTGCCATCGCATGATTCCATTCATGTAGCATTTTTTACCCCTTTTTTCTTTTTTCACTCATGCAAGATGCTTTACATGCAAATGTGCGTGTTTCAGCTGCGCTGTCGACACTCACTTGCAATGACAGGCACACACTGCACTGTGTCTGTGCTAATTTCCCCCATGCACACACTCACACACACATCCATATGGTAGATGAGCAGTGATTTGCACTCATACAAGGACACACACACACACACACACAAAACACACATACAGATGATAAAACCCATGATCAAAAAGCTGCTTTTCAGTAAGGAAAAGAAAATGTATTTTTTTCATTGCAGTTTCTATTATCATATATCAATCTACAGTATGCCTTTTCTCCCCATACCTGTTCACCAGGGCACTCCCTCTCCCAGACCGTTCTTTACCTTTTCAATCCTTCGCCCACATCAGTCGCCATTGTTGTATGTTAAAAAAAGATCCAGAAAATGTCTGGGTACATTATCTGCTTGTTATTAAATTCTAATAAGGTACCTGCTTTCAGTCCTGTCCTGCAGTCTCTGAGCCCATGCTGCTGGTTCCAGTCAGATGCATTATATAAAAAGAGCTTCTCCACCACCCGCTTAATGGCATGTTTCAGGCTGCAATCTGCAGTAAACAACCGAATAATTAATGGCGCAAAACCTTGCAGATCGAATGAAAGGGACATTGTTGGGCACTTGGACGTTGTATCGTTTGAGATCCATTATCTGATGTGTATCAATGTTATTTTAATGTTATGTTATGGTTGGTTTATAATAGTTTGAGCATAAAACAAAAACCATGACCAAAGTTCATCAAAGTATGGATCATAGCTTGAAGAAAAATGTGATCAAGCACATGGATTCTTTACTAGTGTGTACCATGTGTGTTTCTCTTTTAGTGTGTGTGTCCTTGTATGTGTGTCTGTCTATACTGATGGGCCTGAATGTGTTCCTGAATATGTGTGTGTGTGTGTGTGTGTGTGTGTGTGTGTGTGTGTGTGTGTGTGTGTGTGTGTGTGTGTGTGTGTGTGTGTGTGTGTGTGTGTGTGTGTGTGTGTGTGTGTCTGTGCGTGTGTTTAAGTGGGTATGGGATAGGGGGTTTAAAATGGGTGGAGTGTTGCTCACTCAGCCTCTGCTCTTGAAAGTTAAATGTTGAATATTTAATACTGTGGGACATGCTTGGTGAAGACTGTCTGTGACAGCAGAAGCTGGAGGCTTTGCTTTTGAACAGGAGGTGAAACACTACCCAAAACATGATGTCTTAGGCCCTTTTTAAAACTGTCCTGGGAAAAAATACTGGACATAAGTCCGTTTAAGACATGGGAACATGCTACCTACTAATCAGTAACTGTATGTGTGCTGGTATACATACTGTGGTTGTATAGTTTTTGTATTGAGACCTGATCTGTGAATGAATTGCTCTCCCAGCAATGAGCATGTTTTAAGACGATTTAGTTTTATTGGTTTTTATTTGCTACAGTATCTTTTTCACTCTAAATTCAGCCAACTAATTATTCATTTCATTTCACAGGTCGCTGTAACTTCAGAAATAACAGTTTGAAAATCCCTGGAATCAACTGTGAGGTCAGTGAAACACAAGTTGAGACTGAACACTAACACTTGGGTTGTGGTATTTGTGTGGATACTGGCACTATAGACGTGGTATTAGATATGACCATTGGGACAGAAAAGAGAACACCAGAGAGAATGTTACATACTGTAAACTTTCATAATACAATGCTAGTAGAACTTGTCAAGTCAAATCTACACCACTTTTCTTTATTGTCATATGCGTGAAGAAGGTTTGAGGCTGCAGTTTAACAACTTACAACTATGTCATAATTTGAAATCTGCCATCTCCAACAACAAGAGCATCGATGATAAAGCCTTAATCAGATTAATATCACAGCAGGCTTTTGGCTTCTGACCCCCTTTATGAAATAACAAATAAAGCACTAGTTTTAGAAAGTTTGACTGAACCTTGGTGAAACTAAGAGAGCCACACCCTACTTGTGAAGTGAAAAGGATCAGCAGTCCTGAGCAGGACAGAGAAGTGAGATGTGCTCGCCATTTGGGACTCATAAGGTTGTTTTCTGCACAGAGGTAAATCTGAGCGTTTGACCTCAAAGCTAAATTTAACTGAACTTTCCCATTCCTGCGCTTCCACTGCCGCAGCCCAGAAACAGCGTGCTGCAATGCTCTCCTGCTACAAACCCTGGCAGATGCTTTTCCTTCTAATCATTCTCTGCCCTATTCATAAATCTCTACCCAGACGGCATTGTGTGGTGTTGCTATTGAAAGGCCACACCGTATATATTAAGTGACCCAAGAAGAGAATGTGTAGCTGCAGGACACTGGCTGTGTCTGCTTTGGAGAGACGAGGTGTTACAGCTCTAATGCTGGGGATATCTGATAGATGTGCTGTGCTACATTTGATCTACGTGGGAATACTTCAGAGTCGTTTCTTAAAGTTTAGTTTTTCAGTATGTACTGTTCTATTGTGGCTGTGTGAGGCAGTGCTGGTGTGTGTGAGTGTGTGTGTGTGTTCATGAAAGCTTGTATATGTGTTTGAGAATGGCTTTTATATGTTTGTGCATGTGTATGTGTGATATGAGAGAGAGGGAGAAAGTTTGCAGTGAAGAGAGAGAGCGCATGTTTGTGTATGTTTTTGTGTGTATCTGTGTGAATGTATGTATGTATGTATGTGTAGAAGATAGTATGTTTCTGTGTGTGCACATGTTTGTGTTTGAGAGAGAGTGTGTGTGTGCGTGTATGTGTGTCTGTGAGAACATGTGTGTGTATGTGAGAGAAAGAGTGTGCGTGCATGCGTGCGTGCGTGCGTGCGTGCGTGTGTGTGCAGGTATATAAGACGTGCGGGGCCTTGCTTGTTCTCATTGCATTACCAGTTCCCACCACAGCATGCCAGCTATCTGCTTCTCAGCACTTGATTTTCACTAATGCGCATGTGAATACACAATTTCCAAAGTCATTTCATGTTCCTTAAGCCCAGCCTGGTGTAAGTGGGTAAATTTGCCTCGGCATTCTTATTTTTGCTTATGTTTACTTTGCTTTGGACTTGTGATTTTCAACTGGCTCTTCAGTATTTTCTTGTAGGTTGCATAAATTATTAACTTTTTTTTGCTTCACTCTTTTTGGTCTCTCATTTAATTACATAATACCTGAATCATCTTGTTCCATCTCATCACCTCACTTACATACCTACTCTGTAAAAACTGTGTCATATCTGCCAAGAAGTCAAGTTTCAGTTATTGTAGCTCTGATACATCAAAAGATAAGTGGCATGCCCATCCATTTTCATATAGGATGCCTGAGAATAGCATGTGATAAAGATAGCATAAGATAGTTATAAGGCTGTTGCTGTAGGGATTGTGCTGTATGTGTGTTTGGTGGTGACACTGCAGAGTATTGATTCATTTATAGGTGGCACAGAAGTAAAAGGACAGGAGCACTACATGTTGTCACTGTGCATCTTCCAGTTCCTGTTCACCATACAATTCCTGCTCCCCCAGTGCCCATTCTGTTTAACAGCATTTACGACTGGAAATGTACATGTTAAATAAATACCACAGGTTCGGTCACGCCCAGAGAATGGTGCTGGCGGGTGCTGGTTTCAATGTTGTAGCCATGGGCATGTGGTGTGGAGTTGGGGGGGGCGGGATAGTGAAGGTTGGCGAGAAAAAGAGAAGACAGCGGCACCAGCTGAACTTAACCTGAATATAAGAGCAGCAAGAGACCCTGGCAGCGTTCTCTCAAGAGCAACGACGAGGCAAGGGAGGGTGGCGTGGGCCAATCAGATCTCTTCCTGTCTACCCCCCACCTCCAGGCCCAGCCCCATCTGAGCTCCCTCTCCTGCAGCACACACACAGCACCCCCAACCACCCCCCCGCCCACACACCTCACGCCTCGAGTTGCTAACGCCGCCGTACCAGGCATGACCAAAGCCCTGGTGACTCGCCACCATGCAGACGTGGGCTCGGCCTGATTTATCCCTCTCTTTCACAGGCCCACGTCCCATGTTCACTGTATTCCTCATACCTCCACTCTCCAAAATAAAAATATCACAACACTACACCGCTGTACTTATATTGCTAATGGGAATGTGAAATCCTGCCCAAGCTCCACTTTTTATTATTTGTTTATTTTTTAAATAAAATTTATTCATGTTTAAATGAACTGCACAACCTTGGACATCCTAATCAAGCCACCAAGCACAATTCATTTCATTGGACCTTTTTTATCTTTTGAGCATGTTCTTTATCCCAGACTCATTGTATATTATGGTCTGTGATTAAACTATGGCATGGCTGCATAGTGGCTCTTTGGCATCTCTGTATCACCATGATCATTAATGGATGAGTGTGGAGTGTGGGGGGGTTGTGGGGGGTTGGTGTCTGTCTGGGCACTGGTGTGTGTTTGGGTGAGCGACTGTTTGGTGGGGGGGGTTGGGAGTAGCCGATGCAGACAGCCCAAGATCACAGCACATGCACCCAAAAGCCCCAGACCAGAGCCATGGGAATGCAGGCTAGTAGTGTTCAAGGTCACGGCTCACACCCAGCCCACTGTGGGCCCCCTTCCCTCACCCCATCAAGGGCTCTGTCTGCAGGACTGGAGCAGATCCAGTCAGTTAACACCACCACACGTCACCCCCTCCTCCTTCCTCAAAGCACACACACACAAACACAATAGCAGGTCTCTCAATGCACTTAGGCCATTCAAAGACAACCTGAAAAAGAGCTGTAACTCATTTGGTGGAAATCAAACTTTAGTAGACGTGGTCTTCTGGCCTGCTCCCCATTTACACACATGCATATACAAAGACGTTCGCTAACTTAGCCGCATGTTTTTAGTGTAGCTTGTATTTTTAGTTTGCGTTTGCTGTCTTTATAGTTCACGCAACTTGTGACATCACTAGAGTCACTAAAGGAAAAACACGGGCTACCAGAGAAGGGGTACAGCCATAAGAGGGAGTTTGATGGTGGAAGGAATGGCAGTGGTGAGGGGTAGGCTTGCACAGTCAACAGTGAGAACAGCAACTGAATATTTTTAGTTAACATGAGCTCTGAAACAAGCTCAGGAAAAAAAAAGTTGAGAAATGATATAAAGCTGGAGGAGTGAGAAGAAAGGATCCGGACGTGGGTCAGGAAAGAGACTGTGATTAGCTCCTTTGTTGGAGGTCTTTAGAGCTTCAGTGGTCACAAAGAATACGCCTCTAATGAGTCTATCCAAGCTTGGCAGAAATTGGTATGGAAGACAAACTAAGTAACGGTGGCCCCTCAGAGCACTGTAGTGTAGCATAATGATATGAAACGCTGGCACATATGGCTGCCTTATTTTTCGGGCCAGGGTCAGTGCTTTCAAACCTGGTTTTCAGTGTGTTGTCTGGGCAATGTGGACATCAGACTCACACATGTGTGCATACATGCTCCTGTCACATCTTTTTAATACATCTTAGGATGTACCATTTTTAACCTGTCATTGGAAAAAAAGCTCTAAGGAGATTATGTCATTTTGCTTTGATGACTTTTTACAGTGCATTGCATCAATGAGCAATAATGTGGTGATAAAATGTCAAACTGTTGCTGGAATTGAAAATGCTTCATGTGGGCATGCAGGTCAGGTAACAGCAGTCACTCTTGTCACACAGATGTCTGTTGAGCTTCTGGAATCCTTTCTCTGTATGTCTCTCTCTCATTCATGCATGTACACATGCACGTACACACACATATACACACAAACACAGTCATACACTGCTGAACTTAATTAGGGCAACATATGCACAGCATAGATTGAGGGTACGTTCAGGAATTGTCTTTTCCCTGTGACTTTACAGCCAGTGACTTCTATCCATGACACCTGACAGCCACCTAGCACACCTGGCTCACAGGTAGCTAGAAAATCGGTCGCAACCTTATCCTTTTGAGACACACCGCAAAACCAAAAACTTAAGTTAAATCCTTCCCTTGAATAAACGGGATAAAAGAGGCATACAGTGGGATGGGTGGGGGGGGGGGGTTACTGAATCTGAAATCGGCTTCTGTTTGATGGAAGATCCAGGCCTCCTCCAGAGAATGGTGTAGGGAGGATGTGCTCTGTAGTGTGGGACCCCACACCGCCTTGCGATTTTCAAGCTAACAGTGTCGGTCAGGACAGGAGTGTCTGGGTGTCCGTTGCAGTATCCCACCAACAAGGTGGCAGTAACCGAGCCTTCTCTGTAGAGAATGGGCCCACTTTGTAACCACACAGCAGGCTCGAACAGCTACCTATTCTACTCTCCCTCCCCCCTCCCACAGTCCCTCCCCCAAAAAAAACTGTCATGCATAACAACTTTATTGTGCCAAATTGAACTTGAAAGGAGGCGAAAAAGGCTGTGAGAAGAAGCAGGACATGAGAAGAGTGGGTTGTCAGGCCGGACCTACAAAAAAGGGAGTTGTAGAAAACGAAGGACCGAGACAGGAGTATAAAAGAGCAGGTCCCCCTGAAATCTGCACATTGTTTCATTTTGGGGATATGATTCTCATGCAGGGAGGACTGTTGGGGGGCAAGGGGCAGGGGGAAGGGGGAATTGGGGGGGAAGGGGGCTGTGAATGTAAAGGAAGGGTGGGGGATGGGAGGAAAGCAAGAGAAAAAAATAGGATGTAAATTTATTGAAATGGATTCCTTCCAAAAAGTTTTTTTTTCTTTTTTTTTTTGGTCAGTTTCACATCTTTTGGATTGTTGCTCACCGGTGAACGATGATGACATCAGCCAGCTCCTTTTTTTGGGAGTTGGGAGGTGGGGGTTTGAGATGGGGGAGGGGATGGGGGGTGAGAGGTACACAAAGATGAAGATCAATAGCTGGCTGTGAACTTTCTCATGGGCGCTGAAGCAAGACAGTGTTAAGCAGTCACAACACCGCACTCCCCCAAAATCCCCCCTTTTTCTGTCCCGTTGAAAAAGACCTACCCCCCCATCCCCTCCCGTGTCTCTCAGCTCTAGAGGGGGGCAAAGCCCGCGTTAATTCCACTCAGCCTTTTCGGCCTGTGAGGAGGTCTTGTTTTTTTTTTAGGTAACAGCTTCATGAGATCTCTCCCTTTGGTATGAATTTGTTAAAAAAAAGAAAGAGAAAAAAGCAGAAGAGTAGGAACTGGGAGACTAGCGCTAATGTAGGCATGTTTGCCCTAGTGTTTCTCCTCTTTCTGTCATGGATTTGTTAACTGCTGTTCTTTACCCTATGCCTTCACCTAGATTGGGATTATCCCAACATTATTTTGAGGTGCATAAAAGTAAAAAAAATTTACAAGTTCAAAAATTCTAAAAACAAAACTAAACTTCCAACGCTAGGTGGATGGGTTGGCGGGGTCCAGACGGCAGAATTGGTAGAATTGGAGGCCTGGCCCAAAAGGGTTTCTTCTTCCTGAGCCCTTACACAAAAGCTCTGTCCATTGTACAGCGGCGTGTATCCCAGGGGAGCCCTGGGCGGTAGAGAGCTGTATCGGCTTTCCCTGACATGTTGGGATGTTTATTCATTTTGCAGTTGGAGGCTCCACTCGATGAAAGGGATTCACCTTACAACCTTGACATGTATGACACTGTTCACCAGTTCGCCAGAAAGGCCTGAAGTGTTCTTGGTCTTGTCAAGCGGGACTGGGCTGTCTCTTTGGAGATCCCATTCAGGGATAATGCTTTTTTAACCATAGACTCTGCACAAACTCTTCGAATTAACCAGGCCCCATTGCCACTCTTGATGCCATCCTGCTGTAGTTTCATTCCCCTCATTCTAACTAGAAGTTGCTCATGACAGGAAGCAAGCTAAAACCCACGTAACAAAAGAAACGTGTGCAGAATATCGGGAAAATGTTTCAGTTACATTTCCACTCAAGTTGTGATGATATCCTAAAGGCCTTAGAGCATTTTTTCTGTTCCATACTGGTTCTGTCAGTTACAGAAACACTTTCAAGGAACATCCAGCAGACAGCAGACTAGTCAAATTTATGTGCTAGGAACATTAACTGAACATTTCATGACTTTCCTTAGAACCAAACATTGTCAAAAATCATAAAAAGGCATGCTAGCTCTATTGGTAGCACAAACTTCTCATGCAGCTGTCGAAAAACAGGCTAAACAAAACACTGGGCTCATTGTAATAACTCTTTCTGAGAATGCCAATATTATGCTTTTCTCTATCAGTTGCTGTAACCTGATTGTCCTGTGTTCATATGGATGGACCTTTTCTGGCCAAATATAACACAAGCCACCAGATGGAACTGAGAGGGAATCCAGCTGTGGAGGACAGAATAAGTCTAGTCATATGTCTGGAATAAACTGCTGTTTATAAAACTTAAAATGAGATTACTCCAGCTCACAGACAATGTCAGTTAAATTGCGATATGAAGGAAATGACAATGGAACTGACAGACTGAGCAGAGAAATAGTGTTTTGTGGTAGACTTGAATAAAATACTAACTGGCCATAACACTAAGTTTTTTTTTTTTTATCCTACTCTTTCAGATAAATGTCTGTGAATATATAGAGAGAGCTCACAATTTTATGGTTTTGTTTTTGGTGTGGCTGTAGTTATAGGAACAGAGAGTGCTTTTTTATTGGCTGTTTTGACATAAAAATAGAATGTAGATCAAACAATTTTTGTGTTACGATGTTCCCAATATGCTGGGGCAAAGCACACAGGTCAAAATGAGAGCAATACTGACACCACCTAATTTGAGAAATGTTGTCCTGTCTCTCTCTCTCTCTCACACAAAAACCAGCTCTCTGGTCATGCCTGTCGGGAGGAATACAGAGAAGTTGAGGAATCAGTTGTCATGTTCAGTCGGAGTTTCAACAACGCCATTGTCCCATGGAAACCAGATGCCCCTACAAGACGTTTGATCCTCTGTTTGGGAACTAAAAGGCTTTTTAACCCAGGAGATAAGGTGGGGTCAGGGGCATAGCTCCCATCCCCACCGCCCCAAACCAAGCTCTGTTCTGTTTGGTCCTCATTCTCAAGGCCAGTGAAGGTTTTGGTCTTTAGCTTTGTGGGAGGTATCTGCTTTGAGATAGCTCTCTTGAGTTGCCCTTTAGATGGTTTGTTTTTATGGAAGTGGCCATGCATCTCCCTACCCCCAACCCCCATACCTGTACCTTGTACCCTCTCCAAGCTACTGCATAAAAAGTGCCATTCACAGGCCTTACATGTAAATCACCTTCTTTCTTCACAATTAAATTGTATTCACACCCATCAGCAAACCAGTGAATGTCTTATTTAGTGCTGTAACAGTGGGGGTAAATTAGCCGTAGTGTAAGGGAGACTGATTATGTTGGAGCAAGTGGTGGCATGTGGCAAGTCACGATCAGAGATGGACAGGGAATTCAGTGGAACATTTTTTTCCAATCTTCTACTTTGGGTTTGGCAGAGTTGTCTGTTGGAGAGGTACTCGGATGACAAGCCCTCAGTTTCACACAGTGCCCAGCCCCACAATCTCCTTTTGTCAGCTACTTTAGTGCAGCACAAAGACAAACATAGTCGTGTTCCTTGTGAAAAGGTGACACGCACAAACAATAAAAGTCTTGAGCAGCAGAAGGTACAGCTGTGCCCATAAGACCTAAAACTTGTCCTGCTGTCACTGTGCGGCTGCTCTGTAATGCTTGTAGTGTTACATCACCAAGAAAAGTGCGTACAGATATTATACAGCTACTAAAATGTTCACATTTAGCTTTGCAGAAATAACCAAAAAAATCTTATCAGCATTCATTGGATATTAGTATGCAGCCACCATGCAAGCCACAGACCATGGGAAATGAGAACAACTGTAACCCAGTCTGCATAGGAAAAACTGATACATCAAATTAGTGTTACAATCATAGAGGATCTCTCATTATTAGAGGCCTGCTCACCTGAGAAGAGCAGCCATCTTGGAAACCTAAAATGGGAAGAGAGAGAGTTAGAAAAAGAAAGGGTGGGACATCAACATTAACCCTGAAATGAAAAAAATAGAATATATGCATTATCATATCAGAGAAGGAACCAATAGTACACAAATGAAAATATAAAGCTCAAAACATTCTGAATACTGTTGTTGGCCAGTCATTGGAGCCAAAAAAAGTGGCTGAAAAGAAAGAAATTCATACTTCTGCAAACCGATTACACTGTTTCTGCCATATTTACACTGTATCTGCAAACCAATTAAACTGTATCTGTCATATTTACACTGTTTCTGCCATACTTACACGGTATCTGTCATATTTACACAGTTTCTGCCATACTTACACGGTATCTGTCATATTTACACTGTACCTGGCATATTTACACTGTATCTGCAAACCAATTAAACTGTATCTGTCATATTTACACTGTTTCTGCCATACTTACACGGTATCTGTCATATTTTCACAGTTTCTGCCATACTTACACGGTATCTGTCATATTTACACTGTACCTGGCATATTTACACTGTATCTGCAAAACAATTGCACTGTATCTGTCATATTTACACTGTATCTTCAAACTAATTACACTGTATCTGTCATATTTACACTGTGTCTGCAAACCAATTACACTGTATCTGTCATATTTACACTGCATCTGCAAACCAATTACACTGTATCTGTCATATTTACACTGCATCTGCAAACCAATTACACTGTATCTGCCATATTTACACTGCATCTGCAAACCAATTACACTGTACCTGTCATATTTAAACTACATCTGCAAACTTTTTACACTGTATCTGTCATATTTACACTGTATCTGCCACACTTACACGGTATCTGTCATATTTACACTGTCTCTGTCAAATTTGCACTATATCTGCAAACCAATTACACTGTATCTGTCATATTTGAAGTTGGAGCCTTTCCAAAGACAAAGGTTTCATTTTCAAACATGTTTTCTTTACCAGGACTTCCACCTATAATATCCATTGAGTTTTTTTTTATTATTTTGCTCTGTTTGCCAGTCATGCTAAATTAAATTTAAAATTCTTGGACAGTAAAATTCCTTTTACTTTGGTATTATGCAAGAAGTACTCTGACTGGCAATTATAGTAATGTGTGGTATTGTTACATTACAACAATAGAAGTTAATTCAAAATGTTTTTTTGTTTTGTTTTTTTGTTTGTTTCAGTAACCTAGTAACCTAGTAACCTAAATACCAAACACATAATAGCACATGAATTGCTCATTCAGAATATGATTTTTAGAATCTGTGGTCACCTGAAATGTAATATTTCTCATGCTCATTTTATGAGTTAAATACTTTTTAGCTGTGTTGGTAAATTATTTTAAAAGCCATGCATTTATTATTTCCATTTGTGAGAGTGAATCTTTTATTTAAAAGGGTTGAGTAATAATTTGGGGGGCAGGCAAGTTCATTATTATTCTTTTGATAATTTGAGTGCAGAAGAACACCTGTAGTGCAAATCAAATGACTGCTTAACCCATTTAGTGACCTTTAAGTGTGAATATCAGGGAGGTGGTACAAGGTGAATGGCTGTGCTCACCAGAGAAGGAATCATAAAGGAAAGAAAGACAAAAAGTAAAATGTTTGCGCAAACACATTTGAACGTCTGTGTTGTAGCACACAATTGTATTGTTCATATATTACTGTGGCTAATTAAGAGCTTATTAATATTGTAATTACTGCTTTTTTACAATTACAATAATGGCCTGTCTAACGTTCAAGAATGTTGAGCCAGCCCTAGGGGCTGAGGAGGTTAGCTAAATCAATGCCAATTAGCAATTGTTGGGGTACTGGATATAGTTAAATGACACAAGTGCTAAGCCATGATGTAATAAGTAATGGGCACACACACACACACACACACACACACACACACACACACACACACACACACACACGCACACACACACTAACGCATATACATACAGCCATTGTGTGCGTTCAAGAATTGTGTCAGACAATGAATTGGCTTGGGTGATTGAAAGAGCCAGACAGTAAATAATTAATAATAGATAATGAAAAGGGTATTTTTATAAATTAACTGCTGGCATATTCTGGGTGCCTGAGTGGATATTAAAGTGACTGTATATCTCTTAACCACAGGTGCACACACACACACACACACACACACAGGATTCATTTAAACTCTTGAAGCTTAACATAACGTTGAAGCACAGAGGAGCCGTGATTTCTGCTGTAGGTATAACAGGGGGCTCTGACGCCCCCAGTCCCTGTTGTAAAATTAATAGATTAATGTGTTAACACTGGCTGAACAAAGGGACTTCCCAGCACACTTATACACCACACTTCATTCCACCTTTTCTGTGATTAAAAAATATATATATATATATATATATATATATATATATACTTTTTTTGTGTGTGGATCCAGTGCTACACCTCCCTCACACACGCACGATCAGGGTTGGTTTATGCATGCGTAGCCATGGAAGGGTCTGTCGCGATGCATCTTGTCCGGCGTGCACGCAGGGGCAGGTTCCTGAGCACTGGGGCCAATCGCTGAGCTCCGCAGCTCGCTTGCTTGTCTGCTGCTGCTCAGGGTGTCTGGGGTATCCATGACAACACTCCCGCATGCCAAGGATGAACCAAAATCTACACTGCCAAGGGCAGGCATGGGGGTCTGAGGAGGGAGGGACTGAAATGAGCGAAATGCAAATCATTATGAAAGTCTTTGTGGTAAAGACACACATACACATATATGCACAGAAATTCACACACACACACACACACACACACACACACACACACACACCACAAATACATTTATCTGTGTATATTCAGGTAACAGCAGTCAATTTGAAGGCAAGACCATTGCCAACGGCACAATGCATTTGGCATTTGTTTTATTTTTTCTCAATGATTCAGTAATGCTTATTTAAATTCACCATGCTGTGTGTTTAACTGTTTCAGTATGGTCCCAGTTTTCTCTGTACCTCAGCTTGAAATTGCCCTCTTCCTAGATTTAATAGCTGATAGACAGCTAATGTATGATATTTTACATCAAACATTCCGGTCTGTCTTTGTGTTTGTTTGCAGTTGAAAGGTTAGTGTCTTTTGTCTTTGTGCCCAGGTAGAAGCTAAACATATGTGTACTTGTCATTAAATCTTAATATTCTCCTAAAGAAAAACAGATATTATACAATGATTGTTCTTAAATGTGTGTAATATAAAATTTCATCTAATTAGAGATCTCGTTCAGATCACAGATATGGAAAACAGATAACAACTTGCACAAAAAAAAAATAAGAAGATGTACTCCCAGGTGGTTTCCACGAGTGTGTAGTTTTTTCACACTACCCAGCTGGTCGAGGCGCTATCAACAATTCTCTTTCTTAAAAAAAATAAGAACATAAAAATTCCCCACTTTGCAATCACGGCATGTCTCCTAATTACATTGTACACATGCCACGTGATTTCCTTCGCGTGCCAGTGTGCGGGGTGGTATGAAAGGAGCAAATGGAGAAATTGCGCTGTTCTTTCCTCCTCTCTCCTCCAGCGTTTCTGGGGGGATTTCTCCCAAATTTGTTTTATTTATCCCCAAATTTACTTTACTTCAATACATACTCATTATTTTGTGGAACAAGTTTGACATGAGTAGGACTGTTCAGGGCTTCTTGCTTTTGCACCAGAGTGGTGGAAATAGAGGAATGCCCCAGTTTTTATGCAGTGTAAATGGAATGTTTTCATGTACTGTTAGCAGTTTTTATGAAACTAGGTCACAATGGGAGGACATGGCACCAAATCTTGAAGTTAGAAGCATAGCATGTTTTCAGAAATGCCACACAATTTATTTGGAGATTGGTTGAAAAAGGTGGTGAAGTGGTAATGATTGGTAATGGGAAAGGGAGGAAAAGTGGTAATTAGTTGAAAGAAGTAGCTGAGGTGATGATAATCGGATGAAAAAGGAGATGGGGTGAAAATGGTTGAATGTAAAAGGTGGTCAGCTGATGATTACTGGTTGAAACAGGAAGGGAAGTGAGGTGCTTATTTTTGATTGAAAACAAGAGGTGAAGTAGTGATTGGTTTAAAAGGCTGGTGTGGTGCAAGACTGCACCCGGTTCCTAAAGACATTTCAGCACTTCTAGTGATTCTAAACCACTCTATGTCAACTATATGGCTCGCTAGCAAGCTCCCTGCGGCTGTTAGGCTGTGTGGAACAGAGGCCTGGGAGAGAGGCCAGTGCTTTGCACAGGAAGTGGAAACTTCGGTGCTTCTGAGAGCCTTTTGAGACAAGGGCTGTAATGTCAGCAAGGCAGAACTAGTGAGATATATTTGATTGGTTGCCACTAGTCGCTAGCAGATATTGTGGATGTTTTAGTTTTTTTTTTTTTTTTGGCTTTGTTTTGTTTTTTCTTGATGTTTGGACTGACAAGAATGTTGTGAGGTGATCCAATAAATTCCTCAGGTGTTTACATGATTTTTTTAAGATTAATAAGAGATGTATTTATTTCTTCTCTGACTAATACTACTGCCAGACTTGGGCAGGTAAATATCAGATCATCCATCTGTGTACACATGCACAGGCAGGGGGAAAGGCTGGGAAGACTTGTGTGTTTGTGTTTGTTTGTGTGTGTGTGTATGTGTGTGTGTGTGTGTGTGTGTGCGTGTGTGTGTTTATGACTATGTGTGAGTATGTGTGTTTATGTGCATGTGTGTCTGTGAGTGTGTATTTATTTGTGTGTTTGTGTTTGTTTGTTTGTGCGTGTGTGCGTATATGTGTGCATATGTGTATTTATTATTATGTGTGATTATGTACGTTTATGTGCATGTGTGAGTGTGTATTTAGTTGTGTGTTTGTGTTTGTTTGTGTGTGTGTATGTGTGTGCGTGTGTGTTTATGACTATGTGTGATTATGTATGTTTATGTGCATGTGTGTCTGAGAGTGTGTATTTAGTTGTGTGTTTGTGTTTGTTTGTGTGTGTGTATGTGTGTGTGCGTGTTTATGTGCATGTGTGTCTGTGAGTGTCTATTTAGTTGTGTGTTTGTGTTTGTTTGTGCGTATGTGTGAGCGTGTGTTTTTCTGACTGTGTGTGATTATGTATGTTTATGTGCATGTGTGTCTGTGAGTGTGTATTTAGTTGTGTGTTTGTGTGTGTGTATGTGTGTGTGTTTATGACTATGTGTGATTATGTATGTTTATGTGCATGTGTGTCTGTGAGTGTGTATTTAGTTGTGTGTTTGTGTGTGTGTATGTGTGTGTGTTTATGACTATGTGTGATTATGTATGTTTATGTGCATGTGTGTCTGTGAGTGTGTATTTAGTTGTGTGTTTGTGTGTGTGTATGTGTGTGTGTTTATGACTATGTGTGATTATGTGTGTTTATGTGCATGTGTGTCTGTGAGTGTGTATTTAGTTGTGTGTTTGTGTGTGTGTATGTGTGTGTGTTTATGACTATGTGTGATTATGTATGTTTATGTGCATGTGTGTCTGTGAGTGTGTATTTAGTTGTGTGTATGTATGTGTGTATGTGTGTGTGTTTATGACTATGTGTGATTATGTATGTTTATGTGCATGTGTGTCTGTGAGTGTGTATTTAGTTGTGTGTATGTATGTGTGTATGTAATGGCGTACGCATGCCCATGTGAAATGTAGCACTCAGAGAGGACGTCTACCTTTACGTATTGGCATGGCTGCTTATTCTAACACCATATGTGTTAGATTCTCTGTGCTGGGCACACTCAAATGACTGTTCACTCAGTTGCTACATTAACAGTGGAAAACCCACATACCGCTTGTCTACACAAACCCCATAACATGGTACTTCCACATGTATTCACTGAGGGATTGGAATAGGTCACAAGTCAACATAAGTAAACTTAAAACCTTTCCCTCCACTCTCCTTCCCATGTCTGCCTGGGTTTGTGTGAAGCTGCAATCTAACAGCCCCATCAGGGAGGAACTGAGGCCATCGCTGTGGTCTTTGAACAAGTTAATTGATGATGTAACAAGCTCTACAAACTCCAATTAACATAACCCCACAGAGGACAACTTTGGTGCATGGCGCCCCCTTCAGTCCTCCCCCCATTAGCCTCTCAGTCATCTTGTAGGCGTGCGTTTCCAATACAGACACAATGTGCATTTCCTCAAGGAAAGGTTATGGGGGCAAATGGAGAAGCGGGTGAATTATTTACCATCGCTGAAACTCTTTCGATGTACTTGGAACATGAGAGAGAAATAGGGGGAGGGGTAGGGAAAAAAATTGTTTCCTTTTTTCTTTTCTTGTGTACTGTCAGATTTGTTGTGTGGTCCTCCTTTCATCTCGCCCTATGTGTTTGTGTGTGTGTTTTTTTCTGAGGCTATGGAGCTATAGAGTAAAGCATAATAAGTAGGTCAAGTCATTTGCTCAAAGTCAAACAAACAGGTGATGCCTGGCGCAGCCTGTCACATGGAAGCTCTCCCTATCAAACAGACTCTCTCTCTCTCTCTCTCTATCTCTCTCTTCACCCGATGCCATTTAATCTGCAATTATTTCGTTTTCATTCCAGGAAAGAAAAGTCCGCAGGGAGAGAAGTCGATGGCTTAATTTGGGGGGGAAGGGCGGATAAGGCGTTTGTTAAGGTGAGTGAAATATTAAGCACCTAATGAAGCTTCTGCAGAATGCTGTCAGAGAAACGGGAAGTGACTGGAAACCATGGCTCTGTTGATTCTCTGCCCAAAGCCTTTGTTCACTTTTTTTTTCTGTGTGTGTGTGTGTGTGTGTGTGTGTGTGTGTGTGTGTGTGTGTGTGTGTGTGTGTGTGTGTGTGTGTGTGTGTGTGTGTGTGTGTGTGTGTGTGTGTGTGTGTGTGTGTGTGTGTGTGTGTGTGTGTGTGTGTGTGCGTGTGTGTGTGTGTGCGTGTGCGTGTGGAGTTTGTTTTTAGGGCTGCTTGGTGAGCTGTTTTTATTCCAGCTTCTTTACACTATTGTAATGGAACTCCATTTCCCAGAATCCTTAGTTCTTTGCTATCTGCCCATTAAGCTAATGACTTCACACACAAAGCCTGTCTAAAGTGTTGAATGAAAGCCTTGTACTGTTGAGAGGACCACCATACAGGACCTTTTGTTATCCATTATGATGAATAAAATTATTTTGATTAATTGATTGATCTATGGATTTGGCATTTCCTCTGGAAGACTGGGAAAGGTATCAAAAAGGAAGCATAAAGGATGTGTCTTGGCTAGCATGTCTAGTGTAAGCTCTGGCTGCTGGTACAGCTGATGGTCCTTGCCAGAGCCAGCTGATGCCAGAAGTCATGTGAGGCCATGTGAGACATCCATTGGATGCCCATGGCCTGCCTGCTCCAACAGCCTTAATGTACAGACCTCAAGTACAGTGGCTGTAAAGCTTAACTGGCTGACTGCAGAGAGGGAGGAAGCAGCAGCTGGTTCCTCACATTTCATATCACATGCATACTGGTCTATGCCCTCTCACCGAACAACTGAAAGCTACATATTACAGGCTTACTCGCATGAACAGGCATTCAAAATTGACCAATAAAGACAGATGTGAATAAAAAAATTCCAGAATAACAGTATAACTGAGTATGCATGCAAGGAATTTATCCAAAATAAGTTGTGACCTGGTAGCTGTCCTTTTGAGTTTCTCTACCATGTGGACCAACCTTACATCAATTGGTGTCACAGCATTAAATCCTCAACATGTGCTCAGCCATTACTCTCAAACAGGCCACATTCCAACATCTGAAAGGATCTTCTGAGCTCCTGAGGAGTGAAAAAAAGACTATACATTATTTATTCGGGTGACAGTATGGTGCATGCAATAGAATGAAATTTGAGTGGCAAAGCTAGTACTGCAGTCAGACGACAACCTTTTGCTTGCATAGGCCTCTTTCCCGGTCCTGTTGTGCATTTTTGAACGTGTTTGCCACCGCACGGGCTCTCTGAATGTGTAGCTTGTACATGCCCTCCTCCCCATCTTCACCCCCATCCTCGGATAAGAAAAACGGCATATAAAAAGACAGCCTTCAGAGGCGCTCTCCTCCGTGAGGCAACGCAAGTGTGATATGCGGGTTTTGGTGGCATTAATTTTTCAGAGGCTCCCCACATCAGTTCAGTGTGCCTCAGTTTAGTTTAGCTCCTGCACCATGAGTCGAGCTCTTCTTTGGGGAGTTTTTGATCCCCCTGCTTACTAAAGATGACCAGTTTAAGACCGTAACCTGAAACCTGTAAGCATCAGCATTACACTATAATAATTGTGGAGTGCTTTATGCAGTGGTCCAAGGTCAGTGGCTCGGTCAGGATTTAAACCACAGAACAACTGACATAGTTTGGACAATTCTCCTTCCTTACTATCGTTCGCATTGCTAATTCATGTAGTTTTGCCCTAAAGACTCACAGAATGTTCATATCTGCTTATTTCTGAGGACAGTATCCAAGTAACTATACTTTGCTGCCTTCTTCTCAACAACAGAGCTTGTGTTACTTTCTTAAATCATACATATCATATTATTAATGGTTGGAGGTGCTTATTTGAACCAACTGAATGTTCTGTTTCTCAGCAAAAAACAATCATTACTTCAAGTTAGTGACCAATAGCAAATGTTGTTCTGCCCATTACTGGTTTCATGAAAGCTTTCTCTACCATTACTTTTTATTGTTTCCTTATGTAATGGTATACATTTGCAGAAATTTGAAAAAAATTATGAAGATGGACTTGTTCATTCATGCATATTTTGATGCACAACCATCAAGTATGGCCTTTATTCTTGACCTTTTCTCATCCCCTGCCAAGGAGGTAAATGGTAAATTGTGATACATTCAAAAAAGTGGAATTTGAACTTCCCAAGTGAAATAAAGTATGTTGCTGTCAACAGCGCTCCATCCAGCATTTCAACCCACCCACAGATTTAACCCCTCTCTTGAAAGAGGGAAATAAAAATGGGCATTAATCATGGGAACCAAACTGAGGCTCTGACAATGTCATTGCTCTGCTCTTCCAATTATAATCTCAAAAAATAGAGGTTGTGAAATCAAGGCCGTACTTAGGATCTTGCATTGTTCTTTTAACATGGATGTATCTGTCTGTCAGCTTTCGAAGGCTTGGGGGCTATGACTTGACCTCACCTCTCGAGCATATACCAGATGTTCTCTCACCTTGGTGGCATTGAATATGATTGTAAAGTGACTGGACTGCATTCATTCATTTGACCTAGAGAGAGTTTTTCCCTCAGTTGTGCAATTGTGAAGTATGTGTGAATTGTGATTCAATCTGCCTGAGGTGCAATTCATTATTCTGAATTTTTTGTTGTTGTTGTACCTTTAACCATCTTTAAAAAGACCAATCGGTCTATTGAGACCTGTGCTCAGCACGACTTAAGCACTTTTTTGACCTGCTGCGCGCCTTTTCAGTGCCTGTTTGAATTCTCACCTTGAACATTTAGGCATGTTTAGGAGACTTGAATGTTTGGGTTGGGCATTCATAGAAATTGGGGCGTTTCTCATTAAAATACCCTGTGCACAGATTCAGACTTTGACTTTCAGCGTGCGTATCCTATGCACATCACAACCCTGTTTTAAGTTGTGCCCTCCTATCAATCAGACTTAATATCTTTTTTTCAGTGTTGCCATATTGCATGGAGGAGGATGACTCTTGAAATCATTCAGATTATTTCTGGATAACAGGCACACGCAAAAATATTTCCCTTACCAATGCTAACAATTTAGTGGCTGAATTTGAAATGCATGGCTGTGTTTCGGTCCTTGTTCCACAGTATGCACGTCTCAAATAAATATACACTCATTAACGCCTTTGGAGTGTGGTGCTTTCTTTAACTCAATAAACCCACGGGCAATAACTCACAGATCTCAAGACTTATGAAATGCCAATACAGATGTAATCATCAGGTCAAGTAAAACTAACTAGAGCAAATTCATTATTCACCTTAGATACTCAATAGACTATAAAATATGATATCAAGCAGTATTTATCATTTAACAATAAATCACGCTGTAAAAACTGTATGCCAGTAAATCTTCATTGTTTATCAAAGCTCAGTGATTTTATTTAAATCAATCACCTAAATTCAAATGAAACATTATACTAACCTAAAGTAAGAAGCCGAAATGACACTTTAATCAAAAAAGGTGACACAAAACAGAAATGCAACAGGGTTACATAAGTTAATCAGTTAAGACACTGCGGTGCAAATATACATTGCTTCCCTGTACAATAGGTTAAACTGCAGTCCCCAGCAACAGACGTTCAATAGGATAAATATGTGGTTTATCATGTATTTAGCAAATTACTAGAATTACTTCATAACAAATTGAAGTTTTCTCTGCTACGCTGCAGACTCTTAGTACTAGGTAACATAACTCTGGGAGGAACAGTACTGGGCCATCAAGTTTTCATTGGAGGTGTGTCATTTTCCAGGCTGAAATAGCATTATTCAAGTTCCGATACAGTTCCTCCTACTTTTCTGCCCTGTGCAGGCAGGGTGTGGCTGCATAAGCCAGGTCAGACTATGAATAGGTATTTTCTGCGTAACTAGTTCCACGGAAGAAACGCTGAGCGTTTCCCAAGTCAGGACTCCCCCGCATGTGAATATATAAAATGCTGTCTATATATAATGTGTGAATAAATCCGCTAGCTTGTCAGCTTCCTCTGTCTGTCCACCTTTATACATGGAAATGATTGACTCATGTCAGCCCATCTATATTCAGCACTAGCCAGGCAGGAATTAGCATGAGCCTTAGCATTAGCATCATGAGGTATGTTTAATCGACAAAGTGCTATAATATTCACAAAAGGGCTGATGGGAGTTGCGGTGCTTAACATCTCTATAAATCTTAAGAATATCTGGACTTCACTCCCCTATTTGCTGTCTATGAAGTTTGTTCTGCCTGATGAAACCACATGTAGGTGGAGTCAGCCACTAAGGTTTCTGTGCAGGATGGCTTTTTTCCAGCTTTACTGTCACAGCTGTTTCATAGAGCTTGATAAATGCATATCTCCTCAGAGAATGTCCCTTGTCTTGTTGACCCCCAGCTGAGAAGAATGCATTTTGAAGTTAAAAGGTTGACTGCCAGCATTTCACCACATTTTAGAGGATGCGATTCTAAGGAGTTGTCTTCAAAACCTTGGACAGTTCCAAACATTTCCATTTCTGTGGATGATAAATCAAACTTCAATCATGGTGAATGGGACAAAATCAGCCCCAAGCTTAACATTATTTCTATATATGTTGGTTTACTTTTCCATTTAAATCTCTTTCCTTTGATTCAATTAAATTATGGACACCCTAGTATTTCTTAAGTACTCACTAGTCTGTGTTTCCATTTGAGCATAGGTTAAGGCATAGTTATTCTTATAGGCAATTATTCTTTCCTATAGGTATATTTTGATGGTAATCTGTTGAAGTAATTTCAGCAAGCATTGAATGACCAAGGTGATATGACTGCATGATTCCCCTTTAAATGCATTTTATATTTTTTCGGAGGTATTGTATGAGATACCTCTTGTACCCGAATAGTAAAAATCTCAAGATTGATCATAAACGCAGATGCATCCAAAATATGTGGGCCATGTGTACCATAAGGGAAAATATGGTTCTTTTTTTAAACTCTGGTGAGGCTGTACAGAAGTATAGATAGATAATCTATAGGGAACTATATTTGATGCCACTTTCCCATCATAAGGCAAACCAAATCCACCAGACATTTATTCATTCTGTAGTGAGTTTTAAGGATAAATCTCCAGACAGAGATCATTGCTTGGGCTAAGATACTGTATACTACACTTTCTTATAGTTTCCCACAAAGTCTGTCCAGAGCGAACTCCCTTTCTTGTCATCAGCCTCTATGGTTTCAGGAAATGTAATACCATAATACCTTGTTTGAAGAAAAAAAAAGAAAAAGGAAAAAAAAAACATGAGATCTGATAAAGTGCTCACCTGCCTTACAGCCTATGAGAAAATAATAAGTAGCTGTAATGCGCAGACACTCCTAGACCTGGACTGCATGTGCAAAATGAAAGGTCTTATCGGGTTATAAGAGTATCATGTAAGGAAATACATGTGAGAAGAGCGCATGGAGAGCCAAACAAAAGTGTGATGTGAAACTCAGAGGATTCCACCTCTCACATGCCATTGTTGTCCCCTCCTCCCCCTACTGCAACCCTGGGTCACGAATTGTCATGTGTTCTGCCTCATGGCTTCTGAGAGATCATTGAGTGCACTCAAGATGAATGTGGAAAGGGGAGTTTGATATTTATTTATTTGCATTTTATTTCATTCATCTGATAAAATTGAGTGGGTAATTTTAGTGATTTGCTGTTTGAAATAATTCTAGAATAAGAGAGAAACAACCATTTGTTATTTGCATTACTCTGAGTGACTCACACCTTATACATTCTGTATCACATAGAATAGTAAATGACCTTGCTCAAGGTGAAAACAGCTGCTTCCCATCTCTGTTAATGTGTATCCCTGTGGTCCAGAATCCACCGTTGTAAACGCTACAGGCAAGTGCGGCTCCATAAATGACCCTTTGGAAAGAGCTTTCTGTATGAACCCGTTCACCTCCAAGCTGACATGAAAGTTTGTAAACTCCAGAGTTGGGCACAATGCCGTTAGTAAGGAAGTTGTGCGTCTCCATTTCGCCTCTCTGACTGCATGTCTCCTTTTCCCTTCAGATGGTGGTCCCCTGAAGGCAATGGCGCACAAAAGCGACGGCTGTGACGGGTGACAGCATTGTTCTCTGAGAGAAAAGTCAGATTCAGGTTCACACCACCCCACTCTTAACTCATTGTAATGAGCTCTACCTGTAACTATGGATTGCTCCACATGAAATTCAATTGATTACATGTCATCGAAAAAGGCTCCCACTTCCTCAGTGGAGTGATATTTGGTAAATAATTAAATACCATTTTTTTTACTGTCGATTACTCTGGCAATTTTGCCTGAAGCTGTGTATGTTATGGTTTTTGCCCTTGATAAAACATTTAATATAAGACATCACCCTGTGAAATTCACCTATTGATATTTCCGTATCGTCTGTACCTGTGTTATCAGGTGATTGATTCAATAAAGCTTTTTTTTCAAAATAATTGTGTCGGCATAGTTTGTTTGTGTGTGTTCCTTTTTGTCCAAAGTTAAACCTAATTTCAGCAACATTTTAAAATGTGTGTCAAATGTATGGGAATTGTTCTGATTTATTGATATAATTACTGGGAGCTAAAATGTTGGGACAAATCCAGGAGCAACTGAAGAACTACAGGTAAGGACAGCGGAAAACCAGTTTAAACTGATAATGATCATGTACCTGTTTTTTCATTATGTATTAGCTTAATAATAAACAGTTTGACTTCATTTTGTTTCATTAGGTTCATCTTTCTGCATGACAAATGCACTAACTTTTGAAAGAGACCAGGTTCAGCAAAGCCAGGGTGATCATACCAAAAAGCTTGCACATTACTTCTCCTAACTTAAAATGTTTCAGTTTAACATTATACATTTGAATTTCTGAAAGGTAGACCTAACTTAAAAGCAATCATCTCCTAAATTTTTTTCTTTTCTACATGGCTTTCTGTCTCCTTGAAATTGTACAGAATTGCCAACTCGTTAAAGGAAAATGCCAACTTGCTGAGATTAAGATAAGTCATGTGTCCTCCACTATTGACAGGTCAGTCAAAATGCAGATCATTAGCTCATGACTGACAGTCCTGCTCGGACTGTATGTATACTATATACATGAATTCAGTCATGGAGAACAAAACAAAGCCACAGAATAAACGAAAGCCCTTAGAGCTTCCCTTTGTTATACATGCAAATATCTGTCTGCAGACAGGTGGTTTACCCCTCCACCTTTCACATTTGAGGTGCACTCTCCAGCATCGCTGCCATGTGATTCCATCCTTCCTTCTACATAGTTTTATCACAATTTTTTTTAGCTCTGTTCTACTTTGACGGTGATCAAAGTTCTCACCCACAGCCCCCATTGAGACTGCAGAACGCTCCCCTTGTCTGCAGAACCCATCCTCTCAGATGTCGGATCTAAGCCTCATCGACCCCCCCTCCTGCCCCCTCCCGCACCCTAACTCACCCAACTCCCCCATCACCTCCACCTCCACCTCCACTTCCACCTCTGCATGTCCTCCTCTCCCCATTTTTCCCATCATCAGGTTTTTTCACTGGGCGTTCTGTTAATTGGCCCATATCGTGTGTGCGGTGCTTAGAAGACAGCGACGAGAGATGTTCTGATTCATGCTCCCTTACCGCCCCCACCCCCAGCGCTACCCTGTTCCCCACCTAATATCTTCGTATGTGTGACTGGCTGAAATCCTCTCCCTGGACCCCCCCCCACCCTTACGACCCACAGCGTATCAAGTTGTATCGCAGAGGGGCCCCCGTGCATCAGATCCTCTGGTGGTCGGATTCGCTTACGAGGCTGGGAAGAGATCAGGGGTACTCTGGGTTCTGAAACCCGCGCGCAGCACCGCCTCCGCCCCGCTGATGCCGCGACTCATCCCTGTGACTGCTGAGCCTGACAGGTGAGCAGGCGAGACTCCACTCCTGTCTCAAACAATTTCCCTCACAGTCACGCTGGCCTTGTGTAAGAGCCTCTCCCCACCGCCCTCTACAATGGTAGGCAATTACTCAAGGGACTTGTTAAAACACAATATCCGATTTTCTATTCTTAATGCAGTCCAATGACTAATATGTTTTTCCAACACAAGAAAATCTATTCATGGATGCATAGACTATATTGTACTGTAAAGGAGAAATCATTTTGAATTTTTTTGTGATTTTGTCAAATATATTCCAAAATATTTCACTTGGATGTTTGGCAGTGACTATAACATAACAGCTGTCAGTTTAGATCCCATTTTTATAGTGTAAATTCAACATCAAGATTGTGCACACACACTCACACACACACACACACACACACACATACTATCTGCCACACCTGGAGACAATAGGAGGTATTGTTTGTTGAACAGATGATCTCACAGTCTTATGAGTGAGGGATGGGGAGATTGAGTCTGGGTATGGTTCATATATCAGTTTATAGTTGTAGAGGGCTGTGCTCCCATGAGGGTGATGCACCTTAAGGGAAAAGCATAGGGCCCAGGGGACTGTCCTATAGTAGCTGTCTGTGAGGAAACTCACCCACCAGAGCAATCATGCATTCAATTTGTGTGAGTGTGTAAGTGTGTGTGTGTGTGTGTGTGCATGTGCACATGTGTGTATGCACATGTGTGTGTTTGTTTGTGTGTGCTTGCATGTGTGTGTCAGGAATACATGTGTGCAGCTGTGTAAATGTGTGCATGTATGTGCTTTATTAAACGTGTGTATACAGGTGTTTCTGTGTTTATGTATAATGTTTACATGATCAAAGAAAAACACACGTGTAGGTAAAGCAGTGTTCTGACAGAATGACTGAATTACATTTTCCTTAAAAATATATTTTAGTGCATATTTCTAAAGGAATCCCATTTGCTAAAAAAAAAAAATAAAATGTATTGCATTAAACAGAAACACCAAAGGTTTAAATTTCCCTGTTTCCACACAACACCTTTTCATAAAAGGAATAGATTTTTCTTATGGGTTAAACAACTTTAAAGATGTTGTTAGCCAAACAATGAACTCACTAGTAAATACATAATTTATGTCATTGTTATGTAATTTTTCCTGAAGAGTAGCATACATAATATTATACCTGTAAAACATCCTTTCTAAAAATATTTTTATTATTAGGTTTATTATACACTTTGTATGCTCTGCCATGGTGCTTTGACAATATGCTTACAACTTCTCTTTAACTGAAATAATACTACCAATACCATCCTGGAATATGAAAAAAATATATATATTAAACAAAATCTACAATGAAGAAGTGAATTGAACATCTTGGTTGACTTATGGAAGATTTATTGAACATTTAAAATTATGGATCACAGATTTTAAATCGGGCCTTTACTGGAACCTGCTCTGCTCCAAGCCTCAGCTTTCTGGCACAATTGAATTCGAGCAAAAAGCACAGAAAGCACAGACTCCTCTCTGAAATCACTTAGGATTGATCCGTTATAAACATGCCGTGAAATAAATGCAAGTTTGCTGTCGTTGACACTTGGATAAATAAGACCCTTTTAGGCCAATGCTCATGACCTTGGCGAAGGCAGCAAGGGGTATCTCACTTCTTAACTCTATTATATTTTGCTGAGTTTTTTTAAAGTGCTGTATTTCAGGTTTATCTTTAGATAGCTGGATTTTTTTGTTATCTTGTTTTATTGGAAACGACTGCGGGAAGGAAGAAAAAAAATCACCGGTCCCCACTGCTCCCCACGGACGGCAAGATACCAAGCAACTCTCCCGAAGTTTGAAAACTCCAGAAGAAGAAAAATGGGGGTGCTGCGAATACGCTTTTATGCATTTTCCCAGAAATGCACCACAGATAACCGCAAAAAAAATGTATAAGCAGAAAGTAAAGGAGTAAAGCATGCGTGTAAGTGCTTTGGTTTAAAGTAGGCTTGGGGTAGCGTGTATGGTGGCTTCACTTCCACACTTCCAGAAAGATGGCAAAGATGGTCTTTTTGTTTCCCTCAGTCTGTCATCTGGAAGAGTGATGCCTAAACTTTTTATTTTTTGGAGTATTGAAATTCACAGCTGGATTATACTTTTTATATACATAACTATTTCTAAAAGTACACTACACAGACTACAAATTATATGGGCATACAGTATATGGTGGAGTTTATGTGTTATGCTGTTGAGTAATATAATATATTAATTCATTCATTAATATACAGTAATATTAATGAATTTGAGATCTTTCAAGACCTTGGGTGTATGAGAAAGAGAGAGAGAGAGAGAGAGAGAGAGAGAGAGAGAGAGAGAGAGAAACTACTGTTGCACCTAGTAAATCTTTTCTGAACATCAGATGAGAGAAGATAGGATGAATCAGCCAGTAGGTACATCAAGATACTTATAACTATTGGTGTGAGAATAAAAAATTGAAGAAAGCATTACCCTTGGCATTTGTAAATTGAATTAGCACTTTCATCAGGTGTGAGCCTGGTACACTTGGTACACTACTTTTCTTTTAATTTTTTTACAGCTAACTTGCACCAAAAATGGACCTCTATCGTGAAAAGAAGCATGCATGATAATTTGCAGCAAAAAAGGTTTTTTTTTTTGATGATGATTCATTTTTTATAGTGTATGCCTCCACTGCCCTGCACAGGTTATTTTCAACATCTTTTCTACTGCAGCTTTTGTGTGATTTTATTAAGATCTCTGTGTAACTGACATGATGGTGGATTCTCTGAATTAGACCTGACCTGCTCAGAATGATTCTTGAGGAGGTATGAAAAGAGGCGCCTTTCAGGAATACGCGTCAAACAATGGCACCAAGCAGATGTGAGCCCTTGAAAACCCTTAACACAGAGTAGGGTTTGCACTGGTCAGGCCTTTGAGAAGCATGCTGAAAATGATAGTGACCTGATAGTGGTATATTACAGAGAAGGAACAGGAAGGCTCCCAGCCACTGAGGTTTACAGAGGCTGCACAGCTGAGACAAGAGGATGAGGAGGAGTATGAACGATTCCTGTGAAACATTTCCAGGCTCAACTCAGCTGGCTCACTGAACGCCATCGTCTGTGTCAGTCAAAACAACCATGTCCAAGGGCAAAATGCAACTGTTTACGTATATATGTCTATGTTTAATGTTATGTGCCTCAATGTCTGTTCACATTTCCCTGTTGTTGTGCATTATTTCATTATTTCAGGCAACAAAGTCACAGACAAAGTAAAATGGACAAGTTTTGCAAAACTGCTGAATAAATTTGGCTCAAATGTTTAAAGGTTGTATTTTTGTACCACTGAGATGTTGCACATGATCAGCTTTTTTAAATGAATAATGTCTAAAAGAGTAAAGCAATTAACGATTAAATGAGAGAAAGTAAATACCAAATATGTACAGACAGACATACATACAGTACAGCTGAATGAAGTTGAATGAAACATTTCAGAAACTAGAAGCACATACTCTTTAAAATCATCCACTTGAAAAACAGGATTTAACCAGCAGCATGGCTGATTGTTAGGAAGCTTAATTCCCTCCCACCAGTGCCTTAGAGAGATACTTTAGTCAGAAGGTACTTTCAGACTAGTTGGCATATTCCTAAAAAATACTCCCACTTCATTTTTCCACAGTGTGTGCAAGTGCTAAATAAAAGACATATGTGGACATTCTCCCCTACCTTCCATAAACTCAACACATACTGTACTTTTGTAAAAAAAAAAAAAAAAGAACTTTTGGGCATGCTTCTCTTTACATTGGTCTGTCCAGAACCACAGTATTTTTTTTATTCATGCATTTTTCATTTGTCATCACATAAAATCCATCCATACACTCAATATGGATATGGTTTACCTTTGAAAAACAAATAAAAATAATTATTCTTTTTTCTCTCTTTCTTCACAAACAGTTCAGTTGAACAAGTTACTTTTAGTGATTCCTGAAATGACCAATGCAAAAAATTCACATTACAATGAGGGAAACATAGCTTAGATTTCCATTTGTTTATGAGAGAATTATATGAAAAGTGCTTGCCCCGGTATTAGGCATAGGTATTAAATATGGTTCTGAACAAGTTCCGTCAAAGTCACCAAAATGTTTGAGGCAAATACTGGGGCTGGGAAACTCATGTGCATGTTTAGAACTTTTTGCAAACACTCCAGAGATGTACTGGGAATTATACATTTTTAGCTGGGGAAAAAAGTAATGGCTTTTGCATTTAATTCCAAAAACCAGGCCCTAGTTTCTATTCCAACCACTGTTACAGGTGGGTATCCATCTATCTGGTCAGGATTACCTCATTGGATATTTGCAGTCTTGCGGTACCGTGGGGGATTCTGCCTCATGCTGCAGCTTGTTTCCGCTTCGCGCCCAGCATGTGCACTGCACATTTAGCGATCCCCGGGCCCTGTAAATACCGATTGATTGTGAAGCAGGACAGAATGATCCGGTCTCCTGAGGGACCCCTGATCACTCGTGGAGCTGGGAAACGGGGTTACGCTCTCTTAGTCCTGTCGATACTATAACGCTACATCTGTATTGTGCCGAAAGAAGAACATAAAATATACATCACTGTGATGTGCTAAATCCTGATGTAGGTCAATAAATATTTGCTTAAGCTCTGGCCTCCTGTGACTTGCTGAAAGTCAGTTCTGAGGTATCTTATTTTCACACCTCAAACAGGATATCGTGCCTAATTGTATAATATTAAAGGCAGCATTTGAAGGTGAAAAGATAGAAAAATACAATAAAAGGGAGAGTCCCTTTTTACCTTTGAAAAGACTATAGCTCATAAATGACTTCATAGCTTCCTGGAAAAAAGTGGAATACAGTACATATGGTAGGATTAACCAATATTACTGTAATGTTGTAATTTATAGGGATGGTAAGCAGTTTGTAGTATGTAAGAAAGACAACAGAGAAGTCAGAGAAGGTTAATAATCTCTCCCAGTGTCGCATGGCAGCCGTCTTGGTGAGCAATCCTACACCTTGACTCTTTATGAAGGGAAACAACGCTGCTCTCACCTCACATCACTATGAAACAGCAAAACAGTTTCAAATATAGCCAGAGTTCCTCAATAAGAATGCTAAAATACATAGTTGGAACAGTTGTGCAACATCTCTGCTGAGGGCCTTCACTGTATAAGTTCATGCCGTTCTGTCATTTCTCATTCCTCTAATACATAAACCACTGAAAATCCTGAAAACACTGGACGAACCTAAAGCATCATTTTAGCTGTCTCCTGAAAGACAATTGTTTGCATGGAATAAAGGAGGTCTTACCAGAGGTACCAGGAATGTGTGGTCTGGGGGGACAAGGTAAATCCCATTTAGCCTGGTGAAAATCTGGCAAGGATAAAATGATGCAATTGTATATGTCTATGCTCAATAAACATAGTTTTTTCAAAAAATATTCTGTGTAGTATACGTGGATTTTCATCACATAAATCACTGTTTTCTGTCATTTTCATCATTTGCTGAAATCTCAGTGGCCTTTGCCAAGGCAGAGGTTTTCTAAAGACTGGAGAAAATGTCAGCTGTGAGTAGCACACTGTGTGATATAAACACAAATACAAAAGCTGTTGCATGTACACCAGGCTCAGTCCTGATTGGCCACGCAACCATGCCCTGGATTAGCGAGAGGCAGGTGTGCAAGAAGTTGTGTAGCTATCTCATAATTACAAAAGCATCAGGAAAAGAGCTGCTAAATCTGGCTAAATCCTTCACATTTTTTCCTAATACAACCATAGGAGCTGCAAAATAAACTCACAGGGATGTTTAATAATGCTCTACCTCTTCTTATGATTTCATTTTTGGGTGAAAGCTGAGAGTGTGAAAACACAGGCCAGCTCCGCAAAGGTTCTGTTGGGTAACTGTAATAAGGTCAGGAGACACAGGAAAGGCAGCGGTTTCCTGCATTTACTTTGCCAACCCTAATCACACATCGCTGGGTAGAATGGAAGAAGCAGCTGGCTTGCATGGACTAATATATGGTCTAGGTGGGGCCAGCTAATCCACCGCTCTGTGAATACAGAGACAAAGGAGCATGCAATGCTAGCTGGCCAGCCTGGGCTCTACCAGTTGGGTTCTCACCACAAAAACAACAAACAAAGCCCTCGGGCATCACCTTGATGAGGCGAAATATTGAACATTGAAATTGCCCATTTTTTTGGGCCAGGGAAGAATCTGAAATATGGAGCCTTGCCCTCTCTTCTGTTAGCACAATCATGTCTCACTGTTACCCCCCCCCCCCACCACCCTCAAACCACCACTTTCCAAATTCTGAGGTCTCTTTTATTGTCCTGGAAGCCCCCTGCAGCTCATGTGGTTTAAACAAGTGGAACACATTCTGCCTTTCAATTAATATGCACCCCACAGCACTGAATCTGCACCCATTTTCAAGGGTTAGGGCAGGAATGAATGCTAAGACCATTTTGCCGACAGAGTAAAAAGGAACTTGCTCACATTTTGTTTTCCCTTCATCCCTCTTGTGCTGATTCCTGCATTGTGGGGCTCGCCTGCATGCTTTCACAGTGTCTGACCAGTCTCAGCGGTTACAGACCATCTGGTGACATCATTGCTCCATTGTGTCAAAGGTCACCTCATAGGTCATGGTCAAGGTCGATCAGCATCAGCAGGCAAAGGAATTTTCTTCCATTTTTATTGTTGTATAAATAAGTTGAAATTTCACTGTATTGGGTAAGATTATTTTGACAGGGTGTTCAGAGAGTTACAATTGTGTATGTGAAATCCATAATTATAGCTCTGGCAAATCTCCAAATATCATTTTTTTCTGTCAATCATGCATGAAATTTCAAAATATTGCACACTAGATGTAAATAAAGAGCTTTTGGGTTGTTCTTGATTTTAAGAGCCATGATTCAGCATGTGAATGCATGTTTGAGCTTGTGTGTATGTGTGTATGCATGTGTGAGAGACAGAGAGAGAGAGAGACTGACTGTGAAATTGTGTGAGAGATTGTGTGTACATGTGTATGTGTGTGTGCAAGGTAGTATCAATATGTGAGTGTATGTGTGGGTTTATGTGTGAGAGAGATTGTATGTCTGCATGAATGTATGAGAGAGACTCTGTATAAGACATGTGTGGGTTTGTGCATGTGTGTGTGTTTACATATGAGTGTGTGTATGCAGAAGGTAGTGGTCTGACTCATGGCCTCCAAGTTCTATGCATTTTCATGTATGTGTGTGTGCATGTGTGTGTTTGTGTGTATGTGTGCGTGCACATGTGTGTGTGTGTGTGTGTGTGTGTGTGTGTGTGTGTGTGTGTGTGTGTGTGTGTGTGTGGATGCAGATGGTTGTGGGGTGGCTCATAGCCTCCCAGCTCTGTGTGCCTCTCTCATCATCCCATGCAGGGCCCAGAGGAGCTAAGTGCTGCTCAGACATGGGTCAAACTCCTACATTCAGCTGGGACAATGAGGCAGGGAGGGGCACAAAAGAGGACCGTCTAGACACCGTTCCATCACCCTGCCCAAATTTGGATGCATGTCCCAAAGGGGCTGTAATGCAATTGTTCTCTTGTTTGCAGCCACTCCCCCCTGTCCACTACCAAGGCAAACGCCGTCTCTTAAATTCTGGAGTTTCCCTAAACTTGAACTCCATACATAAACACCATGCTTAGACGATTAAAACTAATGGAAAAAATATAAAAATAACATAAAGCAATTTGTAAGTAATTAACCGTGAACTTAACATTGCTGTCATATAGCTTTCATAATTTCAGTTACAATTTATAAGCTCTACTTTACTTTATAAATTATTCTTGTGTCTTCATGAGGTCATTGAAAGATTCAAATCGAATGGCCATACTTATGTTAATTTATAATATATGTGTTAGCATTTATAAATACATATTGGAAATAAATATGTTCTATCATGGATTATCTCAGATTGGTTTCCCTCATCCATGAGAACCAGAGGACTTGTATTGATGAACATGAGTTGACTTTTAAACATTACAATTCTTATCCCCTCCCCCAACCTCATAAATGACAGAGGAATTATACCATGGTGTCTGTCCACAAGTAGATTTCACCCAGACACAGTGGGTGCAGGGTGGGGGGAAGGGGCAGCCATGATTGAGTAGCTAATTATCGGCTGGAGGTGCAGCATGCATTACAACAAAGCCGTAGACTAGGTCTGAGACGCCCGTGTTAGACAGGCTTTAGCAGACGAGACGAGAGCAGGTCACTTCTTTTCAGTCTGCCACATGGGAACACGGGCTAGAGCTCTTCGTCCAAGGTCTGGGCCATAGACGGGGATTCCACACGTGCCCCAAAACCTGGCTAAACTCTATGCAAATCTGAGGGTGTGGGGGTTGGGGGTATTTGCAGTTGAAGGCCTGAGATGTCTTTTGGCTCTTTTTCATCCAAAATTAAACACTACGAGGACCTCTCGCGTCCTCAACGGTGGTGTAAATTGATGGGCTGGCAGGACTGAGGAGAGCTTCCTGTTTCCTGCTCCTGGATGCCTCTCTGTAATGAACAGATTGGCGCGTTGCTGGCCTCGGCTGCCTCCACTTAATGACACAACGTAACACCCTGTACTTTAAAGAACACAAGCTGATCATTAGGGCCTTTTTTCACACACCCGATTAACAGGAAACAGGATTTCTTTTTTTCCCCCACTCACGATTCGAACACTGGCGCATGAGAGTAAATGAATAAATCATACTGAAATGAATACAAGCAGGGAGTGGAGGAGAGTTACAAAAAAAGCTTTTACAACAGGTTCCTCGGCTTGCCTTTCACCTGAAGTGAGTGTCTTTGTTTTCGGGTCCCAGCAGCTCCACTGAAGCAAAACCTGCTCGCAAACCCTGAGCAGAGGAGTTCTATAACAGGCTCCCGTTGATGTCATTTTAATTAAGATGTCTGGAATTTAACAGAATAGGAAGTGAACATGGTGGCCTCCTTCTCTTGTATGAGATCCCTGTTTTGACCCAAAACACTGTCTTTGGATGGAGTAGTAATGGCGACCCTGTCTGTTTGTGACTGGATATGTACATGCTCCTGGAGTTGCCTGTGCCTTGAAGATATATGTCAGCTATCTGTTGGCTAAGCTGTTTCCTATAAACAACTAGCTAATCCAAGTTAAGTTTTATTACATTTTTAGTTTGCCAGAATCCCACAACCAGGGATACGCATTCTGTACAGCCATGAGAGTAAAGAGCCCACCAGAAGTTCGACCAAGTCTTCTTTATCAAGAGCTCTGGCTATACTGTTTTATTTATTTTAACTAGATGAGGAAAACATGCATATTTTCATCAGAGCTTGGAGTCACCATTCACAGCTACCACTGTTACATACTTTGTCTCCTGTTCTATCTAGTGTGAACCAGTATCTCCCTACGACAACTGACTCAGTATCCACCAAAAAAGATTCCCCAACCTCCTCTCTGGTCCTACACTATAAAAGGCCCATATTCCCTAAACTTGCTAGCTCTCTGTGGTGCACGGCCTCTGTGATGGCCGAGGCTTTGGCCAATAGCTAATCAGTCCTTCTGGGCAGTAGCAAGAGGCTTGAGTCATCATGAATTACAGAAGTGTTCGTAGATGAAGTCAGGACTCCCCTCCACTCCCTGCCCGTTACTCACCGGCCATGTCGCAGCCTGGCGGCCACTGATCAGCAACTCATCACGTTGACGCAGACTTTACCGCCATGGTGACATCACTGGGGCCGTTCGGCAACAAAATTACTGCACCAGGGGCCAGGTTGCGTCACTCTTGCTCAGGCAGACATATGATCTAAGATCTCCCTTTCTTATAAAATATGCTAGAACTAAGGGGCTGTTCTACCCATCAAGGAGTCTGTAGTCTAACCCTCTACCCATAGAGGAGAGAGCCCTGGGCTTGTATGATGAGTATCAGAAAAGGGGTGCTAATTGTGAATCATTTTTGACTTTTAGCACAATATTCATAAAGCATCTCCTACTCTGAGATGGTTTATGAATAGTGGCCCAAATGTTGTTGGTCTGTGTGCAATATGATATGGGGGAGGCGGGGGGAGGTCCAATCTAACAGCAGCATACTATATTTTCCACTTCTATATTTTAGCTCATAATGGTTAGAAAATGAGAGGGTGAATGCAAAATGTATCCTTGATCAGCACTTCTGCTCTGAGGTACTTTATGAAAACAGGCCCTGGTTTTGTCACAGTGAACATTCTCAGACTGTATGGTTGACAACGAACAGGTGCAGCTTTGCCATTCCAATGTCGAGGGATTTTACATTACTGCTAACCTTTTGGATTACTTGATTCATAGAACACTATCTTTCTTTTGATATTACACTTTGTGAAGCAAATACACAAATGTGTTTTTTGCCATTTAATTATGAGATGTTTTTTGTTTTTTTTTCAATATAAATGCATTCATCTGAAAAGTCAATTTTATCAATTTCCCACTTAATTTGTTTAAATAACTACAGATATTGTCTTAAACTAAATTCATTGTTAGGGAAATTAATTATCCAGGAAAGCACAAACTCTTTCTATTAAAATAAATTTTTTATTTAAACATATTTGAGACAGTGTTGCTACTTACAATGCTCCTTTAGGTAGAAAAATAAAAGATAAAATAAATTAATGAAGAGTCTTTCACAATTTACAAATAATCGCAGATAGAATTAGATCTGGGCCAGTATACATGGAGAGTCTCAGAGCAGGAGTTCTGATCTGTGATTAATTTTGTCTTCTGGCATATAATGAAGGTTGGGATATTACGGGGGGAAACCTGATCGTAGATCAGCAGTCCTGTTCAGAAACGCTGGTGGTCTCAGTTTATATAAAGGATTTGACTCTCACTGATAGGGGGAGGGACAGCAAAGTGCTCTGTCTTTTCCTTTGATACTTAAGACAGTAATTGAAGAATGGGGTGAAGTATTGCTTTATTTATTTTTCTTGAAAAATAAGAAACAGTAAGCAATAGCTCTGAAAATTATTCTTCCCCCCCAAATGCTTTCTACAATCACTGGTTCGAACCGGGGCCGTCTATTTTGCGGGGGTTAGACACGGTCGAGAGGCTTTCACGTTCAAGTTGGAGGACAGACTGAGAACCTGTTCACCCCTAACCCCTCACTCTCCTTTTTTTCTCTCCCCCTCAATGTTGTTGATATTCGTACGTTTCAATTGAGGAGGCCAAAGACTGCAGCTGTCTGTCTCGCCTAGTTGAATGGGGGACCTTATTTTTTTGGTGGGGTGGTGGGGTGGTGGGGGGGTGAAAGGCGTGAATACTTTCCCAATGAGAGATGAGGCATATTGAAAACTATATTAAATTACCCTGATTAACAATTTAGCCACGAACAGGGGAGCTGTGGAGGATCTCTATAGGCCGGCTTGGAGGCCATTCATGCAGGCAGCTCTGAGGTCGAAAGGTCCCCCGAGTTCACAGGCTCCGGGCCTTTGTTATGCTAACGTACGATCTAGAATCAGCTTCCCATTGGGGTGTGAAACAGAAATGATTCCTTGAGAACTTTCAGTAAGTTGTCATCCTGTGTCCCCCTCCCTCTCTCCTCCCCTCCCCTCCTAAAATACCATGGATGGTTCTTCAACTTGACATTTTTTTGGTGGTGGTGGTGGAGGTGGTGGTGGGGGAGGGGGGAAAAGCAAGACAAAACAAACGGTGCCCCTAATGAATGGCCGCCTTTCCCGCTCTCACTATTCTTCCCCACTGACTCCCTCAGCATTCCTAATTCAGCCATTGCTTTGGGAGACCTTTTTATTATGAAGTTCTTTAAACTATAAAAGCCATGTTACTCACCAACAGAGCAACATGGTCCATTAACAATTATCACATCATGTTGCGGAATCATTTGAACTGCCCATAATGTCAATATCCTGTCCACGTTTATGTTTGTCCTCGCCACTTTGGCTGTACGTGGGAACGACAGCTAACTATGCACATAATCAAGAGGCACAAAGCCGGACCTTAATAAGTGCAGGCGATTGTTATTAAAACACACTGAATGGCTCTGCTGTGCATGACAAAGTGGGAGCCAGGTGAAAGAGCTGGAGGGATGTGGCAGGCATTGTCAAATATGCCTTCTACAACCTTCTCGGAACTTCCAATTACAGGCTTTCCCAAGGTTCCGATATGTTTTTTTTTTTTTTGGTTCTCTTAAAAAACATAGGTTTCTCAACCTATAGTAATATACATATACACAGTATATGTACATATTGTGTGAGTGAATGCATCTGTGTTTGTGTATCTGGCTGGCTATCTTAGTTTATAACAAAGTCACCCAAAAGACATGCATTTTTGTGTGATTTAGAATGGCCAGCGACATTTTTGAGATGCAAAACTGACAGATGGCTGGATGGTGAACTGAAAGCCCTTGATGATAATTTCAGAAGTTCAAGTTCATGTTCATGAGCATAGCTAATTTAAATACAGATTCATAAAGGTTATGTGGTTTCAGTTATTCTTATGCAAATGAGCGGAACAGTTTTCATTTGATCCTGTTCTACGACAGCAATGTTAGCTACAAAATGTATGTGATTACCCAGCGGGAAATGTTTACCTTTGTCAGCATATTTGACTAAGACCACAGAACAACTACAAAAGAATGCACAAAAACTGTCATCAACATGGCTCACGTTCAAAACCATAACTTAAGATGAATACCCTCTGTAAATATCCAGGCATAAAATTACTGTACTGTATGTTCAGTCATTATTTATCCAAATACTTCAATATGTACACAAATTACAGTATTCATTTCAGTGTAAACTTTTCACAAGCTCAGTATTGTGTCGCCTAACAGATGCCTTTATACATTCCCTGGGCTTGTTCAGAGCAATCACTGAAGAAAAAAAAAAAAAAACTAAAAAAACCCACAGTGTATCAAAATAAATAAAAGCCTGCAACTTCTCATTGTCCGACAGGTGCGTTTAAAAGTGAAATAAACAAGTATCAGTATGATCGCCTAAATTGTATAATTTGCTACATTTGAAATATAATAACAATAAAGCACACTGTCAATTTCAGTCAAGTGATTTCTGTTAGGTGCTGAACGAAGAAGTTAGAAACTCCTATTTATAACAAGATTTCATTCTTAGACGGCAAGTGCTGCATCAGGCCCAAGTAACTAGGTGTTTTACGGAAAACTCAATACCATTCACACGTGATCAAAACATACGCCAGAAAGTTCTTGCTTGACGAAAGCACAAAAAAACTTGGGTAATCTTCCAGTGTTACAAAGCAGAACGTTGTGCACAATTCAATTGCTTTTGAACTGTTTAGATTCGTTTGCAATTGTGATCCTTCTTCCTGTCTTAATAAGCTTACTTCAGGAAAATGAAGAACACTGGACAACGGATGATTACGGGAAAACATGATTCTTTGATTCTTTATTGCTAGATGGGATGGGTTTGTCTAGCCTTAGTCATTATTTTGCTTTAGACTTACGCAATGTTTTGATGTTTTAACGTGAAATATAATTAGCTATCGTTCATGACTTCACTACATGAACTGCAATTTACACAGACGCGGTAAAACCAATAACAAAAACAATAATATCAAAATGTAAAAACTCTTTACAAGTGATCATGTTTTGTTCCAAATTCATGTAATTGAGGCCTATAAAATTATGTACAATAAATGTAAATGTGAATACTTGATGCTAAATATGAAGGATCAGAGAGCAATCCAGTATGCTGATATTTCAGAAAATGGAAATAGAGAACACAATATTGTTTCAAAATTTGAATTGCCCTAAAAACGCATATGCTACACATATAACCCTTCTGCTACAGAGACAATAGATCGATTAAATATTTTCCAGCAAGTATTTCATTTTGTACAAAGAGAACATGTTTCGCTTACTGAAACATGGTATTTTCAGTATTTCAATATGAGAGTGGATAATTTGGTTTTAGTACTTCAATATTTGACATAAATGTCCAAACTTACACAAATATGATTATTGTGAAAACGAGACATCGGTTCAGCTTTTGATATATGCTATAAAAAAGAACAAGCATAATTCATGTAATATTTTTATATCTAACGTATTCGAATGGTCAATAAATAGATTCAATATGCCCAGCGGCTACTGAGTTTGTCACAGCACCCAACTGTTGGAGAAACTGAATAAAAACCTGACTCCTGTTATTGCAAACAGTACTTATGATAGTGCTAGACGTTTAACAAATGCGTCGTGGCTATATGGAATCCCAAGAGAAAGGTAATCAATACAAGTTAACAAGCAGGGGTTGATAAGATAGCATATATGAGGGGTCAAAGGTCAAATGGCGGTCAAACACTCTAAACCCCAGGGGTCACAATCTTTAACACGGAAACACACGTATTGTTATTTATTGAAGATTTGCTGAATTTGGTAATCGATAAGTATTAATTGCTTTTCGCTGCCGAGATGGAAGCATCCTTGACCTAAACAATAATATAGCGAAGGCATTAAAAACTGTTTTTATATCAGAGAAACAAAAAGACATTACGTAATGCAGCGATGATGTGTGTTCAACTTAATACAGTGGATTTTAAATATTTGGTTTTTAAAATGAGTATTGGATAATCTACTATCCAATGAATTGTATTTAAGAACATAGTGTTATGTAAAAATGTAATATACAGAAGTCGCTATCTTCAATATCAATAGATTATTCAGGGTAAAATGTATATTGTCTTAAATAACAAGTGTTTAAATGTTGACAGGAGTTAATATATAATTATTATACAACATACCGTTGAAATTATTTGGAAATAATAATTTATAAAATGTTCAAAATGGAACATGTGACATGTAGATATTGTCCATGGAACAAAAACTGAAGCCAAGGCATAGATAGAAATAAAATTACTTTGAAAAATTCTTTATAGAAGCGGTCTAAAAAGAAATAATACAATTAAATACACATACACGAAAGCACATACAGTTCTCTCATTACAACATTTTAAACCACAATGGGCTCGTTGCCAAAGCGCCCTGAAACATTAATGACTTCTCTCTCTAATCTGCATATGAGACAGGATGTACACTCACCTTGGTTGACAGTTTGAGGTAATGGAAATCCATTGCTTACTCAAATGTAAAAAAAAAAAAAAAAAAAAAAAAAACATATCACCATAATATATTCTTCTTTGTATATTAAAAAACGCGAACGCGCGCGCGCACACTCAGACACACGCGCACACTCTCCTTGTCTCTCTCACAAGCACACACTCTTACGGTTAAAACGAGACCCTTAATGACCGTGCTGATTGCGTTGTCAGCTAACAAATAATTTACCAGACCTTGCTTTGCATTTCACTAAAACATCATTAAATTATCCTCCAATAAGATCTGTTCCTTTTGGACTATGAAAACTGGTCTTTATAATAATTTATCTGAAAGTAATAAATAGCGGACACGAACACACAACGTGCGGATTACAAATCTTTTGATATTGCCGGAGATGGATATACTGTCATTAAACAGATCAAAGGATAATAACCTTTGAGGAGAATATTTCGGTTTGATCTACAATTAGCCATCCCTTTTGCTTTCTCTACAATTAATGTAATTTAATGGGTGAATGTGGCTGGTGTCTGCGTATTTATTTATTTATTTATTTATTTATTTGTTAATGGTTAAAACATATTCCATGGCCCTCTTGCCAAAGTCGACTTCCAAAAATCGGTTTCTTTTGTCTTTCTGACAACATCGACACATCATTGTACGCACTTGCAGTTCCGAACTAACACGACCGTTTAAAACCGCACCAATTAACAAACGTCTTTTTAAAACTCTTGTGTATCCCTTTTTGAGGGCAGTTCACATTGCAGGAGCCAGCTCGTTGTCTGCCTGCGGCGGTGGGAGGACGTGTGGCCTAGTCACCGTGCCTAGTTAGGCTACTTTGTCAGGTGCTCCTCAGTATAATACCTCATCAATGCAAATTAGCACTGGTCTGCACGCCTCATCTCCGGGACCTGGGGACTCACAGCTGAGGGATTGTTCAGAGCAAAAGCGTTCACCTGCAAACCAGTTATCTGACACCGCGGACCCACAACGCTGTATTGGGTATGGAAGGAAAGAAGTAGTCATAGGCAGGAATTCTCTGATTCCATGCCGGCCTCATAAAAAGCCACATAGAGGAAAGGGGAAGAGTATATGTTTAAATGCGTGTGCTGTGGTCTTATTACATTATATGTTTGCCTGTAAATGCCTACGCAAAGAATGTAGCTTGTCACACACACGGGCGCGCACATTAAAAATCTGAAAAATGTACAATAATTTCCTTGATAGAAAAATCTGCTAGAATCATATGTTTTATTACTTGTAGAGTTATTTTGCTGTGCATGTAATTAATGCATCCCGGTGGGCTTTTAGAACATTTTGAAGGGTCACGCTGAAGTTCACACTGTTCAGCTGTCACGAAAGCGAGCGTGGGGAACTGTCCGTCTCTAGAGATAATGCGGGTCCCAAATGCTACCGAAGAGAAGAAATCTCAACAGAGAGGCTCTCCAAAGCGCACGGCGCCTCCTCCTCCATTAAGCACGCACTTCACTGATGCTGCACGTTGGGGCGCAATGGAATGGGAGGAAGGGGGAGCTTGTGGTGAGGTTCTCAGCGGGGGGTCAATCTGACCCAATGGGCTCTCAAAGGCGCCCCAGTCGCGGCCTGTCCGGCCCCCTTTCAGCTCTCTAGCGTGTCCTTTCGAAAGTGGCGAGAGAAAGAGCGCTGAGATGCCGAGGAAAGTAAAGGGGAGGGGGGAGGGGCGTCCAGTCTAATTGCCGTGGAACATTGTTCTTAACTCTGACCTACAAAGAATTCAAGTGCCACGGTTTAGTTTTTCTATACCCTCACACAACAATTTCTGTTAGTTTCAGACACCTCTGAGTTCATAATGTTGCCAAAATGGACAACATGTGCTTTTATTTGCCATTCACAGTTCAGGACATAGTGTTCTGGGCCTTCTGCAGCCCCTGCAGAGGCGGGTCGTTGTTTAAAGTGAAGAGAAAACACAGTAAGTCATGTTGTGTTATTAAAAAACGTCATGAAATTTTACAACTGTGAAAATATGAGATGAATGACTGATAACTCCTTCAACAATAAAAATGGTTGCAAGACATGCCTCTTCACCACACACATCATATATGGTCATATGTGTATAGTGGAGTAAGAAATAATGATAGAGATGGATGGAGTTATGAATTAACATCAAACCAAACAAAAAACAATATACTTTTGAATGTGTTAATGAAGTTTTTTTGGTGATTGAGGGGGGAAAGCACCATCCCTTTTGTCTTTTAAAGGTGCATCTTAATTATTTCATTTTATGCTAACTTAGCATGTAAGACGTACTTTGTGTAGCAAGGCCCTAAGATTCCTTTCTCTGTCAATATATCATCACAGGTCTCTAACAAAGGTAACACAACCAACCAGGGCACCTACATGTGTGTGTCATAGGTACATGTGTGTTGAAGTGCTTGCTGGCAAAGACAAGCCAGCTTGTGCCATCGTAGTGCAAGGTCTTAGCAACTGCAGTGCGGCAGGGAATGAGAGGCAGAACAGCTTGTTTCCTCTGTAACACAGCACCCTGGTGGTAATAACACTTGTTCACTGTCGTGTCTGTCACTGGTGCTTCCTCTGATGCCCATTTTCATCAAGATGGCCAGGCAATGTTCCCTTTCTCGACTTTTAATGTGAAGGGGGCAAGGCAATGCTCTGCTATCACACTTGAGTCTCAAAACGCAAAAATATTTTAACCAATCAGGGCTCTCTCTAATGAACAATGGTTAATGGAGGAGGGATTTATATTTCTGTCCCCTTTAATTTCGGGCGGGCGCAGTTGAGAACAAGTAAAGCCGTTATCCTTCATAAATGAGGACATTGAGGTAGTGATTGGCATCAAGCTTTTACCTTGGATGCAGTTGTAAATAATCTGTGTACTGCTTATTGGCAGATGGTGTAAATTTGTAATAAACTTTTCAACAATCCAGTGTTTTCACTGGAACCTGAAACATTCTTCAAAAGACAAAGAAGTTAAAATGCAGCAGTTCCATGGCTGTACATCAGAGAAAAACCTTGTGGTGAAAGGACCCAATCCAGCGATGCTTTGAAGTGACATTTACATATGCGGGGCAATCTAAATATAAATGCCAAAATATAACACGACTAAGTAATACTGCTAGAATAATTTGATGTAAAGTGCATATCATATTTGAATCTGGCTGGTTGTTTTAAATTAACTTTCCATTATTTCTTCATGACTAATCAAAACAGAAATTTCTTCTCTCATATAACAGCATCATGAGACAGACATTGTAAGTAGTGTATAAATAGATGAATGGACAATCTTTTTTAATCCCAGTAGATCATTTTTATTTGGACTCATAAATGACCAGTTGTAACAATGCATAGCTATACTGGGCATGTAAGTTCTTAAATGCAGCAGAGCTACAGTGCAGTGAAGATACACCACTGACCTGAATGGACGTTTTTGAGGGTTTAATATAACTCAGGCTTCAGGGTGCTTAACATAAAATAGAATTACTGAAAACATATTAGCATCCACTGCTTGCTACTCTCTTTCATCAGCTTCAGAATTTAAATATATATGCTTGTGTAAAACTCTTTATTTTATCACATCTAATTGACTCCTCTCGTTCCACATAATTGGGCATTTTATAATGCTGTGTAGCATTTCCTATAATCTTGTCATAGAGACTACAGTTTTTTCCCTTTTTTTGCTAGTTCTTGCAGTGGGAATTGAAGTCTGCACCACAATTGAATATTTCAGTTTTAGTGAATAGTTGTAGGTTTGGAAGCAACGGCAATATATAAATTATTCAAAGGTATTTGCATTTGCATGACAATTTGCATTCCCATAGATTAGGGAAGGGAGGGGGACAAGAGGAAGACACACTAAAGAGACTTCAAAACTTCACTTGAAACCATTTTTGCCGCTGTTGGTGTGAAGTTGATGTTCTCTGTGCTCTGAGGTACTGTGGCTCAGATCAATGGTGCACATTTCAAATTGTGTTTGATTAATAAAAGAAGAAAATGATTTATAACACTCCATTGCTTTAAAATACAAAAAAGGCTACCATTAAATATGAAGTGTGACATTCTGAAATGGGTGTTTTATTGATTATGCAGAGACATTGGTGTAACATTTTTTTTTATCAACTTATTTATATTGCACGGCCCAGGAGTAAAATTCAAAAGGAGTACAGAAATGGGGAGGAAATGTCACATGGATTATACAAAAACCTGGTTGAAAACACAACTGCACACATGCGGTTCTAACTGTTATGTTTCATCTAAAAATAAAACAGACAGTGGATTTGATCTCAACTTTCTAATCAGAACACACTGTACACACAATTCTGCTTTTCCAGTGAGGAAATGTGATACTGCCAGTAGCTTACAGACAGTACAGAAACTAGTGCAGGTGTAAAAAAGCAAGGAGTATAGACTTATTAAAAATAGCAATTCTGTATACAGTAGTGCCAGTTTTTACACCATCCTTTTCTGCCATGTGTAATGCCATTTTGATACAATTAGAGCAGGAACAGCTATGCAAGTTCAGGTCAGTGGCTGTGACTACTTGGGTAGACCTTCCTATCAATGCCTTTTCGCCATCTAGTGGTAAGGTGACAGTACTGAAATTACTTAGTGGGGAGCTTGATGAATGAATGAGTATGTGAGAATAAGTGCGGGGGTGAACACAGACAGTTCTTGTTTCTGTGATTCCTTTGGCATTACCAGAGACATCCATGAAATGATTGCTCAGCCCAAGGCCTTACATAGATCATGAAGTAGGTATGAAATGAATGATGTGGCCTATTGAGGCAAAGGTGTGGTTTCTCCCAGAGTGTTTTCATGTCTGAATGGCACTGGGCAGGGCTCCCGGCGCCACCCTGATTCATCAGCCTGGGGGAGTGGCAGGACACCTTCTCACTGCGAGGCAATGACAGACAGTGACCCTGCCCATTTCTCCCTCTTTTGTCCTCTCCCCAATTGCACTCCTCCATTTGTTTTAATGACCTTAACAAACATTCATCTGTATTATCAATGTAAACAAAAAAATGCAAAACAACATACAATGATTATATGCAACATGTAATCATATATACAACATTAAAATCACATTTAAATCTGTCTCGCCCCTTCCACCCTCTCGCCCACCACGCCCCCCCCACCCCCACCCCCACTCTTGCAAAAGTGCATGCACTCACCCTTTTCGTGTTCTTATGGCAATAACACATTGATGTATGCATACAGGCACATACGCACAAGCACAGACACAATCATACACTGAAATACACTTAAACATTTGAAAGGTCATTCCTGCTCTGTGTAATTGAATTGCAAGTGGTGTTGTAAAACTGAGGAATTCCTACTTTATACTTCAGTTAGGGGCACTTACTTAAATTAACCGATTAAACAACACAGGTTAAGGACAAATCACAAAGCAAGAGTATTAAATAGTTCCTCTGGGAGAATCTCCAGCTAGAGAACCCTATTAACCCCCCTGCCACACACACACACACACACACACACACACACACACACACACACACACACACACACACACACAATCTGCCATCTACTGTTAATTCTGATTTCATATGAGATTTCAAAAAAGAAAAAAACAAACAATCATTCAGTCATTTATTTATTTACACATTAGGATCAATGAGTTCTGCTTAAATGGACTAAAGAGACCAATGAAAACCTCTGCAAGGTAATATGTCAATATTTACACATCAGCATTTAGCTTTCAGTAACTGATGTGCTGTAAACAGAGGGGTGGGTGGAGTGTGTGCTTGCAAAACTCTGAACCAGAAAAAAAGAACCGCAGACTCTATCTCAGGAGTTTCTCTGCAGCCAGTTTCTGGATCATTAATCATTATTCAGTAACTCATCATGTCTGCTCCAGGACCTGCCTGACTAAGGCTCAGAAATTTCCCCAGGAACACACTGCTAGAACAGCTGCAGCATAAATAACTCTGATGTAAGCAGTGGAAATTGTGTAGCATGTATGCCACAGGTTTAATGGGTGGCTCTTTTAAAGAGAAAATACTGCTCACACTTATTGAAGCAACTGCTTTGTTAACTATATATATATATATATATATATATATATATATATGTGTGTGTGTGTGTGTGTGTGTGTGTGTGTGTGTGTGTGCGTGTGTGCGCATGTGTGACTTTGCCTTGGGACACATTTCTTACATTTTATTAGTTATTTAGTATGAACCAATGTATGAAATGATTTGTAATTATTACATGACATTAAATGTAGGTATTACTTAAGTTGTAATTGTAATAATTCAATGTATTATACAGTAGAACTGTTATTTACCAAAATCACGGTGTAATAGAGAATGCTATAACCTTTCATGAAAAGTAAGGGTAGGACTCGGCTCTAATATATATACATTTTACCCCGAATATACTCAAAGTGACTGGCTCCTTTTCGCTTATAGAATCAGTATACAGCATGAATGCTGAATTCATATCATCAGTTGAAATACTGATATTGCACCGCATCCAAAACACAACATCTCAACATCAATTCGGCGATACGTTCAGGAGATCACTCACAGTTAACAATCCGGCAGAAGAAAGTCACGTGTGTTCACCTCAGCTCCTGACAGGGGTCCTTTCATATTCACAGTGAGCTCTAAATTAATGCCCAAATAAAAAAAGAAAACAAATTGTATTAGTACTGTATACTTATGAAAGTAACATCTTTAAACGTTTTAATAGATATTTACAGAGACATTTTAAATATGAAATACTGCTATGTTTGTATTTTACGACTGTCGACGGACTCTCTCCTCATCGCTGCGAAACAGGCAGATATGAGATTACCTAAGTACCAAGAGTCTTAGCGTGACCTCTACATTCAGCAGTTGAAAACACTGGAGCTGAGGTTGAATCAATTGTAGAATGGGCTGTGAATTGAAATTGAGGGAGGAGGTGATTTGAATGATCAAACGAATTGCTTCTAAATATTACCAACGTCAAAAAGGCATATGTGCTCCGAGCCGCTTGATTTCCGACTCAGGGTGCTCTGTGTGACAGTCTGTGTTAAAGAGTCTGTTCCTGCACTGCAACAACATGGTGAGTACACATAGCATCTAGCTAAACCTAGGCAGGTAGGTCGCTAGATAGCTAACGGTACCTGCGTGGATGTATCTTGCTTGCGGTCTGTTTAGTACGTCAGAGTGAAACATTCTACTGAATCATTTGTTGTTTTAAGCAAATGACACCCGTAACTGACAGCAGATAGTAACAATAACGTGTGGTTAGCGCAGCATTTTCTTTCTGTATTGGCCCTCTTGTATGTAGCTAGCGAGCTAGCTAGTTAGCAAGCAATGATTGATTCTTCATCAAATGTAAATTATCCGTTGTACGACTTAGTCGAGATATTGCTCTAGTTTGTTAATTGAAAGACGTTTTTTTTAAAAACAACTTAGTAGAATTGTGATATGGGCGCAAATAGTTGGAAAACAGTTTTGGAGAGACGTGTGGCTAGCTAACTGTGAAGGACAATAATCATGGTAAGGTGTGCCTCACCTGTAAGGCTTCAAGTCTGTGACCTCTGCGTGCCCTCCGTGGGGCAGCACGCAGGTATCGGGCTGGCATCTTCAAGGAAGACTGTCCTTGGCTGCGACCTGTAAAATAACATTCACGAAATTAAAGTGAAACAAACGACAACTGTCCCTTATTGGATCAATTACTCTTGGCGGGATTAATTTGTAAATGTATCATGAGTGAAGGTTTGCAACTGCATTATAACCTGATGGAAGTCTACACCATGCCTGTGGCTCCTGTCTTTCCATGTTGTGCAGCATAAATTGTACAGAGGCATGGCTGATGGAAGAAAAGTTTGTAGTTTGGAAATTTGAGTGATTATATCCATTGTTATGGATAAGTATTTTTCTGCATTTACTTTTCCTGATGAGCTCTATTGATAAACTGGTTCTTAAAAGATTTGGCTGACAGAGGCCTGTTCTTCAACAACACAAACTGGAAAGAGGCTAGACTGTTGTTTGGGTTGGTGTTTCAGCTCTGCAGAAAATTTATCACTCTTAAAATTGCTGTTTTTTATGTACAGCTGGATTGGTCTGGCTTGCTTTGAGTGTAGGTTCAGTGGAGACCTCAGATAGGTTAGCCAATACTCTTCCTTAAAGATGGACAACTTTAGAACAAGATGTTGTCCAATGCATTTCCTTAGATGTCACACGATTTAGAACATGCCTTTGTATCATTGTGTTACTTATAAAGAATTTACCATCTTGGCTCTGACTTATTTGTTTTGTTGTCCCTGAATGGTCCATGTGATCTCCTGAAAGTATCCAGAAGACATACTATTACCCTCAAGGCAGGGGCTTTTTTTCAGGCTGTAGGAATGAGAGGGTTCAGAAAATTGACTGCATGTTCATGGCCATTGGTTTTAAAATGCCATTGTTTAATACTGTGGATTGGAGCATAGGCTGTATCAACAGATGACTGTACCAGATTATGTGTTTTCATACGTGTTGGTGCAAACCTGTCTGCATGTACACCTTTTTGGTAGTTTGAACAGTCTTAAAAGCAGTGTCATTTTGAATATGTTAAAATATAATGTATTCCTCTGAGTACAGTGTTCCTATACATTGTAAGTCATTGCAGTGACATGATAAATTGCCTGGGGTAAGATGGTCTTCTAAGTGTCTGTATAGTTCTGAAGAGTCTCAGGTTTTGGAAAAGGTCAATTTTTTATAGTGTGCTTTTTTTAATACTGTAACAATGGGATATAAGGTTAATGATCAAGCATACTTAAGAAACTCACAGTATTTGGCCATTTAAGTTAAAGCCTCCCTGTCTGAACTAATTCTGCCATTGTTTCTTCATCAGGTTCTGATGAAGTCCAAATTTTCAGAGCTGAAGTATGAATTGTTAATTCCAACGTGGCAACTGTTACAGTTCGGAACTGCACTCCGAACACAGTGAAACTGGCGGTGACTTTTTGCAGAATTGCTGCTCCGTTATCTTTATAGTAATATCCAGCTTCCACTGAGAACAAAATCACAGTAAACTCCATCTATGATAGCAGTATTTATTCATCCAGAGTGAAATCTGTTAATGATTTAATATGGAATACTATAATTCTTTAGAGGGGTTGATTCAGGTCTTATCGGGCCATGTTATTGTCACACCACAAGATATCCTTGCCTTAACTTATCAACAACTTAACGTAAATCGAATCAAAGTATAGTTAAGGGGTTTTTTTTCTCTTTCTTCTGGATTGGGTTCATAAAGAGGATGGAAGTGGAACGATTGAACTTGAGGGGGGTGGCGGTTATCTCCTGTGGGCCTCCCTCCGTCCTCATTTGGCACCTGCGTGGCTGGGGTCACAGGGCTGAGAGATAAGTCCACACATGCTGGTTTAATTTTCCCCCACCTCGGGAGACCAGTGACCATGTCTGGGTCTTCACAATGATGGACCGAGTCCCCCTCACGAAGCTTGCAACAATCTTCCTGATGCCCAGTTCAATTGTAAAGTCCTATCTCCTCGATTATCCTCAGAAAGCTCAGGTCAGTCTCTGTAAATAAATTGGTCCATGGATGTGACTTCTTTCCACGACATGACTCTGGTGAGTGTAGATAGCTAGCAGCACCTGTGTGGAGGTGTCCTCAGGGCTTGATGCACCCTCTTTTTCTGGCAGGTGATGTGCTGCCACTGCCAAGCCAGCGGAGTTGTGCCTGCATCCTGATTAGATCCAGTATCCATTATCCTGCACTGACTGATGGACACCAAGAGTGAAGAACCTTTAGCATCCTATTCTGTCATCATAGACCAAATTTGAAAAGTTAAAGGCCCCTTCAGCCAATTATAGTGGCAGGTTTTTGTGGAAAAACTACTCCAAAAACAGAAGCATAAAATAGTGATGCAGCAATTCATGGAATTAGTTGGAAAAGTAATGCCCTCTTATTCTTTGAGTTCCTTTACAAATGAGATGTCAACATCACAATGGTACAGTATGTAAGAATCTATACATCACCTAGTGTCTGAAATCGATTTAGGAGGAAGTAAAAAAAAAAAAAAAAAAAAAAAAAAACGGTGATCAACATACTCCACTGAAATGGAAATCTCTGGACTTGCTCAATGCACATTACAGAATGTCTTAGTCAAGCTAACTATGTCTTAATCAAGCTAACAGGATATGATCTATCAGCTGGACAACATTAAAATGAGGGAAGTGCTCCTTAAAGAATGACAATGGCAAAACTGATTCACCCACCATATCATGCTCCCTGTGTAGAACAGCAGTACGAAAGTTCAGTTGGATGTATTGAAAAAAATGCAGAGAAGCCCTGATCAAACCAAGTGTGACTGTTCACCTCTGCATAGGACCGATTAATATGACTATGATTATGACTATGAAGATTGTGAATAGGCATGTTTGTTTTGAACCTGTTTCAGCCATATCAGAGAGCCAGTGACAAATTTACGTGAATATCAACCCCATCATCTTAATTGTGAGCTAGCTAGCTCAAACTTATAACAAACAAACTTAAAACATTTTTTACTGCATCAAATAATTAGAATATTGTACTAGTGAGGAAAGTGTTAGCAACTCTGGTGAACTTATTGAGTGTGAGTTTAAGGGTGCCAACAAAGCCTCATATGGCTTCCCCATGGTGTTGGAACTACCAGATCCAGCGCACTACGTTTTTATTGTTCAGGAAACGGCACTTTGCCAAATCCCTCTCAAATCCCCTTTGCTCAGATGGGAATCAGGGAAGCAAATTACTTTTTTTTTTCTTGCATTACCACGTGTTTTTAAAGAGTGCCGCTCTTCCTGTAGCATTCAGCCAGCATCCGCAGAGTCGGGCAGGGGTTGCCAGCCTAACTTGGTTTTCCGGGGTTCCAGTGGGGGGGGTTAGAGGAATAGTAAAATGAGCCAATAAAAATGCACATCGCAGAAATGATAAAGTACTTACCTTTTCACCCACATTTCTTTTACTCTACATGTTTATGACCTTATTTCTTTTCATCACATAACTGTATCCATCGCCCATAATAAAGTTCCTCTGTGTTGTCATACTGGGGGAACGGCGAGACCAGGGGATGGCTCTTTATGTATTCGTGAACACCCAGCCAGGTTAACTCAGAGTGACGATGGATCTTAGGGGGATTTGGTTTTGCCAGTTACAGCGGGGAGGCAGTAATGACATGTCGGAAATACCCGAGTGCCTCAGCTTCCCCTCCTGTAAGAATTATGATTCTCCCACAAGTTTTTGAGATGGATTTTGCTTTTTCCTTTTTTTTGTATTTGTAACCAAAAGCACATCACTTTTACAAAGCATGACTTATTTTTTCTTATTGAACTTACAGTCCATTTTTATTTAAATATGTACTGTAATATGTTTCATTCTCAGAAAAAAATAAAATGGTAAATAAAATAGTTTCTCTCTGCATATGTGATGAGACAATGGCTTCAAACATTAAATTATCTATTAGTGTGAGAGGATGTTGACATGGTCTGAAAGTGTTGCTTTCGCTGTAAGTGACAAAGGGCTCTAAGAGTTTGGTTTTCTGGATACAGCACTCATTTTTTACTGAACTTATTCAGTGCATTCTTGTGGAATTGTTTCAGATTTGTTTTGTTGCTGATTCGTAAGTATTTGTGAGATTTTCTGTATGTGCTCCAGGCTTTTATTCTCTGTTTCAGAGTAGAAGAGAAGCAGATCTGATATCCCTTGTCTTTCCAGTGCTTGTGAATATTTCACTTGCGTACTTGAGAAGGACCTTGGCGTATGAATGATGCTTGAGAAGAGTCTTCAAACCTGTCTGCACACTGTTGCACTGCAGCCAGAGCCAGTCTGCCATAGTCTCCAAACAGCTCATATAGATGTTTCCTGCACTGAGGTTAAATACCAGCAGACCATAATTATTTCTCACCAAAAGCATAGCTTCAGGCAGAAGGACTTTACTCTGGCATTGCATTTTTTACATACTGTACATATTTGTGCTATGGTTTGCTTTTACATAGGTTTAGGCTGTGGTCCTCTGTAAAATATATTGACAAATGTTTTGTGCAAGGCACTTTACAAGTAAACTTGATTTACTTGAGCTTGAGTTCAGCTGCAAGGTGCAGTGTTGATAAATATAGGCCGATTCTGGATTCTGACCAGGGTTTCTGTAGGGACATGCCCCAGTGGTATGGAGCAGTAAGGAATGTGAACCAAATCAGACACCTTTTTTTTCACCAGCAAAGCACACACTCATTTTAGGGTGGTCCAGAGTCAAGTGCGTTAAAATGGATTCATCAGTGGTTGTTAATTTCCTTTCAGGTCCTCCAAGAGCATCTGCAGTGCATGATAAATTAATACGACTATTATGTTGCTTTTTATTTATTTATTTATTTTTTTGCCTCTGCGTGTCTTTTAGTTTGATTGTGTGGAGCGAGGCCTAACCTGTACCTCTTGCCTACCCGACTAGACATGAGAGACCATGTGGTTTTTTGTCCTATTTCCCCCACCACAGGAAGTCCTAATTTGGGCACTGGAAAAGCTCCCAGTCCCGATCCCCAGGGTGTTATCTGGAGGATGCACTTATTGGAAGGAATTCCCACTCTTCTCTGGGGGGCCAGATAAACAGCTCTCGCTTTTGCCACCGTGTCCTTGTGAAACTCCATATCGGAGCATAACAGGGAGAGGCATGATGGCATATAGCCATAAGAATTAGGCCATCGACTAGCTCCATACTTTCGATGTAGTTTGGTGTCCACATTCCAAGCAACTGCTCCATCTGCTGCAGCATAATAGGAAAGTTGTCAGGTCATATTTTGAGGAGTGAGTTGTGGCTTAAGTGTAACATTGGCCTAGTAATGTTGGAGTGAAACTTCTCCTCCATTTAACCTCACCTCTGTCTGCAATGAGACCTTGAAGATGGTCAAGTAAAGCCACAACCTTCCCGTTCCTGCCTCGGAATTGCCATCTGGTTTCTGGCTTTGTCTTTGAGGCCAAACTTGTAATCCACTTAAGTAGGTCAAACACACACCACAGTGCTTTCATGAGGTTTTATTAAAATGATTAACAGAAGGTAGGTTTTTTTTATGTTGTGGCTTGCTGAAATCTTGTTTCCACAGACAGGTGTTTGGCTTCCATAAACAGTTGTCCTCGCTTTCAAGTTTATGATGCCACCTGTGTTGTCGAATCCTGACACCAAACTGCAATTGCGAGTTTCTTTTTACTCAAAGTATATTAGGGAAAAAAATACTTGAGTCCTTATGATGTGTTTAGTTTGGAAGTATGTGGCCTTAAAGGGCAGCCCAATGTGAAGGGTTAACTGAGAGTAAAGATGAGGCCATACAGGGCAGCCCATTGTGAAGGGTTAACTGAGAGTAAAGATGAGGCCTTATAGGGCAGCCCATTGTGAAGGGTTAACTGAGAGTAAAGATGAGGCCATACAGGGCAGCCCATTGTGAAGGGTTAACTGAGAGTAAAGATGAGGCCTTACAGGGCAGCCCATTGTGAAGGGTTAACTGAGAGTAAAGATGAGGCCTTACAGGGCAGCCCATTGTGAAGGGTTAACTGAGAGTAAAGATGAGGCCATACAGGGCAGCCCATTGTGAAGGGTTAACTGAGAGTAAAGATGAGGCCTTACAGGGCAGCCCATTGTGAAGGGTTAACTGAGAGTAAAGATGAGACCTTACAGGGCAGCCCATTGTGAAGGGTTAACTGAGAGTAAAGATGAGACCTTACAGGGCAGCCCATTGTGAAGGGTTAACTGAGAGTAAAGATGAGGCCATACAGGGCAGCCCATTGTGAAGGGTTAACTGAGAGTAAAGATGAGGCCATACAGGGCAGCCCATTGTGAAGGGTTAACTGAGAGTAAAGATGAGGCCTTACAGGGCAGCCCATTGTGAAGGGTTAACTGAGAGTAAAGATGAGGCCTTACAGGGCAGCCCATTGTGAAGGGTTAACTGAGAGTAAAGATGAGACCTTACAGGGCAGCCCATTGTGAAGGGTTAACTGAGAGTAAAGATGAGGCCTTACAGGGCAGCCCATTGTGAAGGGTTAACTGAGAGTAAAGATGAGACCTCATTAACTGCTTGTTTGACTTGGGATTGTGATTTTTGTTCAGTGTGGACAGCAGCACCGAAAAACAAGGCCTGAGGACTTTTGAGTTTGGAAAGCCCTAGATTAGGCCTACATTAACTGTGCTTATGTAGCTCATGGCAAGGAATACTGAAGCACCACACCTAGGGACCTGTTAGGCAGACAGAATGATACACATTCTTATAACCCGGACAGCAGCTTCGAAGCTGCCAATAAAATGGCCTCACTTCTTTGTTATTGCAGTAGTCAATCATATATTTTAAATTGGTAGAAAAAAGAAACAAGTCCCTGCTTATTCTGATGTGGACTGCACAAATTGAAGAATTATGCTGGTCTTGGGAGAGTATCCAAGGTGTACTTGCTTTCTATCCTGAACAAATCTTGGAGAAAACTGTCCTAAATGGTTATCTTCAAAACCAAGGCGTAATTCTTATCAAAACACACTTGAATTATGGGAGGATAGTGTGGAACTGTGAGTGGCTTAAAAGGGCCTAATGTAATTGTTCCCTAATGTTTTCAGGTAATCCTGTGGGAACTGGTTTAATGGGTCTCTCGTATCAAATTTTCTCTGGTCCCAGCGCAAGTTGAACATCAACTTTTGTAGCAGCTTGGCAAATTGGTTTGCAAGTTTAGATTTGTTGAGCCTTCCACAAAAAAAAAAACAAAAACATAACCATTACTTTCAGTGAAGGGAAAACACAGCAGGTGGAGTGAAGGAGATGGTTATGGAGTGTGGAGACACATGGCACTAATGTCCTGCTTTCTGTCTTTAGACTGATCGTTACTGGTTTGTCTCTCCATGGCAGCAAGGTAGTGACCAGCTTTCGTCTTCTACTTTGAACACTGAGGAAAAGGAAATTAAGTGGAAAATAAAGTACTTCAATGCCAAGTGTTGTTTGAAGGTCATTCCACCACAAGGTCATTTTTATTTTTCATTTTCCAGTATTTGTAGTTACTCCTTAATCTGATAAAAAAGCAGTCAAGCTTTTGATTTCTTCGGGTCCTGCTGTTCAAAGAGCTTTTTGAAAGGGTATTGTATTGTTGAAGTAGGCTTAAGCTTTGCAAATGAACAGATAAATATAAGAGCACTTCTAGATATAATCTAATCAGTTAAATATGAACTTGATAAACCCCGAATATCTGGAAGCTGCTCGGTTTATGTCTGTTTGGGGCATAAAACTGGCTGAGAATTTACTCCATATACTAGTCCCCCCCCCAACCCCCAGCTGCACAGAAACTGAAGTGGAACACATCATGCAGGTGTTGTGTAAACCTAATGAACAGCACTTTTGGTGGGGTGGGGGGATGGAAGCAAAGGACAATATTTACAGGGTCAAACACAAGTGTCAGTAAAACGCATCTGAACATTGCATTTTGCAGAATGGAGGTCCTAGTGGTGTTTTAGCGGTCGCTTAGTTGATCGATGACTGGCATCCTCTCTGTTTTTATTGTGTCGCCATGTAATTGCCTTCAGTGTGTGCCAGCGGCGTACTTGACTACCTGTGCATTTACCTCACTCAAGCACTGGTAACTCATCTGTTCGGTCCCGACATGCCAGTGGAGGCAGACCCTCAGAATGCAAATACGCTTCAAGTGACTTTACAGAGGTATCTGACTCCAGTCAAGCCAGTACAGGACATTAGGTATCATTTCGATTCAGGTTTTTTTCTTTTTGTTACCATTGCTATCTCAAAAACCTCACTCAAAACAGATGTGTGTTTGTGTCTGAAAAGTGGTCAAAAGCCCTCCTGGTTCTCCCACGCATGAGGTGATTAGCTCTGGAGTGTACAGGACCACTCTTGAGTGGGTGGCAGACAGTGTAACTCGTGGTCATGTTACTGGCTCATTTCTCACTTCAAAAACATATGTGACTTTATAACTTTACCCGTTCTGGTGACCAAATGCAGAGTCCATCGAATAAATTGTACTCCTATTCATCCTACCTGACAGTTAGCCATTCTCTTCCTTAATAGCAAGAGGTTCTGCTGCCGTTGGTAACAAGAGCTCCTGGTAATATAATAACAGTGTATATCTCCCATTGTCACAGTTCTATGTAGTTTCACAACTCAGCAGTGAAACTGTGGGAGATAGAACCCTCGTTGTAAAGTATCTGGTTGGTCTATAGTTAGAATCTATGATAACGTCTCCCTAACTTCCTCACACAAAGCTTAGTGTATGTTTGATTAAATGGTTTGATTTGATAAGACCCCTGTTGGCAGTTCTGTCTCATTTTACTGCGTAGTCAATCCACATGTGTGTTTTTAATGCAAATTTTAACATGCAATTAAAAGTGTTTTTCTCCCTTTTCTTTACCAGGGTGTGATTGGTGTGCAGCTGGTTGTTACCATGGTAATGGCCAGTGTCATTCAGAAGATTATACCTCACTATTCCTTTGCAAGATGGCTACTCTGCAGTGGCAGGTAAATGAGACCCAGGGGGACATTAGTGTCAGCCTGAAGTGTGCTAGTATTATTACCAGTCTTTAAAGCTGGAATACGGAATTTAAGTGTACATACATTTTTCAGTTTTATGACCTCAACGCTTATTTAAATTTAATTTTAAAGGAAGCCTGACTGTATGCAGAATGCTAGGTGTTCCTTTATGTTATTTACTGTACTTGTGAACACTTTATAGCTTCTTTCACTTTCCCCTGAAACAGCTTTCAAAAATTCATCATTAAGACAGAAAAAAAAACGAAACTAAAGGGCATCATCAAATATTCGTACGACCCCAAGAGAATGCAAAAATAAAGCAGTAGCCTCATTTCCTCTAATTAGCACCATGTGTTTTTTTCCCCCCTCTTGGTAAACAGCTTCTCAGAACATGCTCAATAATTCATCAGTGCTTGTTTTGGGCTGTTAAAATATTTTCTGAAAAGCTTGGCCCAAGCCAGGGCCTGCAGAGTAGCTCCAGAGAGTTGCCTAATTAAGATTTCACTGATAAATAAATAAACATGAAAAACAAGAGAGAGCCACCCGGTCCCCTAAAACGCCATCAGCCTCTTGACTCTGTGTGACAACCGGGTTTTCTATAAAGTTAGAGGAGGTTTGCGAGAAACTTCAAACGCTTCCTCCAAAACGAGCAGTTTTCAACTTCAGCCCTCAAGGAGAAGGATAACTACCCCCTTTGAAAAGCCACCGTCTTTAGAAATTGAACTGAAAAATAAAAACATGTTGATTCAGTGAGCGTTGTATCACATGTACCCCTTTTTTTTTTTTTTTTTTTTGCAAATTAAAGTTTTTTGTAAATTAATGGCACATGAACATGGCTTTGTAATTGTGCACAGTTCAATGGTGCAACTAGAATAATAGTGAACCAAAAGAAAATGGTTTAACGGGGAGTTATTGATCTCTTCATAATGTAAGAATTCTAGTGAGGCTGTGCATTCTTAATTTAATGCATGTGTATTGGCTTTGTAATTTTATGAAGCAGAGTTCAAGTTCTAGCCGTATTAGGCTATTTTGCTTTGGATTATAACTGAAGCTAGGGAAGTTCAGGTTGCAGATGGTTGAGTTTAAGTGTTGGTGGATTCAGCTCCGCAGTATCATGGAAAACTTATGCCAGCGTTATGTTTTTTGCATCTGTGAGTACATGAGGGTCTGCATGACGTAAATTTCCTCATCAGAGGGTGTACGCAAATCTCTGTGCGGACATCCGATTACCCTCCAACTTTTTTTGTGACCACACAGACAAGTCCACTACGCTACAAGGGCACCAACTGCGCATGTGTACTAGAAAGTAGAATAATTAGAACAACTACACGTCTGTGCTGTTCGCAGCTGTCCATGTGCACGTCCGCAAGAGAGTATAACCAGGCCTTAAGGTTTACTCATGGGACGCCTAGTATTTTCTACACACCTCAGAGTGAGGACAATCAACACTGGCTCATATTCTTTTTCCCCATACTCCAGCATCATACCTGCTGTCGAATGAAGGCCGCCAGTGACTGTAAAATGCATATTGGTGCTTTGTTGTGCATGGGAAAGGTTGTCATAGTGGCACTTTTAATATCACCTACTCATTTGTCCTTTGTTTCCACTTTCCTTGTCTAATTTCCCCTCTGTTACTCAGATTATCTCTTTCCCTGTATTTTGTTGAGCCTCAGCTCTATTTTCACCCTTTCCCTTTCTCTCTCCATTCGCCTTCTATCTCTCTTTCCCTCTGTATCCTCATTTTGCCTTCCCACTTCATCTCCACTGTCATTCTCACTCCTCCCCGTTCACCATGTTCATCTCTTCCCATCCCCACTCACCTGTTGTCCAACTGTTCTCTCCACTCTCCCCTGTTCCCTTCTTTCTCTTTGTTCGCCTTTTCTTCCTTCTATCTTCCCAGTCCATATCTCCCCCTGCACTTGCATTACAACCTTAGTTAAGAGCACACACTTACACACTCTGTGTTTTTGTATTATGCCTTTCCTCCAGTCTGAGGTGGTACCAGCACCCCACAGAAGATGAGTTGAGAAGCCTTGCTGGGAAACAACAAAAAGGAAAGAACAAGAAAGACAGGTAGGGGAGCGAGTGCGCGAACAAGCACACACTGCCATCGCCCACCGCCGATCGATGCGCTGCGCCGTGCACCCCTTTCATCAGGATGAAATGAAAAGACGCAACTCTTCAGACAGACGGAGAGCGTAACCATGTCAGGGGAGAGATGAAACTGATGTATTTAGCAGGCTCACTTAGTGCCATACTTTGTTGCATTTCTGAAGTAAGAGTCCTGAAGTTTTTGTTGTGGTTCTACAACCCCATCGTCTGAATTCAGTATTGCTGGGGATTGGCCTGGTCAAAGGAATTGGGCTCTTGCCTGTATGTCTTTTTTTCCCCACCTCTGGTCAGTGGGTCGGTTAGAAGACTTTTGTCGTCTGTTTTGGAGCAGGGTCTGATTATTTAGTGAGATCCCATTTGTTAACATTGAAAGACAACTTTTTAAACTGTTGAATGGTACAATACAATACTTTTGTTTTCCATTTCTGCCCTACTGAAGATAAGCACAACACAATATCACAACTGCTCACTCAACAGTCATTAAGGGAAAATGACTGGACACATTTACATCAAGCTCAGACACCATGAGTCCCCAGTCTTTTATGAGAAGGGCCAAGACTGGTGTAGGTTTTTATTCACCCATCATTAAACACTTGATTCAGCTGAATGAATAATCAAGGGTTTCAATCAGTACCTTGATTGGTCTTTTATAGCTTGGCTAGAACAAAAGCATACACCCATGCTGGTCAATGAGACCAATAAGATGAGCGCATTTGTGTTGTACACTTGTAGGTTAAAGACATACAAAGCCATATACACTTGTACACATTCTCCCAGAAAAGCTGTTCATTTTCCATTTGGCTGTGAAATGGGTTGTCTCCCTGTATATAAGATGCCTGAATCTCTTTAGTAAAACATTTGATAAAAAAAAAAGAAAGAAAAAACATTCTCAAAGTGATAAGGCAGTCTGGCGGAGAGTGTACAACAGTGTAAAAGAGAGCGCATCTTTAATCTTGCAGGGCTGGGTGTTTTTACAGTGTTTTACAGTGTTTTTTTTTTTTTTTTTGTCTTGATTTGTTGTGCCCTGACGCGAGTGCAGGTAAACGGCGTATTGAGGAGTCCATGCACTGTTGTTTTGAGTGCTGAGGGGAAGCTGATTAAAACTCTCTACAACACAAGCTGAATAAAAAAAGGAAAGGAAAAAAGAATCAGAAAAGAAAAAAATGATTAATTCCTAGGCTTTTGCCAGCATGCAGTTTGCAATATGTATTTTATTTGTATTTTTTTTTTCCTTTTTACCTTTTGTTAGCATGTAGTAGCCCTTGCCAGGGGAAGAAAAGGGGGGAAGGGGGATATCCAGCAAGGTGCCCAGAGATGAATGCTGGCAGACTGTGTTGTCATAGTATCATAGAGAGGGGCTTTATCCTCAAAGCTAAGCCCGGCCCGCAGGCCTCACGCAGCCTGTACAAACACAGAGCAGAAAAGAGCTGCTTCAGGGAGGCCGGAGAAGAAAGGTTTCGGGGTCCCGGGAACAGCTGTCTCTCCCCCGCAGGGCCTGCAGGGGCCCAACTACATGTGCGTTGGGGCCTCACAGAGCCACTGCGGACACAGAGGAGCCCTCCAAAACCCCGCCCCCGTTGACTTCACTCACACCCATATGTTTACCTCCCCACAGGTCTCTTTCAAAAGAGAGGGAAGATGTGAAATCTGGTTCGTATTAGTCATTTTTGTGTTTGTTTTCCTCGTGTGGATTCTTTTCACCCCCGCCACCTTTGAAAAAGGCAAAAGCAAATAGTCTTTTTCCCTTGGATGTGGCCACCCTGCTTTTTTTCCCCCTTGGGGGGTATCTGTGCACTGTCATGAACGAAGGGTCTGTCAGAACAACAACCACAGGCCGAGATGTAGTGGCAAGACTGCAAGCCTACTGGTGCCAGGTGGTTGTTTAACAACACAGCCATGTGCCAAGCCACCCGTCACATTTGCAAGAAGGGTGGCTGAATTTCCAACACCTTAATGACATCAAACACATTGACCCATGTAGATGTTTTGATGTTTCCAGATTGCAGTGGTTATCAGTGTTCGCCTTCCGTCTTCAATCCCTTTACAATTATGGTCGAATCTGGCTGTTAAAATAACGAGGATGGCTTTCTCTCAATTGCAAAACTCCATTGATTCTGCCAACTCCCATCTGGCAGGAACAGGCAGTCCAAACGGGCCACAATAAGTAGGCTCTCAGAAGGGGGAGTAAGTGATCATTCTTGACTGTTTCTTGTCAACATTGAGCGGCCTCAGTCACAAAGCAGATCCTCTGGCTCAAGTCTGGCTTTGCGGAAGCATAGTGGTAACATGTCAGAATATCCTTTTAGGAATTTCTTATATTTTCACAATTATGCCCTTTAATAAACAAGTAGTACCTGCTCACAAGAATATTTCGCTCATTAGATCTTGTGGGAAGAGAGTACATCTCCTCACTGTATTGGATGTAGGTATGTTACCTGTTCACGATTAAAGAATTAAAATGACAAGATATAAACATGGAGAAAATAATCAGAAGGGAGACATGTTCTCTCCGATTATCTTGGATTGTCTGAGCACTTTGGAGAGAATAGGGTTGTACTGCTTTTAAACAGATTCTTCTGTTGGATTCTCCTCAGAAAGTATAATGGGCACATAGACAACAAGCCCCTGACCATTCCTAAGGACATCGACCTGCAGCTGGAGACTAAATCCATCTCGGAAGTGGACACTTTAGGTATGGCCACAATTTGCATCTCATCAAATATAGGTGATTGCTAATGCAATTGAATAAAGAGTGTTTTTTTTTTTTTTTTTTACTGTGATTTTTAAAAAAAAAAAAATTCTTGTTACCCTACACTGCACCACCCATTGCAGCTCTTGCCTGTGAACTTTGCTCCCTTTGAAGCTTTTGACTTTCAAAACCCCAGCACTACCCCTCCCCTCTATAACCTTTTCATGTCCCTCCCTCCCTGTATTTTTTTTTAGCTTTGCACTACTTCCCAGAATTCCAGTGGCTGGTGGACTTCACAGTGGCAGCCACGATCGTGTACCTCATTACGGAGGTCTACTACAGCCTGGCCGAGCCCAGCGGCGAGATGAACATCAGTGTTGTGTGGTGCCTGCTGGTTCTGGCGTTTGTGATGTATCCTTGATGAGACCCCCATACATTCGGGGTGGGGTGGGGGGGAAGGGCAAGATTTCTGGCTCAAGGGTAACCCTCTCTCCAGCACCACACACCCCCCTTACTCCCCCTCCCCCCATACCCCCTTCCTCTCAATTTCTTTCAGTTCTGGTCTTCTGCCCGAGGAGGCCCAAGACCAACCCCTGCCAAACCTCTTTCATGTTTTCGGAAGGTCCCTTTTAGCCATTACCGGCCCTGCTGATGCATGGGGCTAACCAAATGGAAAGAGGGGAGAGATGGACTGTGCCAGGTTATTGAATGACAATGCAACTTGGAGTTGTTTTTTGAGTGGAAGAACTGAGACAACCGTTTCTTCAGCTGGATGAGTTAGGAGGCAAAAAAAAAAGGTAAAAGGTGCCACAAAGCTAGATGTCCTTTTGCCATATAGTCTGAAAGGCCAAAACTGTTTACCTGGGTGATGAGGTAAAGTTTGGTAAGATTCCTAATAACTCAGCTAAATATGTGAGGCTGTATGTTATTTCTGAAAAGCATTAGGTTTTTGTTGTTGTTTGCATGCATTGTGTTACAGTGTTACAATATTCTGTGTGGTACCAGAATACCATTTTCATGAGGTCACTAAGGAAATTTAGGAGTTAAGTAGGATTTCATGTAGGATACGTTTTTGCGCCGGCTCTTGTGTTAGAGGGACTTCAGAGAGAGTTCAGTGAGCGCTGCATTAAGCGGCAAAGCTGGCTGAGAAGCCCTGTTAACCACAGAGACAGGCCCACCATTGGCTCTCGCACCCGCTACTTTCTTCCGCCAACACGTCACTGCGATCACGAGCATTATCCCAGGCTGCAGAACCAAAGGGCTCAATCTCCCTTGTTAAAGACCCTGACGTGCACGCTCCACCCGCCCCCCCTCCACACACGGGCTCTGAAGCTGGCGGAAAAAGGCACAAGGGTTGCCTGCTGCGGAAAATTGAAGACCCGATTTTCACGGCCCACCAAACTGATTTACCTGGGGGAGGTGGGGTCGGGGGGGCTTAAGGTTGGGGGAGTGGGAGATGATGATACAGCCGTTGCATATGATTGGCCCACTCAATTCCAGTTTCATTTCAACCCTCTAGAGTGCCTCATCACTCCCCATCCCCCCACCCACCCCCCAACTCGGAACACCACCACCAGTGCTGAGTCCTATGAGCTACTCACACCCAACCTCTGTCCTGTAAACTGTATTTATTCTTGTCAGAGTAGCTGTCATAAAACTGCCCCTAACGATGTGGTGTAGGAGTTCATTTGGACCAATTACCACCCTCACAAGAGTCTGCTCTTCTGCCATGCCGTGGGACAAATGCATGGAACAATCTGGCTAAATACGGTGGAGCGCATGTAATGGTGTGGCTATTACTTGAATCATCGAGTTTCTAGCTTAAGTACCTAAGTGTGTGTTTATGCTGAATAATATGTAACTGGGAGGTGGAAAACAAAAAAAACAAAAAACAAAAAAAAAAACAAGTCTTACCAGCAGCAGTAAGTGTTCCAGGGAAACACTTTTAAAGTATTAATGTTTTGCTGGAGCCATAACCCCATTTCATTTTTTCAAAGGAAGAAAAATAACTTCTCAGCCATATTTTTAGGCCAAGTTGAAATGAGAACGAGTACTGTTTTTTATTTATTTATTTATTTATTTATTTATTTTTTAAACCCAAGTTCTCCTGTGTCCCTGTGCTGTATGTGAATTTCAGTGCAATAGCGAATAGGAGTAGCTTGAAGAGCCTGATTTGCGACACAGCAGGCCCTGGTCTTTCCTTTGCTGGCGAAAGACGGAGATGGAAAGTGGAAGAGGCTGAATGCACTGCAGCTAACTTGGATTTCTCTCTCCCTCCACCCCTTCACCAAGTGCCTCCACCTTGGGGAACCACAGCTGATCTGAGCCTGACTGCTCCACATTTTTCTGATCTGGTCCAGGGTACTGCCATAAAACACGGTGGTTGACTTGCCATGGCCCCTTTTAAAAGAGCAGGTTTTAATGATGGTGGCAGGGGTGGTGGGAGGGGGTCTCTTTGGGCCTTGTAATGGCCATGATGAGGGTTGTGTCCTCCATTGCTGTTAATGTGTTTAACAGACCCTTGTAAAGAGTCAGCAGGTGCCCCTGTGGCTTTGGCAAGAGACATCTCTGAGAGGGAATCATCCACAGCAGAGGAACCCTAGTCCGATTTGAAGCAAAGTCAATACGTATGTCTTGTATGAGTATCTGGAATAATTCCCACATAGTTTATTGTGGATGCACGCCTCCCCCTCGGGACCTTTGGCCCTTTAGTGTGGAGACGTTGCTGAGACATTGCAACACTGGAGTAAGCCTGAGTTTTGACTTTGACTTGGCTTTGGCCCCTGCATAAAGCCATCATCTGACCTTACAGGTATGATTAAAAAAAAAAACTGCTAAGGATTACAAGCGACACAGCTCAGATTGGCATGAGACACACCTGGGAGCGTCAGGAGACACTGCTGAGGACGATACTAGATGCTTTCGAGGATTGCATGGGATGCACATGATACAAAATTGTCATGGCACATTATAGTCCTGAGAGCAACAAAAAAAAAAACCTGTTGAGAATTATACCAGTAGCATGGCCTTGCTGAGGCTGACATGAAACACAATTGGGGATGATTAAACAGACTGATGAGAATGACACAAGACACAAAGGAGACTGCTTGGACTGACATCTGTCATACCTTGTACCTTGTACATTTGTGTTCAGATATAACATATTGAGATAGGAGTGCGCAGGTGTCTCTCTGACTGTTGAAGAAAGAGAATGTCATAAAATATCATCTAAATTCAGCCTTACAAATTTTGAATTGTGTAATAAGGTATGCAAGACACCAAGAATGCAAGATGTCTGATTTTAGTCTAGAAGCCATCCAGAATTATGTTTTCACTAAGAGCCTGGTGTAAGTGCATTTCAAAGCAACACATGTGCCAGGTTTGGAAAGTGTGCATGCTAACCCGTAGCATTAACTCATTAAAAAACTGATTTAGTTGGCTGTTTGAGCCCTGTATTAAGTACATCACACTCCCATACCAAGAGCTGTGCCTCAGATAGAGAGGGGAACATGTTTTGACATCTGTGAATGTCTGGCTGCCTTGGTTTTGGAGATCTTGCTGGAATTGACAGTAAAAATTGAGAGAACAGAAGTGATGCAGCACAGTTGAAGGGTTATGGTTTCTAGCCAAATGTACGCATGTCAAATAGGTTTTCATTTGTTTCCTTTTGTGTCCAATTAACGATGAAAGACCTCTATATGTTTGCAAAATGTAATCTTTTTTTCTGCATCTAGAAAATAATGGCTATGCATTATTGCATATGTGTCCTTGGTCTTCTCTGAAAGTCTTTCCGCTTTTTAAAAGATATTTGGAGACCTTGTATGTCTTTGAGTCCTTTGTAAAGAGCTTTCAGTCATTTCAAAAAGAAAAGATAAATTAATTTCTTCCTCAGTTGAAGGAATTGCAGATTGATTGAATGCCATGAAAAAGACAGTTCCTTAGTTTGGTATTTCTTTGAATATATCCATATCTAAGGACCTCTAAATTCTATCCAAAGGCAAACAATCTGGTAAAAGCAGTCACATGTAGTGGTCAGGCTTTCAAGTGACAAAATACCAGCTAGGTTAAATAGTTACATCTTTGCATTAAGAGGACTGCCTATAGAACTCCTAAGAAAACCATGACTTTTTCTAGCATTAGCTCGTTTTGGGTCAAAACCCATTAACTAGCAAAGTGTTCTGTGTTACTCACTGAAGTAAATACAACGCCGGACTCTTCAAAGTGTATGTGCTTTTGTAAAATCATTTTGTAAGTCCATTTAGCACTATTCCTATCCATTTAAGAAACAGTGTTCCTTAATGCTGACGTCTCCCAGAAAGGTTCTTTTCTCACTGACGGCTCACTACTTCAAGGTGGAGGAAGGAGGGGAACGGTCCCTCTGCATCACCTTTGCCTTCTTCTTCTTCGTCAAAGCCATGGCCATCCTCATTGTCACTGAGAACTACCTGGAGTTTGGCCTTGAAACCGGTAGGTTGTGCACCTTTGGTGGTGAGAAAGAGACCCTGGAGTTTGATTTGGCAGTTCAGATACACAGAAAACTGTAGTGCATAGTTGGTTCATCATTTATTTTAAACCCCCCAGATTTTTGGGATACTTGTGGTGCAATGATAAAGTGAGACTGCTGAATAATTATTACTGAACAATCTGCACATGATTTATTTGGAACTCCAGATTTGTCAGGGCTAAGTTGTTTTTATATGATTTTGGGGTGTACCTGTCGAAACGAAATAACTACTGCACATGGAATAGAAATACAAAATATTGTAAACATGACGATAACTACTCAAGGTGATATGACCTATTTTGAGGATTTTGCACAAGCAGTTTTCTCTGTGGTGAGAGCAGGAGAAATGCAAAAGGCATTTCGGTGAAGAAGGAGCCCTAGAAGAATCAGACACTCTAGTAAATGTGAATTAGAACCTTAAAATCACACTGTTTTCAGAGTCAAACATTCACTTTGGCCTGGGATACAATGGTTTATCACATTATAACGGGTTCCAAACTAAATTGTCCAAGGTTGTGATTTGTTGGTTAATATTTAACTGCAATATTGCTTTTTTTTATTGTTACTGGTTATGCCTATTTTCAGTTTTAAGATATGTTAAGGCATTTTGTGTAAGGCTGGTTTTCATCAAGGGTGCTATGATATTTAGGCAGTCTTAACAATGAAACATGAATATGATATTGTTTGGCTTTATTCCATGACCATTATAAACCTTTTTCATAGACCTTTTAAAACATTGTTTTATGAATCTCTGTTTGTTTCTTTCCTCTCTGTAGGATTTGCTAACTTTTCAGAAAGTGCTGTACGGTTTCTCGAAAATCAGGGTCTGGAGTCACAGTAAGTTCTCTTGTTTGCTGGGGTTTTGGCTGTGTAGGTGACATAGGGCATGGCCCCATGGGAGGTTGGTGGTTGTAAAACAGGCCTCTTCTGTCCCTCAGGGGTCCCATCTCCAAGCTGACATTTAAGCTGATGCTGGCCCTCCTCTGTTCCCTGATTGGAGCGTTCCTGACCTTTCCCGGCCTTCGATTGGCCCAGATGCACCTGGACGCTCTCACCCTGACCACAGGCAAAGTCACGCAGTGAGTGCCACTGTTCTGAAACCCCAACTCAAACCCATTGCCAAAGCCACATGTTAATTGATTGAAGACATCATGCTTGATATAACAAAAATAAAATCATTTCGAATAAAAATGATTTCATTTGTACAGTGGCTTTTCCAGATGCCAAACAGGAACCATTTACAGGGTATTCACATTACCCAGCACAAGTGGCCATAGCCATTGATTGTTTGTTCATTGGCTGTCCATTTTGAATGCAAACTTTCACCCTGTTTTGCTGCACCTACCACCACATTATAATAAACACACAGTTTCAGCTGATGCGCATCATTCGCCTCAATTTTCATGGTTTGTGGCTCTGTAAGGGATAAGCACCAATCGCTAGCATATGACTGAAACAACACGAGGAAGAAAAAGAGGATAACACTAGAGTTCAGTGTGTGTGTGAAAACACAGCCTTCTGTCTGCTTTACTGCTCCAATCAAAACATGACAGAATAGCACACACACACTATCAGGGATAACCATCAGCATACCTGGAAATGACATGAATTGGCCAGTAACACAAGGTTGCGTGGAGCAGGAGTGTTAAAACTGGGGATGAAAGATGGAAATTAGCGGGCTGATTCAGCTGATCTGAGACCGGTTTCCCCTCCCAAGTGGTTAGTGTTAACTTGCAAGGAGGTTCAGAGGAAACTCAATGTGGCAGGTATGTGGGTCATCACTGTGACTTGAAATAAGTGCTCCCTGGCATCTTAAAATACATCACCAAGAGAAACAGAAGAGAAACAAAACCTGTGGAAATGTTTTGGTTACATCCTGTGGTCGTCCATAAACTGACCCAAATGAATTGCTGCTTTTCAGTGATACTTCCAACCAAACACATTCAAGATTGGCCAATGTAATGTTTTATGCAATTCTTAAAACTAACCCCCACCCCCAGAAAATGGATGTGAGCTTTGGGGTGGGAAACGGTAGTGACATACAACAGAGATGTGACATCATCAAGCAACCCCCAACAACCCCCCCAGCAGTGTCAGCACACCCCCCTTCTCCAAACCCCCCAACCCCCATCCATCCCACATCCTACCTAGGTTAAAAGCGTCTCAAATGGGATATGAGAGCACCCACGGCAGTAGATTATTTTTTTCCGTCTGGAACTGGTTTCCATTTGGCGGCGCGTCAGGTGGTGTAAATATGATGCATGAGGCTGTAGACGGCGCTGACTGTACAGGGACCAGGTAATCCACTTTAGCAGGTGGCTGGCTAGCTTGGCCCCCCGTTTCACCTGTGGGTTCAGGGATTACAAGCCCCCTTGTCCCCTGCTGTATTACCCCTACCAATCCCATGCTTCCTGGAATACCTCGCTGGCCTTCCCGTTGCACACTACTGAATATGTCTGACTTCTGGAATGGAGGCAATGGTACAAACACTCCCCCATGTCAATGCTAATGTGTATTTGCCATAGGTTTTGGCTTCCTTAAAATTTCGTATATTTTACATGTTATTTTGTATAACTGTGGAAAATGAACCCTGACTATTTATATACTCACATACATACACTCGCATGCATAAATATCAGTCTAAATGTATGATACTAAAACTGAATAACTGTTAACACATCCTGTTGTTAAAAATCAATTTAAAAAAATTAACTGAAGTGACTTAAAAAGTATCATGAGAGATGACCGTGATGGCACATTTTTAAAGTAGACATTCTCCCCTTTTTTGAATTTTTGAAGTCGAGGAGTAGGTCATATTGCGTATTGAATACTCTTTCCAGTCTGGAGATGTAAAAACCTCCACAGAGCCTCTAGATCATAGTGGGTCATCTCTCTCTCTCTCTGATAATGTATTTTTTTTGCTTTTCCAGGACCCTGCTGCATATCAACTTTCTGGCCCCACTTATTATGGTTCTCCTGTGGGTGAAGCCTATAACTAAAGACTACATAATGAACCCCACTCTGGGAAAAGAGAGTGTGCCTTTGTAAGTTCCCCTTGTATTTTTTTCTGTAAAATTTTTCAGTCCTTTCTTATGCATGTCTGCCCCTTTTTTCTTCCCATAACCCCCTTTGGTGGAGCTTATGTTCTATGTTCTTTTCACTAAATATACAGTGGCCTAAACCTTGTGCAAGTGTAAAAAGCTTTTTAAATGAATGGGAAGCCATTGGTTTTGGGCTGATTGTCACTGGGTATGTTTTTCCACAATTGCAGTACCCTTACCCAGAATGAAACTTGAAACCTCTGTGTTACAAGTCCAGCTCCCTAAATGTACTACAAAGCCCACCCAGTTAAATCCTCTCTTACTGTCCTTTGACACAATGTACAGATGCCATGGCACCTTTTGTACTAACATTTAAGTTGCAATAATGAAAAACCCAACATGCTGTACAGCAGAACCTGATAGTATGTTAATACTCTATGGGGTAATAAAAGCAGTAGTGATGGGCAGTAGAGTGATGCGTGGGTGGCGGTGTCTTGGTGGCAGGATGACGGAGAGCACGTACGACACGCTGCGTCTGTGGACCATCCTGCTGCTCTGTGCGCTCAGGCTGGCCATGATGAGGCACCACCTGCAAGCCTACCTGCACCTGGCCCAGAAAGGCGTGTCCCAGATGAAGAAGGAGGCGGGCCGCATCAGCACCGTTGACCTGCAGAAGATGGTGGGTGGTGAGGGGGCGGAGACAAAGGGATGGAGACAGGGTGAATGGCAGGCAGGGGTCAGCCAATCCGTTGAAAACCGTTTCTATTCTGCTAGCAAAAATCATCAACACTGTCGCTGAATTGAGATTTATGTTTTATTCTTGTGCTGTGTTGAATTTTGTCCCCACTGGCCAAGAAGTACCTGTCAAACCCTTTCACATCAAAGACAGACACACACACTCACGCAATCACTAACTCAGTTGTTAACTCAGCATCTCTCTCTCTCTCTCTCACTCACACACACACACACACACACACGGGCCAGTCTGATGGGATAATCAGAAAGTCGGATGACCCCCTTCAGCATGGTTCTCTGAAAGTCCTGGAAAGCCCTATTGTACTCTTTGAGTGTGAACTTTTAAAACTTAATTTGAGTAGTCTATTAGCTAAAAAGCCCACGTGTGTTGTTTCCAAATCCTGAATAGGTCCCTAATTGAAAGGAAACCAGAAAAAGACACTGCAGCCCGCCAGAACCGGAGTTTACACTTCCTGACTCTCAGGAGATGTATCTCTGTGGTAGCCAGAGGCCTGTTTTTGTTTGCAGAGTGGACGTTACAGGGCCCTCTCAAGCCTGACAATAGCCCTATGAATATGCTGTGGAGCCCTGCCAGAGATCAAAGCCATGCGCATAGTCAGTCACTCACTCACTCAGTAACTCACCAACTCACCCACTCACTCCCTCACTAACACACACAAGACAAAAAGAGCTCTTTCATATTTCAGGTCACAAATGCAACACACAAATGGATCTATAACATACAAAGGAATATGGAAACATTTGATGGTCCACTCCTTTCATCTCCATCCTATATAGATATATGCTCCCTCAGTTACGTGTGGTAACCATTGTTCTCTTGCTTTCAGGTTGCTCGAGTTTTCTATTACCTGTGTGTAATAGCCCTTCAGTATGTGGCTCCCTTGGTCATGCTGTTGCATACAACCTTGCTACTGAAAACGCTGGGTGAGTTGAATTCAGACGTTGCCCCCGTGTTTATCTGATGCCAGCATGGGCGCTCACAACCGCTTCTTGGGTCTGTGAACCTAGACTTGCATCTTGCTCCCAGTGCTGTCTCAAGTTTTGCCAATCTTTTGGCACTTTTTTTTTTGATGTACTACAGGTGCGCTTTGTAGATCAATTTAGCTGTTTTACCTTGGACATGAGTTGGTTTCTCTTCAGTTTGCCCTTAAAGTGTAACAATATGTTTATTACAACATTTTTATTTATTTTACTTCATATCACGATGGTATTTACCTAACCCAGGGGCGGGCGGTTCTGGCCCTGGAGAGCCGGAGTGTATGGAAATGTTCATTACGAGCATCTGCCCTGGCTTACTTAGCTAATTAGCTGTACGCATCAACCCTGGTTCACACGTAGATTACATTATTGATGATAGAAGGCACGGTCTTTGCTTATTAACTTGGCTAAAACATTTGCTTCATGTAAATGATTGGTCTACCAAAATAATAAGAGCCGAAGTTTGCATGAAATTTAAAATCAGATACAGCCCGTCTTGCCCACCCCTGATTATGACATGCACTATATAATAAGTTTCCCTGGAAGAGAGTGGGAAATTTAGGGAAGAAAGGGAATACTGACTGGAAGATGGTCCTCTTCCTCTTGTAGGTGGCCATACCTGGGGGGTGTACTCTGAAGAGGAGCTGCCTTGCCCTTTGAACTCTGACCCCGGGACGGGGGCGGGGGCTGGGGGTGCGGTTGCCCCTGAGCAGGTGCAGGCCCAGGTGTCCGTGGCCCAGCTCTCCATGGCCCTGGGGGGCCTCAGGAACGTTTTTAACCCCCTGCTCTTCCGCGGCCTTCTCTCCTTCCTCACCTGGTGGATTGCCGCGTGCCTCTTCTCCACCTCCCTCTTCGGCCTCTTCTACCACCAGTATCTGATGGCAGCGTGAGGGCCAACTGGTCGGCTTGGCTCGGTTGGGCCCGGTTCCGACCCTGGCCAGGTACAGGAACAGAAAGAGACTGCGACTGCTGGACCCTTCTTCACTCACGGCTACAACAGCAGAGTTTCCTCTCTTCTCCTGTGCTTCCACTTGGGATGTGTCCTATTACTTTAGACAACAGGATTCACTAATCTTAATTCATTTACAGTACAACAAAAACTATCCATAATGTGTGTACACATACGCTAGCACGAGCAGTGAGTGTATGTGTATATACAGTTTTATACATATATGACATATACCTGTGTAAGTGTGCAAACGCACACTTATAAACACCTCTGTGTGTGCATGTGTATTTGTGCGCAGTAAGTTTGCCTATGTGTGCTCACACTCACACTTGTATACAGGTGTGTGTGTGTATGTGTGTGTATGTGTGGGTTTGTGTGTGTGTGTGTGTGTGTGTGTGTGTGTCAGACACACATAGTCTTAAATAGAACAGCAGAGGTGACCTCTGATCTCAGTGGTCAGAAAGAAGAAGGTAACACTGCTGATTTGAGGAAGGAGTGGAGGTTTAAGCAAGCGGACATGAGGTCGCCGAGTCGGGCCGAGCTGGACTTAAACTGCCTGAGGGCAACACTGCCCTGAGAGCTGGAGGAGGATTGAGGCTGCAACAAGAGAGAGTGAAAGAGAGAGAGGAGCCACTGATAGCCTGCCACTCCAAACCATTTATTTATGTTTGTTTAGATTCCTCTGGATGGAGGGACAGACAGAATGTGGGGAGTGGGGAATGAAAGAAAAGAGAAAAAAAAACATTTCTAATATAATACTTTTTTAATGTGTTTGATTTTTTTTCCCAGTAGAAACTGAGCCATATTTAACAGAAAGGAACAATCTGATGTGTCTCCCTTTAGCTCTGCAGGTGGGACAGGACTGGTGCTGCTGTATTTGATGGCAGACAGGAGTGTTTGGAGATGCGGGAGCGTGTGTGTGTGTGAGTGAGCGAGCATGTGTGTATGTGTGTGTCTGAGCATGTGTACAATTGTTTGTGCATATGCACAAGTATGTACTTGTGTGTAACCCCACACTTTGTGTATGTGTGTAATGAGTGTGCTCATACATGTTGTGCTCACAAGGGCATATTTATCTTTGTGTGCATTTGTACGTGAATCCATATGCATGAGTGAGTGTGTGTGCATGCAAAATACTTCGGTGTCAGTGTGCGGAAGCTCAGATACCCCCTTCGGGGAATCATCAAAGAACAAAAAAGGCCATTTTGATCAATCCCAGTGCGTCAGAAGAACAGACGAGCGCATCACTTTAAAATGCACTCCACACACACATACACACACACACACACACACACACACACACACGGAAACACTCTCCTCTCTGCAGTCAGTCATTTCTGTCTGACTTAAGGGGTTTGTGCAGGAATGCTGAATCTTTTTGTCATGCCAAGCTTATTGCTGTACACCCATTTCATTTTTCTGTTATGATAAATGATTTATGGAGATTTTAGTTTTAAAGTTGATCGGTCATGTTGTTGTAATGCTGGTCATCAGCATGGTCTTTCCAGAGGTCTCACAGATATGCTCATGCGTTAGGTCAGGATTAAATCCGTATATATCCCACCAGTCCATGTCCGGTTTGTATAATGATAGACTTTTTAAAGCGCACAATATACAGAGTACACAATTGGCACATATGATAAGCTTTGGGTGCATTATGTTCTGTAGGGTCAGATGAGTGTATTGTCCTGACTTTGAGGGAGCCAAGCTCTTGGTTTCAATCCAGCACATGAAATAACCAGCAGTCGTTTACTGAGCTGTATTATTCAGCAGTTGCATCTACCAGCGTCTTGCCACAACATGGTCACTGCAAAGCATATCAGATGAATGAAACTGTTTGGGAATATTTTAGTGTTTGTTTTAGAAAGAAATTAAAGTCTTTTTCTCCCAGAATTAACTGAGATTCTGTTGATTTTCTAGGTTAACCCATTAGCTGGTAACATTAACATGTTTTCTCTTTTAAAAAGTGCATAACGAGAGTATGCATTGTGAGAATGTATCCGTCCTGCCTAATTTTACATCTTTGATTATCATGCTGATAAGCATGAGTTTCTTTACCCTTCCAGCGCTCCACATGCTCTCCTGATTGGCCCAGACGCCCCATGTGACCGTGAAAGTCGAGTACCCACGCCATCATCTTGCCTTATTTATGAGTTTGAAGTCTCATTGTATGTGTGTGGGGAATATTCCAGATTTTGGCCGACATTAGTCACCACTGGGAGCCCGAACAGTTTGCTGTGCATTGTCGTTCTGTGAGACAGTCATCCCTTTTTTCACTTCTTTGTCGAAAAGTGAGCAATGTGAGTTGAGCCTGGATTACTGTTTTCTGCCTCACGCGAGGAGGTATCTCAGTAGCGATTTCTCTTATCTTATTGGCTGGGCATAGGGATGACCCCCGTCCACTGTCAGCAATGGCCAGTTTCAGCAGCGGCCTGCCATCCAAAGTCCTGTGAGAGCGATGCAAACGGGCCTTTGTAACTGCCGTGACCACGCCATATCTCACCCTGCCTCCACTCCTGTGCTTTCCTCTGTCAGCCTCCCACATCATGGACACCGACCTCAATTTGGGTGAAACCATCATTCTTGCTTGTGTTTTTTTTTTTTTTTTTAAAGATTTTGTTTTTAATTGGATCGCACCTTTGAGATAAATGGAATTGGTACCCGGGTTGTTGTCGTCAGTCTGCTTTTTCCTACGCACAGCTGTACAGGGTGCGATCCAGTCAGCACCAGAGGAACGCCACTGTAAATCCCTTTTTGATTTGTTTATATATTTATTGTAGCTGTTAAACGTGTTACACATTTCTAATCTTACCAGAATGGACGTTGAGGGCGGGTTATCTAGCGTGCATTTGTTTGGATTCATTTAAGACAAATCAATTGTAAATTATACTGATTGTATTTCTGTTCTCCCTCCTCCTCAATCATTAGCATGAAGGCTTCACCGAAACAATTTGCATAAATCATCATTTGTCCATTTGTAATCACTGTGGAATTTTCCACAACACGGCTATTACAATTTCTATGTACCCGCATTCAATTCATTTCTGATTTTTTTTTCTATATGAAATAATCAGTCATTATGGAAGATCCTTTTTTGTTTGATTTACTTAAAGCCAATATTTGCCCAACAAAACACTGATTAATTTCTGTATGATTAGCCTCCTGGAAAATCATTGGTTAAGTAGGTATGTCCTCAGTGCAGAAAATGTCCATGTTCTCTATGGGATTGGCCACTGAGAGATCCAATTTATACATGCTGTTTAAAAATATGAATCAGGGTTTTCCCCAAAGAATGTTAGTGGTGCTGTGCCACAATTCTCCCTCTCCAGCGCCACAATTTGAAATTATCCCTGTCAATTTATCTGCCTGCGATCTTGAAAAGATTTGAAAAAGAAAGTGAAACAGTTACTGCGACCTACCGGTTTTAATGCATGCAGTTTGTACAATGCAACAGAATGTGCTAATGAAGCTACTGTGTCATAACTCCACAGCATGGACTTACAGATCACCACAACCATTGCTGGCTGCTCAAGGTGTTACTTTTTATTTGACAATAATGAAAATAATTCAGATCGTTACGTAGATGAGATTAAAGAATCTGTCACGTTGTAATTTTCACTTAAGCTTGTCTTTTCTTTGTAAAAGGCGCTAGCAGTTGCATAATTTTGTGATGTTGGTAATTTGTTCCTCTCCCCACCATATGACCTAATTTTTAATGATGTTTCTGTTTTGGTCTGTTTTTAGGCAGTTTAAATCCAAAATGAAAGAATGTGATTGTACCTTTGGAAACATTTGCAATAACATTTCTTTGTTTGCTGGTTAGAAATTTGCAATTTCAGGTTCCAGTTTCACTGGGACACTACTTGTTTCAATGGGAAACCAGTGTTCGCCAATATGAAAGACATTCCTTCTTGTAGCCTGTGTACTGCAAGCATTACAGCGTTGAATTTGAATGCACTTTTAATGTCTTATCACTCTATCTGTTATGCAAACATTTAGTATCACACTGTAGGGAAAATACCAGAAGGCTACAGAAAATTGAATTTGATTGGTTGGTCTACAGTGATGTCCCAGAGGAGGACAGGTTGTTCTGAACCATCCTCTGTAAAGACGAATCGCACAGATTGTCATTGGCAGAAGGGAACATACCATATCTCTTCAAACATGTAAGTCTTTTGTCCTAACTTATCCCTGTCTGACAGACTGTAATGTTGTCAGAAAAATGTTAAATTTCAAACATGGCTAGTTATCTGACAGTGGTCTTTTGCCCTTGGCAAAACACTGTTGAATAGTAAAACTGAGTCCTAACATTGTGAAAATGAAATTTATGGAAGTCATTCAAATCTGGCTGCCCATAAGGTTTGGTTAGGTTCTCTCCAGTCACAGTGTTAGTACAGTCGTGTGAACGTGCAGCCTTTTTGTTGATCTGAATTTTGATTAGTCAATGTTGGTTTCTTCTGCATGTATGTTATTTGTGTCACATCGTTTTAAAACAAAGTTTAGTTTAATCTAGAGTATGCAATGCGGACTGAAATACAGGGGACAATTGAGAAAAAGAATACCAAAGACATTCTTTGAGAATTTAAAAAAATAAGTTTTTAAGTACAATTCCCAACCCTTAAATCCCACCCCCCAGCCTCATCCTTTCTGGTGACATCATATGTTACGTCATGTTTTCACACATTAACTTCTCTGAGAAATGGGTAGAAAAGCCTGGGATGGTTTTTTTTTTTTTTTTTTTTTTTTTAATAAAGTTGTCGGCATGCCATGTGTATTGTGACCTAGCGCCTTGGACTTCTTTGTTCCAAGTTAAACGTGTTAACCGACAAATGATTACTTATTTTTACGGATTTAAAACTGACTGATTTTATACGTTGTTCGAGGTCTTGGAAGCTGTAGACTAACTTGAATAAAGTGGCATTGTTTTGTAAATTTTTACCTTGCCAGTGTATTTATTTCTTACTTCTTTTATAATCTAATGCTAATCCTGGCCATATGCAAATGTTTAAGTATTAATGAATCATATCAGGGAAAAATATGTTTAAAAGAATAGTGCATATATTAGAGTTTCATATTTTCCCTGCGTTGAAAGAAAACTTGTTTTCATAAGCTTGAAGCACAAAAATCCCAAACCAGAATGCTTAATTTGGGACCAATTATCTACATTCAATTCAATATTATTTGTATAAAAACTTTTACAAGGACATGTTCATAAATCAGCTTTAAGTAGACTGCAGCCCTGAAACCACCCCAGAGCAAAGCAAGGGTGACCATGGCAAGGGAAATACTCCTTGGCTAAAAGGAAGACAACTTCAGCAGAATCCAGCTCAGGGAACCCGATGCTGGCACCAGGTTGTCTTAAATAAACCCCTCCCTTCCTGGGAAACAGCCAGTTGTTGGTCAGTTAATGTCCATGATCCTCACGGTGGGCAAAGCCAGGATTTGTACCAAACTGTGCCATTATATTACATTAATGTAACAGAGCAACTTACAATGCTGAAAACATAAGTTTATCCATGTATATCACATAGACATCATGCTGTGAACCCATGAATCATGTTACACTACAAGCTAATGTGTCAGCTCGCTGCACCTCTCTGGAGCACCGCAATGTTTTGTCATTGCTGCTGATTCTACTGTTGCTGGCAATACATTCATGAATTTGAAGTAAAAGATGCATTCCTTCTAAAATTTTGCTGTGAAATATGGACACGCTACACAGACATTTCCGTTTGTTTAAAAATTTTTTTTTCTTTTCAGTTGTCCTTCCAAAATCTTGTCTTTTAGACAACTTCCTAGTCATCTCTAACAAAAGATGAGTATTACATCTTCAACATGAAAAAGATGAGTGTGCCTTACCTCTGTGTGTCTACCCAGTGCAAAACATGGATTTTAGCCAAAAAAAGCTGCTGTATGTGCAAAAATCATTCACCCTGGCAGAATCACGATAAACCCCTGAGTACTGCAACGTCCCCCGCCACACACACTTAGCCGCATACAGAAGTGCAGCATCTGCCATGAGCTGCATAACGACCTGGGTACCCACTTCAAAGAGTTCTGTGGCAGAGCCACGCTGGGCCAGGGTGGTGTCTGTGAGTGAGCCACAGACACTGGCAGTGAGGGCCCATGCTTTATTTCCTTTGAACTCGGGTTTTAAGCAGGAACGGGGAAGAGGCAGGGCTGCTGCCGGCCCGTCAGAGCCTCGCCCTGTTTTGGTTTGTTTATAAGGGTCCAGCTGTAACGCAACTCACACTGCCTGGAATTTAATCTAACCGCATTGCACTTTATGCTAAAGTGAACACCTCACTGAAAGGGCTTCCATGACTCATCCACATGGTTTTCAGCTTTATGTCTCATCCTGGACTTTCAAAATGGTGTTGCACAATGATCCAAATCAGACAATTGACATGTTAGAGAAAGTTTGAGCATTTTGGCCAAGAAAGGTTTATATTGACCATTTATTACAGATATGACAAACTCTTCTGTGCAAGTAACTTGCAAATAAAAAACGGATGCTACTTTTCCCAGATAGTTCCCTGAAATTTTATCATGACACTCCATCTCCAATTTTTTAGCATTCCTTTGAGTGAGATCAGAAAAATGTAGCTGGAGTGGACCTACTTATTAAGGTCTTGATTAAAGATAATAATTAGTAGTGATGAGGCTCAGAGCTAGAGTAAAGCCTGCATCTACAGCAGCCTTTCTCAAGGTAGGATTTCTGACTCTTTAAGAATCTACCTGACCAATTAAATCTTGCCCTATTTTGGGTCCGCATCACAAACAGCTAGAAAAACATTTCTTCAAGGTTTTTTATGATTTTATGATTTTATGTCTCTTTATCTTGTGTAAGTTGTAACAATGGATTCCATTTGAAAAAAGGATTGTTATGCATTTCCTTCACTTATATCTAAGGTCAGCTCTGCCTTAGCTGTTCATTTGGCACCAATTAAGTCCTAAACCTTAAATTAGAAGGCTTTCACACTTAGAAGAAAGAGAAAGGTATTCCGTCACACATTTCCCTGGTGTCTGTCTACATTAGTAAATGTAGCAGAATGTAAGTGATACAAAGCCCTTGTTTATTGTATGAATGCACTATATGTATTTGTATGAAAGAATGTATACATATTATCAACCAAAACAAATATAGATCAGAAATATAATGAAAGAAATTGACAATGCATTCATTCAAGTAGCTGTGAACTAATGGCACAGCTTTCAGAACAAATTGGTGGAAGACTTTTTGCTTTCTTAGCAGTGAGCTGTTGTGGATATTCAACCAAAGGACCATAGGTATATTTGGGGGTTAATGTGCTTCTTATTTACAAGAATAAAAAAGTAGAAAATACTGTTTTTTGAGAGTGTCTGTCTCCCTAGAATAGTATATGTGACATTGCTTTCTAAAATGAGCACAGAAGAAGTCTTTCTGCCCAACAATTTGTGTTGCTCAAATTTAAAATGTAAGTGTTTTTGAAAAAGCTAAAACTCACATGCACATGTCTGTGCATCTGTGCTACATGGATCACAATAAGAGAAGCTCTTTTATTATATGAAGAAAAACCCCTCTGAAGAATAAATTATGGATGCCCTCAAGACTTGATGTGGATTGTTTTTCTATTTTAGTTACTCAAATTCTGGGTCAAGTTATTTTTGTGCCATTTAACAAGTCTAGATCCCTAACAGTTCTAGATAGCTGTAGTGAAAGGGCTTGCACTCTCCTAATGCCTAAGTGCTTGAAAATACAGGAGCACAAGCTGGTAAAATAAAATAACATCAATGTGCTCTTCCAGAGTAAAGGGAACAACCAAAACATGTTGTCTTCAGCTATTGGTCCCTGTAATCTGAATCTTGCAGGCTGGCACATTTACTGATTTAGCATCATTTCCTAAACATAAAACCCTTTCTAAAACAGGACTGGCATATTTGTTAATAGAAGCAATAAGGATGCTATTTTTGGCATTGTATCTGGGTTGGGTTATGCTGATTAGCATTTCAAATGGTGTCAAAATTTTATCTTTGAGAGAAAATTTAATAAATTAAGACTGGAAAAACTCATGATGGAATATTTGAGCAGATCATTGCTTTAAATAAATATGTAAAATTGGCAATAAACATCAAGGCTTTTTTGTTGTTGTGCCAGAATTTGCAAAGGTTGTAGCATCTATTCAGTCACCTTGTCTGAGAGAGTATTTTTTACATGTCTATAAACCCAAAAAAGTCAATCTTGTGTGAAAATGTAATATCTTTTCTCAGAGTCAAATAATACTATAAAGAGTAGATAAACTGGGACATTTTCAGTAAGCTTTCTGTTGCTTGTTTGCTGTCACGAACCACATAAAAAAAATATTTAAATAGTTTCTCATCACTTGACATATTGAATGAAGAGGCTGAGCTTACAGTCTTGACTTGCCCATTGGCCAATCTAAAACGAGTCACTACTTGGCCCCGTGAGATGAGATCATTTAACAGAATCAGGTTGATTGCTTTTGATTTGCATTAAATTCCAAGCTTACTCCATTTTAGGCATAAGTGAGGATGAGACAATGTTTGCACTTAAGTAGGAAATGTGTTGCAACTTTAACTGAACCAACATTATATTCATTCAGTATGAAGCATGCAAGGACATCATTTGTGCCAGAAACACTAGATTTGCTGTGTGGGTATATCTGGCCTAATCAGGTTAAAACATTGACAGTATTATGTGGACTGAGTTTCTGCAATGTGCAATATGTATCCCAAAACTAGAGGGGCTAAGACTTTAATTCAACAGGCGAGCCATTTGTGAATTTATTCAATTATAATGTTCCTGAACATTGGGCCTATGGGTGTCACAGTTTTTCATTAGCTTATTGAAGATAAGGTCCATCCTGAAAAACACATTTCTGACTCATGAATAAAAACACATAAAATAAATAAAAATATCTCAATACACAACTCATTACTACATTACTACAACTGCTAAAATTACTACAAATGCTACTACTAGTAATAATAATAATAGTAATGATAATGCAGCATAATAAATCTTTTTATATTTGGTAAATGCTTTTCCAAAATATTATACTTTCCAAAAGAATTAATCATTTCTACTATCTAATGTCTGATAATGGAATTGCAGAGGCAGCTTGATGTAGACATTATTATTGCATAATCATTTGGGAAGCCTTATTAAAAAATAGGGAGCAAACTGACAGCATATTCTGCTCATGAATATTCCTTAGCAATTAAAGCAGGGACAGAGAGGTGCCATATGCTCATGGAGGGTGTCCAATTAGAACTGCTTTTACTGTGGTGTCACACCAGTTGTGACTGTGATGATAGTTGCTCCACTCTCTTGCTCCTCTACTGGTGGAACACGATTACTGCAGTGCTCACTTGTGTGAGTGAGTCAGTTGGTGGGTTGGTGGTTCAATCAGTGAGGGGTACTTGTACTCTACTGCTTGTGAAAGGTGATTTTTATAGGAATTGCTCTCCTTAGTGAGTAAGTGGGTGATTGGGGAGTGAGTGAATGAATCAGTAAGTGAGTCAATTAGTAGATGATACCTCTTTTAGGGCTGATTCTCCAACTCACAGGGAAGCAAGGGTGTATATCTTTTTTCTTGGAAAAACTCAGATGAGTGATTTCAAAACGGAAGTAATATGACAATATGATTTCTCCATAATTTTGAATAATATTTTTTCTCATTTCTTCAAAGTTCTTCCTCAACATTTTAGGAACAAGGAAGAAAACGTTGGGTTTGAAACCAATAAAACATAAAACTTGCTTCGACTCACTCCTTTAAATTAAGGGCACATGTCATGTTGGAGCTAGATTAAACTTGTCGTTGAAAATGGCAGTAGGAGATTAATTTTTGATCTGTCCTTTGGTCCCAGCGTGCTTCTGTTTAACATAAATCAGAGTACAGTCCACGGTTATCTCTTATTGACACTGACGTTAAGAGGAAGAAGAGAAGTGAGCACGCCTTTCCCCCTCGGGAGGAAAAGCAAGGCTTCCTGGCCAGGACAAAATAGAGGAACGTGGGCACATTGCTATGTGGCCCTTACGAATAAAGCAAACCGCTGTACAAGTTTCACGTAATTAGCAGTGATTTTACATTAATTCACATTCAAATTAACATCTCCCCTTCAGGGCCTGCACAGTGCATTCTAGTAAGCCCTTAATTAGCATGTTGCCGATAGACTTCCTCTGTTTGCTGGAACAGAGCTCCTCTCTGCAGAAGTGGTGACGGGCTCTTTTGCACTTGAAGATAGGAATTTAAAAAGAGGTTATGAAAATAGACCCTGGAAAAATGTACATGTGAGAGCGTTAATGAAATGAGCCTGATCAATGTACAGTGCAGAAATGCAACATGAATGTATTGTTTTACAAAATATGAAGCAATAAGCGAAACAGCACAACACACCACTGTCCATAGGACTGAATTAATGAAAGAAATTAGTCATAATTTATGGTAACATGTTACTTAAATCAATGTAATTATATAATCAGTGTAATCTTGTAATTAATAATAATACTAATAATAATAATAATAATTTGAAATATTTTTACACTGACCTTTGTCCAAAATGCTCCTCCTCTCTGTTGTAATAACATAATTGTGTCTATTATAAAATGTGTATAACAACATACATTTATTTCATATTCAGACCAAATCCTTTTATACTGAGTGCATACCTTTGTAATGCCCAGTAAGCAAACAATGAAATACATTTAGTCTGATGGAACACTTTGGTTAATTCATGGATGAGGTATATATTCTGTATTTTCTACTGACACATACCATAAAGTGACTATAAACAACACCATAAACATTAGAGTAAGCTGTTTTTTCAAGTACTTCATTTCAACAGGCTACATAAAAATGCACGTTTCTTCAGCATGGTCAAAATGTGCAAGCATAAGTGTGTGAAGTTGAAGAGACTGTCCATTAAAGGGAACAGAAAGCAGTACCACTCCACTGCAGGGAATAAACAGGATTTAGTGCCCCCTGCTGGTTAGGTATGGAACTGACTCCTGTGGAATAGCGGATGGGGGGAGAAGGCCATCAGCTGATTCAGTGACAGAGGCTCACAAGTGGTACACAGACCACCAATAGCAGGAAGTGTCTGTGTCCTCCTGTATATGTCTGAGCAATAATAAATAATTTGATAATAAAAATACCTACATTTTCATTTTTGTTCAATACACTTACATTTCTTGGAAGCTTGCAATGGCATCTTCAGTTGTATTTTTTCTTCTTCTTAAAAAAAATAATAATAATAATAATAATAATAATAATAATAATAATAATAATAATAATAATAATAATAATAATAATAATAATAATAATAGTGCATGTGATAATTGAACAATGTGTTTTTGTGATTGTTTTGTGTCCAGTGGCATTACCATGATTGTGTTATACGTTTAAACAATGTAATAATCAGCTGAAGAAAATATAGGTGAAAACAACCAGAAGAATAACAAAGCGTGGGTGAGTGTGGTGTTTTGGTAATACAAGTAATGTTATTCTGTGTACATTTTATAAGAGGGTAGCATGGTGAATCTGAACCTTCTTGCATTTATATAAAAACTGAACATAAGGATGGACACGTACATTCTCAAGGTCAGGTTTTATTTAAATTCAGCAACATGTACTATACAATAGATATATAATTAACATATATTTTAATCATTTTTACCAGTCATTCAGAGGCTTGCATCCTACTGGATCAAGAACAGCAGTTCTGTTATTTATGAATCAAGTTACATCCTTGCAGTTGCACTCAGTTTCTGTTGTGCGTGCATGCTCATTGTTGATTAGAGCTGAAATTCACTTGTTTTCTTGTACCTTTGTTTTTAAGTACCTCAGTTTGCAGCAGCACATTTCAGTAAGCCTCTCATGTGACATACAATGTCCCGCTGTTAGAGTCATTCAGCTTGCTCCAAAAGCAAAGGAGTTTGGCCGAGGCAACACAGAAGCAGCTTCTCTTTATTGCAAGAGCAATTAAAAAGAAACAGAGAAAAAGTGGTTGAAATTAAATGTATTGCTTGTAAAAATGATAAAATCTACAAGGCACTTCCTATTGAGGATAATAGTGAAGAGACAACAAACTGTGTTATATTTACCTCATATATTCAGCTTTAACTACGGGTTAATGAAACATTTATGGTCAACTATACCTTTTATTAGAATACCTCTGATTATAAAAGATCACTCATTTAAAAATAACACATTTTTAAATAATTTGATACATTATTTTTCTAGAATCTTCCATACCTTGCAATGACCCTGAGAACACAGGTAGAGAATGTGATTGTCATCTGTATAGAGGCCACTAGGTTTTTATTTAGAATCTTTTTCTTCTGGTTCCTTCTACCTGTAGGAGCCCTGGTCATCGGGATGGATTGGTCACAGGTCAATAAGCGATTGATGGAATTTTCTCCAGCCCCACGGAACTGTGGGATTGGAGGTGAGGAGTGACATCCCCCTTGGCTGCAGTTTGGAAGGTAAAGTTACCTGGCCAAACAAAGAGATGTTCAGGCCAGAAATTAATATGTTAATTAATATGAGCCAAGTATCATTTTATCTATAGTATTGTTTCATTAGGGAGGGGATAGACAGAATGTTTGAGGGGGTGGTACTGAAGCAGGTGCACATGATGTTGAATATTCTGTACATTTGTGTTTGGGGGGCTGTAATGGGGAGAGAGCACCTGAGTAGTGCTTCTTTGGTGGTCTCAGTGTGATGCTGGCGGTTGCTTTGCGGTCACTACAGGGTCCGCCCTTCATCTCCACAGCACCTGGAGCCTGAGTCTGAAGCGACTAATAAAAAAAAACACAAAGCCCTTCGTCAGTGACACCAAAGTGGACCCCACACACACTCAACAATGGCACACACCACAGGAAGCAATGCCTGCATGCTGGGTTAACTACAGCCTCACCGATTTATCGATCTGTAACATACGTTTGTGCACCAAAATGACACAAGACACCATAACCAACAACAAATAGACACAGAAATAAACACAAACAAAAAATAAAACAAAAAATGAATGGTTTCCCTTTGAACAAAATCAGTCCAGTAGTGCATTAGTCAGAAAATAAGTGGTTAAAAAGGCAAATTCCCTTTGATTGTGTTTCCTTTCTACTGCTCACCATAAGACTATCATCCGTTAAAAGGCTAATGCTTATTAAGTGTAAAAAGCAGCCATCATTCATCTGCACAATGCATGACTGTAAATTATGACACTATTTCAGGAAGGATGGGGGGGAACAGGAGGGAGGGGGGAGAAAATCCAGCCTGCTTTTGCTGGGTAAAGAGCAGGCCGAGACCTTTCCAGTAAGGCCTGTCAGATTTACTCCCAACATCAAGGGCTTGGTTATATCATCCCGGCCCATCCATCAGACAGCTGTCTGGGGTTTATGGGCTCCCAGGCCCCGCTGCATGAAGGCCGCTCCACTGCTATTGCCAGGGTTGGTGAGGGGCCTCCCACTTTTGGGGCCACCTGCCTGGGTTCAGGGGGCTCCGGAGCTGTCCCCCATCCTCGCCCTGGCCCCTAGGATAGTGGTGTAGCTACACTCTTACTCAGGCACAGGCTGAATTAAAGAGCAACATTGTGGGGATAAAGGTATTGTATTCTGTAATGTACACAAAAAGATAGAAGGAGGAGAACAGAAGGGGGAGGAAAAGGCACAAGGCTGGGGTAGGTGGGGGTACTGCCTTGACCATATTTCACATCCATACCTCCTACGCGCTGAAATACTTCCACATTCGCCATGCACGTAAAAAGCATGCACATTTATTGTTACAGCAGAACCTGCTCTACCCCATGCCACCACCAACCCCGATCTTATCCTCCCCACCCACCCCCAGCCACCCCCCTTCTGCCCCCCTCTGCTGTGCAATGTGTTACCTAGCAACTGTTTAATTAAAATAGCATCAGCCGTTTCAGAGATGTTTATTCTTTTCTGGGATCAGAGTGTGCGCACGGTGCAGTATTCACACTGAACCAGGAAGCAGAGTCTGAGTCACACCTGCCAGCCGATTTTCATTGTGTAATGTCTCTTCCACTCTCAATCATTTAAATACATATATAAACATAGATATTTTATGTAGATAAATCATATAGTGATGGATGCATATGTGTGTGCATGTGTGTGATTGTTCAGAGCAGTGGAAGACATATTGGCTATCTATCGAGAAAAATTAAAGTACTTATATCTTGATCAATTTAAACCTTAGAGAGTGATGAAAACATCCCTGAATCAATTATGCGATTTTTCTCTGTCTCTTTGACAATGAGGAAGTGTAAGTCATGGACCAGTCTACAGTAACTATGTTCAATGCTAATTTAACTGTAACACAGGTATCAAAGAAAGATCATTCATATTAAAGTTGATTTAACACAGACTGTTTTACTGTAGACCAAAAGTCATCCCAGTCCCCCAAATAGAATGTTGGAGAAAGTCTGAGATGCCTGTCTAGCACTTTTTAACCACATTCAGCCACAGGCCTTCACCTCACAGACCTTAATTTTTTCCCTGGCAAGTTATCATCGTGCTATCTGCTCACCTGAAAAGGCCAAATTATTTTGTTCCTTTATTATCTGTTGCTTTTTTTCCCACGGGTGTTTGACTGGCAAACTACGTACAGTGTGTAAGTTGAGCCTTTTGATAAAATGTTTTTTTTTTTCTGCACTAATTTTTTCTTGAAAATTTTTCAAATAAATGAATACATATTCATATCATATTATAATATAAGACTACTCACATGTTTCATATTTAAGTACAGATAAAAAGTATGAGGGTAAAAACCGTATGATGCAACTGGCGCATTCTGTAATGCAAACCATCGATTTCAACTGTGTTATCAGATACGTACGAATGCAAGGCATATTTTTTTCTTCAAATTTGATAAATCATATGCAAATCATAATCAGAAATCATATGCAGAAGAAGAATTGATAACTGTATATTGTTAAATATATTATATGTGTAGGTCGGGTGTCAGAGAACTTTGGGCAGCAATATAGTCACACAGGATATCAACGTGTATGGATACTGATTCTTGTTTCATTAGCTTGTATATTATTTGGTTTAAAATGAAGCAGCGAACACAATTTTTTCGTCAGTTCAGTAAATTATGAGTAGTGCCATCTTTTTTTCTTCTTCGGTAGTACTCTGCATTTATTATCAACACAGCCTGTCTTTTAACCAAAAATAGCTTCTTTTGCCACATTATATATTACCGTAAGGAAGCGCGAGGCAACGCTATTAGTGGAAACGTAAAGCGGCTCGGTGTCAGCGCTAGTTGTAGGAGCTGTCAGTCAGACGGCATGCAAAGCCTCCTCTGTTCAGGAAATGAAAAGTTGCACAACCCGAGTCTGAATCCGCCGATGGGGGAGTCAAAGTCCTCTCCCAGGAATATAAAAAAAGGATCGCGTTCAAACCGTGTAGAGCAAGAAAGGAAATCCTTTCTCCAAATGATGTAACAGTCCTTCCTGCAAATAAAGGATCCATATGGGATTTGTGCCATTTCGAAACTTTTTTTCATGCTCGCGCTTCAGAGGGACCTCGAAGCAATTACTACAAGACCTTGCATTTTTAAAAGTCTCCATAAATGGCTTTAATGATCATAACTCTAAATTGGTACAAAATGGAAATGACCTGCACTTTTGGTGAAGGCAATCTTTCTAAAGACGTAAAATCCTTTCATATCCACATGAGCTCACTACATATTCTGTTTTTTGTTCAACTCGAGCTAATTTAGACATTCCAACTAAAATATAGCGTACATCGATGGTCAGAAAGAGTCGGAATTAAGAGAAGGTGAAGAATATGTAAAAAAAAAAATGTCATACCACAAATGTAGTCAGATCTGTAGAAACATATTCTATGTTGAGTCCATTCAGTTACAACAGCAACTATGAATAGCATGAAAAGCCATTCAATGATTAAAAATAACCTTCGGCTTACATAACATTCATCTTAACCATTTATATATTTCTCTGTCTTTTTGTGTGCCATCATTTCGTTGTCACATGTTGCTATGTACTGTGGAATGTGTGAATTTATTGGTTTGTATGTACAACAACTCAGCCATTTTAAAAAGATTAGTGATATAGCATTCCATTAGAATTCTACTCTACCCTTGAAGTCCTCTTTGACATTAAAAAAAAAATCATCTTCTCTGATATTATTGTAATTATTTCTATAGAGTGTTTGGATTTACTGTGGTGATTCTACAAGAATTCTGTTGGATTTTATGACTTTTGAATAGTAACTTATTACAGTAATACTGTAGCTATTTTTCCACAGTTCACTTTCTGCAAATTTGCTGTACTGTTAATACAATGCCTTTATTCTAGTTCTTAAAAACAGTACTCTATATGAGCATTAATTCACATAAATACACACGCACAGAAGTCTTTACTTGAAGGTGAGAAATCCACTGATGAAAATGATGATGGGTATTGAAAATTTTCACACCATGAAATCAAATTGTCATTATTTTTAAAATAGGGAAATTGCCTTTAGGTTAAAAGTGGAATATTTTTGGTCAATTTTGCCTTTGTGCATGTATTTTATAACGTTTTTTTTTCTGTTTCCATGCTTTTACATTTCAGCAAAAATAGCTTGTTAGCCTGAAACAATCCAGGTATGCCAAAAGGAAAATTGTATGTTGATATTTTTGTACTGTGAGAAAGTCCCACTTTAATCTGATGTTAATAAATTCTATTGCCATATTATCTGGTTCTAAAGTGTAGCGTGAAAACAAATACAAAAGAATAATAATTATAATAATAATAATATAATACACAAACACAGATGCACACGAACACACACACACACACACACACACACACACACACACACACACACACACACACACACACACACACACACGACCCTGTCGTAACGACAGAGAACATTTTGACATTTGAAGCTATTTATCCTTGAACTCAATGTTAGCATTTCAATATCAGGTTTTATGTTTTTATTTATTTATTAATATATCATTACGAACGCCTGCTATTCAGAACGTACAGCCATTTCAGACAAAATGGATGTCTAGCTGATAAAAATCACAGAAAGAGAGGAAAGTTGCCTATATGTAAATCTACTGCAACTACCTATTTACGCACTGCTATGGAGAAATTTCTAGACCTCTAGTCATTTGATAATGGTAGTGAATATGAAAGGAAATGGAGAAAAAAAAGATTATGACTTTAAATGGGTCAACATCAAATACCCTGTGACCTCAAAACACATTTCTAGCCTTGTCAGTATATTCTCAGAATATTTCAATATTGCTCAATGAGGAAAAATGTGTCAAGAGGTTCCAATCTCTGATGTGACTATAATTCAGTTTGATAATTGCAATTATGTTTTTTTTTAAACCCACCCTCAACTTTCCAATTTTAACGAATTAAAGATAGAATTTCTCCTGCCAAAGGCATTTTGGTGACCCAGAAAGGTGAAAAAAGGGAATTTAAGATCTCCACAGAGATGATGATATGACATTATACAAGTGATTCTTGTCAGTTTGTCCGTGTTTCTTTTATGTGTAAACTAAATTTCCCCATGCTGGTGGAGTTGCAGGGCCTAATTATGCCATTTGTGTCTGATATTTCACCAGCTGTGTTACTTCCCTCTCCACAAACACATTCCAATGTAGCACAACAAATCATACAGAGGGCCTAAACAAGCTATACTGGTTAATTAAATACTCACTCTTTCATATTAATAGATTGCTGTCAAGTTTGTATATAAAGCACAAACATAAAACAGCACAATCACTTTGTCTTTTGGGAAATAGATCAATATAGGTTTATTAGGGCATATACACAAATTCCTTATAAGGTGTGTTTATCTATAAAATAATTCCAATTAAATGAGTCTATGTAGAACTACAGAGCACTGTGATGGGTAGATCAATATTATAAAAGAAAGCATTATGCTGAGGTCAATAATTAAATCCCATTTCTTTTATAAAAGATTGATATGTTGTGATTTAAATAGACAGATGACTACAGGCAGTGTGTAATGCACCATTCCCACAACAACAGCCTGAGTGTGTGTGGGGAAAAAACAGGCCTAGGGTTCAAGGGGCTCAAGTAGCCAATGAGTAGTGTCTAGCCAGACACACACTCAACATGGCTGCCTAGACAATGGACCCCATGGGAGGTGCCAGACGGGGCGGTCTGTCCAGGGAGGGGGTCCTGTCAGTGTGGTGGGTGCCCGGCTAATGTTTTATTGGTTGAATGTCTTAACCCTCATTGCTCAGCTAAGACCATTCTGTGTATCATGCATATTTTCATGTCAGTTCAATGATATAATACACAAACAATGTCATGATCCTACTCTGAATAAACCCCACACATGTATGCAGCTATACACACTATTTTGAGGAAATGTTTCCACTGTATGTGCTATATTCCACACACTGTATACATTGTAGTTCTCATAATACAACAAACCGTGGGCAAGGGGATGATTCCCTAAAAGGGAGAAGCAGTTTAGTGAAATGATTAGGGAGCTGGGCAACTTCAAGGGTAAATGTTTAGTTCCCATAAAGGGCGCTCCAGTTGTACCCTTGAGCAAGGTACTTTATCCGAATTGCTTCAGTAAATACCCAGCCTTATGAGTGGATAGTGTATAGAAATGTAAAACTGTGTAAGTTGCTTAGGATAAAAGTGTCTGCTAAACACCTAAATGTAAAATGAGAAGGCCCAGGAATAGTTAGTACCATGCACAATAAATGGGAAAACACCTCAGCAATAAATACACGCACATACTTTTTGAGTCTTTTTGTAAAATAGGTCTTACAATGGTAAAATAATTGTTTTATTGCCTCTTTATATTTCTGCCTGTGGCTTGGCTTCACAAAAAATAAAGTAATAAATACAAACGGTTATTAAACGAGAATCACACGCGTATGAATCACAGCTTACAGTGCTGTGGTATGGGGCGGCGTGTACAGTCAGCTGATAACATGAAAAACCTCCAGCACTTATCTGTAAAATGAACTTCACTGTAAAACAACAGAGGCACTAAATCTCACCCGAGGACCGCAGGCTCCTCCTGTGCAGTTGAAACGGTTAATTACTCTGAGAATGGCATCAGGGAAATAAGAGTGCCAAGGTGAAGAGCATGCTGGGAGAGGTTGGAGTTCATAATGGAAGCACTTGGGGTGGGGAATATTCATTTGGCTCAATAGTTTTTTTTACTCTAATAATGCTATATGTTTATTTACTGCCTGCAAACATGCAGCAGGAGGGGATGGGGTTGGAGGTGGGGTCAATTCTTGGCCCCTCCCATTTCTCCCCACTCTTTTTAAAAGGTTGGGTGAGGCAGCACACATTAATTAGCACCCCTGTAACTAGCTGGCTTCTCTATTCACACCCTCACCCCAGTTCATTAGCATAACAGTGACTGGCTAGAACTCTACCCGTTATACAGGACCCTTGGCTCTTTTCCTAGGCCCCTGACTGAAGACGCCCCCCCCCCAAACCCTCTTTCAATAACTGTCTTCCTTAATCATTGCCCTGTGCAATGGGCTCTGAGAAAATCTAATACAAGTCTCTTCAACTGCTTCTTCCTGGGGGACAGTGCTTGCATTCATGAAGTGACTCAGAGTAACAATGCTGAACTGGGGTCAGTGTTTCTTTTTAGATTATAATGGGTGTGGTGAGGGGATGAACAGGGAAACCTGACCCTGGATTTGTGCTCTTTCAAGTTGAGATGCTATACAAATATTGGCAATGTTTCTTTTTAAAAATGGTAATTAGGAAAAATTTGCAAAACGCTATTGATAAAACAATGAATGAATAAAATGTACATGTATAGATATGCATGGAAAGGGCTGCTCTCTGTTGCCGCTCTGGTAATTTAATACAATCATTATCTGCTCTGATCGGGGATGTATTTTAATGTCCTTCTCAATGAGGCTCTTTTGTATTAAAACTGTTCTCTGAGGGAAAACATTTGACAGGACAGGGCCGTTGAATATCATTATTATTATTATTTTTTTCTGCATAAACTCCATGTCCAGTGAGTAAGGCCCTAAACTTAAGAAAGATTTTTGAACATTAAGGCTGAGTTTCTTGTGCTACGCTTTAATCTATAAAATGCTTGATGACAATGACAGTCTTTATTTATTTATACAATGAACATGAGTTGTTCAGTATTACATCATATATTTCATGGGTCTCCAATTGGATTAAACCACATGGTTAGTAGATTTTTCTCTTACTGTCTCTCTCTCCCTCTTCATAGGTCAATGTGTTTTCCTCCATACAAGGCCTTAAAAACATAATCTAATACATAGCTAACATGAAGGACAATGACTCAAACTAACATGCACCAAACCAGCTGTAAGCAATGATCCTCCATCAAAAAGCACCTCCAAGTCACACGGAAGCAGCCATTTTACCATCATAGATCACACAAACTCTCACATTAAATTCTGTCCAATAATACAGCTTTCTTGTTTGTCAAGTACAGCAAAACAGAGATAGATTTGTAGAATGGTCAGGTTTAAACATCTGTTTTCAAAAGATTTAAAAAATGGTCTCCACAGAGCATGGGTGATTCAGATGCAGAGAGTAACAGTCCTCTTGTTTTATGCACGTGTTTAAAATGGAGGAGAGTGTTTCCTTGGCCAGGACTGACTTATGGCTCTCTCTGTTGTGGGGCATGCAGGCATTATTCCATCCCCGTCCGTGGCCTGGCAAATGCAGGGAACATTCAGGTACCCTCACAGCCATGGCATAATGGTTCGTTTTTCACGAGCAGCAAAGTGGGGAGGGCCGTGACCTCGGGTCCCCCCCTTGGGTTGGCACTGGGCCAAGCGTGGAGGTACTTTTTTTAACATGGCAGCACAATTGAGGACCCGCTCTGCCGTAAAGTGTTAGAATGCGCCAGACCCCGTTTTCCAGAGAGCAGCGGCTGCAGCTCGGCCCGTAGTTGGATCCCTGGAAGGCCGACTTCCAGGAGCTGTAATTGTCCCCAGGAGGGTCGACTCCTACGCTGGTAGAAAGTGGAGAGAGCCACTGGTTCTGAAAGAGTGTGTGCTTAAAATGCAGTTGTTGCCACCATTGTTCCAGTAAAATGGCGGAAAGGAGGAATCAAGGGGCCCTCCTGATGGAGATGGACTGAGACAGAGAATAGTTCAGGCTGACAGGGTTTGGTTGTAAAACAACCTGGTCCCCCACCATAGTTTTCAACTGAATAAGGGCAAAGTCGCCAATAACACAAACTGAACTCTTCCTCCACACATAACACATCTTCATGCTGCCACAAGCTGTCAATATCATTCAATGAATGCCTGAGTCCTTAATTTGTGGTAATTATTATGGTCTGCATTGTAAAGGCTATCAACACAAAAACTATACCTAAGAAAATATAAATATCATGAAAACTAAAAAAAAACCATAAGTCATTCTGGGACTCTAAACAAACACCTGGTACCACTAAAGTGAATAGGACACAAAAAATCCAGTGCAAACCTTGTGCTCTACCGTGATTTCCCAAACTGCTTATGACTGTCAGTACAATTGACACACTCATGGAAATCCTATTGGTGAGGCCTTTTTAATGAGCCATTGGGATTGACCTATCACCTTCTTCCCCCTGCATCAGAGCTGATTAGAGAGTGGGCCGACTAGTCCAGACCATTGGCATTGTCCTTTCATTCTGTCTGTTGTTTTGTGGCATTACTTTGCCCCATCACCCGCAGAGTCACTGTCCCAGGATGGGGTGCTACCACCTGCCTCCTTTCAACCCCCCCAGAAATGTCCCATCTCCAAACCATTAATAAAGACTACAGGGAGCAACCAGGCAAGGGGCACTGGAAAAGTGCAGGATTAAGGGATTAGGACATTATCTCTCACTGACACTGATCTCCTCAGGTGAGGGACCAACTTTAACATGTCACATGACTTTCCATCTTTTCATCTCTAATTTATTCATATATGAGTATTATAAAATATTAAATAGCAGAACCAGTGCTAAGTACATGTAACATGGTAAAAATTCATATGGGGTATGAAATTTGTATGTAATTTGTCCATTGCCCATGTCCAATAGAAGGTACTATAGATTTTTTAGCAGTTTCAACAGTGCACTAGTATATTTGTTCGGGCACCTAGCCTAAAGTCGCTGTACTGTGTTGTAGTCAGTATAGGCCTTTCACACAACCCTCTAAGAGGTGTCAGTATGTCAGTATGTGAACAGTGTATGAACATGCCTCTAATTTCACTAACACTTAACAGATTTTAGTTCAATTTATTTACACATTTGGTACTATATTCCTAAATTTGACATGATCAATTTTACCTACACTGGTGGTTAAATATGGATGACTATTTCGTGTAATGGATTAGCATTGATTTTTACTCTAAGCTTGTACTCTACTCTTCCATTGGTTGTTACTTGTTTTTTTTTTAAAAAAAAACCTGTCTTTGCCACCAGGAATGAGCTGTTTTTCTTGTTGATGAGAATATTCAAATGCAAAATGATTAGATTGTATAATCATTGCCCTTCGCATCACGTCCATTGATGTTGTGTTTTCTATGCAGGTGTGCACAGTTCGTTATGAATGTCGGAAACCTTCACTGACATTCATTTCCTAGGCATTCGCCCGACCCCTCTCAGCAGCGAAAAAGAAAGATCGGCACAAAGACGCTGGCTGATGAAAGGATGCTAATCAAACAGCGCAGGGTGAAGTGGTAAGATATTGAAGTAAACGCTTTTGCCTCGTGGCGTGCCAGGGGCTGAGCCTTCCGTGGAACTGAGATAACAGCCTGGAGACTCGGAGGCAAATAAGGGCTTTAAACGTCTCGCGCAATTGTGAGGGCGACGGCTGCAATTCGATGTCACTTTTCTGACACGCGTCACAGAACGAGGGAGTAGAGGTGGATCGGCTTCGAAATGACCTCATCCCAAGAAGGAAAACATCACGCCAGCCTGCCTCACTCACTCACAGGCTCATCAAACAGTCAGATTTTGCTCGACAGTTTTGATAGATTGCAAGCAAGGACTCAGAGAATGTGTCTTTTCAATTTTTGGAATGAATGTTTTTTTTTTCTCAATTAAAGTAAAAAAAATGTGAAGGAAATTCTTATGGTGTTCCTCTACCACTGGGGTGTCGGACTTTGATCCTGTGGGGTCACAATGTCTTTTAGGGTGGGCTTCAAGCACTGCAGTCCTCCAGGACTTCAGTTTGATGTCTTTACTCTACCATGTGTTTAGTTTGATTACCTGTAGGTTCTCAGGTATAGCATGGTATAGCAGGTGTTGTCATAGTCCACTTGGCTGCATGAGTCCACTGCCCTGTGTTAGTATGATTTTAGGGGATTTAACCCATGGAAGAAATGGGTTGCTTTGCAGGACGTATCCACCATGACTGCTCATTAGTGCCATAAACAGAAGAAAGTGTGGAACCAGTTGTTCGCAGGGACTGCAGTGATTTTCTCTCAGAAGCAAACATATGCAAGTGCACCTTCACACACGCACACATACACACTTGCACAAACACACATAGACATATGTGCAAACACGTACTCACAAAAACAATAACAAACCCAAAAACATGCACACACACACAGATCCTGTGGTCCTAAATATCCCCAGTGAAGTTCTTCATTTGTGTCAGTGGCTCAGCATTTTTCACCCTGTCAACATGTTCATGTTCATTTTCATCAATACAACATTTACATGATTAAAGCCTATAATAAACGCCCAAACTAAAATATGCCTCTTCAATCCATTGTTCAAATCACTTCCTTTTCCATCAGACTGGACGCTGAGACCGATTTGTGGCTCAGAACTTCCACTGCAGTAATTTTTGAGATTTTCTTTAAAAAAGAACATAAATAATGTAATTATTGTAATTATATCTCTATATCAGACTCATTCATGACAGTGAATATGACTGCTAAGAATTGAGTTTCCCTGTTGGAGGGAATGATTTGAATGCAATTCAAAATCTGCCTAATGAGGGCAATGATCCAGGGAATGAGCCCAGGTAAAGTGTTTTATGAAGGCCTTGAATTTTCTCTGACCGCTACCTTACCAGTCTGCTATAGCCCTACTTCAAATCAAACTGACAAAGCTCAATGTACAATGATGAGTGCTATCAATTCCTACAGTCCTCAAACTGCTGATGTGCAAACAGTTTTATAATGTAGATAAATTTGGAGTGTAAGGATGGATATTCAATTTATTTAAATTGTTTATTTGTTCAGTAAATCCCCTAGTGCAAGGTAATGTTTATAGTATACATTTCTACTTTATAGCAGATGTGCGACTGAAAAATACAGCTTAAGAACCTTACTCAAGGGTGCAATTGTGGGGACCAACTGGGGTTTAGCTCCAAAACCAAAAAGCATCTGATTACAGATCCAGTCAGATTACAACTCAGCACTTCTGACATCAGGTAGAAGTGGTGAACAAGGTACAAGTGCTTCAGCATACATTAGCAGTGCCCTCACTGGGAAGCAAACCTGCAACCTTTGTATTACAGACCCAGCTCCTTATCTACAAAACATATGATGCGATCACTTTTGGGGCAGTCTGTGGGGGAGGGGCGGCTGTTGGAGGAAGACTCATCGCATATCGCATGCAGCTTTGTGAAGGAATACTTTGGGCTCCCAGTAGACCAGCTTCTCTTTAACTGGGCTGAAAGACAAAGCAGGCAAATCAAAGAAAACCCTCATATTTCCACATGGGAGGGATTTATACGCATGGTAGTGCTAATGTAAATTTCGTTTGGTTTCAGCAATGCCAACTTTTATGCACAGCTCTGTTTCACACATGGAATAAAGGGGTCAAACCTAGGTTTAGAAAAGACCTTTTCTATGCTTCCGCATTGTTTGCCACACTGCCCCTTGACTGACCTTTGGGCTGCCCTTGAACTCTAAATGGGTAAACAGTACCCAATGTTTTATCCTCCCCATGGTTATTTGGGGATTGGTCGGTCCTCTGTTAGAAGACCACCCCACTTCCCTGGGCTCGCACCACCATCCTCACAAATCATGAGTGTTTGGGAAAAGAACAGGGGATCGGTTCAGGAGCGGGTCAAGCCTGAATGGACGCATCAATCTGGGCAACCTCTCGGCAACCCCTCCCTCCTCACCCGCCTCCACCGTCCCTTTGTACTCTTCTTCAGGCACAGGGCCGTTAATTTGTATTTAGGATGGAAATTAAGCAGCAGTCTTTAAAGTTTATGTGCAGTAGTAAAACTGCCCTGGACTAGTTTGGGGACGTCTTTTGTCGGAGATGTATTCACTTTGTATGCACTAGTGCAAGGCTCTGTTGGACAGCCAGTTACTCAAGTTGACATTGGAAGAAACAGGAGAGGTGGGCCTGTTTGTGTTTGTGTGTGCATTCACCATGATTTAGTGTGTTCAACTCAAATGAATTGTGGGACAGCACCTTCAGTCTGTATGTGTGATGAAGAATCGAGGCCAAGTTCAAGTTAGGTTGCCCACTTCCTTTGTAATGTATTGAAATTGGGCTGTTTCCACCAGTTTTGTTTTCACATTCCCACACTTGTCTTTCAGGTGTTTCTTTTTAGAATGAATCATTTGTCATGTCAGTGTATAAAAGTTATATTGTATTTTTTGGGCAGATCTATTCAAATAGTTTTGAATTGGTCTGTGATACACATACACAGAAGGTTGCCATGGACACCTGCAAAGACTGATTAGCAATCCTCACTCAAAAAAGAAAAAAAGAAAACAGAGCCATATTAAAAACAGTGGTTAACAAACATTTTACACTCCCATAAATTTACTGTTGATGTACACTCCTGCACCAAAAAATGGGCCAAGCTCAAAATAACAACACATCATTGGTCAGATAATTTGTAAAAATTAAACAAATACACCCCTGAGACCTTCTGATTTATCATTTGCTAGTTAATGTTTGCAACAGTGAATTGTTTGGGGAAAAGCTTGAAACAGGGAAATTCACTTACACAGTCTCCTTGTTCACAAAACTAAAATCATGATAAAGACTAAAATGATTGATAATTGAAAATTTCAAACTAACACATGTTTGGATGAAGAACGATTTCCAAAAAATATCTTTTGGCATGTTTTATGACAATAAGTCATTATTTGGTGATCTGCCACACCCTTCAAAGGCCTGATAACAAGCTTATACATGGAACCAAGAGTGATAGAGCAGGGAGAGATCTACAATGTGCAGCGTTGTGAGTCTCGAGGTAAAGGAGTGAGAACATCTCCTCCAAAAAATGCAAAATATCAGACAGGGTGTGCTGTCAGAAATCGCACAGCTGGTCTTCATCAAGTTAACTGTAGACCTTAAAGGCAGAAAAAAATCCCTATTTCTCTATCAGTTATTAAAATGATAGGTCAATGCTTTGAAACAACAGTTTATGTTGCCAGAAAGAAAGGATCTGGAAGGCCCAACGCCACCGTCTGAAATGTAAAGTTCTGAAAAACAGGAAAAAAAGCCTACAAAATCTGTCAGATGAATTCAAGATCTCAGACCTCAAGACTCTTTGGAGAGGAAAAATTACCAGAAGGTTGTCTCATGTAGGTTTTATGTCTAGAGGATGTGTTAAAAAGGCATTGCTGCCTGAGAAAAACATCAAAGACAGAATTAAGTTTTTGGCAGAATATGGAAGGCTTGAGTCAGAGCGGTTCAGCTATTGTGTGGAGTGATAAATCACGATTTGAGTTTGGTATTGCTCCAGAGAGGTTTCTTCACACACCCGGTGAGAAATAGTGAATGCATTTCTACCACAGTTAAGCAGGAAGAGGTGTCATGGTGTGGAGCCTTTTCAGCTGATGGTATGGATGAGCTGCTTCACTGTGAAAAGTCAATGAATGCTTTCAAGCACAGGAGGACATTGTAGAAAGGCTTGCTTCCCACAACTGAAAATTTGTTTTTTAAAGAGGAATTATTAGACATTATTTTTCAACAAGACAATGCTCCTGCCCACATGGCAAAGGCCACCAAAAAGTTCATCAGGCTCATGTTTTTGCCTGGTCAGAATCCAGATTTGAACCCTGTAGAGAATAAATGGTCTCACAGACTAGCTGGGAAATGTTTTTCAGCAACTCATCAACTGTTGGAGGCCATCAATGCTGAGTGATCGACTCTTCTTCCTGTAAAAAGCTGTCTGCATGTTTACCCACAAGGCTTCAAGATTTAAATCAAAGGGAAAAACTATCCCATACTTTATCTATTTGTTTAATTCTTGCTCATTAATGTTTTGCAATGATGGTCTTGGCTCAATTTTTTTTTTTGCCCTTGAGTATATGTCACAAAATTGTTGCAAACTCTACTCTTATTTATAATGCTCTACTTCAACTCTATTTTGGAAAATTATTAATGTTGGATGGTCAATGATGATGTTATCATTGTTACTACTACTCTACTACTACTATGTAATAATAATAATTACTGAACTAAGTGCTCTCAGATCACATGGTATGGAAAAAGTAGAGAGAATCCATGGTGAATTTTGACACAGACTGAACTTTGAAAGTACTTCAGGTGCTGCACTAAATCAAGATAGTACATCACCTTATATGCCATAATACCCCTTTCAAAGCACTAAGAGAATAGACTTAAAATGGTGCATTGGAGATATTTCCCTCTTTTGGCCCACCAACATTATTTACTGGACTCCAGTTTACAAAGAGATCTCCAGTTCAAGTACCAGCCCAGTCAAACCCTGCTCAGCTTCAGCTGTTTGACATGAGAAGGGTGGTATGGCTGTTGGCAAAATACACTGAAGAATGACACTGCTCACAGTTTACTGATATCCAGTCATCTGTCTCCAAACTCCTTCCATCCATCATTGTGAGCTCTTCCTTTAATGGACTGGAGGGATCCGCAGCCTAGTCTTTGCTCACGAAGTTCATTAGCAAGAGCTTCCTGAGAGCCAATCAGCAAAGTTTTGTTTGCGAAAAATCCTAGATGTCCTTGGGTAGTTTGGCTTCATTAATCTTTCCAAACAAATCCCTTAAGGATTTAACCGGCTGGCAAACAGTGAGCGCTTTTGTAATAGCATGAGGACCTTGAGTGACTGTATGAATATTTACCCTGCCGTCATCAGTCGAGAATACATAAATCTTTGGGTCGCTGAAGCTCACTGTCTCTGAAAAAGGCTGAGCTGGAAATGGCCGCCTTGCTATCATTTGAATCCACTCCAGATCATTTTGGGGCGAAGCACTTAACAACACAATTGCAACCACTATCCCCTTCCTTGGGTCGGCAAGGCAGTCTTGAAACCTCCTCCAGCTGAGCAAAGTGACTGCATAGCCACCCCCCCCACACACACACACTCCTGACATCCTGGATTACTCCATGACAGAGCTGCTAATATGTCACCTAATTGGGAAGGAGAAGGACAACAATGCAACTTCTACAGACGGGCTTGCTGTGTTATTCTTTCTGATCTTTATAAATATCATTCACATATCTAACATGATGGCAGCATAACAGCATGATGTAATACAGGAAGTAGCTGTTGTTATGGTGCTCCGAAAAGGCAGAGACAAACTGAAGTTTGATTTTCTTGTGACTCTTCAAAGAAGGTCTTGTTTAGACATAATCTAAGCCCAGCTCCAGTGCTGGGGGGCATGGTTTGCTTTTGTCTATCTGGTAGTGAGCGTACTCTCTCTGCCTCAGACTTCAACGCCCAAACGTGGAAGGAATATGACAGCGGTTACAGGAAGACCATGCTGGCATATTTAGCCCGAAGCAGACCTCTAATTAATAGTGTCTGACAGCTGAGACCTCGCTCTGACACCTGATACTCTATGCGATCATGTGACCACCTAGTCACATGACCTATGACAAGAGAAACTGCAGCCAGGCCTTCTATTTTGCTTTATTATTGCCATGGGAACCTCCTCATATCCTTGCAATAACACTGTGCTTGTAGGGCAATTGTTCTTTCACTATCTATTTCAAATACAGCCTTTGCAGTAGCATAAACTTTGTGCACTGCACATTTCAGACTCTACCACAGAGGACGGATGTAAAGTGTCACTGGTTAATATCAATATATATTGGCCTGCAGGGTGGGTGCAATATAAATTTGTGCAACAACATACTTAATAAATATCCTGCAATGTCTTCTTTGAAACAAACCCATTGCAATTTCATTATTGAAACAAAGCCATATTTTGGAAATACCTGACATGGAAATTGTGCATTGGATTATATGGAAAGTGATTCCTCCATTGCCCCTGTGTCTGTCATGAGTATGCTACATAAAGCACTCCTCTGAATAACTGATGAGGCTTAAATGATGACATGGTTTTAACAAGTTAGAGTGTCAAAGGGAAATGAGAAGACTGAAATGCATAGGTATTGAACCCTTTCTGCAATGACAAGCCCAGATCATTTCAGTTTTCCCAGAAAGGCCACAGAATGGGTGGCTTCTGCCTGTGTGTGAAGTGCTTTTCCTTGGCCTCAGCGTTAATGCCACTGCCTCTGTAAGGCTCCTCGCTTCGATATTGAATTTCAGGTGTAACTCATACAGCGATACCGCGATATGAAAAAGTAACTATGAAAGTTGTTTCGAGAAGCTTTCAAAACCTGAGTCAAGGATGAAGTGATTCAGAAACGGGAGGGGATGAGAGCCGTACAAAGTGGTTTAGTGGCCCTTTGAGTGGAGAAGCTCATTTTCAGGAAGTGGAATGTCCTTCATTTCACCAAGTCACCATCCTTATCCTGCTGTCTTCCACGACCGAGCAGCCAGCCAAATAGGAAAAAGGCCAGGTATGCCACTGTGAAGTAAACAAAGCCACACAGAGCTATATATTGGAGATCAGAGCCAGTCTTCAAGACAAAATGAAAACTCATAAAGGTCAAGAAATCATGAAATAGAATGTAACCAATACTGAATATGTGGCTGTGGTCGCACAAGACAGAAACTTTTTTGTCCAAATTCAGTGTTTCCCTCTGGAACAAGCTAACATAGGAGAAATGATCAGAAAGCATGGTGGCTGGTTTTACAGGAAAACACCATTTTAACACAAGGAGGACTGCAGTGGGCCCAAAATACAGACTGAATCTTTTGGAAAACCTGCATGAGCCCACAAAGAACTACAAAGAATTCCCATTTCCCCTGATGAAATACTCTCAAGGTCACAGAGTGAAGATGAACTGGACTGCTTCAGCACATACAGGTGAAATGCCCCTAAAGTAGAGAAAGATTCACAGTATCACTAGCAGCCAGAAGTGCTAACCTGCCTATGCAATTTTGCATATTTCCGAGTAAATAGTTTATTTGCAGTTTTGCTTATATTCAGCCTTCTTCACATGCAAATTTGACCTTTCAGGTTGCGATGAAAACAGTTAATTTAAATAAAATTTCTTAGATTGTTTGCATTTTATCAAAGTATGAAACTTTGTGTGTATAGCAAATTCTTTTGCTAAGAACTGCATTTATAACTTGACAGAGTTACTAACCAAAAATTATATTTTTTCAATTTCTTTTAAACTGGTCACTGCTTTGAAAAACAACAAATAGTGATCATGAAGGCATTAAAAGGAGCTTAAATACCGCATTTAGACACTGTAACTTGAAAAGATCTTTTCTACATGCCTGCTCTGTTATGTATGCTATACTGCAAGTGTGTGAAGCTATACTCCTCTCTGTCACACACGCTCTCTCGCTTTCACTTTCTAAGAGCTGAATCACATGACTGTCACCTCTGCGTTGTGATCCACAGTGATCCATGTGGAAGGCACGGCAGCTTAGGAAAATGAGGACACATCCATTTTTTTCATGGAGGAACACGGCTCTAGCTCCGGATGCTCTTCCGCCATGCTTTGAGGGTGTGTGTGTGTGTGTATGTGTGTGAGAGAGAGAGAGAGAGTGAGAGAGAGATTTTGTGTCATTTCCCCTCAGTGCTACAGACTGCATTCTCTTCAGATGAACAAAGACCCAGTCACATGTTTAACACTACAAGGTGAGGAATTGTGAAAACCTGTCACAGACCCAAAAGAAATGAGTACATTAAAAAACTATGACCTCATTATGTGTGAAAATAACAGTTTATATTTTGTGTGTAGACAGCATAAAGTAAATAATGGCAGGGGAGAAATATTTATTTGCTGATATGTATTCATTATTCAATGGCTCACGATGTTGCCTTCTTTTTTCAAACGGAAAATTATGCCCTTCTACTATGAGAAGCATAATGTAAATGACTATCTACATATTTGGAATAGATATTTCTTCCTAGCTAGTCATAACATTAATATCATGATATCAAGTACAGCAAGGAGCGTTGCTCATATGGTTCATTTACGTAAATATGCTTCAACACTTGAACATGAAAATGTGTCAGAATGATCTGCTGGCAATTCCCAAATGATTCTGAATTCACCACTGGAACTTATTTGTTATTGTACTGTACATTTGGTGAAATTTCATTTTTTGACACTCAGTAATATGGCTGTCATATTTAAACACTATGTATTGGTCTTGATTTGATTTGAAGATAATTTGAGAAATGTCAAGGACGAGTCGATTTATTGTCCAGTGTATATTATTTGTAACTATAATGCATGTATTCAACTCAGTGACTGAAGGTATTCCCAAAGTATTTCAATAATGCATTTCAAAAGTGCAATTGAAAACTGCCATGTCTTTTCTTCCTGGGCTGTTACATGCATATTTTGTATTAACCGAAATAGAAACACTCTTTCTCCCATGAAAAGCATATCTATATATGGTATAAACACAGGCAGTGTCCATGAATCGTTTCCTTTTTGGGTTTTGATGCACAGACTTTCACATCAGCCAGCAGTGAGAAATGTGGTTCTGTTACAGACAGACTGAACCTGCATGACAATCCATCACAACGGAACCTCCACCTCTCAGTCTCTACCCCCAGGCTTGTCAGATATCTCCTTCTTCTTCTGGTCTGTTGCTCAGAGTGACCCCCTGCCCTTGTGGCCGCCTCTCGCTCCCTCACACACAGATGCACAAACACACACTCACACACCTCACAATTTTCCACTTCTATGCCCCCTCCCCCTTCACCACTCCCTCTCTTGTGTTCCAGAACTCTTTACAAGGGCAGCAAACTGGAAAATGCCCACATGCTGTCACAGTTAGCTCAGGCAGGGTTTCCAAGGAACCCCATTGAGGGTGGCTGCTTTGCATATGGGACAGACGATCTGCCAGCAAGTCTCAAGCAGCACTGACTCAGAGGGCCAAACGTTAATGGAGACTCTGCGAGTGGGACAATGGGGTGGTGGTACGTGGGAAAAAACAGTCAGACGGCTCCCTGACACTGGCGGAGGAGCCCTCTGGCCCCTGAGGTCAGCCCGCAAGGGCCCTTTGTGTAAACAGAAGTTAGGCGCACAAAGCCCGTCCTTTATGGCCGTATTCATCACACCCACACTGAGCTGTTTTACCGCCCAGCTTCTGAGGATGTATGTGAAATTTCCCCCACCATTAATATTTCTGTGGGTGAAGAGTTTGGTTGAAATGTACATGTACATTGTTTTGTGTATATTGTATATGCACTTAGATTGCTGAAAGTGGGCTTTTATTCTTTTGTTGGAAGGTATCCACCTCAAGAGAATATAGAAACCTTGATACTGTATGATACATTCAGTAATCCTTCATGTTTTATAAAATATAGATTATGAAAGGTGTAATTCTAAATCTAATTTCAGTTTGAAATTTACTTAGGAAAATAATTTACTATGAAATAATTTCTGAAAATCTTCAAAAAAAATTTAAAATGTTATCTGTGGTTATTTTAATGATCCTGTTTTGAAAAAATATTTGTTGTGGAATTCAGTAAATGCTCTGTGATGATGCACATTTCTACAGAACAGATTTAGCCAGCGTATCAACCATTTTGTGGTATAAGTCATTTAAAATCAAATATGGTCATTCATTAGTCAGATTCTATTGTACTTTTGGGTAAAACGAGGGTATAACTTCATTAACTCTCCAGTGAGGAGGAGGACAATGGCCCTAAAGCCAAATGTTTGCAGTTATATTTTCTTGTAAACAGTCTCGGTCACTCACCTCCTGACCTCAGGGAGTCCCTGGACAATGTGCCCAATTCCCTTGCCTTATGGAGGAAACAAGGTCAAGAGATGATTTTACAAGTGTTTCAATTGGTGGAGTGGAGGGGATTGAAGGGGAAAGGGGGTGGAAGTGACCGCTGACCACTGAATGGAAAGTCTGCCCATTTAAAAGACAACACTTGAGTCATTTCCTCATTGACCCATGACCCTTGAACCTCACCCATGCGGATCAGAGAGCTGTCATGCAGACTGGGACAGTAACTCACTGAAATATTTGCGCATGTAGAATATGACATATTTGTCTTATTCAAGGTAATTCACATCATTACCTACTATAGATTTGTTAACATTATCTGAAATGTACATATAGAAGCTCATAATAGGTCCCCAAAGCAATGTTAAAAATTAAAACATAAATGAACCATGTTGATATTCTACTCTGTATTGATTCATACTTTGTAATCACAAGCCACAAGTGGATTGTGGAGGGTACATAGACTCAGAAAAGCATCTTATCTGATGCTCATGCAACATGAGCAGACACCCGTGACATCAATCACACGCAGAGCCACTGGGGTGAGCTTCAATCGTTTTCAATCACTGATAGCGAACGGCATGTATCTGCACTTGGGGGTCAGAGTTCAGGCCATTGTGGTAATGGACCATGTAGCTGCGGGCCAGCTTCAATGCAACAATGGGTTATCTATTTGCTCGAGGGGCCTTGGGACCTTCCTATATGTGACCTAATTTGGTCAGTGGCACATGACTGGTCAAGGGCAAGGGAGGGGGTCTGATAACCCTCTCTGAGGGCCTTCGTGTTGGGTCGTGCTCAAAGGGGGCTCTGCAGTGAGTCCAAAGGGGAGAGCTTGGCATTGAACCAGACACCAAGCGGTCAGAAAATGGCATGGCAAATGAAAAGGTGGCCATGAACGATGCTCTTTATTTCTTTATTTATTTAAAGGCTGTTTTGATTCATCCTGACATTTTTAAGTTATATATCAAATCCTGTCTTTTGAATTGTGCAGCACAATTATCCAAGATGGAAAAATAAACTGTCAGTGCAAGTCTGAATCTACTGTGTGCAATGTGTATATAACCTCAATAAAACAATAAAAAAAGAAAGTCTGAATCCAGATACTACCTATGATCAAGGTCATGTCCATTTTCAAACAGGCTCAGCTCTCTCAAAATACAATAAAACCTCTCAAAGCTGTGGCTGTTACACCATAAGGCAAGCAGTAGGTACCAAAGGTAAAGAACAGAAAGCAAACCAAATGACAGTATGACAGGTTCCTATGAATCAACCTGAATCAACATGCTGTGGGGTGCTTTCTGTTCAGGGATAGTTAAGCTGATTAAAGCATATTAGACAGCTGTATGGCACTGAAATGGTTTTCGTTTTATTTATCAAGGAAAAGAACAGCAAACGTCGCCGCACAAAATGTCAATACTGATGAACCGTTCAAAGGTCTCCAGCAAATGCTTAAGCACTGAATCAGTCTTTGTAACTGTATGGGGGAGGGAAAAACATTGGCACCTAAAAAAATGTAAAGATTGACATTAATGGTTGAATATAATAAACCCTTCAAACAAGGACCTTTCAGGAGGCTTTTCTAGCCCGTAATTTCCATCTCAGGGTCATTTATGTAGGGCCTAACCCAAAGTGAAGAAGCAGTTCTCTCAAAGCACTCACATTATCATACTCATTTCTCTGCTCCTGACGCAGATATGGATGAACACAGGCACATTCCTGAGTGAGCATATCCCTGCATTTCCACTGCAAGCTGATGCAGGTTTAGCTGTCTGCTGCAAAATGGCTGCTGTGCATTTCCTTGCATGAGATGCTACACAACAGTGGCAGTTAAGGTGAGTTTCTATATAGTGTTTCTATGTAGTGTTTCACATCTTCAACTTTTGGGTTGAAGATAAAATACTATATAAAATAAAATTACTTAGCTATAGTTTCAATTGTAGCGACCTAGTTTTGCTTGCTTGGGATTGTTGTTGATATTACTAAGGGTTTTTCGTTTTGTTTCTTCAGCAGGTCATCCACAGGGTTTAGTTCATGCTAACCCTTCCTGCACTTGAGACTTTTCCCCCCCTCAGGGCACTTTAACACCCACATCCCGAAAAAATGCATTTTGTGTTGTAAGTCGCTCTGGATAAGTCTGCTAAGTGCCTATAATGTGATGCAATACAAAAATAAACTATATAACATATCCCCACCAATCAACATCCACATCAGATTCGCCTAGCTTTTTGTGTACTGTCACTACTACCTGAGTGATGAAAACAATTCCTAATTTTAAGTTCCTAGCATTAATGGCTTTTCTTTTATGTCCCTCTGGACCCATGGTGGGTACCCTCAATTTTGAACCCTTGTCTTTAGGCATTGAAATGAATAGCCATTATTGACACTGATTACTCCATCACTAATAGGCATACAGCCATTACATTTTCAAGACAAGGGCAGACAGAAACAAAGCAGAAACTTACGTCGACTACAAGGGCACACCACTTTATCAGGGGTCTTAGCTCCCTCTGAAAGCTGTTCATTTTGAGGCACTGTGTGATGGCCTGTTTGTAAATGATGCCATTCAGAAATGAAGACGCATTTGAGGGAGTCCTCTGGAGACCATCACTGTACCATGCAGGCACAGCATTTACTGTGGCAGCAGTGGGCATATCAGGCTTGTGCCAGCTTAGATGCTGTTTAGATTCTCAGTTGGCAGCTTGCAGGAGTGAGGAATAGTTTGAATAAACTCAGCAAAGCAAGGCACTCCTTTTTGTATTTCAGAAAGTGAGTTCAGTGACTGACATCTCTTTGAGTAATTTTGAGCTTGGCAGGCTCAGGTGTGCGTTTAGCTCAACTCTGAGTGCATTCACGTCAATTTTTCACAGTCACTGACAGCGAAATATCAATCCCAATAAATAAATAAAAATAAATAAAAACCATCTCACATGAAATAACAAACAATGTTTTAACAAAGTGGGCAGGTTTTTGTCAGAATAACCAGGCTTCCTTCAGGTTTGGGTAACGGTGTAATTCCATGATCAGTGCACTATCCCCAAAATGTACAGGTTCAATTCCCAGATGAGGAATTATCATTATATCCATATGCAATATACATAAACTGATTTGTTTCAACAAATGTCCAGCAGTATAAATGAATTGCATGTTTAAATTTTACCCTTTGATAGAAAGAGAGTAGTCTCATATGCAATGCTGGAGAAGGCCAGTGGGTAGCCATTAGAGATCACTGGAGTCTGGCACAGAGGAGTCAGTTGGTTTTTGAAGTTAATAGAGTAAGGAGCTGGTTGCTTGTGTGGACGATGTGAGAGGGGGCAGCTGGTGGGGCTGCCCTCTCATTCAGCATTGCTAGATTACAAGGGGGTCAGACCATTCCTTCAGCCAGGCAGCTGTCCGGCTGCTCCCCGTGGGGTCAGGGGTTAAATGGCTGGGGCTGTGGGAGGTCACAAGAGGTCACAAGAGGTCACGGAGGACTGCTGCCCAGGGGACCTTCAGGGGCTATTAGTGCGTTAAAACACCCATAACCCCTCATCATTGTGTGTGACAGGGAATTAATTGGGAACTTGACACGTGCAGGGTTAAGACATTTGCCATGTCCATTTGCATTGACCATTGCAGGGGGCAGAAAGCCCAGTCATATAAACTTTCCTTTTAGCGATATGTTCCTATTCAAAGACAAAGTTAACGTCAAAACATCACTAAAACATTTGGACCTCAAATAGCATATTAATATATAAAAAACATAATTGTTTACATTTTTATGAAAATTTACTTTTAATATCCTGAATGCATGCCTCCACCTTTGCAATTCAGCTGTAAAAATGGAGAAGATTGCTTGTTTGATTTATTGGTTTTTGAAATGATGAAGAGTTAACATTGGGTCAGAAAGATGACGATTGGTCAAATGCAAACTGGATTTGTAAATACAAACATCACATGATGTAAATATGTTTCAGTATAAATGTACTGAAACAATAATACACATTATGATGAGATCTTTCCTTTTTATGATGAATGGAAGAGCTGAACCCTAGTGACATATGAACTGAATGGTTTTATTTATAGTAAACCCTTTAGGAATTTTAGCTGATCTTCAAGGGCTCCTCCTTTCTTTTAGCTCCTCTTTTCCCATCCTTCCCTCATCCCCTATCTATCCCCCCACTCCCCTCAGCAGAGGTCGGGCAGGTAAACGCATGGACTGGCTCTCTGTTACTGCTGGCGAGCGTCAGGGATTAGCACCTGGGCACCTGCAGGTCCCTTTCATCCGCATCCAGCTCAACCAGCAGGGGGGACACAAGCCTACAGAGGGATTCCCCCCCCTCCTTTTTTCTCTCTCTCCCTGTATTCTCTCTCCTCTCCTTTCCTTGTTCACCTCTTGTTCTCCCTACCTCTGTTTATCTCTCTCCATCCCTCTCAAATTTTAATTCAAAATTCAAGACAATTTTTTTTAACTTTATTGCTGAAACTAAATAGGTAAATATTGCCAAAGCGCAAAACATTTTAACTAAATAAACTGAATAATTCATATATAATTTAATAACTAAAATAATTGAATAAAAAATTAACACAGATTTATAATCAGAAAGCCATCACACAAAGAAAATAACTGTATCTTTCTTGTCATTATCATGTGTTCTGAATCAGTTTTTTTGATACTATCTCTCACACTCCCATTGCGTACAAATCACATTCTTTCTCTCCCTCCTTTATTGTTTCATTTTCTTAGTTTTTTTCCTTTTTCTAACTCTTTGTGTGTTACAGTGTATTTAAATGAGGATTTAAGCTTGTAGGGAGCCCCTTTCACTGGTAACTATTTTATGTAAAAGTCAAAGTCTCTCTCTCTCTTACACTGTCTCTCTGTATCTCTCTCTCTGAGATAGAAAACCATAACATGGGGGAATGACCGAGTGGCATGGGGTGGGAGGGTGAGAAGGAGGAGAAAAAGAGAGAAAAGAGAGATAGAAAAAAAATCTTGTCCTTTTCAAATGGATGGGAAATGATTTTGTTGGATTTCCCGACAATTATACGGTCAAGGCCTAATCAATTCACTCCCATTCACCGTGTGTGGAGAGTTGATCCCACCCCCAGAACAAAGGGGGAGTCGGTGGGAGGGGGGTACCTGCAAAAGCAGCGGGGCCAGTGTAAATAACACCCAGAGGCTGCCGCTGCCCCCTTTGGAATGGTGCAGGAGAAGCATATGGCCCAGGCTATGAACTTATTAGGCAAAGGATTAACCAGAACCATGGGTCGAGATCACCACAACCTCCCTCACCCAGCTGAGCAGCTGATTGGCATCTCTCGGTGGGGGTTCCTGTTGACGTGCCTCAATCTGGAGGTCGGCCTAACAGGACCCCTGCTTTGACGTGCAGGGCCCTCGTATATGTGAAGCAGGGGTGCACAGTTCCAACCCTGAAAGCCATTATTGGCGCAGCTTTTTCCCAACCAGTTACCCTGGCTTATCTTATTAATTGAATATACCAGTAACAGTTCATTTAAATGAGACCAACTTATAGTTGTTTCATGTGGTTACACCAGAAGAGTCTTCAGCTGTCATTTGCCAGCTAATCAAAAAAGGTAGCTGATATATCATACTGTGTAAATGATCTGGCTAATTAATCAGTTAATTAGAAAGTGTTTTTTGTGGGACAAAAAAATTTACATCAATGCTTGAAAATGATGGCCTTGCTCTAGAAAGAACTGAACACAAAAGCTTTTTTAGTGTCTTGTTCATCAAAACTGTATTTCATGTCAACTTCTGTGCTTTACTGTTTAATTATCGCCTTTCTTATGTGAACGATCATTTTAGCTACATTTCTTGATGAGCACATAAATGACAGCTGATGACTTTTGTCCGCTCCTGTGAATTCTTAACTGTGGTCTAATGTATGAGTGAAGCAGTATTGTGTACTTTTCAGTATACATTATCTGTGATTTGTGCAGAATTAGTGCGTTTCCATCAGAGTGAGAATAATTCATGTTTTGGGGAAAGACTGGGGGGAAAGACTCCTGTTTTGGGGTGGGGGACAGAGGAATTGCCCAGTTGGCATATTCATAGAAAGATTTCATCGCTCTTGGACTCCATTTGATCTGAGTAGTGACAGGTAATCTTCAAAGCTTCCCCATGCCCGACAGCGGGGTGTCCTCTGACCCCACAGTCTGTTCTCTCACCTGGAGTTGGCCTACACACCTAATTGGGGAGCAATCGTGGGGGCTAATTTCTCCACCAGTGTCCAGGCAAGGTAGGGACCCCACCTGAGCCACAGAGTCCAAGTCGTGGGGTCGCGGGGTCACCTCCATGCCGCAAGGAGGGGGATTCTCCAGGCCCCCCTGATAATCCCCTCTCAAACTGGGGGGGGGGGGCACTGAGGTTGGTGTGGGCCTCTGTCCGTGTCCTTAAAACCAGATTAAGAACTCGGCAGGGGGGCAAAGTCTGCCAACTTGGAATCAAACAAAGCAGGCCTGGAAAGGCCTCATCACCGTCAACAACAGCACTGCTCTCTCTCACCATTCGGCGCATCTTAGAGGACTACCTGCAGTCAACAGATCCATGCAATGCAAGGTAAAAAGTTTCAGTCAGTTTTTGTGATGGCTTCATTTGCAATGATCTATGATTGTTTTTTTTTTTTTTTGGGACTAGGCCAAAATCTTTCCTTGGCATTTGTTTTTTCAATTTTTTTTTCAAAGAAAATCCTCAGGAAAGCAAACTACTGATCTCTGAGGAATTTCAACCTCACATCTTTAATGAACGGATATATCTTTCCCTTGTTTTGTTGGACTTTCTTGCCTCTTTCTCTCTCTTTAATGTTCATCACATCATGGCTAGGTGAGATACTTGGGCAAACGTCCTCTCTGTGAACCATGCTTCAAAGATTCTTTGAGAAGAGGTGAAGAAAACATTCCACTCTCAAATTAGGTTTACACTCAATTCCCTGCATGAAGGAAAAGAAAACTGTTGTACTCTTCCTGTTTCAAAGTTATGAATAGTCCTTTAACAACTCTTCCTTGCTCATGGGTTCAACTGCATTTCCTATTCTTACTCAAGGTTTATTAATATTTTCTAGTGGAATGCAGGTCAGCTTTTCCCATTTTAAGGCTAGTTGGAAAAAATCTTTTATTTATTTTAAAAAAGTATTGTAACTTTCTTTAAAAAATAGATTCAGAATAAACTGTCAAAACCCTATTGGCTGCTGTAGTAATTCTTGAACATAACTGAGCAAGATTATATTGATTGACACTGTATGCTGGTTCCACGCTGTTAATGATTAGACTAAGAATATGTTGGTAACACTCATGTATTTAATATGTCCTTTTATAGTAAATATATTTTAATTTTAATTTAATTTCCAATTTGGTAGGACCACTGAACTGTAGTTACAGATAATGGTGGGTTCCAACAGTAATATTCCATCATTAAATTTGTCAACGACCTTAAATATGCCTTAGATAATAATAATGCCAGCCCTGTGACACCATGCCATGGATTTTAAAGTGCTTAATGACCATGAGAGAGGTAAACCTGGCCCAAAGCCATTTCCACTCTCAGCGATTGTCTGATTCTCTGCCAGAGGGGGAGAATATTGAATGAGTCCTATTAGTTTAGCCCTCTATAAAGTCAACAGCGCTTTTAATTCTGAACGGTCTTGTACAAAGGCCATTTCCACATGAGCTGGTCACATACCTCTAGCTGTATCAGGATTGGGTACCCACACTGCACTGGGTGAAAATGGTCAATATCCAGGGGTATCTTGACTTCACACATTTTTGATATGCTGAAAAAATACTGACTTTTTCAAGGGCATATCTATGGTTATGTGCCAATAACTTGACAAATACTGAATCCAGAATTAACTTTCATAGATATATTATCTGTATATCATATGTGGTCATTTCCTTTGTCAGGGCTTGTACACTCCAGATATCTCCCAAAACATTCTCAATCGAGAAATACAATACCCAAATATTACTGTATATTGGTGCTTTTTAGTCCAGTGTCAGAACCCCACATGTGAAACAGATATGGTTATGGAGCAGGGGCAAATTCACATTTGGAGAAGAGCAACATTCTGCTCACATCTTTTTCGAAACCAATCACCATCTAATAGAGAGGAGAGAGTTCATTTAATTCATTTTGGACTCTTTCAGTTCATTCTGAGCACTTTTGTAGAGGCGGTGTGTATTAAAACCCCTCATTAAATCAAATCGTGTCTAGAAAATTAAGCAAATTGGTCCACATGTTTGTGCTGTATTTTGATCTCAGAAGTATATGAAACAAGGTGAGGAAAGGACAGGCTCCATCCACACTTCCTTTTGACAGGCCTTTGCGTCTGCTCAGCCAACCCCCTCGTGTCTTTCTGCTGTCAACTGAGGTCATACATGTGACAGGGCCACATCCTTCAGGTTGGTGACACCTGTACCACCTGTCAGTCCCCATGCCACCCCGGGGGCAACCAGAGAGTCTCCCGGTCTGAGAGGAATAGCGATTAAGGATGTCCATTCACTTCTGCTATTCTGATCCCAAATCATTCTTACATTAAACAAATGCATCTTTGACATAACTTCTAATGTATTAAGCCAAAATATGACATTCCTATTTTTTGTGTTTTTACACTTGAATGGATAGCTTCCATCATCGGTTGTGCACTGTCAATGTTTCATGGCTCTGTGACTAATAAAGTTTATTCAAAAACCCATCAGAATAAAACTACAGTAATGTAATAACAAAACAGTTTTTCTCATTTCCAGAAAAGTTTCCTTATTGGAAATATGACTTTTTGTATCACTGTTTTATCAGAAATTGTTTTTTTATGTCTGCATGCTGTTTTAAATCACATTCTTTCACTCTGTTTAAAAATTGCTGTAAAAGAAAATCTCTGAACAAATATTCTATCCCCTTTTCCACATAGTATAAAAAAATATGTGTATTTCATCTCCTAAAATTTTATTATATTCCCCAGACACTGTATTTTACCCTCTGTATTTGTGACTGTATCTGTACCTTTTGCCTTGTACATGTTCTTTTTGCTCATATTTTTCATCTCCGTTTCATTCATTTCCACAAAGCATTTTCTGCACCTGTAAGAAAACATCTAAACACATACGTTTATGAGTTTTTCAAGTCTTAGTAAAAAAAAAAAAAAAAAAAAAAAAAAAATATATATATATATATATATATATGTATGTATGTATTTAAACCCATTAATTTATACTCTGGTCATTGCCACTGCAGACTTCCTTGCAGCTGTTAACACAAGGTTCTACAGAAGACACTTTTTTTAACTTAATACATACACTTACAGAACTTAACCTGAGCCACTTGAACAAACATCTCACAGCATTGAAGGATAATATACAAGCTTAAAGTACAAGTTTCATGAGTCATAGGGGATACAGGTATCTAGCTAGCATATAAATAATTCAATGATATTTATATAAATATATGCATAAACATAAATATGTACAATATATAAAGTGGATTTATGCTTGATGGTGCAACATGTGCAGCTATTAAACTCAAGCTGTTAGGTAAAGAAAGAATGGCATGGACCTTGGGCTATTTTCAAACCCCATTGGCCTTGCTGTTAACCCCTCACCTGCCCTCAGCTCTGAGGAGCTCTCAGTTCTGATACTGTCTCACTTTGATGACCCATGTCTAAGTGTAAATGGCAGGTGAGGCTGACAGATGCAGAAAAAAATAAATAAATAAAAAAGTGGTTTTTAGTGCATGTGGCCTGAATTCCAACTCCAGAAAAATTCATGACACACAATGGCTGCAGCTTCTTACATATAATATAAAACTAAGATCTAATTAAACTCTTCAAAAGATATAACACATGAATTGCAATAATGTAAATAGTCTGGAGGCACAGTAACAACACAAGATATATTGGAGGGTCTTGGCTTTTTAATATAAGTTACTGTAGATATATTTGAAAACAAAAAAAAACCCTTTTATCTGATACCAGCCAATTTTCAAACTATGATCTACTGATGTTGCTTTCTGCCATGAATTAAACAGTTACAGAAACATTTTAAAATAAATACTTAAAGGATTGAATATATTCAATTTCTATATTTCATATGACTTTATGAGAATAACAATTGTCATATATCCTCTGATCATACCTCATCCACTTTAGGAAACTGTATGATACATATTTTGTAAATTAAATATAATTTTCTTCAGTATATTTTCATTAATTTTAGGAACAAATCATATTTTTTATATAAACAGCCACTTTCAAAATTCAGAAATGTGATTTGCTAGAAACAATGAAATGATGATTAAAATGACAGTTCACATGAAATTGAACTAGGATGAAAAAGGAACACGTAAAGATCTCTTAGAATTCATTTCTTGTTTGGTTGAATGATCTGTGCATAGGGTTGTCTCTGTGCCAGCGTTCTCACGCAGAGACAATGTGAGGGGCATGGACAACACCAAGTCAGCCTTGCCAGTTCAGTCATTGGGTGTCAAGGCTCGTCATCCACAGCCAATTAGAGCAGAGCTGTACAATGGCTAATTAAACATGAAGAAAACACTACAAGCCCTATTTTTAACCCTTTTTATTAATCTGGCTGCAGATGGGTTTTTGTATTTTGTATTATGTATTCAGGATGAATTTATAACTGCAATTGAAGTCTCTAGAAACCATTGAACACTAAGAGATGAAGTGAGACCAAAGCAAAACCCTATGAATTAGAAAATACAACAGATTTTCCTTTGAAATGTATCCAGATTAACCTGGAGTGGTGTAATTCATGTTCATTTCTCATTATTATGGTGAATACAGCAAACTAAGTATGTGATGAACTCTTAGATCAATATAATTATTGTGATGTAAATGTCAATTTGAAAAACATGATTTACAACTGGACAAGCTGTGTATTATGTGTGTATTAACATATAAGAACATTAGCCCTTGGCTCTTCCTATATATATACAATATCAACTGCATCTATATCGAAAATAATAACCCTTTACTCACTGCTCTGTTCATACATTAAATCCAACAGAATTAGATAAATAAATATCATAAATAAAATAAAAAATACAAAATATGTTAATAGACCTGGGGAATCCTAAAGACAGTATACAAACTGATTTAAAATTCAAATAAATAAGAACATGTTTAAATGATAGCATAACTGTATGTGAAGCACCCTGCATCAGCATGTCAACAATCCTAAGGTGTCAGGCACAAGAATTTACATGCACTATTGACCCATTGGCAGTGAGCAACCTTATAGTCTCAGACAGAATGGTATGCAAGCACTGTTGACCCATTGTACACTGCCCACTGGTATGCAAACATCCTTGCTTGAGGGAAACCCGGCAGTGAAAAAGCAGTGGGGACCTTGCCGCATTTTAACGGGCAGCTGTTCTGCGACTGTGTTTGTTCTCCACCCTGCCTGTCGGCTGTGCCATGCTGCGAAGCCCCTGCCATCTTTAAATGATGACGCGCGTTAGTTAAACACACTTCAGCTCTGCCCGCCGGCGCTACCCCAGCTCCAACGCGCCAGGGAGGCCTCTCCCTGCCAGTCTCTCGCCTCATCTCGTCTTGTCTCTGCGACATATCGTTTTCACCTGCTATCATTCCTCCCCCTTTTTCCTGCCTCTCCCATTCAAGGCCACACAGTTCTGTAACTGTCAAGAAGAAGAACCTAAACTAATTAAATTGGGTGCAACCTTGTGGTTTCACAAGCCATACAGTTTACATTTTGAAGGGAACACATTGCCTGAAACAGCACAAGGCCTAGTGCAAGGTTTCTAAAAATCAGAGCTGAAAAAGCATGTGCTAAAATTGCTCAGATCAGGAATTGATACAGAAATGAGTTTATTATGTTGTGAGTTATGAGCTCTTCATTGAACATAGCACATCTTGAATTTACAGCAATCACTCATGCATTGAGGGTCAGTTTGAATTTTGTTTAGCAAAAAATACAAAGCCAAGCATTCGTGTCATTATGCAATGATACTGCTCATATGAAATATTTGTTGAAATGATCTTCCCAGTTTGATGTATAAATCTGACACATTAATCAGTATCATTGATATGAGAGATTGGATCAAGTGACCATAATTTCATTCAGATTTTTAATCTCTCCCTGCTGCCTCTAAACATCCACAGTTCATCACCTTTTGATGTCACCCAAACATGTATTTGACATGCATGCTTGTGTTCATTCTTTATTGGCACTGTACAGCTTTCTCCACGTGCAGTGGGAGTCTAGAGATGCCATAATTATGGGGTCTTATACTGACTGACTTATATCTGATAGCATTAAATCAGCTGTCTAGAGTTAAAATGAAACAACCACACAAACCAAGATAATAAAAGACACTTTTTGAGGATTTCAGTTCAAATCAGTCAAATCTGCTTAAAATGGTTGTAAAGACACTGTGCTGCTTGTTTTTACACTGTTTGATTGCACCAAAGGATGACTGTTATTCAACAACCTTACACAATTGACTAAATATATACTGCCCTCTGTTGGATCTACAGAGGAATTGCTATACCATGAGTGGGTACAGTACAATAAGCCATTACTAAAATGTTTTATCTTTTTGGCTTTCTGTCACTTACAATCCTGTGACATATTGTCCTGTTTAAATTAAATATATCGTCTTATGTATTCTCCAAAATAATATGGTTTTAGTATTGCATTTTTATTATTTAAACACATAATGGAGCAAAATAGTAACAATGTAATGACATGTAGGACAAAATAAGAAGGGAAAAATGAGCAGTGCAACTAAAAAATAGACAGCATGTGCTGGTTTTGATCAGGAAGAGTTTGCATGATAATTGTCAGATTCCAGCACTTGGAATATGAATGACAAAAGAACAAAGCTGACAGCAGTATTTGTTTGGAATGACATAAACGCATAACAAAGCTCCATCAAAACAGAACACAAATATATACAGTATTTCCAAATGCATGTCTCGTCTTTAACTCACCCTCCTCCCTCTTTCTCTCCCTCTCTCTTGCTCTCTCTTTGCCTCCCTCTCTGTTTCACACGTACTGTATAGACACATGTTGTGCTTCCTTTTTTAACCCAAGCCTTCTGTTCCCATTTCCAGGAATCTACCCTGTCCCAGTCAAATAAATAAGGATTGTAAAAAAGATTTGAAAATTTTAAATATTGTTTAAATCAAGAAAGGTTAAAAGGTTTTTTAAAGGTCAAGCAACAAGTTTAAAGTAATGACCCATATATATATATATATATATATATATATATATATATATAATATATATATATATATATATATATATATATATATATATATATGCAGGTATTTAATTATATTGAAGATATGTTTACATGCCTGCACATGCAAACATAGGTAGACTTAATTAATCTTCATCTTTGCACATAAATTGGTTTTAAATTTTGCCTTCTTGTCTAACTAAAAACAAAATTAAACACAAACTATTTGGGTAAAAAGGAGCATTTATTGACACATTTATTGCCATACCTTTACACAGCGTATATTTTCCATTTGACAATATAGGACATTTATTCATATCTTTTTATATTGATATTCTTAATATCAATGTAAACAAAATGTAGATCTACAAACAACAAAGTCCTTCTGATGCTGTTAATGCATATTGTTATATTTCTGGAATTGTGTGTGATAAAACAAACACTGCAATTTAAAATGATTTTTCTTTGTTTAATTCAAAATCACATTAAATCTTATTGCATTGTACAGTATGGTCTTTAGGTGTATCACTATGACAAAAAAGCTACAGTTTTGTCATTTTTCTGGTATAGTATCCATTTGAGAACATACAAATTGTGTTCTGATTTTTTAAAATACAGACAGAATTGTAACTGAGCTCAACTCAATTCTCAAATCAATTCAACATCAATAGAAAAGGGTTATAACCTTTCCTTACATAGAAAATTAAAAAAAAAAAAATTTTAAATGTGATGAAAGTTAAAATCTTTACACATGCTAATCACAGTTCTCAGAGAAGCCACTGTGTGATATCATGTTTCAAAGGAAACAGAGAGGTAAATGACCACTTCCTGTAAGAATTTTCATTTAAATTAGAGAAAAGAAGCCAATTAATATTGCATGAGAAGGAGAGGAGACAATAACTACAGTGTTCAGTGTTCAAAGCGATAAAAACAGAGGTTCAAAACTTTATTGACAGACATGCATCTGGACAAACTGCACAGTTCAGATGGTCCACCAAGACTATTTTCACTAGCAATCAGAAGTTCTTAATAAATGCATAAAAATAAATATAACAAAATAAAATGGTTCCTGCATGGCTATAGCTAGTATTAATCACAAAGGTATTTGAACGGATTTATACATGAAAAACATGGGGAAAAAATCTTGAGTTGGTTTTAGTTTTGCACCCTCTATCAATAGCTTATGAGAAGAGAAGAGATTTAATCATGCTTTAATGTGTGGAAAAAGGAGAGGGTTGGGGGTATTGTCACCGTTTGAAAGGGTGGTGGGGAGGTGGCTGGGGGGGTGGGGGTGGCCTTTCAGGTCTCTTTGCTTTCACCTGCTGAGGTCTGTTTGGTCCCTTTCAAAGAGCACGGAGCAAGGATAATGAATAAGGCAATATTGGCCTAAGAGTCCTGTACGTGGGCCCGGCTCTGCAATAAATGGGCACTTGTAATCTCCATAGTCACACACAGAGGTGGTTTGTAAGACAATTAAATCTCCCTTCTTCCCAGCCGTTTCAGCTCCATGGCAGAGGACGTGGTTGTGGGACCATGTGAAGTTCTGGCGGATCAGTGACCTAACGGGGAGACTGCCACTTGCATGTGTGTGAGAAGGGGATATATATATATATATATATATATATATAGATAGATATATAGATAGATAGATAGATAGATAGATAGATAGATAGATATAACAGCAATCTTTAATGTAATAAGATGCGTGATGATGTTTAGTAGTGTATATGCGTGTGTGTGTGTGTACATATCTGGATGCATATGTGGGAAATAGAGTGATGGTTGGATTAACATAGTGAGAGACTGATAGACAGATAGAGGGAGTAAAAGCGCTGATTAGCGATGGAAAGATCTTTTGACAAAGGTGAGATGTTGAATCGAACCAGATGAACAGTGGTGTTTCCTTCACCTTGGATTTAGGTTGTCTCTCACTGGCTTGGCTTTGAATTTACATTTTTATCTCTGTCACCCTAATATTACATTCGATAACAGACTAAAGGAAAGTACAAAAGATTACACCTCAAAACATTTTTTTCTAATAAAAGTTAGCATTCACCTGTCAAACTAACATTAACAGATGGAGGGAAATACAAGGAGTTTGCAAGGAAATCACAGGCAGGCAAAGAATTTTTCTCACTGACCTTTCTCTTTAAAATGGCCTACAGACAAGGTTACAAACACTATTAAAATGTATACTAGCATAATCCTGTCATTTTAGACATTCCTTTACAAACTGAGTGAGATTTCCTAGCCGCCTAAATTATAGATACGATGGCGACATCTTCTGGTCAGTACTGGTATAAATCTTAGTATACCTCTATCTCTAAACACAACTCCAATCTAGTAACACACAACATATTGTAAGAATATTTTTTCAAAAACAGTGAATTTGAAAATCAGAATGAATCTGAGCTTTATGAACTACAGACTACACTTGGGTCCTCAGACGAAGGGTTCTCAAAGTCAGTCCAATGACCTATTGCGTAAGGTGGTTTTGATTCCAACAGTAATCACAACCCCTTAATCAGGCGATTTTATCATTTAATGTTATAACACTGTGTTCTCAACTGCTATTTATTTCTGGACACTGCTACTAAATCATTTATGGAAAATGAATATTTCAATTACAAAAAAAGGGCAATGAACTTTCACTGCTTTTATTGATCGATCATGTGTTGAAGAAAAACAAAAACTAGTATATCGTAAACTGAGGCCATTGATGAGAATGATGTTTCAATGAAATAAATATGGGAGGAGCTACCAGAAAGTATTGGTATACCCAATGATTTGAACCAATGACCAAATTGGCTGAGGAGAGAAAACATTTTCCATTGGTTCAAAAAAGGTCAATGACAGACAGTAGAGCGTAGCCCACCCTTGGAGACGGGATCATGAAATCTCATTTCGACCATCACTACTTGTGGCCTTCCAGAACTAACACTGAGTTAATTGGTGGTTAATGATTAACTAAATACACCAGCAGGCTATATTACCCTCACCTCTACAGGCACAATATCTGTGCTACACTACCCACACCCCCTCCAAAATGACCAAAAGAACTTTTGAGTTTTGAATGTAATGCATACTTAACTAAACAGATTTGTAAGTGCAAAGGGCTAATGTCTGGACTGTATGACCTCCATTAGAGCTTTTACTGGATTAATGTGAAGATTTCCTTCTGAGTCTTAAGTAAACACTGGTGACATGATAGAAGTTGACTACAGCTGTTAAAGAGAGCAACACACAACTATAATGCCAGCTATAATGAACTAGCCAACTATAATGAAAAGGATGAATTGGTTCAGAAACATAAAATGTCCACAGGGAACAAAAGAAGCTAAGTGAGTCTTGGATTGATAGGTTATCTTTGGGTGTGAAAGAACTTTTCCTTCTGAATACAACCAGGTGGAGCATAACAATATGGCCACTAGAGGGCGTGGTATTGCATGATTGAATTTTGTTCATCAAACAAAGGGTTTTACTTCTCACAGTTATTTAATAAATGCTTTTGTAAACCTTTCCCAATCGTGATCTCGCAAAGTATAAGAACAGTGATCTATAGGGGGCTTTAAGTAATTTTGTATGAATCATAATGTCCACTTTTTGAATGAATCATAATGTCATTGTGCCATTTGCTAATTTATTTTCCCTTAAACCCTATAATTCCTTCCATTTGATGTGATTGTTTGATTAAATAGAATTAAATAGTTTATTAAACAGTGCTAATTAACTAATTGGTTGTTTTGTGTGTGAAATGCTACAAAAATGTCATGTACCATGATGGGTGAAAAGCAATGCAGAGAAATTTGTTGAGACTTGCAGTTTGTCCCTGATGCTGTAAATACACAACAGATACAATCACAATCAGGATCAATAATTATCAGCCAAAATGAAACAGAGCACATGCTTTGCTACCCATAGCATCTTTTCAAAGGAACAGTATTCAAATACACTTGTGGACAGTTATTTTTATTCTTTATTTTGTCTATTTTGCAGATAGTTGTATGATACTGCTTTCTCTGACACTTGCAGACCCTGTCCATTGTGAAAATTCAGCCATCTGGACAGACAGTGTGGAAGCAGGAAATCATTCCTTACGTAGATTTGATACATGCAGCCCGGACACATGCAATCAGCTCCTTGCCGTGGAGATGCACAATGTAAATAACCTGTAAATATCCACAATTGTAAGAGCACTTTGTTGCACCTACAGTACTGCGAATTCCAACTACGCATTCACTGAGCACCCATTACTCACAAGGACAGTTTAGACACATTAGGATTGTTTAGTTCAGCAGAGCAATTCGGGAGAATGTCATTTTTCTCCAGCAAAGAATGGGGGAAAAGACACAATTTGTGTCAGTGCCTATAGTAGAAGCTATTTAAGGATATGGATGATAGTGGAATAGCAGTTGCATGCTTTCATTTAAATTGTGACTGAAAATTAGATAAATAATTGTTAAGATTAGCCCCTCAATTCTGCCCGTGAACACCAATTAAAACCACCGTATATTGACTTAACTGGATGCAGAGTGTGAGGAGGCTGGGTGGGGTGTGGGGTGTGGGGTGAAGTGGGTATTTTATCTCTCAGTCTTGACATGCAGGAAAATGAGGGTGATTTTTTATGGGGACTGTAGCCAGCTTCCACCAAAAGTAATGCCCAAAATGACATTTTCAGATATTTAATTAAGTACACCAGGCTACACGAGGCCCAGAAATGCATCTGACAACCAGTTAAAACATGGTACCATCTGACCAGCAGTCTGAAAAAAATAGGTATTTTATAAGAGATTTCATGTAATTTATCAAGAACATCTAGGTGTGTGTATGTGTGTTGTCAATGTAATCATATTTTCTATTTTTATGATAGGACAACACACAATCCCTTCAGTTTTATTTATCTCTTGGATTATGCTTTATTTCAGTCCAGTTGAACTGTTGAATTTTATTTAAACTGGGTGGACATCCTTTAACTTTTTCTCCCCCTTCCCCTCTCTAAAGTATGGCAAAATCTGTTCATTTAAGATATTAGCCAGTTAGGTCCACATATGTTTTCTCTCTATTTTTCCAGATTTTACTTCTTTGCCTACAGAATGTATTGTACTCCTGTAGTATATCCAACATTTACACCTCACTGGATTCCAAACTTTACTATTCTACAAAATATTGTCAAAATCTAATCAAAACAAATAAAATAATCAAAATAATTAAAATAAATTGATCAATTATATTCCAGTTACATTCATACACATCAACATAAATAAATCACAACATAACAATGATTCAGTGCATTTGTTTAAGCAAAATACAGTGTATGATAGATAGATAGATAGATAGATAGATAGATAGATAGATAGATAGATAGATAGATAGATAGATAGATAGATAGATAGATAGATAGATAGATAGATAGATAGATAGATAGATAGATAGATAGATAGATAGATAGATAGATAGATAGATAGATAGATAGATAGATAGATAGATAGATTAGATGACTTTATCATCCCCGAAGGGAAATTAGATTGTCATAGCAGTCCGGTAAATTTTAATACAATACAGATAAATGGAATAAAAAATAATATAAAATAAAATAAAAAATAAAATAAAAATAAATAAATATGACACATTGTTCGATTCTCAGAGTGGCCTGGGGGAAGATTACAGTGTTGCGCCATATTATATAATTTTTTTTTACAAAACCTCTGATTAAAGTGATACTGCACAACAAACAGAATATCATTTCATAGTATCATTTTATTCCCATATCTTTATAAAACATATTATAAGAATTACTGTCATTATTTTAACATATATTCAATATATCTTGTATTCATCATACAAGACAATAAAATATTTGTTCATTTAATATCAAACCTATCTAAACTCATTTCTCTCCTCTGACGACCACTAAATGTGAGGAACGTCATCCTCAATGAAGAAAACCACAGAAGTGGGGAGGCTGGACTGAGGCCTTCTGCTCAGGTCACATGATGTTCACAGTGAAAGACACAAATCTAACAGTCATCTGGATGGCACTTGCTCATGTTGGTGCAGTTCCTAAATACTAAAAAGGGAAATATATCCATGTATACCCGCATTATTTTCATCCTCAAACTAACTGCAGAAAGGTGTGTGTGTGTGTGTGGACAGGGGTGGTTGGGAACTTAACTTCCTTGGAGCTGCAGTTTTTGAATGTAGTGAGTGAGACATCATTCAGACCACACCATACAAATTTGATCATCAAATAACACATTCAGATACTGATGAGCACAGCTCCAATATTAATAAATAAAAAGTCATGAAGATATTAAAATGAAAAGAGTTGCAAAGGGAAATAGGCAAGGCTTTGTTGTACATACTATATTTAGGTTCTCTTGATTTCATATAGTTGGTTACAAATGCCAACTCATTAGTTATTATTTCTATGCCTTTTATAGACAATGCTTGTGCATTACAGACAGAGTGTACAACATATAGTATTCAAAGACTCAAGCATCTATGTGATTTATCTGCACCTTAATATGAAAATAAGGTCAAGTACTGTTTTTCAAATAAACAAAAGGAACAGTGAGTATGTATAATTAAATATTATAATGCTTGTTTACATTTCCCGAGTATGTTAAGGCACATGTAATGTGTATGGCTGCAAAGAATTCAGTATGCAGTGTAGACATTATTTTGGATTACATCAAGTTACATTTTATGACAACAAAGTACGCTGAAAGGTTCTACATTGGTTCCTTGCTTGCAATACCAGGGGAACCTTTTTTAGTAATTTATATAACAATTAGAGAACCATGAAGAACACATTTGAGACCATTTTGTAGAACAAAACTGTTTACCCATGGTCTGTTTATGTAAAACAAGGTTTTATTGTAATAATGCAGGAAAAGCCTTTTTAAATGCAGTCGAGTGTAGATTCAGATTTCATATTTGTAACCAATATATCTGACTACTCTTCCCAGGAATGTAAATTTAACACCTAAAACTTCAATGATTATCAGATATACAGAAGTGTGGAATTCAAATAGATTTTTGTAATAGTTTCAAATGAACAAGTTTGAATGATATCAATCAACCAATACAGTGTGAATAGAAGTAAAAAAAATAACAATAAGCACAACAAAAGAAAAGCTGAGAGAAAAAACCCCAAAAAAACAGCCAGACTCTGTTTTTCTGCATTTCTAGATAATGATGGTTTGTGATAGCTCGACATTTCTTGAACATACACAGGGAAAAGGAAAAAAGACAGAGAAAGAAAACAGAGGGAATGTGTGAAATAGTTCCGTTTGGTGAAAGATTAAAGACACCACATTGGCAATGCTGGGAAGATGAAAAATGTGACAGAGGAAATAACTAGCGGGGATCATGAAAGAGTGGTCGGGACGGGTTGAGGGAGAGGAAGCTAATGCTGACAGTCTCATCGTTAGGACGCGTTAATCAGAACGCTGTCTCCCAGATGTCCCCCTGCACCAACCCGTAGTCAATTGTTGAACAATATCACCATTGTCTTTTTTTAAATAAAGTTTTTCTTTCATATATGAGGTTTGACTTGCTTTGTTGCTGCTTTAAAATGACTTGCCGTTCACAGATCTCCTTGGCTAGACTGAGGCTCACATCAGCCGACCTCTGATGCACGGATGCTTTATGTAAGAAAGCTGATTTGTCCTCAAGAGGTTATGAGTTATTTGCCATAATAACCACTTTCTGCATCTGTGCAAGGTAAAGTGTATGCTAAGTTTACCATGGGACTCAGGACTATATTTAGGACTATATATATATATATATATATATATATATATATATATATATATATAAATCTGTCATCATTAGTGTAGTTTCATTATTTAATTATTAACCAGGCCTGCAACATATATAATTTCAGCTAGGAAAGCCCTACCAATTATTGTAGTGCCTTTGAGTTCAAGGGTTGCCACCCACGACTGTGAGGGGTTTGATACAGTGGTATGTGAAACAGTGCTGACAGAAACTGACAGGAAACCGGGTTTTCAGGGTGAAGGGACCCCCTTGATCCTGGTGTCTGTTTGAGAATGGGAAAATGCAGGCGAATGCAGCTAACCGCAGATGCCTGTAAAACAAAAAAGGACTGGGTACCTTCAAGTATCTCAGCGTCTGGAGCATTTTGGAATATGGCCCCTTTTTCCCAACTAACTGTCAGCCACTCATTTCATTATCTAACACAAGTGTACAAGCAGTGTAGGCCACATGTGGCCACCAATAGTGACAAGCCACATGAAGATTCTTCATCATTCTTCTTCAACGTGATTTTGAAAGATATCCTGGCAGTATGTCTTGGGTAGTTGACTGACCCATCACTGGTAAAATTGTGCACGGTTTTCCGGTGGAACCTCGGATCTTTATTCTTCATGTGTACTGACTCCGCCCCCTCTCTTGCTATTTAGAACCTTGGTCAGAACCCAGAACAAAGCTCGGACAGGTCATACATTGCTCAGCCCGCTGGTATACATACATCTTTTTCTCTCAAACCGCCGGCCTATTTAGAGAAGTACGGACATGGCACATTGATATAAAGGGTCATTTGGAAGACTTTGCAGGGGCTGTGTACTGTGAAGGATTGAAGTCTCACTTGAATGCCTGCACCTTCACTCCTCTCTCTCTTTTTCTCCCCCTCTCCTTCTCTCTATCTCTCTCTCCCCTGTTCCCTTCTAACAACAGAGTGAGATAGCAGTTGAGTGGCAGAACACAATCTCGAATACGATTTGCTAACACACACACATACACACATAAAACTGTGCACATGCAGACCATACTGTGGACATATTTCAAAACAAAATAGCTAATCTAATAATCATCAAAATAATAATCTTTGCCCTCAATATACTGATATTCAACTCCTGTGACAGCAATGAATTAGCTTCTCCCTGAGTTTAGTGCAACAGATAATTTCTATATGCAATTAAAGCAGAAACACCCACCCAGGTCCAGAGATCTCCACACTTACAATCATAGGCAAACCATTTTATGTAACCCAGGATTCATCCATCTGAGGTCCTGAATAAATCCACATTTCCACCCTACCTGCGAACAGCCCAAAGACAGCACCATTCTCTGGTCTGCCTGGAGAACCCTCACACCTCCTCTAAGAAAACCAACTATGCTGTGTAAAATGTCTAATGTTCAGCCGATGGGGTAGGTCAAGGGTATAATTTAATCAAGGCCAATCCTCCCATAAAGCATCAGTGGAAACCACAGACCCATGTATTAATGACATCACCCTGGGTCCATGAATTTGAATCCCCTGTAATTCCTTGAAACGTCTGGGGAAAGTGAAAGATGTCTGTATCGAATTACTCAAACTCTCCTCTCAAATTACTGCCCTATCGATCATGTGCCCAGGGGGAGAAAAATTAAGGATTTAAAGGTTAAAAGATTCTTCCAAAAACCATTTTCATGTCATTGTTTGTTCAGAAATCTATTCACCAAACACTATCTTTTAGGGGGAAAAATAATAAGAGAATGTACTTGTCATTTCTACAGTAAAAACGTATATATATGCCCAGTTACTTTGTGAGTTTATTGCAAATAATGCTCAGTGCATAATGTGAGTCAAATCTAAATAAATGTTCATTTTAAATGCTCTTGGTATCCTTGTAAAGAATTATGTTGATTCCTCTTTTTAACAAAATGAAGTGTCTTATAATGAATGAATGTCCTTTAAATACTTATGTTATATATTAGGTAGCCCTTTCTGCATACATGTAATTTTTCCTTCTGCCTGTTCTCTCCATGTGTTTTTCTGTGAGAGGAGAAGGAGAACAGGATTGGCCGCTTGCATAGTTGGTATTCGCATCACGTAAAATAGGTCTGCCGTTTTTTTTTTTCAATTAACAACGTATTGTACAGCAGGCTTTTTTTTCTCCTTCCATCAACAGACATGCAAATGAGTGCCTTTGGAACGGACCGGACGCAGACACAAAGATCAATTAACCGAAGGCCAGGAGTGGGTGTGGGAGGACAGGGGGGTGGGGTGGGGAGGGGGAGGTATGTGTGTGTGTTCGTGTGTGTGTGTGTGTGTGTGTTGGGGGGGGTGGGTTATGGCTTAGTGCCAGCAAGAATCGCCCCCCTTCCCTTTTATACAGACACGGCTTTTTATGCAAATATCCCATTTCCATCAGCCCCCTCCTGCCTCTCAATGAGTAGTGATGCCTGTTCTATCACAGTGGTGCATGGAGAACTAGTGATAGAGGGGTGCAAGTCGAGGGTGAGGGCACAGCCAACACAATGCACAGCCTATTACTGAGGATTTTCAAAATTAGGCCGTTCAAAATCCTTCTGCTCCAATATGCATACGAGTAAATCAAGGGATTGAGCTCTCCTTCTCTAATGCGTCCCTGTGAGCCGGGCTGGGGGAAACATAGCATTCGCCGTTAAATTTTCCAAATTGGTCAATAAGGAAGTGATTTTTTAAACCTTGACAGAGATGGCATCCTTCTTGCCGTAGGCCATGTTTGGCACGTGACTGTTTCATAAAAGCTGAAGATCTAATGAACCCTTGGATGAGGGTTTGTTATACAGACAAAGAATGTATTGTATGGTGCCAGTCTGCATAAAATGAAATTAATTTGAGCCATCTGATTGGATTGTTGCTTAAATTCATTTGAGTCTGGCAGTAGCTTGTCCTTGGAGGTCCCTGTGACATCACAACAACCTGCTCTTGTCTCCATAACAACAAATGACAGCCAATTTAATAGGGAATAATGCAATTCTGTTATTTAGACTTTACATCCCCACATACTACCAGTGATCAACTCATATAAGGTAATCATCAAAGAAAAATAAAGTAATCCAATTACAACACAGTTATTGATCCTCCTTAAAATGTAAACCATTTTCTGTTCAAAGTGCTGATTCTTGCAATGATGAGTGACTTGTTTATAGTTTAATAACAGACAATGTTCAGTAACAAATTATAATAAAATGATCCCAGCATCCTTGTGACATGTCATCCAGCATTCCCCTAAATTTCATAATATAGAGACATAAACTTTCCATTTAATACATGTTTAATGCATACATTGAAAATATTCTTCTTTCATGGAGCCACACAAATAGGTGTCCAGCATGTTATTTATCTTCTCATCTGTGCACTGTTGGCTCATGGCACATCGTTTTCATCATCATTATCATCATCTTTATAACGCAACTTAAGACCTGCGCTTAAGATCATCGTCATACCTCTGAAATGCTTACTGCATGCCCCATGTAGTCCACCAAAGATCACTGGTTCATCTTTTTTTGAAGAAAGTTATTGTAAGAAATCTATCAAGCTGAATCTGGAATACAAGACTCCTATCTGTGAGGTACACTTGAGCTCTTTGTTCCAATATTCAAGGACCAAGCGTCAATTTGATCTTTTTGTGTTATATTTATTACTCTTTTATTCTTTTCCCCTTTTTCTTCCAATTTGGAAGTCCTAGTCATACACACAAGTCCAGCTTTAGGCAAGGCTATCTGCCACAGCAGCTATAAGCACAATTTAGATTAAGTAACAGAACAGTGTGGCCCCACCTCACATTGGAGCAGTACCCTGGCAGAATTAGCCACCAGGGTTCAGCTAGCAAAAGAACATAGCCCTTTTTTCATCTGACCAAAAGATGAGCACGAAAAGCATTTGTTGGGCATCCATTCAAAATAGGTGTCAATTAATATGACTTTGTAACAGCTGTGAATGTGGACCATCTTGAAAGATGTGAAAACTGTTGTAACATTTTTCAGTGTGTTAAGTGAATATCTTTAATTACAGTGGTCATGGAATTGTTCTTTTAAACAGTGATGCACAGGCAGACTGTTTGATACTGCCAAATCCCTTATACTGTCATATTTCAGAGTGAACACAGTGAAGTCTCTCCCTCTCACTCTCTGTCTGCCTAACTCGATCAGGGACTCACTAATATGATCTGGTGATATGACAGTTTTGGGTACATGATCTCCCATTGCCTGCAATCTGCCAAGATGCATCAGAGATCCTCTTTATTACAAAGACCACAAACTACTTTCATTCCCCTTCTCTCTCTCTCACACACACATACACACACACACACAAACACGCACATGCACACACATTCTCATTAAGTTTTCATATGTAGTCCAAGATATCTCCTAAGCCCTACATGTCAGTCACAATTTCCCATCATTCAATGTGACTTATAAGCACAAAAGCATCATGGACCACTCACATTTGCCAAAGAGACAGGGAGAGAGTGAGGGAGAATGAGAGGACATGTACAGCATTACAGATGATTTCCAACCAGAGAGGCGACTACAGACTGACTACCAGAGCAGCACCAAAATGGTACGCTTGTACACTGTTGACAGATAACACAGGGATGATGAAATTGATAAAAAAAATTAAAAAATAAATACCGGGACAGCAGGAGGGAAAGAGGACAACTGATGTGGGAGCAGTCTGAAGGGCTGCATTTTAAGCCAACACTTTTTCCACAGCCAGACTCCATATTTGCCTGCTTAAGCAGAGGTGTCTGAGCATCTGGACACAAAGAAAAAGCCTTGGGGGGGGTGGGGGGATTGGGGTGGATTCTTGTGGCACAGAATACTCCTATCACTCTATCAGATGCAGTGACTGTCAAGCACAGAGGAGATCACTGGATTTACCAATCTCACCCGAGTCGATCGCGGATGCTGAGACCAAGGCATTCACATACGAAACGCAAACTCATTCAACAACTGAGCACATCTGCTTATCCGCGCCAGGGAGAATTTGTCAGGCTCGTGCTCAAATTGGGGGAAAAAAAAGCAACAAGCCAAATTCTCAGACAGGCAAAAACCCCCCCACCATCATCACCACCCTACAACAATCTCCCCACCTCCCCCTGCCTTTCGCAAACACAGAATTACAGTCCCTGGCATGCACAAAGCCAGCTCAACCGGTCTTGCGCTGCGCGGCGACAGGGGTGCTGCTCCAGAGAGATAAATAAATAATGCAAATGACTGGAGACGGCGGGAGAAGGTACGGAGCGTCATATTCCGGGGCAGTCAGTCAGGGGCTGTTATCAGGGTGACTGTGTCTGCGTACATTCACAACCGACATCTACATTTTTCAAATAAAACAACCACCCCCCACCTCCATTCCCCCCACCCCCCGACCCGACCTGAGCTTTTAACATGGCCCCACCGATAGCTGGGATTTCACAAGCACACATGACGTGCATAATCACAGCCTTTTGGAAAAAAAAAAAAAACAGGGAAAAAAACAGCATCTGCCAGCCACCACTTTCTAAGTGAGCAAAGCACAAGCAAAACGTTTTGGTCTGACTGCAGCCTCTTCCCTTCCATGCCTACCCTCCTCCTTTTTTCTTATTCACACATGCATCTATATTTTGGTTTCAGGACTAATTCAGAAAAACAGTCAAAAGATCTGACTGTTGAACAATAGCAATGCTTGCAACTGATGTTTAAAATGTGTATGTACAAGCATGTACACACAGACACACAACACACAAATATACATATGTACATATATACATACATACTTACATACATACATACATATATATGGCACTCATCAATTATTCAGTGGCACTTCATGTTTATGCAGTTCAAATAAAAATGAGGCATGCAATGCATTTTACTCATATTTTATATACTGATATACTGACAGCCTTCTTCATACAGAATACTGTCCACTATTCAGACTACATCTGCAAATCTCAGTAAAAAAATCAGCTGAAATATTCATTGCAGAGATACACCAAGAGGAAGATGGAGAAAGAGAATTAGAGAGACAGAGAGAGAACAGGGGGAGGGGCAGGGGAGAGATACAGACAGAGAAAAGAAATAAATACTTACCTGTTTTTAACGTTTTCTTTGATTCCGGTTTATGCAGGTTTTGAGAGCTTCACGATAACACAGCACACAGGAACTAAAAGGAACTGTAGTGCCATGGTGATATGCAAATTAATGATTCCCGCTGAATGCAAGGACCATTTATTATTCATAAATTACTCATGTTTATGCAAATTAGGGTGTACGGAACTACTGCGGGATGTGGGGAGGGGGAGGGGGTTTTAGTAAATCCTGTGTCTTGCTGTTACAGTAAACATTTGACTCAATTGCTGTCATCTTTTTTTCTCCCTTTTGAATGCTCACCTACTTGGTAAATACTGAACTAACCATTTTACCACTAAGTTCTTAAATTCTATTTGTGATAACGCTTCTATCACCTTCCCCAGAATTTTATATCGGAGGAAATTTATGAATGATGAGACTAAAAATGGAGCCCAGACAACACAAGGACAGGAGCTACTTTGCAAAGAGTCTAATCGATGGATCCGATGTGTCTTATCTGGCCGTGAAATGAAAGGTGACATCCCACAATGTATCACATATCACACAAATATCTCACTGTCAACACAAAGGACAGACAGTCTTAATTTGTGTGAATTTAGAGTGAGAAGTTGTCTCTTCATTGTGAATGTTGTTACCCAGGACAAGGGTAAAATGGAATGGCACAACCCCTACCTCCATTTTGTGTCTGGAGCATGTCTAGTGAGGAAATAGTATACATACACACACACCCACACACACACACACACACACACACACACACACACACACACACACACACACACATATATATATATATATATATATATGGTGCAGTAAAGAGATTACTATATGTGCTGATCACACAGGCTGATAGAGCTGATAAAAGCTTGTGCCACAAATGAGAGATATTCTGCTGTTACTTAACTGTGATATATGTCAACACATAAAATAATACATGTGAATGTTTGCGCATATTTGTGTGATGAATCTCTCTTCATTTTCAATGAATTTCTTTTTTAATGAGGGTTGAGGAATCATCCCATGTATACTTTTTACGGATTCCAACTCGTGTTTTTTTGCAGTGCTGGTGTCTGTAGTAGAGACTGAGAGGAGTTCGAAGGTTAGGGGGGGAAAAATAACGATTTCAAATTAGCCACAGCCTAGCGGGCAATGCCAGAGGTGGTGGACGGGTTCTTGATCGTCAGTGGACTGCCGTCCAATTTACCCCGCTCTCCTCTTATACCCTTCTCCCTTTCCCACTCTCTGTTTCTGCTTGCCTTTGAGAGGGAACCAGAGGATTCTCCCAATTGAGTTCCACTGTTAAAAGTTCTGCAAATTGCAGAGGAGCCAGTTTGTCTGCTCTGTTTCATTTCTCACTCTCTCTCTCTTTCTCTCTCACTCTTTCCCTCCCTCTCACTGGTAGCAGTACTCATCATTTTACTTGACCTTATGTTCTCTCTGTGTCCTCGTTCTCATTCCTCTATTCTGTGCTCTGATTCTGAGGTGTGTGTGCGTGTGTGGGTTGGTGGTGGGGGGGCATGTCTCTCAGCTTCCCTTTCTGCTCCTGTCGGATGACAGAGGCAGAAACCATGTTCATTACGTCTGCCTGTCAAAATACCAATCAAAGACTTATTGGATGTGAGGGGGGGGGGAGTTTTCCCTCCACCCTCACAAGGGCAGGAACTATGGGGGACTGTCATTAAAATGGATTTCCAGGTTTCCTGGAACAGGCTGATGAAGCTTTCATGCTACGAGGCACACACCAGCAGGCAGGGGTAAAGCGGCCCCATACGCATCACGAGCAACATAACCCCTGTAAACAAGCGGGCATCACACACATGGACCTGGTCCCCCCCCCGAGCACAGGCACAGCACTCCAAAACCTTGCCATAATGCTCTCAAAACAAATGCCCCACCCCTCCACCCTCCAGAGGACATAAATGAATGTGCTCTGTCTGCCTCTCATCAAAAAAAAAAAAACATAAAAAATAAATACATATCACCAGAGAGTTGTTGGTCTCCTGCACGGCACAAACATACAAATAATCATCCTGGTGAAGCATCTCAGACTAATCTCTGGTGCCTTATGGCATTGGTCACCCCACATACACCCCAATCAATTAATCAACTATTAATGTAAGTGAGTCATGCTCAAGCTATTCAATCTGAAAACCATATCAAAGTCAGCTGCAAGATACATTTTGTTACAATAATACTGGCAATCAGAAAATAAGTGTCTAGCACATTATCAAGTTTATGGTGCTTTTGGAGACATGCTGACATTCTTGCTGAATGTTTGAAGCAGTTTGGTGTATTTGTAAAGAAACCTGTACTGTATATATTAATTAATGCATTGGATGCCTTACCAAATGCATGAAGGGGTAAACACATTGCGGCTTGCTGTTCAGTTTTCCAAACACTCTTTTTATCGCTCTGTGTCTATTACAATATTTCATCAACATGTTATACATATCAAAGGCACTCATAATCATAACCCAGAGTTTTCAGTTAGGACTGAATGTCTTCATTGGTTGCAAATTCAAAGTTTTCCATCAAATCAACATCACAAAGAGCAACTCTACATTTGAAATACACTTGAAAAATGCATTTCTCTAACATAGCCTATGCAAGGACACGGAATGTAATTACATCGAGCTTGCACACTATGACAAATCATGGCACTAATTTAATTGCAGTAATGCTCCCTTAATTTTTTCACAGACAGAAGCAAAAAGCCAGGAGATTTACCGCTGTGCATTACTTATTTACCTATTTTAGCGTGTCCTTTTTCGCAGTTGGTAAGGTTTGAATAAATCAATTTTATCAAATTTATTTCCATTACCAAACAATACCGAACTATATGCCTGCCATACTAATAATGGCCGCTGGGTCCCGCTATAAAAGACGAAAATGAATTATGTTACATTAGTTATTCTGACAATTTACTGACATTTCAAGTAATTCATCCTCCTGTATTCTGTAAGTAATTACATACAAAACTTGCAACAAAAAACGCAAACGCACAGCATACTGCTAAAAACTTAATCATTCCTCCTTTGCATCGTCGGATTGTGGCCTTACTAGATACACTACGGTAACGGGTATGATTTCGTCATCAGCCAGGGAAGGACCCTGTCTGTCTGCTGAAATGCCCGAGAAATGAGCGGTGGTGTAAAAAAAAAAAATCATTACTTGTTAGAGATGCAATGTTACCAAGTAGAGACACACTGACACGGTCTGTTTATCACGCATAACGCATACCGTTTGACATAATCAAAATCGGGGAAGAGCAGAGGGATACAGGATTTGCGAAAGAAGGCGCTAGCTTAATTAACCGGGAAGTTTACAAGGGAAGGCATCAGCAGTAGGTAACGTGGTAAATTTAGCCGCTGAACGTTAATCGAAGAATTCATTAGGTTTTTTGTCTTGCTATGCAACTAAACACATTTAATCTGACATTCTCTTTCGCTAACAAGTACGAAGTAAAGCATAGTTAGCCAAGCTGAGCCATGCTCATTTTGACTAATTTTCCGGTTAAATAACCAGCGTGAAAGTCACGAGAAGCTCAAACGGCATCTGTCCTTACCCACAGCTGATAACTTTAGTCTGTAAGATAATTTTACAGGTACTGCAACAGAAATTGTATTCTCCTCGCTTACAAAATATCATTAATGTTGTATTGTTGCAGTAAAGGGTTCTATTTTTGCAGTAGCTAGCCTGTTGGGTCATTGAAAAGTCTTTGCTGGCGTAATGACACATTGCAGTGTTGTCAAAATCACGCAACCACCTATTCGGGCTGTTGTTTGGTCTTTCAATGTGATTTGACATGCTTTTTGACAAAATTAAAATATCATAACTTTGGTAATTTTGAGTCAGACACTTGAATGTTTGTATCCTTCTTAGCAGGATTCAACATGTATCACAACAGCTCACAGAGGAAATACTGGACTTTTGAAAACGAAGAATCTTTGGAAAGACTGAGGTACCAAGCAAATCAGAAGTCTCGTGCCAAGATCCTAAGTAGTGGAAAGGTAAACTTAAGTGGCATAAAGCATGACCTAATATATTGCAAATGTGTTTAAGCTAAATGCATACTTTGATTTGACCACCTAATGTCCTTTGCAAAGTGTTGTCAAACGAGGCTAGCTACCTGGCAGTGAAAAACCTAATATACTAATCACACAACCTAACAGATTTTGCTAATGCGGGTACTGTGTTGCAACTCCACTTTTGAGTTTTTAAGACATCTGCCTCTAAAACAAATTGAGACTACTGCAAATCAGCTACATTTGGATTTTTGTGAATGCAACCCTAATGAAAGCAATGCAACAGGCTGAATTGGTGTATTTACAATCACTTTCTTCCATCCAACTCCAAGTGTAGCTGGAATACTTAACCCCAAGTCCTAAATACACTCGTAATGAGGTAAAAGGTGGCAGTGACTCTGGGATGAGGTTTAATTGTGTTTTTAGCCTGGGCTGCATGAGTCAATGCTGCTGGATCCCCTGGAGGAAGATGTCCTGTTCAGGCATTATGAGAAGAGGCTCCTGGACATCTGTGCCAGTTTCAAACCAGCTATGCCTAAGTCTGTTGTGGTATGTGTGATTTTGCACTCTTCCTCAAGAAAATTATGTATAGTAGTAAATTCAGGGAAGCAGGTCCCTAGTAGACTTGTACCTGGTCCTTTTTTGCATTCAGCTGTTTTGACTTAAAACATGTGTAAGATAGTACAATAACCATTTTACCATCCTTTTTTTCTCGCCAGGGCACTGCAAATATGTATTTCCGAAGATTTTATCTGAACAATTCATTAATGGAATACCACCCAAGGACGATCATGTGGGTTTGAAGATTCAGTTGTTTTTGGTGTGGCTGTTGGATTATTATATCAGTCATTACTGAAACATATACCCAAACAGACAAGGAAATGACCAAGGGAAAGCAATGTCATCCAAAATGTTCCCTGATATTATATACATACCTCAGCAATGAGCAGACAGCTGAAGTGTTTTCTCCCCCCCCCCCGGCAGGCTTACCTGTGCATACCTGGCGTGCAAGGTGGACGAGTTCAATGTTTCCAGCTCTCAGTTCGTGGGGAACCTCCAGGAGACCCCAGCCGGGCAGGAGAAGGCCTTGGAGCAGATCCTGGAGTACGAGCTTCTCCTCATTCAGCAGCTCAACTTCCACTTAGTGGTGCACAACCCCTACAGGCCCATAGAGGGCTTCCTCATAGACCTCAAGGTGATTTTGACATCTAAGACTAAAGTCAAAGACAAATATTTTGGACCACTTACTCCTCCATTTTTATACTTTGTGGATCACAATGTGGATCACACTGACAGTTAGCACTTGAATTACGTCTTCATAATTCAAGTGCCAACTGTCAGTGTGATCCACATTGGTGTTTTCATATCTAAAGTATGTCTGAAGCATACTTATTTTCTTTAAACATATCGATTTTCGTAGCTATGTGGTGTAATAACAAATGGGAAATTTGTTACATCAAACAGCACAGTTGGAATAAATCTTTTAAAGAAACCCTAATTATGCATTTGGACACAGTGGATTACAGTAAAACACAACTAAGTATAGTTACTTCTATGGCTGTCCCTATGTAGAAGACCACAGACATGGCAGGAAAAATGTTTAAATTCAGTGAGATTGGTAAGTCATATTTTAATTACTGTTTTTCCAATTTGTGTGATTTGTCCAGCTTTTGTGGCCGTATCTTGGTCGTATTTGTTGTGTCGTTGTGTCAGTATTTTGTAATGTTAGTTTGATAATGCGAGCCTGTCAGACAGTGTGGCCAATGCGTGTGGTAGAAATTCACACACTGTGCTCCATTAGCATTTGATGAAATAGGAAGGCAATAGCAGAACAGTTTAGTATGAAGCAATGGAAGAATGTTGCATATGAACACTTAATTCCACCAGCATTTGAGATGCGTGTCAAAAATGTATTACGACATGTACTATATCCCTCAAACCATATCGTGCATGAAATTAAACTGGTACATAGGGCATACATTATGCATTACCCACCCCTATTAGCATGTATGCTCGACTTGGGTTTGCACATTAAGGCCTTAGTTACTGTCACAGGATATCTGTGCATGCAAAATTAGGAACCCTAAAGAAGGTCAAATGGCTGGAATTGCTGCTATCCTGTCAGGACTTTATTCGGCCAATTTAAGTAGTGCTCCTCCTTTTTTATTTGATGTACGTGTAATGTTGAGGGTTTGGAATTAGGTCTCTTGGGCTGCACCAACTGTTAAGTGGTGAGCATTAAGGCCTGACACAAGTGGTCCTGTAGAAGCTTAGCACAGGCATTTGGTTTGACTTTCAGTTAATTTCAGGTGAATCAGAAGCTATACTCCAAACTGCATACTTCTATATTCTATATTATTGTGCTCTTTTGTGCTCTTTAATGCCATTTTCAGTTCACATTTTGAGGCACATACTTCAGACTATGGAAGCATGTGTTGTAGGACACTGCCTTGCAGCTGCCTATGCTGTTCTGTTACCACAACAACTGTAACCAGCATTGTTTTTGTGATGTCATAAGGCTGAGCCAAGTCTCTCCTGTTGCCCACAGACGAGGTACCTGACGCTGGAGAACCCGGAGGTGCTGCGGAAGGCATCCGACGACTTCCTGAATCGTGCCACCAAGACGGATGCCAGTCTGCTGTTCTCGCCATCACAGATTGCCCTGACTGCCGTACTCAGCAGCGCTTCTCGGGCTGGCCTCAACATGGAGAGGTGGGCTCAGCCTTGCAAGGTGCTCTTGTCTCACCATATGGGTGGGCCGCTTCACTGCTGCGGTCTCAATATGGACAGATCGCCCCTGTCTAGCGCAGGGTCTGAGCACAGATGCTCAGATGTGGAGAGATATCCAGTTGCTCTCTCTTCACAGTCTGTGAAGGACACTTTCCTATAGATGTAATAGCAGCTCAGTCATAGTTTTAGGGTGACCAGTTTTGAGAAGCACTTTAGTGTTATAGCCAGTATTGAATAATAGGTTAGTAAAATTGAACTGGTTAATTGTATCAGATTGTTTCCTGTTTCATTGTAGCTATCTGACAGAATGCATGGGACTCAAGGATGACAAGGAAACCTTTTCCAAGATGATCGATTCCATGAGACGTAAGTGCTGTCTACAGTCAAACCGAAGTGGCTTTCCTGAAGTTATGTTGTGTCACCACCAGGGGGCAGACTTGACCTTTGCTAATACTTGCTGTTGAAAGAATATTTCCCTAATCATTAAGCCAGTTTTTTAATGTTAACACATATGCACATATTTTATTATATGCGTATTTCTTTATAAAATACTGTCCACTGTATCTTTTGTATTATAAATTGGATTCTCTTTGCCTTGTTTCAAATGTGAAATTGTAGTACAGTACATGAGGGTATTGCATTGTTTTTATGGATGTTTCAGTTTGACATGGTTTGTATTGTATATCGGTGAATGTGGATGCTTGTGTATGTGTAAGTTCCTGAATTACAGCTCAGCTGGGTTACTTTTTTTTTTTTTTTTTTTTTTTTTTTTACTTTATGTTTTATGAAGGTTCATTACCCCTAACATAATTTGTGGACTTCATTGCATTTACACAGATGTTACTCAACTATTTGTCTATTTATTTATTTGTAGGAATAAAAAATCTTGTAAAGAAATATGAACCTCCAAAACCTGAAGAGGTCAATGCCTGTAAGCAGAAGCTGGAAAGGATCCATGTGGAATTTGGGATGAGCACAAACTCGTGAGTATTCCACAGCACTGCCCATCTGCTCTGTTTCATTGTTTTTAATCATATTTTTATCTCAATCCCTAAAAGCAAATTTAAACCTGCAGTTTCTCAGTCCACAGTAATGGCAACAGGGCAGAGTTAGAGCCAGAATTACAGCATCAAATTCAAATTCATCAATTTAATCAGCACTGCCATCGCCTTTTATCACAGACAGATGGCAGAGAACAGATACCACTCTCTTCTTCATAAACAGCACAACCAGCACAAAATACAAACAGACAAACAACATCTCAAACATGTAACAAAGACACCTGCTGTGGGTTTCCTGAAACTTCAACAGTTGTGCTCTGCTGTGCAGACTGAATCAAATATATCTAATATTTGATTCAAACAAATCATCAAGGACTGTTATGCTGAAACTGCACTACACATGTTGGCACTGGAGCTGAGGTGGAGTTACTGGCAACTCATCTAAGTGAATAAAAACAGACTGATGTAGTTACATATACCCAGCTATCTGGATATGTTTCATTTCCCCCATCCTCTCCCACATAAGCAATGGAAAAGACTCAGCACACTTTTTTTAAACTCTTTATTCTTTCCGGCTTTGAAAACTCATTTTCAGCCAAACCACCAAACACAGCTAAGATCCGTTTGCAATGCGAGTTTGTTTAGAAAAATAAAATCAACTATCTGAAGTAAAGACAAGAAACCTATTTTGCACAACTGCATCAACAACGTGCTGAAACATGATACTTGATTTGCTTTTCTCAAGGAGGTAAATGATGTCAGAGCATGTCCTGGTCTTGTACTCATGATCTGTAATCATAACTCAGGTTCTCAAGCTTTGTCTGAGCAGCATATTCACCACAAGATTGCAGGACATCCGTGACGCAATTAATCAGACTTCAGCCACCTACACATCTGATACAGGGGAAAAAAAGCTACTACAAACTTTTCTGAAAAAGGGAAACTTACACATAGCACAAAATAAATCATTTGTTCGGCCATACTTTGTTGTGTCATATCAACAAGCAGAGCAGCGTATAAAAGATGATTAGACAAGTGCTGGAGGTTAGGGGGTGGGTGGCATTTATAAAAAGTGACTTTAAGGCTGGTGTACAAAGGTGGTGTGTTTTCCCTGATTCCCCTTAGCGCTGAGTAGTGGTTACAAACTTCAGCTCTGTAGTTGTTTCTCAGGTGTGTCTGGAAAGTGAACTGTGTGGGGTGAGATGACTTGCCATTTGTATTTAGGGAGTTTTTGATGACAACACATCTGTAGGCTGGATTTTGTTTTTACACATTATGGAAGGGAGCCAACTCATAGCATGAACTGGCTTCACAGAGCAGAGGTTCTATGTCTAATGGACTAATTATGTATATGAATGTCTTTAGATAATGTATGCCAAGAAAATATTATGAAGTAGTTTAGAAATGATACATTTTTCAACTGCAGGGAAGCAAGTTCTTGGTCTGATACAATATAAAGAAATTTGGGTTGGATAAAGTTATCTTTGATGGTTTGCGGCACAGTGGGCAGCTGTGTGCCTTCCATGTCTTCTTTGGCTCGATGGCTCACATAACTTGGATGGTGGTGGCGACAGACAAAATGGTACACTCCGGTCTGTAACGAGACAAGCATACACAGTTTTACAGTGGCCTGACACCTGTGAGCCTCAGTGACTGATCGTACCAGTGGGATATTAATCTGCCCAACTTCAGAGGATGTGCTTTGCTAGTAAACCTAGTGAGTAGCCAGTTACAGCTTCTAATAAATCCCACAAGAGTGTCTTTGTGGAATGATGAATCACCTAAGCTAATCAAATCCACTATCAGAAATCTGCTTGTACCAATCAGATTGAGGCCAAGACTGTAGACCAAATGTTATCCAGATGCTGTGTCAATGGTTTATCTGGTGCTAGAGGGCCACAGGGCGTCCTGTTTTGTTTGTTTTCACTTTGAAATCAGTGACCAATTGATTTGATTACCATAAATACAGTGAGAATATGACTATTGATTGATTAATGAGCAACTGTCCAAAAGTAGCAGACCCCAGCTGTTCTCCAGGATTGAGTTCTTGCACTCCTGCTTTAGGGATATGCCACTGAGTGAAGCAGGCTGTGGGCCAGCCCCTTTAAGGAGTAAAATGAGTGAGGATGACTCAGGGGACTCCATTTTGAAGTGTCCTAATTTGTGGTGTGGTGCAGTGATAAAAAAGGGGACTATTGGTGCATCGCCGACTTGAACATGCACATATTTTTGTGTGGTGAAACACGATTAATTTCATAGCAGTTTGGAATATAGCCGTTGCAGTAGTGTAAATTGAAGTGTTTTACTTAAAATTAAAGCCAAATAGTTTAGAGATAAATATGGCCAGTGGCAATGGTGATGTCAGGTTTGGCCCATTAAAACAGCACACTGAATGTGTGTCTCTCAGCTGTCCCTGAGGGAGAATTTTGTGGCGCACTCTGGAATGAGCGGGATGTGCCCATTGGGCAAGTTTGGGCATGCCCGGAACAGCAGAGCTTCTCAGACACTGTCCTGGGGATTCACCATTTGTATGCTGGCTCTTATCATGGCCAGTCTCTTGACCTATTTAGTTGAAAAAATAGTTCAACCCTAATTATTTCCTTAAATGTAATTTAACACTGCAGGTTTGGTTGGTCATTTGTTTGGCGATGTTTTCAACAAATGGTTTGGCTTCAATAAGCAGATGTGTACACAGTGTTGAATACACCATTGATTTTCCCTGTCAGTATATGTCATGTAATCAACTAGAAATATGACCCCTTTTCTGAAGGAATGATTTGTCATATCGTGCAATAAGAAAATAAAGTAATCCGTTGATCTGAGTAAATGTCCTATGTGAATATTGGACATGTATCCCTCTTGGCATGCATTGCTATTTCTGATGTAATGCAGCCCCTGGAGGGTAAATTATCCCTCACCAGACATTAATAGCACTGTTAAAATGGCTCATTGTAATTCAGTTTCAGCAATTATGATCGTATCAAAAACCAGCTAACACAGGATGACCCACGGACTGAGTTTGAGATCCTGTCCTCTATGACACCCACCCCATCAAAGTGTTCTGTGTAAGGGACCCCTCTCATAAAACAATCAAGCTTAATTTGTGTGAGGGTTTGTTTCCCTGATTGCTTCTGAAGCCGATGCTTGTGTGCTTTTTTCAAGGACGTGACTGATATTCTCTGGTGTCGATGGTCTCGATGCATACTCCCATAACACCACACTCCCACACTCAATCTTAAAATAACTTGTTTACTGTGCAGATGAAGGTGTGAAATACAACAGGCCTGCAGCATGTTTTTTTTTTTTTTTTTTTTTGCCACAGCCGTGACACGATGCAGATGGCATGACGAAACACTGTTTACCCCAGGGGCGTCCAATGGTGTCCGGCGTAAGAGTAGTGTGGCTTCAGGCTTTCATTCTGGTCCAGCTCTAAACACCTCATTCAACTAATCAAGGTTGTCACTCAAAAAAAAAAAAAAAAAAGAGGACAATATAGAAGATCTCACAAAGTCCAAAAACATGGATTACTTACAGCACTTTCTTTTTATTGAACACAGAATCTTATGAATTTTTAGTTCAGCACTCCCCCCTGAATACACAGTACTTTTTGTTGAAGCATCCTGTTCCTCTACCCCTACTACCAGCTTCAACCAGTGGGGTCATTTGATTGAAGTCGAATCAGGTGTTTTAGTGTTGGGCCATAACAAAAGCCTGCCAGCCCTTTCCACATTAGATCGGACACCCCTGTTTTACCCAGATGAAATAAGCCATGGTGGGAGGGGGTACTTGTGTTGAGATGGAGGGAGGAGAACACTGGGGTGGCGTGAGGGCAAGGGAGGGTGATCTGTATCCCAAAATATGTAGCTGTTAGACAGTCCCTGTTAAATCATCATTCTGTCCACATCAGAGTTCAGGTTTTGTAACGGGGGTCTCCAGTTCTGTTGCTCAATATTCACCTTACCTGGAGGGTCTGCTACTAAGAGGGTTCAGTGGTTACCTGGTAAATGTTGTAATGACAAATAGGAATTTCCCTTAACTGTAGTTCTTCGTACTTACATTTTAATGTGTTCAAAATACACAACAGTTCATGGCAATCTGTTTGTGAATCTGACAATCTGAACTAAACCAGGTTAAAAAGAAAAATATTTTAGCTAGTCAATTTGGTAATCAGCACAACACTCCCCTCATTTCTTAGGTGCTGATTTCACAGGTGAAATCAAATCACTAGCTTACTCTATGACTGTTTTGGATCATAATTTGGGATTTTTTTTTACCCTTTTTGACTAAAACATTACAGATCTGAATAAGGCCTCTCCATATCATTTAACCAAACTGGTTTCCTTTTTGGCAGTAAAAGAAAGAGAGGGTACGAAGATGATGACCATGTCACCAAACACCATCGTGTAGCAGAGGAGGTGAGCATCTTCTGACTTCCTGTTTAAGAAATATTACTCCTTCTATCCAGAACAGGGTTCCGCTAGGAAAGCAATTGCAGTTTCTGGATTTCAAGCAAATTTCCGCTTTTAATTAAGTAGCTCAATATTTTATTTGACTTGAAATGTTTGGTAAGTTCATGACAGGCAGCTACATGTTCAGTGTCAAGGTATGAGTCAATTGGAATTTGTGTGTGCAGCTGATTAGGTAATTGAGACTGGGTAACTGGTTGAAACAAAAACATGCATTGACACAAGCCTTTCCAGGATTGAGTTTGCTCACCTCTGCTTGGGAAACTTTAAGTAAGTTATTCTGACAGCACTTGTCTGAGTACCACTTATCTACCATTTTTCTCCCCAAGGAGTGGACTGATGAGGACCTGGAGTCTCTCTGAAGGATGGGCAGAGAGCACATTCTCTCCGAGCCTGATCTCTGAACCCTACAGTAGAAATAACGAGCTGGCCTGTACGGTGCCGAGCTGTTCGACCTGTATCAGTGCCACTTGAATAGTAAAGGAAATGCTTTTATAAAGCTGAATGATGTTAAGACAGGCTGCTGATTTGCAGAAACGCCAGTCGTTTTGCCTCTTCATTGAAAGGTCAAGTCTGCTGTCATATTTCATTTTTTTCCCCAGTGGGTCTTTGTTCTTATACACAGTTCATTTGTTGTACATTTCTTGTGTGAATATTAAAGAATTTGTAAACAGACATTCCCCTGGGTATTTCTTACCACCTCACTTCAGTTTCAATGGATTTACAAGTAGAAATCAGGGCAAACAAACATCTGCATGAAGTCCTGTTAATGTAACTGCACTAAAACTTTACATTGGACAACTACAATCTTTTTCTTGCACCATTCACAATATTACATTGTGATAGTTTTCTTGGTGACCTCCTTCACTAATCTTTTTGTGTGGCACAGTGCCTTATTTCATAGAATAAATCTAGATCAAAATATGATGCTAGATTCAGTAGTTTGTTTTCTATTTTAGAAAAGAGGGACTCAATAACTACTGTACAAAAAATTTTTAATAAGTGCATGCATTACTGATACAATCTTTACTATTCAAAAAGGTACTGCTGTAAACATTTTTAATTTTTTTTTTTTTTTTTTTGCTCTGATTATGTTTTTCCTGGTACCTAAGTTTCAAGGAAGACTGAACCAGGCAATCCAGATAAAAGATCACAACTGAGGAGGGGGGATCTCAACTTTATATACTCATGATTTCAGCAAGAGAATTTATTTTCTGATGTAAAACATCCATAGTTTTTGCGACGACCTCTTTCCTACCTGGTCTGAGACAAAACATTTGCATACAACAGGAAAAAAATGCTACTTTCTCATATGTTTTCATGACCAGAAACAAAACCGTCACAGATTACAGTATAAAAAGCGTCAGAGATAAAATTCCAGTCATAAGAGAAAGGTCATGAGATGACTTCCTGTCAGCTGGCCTTCTTGGGTTGTGTGAATTGAAGGGGGTGAGGGTACGCTTTGGCAACTTGTGCTGAAAACACTCAAGTCTTAGGGTTGCTGAGTTGTTCCACTCCCATTTCTTGGTCAGGAGAAAGAATGTATCCCCAAATCACAAAACCACATACACAAAAAAAAAAAGAAGCACTTCCTGTGCACACAGGAAGTGGGCACAGTTTTCACAATCTCTGGTGCAAAGAGCCAGCTCTGGGACTTCCTTTAGCTTTTGTTGCTGTTGCATAGCTCACATGGTGGTGGAGAGGGGGAATGCAGCAGAGACATACTGGAGGAAGACTAGGTGGAGAAGGGAGGTGGTGGAGGAGATGGGAGGTGAAGCTGGCTTGGGTTGCCATGGAGATGGAGGTGGAGCATGCTACGTCCAATGTTGTGACGACTCCAAATGCGGAGAAGGCTAACTACCTGTTGCTGTTGGACATGGAATAGTGAACTTGTTTCTGCTGGAGGAGCTCTGTGATTGCCAGGAGCTTTTTCAACACATGCTGAAAAACGAAACAAAATACAGACACCCTAGTGAGTGAATTGTCATACAGGGCTGTATAGCATTGCACACCAAGGATTGTCAGACTTTGATACTTGAGAGTCGTCAGTCCAACAGGAAGAGAAACTCGGTGAGTTCACTTTAAAGTAAGTGCTGTAACATCATGCAATCGCTGAGCCTAACTGGAGTAGGACTATGCCCTGTGGCTTGAAGGGACCAGGACGAAGATGTAAAATGTTTTTTTTTTTTTTTTTTCCTCCTACATGTTGGTTCAGGATATTTTGAGAATCTTCATATACTGTTAAAAGCACACATTATCATCTTATAAGCTTTCTCTGAAACACACACTCGAGGGGTCTTCCATATACACAGATACACTCCTATACATGTGATCCCACGCACACACACACACCTGTTGTGCCCCTCTCTCGTTGCTCAGGGTCCGAAGGTCATCTGAATGCGTGCCACAGATTTCGTGCAAGGCGGCGAGGTCGCGGGACAGGTCAGTCTTCAAGTGCTCTGTAGTGTCTGGGAGGTCTGGAACATTCTGTATGGGCAGAACACAACACACCTCAACCCTCTCTCTACACAAGAAACAAGCACACAACGAATCTCACAAACCTATCCTTGTTTGACTTTCTACCTCTGTGATAATGGTTTATCACACTATTTAATACCTTTTTCTAAAATGCTTGTAAATACAATGTAATAAGAATATGCACAATAATTACACTCAAATGCATCTGTAATAATAATGTAATTACAACACTGTTACAGTTAATATAAATTGGGAAATACTTACCCCCAGCTCATCGAGGAACATGATCATGCGGTGCTTATTGTTCTTGATGAATGGGTTTACTCCCTCCATATAAGGCTCCTGAAGGAGAAACCACTGCAATGAAGAACTCATTCGAGAAGACCGTCTCCAGCTAGTTTTACTGCCTGGCTTCATTAAAAAAAATGCTTAGAAAAACAGAAGCTGAGTGTGGTGATGGAGAAATTCAGGGAACCAGCTGGAAAAGTAATGTCCTCTCATTTGTTAGGTAACTTTATGAACAGGATTGATTATTTCAGAAAAAAATTTGCAAGAACATACGGCAAGGCACATGTATTTAAGGAACTGGTTCAAAATGAAAAAATTGAAAACAAAGACAACCAGCAGATTTTTATTGATTAACAGTTTCTGACTGGAACTTCTAGCCCATTACTTCTCAACGTCACCAACAAACACATACAAAGTACTGCACTGACTGCCTTCTGAAACATCTCTCTTTAAATATAGCTTGCTCTCAAGGATTCCCCCAGAAATCTCTGCCAGCCTTCCATTCCCTAATTTATGCAAAAGATCCTTAATGTCTTTTCTTCACTGCACTGCAAATGTGATTATGAACCGTGCCTTTGTTTTCCCCAAATGCAGCGCACACAAACTGTGCTCATATCCATAAAACACAGGCTGTGTAAACATCAAACAGAGCTTTCATTTAATTTTACTTGCCAACGAGCAATTGAGTAATTTTCCGGGGTGCTGTCACAAAATCGCTCGAGCAAGAAGCTCTTACTCCCAGTGAGAGCACACTTTACTGAGTTCATCTGAACAGAATAACATATCTGACTGCCACGCTCAAGAAAAAGATGACAAAACATTTCACATTTGTATTACAGCTTCAAATGCAAATATTTTCTGTGTCTATGTATCATAAAACACATCCTTAATATACATTTATGTAAACCAGGGGTGTCCGAAGTTATCGCAGAAGGAGAGAGAGGATGCAGGCATATGTTCTTGCCCAACACTAACAAAACATAATGAGTTTTTACGTAGTTCACAGAACTGGTTGGAAACACAAATCTTTGAGCAGGAAATCTGACACACTAAAGTAAAATATTCAAGAATATATGTCACTGCACATCAGAGATTATTTTAGGTGGATGTAAGAAAAATTAATTTGATAGCAAAAATACTGTTTTGCTGAACTGTCCATTTTCAGATTCGGATTGTTGTTAAACTTCAGGATGTGATATATCAGCTGAAAATGCCAAAATGACTCAAGGAGGTCTGTAATCATAAAAAACATCCTGTATGAAATTCAGCTCTGTGCACTGCTTTGTTGATGAAATAAAGCAACAATCCCAGATACAGCAACAAGCACACAGGATATTGTGCTTGAGTACAGTGTGTGCTAACCAGATAAGCAATATAAATCAGTCACTATAAACAAAGTTGTGGCAGGAAGCTTCAAACAGAACTATCCTGAGGCCGTCTTTACCTTGGCGCCAAACTCCACCAGGTTGGCCAGGTTCTGGACCGACTTGGCGACTAGGGTGAGGGTGCGGCTAGCCGTCAAAGAGGGGGCGTCTGTCCAAAAACAAACTTCAGTTACTGCCACATTTCCCAATGAGCTTTATAACAGGTAGCAGCAGGTTAGCCTGTCTGTAGCAGGTGGAGATAGTGAGGGGAAATACCACAGGGCTGGCAGCTTAGCATGAACAGGATTTATCTTAACATACAGAGATGGTTTTATGCTGAGGGGGAAAAGGGACTCCCAGCAGCTGCGTGGGAGTCTCTACTATGACAGAGTGTCATACAGTATATACTACAATGAAAGGCAAAAATGTGTTAGACTTTTACTCATACGGACAACCAAAACTAATAGCGACTGATAAAAGGTGCAGATCGACTGACCTGTGGGCAAATCTAAAACCGATGCTCATGGGCAGTCTTTTAGCCAAGCCTCAGTCTTGCTATTAAACAAAGTTCACAAAGCCACCTTCCTGAAACATTTAAAGCAGAATTCTTTGTAACGTATGCACTCACCAGCAATGATGTTAAAAATTCTTGGGTGGAGGATGGCAGGGCAGATCAATCGCAGGAAGACAAAGCCACTGTAAGAAGGGGAAGGTGCCTGAGTCATCTGTTTTTTTTTTTTTTTTTTTTTTCCACTTTAGACATAAGTACTGCTTAAGGACTTAAAATGATGTTTAATCAACTCTGTTTTGTCAAGACAAATGGCAGGTGAAATGCAGTGTCACAAAAATAGATTTTCTGTTTCAAGGAGTTCACTGGGCAAACGGTTGAAACTAAGTTACATGAATATCACTGAAGTCTGTTCTACTGTAAATAAGACTACCACTTATCCAGTCAATGGTTCAAATGTGTCCAGACAAGAGCACGTTGTCATGGCTATTTACCTTACAACCCTCGTCCTCATTGTTGTATTGGCTGGCCATTTCTGTTGCACTGATTTCTGTAAACATCCGTAAATGAACCTCAAGGTCCTGAAATGTAAAGAGGATAAATGTAAAAATAAATGACCAAAATGTTAACCTGTTCCTATTTTGTGGTTTGCATTGAACTGGCTAACAAATTGGAGGCATAGATACAAATCATACGGCATTCATGGCTTTGGAAAATCCTGTAGACATTTGGATTCATTTATTTTATACTCACGGTGGGAGTATCTCAGCAGCCATGAAGATTTTCTCCACCAGCTCTGACAGGATGTTGAGGAGATGCGAAAGATTAAGGTTCACATCCTCGTTCTTCTCTAGTTTAGAAGGGTTCAGCTTAAGAGTGAAATCAGAGATAATGCACTGAACATCAATACTATCATGGATATATTGTATATCAATGTCTGCATACAACATCAAGAGTCCACCAATCAGTTTTAGAGTCCACCAATCAGTACTTCCTTGTTGATCAGGAAAGGTAACCTCCCTGTGTTGGATTCTTTGCCAGTGCTGTGTGAAGTCCTTATTGTCTCACAGACACAAAGAGAGTGTGAGCAACTGCACTCGATCGGTGGTGTACCTCACAGGACTGCTTGCTCTCCATGATTTTCAGGATAGTGTCCTTGAGAGCATGGTGTACGAAGGGCGTGGCTGTGGCCTTCATGTACTGCTCCATCAGGGTGCTCGCCAGGGTGGTGGCGCGGAACAGAGTCGTTGCCTCATCTGAGCGTCAATAGGACACAGTATGTCTCATCTTTACTAGCAATGCACGTTCAAAGTAATTTCTCTTTCATGCATTTTAAAGGGCCACAGTATTACATACATGCAAGACAGCTGTGTTCCAGATTAGCACATTACCACATCAAAACACAACAGCTTTATGTGCCCAATCAATTCTTTCTGCAAGCCAGTTTTGTTATCTGTTTCGTCACTTTTCACAATTGCAGCAAGCCACTTTTATCGAATCACGATTTCCCTGCAACTTTTCTACTCCCAATATTAAACAGTCATTTTAAATATTTATCTCAAAACATTATTGATAATTTTGATTAGAAAGATTGCACCACCAGGGTGGTGTCTATTAACAGGAAAAGGGGCGGACCTCTACCTTCCATTTTAATTTCCCCGTCATTTAGTGTTCTAAGAAGGGGCACCTCCGCCCTCTCATGCCGGAATATTCTCAGGAGAATGCTGGCCAGCAGGGTGCGGTCCTGTCCACAAACATTGGCCAGTGCGTAGATCACATGGAACTCCTTCTGCAGGATGAGCTGTGTCACACACACACACACACACACACACACACACACACACACACACACACACACACACACACACACACACACACACACACACACACACACACACACACAGAGCAACAAAATATGTTAGACAATTTCCTTTGTCCCTGACAAGGATGCAGTCATCGCTGTCACTGCTTACAAAACACAAGTTACAGCATCAGATTCTGGGAAAAGTTGACATGAACTGTGGATACAACAGTCCCAAACAATCCAATGATGTTATGCCGGTGCTGTTATTATTTAAATAAGCCCCACGGAAATTAAAAATTGAAAGAAAGAAAATCATTACATGTGAAAGAAAGTTTCATTGTATGTGCCTCAGGACACAATAAGATCAATCTGAAGCCAAACCACATTGATCAGATTAATTAAAAGCCAGCCAGCCAATCCGATCAATAAGAGCTTTTACTTGGTTCTAGATCACAAACATCAGAGAGATCATGGGGATGTATGTGTTCCCACACCAGGCCATACCTACCTCCTTAAACTCACTGTACTCCTCCTCTGGCATGATCTTCTCCATGGAATAACGTGCCCGCACGCGCAGGGTCCCGGGTTCAATGCCCTTCAGGGGGATGTGGGAGCTGAGGGGGAACCACTCATCGCTCAGCTGACCTTTCTGAAGGCGGTTCAGCTGGCAGCGCATGAACACTGCAGAGGGGAAAGAGATTTCAGAAAATGTTTTCTTTTTTCATATTTTTTTATAATGAGATCTACCATTTATGACCATTGTTTATGTTTTTAGTGAAGGGGAGAGAGGAAAAGGATTTGATTGTCAATTGCTGAAATCTTAAAAACACTGTTTTGAAAACAGAGATCTAAAATCAATAAAAACTGAAATATATTTCATATGACCCTATGTAACATACCTCGGATTAACATTAAATAACACATTTATAAACCATTTTGTAACAATTCAATTATTTATTAAGCAAAACATGATGTAACTAGAAAAGCCCATTTTTTGAAGGCCTACCCTATAATGAAAAATACTCTGCTGATGCTTATGAACAATTTATAAAGTGGTTATGCGGTAGTAATAATGGTGTTATGCACACTTCACAAGCGCTTTAGGAACACACTCTAAATCAGTGGTCCCCAAACTTTTTTGCACCACGGACCGGTTTCATGCAAGACAATTTTTTCATGGACCGGGGGGGAAGGGGGCTGGATTCATTTAATAATATTTCAATTGGCAAAGGAAATTACTAGTGGTATTTAAAGTAGTGTACAGCATGTATTTATCAGAAATGTAAGTATATACTGTACCATCAGCATTATCCGATAGTTCTTGCTATTTTTTTTACGAATTTTCTGAGTAAGTTAGTCGACATTACGTGACCGCAGAACGCATCTCGGGCATTTCCATTAATTTAAACTGGGATATTAGACTTGAATTACGTGATTTTGCTTTATGCGAGGCTTTTCAGGACCACATCTTCGCGTAAAATGTGAATGCACTATTCTACGGACTAACGTAAATAGCACGGACAGTAGCGGTCATTTTTTTCAAAATAAAATACCTTACGGACTTATTTAATTAAATAAAAACTTTTTTTTGCGGCCCGGTACTAAATGACCCACGGCCCGGTACTGGTCCGCGGCCCGGTGGTTGGGGACCCCTGCTCTAAATGAATTGGGAAAACAAACTTACAGATATCACTTTCTTTGCTCTTCTTTGTCTTGTTGCTTAAGCTGATCTCAAATCTGTTGATATCACTTGACAAGTCACTAGGAAAATGAAAAATAAAAACACATTAATAATTCATTGAGACGAAGAATCAAAATTGAACAACTGATCAAAACACTAATATAAAAAATAGTGATCAATCTGAATATGGCATGAATAAAGGTACGGGTGGAGTGACTCACTCAAAGACAAACTCCTCTGTGAACACAGGGTTCTGGCCCTCCCTGGGGTGTGTCTTTGCCACCTGCACGCTGTTCAGGTAGATGTTGCAATAGGGGTTGGTGAAATGTTTGACTGGGAGCTTGTGGGCCTCTTCTACATACAGAACTAAACTGCTGACCTTAGAGGAGAAAAGGACAAAAAACTAAACACACTAATGTACAATGACTTCTGGCACCTTTTTTTTTCATTTTTATTTACTACATTATTATTACATTATTGACTTTTCAGGTTGATGGGGGCGAAACACTGTTTTTATAATGGTGAAAATGCCATTTATAAAATGGATTTCACAATTCAGGAAAACAACACGACAGAAAAAGATTATATGTATCAATTACCTTGAGATAATTCTAGAGTATAGATGGGAAACAACTAATAGTGTGGTTGTTCTTGTAAAACTTGGGTTCGCATGCAGTGCTGCCTAATGACAAATTTTCTTTTCCCACTTACTGTTCACCTTACATTGGCCATGATACAATCAGCATTACAAACCTTAGCTTTTACTACTGTTTTTGCTCTACAAGAACAATTTAGCAAGTTCATTTTCATGATTGCTGAACTTGCCAAATTGTGACAAAGAACACTCAATGAAGAACACTTACTTTTAATTGTGAGCCAAAGGACAAAAGTTTACTGAATCCCAGCCTTTGTTTTTTGTGATGGTGTTTGTTAATTGTAACCAAAATGTACCTGATGCAGAGCTACAAATAGCTGTGGCTGTTACCTGACGAAGCCTCTTGTTAGAAGTTGGCTGTGTTGGCTTCCTCAGATTACTGCACAGTGTCTGTAGGCATTTCATCCAGTCCTGTGGACATTCAGAGATAATTCCATTACCCGTAATGCTACTTAAAACATCTGAGGATTTGTTAAGGGGAATCATGTGTGGATTTAAATGAGAGCATAATCACGTCTGGGCAAAAGTGGCACTTGCAGTATTTTCAAACCTATAAACTTAATCCAATTCAGGGGAATGAATGTAAACTTAATTGTTTTTTTTCCTCTTCCTCAGAGAGCAGATGTGGCATGCAAACCTGGGCTTGCTCGGTTGTCTCGCCAGCGAAGTAGAAAATGTACTGCTCCTCGCTGAAGTGTTGAACCACAATCTGGAAACAATTCGGCCTGCAAAGAGACAAACAAAACAAGGTTCACTCCCTACTGGACTCTTGTGAAATGCTGATTATCAGCTTATGTCCTTAATGGCCTATCCCCAAAGTGGAACAGATAACTGTCCCTAACTCTTCTTATTGGTAGCTCAACTAGAGGAATAAAGTGTTTATCTCAAGGGGAAAAATGCCTCTCTGAGCAAAATGCCTTTTTTATTTATTATATTTCAGACACACAGAAATGGTCATCTTAGGCACCCTGGAAAAATAATCAAAAGTGTGTCATGAAAGCCTGCGAGTGGGGCTGAATGAACAGAGTATACACAGTAGCACACAGCCTTAATAACAAGAATAATAACGGTAAACACGACCCACACAACAAGACTTGTGTGGCTAACATATCTGTAGTATAAGAAGTATTGCACAAGTATGGTATGTTTAAAAACACAAGAGATAAATGTCTCTCTCCAGCCTGGGATCCCCCACCTGCCAAACAGACTGTCGTGCACCCCATACACAGAGCACACGCTCAGGTCTATCAAACCCTTGGGCTTGGTGGCTCGCTTCTCACTCTCAAAGTAGATCAGCTGGGCATCGTTCCCCTCCAGGATGAAGTACAGGTTTTTCCACCTCTTCCCTTTACCTGGAGAAAGGAGTGGGATAAGACAAGGACTATGGGCATGTCCATGCCAAGACCAAGGAAAGCTGTGCCCCTGTCTGGATTTCACCTTTTTGCCATTGCTTATTTTGTGGAATCATTGATGTGATCTGTCGGTTTAGTCACATTTCTTGATAAGTGTATGAATGACTGCCAACAAATTTTCCTCTGTGTGCATACAAGAGATTTAAACATGCTGTAATCTAAACATGATTCAACAGTGGTATATGCAGCTAACTGGCCAATTATACCAGGGTATTTTGCATTTTTTGAGTTGGCCATCTTGTCCAAAGCACTGAAGTCCTTTATCCAATTGCGATAAGATGTTGAAAAAGAAATGTACCCTTGTTGAACAGGAGGTAGCCTTTTTTGACAATGTTTTTGTAGAATGCATCTTTCGTCTTCCGTCGAATTGTGTTATAAATATCTTTTCCATCCACCAAGTCGGTGATAACTTGTTCCTGTTGCTAAGAGACACAAAGGAAAAGCACATATTGACTATCAGTACGCCGCATACTTAAGAGGATAGTCAACCTTGTGTGCGCGCGTGTGTGGCAGCCATTCGCTGTCTCACCCCTACCTGCACTGATACTGGATCCTTCAGGGTGTAGCCTTCCACAATCTGTTCCTTTCTGTAATGATCGATGATATCGTCAACACTGTAGGTCAAAGGATGAAAATAAGACCATTAGTGAATTTAGTCATTTGGCTTTTATTAAAAGTACTCTCAAGTCCTCAGAGTTCAAGATTTCAAGTTCAAAGCAGTCTGATTAGGTACCAGACAAGTTTTCACGAGAGGTCTGCCATGCCATAAACAAGCTTTGTTTTATGGGGCTGATATGAGTAGGGTACAGAGTGGTGTCAATGCTGATGAATCCCTCCATAATTACCTGTTATAATACCTTCCTCCCATCATGTATTGATTGTTGGGGGTGGGGCATATTTTAAACCTTTGGATGTTTTCATTAGTGCGGAAGAACAAGGAGTAGTCCCCTGGAGTGTTGTCCGAAGGCCTCACCAGGAAGCTACAAACCTGACCAACTAAGAAAAAAAAACAGTAGAAAAGTGTAAAGGTTATGCACAAAACATGCTGAAATATATGTGAGAATGATACAGAAACAGCAGTGGATATTTCTCTTTAGGTCAGTCATCATCATCAGTTTTTTGTCTCACACTAATAAATCATCTGTTAATGTACATAGCCACCGCTCCTCTGTTTTTGTCTACAAAAACAGATACCTCAATATGAATAACAGGGTTAATTTCTTACAATGCAAACTGTTAATGAATAACCACCCCACAGACCTGGATGGAGTGCAGTGAAACTTGCACAAAGGACAACAGCTAAAGGGGACGGAGGGTTTTTCAGAGGAAACTATTCAGCTGTGTTGTGATAGTTCTTTAAATGTTGGACCCAAAACAGAGGCAAAATAATCCATACAGAGTTGAAAACAAGCAAAGACATCCCATCATTTCATCAGGCAGGGCTCATGCAGAAAAGGTCGAATGATTCATGCCTAATGTACTTTCATGTGAAAAGGACATAGTTGTGCTTATTCATTCTAAATTACATGTATCACTTCTTGTGGGGGGAGCATTTTATTCAACTTAGATTCTGCTTCAGGTGGTGATGCTGATGCTTTTGTTGAACTAAAAGCAAATTAATACGCAAAAATGAAGCTGTATTACCTCAACATTACTTTTTTGTTTCCAGTGTCTGACTCTTACATAAAGGGCCAACACATGCTTAATTTCAGCTGAATGTAACCCTGACATTACTTGCTTTTGCAACATAACTAATGTAAAGATTTCAAAATTGCAAGTGTATTGGGATATTTTGGGAGAAGGATAATTTCCTTGTTTACATGCATAATCTGTACGCAGCAGTTGTTGGCTTTATGCAGTTAAGAGTTGGAGGTGTCCAGTCTCATCTGAGGACTGGTGTGACTCCAGGTTTTTGCTCCATCCCAGCACTAAAACTACTGATTCATGTGGTCAAGGTCTTGACTAAGGATCATGGTTAGTTCATCAGCTGAATTAAAGAGTAACCCTCTCTACCCCTAATTGTCTAAGAACAGACACCCCAGATTAGTTAAGCGTGTGAAACTGGAGGGCCATGTGAGTTCTTCTCTGTGTTCTCTTTAAGCCAGGGCAAGGAGATGGGCAGTACCTGTCATCAGCAGGTTGTAAGCTTCCTGTTTGTTGATCTTCCCATGATACCAACTGCAAAGAGAAAGAGACGGAGAGATCAGGGGAAGAGGAGGGGCAGGGCAGAGAGGCTAGCTAGCGCGTATCAAGACTACATGTGTCACAGCTCCATGACTCCCGCTTAGCCCATGGCAGTGCATGACACTACCACTCCTCTTAGACAAGAAATATTTCCCAAACCTCACCCTCCAATCAACATTAAAAAATGACAACAAGAAAGGGCTACCTCCCAGCCAGGACGAATTGTCGCATTATATCATTTTGATTGGGCCTGAAAGAGACATGGATTTTACGGATTCGAAAGGAGACGAGTGGAGGTGGGGGTAGCAGCATGAAAAATTGTCCATGAGGAACAATTTGATACAGACCGTGTTTGACATGGACATTAGAGTTTAATACGTTCTGTGGTAACTTGTAAATTTACAGTCATATCAAATGATAAAACTAAGTTAGACAGGGGGGAGCTGTCAGTAAAATATATATGTGCTGTTTACATGTCAAAATGTTAGTCTGCACCAAAGCACATGGCTCCCTGTCTCCAAGTCATCAACAGTCTTATGGCAAGCAGACCTGCTGGCTTAGAGGCATCGTTTTTACAGCAGCTGCCCATTTGCATTTTATCTGACTCATGTTCCATTGTTTTTTTTTTTGTTTTTTTTTTAAATAACAAAATTTCTTTTTGACTTGAGGTTGTGGCTTTGTTTTTTTTGTTTAATTATGACATCTTGTTATCATTTCCTTCTGCATTTCCATGTTCAGACATTAAAAAAATATCACTGAGTCATTCTGTCCTCGTCTCACCTTTGGCAAGATATGACGTCATGCACTTGTGTATGCGCACGCACATGCAGATGCAGATGCAGATGCACAGGCACAGGCACAGGCACAGGCACAGGCACAGGCACAGGCACAGGCGCACGCATGCACAGGTAGACACATATCCAAAGACTTGTTCTTTTCTTCACAATTAACAGTTGTTTTAAAGAACCACAGAGTTTCAAGGAGTTCATGGGTGCATGCATGTGTGTGCAAGTGTGTGTGTATATGTGTGTATGCGCGCATCTGGCAGCTTGTATAGATGTTTGTGTCAGTCTATCTGTATCTGTGCATGCCATTGGTCTGTGTATGTGTTTGTTTTGTTGGTAGCATTTTGTCATCCTAGCAGTATAAACACTAAAAAGTGTCAGTGGTATGATGTGTAACAGTAATTGGGATCCCACACATTTCATTGTTCTAACATGAAAGCCATTTTCAGGTGTTGATACAACCTGGAAAACTAGAAAGTGCATAAGACAGACATTCAAATTGCAGCCCTGTAATTGTTGTGATAACAGACTCAAATCAACCACGAATCTCTGAATTACACCAAAAGCATTTACAATTTATCATGTTCCCTTTTGTTTTTGTAAACAATGAGCCTAAATCTCTAGATGATTAAACTTTTTATCTATATACTAATTACTGTTCTCTCAGTTCCAATATCATTCTTCCTTTTTGACATGGTTCATCATTTCTTGTTTCAAGAGAATTAAAGATGTTTTTTTTAATTATTATTTGAAGATCTGCACAAGTATATTGCACAGAGTTAGTCTGGAAGAGAAACCCTTAGGCTAATTCAAAAACACTGTCAGGACTAATTTTCTTGCAACCAGTTGTTTTGCATGCAACCACACAAATGAAAACTAGTGTAGCTGTTGCACATCAGTCTTCAATCGTTATGTGCAACCCTTTGCAGAGTACAAATTAAACAAACGTCAATACACATTTCTGAGAGGGGGAAAAATACTTACATTTTCCCCTCATGTGGATCCTCCTCTCGCCCCTGAAATAAGGATAAACATAATTAAACCTGATAATATTTTTGGATTCAAATAATAAACAAAAGCTGTTCCACCATAAACGGGTGAAAGACTGCAAAAAGTGTACTATGAAAAACTGCGCTGCCAAGTGGCATCAGCCAAGCCAGTTTCTTTATGACAACTAAGGGATGTTGGTAGCAAATCAAACATCTGTCTGTGAATTGTGTATTACAGGTATAAGTTGGGCAGGTATAGGTCACTCTGTGAATTCTGAAAACATTTCTAAGCTGGCAAGGTAAAAATCCCCAAACATGCCAGAAATCAAAACAAAGTCGAGAGATTTGATAAGGATTCAAATTCTTTTAACAGGTGATTTGATGTCACTTCTCATTATTCCAAATGTTTCCGTTATTACAAACCTCCAGTCTTGAATTGTTTGTATCCAAGAGCTTCTAATGTTTTTGTAAAATCACTGAAAAGTGTTTGGCTTGGTATGGAAGGCCTGTGTGCAGTGATCTGTGTACTCACCACTTCCTCCACCAGGTCCTCTACTATAAGGCCCTGCTCATCCGTCCGGACATTGGTCACCCACATCCAGCCATCCTCCAGTTCATTGTGAACGATAAACATGTCCCCTTTTAGGAAACTGACAGAGCAGGAGCCAAAATGGTTACTTTTTAATGAACATTGCAAATGCACAGATCACTATAAAAGAAATGAGATAAACTGATACTGAGCGGCAGTTTACAGTAGTTAGGGAACTGGGGTTATATCTCTAAGTTTGTACATTTGATAACCCAGGGAGGGCACTGCTGTTGTACCGCTGAGCAAGTTACTTCACCTGAATTGCTTCAGTAAATACACAGGTTCGACAAGGTTGCTTGTCGGCCTGTTTTTATGACTCTGTAATGGCACCATTCTGGCTCAAGGGGTCTCCCGTAGGCCAGGGCCATGTCGATTCATGCTTCAGCAGAGATATCCTTTCACAGGAAAGGATGGATTGGCAGGAAAAAATGGGTTTTGTATTTTTATATGTGAATGAATGTGTGTGTGTGTGTCTGTGTGCAGAAAGATCTTCAAGCAGACATTGCAGACATCCAGAGTATTTGAAAAAATATTTTAAAAATTCTTTGCTGAATGACAGGCTATGGCAGAGGGGTAATTGCTTTAATTCAGATTTCTAGAGTTGCATCAAGGCTAGAGACAGTGACCCTGTGAACCAAGACTAATGTCTGATTTTATTTTTAAAAATGTCGAAGGGCTGGAGAGCTGCTTCGGAGCCCAGACCACCCACCTGATCTCATCCGTCTCTGGCACTTTGGTGTAGGGCAGGATGGCTCTCACCCTCCGCCTGTCCTCCACTGGCTGCAGAGATAAACGAAAGACAGGGATTCACTCAATCCTCCATTAATCATCAAAAATGATTATGCTCAAGACGATGATAATGAATATGCCCAAGATGATGAAGATGATGATGGATATTATTATTATAACACACAAGGTTTTTTGCCCCAGGCCAGATCCACTTTTGTCCTGAATTCCATATCTGCAATAGTGCACAGATTTCCGAGGTCCTATTCACTGAGGGTGTGGTGCATTTTAAGTCCCCTCGGTGGAGGAAGAGAGACTTCACACGTCTGGCTAACATCTCAGTTTAAGACGAAGAAACAGCCATATGAATAAATAAGCTTAATCATAAGTATTGGATAAAACTGATCAATGACCCAGTTTATTTGATACTTCCCCTACAATCCTACAGGATAAATCCCACATACTCCTCCAGGTCTTCATACTAAGGAATCCTCAATACTTTAGCTCAAGTCTGGGAGCCAAAGATTCACAAGTCCAGAGAAACAAAGCCAGTCTTAGTGCAAGGGAAAGAGAGGCCATACAGCATGTCCTGGAGTGAGCTGGAGGTAATACCGATGACTGGTTAACACCGGAATCACCGAAGGAACCTCTATTGATGCAGGCTTGCCAACATGGGCTGTCCTGGAGTGACCTAAAGCTATTAATGGTCTCTAGTTAACATGGGAATCCCGGAAGTGATCTACTGTTATTAATAGTGCCCAATTTAGACCGTATTCCCTGTCGTAACCCACATTTATTTATTGGTCACTAGATAACACCAGTGTCCTTAGAACAGGAATTTCAATATCTGGTCCTGTAGGACCACGGTGCATGCAGGGTTGTCTTTTCCTTTCAATCGGCAACCAATTTAGGCCATGAACAAGGTGCGTAGACTCGTCGGCCAGTCAATGATTGAAACACACATTCGTTTGTGTTTCAATCATTGAGATCCCTGGCCTAAAGTAACCTGCAGTTCTTAATGGTAACTGTACGTAGAATAGTTCGTATGACAGCATGGTCTGAAGTACACCGAAGTTAACATAGACAAAATAATAAAAGGATTATATTACAGCTATAACAAATTAGTTGAGACATTGCACATTGTTAGAATTTCTACAAGTGACGTAGTGACGGAGGGTGTGTTTACATAACAATGAATTGGATGGTTAGCTCTTGATTCCTCTTTCTTACACACACACACACACACACACACACACACACACACACACACACACACACACACACACACACACACACACACACACACACACACACACACACACATATTCACCTCAGGTGGAGCCACAGGTGACAGCAGCTTCTCTCCTTTAAGCAGACAGGATACATAGCTGTAATAGCCAATCAGGTCAGACAGCGAGGAAAACCGCCTCCCACCGATGTAGTAATCCCCACACATGGCTATTATTCTGTGGACAGATACACAAACTCGCTTTACCATCTCACACACACAAAAGACATCCTCCAAACTGTTCATGGCCTAATCACCATGGAGAATCTGCTAGCAAACCAAATAGAGAGTTTATCTTCAAAAAAAAAAAAAAAACAGGACTACTGATATCATCTGTTCCAGAAATGTTACTTTGCATTAATATTTAATTCTTACACTCTGGTTGGCAGTAATATAGGAACAAAGTGATTGGAGATTGTTTGCGTACAGTCTCTTCTGCATGATTACCACCATCAAAAACAAAATCAAATATATTCAAATGAGAAAATGAATAATGAAAGTGGAAAAAAATATAAACAATCATAAGAACTACATGATATAGTAACAGCAGAGAAAACTCAAATCATGTGATGAGCTGCCCTAACATCTTCCAGTCCTGATAAACAGGACTAAAGGTATGCCCTAATGTGCTTTGTCTTATAAGAACCACCATGGCATTGGTGGCCACACAAGCTGTAAAACACCCTAGCTTTAATGAGCCGAATGTTGTTAAAAGACATGAACTGCAGCGAGGCTAACCAGATGCCTCCTGCTCATGACAGCTAGTGCTACACCTCACCACCCTTACACTGATCTCATTTTGCTATAAACGGATTATGAGGGATCGGGACAGAAAGTGCAAAGACTCAGAAACTATGGTGGAAGGAGCATCCTGAAGAGCGGAGTCCTGCTAGACCACCTAAAATGGATGGCCTCCTCTACTTTTTGGGTTGAATGTTTTTGGTTTTCCTTTTCGAGTAGGCCTGTGTCGAGGTCTTTTTGGGCGATGGGTGAATGTAGAGAATCAGAGTGGCTCCTGAAACTGTGGAGGTACATACAGGCCCACTTCAAACAAACTGACTTCTACATCTTTCTCAAAGAAATACTCATAAAACAGAAGAAGGTAAAGGAGGAGTTCATGGAAGTAAATGGAAAAGTTATACCTCCCCCATTTTTTCAGCAACTTTATCAACAGGATAGTTATGTTATATCTAGTTATGTGGGAAATCATTTCTGGAGGAAAACTGACTTTCACAGCAAAAATACTCTTTCTGTAACTGGCATACTAATTTCCAGACATTTTCAAACTACAGGGTATGCTTAGTATGGATCAAGTGGGTATGTTGGAGATGAAAATATAATAGTACAGTGTTCTCTCCCTTCTCGGCTTCACTCCTGTTTATCACAGCAGATGTTAACTTAGATCTTCACACAAACTTCCATTACCTGATGATGTTGGGAGCTCAGTAAAACATAAAAGGAGCTAGGAGCCCCTTTAAACTGCAGGCAAATAAAGAGCCTGTTCTTGTCATTATGTACCCTAATATTCGTATGTTTTAAGAGGCATGTACTGAAATGTGCTGAAGCAGCCTCATGAGCGGCCGCTCTGCTTTCAGTCAATTAAGAGTACAGGCGTGTCAGAGTGCAAGGGTTCTGCCACAGAAGCCACGGGTTTTTTAACACACGTGGGCGGAACAACGCCGGCGTCGCTCCAGCATGTCCTGTCTGCCAGTAATCAGACATCTAACAATAGCGCCCCTGTCTCCCCTTTTTCTTTTTTTTATGTTTTCTTTTTCGGTCATCCTGTGTCTGGGGCCAATGTCTTGCAGCCAAGCCAAAATCAACTCTTCCTCTCTCTCTATCACTCACTCAGTCAGCAGGCAAAAAAAAACCTTTAGCACAAAGCTATATGGCTAACTGCTCAGTCTTTCTTGTCTTGGAGAGAGGTCCTTCCTATTCAGTGTGTGTGTGTGTGTGTGTGTGGCATGCATGTATATATATAGTGGTCTCCATCACAGGTCCACTGGCATGCTTGCTGATTTAAGTCCCTGTGATATACACATAATAACATTTACTCATTTCAATTCAAAGTTCCAAAGGAGTCTCAAACTCTTAAATAATGGGATGTGAATTCTGGCCACTCTGGGGTTAATGCAACCTCCTTTTAAGTAAATGAAGCTGTGATAAATAAGTTACATCTAAACCAGTTGTGACATCTAGCAAGTGCTGAGTTAAACTCTGCGCTGGACCTTAGAGACAAGAGGAATTTGGGCAAAGCAATGTAAGGAGATGCAGCACAAACAATTCTAAAATCAGTCAACAGCTGGTAAAATGCACTCACTACCAATGCAAGCATGGTAGCAATATGTCATTATCTGGCTTTGACCAGTAGTTCATTGCCAACTGGATGCCATTATCAATTCAGTCAATCTTATGTCGGTTTACAGTCTTTTGAGATTAGAGGAGGCCCTCGGGTTAAGACAGTCTCGAGTTACGTCATTTTGTGGTTACGACGCACTCCCATAAATTTCTTAAAAAACCTAGTTTCGACTTAAGTGGTTTGATTCGTAAATACGGCCACAGAAGTAAAGGTAAGGAATTGTTCTCACTTTTTTTTTTTTTTACTACTGTTTCATTTAATTACTGTATTTTATATGTCCTTCATGTGTTGTGTGTACAGTGTGAGTGACTTAAGGTGTTAATTTAGGTATAAATTCCAACTTGCGTCAAAAATCGGTTTACGACACATCGCAGGAACAGAACTCGTTCGTAAGTCGAGGACTCCCTGTACTACTAGGGCTGCACAATATCACAGGTTTCATTTTCACAATAGATAATCATTTGACCAGGATAAATATGCATTTAGCTTGATGCGTCTTTAAATGTGCTCTGTAGCCTGCTTCACAAAGATCTAGTCTATTACCTCACGAGAATTGCGTAGGCGGAGTCTGTGGCCGGCACAAAGTTAACTTGCTGGTGAAAATGGAGAGTGTGACAAGCAAAACTGCAGATGGCAATGTTAATAATTTAATCCCAAAAAGAAAGCTGCATTCAGTAAACACATCAGTCGGTTTACTGATGGATGTGCTTGACTTACTTTCTATTTGTATTTATTGAAAGTCGGCCGCGCTTCATTCAGACTTGAGACCGCAAGTTGTATCGGGATATGTTATTGTTATCACCAAAAGGTCTAAATTTATTGTGATAACATTTTAAAGGCTTATCGTGCAGCCCTAATTACAACTATATTGGCACAGCGTGACCTCAGAAAAACAATTTCAGATTCTAAATTTGAAAGTAAAACATACAATAATACTGTTTATCCACAACAGGAAGTGAAATCCTTATTACATCTTACATTTTGGTCCTATTTCCACAAAACTAAATTGTACATTTTTGTTGTTATGTTGCATTTTGGAGAATTTCCCTAAATGGAACAGTTGGATCACTTGGCTCAATACTAAATCTTGACACTGGAGTATTGGGAATATTTCCCTTTAATAAACATCAGCCAGTAATCCCTGGGGCTGATCTTGAGTGGGAGGGTGAGAGCTTACCTGAAGTGGTTGACCACGCTGGTCATACTGAGGAAGGACAGGACAAAGGAGCCAGGCCGGCGGTCACTCTCCCTGATGAGGTAGCTTCCCGGGGTCCTGGCCTGGCGCAGGCGCTCCTCAGCGATGGTCCGGTCCAGTTTCCCATGGTACCACCTGCAGAGAGGCACAAAGCAGTTACTACCTGGGCTCCTCAATCATCCAGCAAGAGCAGGTGGAGGCGGGGAGAGCATTTTGTGGCAGCAGGCAAAAAAAGCACACAATTTAACTTCTGATGATAGTCCTCTATGAAAACTTTGAATAGTTGAATCATGTGTTTTAGAGCTGGGCCTAGGTGTGGTTGATGCCTTTTATTCAAGCTAAGCAATACAACACCCGCTTACGGTCTTCACAGAAGTATATAATCAGTTGTTCGGATGAACCTGGCTGCCAAATCTTATCCAGAAAAGGCTGGTCAGTGAGGTTGTGGCCTTTCAATAAAATGTAATTACCTATTCATGGTCCTAAATGAAGACGTTGATTAGTTGGATCCAGTGTTTTCGTGCTGGGTTAAAGTGCTAGTAAGTAGAGGGCCAGTGTGGGTACAGGTTTTTGTTCTAACCCAACACTAAAAGACCTGATTCCCCTAATTAAGGTCTTCAAAGAATAACAAAACATCAGTTGATTAGATTGTCGTGTTGGGCTAGCACAAAAATCTGCCCTTCTGGGATACCACATAACACCCCTATGCTAACACCACACACTAAAACCAGGTGTCTCTACAAACACCTGGCTTTGCACCTGTGCCTGTGTTCAGGATGACTCTGCTCACACAATGCTGACCTCATGGGTCCCAGAATTCCATTAGCAATGATTCTCTGGTGGACAGAAAAGGTATTTTATTGGTTAACTGGAGACAGTGTTGTATAGCACACCCACAATCAATTAGGTTCATTAATTCTCATCATTAGTGACCAACACATGTCAAACAACATCACAGACGTCATTGCTGTGTCAGTATTTTCTGGCTTGGGCCCTGATATCTAGCACACTTACACCATTTACTTCTGTCAGATATTCATGAGACAGGCAATAAAATACTACTCTCAACATTAACCCTTCTGAAATCAGAAGAACACAAGTGAATCCCATGGTGAAGTAGGGTCCATCTTTAACAGCAAATTTGCTCTCTTAATAACACCAATTAACCAATGTTCAATGTTTTAGAACAAACAGAAATACACAAAGAAATAGCCTTAATCCAAAATAAGAAGAGAAGCACTACACAGACTCATGTTACTCCCCCATATCCTCATGCCCCACTTAACAATCTACATTTCTGAAACAGACACTGAATGTAGACTTCTTTACTGGCACTTTATTGTAAAGACTTGTCTAATTAAAAAAGTCTTTTAAGGAAACCAGGAATTTGAGATTCAGACCGGGGCAGAATTTGTAAAGAACACTGTCATTCTGTAAGGTGCCAGGGGGGTACAGCATAAAAGCTAAAAGCTTTCCTGCAGCAGCTGCATAATCCAAAACCCTGTGCTTTTTGAATTAATCAGAAGGTTTTCTCACAACAGTGATTAAAGTTTGAGAAGGCCCTGGTTTAGAGGACCAACAAGGCTGGGTTCAGAGGCATGCTAAAGTGAATCTGAGAGCATATTTACAACAATACAACAACAAGAGGGTGAGACTGGAGAGGAGGTGTGCGTCTCATTGGTTTAGAGTGATGAATGTGAATTTAGAATGGACACATTTAGTTTGGTAGGGGTGTGAATTAGTTGTGTTTAATATGTGCATGTTGAGGTTATGTTTAATAGCAGCATGAAACATTGATTTGAGAATAAGGTATCCTGACAGCAAAAATGGTTGAGGTTGCCAATTGTTACCAATAACTCACTCATTTGAACAGACAATTTGGTTTAGCTGTAAAGAGCAAATTCTTTATTGACTGGTTGCAAAAAAGTCATTGACCAACCACTACATTCTTCTAAACCCAATTTTGATGTCATGGTACCTATTTTTCCCCATCGGTATCATGAAACTCTGCCATTTCCAAGGGGCATGGGGGTGTGAAGAGACTGCTTTTGAGACAGGTGGGGTGACAGTATACTTAGAATGGGTGAGAACAGGACGCATTTGGGTGCATGTGTGGAAGCAGCTCAGAGAGGGCATTCTGTGAAGATGGGGTGTTTAGGCGGGGTGTTATAAACACATGCATGAGAAGGTCTTGCTGAATGGTGTGATTAGGACCCAGAGCAGAGTGGCTCTGGATATGTTGCTTTTTGTGAGAAGTGTGTCGGGCTTTATAAAAAGGCTATGTGGGCTCCCATCTGCTCTCTGCCTGCTGAAAGCAGCTGAGGGGAACGTGCAGCAGGGAGTTGGGCTTTGCACGGCTTGGTGAACAGGGGCCGAGAGGGGCTTCGGGTGCCGCCGGCTGGTTCAGGGTCACAGCGCTGCCTCGCCGGCTCCAACTAACTGACTGACTCATAAAACAAATTAGCGGTCGTTCTGCAAATAGGAGACAAACCATATGCGCTACCTAAGATGACCTAAAATGCAGGCTACCCAAATGTTAATGTTAGCCTGCATTGTAATGTAAAACAACTTGTATGCATGTACCCTAACTACATCTACCTTATATTTTGGACATACACAGGCAGTTTTTCTCAGGTGTAAGGCAGTCTAATAAATCCATATTCACTTGCCTGCTTTAGCTTCTTGTGGTTTACTGTATGAGCCTGACCATCTTAACATAGCATAGTCTCTGTTGAGGAGCAACTACAACATGTTGGTAATGGCAAGAGAGCGTTCATACAGAAAAGAATGGCTCATTAAAAAAACGGCAGCTCTTGCGGGGGTTTAAACGAGCCTGTAGCGATGCCCGCTCCTGCACACTTTCTGGGTCACGTCCGTGGATGTGATTTGTTTCCTCCACAGCACGCAAGGCTATTAAGACACAGGGAAAACAGCCCGGGAGATGGTGTTTTAAAGCTGGATCCCCAGTCCCCAGAGGATTGATGTAGACTGTTCGGAGAATTACAAAGGGCTGAACAGAACATGCCGGAAACTATGGCTGAGCTTGGCTCAGCACACTGCACAGCAAATCTAACTGTTCAAGTAGAAAAACAAAATTTACATTAAGCGCAGGCTTACTCAATGAGTCTTGCGTAGCTTGTTATTTTTTAAACTTACGATGAATTTATTTTGTGAATATTTACTGAATGAGAACATCAGAAACCTGACCAGTTGACTCTACGAGTAGTGTCAAAACCATGAATCAAACCTGCAACCTCTCAGGAGCACAGTTCCATAATAATTACACTATACGGCTTCTTATTTATCAGCTTCCTATTTAAAGACAAAAACAACTTAAACACTGATGATTCTCCCTCCTGAGACACTTCAAGGATTGAATTACTGCTACTGCCTTACAGATAAAACTGCTCAGCATTTGTGTGTGCTTTTCATTAACTTGATTCATAAAAACGTAACAAAAAACACAAACAATGCACACTGGTATAGCTGGACTTAAAACTCAAAGTTATCTAACAGACTCCAGTGTGCTTTGAACAGCATATAATCAGAAACACTTGTTTTATTCCTCTTAACGCAGAATATAGCATGCATGTTCATGTTTATTTTGTTATATGCAACATCGTTGCTATGGAAAAGGTGATACAAGCCAATACATTATGTAATAAAACAGATTAATGTGCAATAGAACTGTATTGTCCATAATGTGCATATAATATAAACCTTCCTTCAGTACTCAACCATGCTGTTTGTACATATTTGACATAAAACTATTGCATTAAACTTAAGGAAAGCACTCATATTTTTGAGATATTTATTAAATCATGGGGAAAATATATTAAGTCTCATTATCTTGAAATCGAATAAAGCCACAATACAATTCACACATACATTTATCTTCTAATACGTCAAAATCAGGCAAAGATAATCGGACAACATTGCAGTAATCTTTTCAGAGCAACCTTGCCAAGTATAGAAACTTCTGCCCTGCTCATTTTTGCAACACTCAGCGATGCTACTGCAAAATTTTATTAATCACATGTCTGATGAAAATTAGATGTAAGCTACATCGTTATAAAGAAATTGACTAATCAGCTATATCAAGTTTCCAAATTTCCTGCCTCCTGCGTGGTTTACGACTCCTGTAACCAACAGTTCTGTGAATTTTGGTGGGATGGCATTTCAGCCAATCAAAAAGCAAACAATATCCTGCCTCTTACATGATGCAAGGCAACCTCTGTCGCACAAATGTGAGACCTCAAAAATCCCGGCTGCATAACCGAGTGGCAGTCTGCACACATGTTTCATATATTGGTTTGTAATGAAGCATTTGATGGTTGTCATGTCCTGTCCATGTCCAGGGTTTTATTCCCACACTGCATGGTTGGGGGGGAAAAGAAAGCACATCACAGCTCTTACTGGTTAATTAGTTGTCAATATGCCCACACATTCAGAACTGCTGCTTACGAAAAAATTCCTCAAGTATACACATTGCCTAATCTAAAAAGTTTCCTCGCTTGACAGTATAACACTTTGGCTATAACAAGCCTGGGCCATCATAGTTTATGGCATAAATTTGAAATGTAGTAAATATTCAATTTATTTATTAAGAATTTCTTATTCATTTCTTCAGAAGGAAGCTTGTTTCTTCTTAATAATAGTGACTAAATTCAGTTTATAGAAAGAATGTGAACTTCCTGATGTGTTTCCATGTCACATTGCTATTGTTTCAGCCTCAGCTTCTTATTTTAAGTAGGTTCTTTCGAGTGATTACACTTATGAACGTGAAAATAACCCTGCTTGCACATACACACCCTTCTTTCACAGTCTGAAGGACAGGCAGAATAAAAATATTTTACTGCAAGGCAAAAAAGGCAAAAACCAATAGCAATGTAAAGGTCCCCAATGAGGGGCAAGCATGGACACCCCAACTTTGTTTCCTGCGCCTACAATCCACTCCCTTTCAGCTGCAGCCCGACCGGGCTAATCATACCATTTGTCAAGTCAATTACAGCAAGCCTTCTAGAGCCTTTTGAAAAAGTATGAGCTACATCACACTTAAGAGGGTCTTAAGGCAGCACTGAAACCATACAGCTTTTTCCACTGCTGTCACAACAAGAAAAAACACCTCCCAAACCCCCCCCCCCTCCCCACTTTCAAAGGAAGACCTAAACTGAGATGGTAGAGGTAATCTAACCTCAGAACTCTTGGGAAGCACCCTGACTTCCTCCAAAGTGTGGGTGTGCAAGAGGCCCCTTCATATGTGTTTGAATGACATTTACATTCAGGAACTCAGCAAGGTGTCCTCATGTGTGTAAGAGCCTTACAAAAACACATACAAAAAAATGTGAGCTAAAGAGCATAGATGAAGCCACGTTATTGCTACCAACTGTTCTAGTCATCACATGAATTTACAGCATAATGTTAACTTTGCTCTGGTTTTGTGATGCAGGTTTGTACACTTCGCAAACCTCATCTGAGAGAGCTCTGCTTGCGTGACAACAGCAAGCCATAAAACTCAGATTAAATCTTCAAGTCTAAGGAAAAAAGGACAGGCTGCAAACTGATGGTTCCTCTCATGAACTATTCAATGAATCACTCGGCTGTAGAATTTCACCCCCATTCTCTGAACTCTCTACAGTCAATTTATACTGTATGTTCATGTAATATACCACAAAAGTAAGAAAAAAAATTAAATGATCATTTATATTCAAGTTAGCCAAACTCTCACAGAACAGAGAGAGGAAAGAATACCCTCAATAATAATATACAATAATATAATTAATGTAGTCTGTACTCAGACATCTCTTGCAAATAAGGAATATAATATGGGTATACTGGAGAGGCCTTTTTACTACACATTTAACATATGAAACCGTGGATATAAGCATTATCTAGCTGTCAGGAACCATAGTTCAAAGGACATATCAGCCACTCTGTCATTTTCCTAACACAGCTAACTATGTGTCATCCTCTATCAGCTCCAAGCTGTTCTCTGCTGCAGGTTTCAGCTGCTGCACACGCAATAATACAACTGCGATGAGTTTATTTATCCATCGACCGATTAAAACACACATACTGCCATACATCCATAAATATGAGCCATGTATAAGATATAGGAACGACTACATAAGACATTGTTTAGTGCCACAATTGATTTATTTTTAGTTCCAAATAGCCACCTAGGAGATCAGCTCTATAAATTATTTACAAAAAAAGCTCTCTCATAATCTAGGCCCGAAATGTTATACAGGAAACAAAAGCTTGAGCCATACTCTGGGTGCTTTCTCCACCTGCTCTTTCTGAAAGACGTGACAGTCTGCTTCATACCAACACAAGCACTTTCTTCTGAAAAGAGAAAGGAAAAAAAAAAGACAGGCCATCGTGACCTTTGAGGTTAGCTTTCAACCACTATGGGTGAGAGACGGACTTGACTGCTCAATTTGTGAGGCTACGAAGGGCTGGGGACTGGGGGCTGAGCTGCTTCTGAAGTGCGGAGAAGCTTTCTCCCTGTTGATGGAAGCAGCTCTGTTAAAACATCTCCAAAGACATATAGTCACTGCTCATCAGCATCAGCGGGTGAAGGGGAAACCGCGGCGCGGCTGCACTGGCCCGGCGCTGCCGGCTGTCAGCAGCGAAAGCAAGCCGATGCCGTTTTCGTCTCATAGCTATTCTCCTTTTAATGTTCCACCCTGCAAACATGTATGGAAGACATTTTTAAGGAATGCACTTATTTTGCAATAATCCAATACGAACAATTGTTTACAACTTTTCACACTGCAAAAAAAAAAGAAGGTACGAGGTAATATTCTGTCATGACAATATAATTTGATACAAAGCTTTCAATTTATTCTGCAAAGAGGAATACTGTTGAGGCATTGTTTATACGGCACAAAAAGAGGGGTCACAATGTCTCTTTAGTAAAAGCAGGAAATCAGAAGACATGACACAAATTAACTGAATGAGAAATAAGAGATCCTACTTTACCAGTGCCACAAGCAAGACTGCTTATACAAATGTATTCCAGTTTCAAACATGTAGGTTACCTAAAACTCATATTAAAAGGTAACTGTCTTTGCTGTACTGATGCTTGACGTACCAGGACGAGCACTCCTTGTCTGTGAGACACCTTCCCAGTAGAAAAAAAGAACAATAAATAAGCTTAAATAAAAAAAGTAATTTTCCCTGTTGTTCAGGATACTGTAAACATAATGTTGAAGCCATACTATAAAGCACTTTGGTTAAAGAAGGATTGAGATATTTTACTGAGCATACTAAATCCCACAAAACAAGCATCACCTTTGGCAAACTGACCTAGAAGGCATGAGTAATTCCAAAAGCATGTCCACATGTCCACATCATTCTTATTCACAACGGAAAGACAGAGGAGAGGATCGGGAGAAAAGGGCAAAGGGAAAAATCCTCTTCGATCCGTTTTTTCCCCTTGGTTTTAAAATCGACATTAGTGGGGATCGGCGTCTGCGACTTACAAGGAATTCCTTTGCTGCATGTCCTGCTGGCTGCCGAGCTCTCTGAAGGTAAGGCTGCTTCTCGGCTGGCGGGGCACATGAGTGGCTCCAGTATGATTCCCCTAGTCCTGCCAGGCATTACTGACACGGCTCTAATTCCTCCTTCACCGTCTTCCCTGGAACCTGCTGCTTCACTAAACTCATCATCGCGCTCCGGGTCAGTGAGCAGCGTTGTGCTCTCTATGCCGAGAGGGGAGAGAGGCACAAAAAAAAAGGAAAAAAGAACCCATTCTGCGAAACTTTACATATGCTCTGTGTCCGTCATCATCGTTTGAGAGTGCGTGGGCTCATGCGCGTAGGTTAGTGAGACAAGCGGAGACGTGTGAATTCAAATTTCAAATAAATTGCTTCAGAAGAAAAAAACTGCTCTGCAAAACTTCATATATTATCAATATTCAGTTTCGACATATGTGTGAGTGTGTGTAGGGGGAAAGCAGGGGAGATAAACTTAAGTAACCGGGAATAAAAAATAACCAACACTGTGAAGCTTCAGAAGTCCTTTTTGTGTTTGTATGTGTGTTTGTGTGGAAGTGAACTGATGTATCAATGCAATGAAGTAAAAATAAAATTCACTTCAGAGGAGAAAGAACTGTTCTTCTCCTTGATGTCAAGCAGTGCAGAGAGATACCTCTTTTACTCTGTCTTATTTTCACAGCGGAAATCTCTGGAATAAACCTTGGAATGAGTACACATGTTGATGTGTTGGTACCCTAGGGGTGGCGGACCACAATCCCACATGGTCCTGGGACCTCAGGGGGTCATGCTTTATTCATGATTGTTTTTATTTAGATTCATACACCTGCCCCCTCTCACTCCATGTGCTCAGTCAGGAGACCGGCTGGCAATAGCCCCGCCGTGACGCGAATGTGAAAGCTTTTTGCCGCTACTGACCACAGATGCTGCTTTTACCTCAGCTCTTGCATGACTGGCTGGTGAAAATACAACACGATCCCGTCTCTCTGATAAATGCTCACACGTTGCTGGCTGGTTTATTCATAAACCATACGTTATGTAAATGGCCCTCTGGATTCCTGTTTTTCATTTGTTTTTTTTTTTTTTACTTTCTGCCATGAAGACGATAAAAAGGAGCGGAGCAGCAGTGGCTTTGTTTTTCCTTTCTTCACAAGGAAGCATCACAGTTTGTTAACTTCAATTGGTGTGGGAAAGCCATTGTGGCATGTGGGGGATGCTTTAAGTATGCCAATGAACCAGTCTCAGAGCTCAAAGTCAGTACGTCAAGATAGCCATTGGTCTTGAAACCCAAATGGTCAGATCTCGAGAGACCTCAGCTCACTCCAGTCTTGTTGTCCTGGAATGGCACTTACTGCAGTGGCGATCACCTCAACAAGGAACGTGGCCGCAAAGAGATTGCTCCCTTTTTCATGGCAGTTCTAACTGACACACATCGCTTCTCTGTATAGATCATGTCTGATATGCTGGTTTGAATCTCCACTTTTGCCTGCATCTGCATTCACAGACTTGATTCAATATTTGGTTATAAATATATTGGTTATGTCAAAAAAGTGAACGGGGTTAAAGTTCTGAAACCACACCAGCCTTTTTGAGGTACAAGCATGACGTGTGAGGCAAGGTCAAACAGGGTCAGCCTGTGGAAAATCCTGTCAAGGGTGGTACTGTATAAATGAGTGGGCTTTTCCACTGATAAATCCACAGTGAACGGTAACATGTCCTCCTCACACTCCACCAGGTCTATCAAAACTGACTGAAAATACTCAGATATGTCAAGGAATAACAAAGTTAAAACTAATACCTAATTACAACGATATACAATTAAAGGCTGAGCAAATACATATCCTGAGGAAGCTAAGGTGAAGTATTCAGTAGTCTTGAAAACAGGATACGCTAAAGAAAACGGATTGGGACTTGCAGTGCGCGCATTGGACAGGGTAACAGGACATTGCATAACGTGCAGAAAATGCATGGAAACGGTGAGCCTTATCAATGCCGTGCACAAGGGCGGCATACCGAACACAACACCTACAGCGCTTAAACACCGCCATGTGTACAACCCTGCCCAAATGGGCCGCTAGCTTTGGACTGACCTTCCAACTGGAGAAAGCATTTTTGTCTGTTTAAATCGAAAGACACCAAGAAAAAAAATATTTCTGAAAAAAGGAAGTTATTAGTGGAAGATTAAAGGGACGGATTTTATGATGCAAGTCTGTGTCTATAGGTTTCTGAGTGCCCAGTTTCATTTGTATGCTAAAATCAGACCATGGATATAAAGGTCATAGAAATCTAAAAGCAACTTTACAGTTCATGATCAAAAACAGAAGAAGTTGTTTTTACGCATTGGGTCCCACAGTGAGCCCTGGATCTCTGCCCACACACAATATTCACAAGTATCTTAATAAAGGTTCCAGTGTGACAGATTTTTAGGCCAAGAGAAACGACTGCGTGAGGCACAGTAGGGAAGGAGTAAGGGTTGTAACCCAGAGGCAACAGATTCAGATGTACTTGGCTGACACTGTGCCTTTAGCCAAGGTACATAAAAGGTTTCTTAAATTTCTTATTTAAAATATGTTTGCTCTTTCTACACCCTAAGTACTCTATTAGCCCATGTAACCTACAGTTTCCTGTAGACTACTGACAATTTTATGTGGAAGAACGTTTTTCACCTATGTCCAGGAATAAAAATATATTGTTGTACAAGATGGTTAGCGAAATGCTTTGTTGAAAATTGTCAAGGACTGTCAGGCCGCTGATTTCAAACTTAACCGGTGTGTAAAGCCCCAATTATGCTACAGACAATCCACAATGGTCTGTATTCAGATTTGTAAATGGATCATTCAAAACAGCATGATATGCAGGTGAACCAATATACTGAGGTCTAGTTATAAATATAATTTATAAAGCATGCTATAATTTAGCTCAAGGACAGCATCAAAGAGACATGGCAAGTGCAGAGAATAATGGGCTCTCTGACGGAGTGGAATTCTATCTTACATGTCTAGCAAAAGCAATTAACCGGAGCATTCAATTAGCACTTCACTGCAGAGCATTCAGGGAAAAAGTGCTTATCTGGCTAAAGCGGTCCTACTACACTGATCTCAAAATCCACCTTTTTTTTCCCCTGTGAAACGGTTAACGGCTTCAAATCCTCTCTAATCTCCGTGGAAACTGGCCATCAACAGCAATTCTATTTGCTTTAGCATGAATGCGGATTAACGCGGAGTACATGTACGGTGTCTCCCTTCACCACGTTGCTGTTAGCAGTAGGGAAAAATTTATCCAGGTGTTGACTCCATTGTTAATGAATGAACTCTACTGCAGCGAAAACATGAATGGTTATAACGACCTGCCGTTCTCTTGTTTCACGGTGCTAACTTTAGTCACTTCGGCTAAAAACAAACAGTCAGCTCTGTTGCTGCTTGCACTTTCCCTCAAACCTGCCTGTCAATAGTTTCACGGTGCTAACTTTAGTCACTTCAGTTAAAAACAAACCGTCAGCTCTGTTGCTGCTTGCACTTTCCCTCTAACCTGCCTGTCAATGGGTGCCTAAAACAGCATGTTTTGTGTCATAATCTTTGCAGCTATCTATGAAATTGTGAAAAATAACAACCTTACACCACAAAGGACAGCCTTGAACATGACCAATAAAGATTAAATAAATGTCATAAGTATAAAATAAAGAAGCTTCACTCTTGATTACATAATTCCTGGATGCCCACAGCAGCTATTATCAACATGCTTGTCAAACAACGCTGATTCGCCTAAACAACTAACATTTGACTGAGGCTTGGATGTTCGATTCCCAAGATATGGTACCTGAAATGTTGCAGTAAATAGTCAAATATTGACTATGACAAACAAAAAAAAAAAAAAAAGGTAATATGTGTAAATTGATCTGCTTAAGAGTGTCTGCCAAATGTCAAAATGTAAATGTATACAGCTGGGAAATTATAGCAGTGGTTCAGGTTCACTACCAATTTTCAAAAAATCCAGCACCAACCTGGGGAATTAAATCTACACACTTTCAGGTATAATCCCAGTCCTTCAACCCCTAAGGATCCATCCTGCAGAGAGAGCTTGGTTGTATTCAAAAGTGAGATTGAAGCTACAACTGGCTTTCTGTAAATAACTAACCCTTTTCAGGGGCTGGTTTGGTTATCTCTGTTGTCTGTTAACAGTTAGTCTGCACTATTTTTTTCATGCTCTTTGACTTTGCATCATTAAAGTAAAATATTGCTTTAATGTTTTGAGGTTCTGATTCATTTTAGACTCTTTTGCAGCTTTTTTTTTTTTAAACTTTCATTTAGTGTGTGCTTTTAGTCCTTTTTTGCAAATTAATTCTCCTGCTTATTTCTTAAACTCTCAGGCTTGTGACATAAACTCTAGCCATAAATCATAGTTATTACCATATTAGTTGCAAAGTAGTGTGACATATCTATGGACCATTCTAAGTAACCACAGGCTGAGAAAAGGCACACCGAATTACACAATCACACAACAACATATTAGCAGGCAGGTGCTAATGTCTGTACCAGTAGGAAGGACACTTCAGTCTACATGCAGGGATTAAAGGTGAAACCATTGTTTTGCTTTCACAAGACTCTGGCCCTGGCAAAATACAGGCTAGCAGTCCATGGGGCGCCTAGTCTGCAGAACATTTGAGTAGTTCTTGTAGCCAGCCCAGTCTGTCAAAATGTATCAGCAGCACATGCAAGGACCCTCGGTGTAATTAGGTCAGGGCTGCAATACCACAAGCACGGTCTTTAGTGCTACATGGCTCCCAAGAGCACTTATCTCCATAGGGCTCTTCAGAATGCATTCAAGACATTCCTAACTCACATTATGATTATGCAGACCCAGCAAACAGACTAGTAAACTCTGGCTTGTATCAAGACACAAAATATATATATGACCTTGTTTTTTTTTTTTCTTTTAAATATTTCTTTCCTACTTTGCTACAGTCTGACAGCAGCTCGCTATAGTCTAAGTCTGATGGACTTCCTCCCACATGCTTTACCTAAAATGGCTATCTAAAAGAGCTGGCAGGTTAACAGACTGATGGGTGTTTTGCCCCGATGCACAAGGCATTAATGTAGCTTGGACTGTTTATCTTCCCAGTTGTTAATGTCAAAAAAATCATCTCTGAACCAGGGCTCATTAATTAGAGGGAGAATGCAGCCATTCAACAGGGTCATTACCAGACTAAATATGAAAAGCAGAATACAAGTGACTCATGTTTGCATCACAGTCAGACAGGCCCTAATTTACAAAATAAAAAATTAAATGTCAATAAACATAGAAAATTATGCAAGCTTAGACTTTGAGAACAAATAGACTGGATGGTTCAAGTGACCAGCAAGAGTCGACAAAGCCTAAAGGAGGGGAATTCAAACAAGAATTCAAGTCCCTACAACTTGACTACTTCTCCTATATCATGACTTTTAAATATGATGCCATACATTTGATGGCATCTCCTCAGTCAAATTGTGCATTCTGCTCAATAGAGAAAGGTAGGAGGAGGAGAGTCAAACGCTCAGTTTGAATCCTGAGTAAAGACTAGAGTCAGATCCTAGATTTTCAGGCTTTTGAAACAAATCTTCAAGAGCTATTACCAGCACTATAAGATTAAACAAACATAAAAAAAAAAACTTTATATAAGGCCAATAACAATGTACCACAGCATAACTGTACATTTCAACAGGTCTAAAAAAAAATTAAGCCTGTACAACTGATCTTAATTTTACTAAAGCAATCAGGGACAGTGCACATTAAGCAACATTACGATTACAACACATAACTCATAACACACAACATAACAATTACAATGCAATATCATTACACTCTTACAGAATCTGTACCAGCAGTGAAAGGGCACATAACTCATGAAATAACCTAAAATTGAAATCTTAAGTGTTTATGATTGCGATTTCACAATAAAGGACGTCATAGCTAACAACGCACAACGCCATATGGCCCTCATTGATAACTTCCTATTTAAATGTCTTTATGACAAAATTTTTGTCAAATTTTCTAAAGCTTAAAATTGCCCTCCAAGCTGCCACGTAAAATCTAGAAAATTGACTCCAGTAAACATGAAGTTAAACCATAAAATTATGGTTTAACTTACTGTTAAATGTGCATTATGGGTACAGTTTTCAAATGAGCAAAGGTGCATCATTTGGATTCGCCTCTTCTCATTTTCAGCCAGCACATTTGGACTGTCCACTTCCATTTTGACAAATGAGGCATGCCACATCCTCCCTTGAAAACAGAAGCCTGGTAAGCTTTTAGTAAAAAAAATAAATAAATAAAACAACTGCCTTATAAAATACATATATGGGACATGAACAGTAGCAACATTATTCCATAAAAAGGGGGGAGGGAGACTTTTTTATGCTGCCCTCTACCTCCGATTTTAGCAGTCTGATTTACACAAATACACATATGAAATAACGTAGATTGTACCTTTCCCCTAGATGCTGAGAGGAAGAAAAACAGTTCCCTCCTCTCAAACTCTACGGTGCCTTGTTTTTTATGGACCGTCCCCTGTTCAGTGTACAGAAAACCATCAGTCTACCTCCAACACAGCACTATTTATTACTGAATTTCCACCAGATCTTTTTAGAGGTTATCATGCGATCACTCACTGGTGAAGACAGAGAACATTAAAGATGATGGTGTAGGTGGATCTGCTTTCTGTAGGTTGCATCTACACCGGCTCTTCTTGCCTAAGATCAGTGACCCCTGAATCAAAACTGTTTATTACACAGTTTACGCAACTTGTTTTAGTCTGAAGTAGTTGCTGATTTTATAGTGGAAGCAAACATGAACATCCCAGGTACCCATCTGCACCAAGGCTGAAAACCTCAGCCACAAAGGGCATCTTTAGCCTCAATGACTCACCTGATGGGAGGAGCACCTGATTCAACTGATTAACTAACCACATCATTTACATTTCAGTCATTTAGCAAACGCCTTTAATTCAGAATGACTTACAGGAAGTGCACAAGTTCCTCAACAAGTGCAAATGCATCAAATCCACAAATAGCAACAAAAAAAAAAAAAATCAGTGCACACAGTGCAGTAAAAAAGTGTACTGTTTGAATAATTTGGATATTTGAGGAAGAGATATGGAAAGACAGGAAACGGGGAGGATCAAGGTACAGTCGGAATGAGTGGGTTTCCATTCTGCAGTAAAATATGGGAAGGTATTCAGCTATTACTACAGAGGTAGTCATTTCACCACCGAGGAAACAAAATGGAAAACAGGCATGGTCATGCTACACAACCACCTGGTCATGAAGAACATCAACATCTTGTTTAGTTGTTTTAGGGCCAGGATTCACTCAACATATGCCCTTAACATTGGCTCACAAATAAACACGAATGTTCATTTTTTATCTTCACCAACATAGACTGGTGAGCATAGCCATCATAAAAATGTACTTATTCTTGGGGTGAAAAAGTATAGCACTCTTAGGAGCTGTTTCCTGGACACAGTTTAAGCCTAGTCCTAGACAACAGGAAAACGTAAATGGAAAAGTCGATTGAGAAATGTTTTCAGGCTAGGACTCAGTTTAATCACTGTCCAGGAAACTAGCCCTTATTGAATTGTAAGTTAAAGGAAAAATGTTTAATTAATTTTAGCCTTGGTGTTTAGTGGTGTTTTAGGACTTTCAAAAAGGTCAGTATTTACACTGGTCCTCATTGGATATCATTAGACTCCCCTGCTTTAACTTACCAATCAGGAGCTGAGTAAGGACAACACACAGCATGCACTTCAATTCTCCAAGGCCAGGATTGCCATACCAACATATGGGCTTATCTGATGTGCATTTTATATGTGATTGTCTGGCCTTTTTCCCCTCTGTTGCTTAGACAAGCATGCTTGCAATATACTACACTCTATATGCTGCCTAAGCATGACGCTTTGTGGGTGGGAGGAGGGTCTGCGGGTGACAGAAGATGCAAAGGCAGAAGAGCAAACGTTACACCATCCAAGCACGCAAAACTTCCCTTTGTGCATCCAGTTAACTTCTCGCTGCGTATAAGAAGTCGTGCGGGCAGATTAAATCAGAAAAGTGTTTGGTTGTAAGTGATGGGGAGGTAGTGGGGGGAGAGAAGAGTCGCTCCGATTTATCTGAACTGAAAACTGTGGCCCTGCTTTACTACTGATAAGGTGAGAGGGAAAACCACATAAATCCTGACCTCAGCTAGCTACACACGTTTTTTACAGAAGCATTACAAAGAGCAGTGAATATTTCCTTTGAAGTCATAAATCACATATATACACGAATCAGTAGACATTCCCCTTCCAACCTACAAAAAGAGAGTGCTGCTACAGCAAGCAGGTTCTACTGCACATACCTGAAGTAGTGATTTGTTTCTGTATGAGACAGAAGTTTGATAAATAGCAGTGGAGTTTTTTTTTTTCTTTTTCTGTGATGCACCTGCAACAAACTGTAATGCGCCAACATCTACCGTGTAATTAAAACTACTTAGCAGTGGAAATCCAATATATCCGTGATTCCACTGCTCCACATAAATGTCTTATGAGACTATGCAGGCTCAGTATCACCAGACCGAATACTGGAGTGTTAACAGCGGGGGGTTTCTTGCAGAATTTTGCCAAAAATAACATTTGCAGCAACATAATGCATGGTTAGAGGAGGTTTACATGCCTGATACAAGTCTTTGCATAAACAGAATGGGAGAATCTTGCAGTTTGAATTTGATATGAAGTCCATGACACCATCACAATGGAAAGGCAATAATTGCTAGTTGAACATCACCCAAATGGTCCAAGTTCCTCAACAGCTATGTTAAAGAAGCTGTCCATGCATCCCTAGTGCTGAGGTTATCATGCACCAATATGCATTTATGGTATTCATTATGCACAGAAGAATGCAGCTTTTCCATGTTCATTTACCCACGCTTGCGTTATGACTATTTAGTATGCTGGAGCAAGCTCCTTAAGTCATGTCTAGGAAGACAGTGTCTACAGAGAAAAGAAAGCATGAACGGGGCGACTGCGAGAGCAGCACGCGCATAGGCGACACTTTAGAGGTGTGAAATTATGACGCGAGAAAACAAAGGGTGTGAGTAGGTACCAGTATGCTCTTCCTACACACACAGCTACGAGGGAACGAAGCTGATGGACATAACTAAAGCTGCATTTTTCTATTGACATAATACGCATGCATTGCGCCCCTCTGACCGCCCACCCGAAAGTGCACCGTCAACATCTCGCGCAGGATGTCAGCAATCATCATGTCAATAAATAACGAGAAAGGGTCTTTATAGCCACATCTCACGTGGTCTGGTTTGGGGATGTAATTCATTCACTCTGATTCAGTCAATTTTTCCACTGACTGCGAATTTTACTTGCATTAAGCTGTCACGGCGTGCAATGTCATTGTGGGCAGCACATAGATCAAAACCCTACCGTGCGATATTGCTGAATAGGCGTATAGAGTGCTAATGCAGGCTATTCAGTTCTCTCCACACAAGGAAATGCGGAGTTATTTCGGGACGTCAGCAACATTCAACAAGTTGAGGCTGAAAAGAAAACTTTGAAAGCAGCTGTGTGAAACGGCTAGAAGCAGAACGGCTCTTAATTTGAGCCATTCGAGTTCAACGTTTATTGAATTAAGCAGTCATAATCATCACCATAACAAAGTTAAACCTCCTTACTGGTTCGTGGGCGGGGCAGAGAGTGGAAACGCCACCTCCTCTTCCTCGTATTCCTGCCCATCCAACATATCGTTTTCATCCACAGTGCCGAGTGTCCCGTAAACCAGAGGCGGTGGTGGAGGAGGGGGTGGCAACGGTGGAAAGTAACTGGGCCCGTCCGGACCCATCGAGGTGGTAGGTGACACTCCGCTGCTCAGTCCCTCTGATGTCGGAGAATAGGGTACTCCGGCCACGGCTCCTGAGCTTGTCCCGAAAGAAAAGCTGTATCCACCACCGCTGCCACTCCCAGCTGAGGATAACACTGATCCTGAGAGATCACCTCCGGACACTGTATACATAGTCATTTCAGGGAGGGCGTCTGGGGAGTTGTTGGATGGGAGGCGGATATTTTGATTCGGTCCTGGGCCCAATTCAGTGACCCTCACCCTCGGCTTACTGGAAAAATACGGAAAATGGGCTGTATCGGGGCCTCCGCTACCAGTTACCCCCGATCCAGGAGAAACCGAACCCTTCTCATCGGTGCTGACCTCCGCAGCCATCATTTTTTTAAAAAGAAAATGTGCAAAGGATGAGGGGAAGCCAATTAGGGAACCTTAACCTTTAACCCTATCTGTGACACTCTTTTGCTCTTTTGAGGAAACAAATGCAAAACTTTCAACTTGGGAAAACAACACGTTAGCTAACCGGTTTGCTAACGCTGCTCCGGACACACTCCTTTCAGCAGAAAAATGCTAGCGAGTTAGCCAGCTAGCCAACTAACGTTACACTGGAATGGGCTCAAGTCTTCATGGTTTCTCCTGAGTTTAAAGTTTGTCGAAATTGAGGTGTTGTAAACGAGAGGTTTAAACGCGCACGGGGAGACAGAGAGAACCGTTAATGTCCTTTCTTTTCTGTTCCTTGGCAGTTCCCATCTGCACAGCAGTCCACTTGTCGGAGAGTGCGTTGTATATTGTCAGTGTAAGCTCCAGGGTTTTTGTTTTGTGTCCACTTAGTTCCTAAAAGCTGTTTTTGCTTCTGTCGGGCAAAGCCCGCTGCTGTAACGTGTTGCTCCGAGTCAGTGCAATTATCCTTATCACGCTGCCAGGTGAGAAAATGACAATATTTCTTTCTTGTGTAAGTTCTCTTTTTCTTTCTTGATTACAGAGCTGGTGGCTGCTTGCTGCTGTTCTTTCCTCTGTTCTCCCTCTCTCATCTCAGTCCTGTCGAAGCGCGTGCTCGCTCACGCGCAGGCCTAGCTGAGCAAGCGTCGAGCTATCGAGCGAGGACGCCCTCGATCCGTGTCATCTGTTATCGCAGATCAGTTGGTATTTCTGGTATTTTTGTATATAGTGAAGCTTACATGGTTAGGAAAAACACTATTCATTGATATGCGTTTGAACAAGGGAACAACATGTCACATGTAAGTTGCCGTGAATAATCGCGTATGAGCACGTCCAAAAATTAATAAAGTAATTAGAAATAACCATACACTGGAACTGGTTTTTAGTTGTAGTTTGTTTATATTAAAATACTTACTATACAGCCCATATTACAGAATTTCTATAGCTAATTCATTAAAGATACATCTGTATAATACAAAGCAAGTTATTCAACTTCAAGCTGTAAGTTGTATTTGTAATGACCCAACTCACAGAGTATACAAAACTTGCAGTGATATAAAGATGTATCTGAAATTTATTTTTCATACAGTTATCTGGTGTGGTTATGGTAGTATCTTGCAGGGAGGTAAACTTAATAACAAAATAGTATGCAGACAGACCATATTGTTCTGATGAAATGTGACAGCTTTGGATGAACTTAATTCAGGCCTCAGGCTGTTTTGTTTTCAGATTTGGAGCAATCACACACAACATAACCACAACCATCAGGCACACTGTCACTAATGAGCATCATACCTCTGATTCCTTGTCATCAGCCATTTCATTCATGATGCAGAATTCTATGCACTCCCTAATTCATATATCATGAATGAAACAGACTGACTGCGCAGTCTGGTGGCTGAATGTTAGCATTTGCCCTTTGTTTTGGGATTAAATGCAGAGGTTTTGGATATTGTCAAGGAGCTTGAGAGGGTAGAATTTAGCCTGCCAGTCAGCATGGTTTTAGCAGATTTTAGGGAAATGGACAAGTAAACAGAAGGTTCCAAGGTGGAATGTTTATTTAAAACACACACATTCACATGATCTCATATATACATGAGCTGGGATCAAAAATAAGTCTGTTCCACACAGGTAAAAGATTGAATTTAAGAGCAAAGCAATGGTTCCTTTACTCCATGTGTGTGGAGTTCATTTCCCCACCAGTCTCAGCTGAGGTAACCTAAGGTGTTTTGACAATTTAATCAACCACCACAGTTTTGAATATGAATAAAATATTCAACAGAAGATGAAACATCTGAATTTGAGCAATGTATGCGAAGCACCAGATCATTCCTAATACCCTGAAAAGGCATATCAGAGGTACGTTTAATGTTCATTGAGATATTTTATATTGCAACTTAAACAAACACGTAGTAGCTGCTTCTTAATTTGCTGTCTTTATCTGTGTCTTTGCACCTACGTACCTTGTGTTGATTTGCTTGGTAGATGACTGCCATTAACAGAACACAACTGTTCCATGCTTGCATTCTGGGCTCTAACTTCACTGAAAACGTGTGCTCAATGAACATCTATTTTAAATGTGGCACATAAAAAAAAAAAAAAAAACAGAAAGGAATGTTTGCTTCAACATTTTGTATCCTGTGTCTTTGTTGACATGTGTTTTGATAAAAGAAAAGTGAACCTAACAAAGAGACAAAATGAATAAATGTAATTAGCATAGAAGGCTTTTGTTTTGTGTGTAATACTGGAGCCTATGGCTTGAATCTGTTGCATTTTGTGAAGTGTTCTTCAGGGGGAAATGCACCTCTATCACCTCTATGTTCCACAAACTTCCATTGTTCTGCTTGGTTAAATGACATCAGACACAGAACGGAATGTCTTGTTCTCTTTAGACAATTCATTTCCAACTGCTCGAGAGGGAGAGTAGATATCTCCACAGTAGTGACTAATCAGGTATAAATGAGGAGTAGTCATGGGAACTAGGAAGCTCTCTTGTGCTTTGGTTGTCTTAGTTAACATCCCTGCCAGCTCTCTTTTCAGCAGACATTGGGCAGGAAGTTAATGGTTCTCGGCAGTTTCCCAATAACCATATTTGTCACCCTAAACAATCTGCATGACTATTCAGAAGTGTTTCGTAACAAACTTTGATTTGGACTATGGCTGTGATTCAGAGGAATAAAAATACTTTATCTGTTTTGTAACACATGTTTGCAACATGGCACACTTATTGCAAAAGCTCATTTATTCTTAACATACTAAAAAAAATCACTTGGGCAGTTATAAGGAATATTCTGCACCCTCTTAAATTCTGTTAGTTCATTCATTTGCTCATGTCCAATGGTCTGTTCCTTGTTTCCAAGGTTGGACCTGCCTTATCTGGTACAGTAACAGATGTTTGCACTGGAAAAAAATGTGCTCCCTGCATCTCTCTCACCCTGTGCTCTGCAGAAAATGTTATGGGCAATGCCAGCCCCGCCCAGCGTGTGCTCAGAGGTGTCAGGTACTGTAACTGTCACTGTCAGCCCGCTCTGTAAGATCCCCCTATAATCCTGGAGATGAGCCTCCTCGCCCTGCCTCAGTAGGGTCTAAATGTCAGCTTGTCTGAAATGTGTACTGTAAATAGCAAATAACCCGGTGCCGCTGTACCAGAGGGCAGCAGGGGTTACCAGGTGCCTGATAACTGTGGAGACCTTTCACTCTGACTCAAATTGGTACCGCTCAGAGGTTCCTTAAAAGGACAAATGAGCAAAGCATTTCCTTCCTCCTCACATGCTCTTTTCAGAGGTTGACATTACCACTGCACCTGTGTTTTGCTATGCTCTATACATGCATTTCAGTAATTTAGCATATGGTCTTATCCAGAACAATTGACAGAGTTGGAGAACATAAGTTCATTCATCTGACTACAATGAGCAATGATGATGGACCTGGCCAACAATATTTACAGGCAAGGAAGTATATTTATCTAACATTACTAAAACATCAATGCAAGTCAACAATGCTTATCCCATCTAAAATATAACATCATGCATAGCATTCACATAATAAGAAAATCCCACCATAACCAAAACCATAACTTCAATAGTTATTCAGATGTAGTATAAAAAAGGTGTGTTTTTATATACGCTGTCCACATACAAAATGTTCAGCATTAAATCAACTCCAATGGTGTATTGTCAACTCTGACAGTATATTTTAGCCCAGTATAATTCATATAAACTGTTAGAGGTACCCCTCAGTGGAATACACATCTGTGTATAGAAGGGCTTGTTGCTATCCCTTCTGAATCTGCAGTAAGAATGTGAGCCAATATGCGCTGGATTGAAAACTGTGTTCAGTCACTCAGTAACTAAAGAGCAGAATATTTGGTTACATTGAATGTTGAATCGGTGGTGGAGTTATTTTTTTGTGTCGTGCCGTATTTGCCACTTTACATTTATATATCTCATTATCTGATCCTGTTTTTCTCCTTCTCCTTACTTCCTATTTTGCCAACAGGAGTATTCTCTCTTTCTCCATCTATCCATCCATCTCACACACATAGATGACCCTTCTCTCACTTCACCCATTTATCTCTCTCTCTCTCTCTCTCTCTCTCTCTCTCTCTCTCTCTCTCTCTACAATTACTTTAGCAGCACTCCCTCTGTCCCCAGCAGCAAAGTGCAGCTGGGACTTGCTGTTTTGGAGTCTCACTTGGCATCAGTGGGACGTGTCGGGAGAGAAGGGGCCGGGGATCGCCAGATGTGACATCAGCTGCCGCTCTCTGTCAGCGTCTCTCCCAGTCACCTCCAGACATCTTGCACTTGTGCGTTCATCTAATGTGACCCATCATCCTCCCAATACTGTGCTCTGCTTCACCCACCCCCCCCCCCCACCTCTCACCACCCATAAGCTAAAGGCCACGACTTAAAATGGCTCCAACAGCCTTTTATGTGGGGGTGTGACAACCATATCCCGCCCACCATGAAGGTAGTGTTGATGCGCGATATGTTTGTACATTAGTGCTGGACTGACCCAAAACAAGGCCTGCTGTGGTGTCAGTCTGTGTTCTCACACGCTACAATGCTGATGCTACTTTATGACATGACCCACCCAACCACACATACATACACACATCATGATCATGGCAAACAGGAAATCAATAAAGCAGGGAACACATTGGAGGTGAAAGACACAATACACACTCCTCTTCAGCACACACAGTTGAGTGTGTTGAAGAGTGTTTTTCAACACACTCATCTATGTTACAAAGAGTCGCACTCCAGCAGGGTGCTTAGCTCTGGGCTTTACGAAGCATGGTGGTTGGGAAATGTACATTGATCTTCCTCTCAGTCCTATCCAAACCAATGGATAAATCCATCAAATTCATACTGTAGTTTCCAGCCATTTTCTACCCACATGCTTTGATCAAAAGACACATAAAACTGCAAAAAGCTGTACATAATGTAAAAATTTATTTGAGGATATATTTGAGGACGTGCAATAATTGAGTGGCCCAAATCGACGGATGGAAACATATATGGTATGTAATAACATGTTGCTATGAGAGTACTCCTAAAACTTAATTACAGCTGAGGAGATGGTCAGATAACTGAAAACTGCTGTGCTGGCTGCATTTTACTATGGATACGACAATTACCTTTCCACATAAAATTACTGTTAGCTACGCATCTTTGAGTTTGTCATGAAATGCCTCATATGTATTGTATTTTTATTATTTGTATAAACATTAAGAACAAGAAAGAGAGAATAGTATAAATTGAGGCAATATTCTGTAGTTTTGTCCTTTGCTTAATGTTTAGGCTATTGCCAAGGGTTAAATGTGACAGGAGAGGAGAGGGATCTGGAATTAATAGTAGATAATAAATAAATTAATCAATAAATAAAAATGCTCCTCAAACAAGCTGAGCAGTAGTAAGATTGGGGGAGAGAAAAAGGATTGAATACAGAAAAATACATAATGTAAATAAAGTAAATGGAGATTCAGAGAATAACAGAGAGGCAGAGTAAAGGCACATGTGCAGGTGGGGTCCTACTGGTGGCCAGGATTCTGCCTGATTGCCATCCCACAGAGAAAGTGCCCTTTGGGTCATGGTGATATATGTTTCGTCTATGCATAAGCCAGACAGAATTTAATATTATGTACTCCATTGTTGAAATTATTGGGTGACATTATTTTGGCACTGGTACATATTCATACTGTTGACTGTATCAAGCAACAATTCTTATAAAAATGCCAAGTATAGCATTCTTTTTTCAGACCAAGAGAAAACTATACTACCTTTAAACACAAAGACACAAGGAATAGATTTAGTTTCTTTGATTATTGTTTTTGTTAGTTATGTCAGGATATAGCATATACATTTTAAGTGAAAGCCATTCAGAGCAGAGTGTGTGTGTGCGAGAGAGAGAGAGACTCTGTTGCAGCTCAAAAGGTCAAAACAGCTGTATTTCACCACAATATTCAAATCTTACTTCCCCAAACTATCATAGTTACATCTAAAAATTGCAATCTTAAGACTCAGCTTAAGAAAAGTGAATGACACACACCCACACACACACACACACACACATACACCTTAGAGCTCTACTTTTATTTGTTGTATACCACATTATTTGCCATTGCAGTGATGTATTTTGTAACTTTTTATTATTATTGTAAATTTGTTTTTGTGCAGAAATATTTTATTTTGTATTATTGTATATATTGAATACATTTGAATATTGTATTATTGCATGTGCATCTACATTCATATGCATCAACAATGAATAATGATGTATTTGTTATTCAGATAAAGGCAACTTTCAAATCAACACTGAATACAGCAGAAAAGAGGCAGAAGGAGGCGAGAAAGAAAGACAGGAAAAAATAGAAAACAGAAGGAAGTGGCACAATTGTGAAAAAGCACAATATACAGAAGGTAGAGGAAGAGTGGGAGAGAGCATGACAAACAGACAGAGGGATGGATAGAGAGGGAAAGAAAGGGGGGATGGAGGAAAAAATAGAGAAAGCTCTGTTCTGCTCCATTGCTGCACAGTGACTGTTTTTTATGCTCTGTCAGAGCTGAAGAGGAATGGTTATTTGAGAGGCAGGAAAGCTTGAGTGAATGCAGACAAGTTCTCATCCGTTCTCTGTGTCACACAGAACAGAGTGTTTTTCAAGTTCTCAACTCCGTTCTCTGAGTCACACAGAACAGAGTGTTTGTCAAGTTCTCAAATCCGTTCTCTGAGTCACACAGAACAGAGTGTTTGTAAAGTTCTCAAATCCGTTCTCTGAGTCACACAGAACAGAGTGTTTGTCAAGTTTTCATCCGTTCTCTGAGTCACACAGAACAGAGTGTTTGTCAAGTTTTCATCCGTTCTCTGTGTCACACAGAACAGAGTGTTTGTCAAGTTCTCAAATCCGTTCTCTGAGTCGCACAGAACAGTGTTTGTCAAGTTTTCATCCTTTCTGTGTGTCACACAGAACAGAGTGCCTGTCAAGTTTTCATCCATTCTCTGTGTCACACAGAACAGAGTGTTTGTCAAGTTTTCATCCGTTCTCTGAGTCACACAGAACAGAGTGTTTGTCAAGTTCTCAAATCCTTTCTCTGTGTCACACAGAACAGAGTGCCTGTCAAGTTCTCATCCATTCTCTGAGTCACACAGAACAGAGTGTTTGTCAAGTTTTCATCCGTTCTCTGTGTCACACAGAACAGTGTTTGTCAAGTTCTCAAATCCGTTCTCTGAGTCGCACAGAACAGTGTTTGTCAAGTTTTCATCCTTTCTGTGTGTCACACAGAACAGAGTGTTTGTCAAGTTTTCATCCGTTCTCTGAGTCACACAGAACAGAGTGTTTGTCAGGTTTTCATCCGTTCTCTGTGTCACACAGAACAGAGTGTTTGTAAAGTTCTCAAATCTGTTCTCTGAGTCGCACAGAACAGAGTGTTTGTCAAGTTTTCATCCATTCTCTGTGTCACACAGAACAGAGTGTTTGTCAAGTTCTCAAATGCTTTCTCTGTGTCACACAGAACAGAGTGCCTGTCAAGTTCTCATCCATTCTCTGAGTCACACAGAACAGAGTGTTTGTCAAGTTTTCATCCGTTCTCTGTGTCACACAGAACAGAGTGTTTGTCAAGTTCTCAAATCCGTTCTCTGAGTCGCACAGAACAGTGTTTGTCAAGTTTTCATCCTTTCTGTGTGTCACACAGAACAGAGTGTTTGTCAAGTTTTCATCCGTTCTCTGAGTCACACAGAACAGAGTGTTTGTCAGGTTTTCATCCGTTCTCTGTGTCACACAGAACAGAGTGTTTGTAAAGTTCTCAAATCTGTTCTCTGAGTCGCACAGAACAGAGTGTTTGTCAAGTTTTCATCCATTCTCTGTGTCACACAGAACAGAGTGTTTGTCAAGTTTTCATCCGTTCTCTGAGTCACACAGAACAGAGTGTTTGTCAAGTTCTCAAATCCTTTCTCTGTGTCACACAGAACAGAGTGCCTGTCAAGTTCTCATCCATTCTCTGAGTCACACAGAACAGAGTGTTTGTCAAGTTCTCAAATCCGTTCTCTGTGTCACACAGAACAGAGTGTTTGTCAAGTTCTCATCCGTTCTCTGAGTCACACAGAACAGAGTGTTTGTCAATTTCTCATCCATTCTCTGTGTCACACAGAACAGAGTTTCCAGGTTTTACAATCAACACCACTTCCATTCATTTCAGGTTCACAACATGTCACATCACTTCATACAACAAAATATTGCCAAAAATGTTTAGTATTACATAAGTTTTCCAGTTGAAACTACTTTCTTAAAGACAGCATAGTAAAATATAAACTGTAAACATATGTGCCTCTTGGAGTATGCTGAAACATTACAGTTCCAGTTGTTCAGTTGTCCAGTTCAGTTGTTTACTCAAAATGTCCCCAAGATTGTCTGAATTTTCACATGGTCATCAAACAATTACCAGTAGTTATTGCAATGCACATTAACAAATCTTTCTTTAGGAGTCTTTGTTTTGCAAAGGGGATGTCAGAAGTTTTTTTTCAGATGTTCATTTTAGTCACTACAGAGTGGAATTAGCTAATTCTATTCTTTTACTTCTGAAAAAGGTAGCAAGGCTAAGACGTTTGTTTTTCATGTTGTAGGGTTTTTACCTTGGGCGTGATCTTTGTTGTAGAATAGCAATGTGACGGTGCGGCCCGTACTCATGAAAAGCGTGTCTTATCAGGTGATGCGAAACACACAATATGTTGGATTCCTATCTGAGGAACAGCACGGATGACTTTTAATTTCTTTCTGTGCTGTTTAAGTGCAAGAGGGAAGCAGAGCTGGGATACGGCTCACATAACGTGCCAGACGTTCTCCCCCAAGATTGTCATAATTCCACAAATGTACGATGATGTTCTTGTCACGACAGTCAATTATTCAATGCATTAGCATCAATCTTTAAGCAGGAGGAGTGACAGCAGGAGACTGACAGTGGCTGTGGGGGTTTTTTCTGTCATGGAGGGGAAAAGGCAGATTTTTTCATCATTACTGTTCTCTGGGGAGGCTTAAAATCTCACCACATTCTAAGCAGCCGCCTGCTTAAAAATGTATGCTGTGTGAATTTTCAATTTTAGAATTGAAGGAATGTTATGAAATTTTAAGGACCACCCTAAACTCAAATGAATTTGAGTTTTTTTTGGAAGGCACGTCAGGTGAGACTGAGATTGGACAGGACAAGTCAGGCATGATCACACACATTTACACACACGCAAACCCATGTACACACACACATACAAACCCCATCTCATCCACATTAATGTTTTCACACAACAGAATAGCACACACAAACTCATACTCCCAAATGCATACAGTCACATACCAGGAAAAAATGCATGCACGTAAAGAAAATCTCTTCTCTCACTTACTTACTCTCTCTCTCACAAACACACATACGCACACAAACACACACACACACACACACACCACTGCAGACATGTACACACCCAAAAAGCATCTCTTTCACTACCTCTCTCTCTGTCACACACATACGCACGCACACACTCACTAACGCAAACAACACACCCAAAAGCATGCCCACCCAAAAGCAGCTCTTTCACTGTCTTTAGCTCTCTCACATTTACACTTAGCATGGGTGCTAGATAATCCGCAGTGACACATGATATTAATAGCAAACACAGGAAATCCTTTACACAGTGAGTCTGCGTCTCAGTCCAGTGATTGAGTTTATGTGCACAGTAACATTAGAGACCTGCATATCAAAAGGGCAGAGAATTAACCATGTTCATCATGTTCATCTCTCATTTGTATGCATCTCACAATGAAGATGGTTGGGATCAAAGGGTAAACACTTGCAATTTATAAATGTGTAAAAAAGATATTGAAGATTTTTTTAAACATTGGTAAGCCAGTGTCATTGAAACACAAGCACATTTCAAACATTGAAGCACACATTTAAACAGAATAAGGAAAACAGAACTACTAGTACCAACACAGTGTTTGAATATACTGTGATGTATAACTTCAAAAGCCTTTATCACCATGATTATATTGGTGAAAATGATAATGCTGTTGACAGTGATTTTATTGATATTATTTATATTGTTATTATCTTGTGGCATGATCTATATGGCAATATATCACAGAGATGTTCAGGCAGAAAGTAAGAGGCTGGAGAAGATTCCCTGCTGTGCTGAAAACAGATGACCCAGTACAGTATCTGCCATCTCAGCACACGCACAGACTGTGATATATTCACCTGATTAGTTTTCACCAATACTGTAGGAGAATGGATATTTGTTGTGCTCTGTCTTGACAGTGCATGTGCAGATTCCCCACCCACAAACACCCCACCTCTCCATTCTTCTCTCCACAACACAGTGTGGCATGTGTTAAATGAATAACTCAGCCCCTGAGTGCTTGCAGTTATCCTTTATTACAGATGCTCTGAAATGTAGCCCAAGATCCTGCTGTGTTCTTAGGGTCTCACAATTAGGGACTTGAGGTTGCAGGTTCGAATCCCACATTTTTGTTTTACCCTTTTGAGTGAGGTCACTGGTAATTTACTGAATGGTTACTGTAGTAAATTAACCAGCTGTGCTGTATAAATAGATATAAATGGTATGTAAACACTCCAGATAAAGCCATCTTCTGAAAAAAATTCTACATGTGCACAGTTATGAGCTTGATTATGTATATCGAGGAATGATTACCACAGAGTTTAAGACCTTTCTCTCTCTCTCTATCCCTCCCTTGCTGTCTCTGTCTGCTTTTCTGTCCCCCATCTCTCTCTGCCCTGCACTGTCCTTTCCCCCTTTTTGTCTCTCTCTGAGTCCATCTCTCTCTCCCCCCTCCCTCTCTGTCCCTCTGTCTCTCCCTCTCTTTCTCTCTCCCTCCCTCTCTCCCCTGTGTCCCTCTCATTCTCTTATTCCCTCACCCTCTCCCCTGTGTCCCTCTCCCTCTCTATCTCTATCAGTGCTGAGTATTCCCCGAGGGGGCAGGGACAGATGGGCAGCACACTGTTCTGCTTTATTAGAGGATTACTGCAGGCGAGCATTCGCTTGCACGTTCCCTCTGCGCTCATGAAAGTGCGCCATAATTAGAGGCCACTAAAATCCACTTCCAGTTAGGCAAGTGTGGCGGAAGTTGTTGATCTGTTAAATCATGGTGCTTCTATAAACAGAGAGAAAGAGAGGAGGAGGAAATACAGCACAACAAATTAAATAAGCAATCTCAAAATTTAGATAGCTAACTAGATACGTCTTGGAATGAAGGGAGCATGTTTCTTTATTTAACCAGGTAGGGTCAGCTGAGAATGAATTTCAATCTACCTGGCAAAGAGGCCTCAATCACATTAAGATAGATACATCCATTAAAGTTATAGCAGAAACATTAACCTCTTCTTATTGGATTGCTTTCTCTTGGGTGGGGGCAAATCAGGTTGTCTTCTTCCTCTGGGGTCCATGAATTCAAACTGCAGCAGGGTGCAGAGGGTCCTATCTGGGAGAGGCCCCCAGTGTGGTGTTTGGCCCCTTTTCCACAAAAAGGGTCCATGTCTGGAATCTTTGTCCCGCAGCTGCCAATCCATGTCTCATATGAACGGCAGCTCATTACCATGAATCCAGTCAACACGGTAACCTGCCAGAAATGAGCGCTGCAGAGAACAGGGACTCATGTTTGTAAAGTGACTGACTGTTCCAGGATCAGCTATGTCCTTTTAGTTGATAATGGATCAGGTTAGGATATGGATGGAGGAAACATGATCCTAAATCAGCTCTCCTACACGGAGAAGCCTTACAAACATCCAGATCCTGGTTTCCAGCTGCCTTACCACAGAGCCTGGGCTGGACTTGGCAGCATCTGCCTGGTTTGGGGTTTACTGAAATGGAATTCACAGAGGCCTGTCTCTATAAAAAATGAATAAAATAAAACAATCCAAATGTGGGACAGAGAGTGAGCAGCAAAACCATCTACCACAGAGTTCTGGATCTATCAGAAGTAATAAATATTTGAACCACTTTAACTTGTTAGATGCTGGCAGAACCTGAAAACACTTGAGCTGATCCAAACTCCAGTGAAACATGCCAGTAACCAACAAGTACCTTTTTAATATCAGTGTGAAAATAGATTTCATGAAATGTAAGGGCACATTACTGATCTGTAAATGGTTAATATATTTAATAAAAAAGTATGTGACCTGGTTCCTGGCAGTGGTTCCATTCATTTTCACAGACTGCTTTTGAAAAACGAAGGGAGTTTTCTATAAACTACCATAAACAAATTGGCATGTTAGGGCTGGGCCACTCTTTCATATTTACCGGATGCAGGCTGCAGTCTTGGCTCATGTGTGTGAAGTACTAGTGAATTTGTACAGTTGACTGCCCTAGAGAATACTGTATGCTTACTTTCACACTGCTCTCAAATGTCCAGTTTGCAACCTCATATATCAGTACTGCTTTACATAGCGAGAGTTTCTGTTGTATACTGTTGTATCAGGCACTGTGACTTTACACAGGTCAAATATGCCTTTTATGACCAGAGTGATCACAGTGATGATCTCATTGATGAGCAAGTGAACAAGTTTTGAAGGCCCAAGTCATCAAACACTAATGTTCCTTTGGGCTTCTCCTCTGGTAATCGTGTTGTGTCTGTTGTGGTATTGTAAAGCAATTTATAGGGGTTATTATCTTATGGTCATGAGGTGGTGATGATCTGAGGGTTTTGATTTCACAAGGATGTTATCTGGATATCAGGAGATGTGTAATGTGATTTTGAAACAGTATTCAAATTAGCAAAATTATCTTGTGATCTTGAGGTCATAAAACTAGAGCTTGTTTCTGTAGTCTCATAATTTTTTTTTTCTTAGCCAATATAGAGATCAGACACTTATGAGCCACATGACAGGAAGTACAACATTCATCTTAACAAACACCAGCCCCGTGTCCCAAAAGCATATTACGTATTCCACACTATTGTGTGTACACTGTGAATCTATTCTACAAAGTGTGTGTATTCACTAATTAGTGTATGAGAGTGAACACACTCGACAGAATTTTACAGTCCAGAAACACGTCACCAGGCTTGATGGTGATGCTTCTGCATCCGCTATTTTGTTTGAAATTTTTGGTTGCAGGAGGCACCTCCCTTTTGCGTTGCATTCTAGGACCATCTCTCTCTATGAGAGATCTAGGACCAATCACCACCATTGTTAATGCGTATACTTGTACTCGTGCATGGTGCATGACAAAAATGAACCAAATCATGTACTACACACTCAAAAAAACGGCTAGAAATAGGGTATAATGTACAGCAGTGTACTGCTATATATTACCACCATACTCATGAGTGTGCAACAGTAACATTTAGATTACATTTTCAGCATTTTTGTTGATATCCAGTCATGGATTTGATGTATTAAGTACAATTATCAAACTCCTTGAAATGATTTGAAAGAAGCCATATGAATATATAATAACATTTTGGACTATACAGAGACTGGACATGATGAGTACAGTCACAGGTTCACTAAAACAAGTAGAAATGTTACCGTAATAATATATATTGAGAAAAGTAAATACTAAGGAACATTTTGACAAACAAACCTTGAATCACCGCGATCCTTTTCATTAGAATTTGTTGAGGTGGTGTAATGCAGAACGATGTCAAGGAGAGATAAGTTTAGACATTTTACAAGTCAATGCATGCTGTAGCAGCCAATAATGTAATAACTACCGATAATGTAATAACTGCAAATAATGTAATAAAATTTCTGAACCAATAACATAATAACTTTTTAGCCATAGTGCAATGTTATTACATTATTGACCGGTTATTACATTATTAGCTGGGTAAAAAAAAAATGTAATAAAAAAACAAACAAAAAAACAAAAACAAAGCCAATAATGTATTCATATATTTATATCATTTTATTTAAGTTTTATTTATTGGCTACAAAGTGTCACACTTCCATGAGACTTACCTTTACAGTTGCCTCTTTCAAACAGCTGCTCAAAAACTTGACACACACACACACACACACACACACACCTACTCTCTCTCTCTAGGAATTATGACGATTTATTTGTTTGTAGTACTTGAAGGTTAGACTTAGCTCCAGCCCTGCCTTCTACTCCTTAACCATTTCAGTACCAATTGTAGTGCAAGAACACGTTTGCAAACACAGACAATTACTGTTATGTCATATAATATGAAATCTATACTTCTTTGATGATGCTGTGTTCTCAAATAAAAAAAGACCACCACTTATTTCCATGAAAAATATAATCTTTAACCAAGTGTATTTACAGTAAAAAACTTTGTCAACCAAACTGGCACTATTATCCCTTGTGCTCAACTTTCAACCTCTTATGACAGCCATTTCTTTTCATGAAAAATTTCATCTTTAATTAAACATATTTAAATCACTTTTTCAAGAAAACAGTTCCAACCACACTATTATAGCTATTCAGCACTCTCTCTCTCTCTCTGTATGCATATATTCCAAACCTGACTCCTGAAAGGTTACATGAAAATGTATTATCACATCAGAATCCTTGCCCTATTTAAATCCCTCGCTATTGAAGCGAATGATATCTGCAGTTACAGAAATGAAGTATATTATTACATTATTGGCTCCAATTATTACATTTTTAAAGATTTTTTTAAACCCAGTTAATAATGTAATAACTAGTTGATAATGTAATAACTTATTACATTATGTAATAATAGCTTATTACATTATGGGCAAAACGTTATTACATTATTGGTTCAGAAATTTTATTACATTATTGGTAAGTTATTACATTATTGACTTTTATTACATTAAGAGTGGAAAATAGTATTACTTTCTTGGCAGTTATTACATTATTGATAGTTATTACATTATTGGCTGCTACATATGCTCTGATTATCTTTCCTCCAAAGTATGCAAGCATGCAGGAGAATTTGTACGCACAGAGTCCACATACTTATACATACTCACACATACTCACATACTCTAATTTTGGAGCAACACATTAGCCAGAAACTTCTTTTCCCCTGAGCATTCCAGGTTGTATGCAAGTATTCATTTTGGGGATGAAGTAGAGCTGCAAAATACACACATTTTCATCTAATGTTTGCTGGTGCAATGCTTGTGGTAATGCATCCTGGAGGGGCACTCTGCAGCAGTCTGCAGTGCACAGTTTTCCTTTTAGCTGTGCCAGAGCCAAGAATGATGCTTGCAAAGCTCCCAACTGAGTGCTTGGGAAAACACGAAGACTGTGATAATTTAATTTATCACAACAGCCAGCCTCATCTGCATAATGTCTACCTCATTTGCATACTGTTATGAGAGTGGCTCCCCTAAATGGAGTTGTAGTCACAGCGAATTACACGCGTGGGTTTTTTAATCGCGCCTAATTGGGAGATCAGTCCATGCGCAACCGAGAACAATAGAGGATTGTAAAAGGCTGAGGAAGGCGGCGTTGTTGACAGCTTGTCGGAACACGGTAATTGTCGTCACATCAAATGGATTGCATGAATTGCATCCTGCATAAAAGATATATGGGAAAAATGTGCTTGCATTACATACTCACTACAATTGCAGAACTACCTGGCCAATAATATGGAGGTACATGTATACTAAGATTTTGTCCTATGGAAAAATGGAAATATTCAGATCTTTGTGTTTTTTCCTTAAAATTCAACAATCAGTTAAGCAGGAAACCCAGGGTCTGAACAGCTGCCTAAATTGATCAATTGAAGTGTTGAGCAACTGCAGACACAGGGTCAGCCTGTACTTATCTGCTCAATACAAATTTTGATCTTCAGCTTTTACCATGAGACCATAAAAGCCTGCATATGACTTGCTGTTGGCATCTCTTAGCGCTTCCCCACTACATAAAGCACAACTCTGCTCCTTGCCTCTTTGCTGCCTCCCAGTCACCCAACATTACCTGCTGATTACCATCCCATTCAATATAAGAAGGCCATAGGGCTGCCTCATCACCCCACAACCCCCCACAACCCCCCACAACCCCTCAGCACTCACTTCCGTATCAAACCTCATCTCCACCTGAACCCCCCAAGTCAAACCACAAACTTCCCTCTCACAATTTGATGAAATTTTTCCCCTCAGCTCAACACCTACAGCTACTGCCAACTAATTCTCATGTTTTACCCCTGATGATGTAATGCAAGGATTCCGGAACCCATATCCCACCAAGGGCTCAATTATGTGGGTGAAAATTGAGGTAAAGTATCTCACTTCTCACACTAGATGTAAAGGACATTAAAAGTGGCAGCTAGCGAACCATTAGAGAGACTGTTATTACAACATAAAGTGAGAATATTTAAATATTTAATATACCATCTAAGTACAGCACATATGGAAGCATGCACCCCCATGTTTGGGATGAGCTGGCATAAACAACGGTCAGATTCTCAAAGGGTGGTATGTGGAAACATGACGCATTTGACATTTGCCATCTCTCGCTATAAAACCACTTCCCCCATATATGTCATAGTTTATGTTTGAATCACCGCTTTGAGCTTTCGTCTTGGACCTGTCTTCAGTGGTTGGTTAGGTAATGTTGGGTAGGTGCTGAGGAGTGAGAGGCTTCATCATTCTGAAATGCACTGCTTTCACGAGGGGTACAGCCGAGAGACATACTTGGCACAAAACCCTAAACGACCCCCATACAGGGTTCAGTTGCTTCCTGAAACACACAAATTGTGGCTGAAGCTGAATTTATTTCTACACACTATCCTGTCACTCCCTTATATGTCATGACTTTGGCAGTGGTATTTCATCAATTATATCCATTTTTTACCAGTGTATTATATGTTATTTTCTTCTGTACATGTCTTTTATATTTCTCATTGAAAGTAATGTAACAGGTTATTTAGCAAGCAGACGGGAACAGGCATGTTTCTTTATTTGTATACAATAATATCATATTGTGCAGCTTTCTGTCAATGCAATAAAAGCAAACAGTAGAGGCTATTCACAGGCAGGAAGCAAGCATTTGAGACTGGCCAGGCCATGCAGCTTCATCTCTCTGAGAGAACAGGAGAGTAAGATTATTACTTCTCCTCACAGATATCCTGTTACTACCCAATTATATTTCTCCTGTCAGATCAATACATATGAAAACACAGTCACTCTCTCTCTCTCTCTCTCTCTCTCTCTCTCTCTCTCTCTCTCACAACACACACACACACACACATACACACACACAGTGTTTGGTCACTTTGTGAAAATGCATCCGATGGCTGGGAGCCCGGAGGCTTGATGGCATTATGGGATGCTATCGGCCCTGGCCACGCATGAGTCAGAGAGTTTTTCCTGTCTGGAATCACTCTGCGGTGAGACGGACACCGCGCCACTCAGGAAGTAGAAGACAGAGCCATCTGTATCAGCACTGTCTCCATAGCCTTTTACAGGCACTCTTTGCTCATAAGACTTACTGTAAGGAAAGAAAAAACACAGCGCAAATAAACATCAATAATGAACCAACCAATATTTGCTAAGCCAGACTGTTTTCAGTCTACTTTGCTACAGTTCTGTAGAATTTGATATGAATGTCTACAAACAGAGATTACTCATAAATAAAAAAATAGTGTTGACATGCAATTGCATTAATAATTACGATAATAATGAGAGTAATAATAACAAGAAGAAGAATACATCTTTTGTGGAAGTTTGTCTTGACCATACCATTCACAAATAACAGCCTAAAACACTGAGCAAAACAAAAACAGCAGTAGAGCATTTACAGCATTAAGTGATTATAAATTAAATATTGGCAAAAAGTTGACAAATTTTCACTTTTCAGAGGAAGGGGGTGTGTAAAAAAACTGAAAGGAGGTCAACCTTTATAATGTAGAAGGTGAGGCTTTCTGATTTTACATAAGAAAAAAGGCTACAACTACTTCAACTGTTTTTAAAAGTGAATGTGAAAAACACAGAACACCTGGGCTCAGTTTACATTTAGGTGTTATTGGCATATTTTCAGCTCAGTCCTTGTCTGGCAGCATTTAGGGATTTTTCTGATTGTAGCTTTATCCAGAGCACATTTATGCTATTCTGCTTTGAGGCTGTAAACGTCACATATGAGAGAGTGTCTGAAAATGTAGAAAAGTCTTTCACAGTAATATCTAGTGCTAAGGAACAAACACAGATTACCATGGACATAATATAAGCTTGCGCAAGTCTGCTTACCCACAGTCCTTGGCACAAATTAAATGGCAGGGCATAGGAAGATGCAAGTGCTAAAAGTGGTTTTTAACTATGCAAAAGTAAACCCTCATCTATGACCCAAATACAGAATTAACTGTAAAGTGTTGGTCATTCAGGCAATAGTGGACCGCTCTGCTGCACCATGAACTTGGCCATTAATGTTGTTTCCCAAAACAAAAGCATTCAGCCTTTGCATTTATTATGTATTTTGGTTCTTGGTCGGCACCTTAAGACTGAGGTGGACTTCCTGTTAAAGTTTATTAACGCTGACCAATCAGCTGCCAGCTGCCACCCCCTAGTGGGCTGCAGTATACGTCAAGGGTGTCTGACAGTGGCATAGCTGCTGCATCATCAAAGGGGCAATTAGGAGAGGTGGGCAATAGGGCTTGTAAGTCGAGTGTGAATTAAGACATCACCAAATGTGATACATCGGTGAGGTACTCCCCTCTGAAACAGGGGCATGAGTACATCATTCTTTCTTGGGGGGGTAGATGAGGGGTCTTAGCGGCCACTCCCCTGCTATTCCCCACTCTCGCGGCCATGGTGACATGTTCGCCACAGTCTGTGTGTCTCCCCTGCTCTTAAGTCCCCATGTTTTATTAATGAGCTCCCAATGGTTCCTGTCAGCTTACATTCACTACTACAGGAAGATGGAGTGTAAATAATAGAAAATCTCTCAAGATGTGTCAAAAAAGGCCCCCACCGTCTCCTTTGAAGTCCCCAATCCTCTTGCTAATTGCTCTCTCAATGGGGTGGAGAGCTCTACTGCCTCTGTCGGGGTGAGCAGGGTGCTTCTGCCATTTCCCAAAGCTGTATCAGTCCCCCCTCTATTCCTCCTCTTGGAGATTTTGTCAAGAGAAACAAGAGGACATTCTCACAACTGTGGTAAGCTAGGGTGAACTGGTTCATAGTGCCCTGGAAAACTACATGACATATAAGAACATTGTATTATGACGTTGAGGTGCTCAGCTCAACTCAGAAAAGTTGCTAAAATCAGTTTTTGGTGTTACCATTTCCATCAAAATGTTGAAGCATATTGTGTCCCAATATTTCTTTTGTACTCACAAGTGCTATGTCACAAACACTTAAGTGGTTCTGACTAGTTCAATAACTGTGTGAATAAGCAAACATGCTGAAAGAACAATAAGAATGAATTCTTTGAAACCCTTTTTCAGATAAAATACAACACATCTCACAGCATAATTTATTGGCTATCTATTCTTAGACACTACAGGAAAAGAACATTAGGTAAGCAGACAGCCTCTGTCTCTCCCACACAGTGGTTTGCATGGATAAGTCTGAATTGTATCATGAAATATATAACCAATTTAAATCTAAGCAACCACTGTATCTAGCGCTTGTGTGCGTCAGACCTAGGGTTTCGACAGCCGATGACTCAGCCAGGAAACTGATCACCCATTAAATGCAAAGGTAATTCTTTGGGGGTCATCCGATAAACCTCTTAATGAGATTCCAAGATCAATATGCCACTGTGAAAAAAGTGGACTGAAGTGCAGGGAGCGTGACCTTCCACCTGATCGAAGTCCTGTGTTAAGCACTATTAGAGATTTTCAACTAGCTTGGACATTTTTTTTCCCTTGCCACCAAAACATGTCACACTTTTATGCAACGGTTTATGGTTGATATGCAAGTTGTGTAAAATTGATGGACTGCTATGCATTGGTGAAAGACAGTGAGGGGAGCTTGGGGTGTAGCTAACCACATGAGAGTACCTGTTCTGACAAGGAAAGTATCAGAACTGGCTTCTTTAAAGGAATGTCATAAATAACCTATTTTTTTAATACAAAACATGAAAGGTTCGTCATTTTTTCATGTTTTTACAGATGTTTTTATGAAGGGAGCTGCCATAGATTTCCTCCAGTGTGTTATGGAATGTTTTATGGCAGGCTGAAGGGGCAAATATCAGTTAGTGTGCTGTCCTGCAAACTCTGCCGAAAAGCCAATTTCCAATGAAAGCAGTAAGCAAGTGTGTTCTCCTTCCCAGTGCACATTGAGTTGCAAGCTGCCCACCTAATATTGGCTGGTTTTCTTTTTTTTTTGAATATGTACATATGTTAAAATATTAAATTATAACAATATTGAAGTGACACCCAGTGTGTAGTTAGTTAGCTCTTCTTTGATGGATGTGAAGAGTCTGATAGGAGTGACAGCTTTGTCCATTCAAAAAACTTGAAGATAGCCATCTACCTTCTCCATAAGTGCCTTTGGCACTACTCATTGACTGAGCTGTGGAAAAAGCCACTGGCATGTTTTTCATGCATCCACCAATCTAGGAAAAACTCATTCAGGAGCTTCTACTTCCAGGGAAGGGATTTTGCAAGTTTCAAAAAATGAAATTGGTTCCTCAGAACAAGTGGCAGCAGAAGAGTGCTCTATTTAAATGAAGCTTCCAAGATGCAAGTGCCTGAGTCAATCATTAACACAGAAAATGTTCTCTCAGGCTCTCTAACAGTGCCATTTGTTTGCCTCTATTGATTGGGGAATAGAGAGGGATTTAGCTGTGGCCATGGCCCGGGGATGTGAGCCCGTGATATACAGACTAGGGCTGCGAGGTCCCTGTGCTGTGCTGGAGGATGGCCCAGGACCAATACGTGATGCTTCTCAGCCACACATTAGCGGACTGAAGAGTTCCCACAATGCACTTCTGCTGGAGTCCAGTGTCTCATCTCTCACTGCTGGGAATAGTTTTAACAACCACAGAGACAGGCCTTGGGAGAGAGGCTGAGAGAAAATGCAATTGATTTGTGTGTGTATATGTGTGTGGGGGCAGGAGTGTGTGTGTGTGTGTGTGTGTGTGAGAGAGAGAGAGAGAGAGAGAGACAGAGAGAGAATTACATTGACAAATAAATACAGAGTGAGAGTGAGAGGACTGATAGAGAGTGTGAGGTAATTTGTGTATATGTGAATGGTTGGGGAGTTAGGGGCTTGTGTGTGTATGCGTGTGTGTGAATAGATAGATAGATGCGTAGATCGATAAGGCATACAAGGAGTGCCTGAGAGTGCAGGAGATAGTGTGAGTTTGTGTGTGTGTATGTGTTTGGTGGAATGGCTCCTGGATTTAACTACCAGTAAGCTAGGAAGGTTTTTCTAAACTCTGATCTCACCTTATCTTTCCCACCTTCTTCACTCTCAATGTCTCTGTTAAAAATCTTTCACAATAGTTATACATCACCTCCCTTCTCCAGCTCAGTAACAATACTTCTGCATTTGAGCTGTTTAATTCCATTTTATCTTGCTGCATTTAAACGCCAATTAACGCAAATGAATTCCCCCACTCTTGTAGAACTGCACTGGAGATTGGTCAGACGTCTGAGAGATATGATTTCAGTTTCAGCCCTCAGGGCTTGGGGGGGAAGCATGGCCAAGCAGCGCCTCCAATAATTTCTCTGTGCAGCTGTCTAATTTATCAGGCATAGGCGATAGGAACACAAACCTACACCCTCGCGCACATGCTAATTGGCCATAAAAATGTCAGACAAGCAAGAAAAACCTCTTTCAGATCAACCCGGTAATTAGAAGTCACAATGGTTTACCTCAACACAAGGCTACTCCTGTTACAAAAAGCAACAAAATGTCTTATAGGAAGAACCTGCACACACTGTATTATACGTTTGTTCATTATACGCATGTTCATAACGCATTATGAATGAGATGTAATGCTTGATAAACAGTATATTAATATCCCTACACATTGGGGACAGCTCATGGCCACATATATGAGGTATAATAGTGGTGGACATAATGTACTATCCATTAAATCACATAACAATCAGTCATTAGCAAACAGGGGGGTTTAACAGAAGAAGATTATTCCATGTCTTACTTACAGTCTTGCAGGATATTTACAGTAAATTTTAAATGATAGTCGGTTGACTACAGAGCAGTACATACGCTGTTAATTTGGGAACCCAGTTAGAAACCAATCAGGATTTCTGAATCCTTCTGTGAAGCTTGTTTGGAAAGGATGTTATACATTATTACTCAAAGTGATAGTTAAAGAAAAAAGGAAATACATTTCCAAAAAGCATGTTTTAAGTTACTGTGTTATATGTCCACTTAATTTTGTTGGATTTTTCTAATTCTCCTCTGTAAAATAGAACTGAGGAAGTATGACATGAGTATGAATGAACTTGTATTGCTATTGTGTGTGTATATAAATTATATGTATGTGTGTCAGGGAGCAGTATGAAGTCAAATACAGACAGGAGTAAAATAAACCGAAGTTTATTGCCACATGTCCAAAAACAGGGTCAGAAAACAGGCATAGGGTCAAAACCAGGAAATCACGGCAACCAGGGAAAAAACACAATCCAAAGATGTAGTCGGGGAAAAAAGCAGGCAAAGTGGAAACAAGGCAGACACAGCAGACACAGCAGACACAGCAGACAAGGCAAGAACACAATCCTAAAAACAGAAAACAGGCAGGAATCAAAACAGGTAGGCAGAAAAGGAACAAAAGGCTTGCAGCATAACTGATCCAGCATAACTGATCAAACAAAACAGAGACAAACTCACACAGACCAAAGCCAAAGCAGGGTTTAAATACACAGACTAACAAGCAAACGAGACACAGGTGAACAACAGGGCAGGTGAAACAAATGAGCAATCAACTGGGCAGGGACCAAGGAAGGCGGGGCAGACACATGGGATGAAAACAAAAGCATATGGACAGGGAAACTGAAAAACCAAAACACACGAAAACTATCAGAACAAAACAAGATCAAGTAGTAACACTTTCCTTCAGAAAAAGCGCCAAAGTCTCAGCGATGGTCATGACTAAAACCAATTCAGAGATGATTTTTGATGAACTTACCAGAAAAAAATGATGAAAAAAGCATTGCATACTAAGAGATCTCTCCCAGATGTTGACTGAAGTTGAGAAACTTGGACACACAACTCAGGATGCGGTTTCATCTAACTGTTGATGTTACAGGAAGCTGTGATCAAATATCTCAGCATTTTAATGAATCTCTGCATGCAATATGTATTTCCTCATGTGTGGGAGGGAACACACATTGCACATGGGTGGAAGCAGACTCAAGAGGGGGAGCCCAATCTCCTCCGGCCTGTGCAGGGTTCAATCAGTTCAAGCAGGGGGTGGGGTCATGTATACATACAGACAAATATATTAATGAAACAGTAACATTTTGATTTCACAATCAACTTGCCTCGAGCCATCATCTTTTACTAAGTAAGTTAGAAACATTTACTAAGGTAACAAGTGAAAAAGGAAATCATATATAACATTAATAAATTGATTACTAACGTTTAAGAAACTACTACTTAGTGTTGTTTATAAGCAGCTTTTTTCAGGCCCAAAACTAAAGGTTTGCCAAGGAAACATACATACAAAATCACACACTTTACAACCAAACAAAGAGAAAACCTTTCCACTAAATCAATAGGCAGAATAATTACAACTGTTGTAACGTGATAACTTTCTAATGTGGATGGAATTATCACAGAAAGTATATTTAGCAAAAATATCTGAGAATGTTGGTCACTCCAAAGGAAAAAAAAGAACAATAGGATTGCAATCATCAAAGTGTCAGGAAATTCACATAATGGGATTGGACCCCATGGTGCAAACTCCAATTGTCTTTTTTCTTCCCTCGTTAATAACAGATTTCAACCAGAAATCAGTCCTGTTGTTCTTGGCTTTCATTCTGAAGATGATGTGGGCCTACTGCTGGATCAGCAGGTATGTTTTTATCATTACTGGCAAGACAGAAGCTATTTTTATCCTGACTTACCCACTTTCTATGGGATGCACAGCTAAATGTCCAGTGGTAAATGGTGGTAGATTAAAAAAAGAAGAAGAAATGTTCCAAGATATTTTAAATAAACCTCCACCACTCAACAACTACTGCGATGGAGCAGTGGGACTGAATGCCAGGGCAAGCTTTTGTTGGTGAGCTCAGAAATATTATTCAGTGATGCCCTTTGGAAAGCTTGGCCATTATTGCTCTCTGCTTTATATTTGTATTGGGAAACTTTGAAATGGCACTGTGAGAGATTGTGAACAAAAAAGGTTTATTGATTCCTTTGGCTTACCTTAAAGAAATATTTACTTTTGAGACAGTTTATCTGAAAAAAGTGTATTCAAGGGTATATGCATGTATACCCACCTAAACTTCTGGAGATACACAGTATACCCTCCTATTAGCCTTATTACGATTTATACATATGGGCTTTGGATTTAGAGGACACTGACTTCCTCAGACAGTATACTCACTTCCTCAGTCACCACGACACCACTGATCGCTTTTTTCCACTGAGCACCTGAATTGTTCCCTGAAGCTTGGTTTTGGATCTTAAATCTTTGGTTTTTGTGATGTAGATACAATAATAATCTTCACCACCAACTGTGTTTTAAAATGGAGTCCTTTAAAGAGATTCTGGGCGGGTGCAAACTGTCAGTTTGTTTTTCTTAAGAGTCTTCAGCTGCCACTATGTTATAACCCCTTACCATTTAAAATAACTCATGAATGTCAGATTAAATAACTGGATAAACATTTTGAAAATATTCCAGATAAGTTAGCCTAAGTGCTGTCAGATAATGCACCTCTTTTTCAGGCCCATATTTTGCCATGGTTCAAAGAGCACAAAAAAGACAGTTAAACAAACAATAGGGAAGAGGGGAGGGGTGGTGTTGAATAAGTTTGGGTATCCTGGGTAATCTTGAGTGACAGCTGGCCCTCAGTCTGGCATGGGTGAGACCGTCTCTGGAGTATGGATATGATGAGGTAACGGTTTGAGCTTGAGCTCTACTGACAGCTGCCCATCTGCGGAGCAGTACTGTAGACATAGGCCCTGGCAGATGCAGCCGCCGCGGAGGCCTTCTGCTCAGTAAACAGTGATCACTGCGGCTTTGTCATGCATCCTTAAATGTGGGGGTGAGGGGTTTGCCGACTCATTTCAGTTCCCTGCTTCTCAGTTATGGGGAGGCAGTGACAGAAAACAGGGCTGGCGCAACTGTTATGACCTTGGGCAGTATGTCAAAGTCAAGGTGCATGGGCTGTGTAATGTAATGTGTTACTATGCAACTTGTTTGTTAACTCTTACATTCATTTTGCAGTTAAGTGTATTACAATTGTTATTCACAAAGGTATGTTTCTGTGAAATGAACAATAAATGATTTCCTAAAATCTGATTGCCTTCAGGTACGTACGTCATGTCTTGCATGAATATCTTTTAGAAGGAAGTCTTAAAATGCATTTCTCTCAGCGAAAATAGTTAAACTTTCACTGACATGCCAATTTTTGCACATCATTTGCAACACCAATCATATATAGCTGAAAAACATCAAGTGGGCAGCAGACGACTCATTAAAATGTTTTCATTCCAAAAAATGTGAGACCTAAATACATTAATGACTAAAGTGGAAAGTTGTGGTTGATGAGGGATCTGTTACCAACTACAACCTTTGTGCTAGCTGGCTGAACCAGCTATGAATGGTCACATTATGCTGGATGTGTGACACAATTAGCAATAGCATTTCTGCACAGCATGTTGCGTGCTGATGTCTGTGGTGTGCAACTGAAAGGTATAACTTTAATATTCCCACTATTTCCCATTATTCCTACATTTCACAAGCAATTTAAGCAGAATGCTGTTTCAGTACATACGAAATGCCTGCATCTTATTGATCTTATACTTCAATTAACTACAAAGCAGCGCAAGTTGCTGACAGTACAGGGATGTTCTGGTGATTTCTTTCTTTTACAATTCAAAAAACGTAATCAGTATTGATTGGCCTATTAGTGAGACAAATTGTTTTCAGATTTTCAATTAAATTGTATCATTTTGGAAGCTACACTAAAATTGCATTTATTGAGTTCAGGAGCAACTAAAATATAATATGTCAGTGGAATCATGCACAATTCCATCCATCCATCCATCCATCCATCCATCTGAATGTGAGTATTTGTGTGCATACAAGCATATATATGTATGTATGAGTGCTCTGCATTGATGATCTATTTGCTATTTGAAGATGACCCCATAGCTGAGAGCTTCACTAAATGGTGCTGCAGCCTGCAATGGGGCTCATCCCCACTGAAAGGCCGTCCCCAGCAGTCGCTCTGACCCCTCCCCCTTCACTTTAGCCCAGGACAGTGGCATTGTGTGCTCCCCCTGAAGGCCTTTCATTAGCTTCCTATCCATCCCACCCCCAGGCATCTCTCATTCAACTGCTTGTGATGGAGGAAAAAAAACACATTGGAAAACATGCCGGGGGGGCGATTATGCCGAGCCGAGTGCTGCGTGCTGTTTTCAAGCTCACCACTCCAGCCCCACTCAGCAAGCTGAAAAGCCAACAGAAAAAAATCTAGCGGGCAGGCGAAACAGTGAACTATTCTTAGGACTCTGCAAAGTGCACGGTGGATAGGTCTGTCATTTTCTTTAGACATCCCATTTCACAAAGGAGCCAATTATTCAGCCAGGGTGCTTGCTCTGCCGCTAGCTTCTGATTGGTCGTTGGCTCCTGTGAGAGGGGGTCATGGGGTTCAGTCAGTCCTATCCTCTCTCAATGCCTCTGGAGTTGGACAGCTGAAGTGTGATTTGGCGGATTGATCATAATGGCATGGTATGAAGAGCTAGGCTTGTACCACATTTGTATACTGTCAGAATCCTAATTAATATAAGTTTATGAAACTCAGAAACTGTTCAAGTGAACCTCTGAGTCATAATCAGCAGTGGGAGACTTGAGTGATAAAATCAGTGACCCAACTGCTAGACTCTGTGAACTTCAACCTTAGATATGTGACCTTCCAGAGAACAGTTAGTATCAATAATTAATATAAATCTTTGCTTTATCAGTTAAAAAGGTTGTTTTTGTAATATTTAATTGAAATATTTTTTTTCTGCTAGAATTACAATTGCTTGATAGCAACAACAAAAACAAAAAACATTATGAACATGGTGTGTAGATTCAATAAACAATACGTAAGATCCAATTGGACGTCCCTTGGTTATTGCCACACCCCAGACCCCAAAAGGCCCATGACTGCTTGTTAGTGCAGGTGTTGAGCGTCGAAGGTTCAGGCCATGTCTCTGGGGATCCGTATGAACAGTGATAGTCAGGTGTCATTTTTCCCATCCACCTCGCTCAGAGATAATGGTTCTGAATGATCTGCATGTGCAGGCAATGTGTGTCACCCCTCCTCTCTCTCTCTCTGTCTTTCTCTCCTAGGGTTTCTTAATTCCTCTGATTCACAGGGCACTCACACACCGGCTAACGTATCCACATGGAGAACGAAGCCACACATGGTTGATGTTGACAGAACATGTCATTTGACATTTGACAAACAGCTTCAAAAATATATGTAAGGTTTAAGACCCACTTCAGTTGAACTTACTTCCTGATTTCACCTTAAGAAATACTCATGGCATGGCACTGAATATATGGCATAAACCAATAAGAAATCTCTATTTGAGAATCTTGGGCAATAAGCGATGGAGGGAGGAATTATGTGCACATGCTTGAAGCCCAACACAGAATCATTGTTAGTCATAAGTTGTGAAACCATTAGTTTATTACTTTTACCAAAATAGTTTGTTATTTTACCACCCCAAAAGTTTACAGGCAATATCCCACTGTGGAAACATTAGTTCACCATGCTTACAGTTACAAGCCTGACTAATGGATCTACCAAAGAGGTGACAGCACCTTAATCAGCAGACCAGAGAAAATCTTGATTTAGGGCAAGGGACATGCTAACTTTCTCCACAAAATGAAGTGTCTTCTTTAACCACCACTGGTGAGCCACACAGAGCCTGTCTCCCCAGCAAAACAGGGTGGTGAACTGGATCTCTGATGATGTCACACCCCAGAGAAAACATGATATATGAGGCCCTGAGGAAGAGCGAGCATGCCTTAGTCACCCAGACAGTCTGTGCCCATGCCTACAGATGCAGGAGACACAGGGGCAAAGAAACAGATATTGCAGGGGCTTTATCTTAATTCTCTTTGCAATGATATAGCTCTCCTTCCAGATGGGACCCGTGTGTGGGTTTCTCCTAAAGAACAATGCCGAAGCTTCATAGTGGAGAAAGTTTGATTGTCCTGACCTCTGCTGGCCAAAGGTAGAACTGCAGCTAAATTCCATGACCATTTTCTTATTCTCTTAAGTGCACACAGTAAGGTAAAATAAGCTCCAAACTAGTTACAGTGTCTCACAGTGTCTGCTGATTTATTTTGTTTCTGTGCAGAATTTAGAACATCCTAAAAAACCACAGTGTTATGTAGTCATGAGCTGCTTGTTAGGTGCCAGGAACTCTAACACATATAGTAAAGTTAGAGTTTCTGATTGAGGCTGTGAAGCTAAACACATAATCCACAACCAGGTTATCTGTCTCTGGATGTTTAAGATACAAAAATACTACATACTCTTGGCATTCACTACTACACTGTGAATAGCCCACAAATGAAAACATTTAACATGGGAATTGACCGAGTGACTAGTCTATTTACACCTTTGTTGTCTACACAGTCCCAACACTGCTTTACATTTAGGTATTTAGCCGCAGCCGTACTCAGACTTGAGGAATACGCTGGTGTGTGTGTGAGTAACCGCAAGTTACTCACACACAGACACACACACTCACACACACGTACACACACGTACACACACACACACAAACAAACATGCACACACATACACAGAAACCCAAACACACACGCACACATGAACGCACACACATGCACACACACATACACAGTGCACATACACAGAAACCCAAACATATTCACACCCACACACACTCATACAGGGGGAGTGTCTCCCATTAACAATCCATCCATGCCCATGTACACTGCACTGCCACCATTGCTGTAGTTCACTCACAGCAGAACTCCAGCTGGCACTTCAGCCAGTACTCTTTCATATTAACTGGATGTTACACTCCATAGTTTTACAAGAAGAGGAAGACAGAAAATTCTGTTGGAGAAGCTCAGTCCCTGTCAGGTTTAAGTAGGCTGAATGGACTGCCAGAATGTACCAGTACTCAAATGAACTGCAGGATAATCTCTGCCATCATTGATTTGGGATTATTTGTCACATCTGGTGAAACAGATTTTTTTTTTTTTGGATGACAGCAAAGCCAAGCCTTAAGCGCTTCTTCAGTACTGTTTGCTCAGAGGGGAATTTCTGCAGCGTTTGTGGCTTGGCCAAGTTGTGCCAAGTCTCTCAGACTTGGATTTATTTGAAACATGGGTTGAAGAAACACTTCAGTCACCACGCAGCTTTTGTACTGGATATGTATATTGCATGTTGGTTGCTGTACATATAGTACAGCACTATTTCTAATATTTTGTAAATATGACCTGGCGAGATTACTGCAATATTGTTTTTTTATTTTTTTTTTCCTCTTCACATGGTTTCAACACCAGTACCATGAAGTGTTTAAGAACACTGGCCAGCTCTTTCTCTGGGATATTGTGCGCAATGCTGTACATATTTCAGCAGTGAGCCAACAAAATAGTTCACAACCACCACAAAATTGCATTTTTTATAATCTTGTAACAGGCAGAACATTGATGGTTAAATTTCCTGTTTATACTCTAGAGCTGAAGAAATGAGATACAGCTCATTACACGCTGCAGTCAGAACTAAAGACCACAAAAAATGCTGATCCTCTTTGTTTTTTAGCGGGAACATTAAGTTTTACAACACAGTCTGGTTGTCATTCTTGCTTAAATGCAAAAGTACATTAAGTTCTTTTGGATTTCTCTAATTGTTTTCATTTTATTTGAGATACAGAGAAGAAAGATGAATGTATGAAAAAGAAAATTGTGTACATTAATGTGTATTCATGAGAGAGAGAGAGAGAGAGAGAGAGAGAGAGAGAGAGAGAGAGAGAAAGGGAGAAATCTGTGCTACAGTAATTAAACAACTGGACACATATACACATACTGTAAGAGGTAATAAAGGGAAATAACCCCTCACATGCACATACAGTTGTTATAATGCAGTCTGGTCTAGCCATACCTGTGGGACTTCAACAAAGAAAATAGTCTTGCTGTACCGCACACTATAGACTGCGTTCTGTCTCCACAAAGGTCCGAGCTCCCAGACAGAACATTGAAATGAAGATAGAATCAAAACGACAGGTAACTGTACACTGCGTATACAGGATAATACAGCAGCCCACGGGAAAAAGACATTAGGACAAGCTCTGTTCCATTATGACATCATTTCCTGTCAGTCATCTCAGGAACCTCACCTTGAAGGAACGATTCAATTCAGAACGCTCAGAGCAAATTCTTATGTACTTTCGATATTTTAGAAGTAAGAATACAATATATTATCACTTACACTACTGAGGAAAAATCTGCAACTGCACATTTTATTTTTAGAAAGGGTAAAAGGCTAATTACATTTCTTTTACAGAATTCAGCATTTATTTTCTAATACCCGGTGCAGAACGCTGGGTTAATAATGGTTATGTTTACGCCTAGAATTAACTCCTTTTTTCTCGTTTCCAGAATTTCACTTTCGATGTTTTATAGTTTGACATTTGGGCAGCAGATGGCACTATAACTATAGTAAAGAACAAATGCCGGCACTTTCACCACAAATGCTCATCATAGATGACTAATGTGTATGTCACAAAACTAGGATGGACCATAATATTCTGCTTGTTGAATCAAAGAGTAGCACAGTCTACTTTCGAATGTATTTTCAGCCAACAATTTACGTTAAACCTACAAAGCATGCTTTTGAGGCTATTTGATGAGGCTTTGCGACAAGGTCCTGCTGTGATTAAGATGTTCGACTTCATCTCAGACACAACATAATGATCTTGTCTTCACTTAACTGAGCGATGGAGCCTTTGAATCGATGAACAACGGCGAGGCTGGGAAATGTGTATCTGACGAGGATTAAAATACTAAACGTGGAGCGTCCGGTAGCGATGAAAGCAACTCGTTTTCATGTCAATAGAACAAAAATTGCGCAAAAAAGGGGAGAAATTACAGCCCTCCCGCCCACAGCAAAACATCGGCGCTCCCAGAGTTGCAGTGCGCAGCCTCTGAAGCCATAAATATGCGTGGTGGTGTTAATGCTTAATTAAACTGCATAAATCATGTGTTCGATGGTGGTCGAAGAAAAGCTTTTTCCCAAGTAGCTGATAGAGGGGAAAGCAACATTGAACACTGAGCCACAAAGAAAAAACGCATCATACGGCAATACTTTCGCCCTGCGACCAGCCGTAGGTCTGTTTATTTGTTCTTTATTTATTCATTTGAGTTATTTATATTTATTTGGACGAAGCCAAGAGCAAAGTATAATTCTAAATTGCTGGTAATCCAGCGCAGTACAACCGATGTAATACAAGCCTGCACAAAAGGCACGAGGCAAGACAAAACCACAACACCGTGACCTAACGTCAGATACAATGGTATATGGTGACCATCATACTTGCAAAAAGTTATTCTTCTAGAAAGAAGTAACGCGCGTATATAGAAACGCACCTCACGGTGATGATTCAACAGCTTGGCGAAAACATCAAATGTAAATGAAATAAATCAAATCAAATGAAAACATCATGTAACCCTGTTTGTTACATGTGGCAAGTTGCTTTATCAAAGAGAAAGGGTATGTTTCTCACATTATCTATGTATTCTTTCAGCTGGGTATTTATTTATCAATTCAGGTTAACTGCCCGGGTCGAGAGAAGCAGTGCATACAAAAGTGTCAATCCGAGCTCATTAACCGATGGACAATTTGGAGGTATGAATGATTTCACAGGCATAAGTTTAATTACCAATGATAATTTTCTTTTTGCTCATCAGTGATGTGTTAAAAATACAGTTTCAGTTCCAAAAACAGACAGGTTTATCAGATTGAACTGCACTGTTTCACCAGTTTTTACCAGAGAGAGAGAGAGAGAGAGAGAGAGAGAGAGAGAGAGAGAGAGAGAGAGAGAGAGAGAGAGAGAGAGAGAGAGAGAGAGAGAGAGAGAGAGAGAGAGAGAGAGAGAGAGGTGTACAAAGCTTTGATCAGAAAAACCATAGAGGAAAAACTGTATACATTTTAAACTTAGATAATGCAATACTCTACAGCACACTGTACAAAATAAATCTGAAAGAAAAACAATGTATAACTGAATCTTAACAAGAGGCAAAGTGATTCATGATACCAGCTAGACTGGAGAGACTGTATTATGTATAATATATGAATCAAGTCCTTGGTGGAATGGCACACAGTAACCCATATGAAGAGTAGGATGAATGCAAAGACTATAAAGTGAAAGAAGATACATGCTCATCTCAAATATAATACAGAGAGAGAGCGAGAGAATAATAATGAGAGTTATACATATAGTAGATGCACTTGCTGAAGTGAAAGTCCAGGCAAAGCAAGCGTACATCATGTAGGCATCATGAATTCACTGTTTTTCAGGGCAAACCATAAATGTGAAGGTGATTAAAACCTTGAAACGGAATAATGACCAGGGCCCTGGGTGTGTGACCATGACAATCAATAGGATTTCCATGGATGGATGAGGTGGATGTTTGTCCATATTTTTAGTAAGAAAATCCATTCACCTGGTGTTGTAACAGAAGGAAATGAGAGCAGACACAGGCAGGACCTGACAGGAATTATAAACAAAACTCCCGAACCTCAGACACTGCTACATGAGCTCCAGAGGCTGGAAGTGAAGATATAGGAACTTTCTGCTATCTACCTGTGTATGATTGCAGATATAATCATTACAGCCCTCCTAATCTTCAAACCCCTTTCACATTACATGTGGCTATAAGGCAAGATTGCACTTCTTTTTTCCTGTTACTTCGCTCAGTTCAATTTGCAAGATTCAAAGTGGGGGAAGTTTATAGCTGGATTTATCCAATGTAAGCATGTGCAAAAGATATTTTTTGTTTTCAATTAAAATGTATTAAAAGATCACCCATGTGTGAAATTCAAGGATATTCCCTAACAAGCTTTTATATGATGAGGAAATATCATTTTCTGGTCCAGAATGAAAAAAAAGTAAATAGTAATAAAGACTTTAAAATGTTCCTGTTTCATTTGCTCCTATAAATGGTATGCATTAAAGTCTGTCATTTCCATGAAAAATGTCTGGGCTGAGACAGTTGAAAGGCCACTGAAAGGTGATAAGGAGGTTAGCAAAGGCTTCTGTGTTGTGTGGTGTGATAGCACATAATGTGGTACAGCTGATGGAGGAGGAGGGAAGAGCACAGCCCCTGCACTGCAAATAGGAGGGCTGCTGGAGGAACAGCCTGTAAGGACCTTGGACAGCAGCACCACAGTCCAGAGCAAACTCAGACTAGACTTGGCAGGGGGCACCTGTGGATCAGACAACAATATTTGCCTCAGGCAAAACTCCAAATTGCCATTTTGTTTTGGCTTATGAGCTTCTTGTAAGCCTCAATTTTCATTAATGCTCATTTTTGTTGGTAAGTTCCTTTATTTTTTCAGTTTAGGTATTTGTAAACTCTCAGGTTGAGTATTTCTCCCCGTTCCACCTCAGGGAAATAAACACAAATGCAGGGTTCAGAGATTTTCTGCTTCTGATTTAGTTGTTCCCACATTCTGTCACACTCCAAACTACACTACATCTACTTTGTGTTCTGCCCCCTGATGGTCAATAAGGGAATATAAATTAATCCAATAACACTGACTAATTAATTTGTTAAGCATAGTTACGCATTCTAAGATGCTGAAATTTGGTTAATGTGAATAAAAACAATAATGTGAAAATACAAAATAATATAAAAGAAACTAGAGAAGTACGCATGGATGGGGTTGTTTTCTGGACACTTCTGAAGAGAAATTCATCTGTTGCTGGGAGTGATTCACTGTTAAACATTTTTATGGACTGGACTGGAGGACCATTTGCCAGAGCACTTCATAACCCTAACACGTGTTGGCACCCCCCCACTCCCCCAGAGCCATTGTGGAAATAACATTGTTCCTGCTGAGGACAGTTCTCTCACTTCCCCAGTTTGTCTCAGCAAATGGAGCCTTCTGATTGATTGATCGCAAATTGAATTGGATGTGGTTTCAGCACTGCTGCATCCACCCGAGCAGTTTCTGTAGATTACCGAGGTTATTGCGTTTCAATTTTTAATAGAGGGCACCCATTCACTAGAGAAGTTTTTTTCTACGGAGTTCATATGGTGCATTTCCTGCCATTAGCTGCACTCAAAAAGACAAATTGGCTGCATTACAAACAGCCTAATGTTCATTTATTATTTGTATAATGAAGTGGCTTGTGTTTGTGCGCAAGTGAAATTGATTATATCGTACAACCCAATGTTCTGGGAATGATAGTTTTCTGCATAACCCCATAAGTCATTTCGTCTGGCACTTCTTGGTTATTAATGTACATTTATGATACAAAAACTGAAGCACATGCACCGTATGCCATTGTCTCTTACTGTATGCTGGCTGGTCTTATTGTTTCTGCATTTGATGATGTCTTTTTATTGCATAGTTCTAAACTCTTGGTATTGGATGATGACATCTCACAAAGAGGCTTTGACTATTAAAATGATTCAGGATATCAGAAAATGCTGTACATACTGCTGTGTCATATCAAGAACAGTCCCACGATAAAACAAAAAATTTAGCAAAGGAACACACAACATTGGAAGGAGGTAAGGATTTCTCAGCAGTGGTTTGTGAAGCCCAATCTGAACCTGATAATAATATATAACTGCTGCTTAATCTGGTCTGTTATGTGATTATGTCATAAATATTGTACCTTTATGACAAGTACAGATGCAGAAGGTGCACTATGCCCTAATTATGTTTAGAATTGGCTGACTGCTTCTGGAAGAGGACAGGGATGCATTGTGCTCAGATTCTTTAATCAGGGTAGTGTTTCCATCCATTCTTAATTTGATCAGACCACAAAAGATCAAGACCGCAAAAGTATTTTTAGTGTTGAAGCGTAACAACACAATATCCCTCCACCAGAAGAAAATTTGACTGCAACCCCCCACCACCCTACGCTCAACAATACACATGAATGCCTCTGGGTGTCCCCCTAAACGACCCCCCCGGACCCTTCTGGATTGACAAGTACAAACCTGTATAGTAAGAACACAAGCATTGTGCTACTGTATGTATAGAGAGGTAGCAGAACACATTTCATAATATGTGACCCTTGATTGGATGGTGATCTGATCATCATAACTGATAAGAAAGGCTGCATGGTAACATGCCTCAGGCCTAGACTGAGCTCACACTTACACACATTATATTCTAAATACTGCCACTGTCTCCTATATTCTGGGGGAAAGGATGCATTCTTTTGAATACAGAGGATGTTTCAGTGGGTGTACCTTTTTTGGCTTTGCATTCGAAATTGTGCGAAAGAACAAAAGTATTGATTGAAATTGTTCAAAATTGTATGGGAAGTATATCTCTGAAAATTTCATTTTTGTTAAGTTGCATCCTGGTTTTTTCAGTCTGCTGCACCATACTGTGAAACATTCACTGGGTGTCACTGTAGCTACATCTAACTCCTTTCATTGAACTCTCACACGGTCTTTGTCTTCACCCAAATGAAAAGAGCCCCTTTTTCTTCAATTAGCGTCATCATTTAAATAGAACCTGAAGCATGCATGATGGCAAACACAGAAATGAGTGAAACGTCAGCAACGCAGACTAAACAGGCAAAGCAAAGTTCATTTTCTTCCCTACAACTCTTTCCCAGCGAACGCAAGCTCAAATCCTGTCAAAGGCCTGTCTTTCTTTTCAGGTGTAGGAACAGGAAGCAGCGGGGAACTCACTGCAAGGATTAGAGTGCTTATATGATGAATTCCATATGAATCTAAAAGCTATACAAGTTTTGTAGAGTTTTAGTAAAGGTAAGAAGTAAAGAAAATGTATATATTATTCCTCGTGTCTTCCAAACTCTGTGTAATCTTTAAATCTGCTGCAGACTTTAGCAATGGTTGTTTTCTATTTGTGGCCCTGTACCTGTGGGTGGCACCATGCAATGTGCATATTTATTAATGACATCTTACAATTTTTGTCAGATATGGGCCCATATTTTTGTACAAGTGAAAAAATTTTAAAACAGATAAAATGAAGCCAATGCTGAAAGTTCAGAAGGCATTGTCAGGAAGACAGGCCACACTGCCTATCACTGATAAATTATGGAGACTGCCCAGCTTACAATTTGTCAGTGTCTTCTGACAAGCCACAGAGCAGGTGTCTTTGTCATTCGACAAGGTCGCCGTGTGCCTGAAAGTGTCGCACGTGGGCGAAGGACGTCAGAAGCCCAAGGCCTCCGCTAAAAACACCCCCTTCCCGCCACCCCCCATGCCTCACCACCCCAGACTCCACATGACACAGACATAGACAATAACAGTCACACACAGTGTCACATATTGCAGGCCACTGGTACATGAAAAGTTGAAATTGCTGTGCCGCATGGTTTGGCAGCCAAACTGCGTATGGCGAAATAAGATTGAGGCCTCCTGCTTTGACAACTTTCATGCCCGTCGTTGTGAAACTTTGTAATTATATCAATAATAGCACTGAGCCCATTGCAACACTCTCTAGTGGGCAGTAGACAATGCCTGTAAGCCACAACTCTTCATGTGTGTCTGTGCCTTCAAATACCGCAACCCACCACTGACCAAAGAGTATCTGCACAAATGTCTTACTCTGTATTTTTGAGTACTGGGAACATTTAAGGAGATACCTGACAGTATGTGCTCAGAATGTGCCAAACATTAAATTCCTATGAGGAATGTCCAACATGTTGTCATCATGTCCAGCCCCTGAAAATGTCCGTGTTTCCTCATGCATCATGGAGGGCGAGGAAGAAATGATCAACTATGATAACCTGGAGAATCCATAGATTATTGGCAAAAAGTAAGTTTTGTTTGGTTATGGATCAACAAAATGGCAAACATTCCTCAGATGTGCTCCACATTTTTTTAAATATCAAAACCATCTCAACTCATGATAGATAATGGCCATCTTCAGCCTGTTCTGAGAGACTTGATTTCACTGCATTTTCATTTTTCAAAATCACAGATTTTAAATGGTGCACTCAGTCATGCTATTTCACCTGCCTGAAAATAAAACTGGATTAACTTTTAATGCCTTGTCATTAATTATTGAGCAAAGAAAATTGCACGGCACAGAAACATTTAGGGGATCCTTTGTGCGGTGGGGGGGAAAGGGTGGAACAGCATGGTCCTGAACAACGGATGTGCAGGACGGTGAGAATGTACCTGAGCCTAGAATAGTGTCCGTCAGGGTGCAGCGTGCGTCGAGGCGACAGGACAAGGCCCCACTTACACCCCATTAAACCTTTCCTCATGCATCGCCGAATGCAACATTTTACTCCGCCAGCGTCAGCCTGAACTGCCTGAGAAATCTGGCTTCATCCAGCTCTTAATGATTCTCGGTCACACATTTCAGCGCAATTTCCATACTTTCAGGATCAGCAAGGGAGTTTACCAGCGATTAACATCTGAGGAGTAAACTCTGTTGTGAACTATGGAATTTACAGTAAACTGGCTAGCCATGTAAACTCAGTGGAAGCAACATTTCACTATGACAGTGTCAGTTTGAACCACCCAAAAAATCTAGCTCCATACTTGTTTGAACACTATGGTTTCTGTTCAGGGTATTTACTATTTTCTAGCATTATCAGGTCATTAGCCTGCTAACCCTGATAATATATATAAATTCTCTAAGGACTGGAGCTGGTTATGATCTGAGATAGTACTTGATGGATGACCAAAGTTATCAAATAATCTGGTGTAGTTCATGATATTACAGCTATAGCTAGCAACTTATGATTGAACAGCCTATCACATACCTACAGGCGAACAGACAAAATAATACCTAGCTAATTAGTTATGGTCTAAGTTACCACATGACATTACAACTATAGCTAGCTAGCAGCTATGACATACCTACAAAAGAATAACAAAAGTAATGTCCAAATAGTCTTATACATCCAAAATTATCCAAAAACTTATATTTTACCCATTGCAGTCTTTTGGATAGAAAATTTTTAAGTAGTTCGTCCTTACACAACTTATGTCAACTTTCTGTGACACAGGTCTGAGTGCAGAGGGGGACAAGGACATTCTGTTTCACATTGCACTGGATGCCCTCCCTGCTTTAGCTTCTGCTAATGAGTGTCTACTTCTGTTTGGTTTGCATTACATCAGTCTGAATGTGGACTCAAAGTAGAGGGCATGGAGGGCACCTCACACTTACTGTCTTTCTTCCTGGTTTGGCTAAGGAGTTCGAGTCACTCCTCAGCCTGTGTCAGTACTTAGGAAATGCAGAATGTAATGCTTCACTTCACCAGAAATAAATACAGAGCTGTCATTGGGATTAACTATATATGATCTAAAATTCCCACTATAGTACAGGACCTTTGGCATGACTGCACCATCAATGCTGGATTCTTGGAAAAGGATTTGATTGACAAGTCAATTTCCTGCTTCAAGGCTGAATATGGACTCAGACAGAGAGTAGAAGCTTAAATGCCAACATTTCACCCCCAAATCACATCACCAGAGATCAAAAAGGTCCCAGCATATCCATATAAGGGATGCCATTTCATGTGTTTCCTTTTATGGCAAAGGAACCATTAGAGGGCTAATGTATTACCCTGAGAGAAGCATCACATGTAATGGAGCCTGGGGTAAAACAGGCTGTACATGACTGATTAATGACCAGCGGGTTTATCCAGTGTTTGATTTGGTTAGAGTGTCAGTTCTTTCATCATCATCATCACCATCATCACCATCTGGGCAATGGTGCTCAGATGCACAGTCACTGTTGGTTGCCGTTGGTAATTTGACGGGCTCCTTTTGCGGGATGAGGCGTGCCGTATCTGGTGATGTATCAGCTCCTTGCCTTGTTATACCTGCTCTCTCCTCTCGTCTTGATGAATTAACTCCCTTTGTGAGACTGAGGGCACACTTTTATCTAGCGGCTCCTTTGTGGCGATGCGATGGTGATTTATGTACTGTATGGTTTCGCTTCTTGCTGCCACATTTCATATGTCGTCAACAGACACAGGACTGAAAGCCTCACCGTCCTGGGGACTATCCGATTTCAAGCCTCATATTTACAGTGAACATTCAATCATACCTCAAGAACAGTAGAGCCTTGGTTTACCAGTAATATATGAACCTGAACATGTGCATTTCAAAATGCACATGTTCATTTATACATGTTGATGAACATGAAATATAAATAAGCATAATGTCTAGTTACACATACTAATTACCACAAATACATAATAAAGGACAAAACCCTGTTTGTGTTGTCTCACAAGTTCTTATTTCTTCATCACTGCAACATCCCCCGGAATGTGAAATGGTGATCAGTATGTGGGTCTTCCAAAATATAAACTACCAGCTGACAGTAAGATATGTTCTGCAGGCTGCCAGCTTTCCAACTGCACAAACAAGAACAGTCAGCTGACACACTGGAGGGTCATAGGACCATGACTGGCCACAAGAGGTGCTATTGAGCATTAAGCCTGAGAATAACGCACTGATTTCCATCCGAAATCCCCCTGGGTAATAGTATGACCAAAGATGCATCAATTCATGGCACTTGCAACTAGAGTCAGACCTGGCGTAGATTCAGTGTTCAACCCAAGCTGTGGGTTACATCATAACACTACGAACAAGTGCATTGGCTGTATTTGCCTCTTTAGAGCAACACCCCCCCCCCCACCCCCACCCCCCATCGCGGAGAACGTGAGTGAAATAATGATTGGGTTTGACAGCTGGCAAGGCCTGGTTCTCTGCTGATGATCACTCCAGGGTCACAGGTGCTGGGAACCGATCCACTTTCTTAAAATGGTCACCGCCTGCCTTCAGTAACACTGGCGCTTTGGATGCTATGCACGCAGCCGGCCTGCTAGCTCCGGCGAAGGTGAGTGCCAGGAACAAACTTCCAGATTAATTGCAGTCATCAGTGTGTTTCATCAGCAGAGAATCACAGGAGGCTGAAAAGAGATGAGACCCTGAGTGGCGGGACTGAAATCCCAGCGAGCGAGCTCCAGGGCAAACAGCCCCCTCCCCATGCTCCCTATTCTGCAAGGGAAACAGAGCCCCAGAAAAAAGACATAAAATAAACTGAAGCAGAGCAAAAGGCCCGCTAGCGACTGTGGCTGTGCTAAGTTCCTGCAATGCAAACAGAGCAGAACAGAAACATCAAGCTTGAGAGAAACAAACAATGTACATGGAAAATATGCGTGGTGAAGACTGCTATCAATCATCTCGAGAAGAGAAACAACAACAATAAAAAAACACTTGCACCAACTTCTCTGTCAACAGAGACAGGTTCTGGATTCTTGCCATTCAGAACTCAACCAACCCAAACAAATCCCACATTCCATTAAAAAAAGAATAAAAAATGAGAAGCAGGAAAAACACACACACTTATTTTCAATATCTTGCCTGCCAGGACTATAGATCAATTGAGTGTTGAACAGAGCACATCTCAAATATACAAATAGAAATATGAAATAATATCGTAATAGAGTGAAATGTTTCTTACACTGTAGAATTAAATGTTCTTGAAACAATATTCCCAAGGCTTGTGTAGTGTGGAGAGATATAAATTGATTTTTGTTCCTATTTTTTGCTGAATTGCAGTTCTGTACCTGATGCCAAGTCCCTCCATTTTAAGCAGCGTGTGGCTTGTCAACCATTCTTCCAATTCTTATTTCAGAACTTGCCAATTTCTACTTTTCCAGTGCCACCATACCCCTCTCTAGTGTACAGCTGTCTTCAGAGAAGTATGAACAAAATTAGGAATGGCAAAACCCACTTGAATATCACTTCAGTGTATTCTTGACATTTAAAAACGTATCAAAATTATGATAACCTTTAACTGGATGTAAACAGTACCTGTCAAAATTGATGCAGAAATTTCATACCCTAATTGCACCACTCTATTCTGAATCAAACTAGATGCACTCACATTGCTGCTGAGGAAAGTCTATTACAAATTGAGCCACAAAATTAAGCTAGTTCTCTGATTTGCACTTTTAATTGATGACTAGTGGAAAAAGCCCTCAGAATTGAATTCTGTGCAAATGGGCATTAATTTTCTTTGAGGCACTTGGTTTCATCTACCAGCTGTAATCAGCCATCCTGGACAAAGTGCTCCCAATAGCTATCGTTTCCCATTATTGAAAGCAGTGTCTATAGAGGTGACACTAGCTATCCCTTCTTTGGCGGTGTTTGCTATCACTAGGACATAGATTCTGTTAGATTCATAGCTCTGTCATTGTTCTGCTTCAACTACCATAAAGCTGTGCCCTTTAGAAAAGAGAAAGAGGAAAAGTAGGAGAAAGGAGAGGAAGAATTAAAAGAAGAGGATGATGAAAAAGTTGTGGATAAGAATAACTGAAATAACAACCACACAACTACCTTTCTTAAAAATACAACATCAAAAACAACAACAGCAGCAAAAAACAATATTTAGAAATTATTTAATTGTTTTTATTTTATCATTTACTGGTTGAGTTTTGGTGGTTATTTAGCCTGAGTTGCACAACTGGTAACTAAGAATTCCATGTCTTGTAAATGATGATTAGTTGTGCTCTTCTCTTGCAACGCTGTGTAATATGAGAAAATAATTATCTTGCTACAGATACATATAATCTCTCTTTGCATATTTATAAAACAAATACATTAATTAATAAAGCATGAAATGGTTTCTCCACATTTTCTCATGTAGGGTGATTTGTAAAAATAGGTATCTTAATGCAGGATTTAATTTAATTTAATTTAACTTAATGCAATTTACATGAATAAAATGTGAAACATGTTCTGATTTTTAAAATCACTTCCTGTACTTCCCTCTGCTGTACATTCTCAACAGGAAAAGAGCATTCAAGCTAAATAGCATTTTTTGGAGTTCTACTATCTCCCTGAGCCTGATAAGACATGGTTAGAGGCCAGTACCTCTCGCAGACTAATAAAGAAAATTTAATTTTCACATTTAATTTTGGGAAAAAAGATGTAAATGTATTATTATCATTGGAAATTAAACCAGTCTCATGGAAGTTATTCATTTAGAGCTGGTCAAAGGTTAAATACAGATTAGCTGGAGGGGAAAACACTTCTCTGCTGTCACCTTGCTATCCCATAGTGTCAAGTGTACTCAAATTAAGCAGAGCTAAACCGCAGAGCTGAAGTCATGCCTGCACTCCTGTGACTCATGTCCTTTTGAAAACTTCCCACATAAGAGCTCCTCAGTGTGACTTTGACTTGAATGCAACTATTATCACTAAATCCCATTGAAGGAAAAAAAAGACAATAAATTGCACTATGGACAAGAATGATGGGAGATAAACACCTTCCCTGCTAAAAGTGTAACTTCTTACTAAAATTGACATGGCTTTAGATTAGCCTCTTAGTTGATATAGTGTCCTTTCAATTTAGTCAGATCAAGCAAGAGAAAATTGTTCTGGCTCCTATTTTAGAGAGAAGAGAAATATTACTTTAGAACAGGGGTCGGGAACCTTTTTGGCTGGGAGAGCCATAAAAGCCAAATATTGAAAAATTATTTCCATGGGAGCCATACGGATTGTTGTCGGGGGTTGGACGGACTCGTCCGTACCGGCTGTCAAGCTCTCTCCTCCGTCACATCGGCTGCATTCCAGTACTCAAATTTGTCTCCTCCTTTCCTCCGTGCCCGAACAGTAACCAGTCATCCGGTAATTTACAATAATGGGAAAACTGTTGTTTTGCGTTTTAAAACATATCCACATTGACGAGATATATTCACGTTTTTGATTTGGAATGGTAATTTTAACAATGTAAAATTGAGCGAGTTTATGTTGCGGTAAGTTTATTTATTTATTAATATGCACATTTTTATGTTGCATCAAGGAGGGGAGGAAAGGAGGAGACAAATTTGAGTATTGGAACGCAGTATCCTACCGCAGAAGTAAGCGGCGGGAGGCTAAAATTTTTCTTCATTACTTACCGTGTTAAGAATTGTCGGCAAAAATTTTCTGAGAGCCATATGCAGTCATCGAAAGAGCCATATATGGCTCGCGAGCCATGGGTTCCCGACCCCTGCTTTAGAAGAATCGCTGCAAAGGCCCGTTCTCCATGCAGGCATATTCAGATGGGCCCCAAAAAGTCATTAATTTCTTATTAAGCACATCCGTACTTTCAAACAACGGCTCTTTAGAAATAAGGAAAACATTAACAGGCTAATTTAAAATAAGAAAACGAACACTCACAAATTAATACATAATAATTAAATGAGAGCATTAACTGAATTTCAAATATATCAAATTCTACAGAACCATGAGGGACATTAATGGGCAAATGCATTGATTGTTTCAATCTCCTAATGAGATTTACCAAAAAAATTGAAATGAAAGAATTCATTCGACCTAAATCTGAATGAGGCAGCAGTAATAGTAGCTGTAATATATATATATATATATATATATATATATATATATATATATATATATATATATATATATATATATATATATATATATATATATATATATATATATATATATATATTTATTTATTTATTTAAATATATATTTTATTATATATTTTATTTGTTTTAAATATAAAATTTATTTATATAAATTTAGGTAAATGTTAGATTAATGGTATGATATTGCAATGTGAGTATCTGTGTTAGCCCCAACCCTCAGGAAGTTTCTGCACGGCATGCCCTAACCCAGTCTATTCCACACTGCAGGAGAAAGACCCACTGGTCTAGCTGGGTCAAAAGACTCATTTGGAAAGGCAAGTACTTTAAGTCTTCCTCAAAAAAAAAAACAATGACTAGTATACATGCAGTCATGGTGACATACCTTTAATGTCCATCTCTATCTTTCTGTATGCACATTATTTAAAATATATATGTATATGTGTGTGTGTGTGCGTGTGTGTGTGTGTGTGTGTGTGTGTGTGTAAGTATAGGCTACATCATAAATACATATTGCCTTTGAGTCTTCTTAACACTTTCAGGATTTTACAATTCTTGACTACTCACTCCAATTTTCACTCATCGTAATAAATGCACAACAGAATGGAACAGGATAATTGATGTCAGATCTTTACACATTTTAAACATGTCCAGTGTTGATGATGTGATTGTCACGTTAAGACATTAAGACATATTATGTTGACTTTTTAAACAGCACAAGCCCAGAATAGCACTACATTGCATGAAATATTACATAAGACTGCATGTGTATGCCTCATTAACTGGAAAGCTTTGTTGAACATTGGAGCCCTAGAGAACTACAGCCATACGTCATAAATGGTCAGAACAGTAGTATTTTATGAACCAGCACTCATCAAGTGTTTTGTAAAAACAGGGTGATGAGAGAAACCTGATGCGTCATTTGAATTCATGGGAGCTGGCATCAAAACCTCTGTCGACTTTGAGCATACTGCTATGCATGGTCTTGGATCCCGGAGAACAGGGTGTGTTTTCCTGTCTCCTGTAACCATTTGTCATCTGGCAGGCACCACCATCACCAAACTGAAGTGACTGGGTGTATTACTGTCACATTCATCAATCTTGTATACATGCATTTCACCCAGGACTTAAAGCACCGACTCATGCTATTTTTTCTTTTCTTTTTTTCTGAGAAAAACACAATGAGTTATGCCTTTAAGACTGAGGCCATAATGTTATCGCAGGGGTGAAAAGTTGGGAGTCAAACTATAGAATTATGTTCTCTAAAAAAGGAGGGCATTTTGCTGGCATGCAGATTGAATTGTAACTTTATTAAAGGGGCCAAACAGAGATAAATGGCAGCAGCCCACCAGCCAGTATGATGAGGCTTTTTCTTTGGGTGGTGTATGGAGTAAAGGCTCATGTTTGTGGTGCAGGTGTGAGGCCAGTTGTGTGGTTGTGCATCCAAATCCTAAATGCGCATTACCAGTTATACCCTGACATCCAGCCTTGTCTGGGTAAAATAGGGGGAAAGCCAGTTTATCTCATCAGTTTCATGGCTCTCAAGTGGCCTCCTCTGGTTTGTGGACTGAACATATGTTGACTCTGTGTTCCTCTAATGGCAAAGTCAGTATGTGATCAATGCTGTGTCCACAGTGCAGAAAACAAACAGCTTATTGCCATGTGAATTAGAGAAATCATGTACAGCCAACTCTGTGGGGATGGTTTCTGGTAGGTAAAAAGCATATTTTAGGAAAACGAAATATTTTGCATGTAAGTAGTTTTCATTTTCATTTAGAAGAGTTTCTGATACCCTTTTGTTGGGTGGCAGTTCACAGATTTATACAGAATATTTACTGATGCAATACATTTCAATCACCTTCCTCAGAGATACACCCTGCCATTCCAGGGATTGGACCAGAAACCATCCAAATTTGAGGATTCATCAGACAGACAGGAAGGAAATTCAAGTACCGCAATTACATTTGCATTATCTGTCTGCCAGTCTACAGCCAGTATAGACCTTAGAAATGTATTTCGTCCACATGGAGGCTTGGGGAAAACAAAGGGGACTGTGGCCATCTTTGAAAGCAAAGAGAAAATCAAGCCACATCTCATGTTTAGTCCGTAGATTGCCTAAATGAATTTAGAGAAGGAAACAGTATAACTGCTATAGCTACTAATGATGGTTTGCTTGTGTGTAGCTTCTCACACTGAAGGGGGTACCCTCCCTGCAACTATCATCATGTACTGCACCCACCTTAGAAATGCATGGAAGCCATTTTGTGCCAGTCAGTTCACCACTTATCAGCTGAGATGGTGAGAGATGTGAACATCCCCTGAGATTTGAAAAGATCCTTTTTTCCTTATTGACAGCCTCGAATAAAGTAAAACAGCTCTACAAAAAGTTAAAAAGACTAAAGATTAAAAAAAAAACCTAACTTGATATGGTGGGTGATATCAGGATATAGAGGGGAGTATTATTCTGACTGTGAGCACTATTATAAATTCAGTGAATGTTCCTCCCTTCATTTCTTAGTTTTGACATGCAAGCCTATGTCCTGGGGGTGCTAGACTTCTGCAGCTTGTCTCACCTCTTTCTAAGCTTCTGTGACTGCTCTTATCCTGCAGTGATCACCTCTGACACAACTTTGTTCATTCTGTTCAAACTCAATTAAATAATGTCTTTCTCTCAGATACCAGCCCGGGCCTGGAGAGAACTCTGACCCGCAGTCTTTTCATCACACCTTAAAAAACACAACACAGCTTCAGAGGGGGAACTTCAGACCGTGATTGGACACAGAGCGGCAACTTTTGAAATGGCCCTCTTCATCGTTGCAATATGACTGAACCTAAAGTCCCTAGAACGTTCCTTGCATGATGCAGGCTAAGAAAAAAGACAGGCTTTCCTTCGGGAGCCTCGACTAGCGATAATGTGGGCCTCGCATTCAAACAAGGCACCAAATGTGAACTTTCATTCAAAACCTTTCTCATATCAGGGAATAGTTAACACATTGTGGAACCCAGGAAAACGTGGAGACAAATTATTGCATAAGAGATGCCCATTTTATTATTTAACACTGACTTATTTAATGTTATTTCTCAAGCAATCACTGTAAATAATATCTCAATAAACCCTGCTTATGTTAAGGCTTAATGATATAAATACTATTGCTACCACTACTACTACTACTCAATAATAATAATGATAATGATAATAATAATAATAATAATAATAATAATAATAATAATAATAATCATCATCTTTATTGTTTTCATTGTATTGTTCATGAAAGGTGAAATGAACATGTCAGCTTTGTAACTGGAATGAAGAAAGTAGTGCTTTGTTACTGGGAAAAAAAACAACTTGAGGCAATCATTAAAAGTTACCAACCATACACCTGAAAGGTTGGTCCTCAAAAAAGAGGCGATTTCAGTTCAGTTTCAATACATTTCCTCTGCCCGTGGGGACCCCAACACTAACTGGCACTCAGTTCTTTTTCAGAAGAAAAGATGATTATGTGAGGCCTACTAAGAAGAGTTTGTAATTATGCTGTCAAATGTGTGTGGAGTCAAAACTCTTCTGGTGTTTCATGAATTTAAATTGACCTTCAGCATTAATAATTACACATTATCCCATCTTTGCCTAATTTTACAGTTGATTTGATTTTTTCCTGCAGTTCTTGCATGGATTTTCAGGGAGGCAGGTGCAAAATTTGCAGATGCATACATTCTAACATGCATTCTAATATCCATAACGTCCCATTTGTTTATTTTCAGAACAACCGAGTATATTTGTGCTTGTATTTACAAAATGGTTCCAGTTTCTCACAGCAGGGAGGCACTGAGTTTATACAGGTAGGGAAATGGCCCAGAGTCATTTGTTTTATCTTGAACATGAAGTAAAAATTGAAGTTGTGCAGTTCTGAAAACTGGTGATCTCCCATTCCCTTTTGGGTTGTGCAAGACTTGTCTTTCGGGATGTCTCATGATACTGTGATATATCCACCCCGTATTACTTATATGTAAACGAGAGATAAACAGTTATTTGAAGGAGCGGCCCTGTTTTGGTGCCTATTTATACTTTTTGGACAAAGTGCATAATTTCTTCCCCGATGTGACACATAAGTTGTAGCATTTCACGCAAGTCATGTTTTTCCCCCAATGAGCTAAAATGGAGCAGCTTCCTCATCCAGACAAGTTTATTTTAATGGATTTTTCTCAGCAACATGTCGTGCGTCTCTAAGCCTGTGAACAGAACTGGAAGACTTCGTTTTTTTGTGGGCGGGCAAAGGTTTTTGGGATGTGCGGTACAGCAGATAGATGCTCACGGAAACAGGTCCACATGTGAGCAAAACCACAGCTAACAATCTATAGCCCTTACTGTGTGGTTGAAGTAATTTCACAGTCAGATGAAATCCAGCCTCACCATTATTTTAAATGGGGACAGTCAGGCTCTCTAACTACTGTCTCGGAGACTCTTGTTTTATTATCTGGGACACTTGGAGCATTTTGTCACATTTGTTGCCTTCAACATCTCAAAGCCACACTTCACCTAGAGTTTGTGCCATTGTTTACTTTTCAGCTCATTTGAGCCAAGAACTGCAAGTAGATAAAGAAGTAAGAAGAGACATTCTTGCAGACTCTTATACTTGAAATGTGTAATTTTTATCCCCAACCATATCTCTGCATATTTCATGTCACTAAATGCTTGTAGATGTTGTTAATGTTCATGTTTAATCCTTGCTTTTGCCTGTAAGTCTGTTTCTAGTCTATTGCTGTGTTTTGGCAGTTTAGCCTAGCGGTAAATGTGAAGTTGTTAACTTGGATACTTAAAGTGGACAATGCTGCATTTGTCTCCCTGTGTCTCCAGGGAGAATGCAATTACATAAATGTCTCCATCTCTCTCCATTTGTGTATATATTTTAAGACAGTCACTCTTTTTTTACAGGTAGGCAAGGTTTACAGTGACCACTTCTCGCATGCCATTAGCAGCCTTGTTAAATGTTGTAGTATTTAAGTGTCTATTTGTTCTCTGGACCAAATAAAAAAAAAAAAAAAAAACTCTGGTTTTGGAGTTAGTGATGGTGATAAAACTAGTTTCAGCAGATGCATACATGCTGACAGTACTGTTAACATTACATTGTATTTATTTATAAACACAGTTAAGGGCAAAGCTTGGAAATGTCTGCATTGCTTATCTGCATACTGGTCTGGAGCTGCCACAGGTGGGACTTGGGCTCTAGTCACACGTAAGCAGTGACGTGCGGTCAGGGGAGGCAGGTGAGGCAGTGCCTCACCAGCCATCATGGAAAGAAAGAAAATATATAATAATAAAATAATTTAAATTGTTATATTCATCCGGTGGTTTGTACTAAAAAATATTTATTTTTCATTTAGCTTCACCAATTTCGATTATTCTTTCTTCAAAATCGCTGAATTTTCTTAATTTCCCATTCAAATGCTTGGAAGCGATGCCGGTGAGGCAGCAGCGAGCTCAGCCTCACCTTGGATTGCGCAACCCCTGGCTAACTGCGCTGGCTGCTAAGCGGAGAGAGCATGTTGCTGTATGGCGTCAATAAAATGGTTTAAACACATTTAACCCTCCTATGATGTTCGGGTCAAATCTGACCGATTTACAACTTCATAAGGTCATAAAAAATTTATTTTTTCTCTAATTACCCCAAGACTTGATGATATCCTCCATACTAGATAGTTGAACATATAAAATTTCTGATCACCACATTCTTTGAATTTTCAGTGGTTTAATCAACTTTGTAGCACCTATGGTGTTCCCGGTCAAAAGTGACCGGCATAGATAATGAATGGGTAATACTAGATCATTTTCATTTCTTTCCATCTACACCAACAAATAGACACACACATACACATACACACACACATATCCATGTGAGTCACACATTTCAGATTGAAGAATTAGGTGTCATTCATGGGAACCTGTCTCTTTCTCGCGCTTATGTGACCATCCCTCCACAGGTGCCCAACTTTGCTACACTGAATAATTATATATTTCCAAACTAAACAATTAGGTGTTTGTTATGGGAACCTGTCTCTTTCCCATGCTTTTGTGCCCAATCTCCTCAGGTGAACAACTTCACAGAATAAACTATGTGTCAGATCTTCTCACAGACAACCTATATTAACCCTTATTTGTGCCTTGCTCTCATTTTACTCTGTGACCACAATGAGTGAGAGGAATGAGTGACTGTGACAGGAAATTTACAGTCAGAGAGGCTCTGGACCTAATTATTGTGCCAGAGGAAGAAAAGACAGAAGTTGAACCTGTACACTGCACAAAGACAATGCTGTCAGCACCATGGAAGACAGGAAGCCCCATATCATCCAGGACTACAACAGCAACAAAGGAGGTGTTGACTGCCTTGATAAGGTAATGCATATCTTCATCTGTTATGTATTTTATTTTACTTTTACCGGTGTAAAGCATGGCATTCAGATTCAGTATTGTTTCTAATTTCTAATTTATTGTTTCTTTCATTGCAGCTTACAGGTACATACACCTGCGAGCGAATGACAGCACGTTGGCCTGTGGCGGTGTTCCACAACATCCTGGCTGTGTCTGCGTATAATGCATATGTGGTGAGGATGGTGATCAACCCAGCCTGGAATCAGGGGAAATGCTTCAAGAGACGTCTCTTCCTGGAAGAGCTTGGGAAAGCTTTAGTGACACCGTTCGTTAAGCAACGACAGCACCTTCCCCGCACTCCAGCCTCTTCTCGTCTGGTTAGGGGTGTACAAGCCCCAGCTACTGCCCCAGCCCCCCTCTCTACCCCCATCAAATATAGGGGCAAAAGAGGAAGAGATGCCAGCTCTGTGCCCCAAGAGACAATAAAACAAGTCTCACCTGCTACAAATGTGGTGCTTTTGTTTGCAAGGCACACTCCAACCTGATTGTCCAATGCCACTCCTGTGTATGTGTGTGTGTGTGTGTGGCATTGGACAATCAAACACACTCACTTGTTCATGTTGATCTTCTGAATATAGTTTCCATTTTGATTGTTATTATAATTTTTTCTGTTGACTTTTTGCATGTTTATTGCAGTTTTTCATGTTCATCACTAGTTGGAAATCTTGTTTACAGCATTAAAATGTGCAAAATAAAATCTGATGATGATTATGTTTGAATTATGTTATTTGTTTTAATGTAAGAACAGTTAAACCAGACCGGTCAAATTTGACCGGGAACACCAAAGTAAGGGGGGAAAAACGAACATAATACAAGGGTTAATATGTAAACTGATTTTCAATAATTTAGCTTATGTATAAAATGTACAGTGCTTTTTGTCACCAACTGTGTTTGTGTAACGTGTTTCGTGTGCTGAGCGATTATAAACGGCAGAGAACAGGTTGGAGGTGAGGCAGGCAGTTCTCTTGCCTCATGGCAGGGGGCGCTCAAGATCCCAGACATTCGTCTTGTCACTCCACAACTGCAGAGTAAGTGACAGCGAGCTAGGCTAAACGATACGGTAAGAAGTCAAGTGCAGCGATAGATTATTAGAGATAGAGATTATTTTTTTCCTCTCGCCTATCCCGACTTTCAACATGGATGACTACATTTCGACACTAAAACAGTTTTCTCAAGTGGACTTTCAATCGAAGCAGGAGATAATAACTAAAGGAAGACCAACGCCGGAGCTGAAAGGATTGCTTGTATGTGTAAAGGATGCAGAAGTGAAACATAACCTGTAAACTGCTGTCAATCTATGCATCTATTTGCAAATCTGATTCTGATGACGTCAGTGCCTCACCAGCTATGAACCTCACCGCACGTCACTGCACGTAAGTAAGGCAGAGCACCTTGTGAGCTGCAGTGGGCATATCCAACCAGGGAAGAGCCCCCCCACCTCATAGCCAGCGCAGCGATCATATTCCACAGCATGTAGGAGCGCAGGCTGCAGCATCAACAGTGTTCACTAGTGTATGATCACAAATCAGCACCTCCCTTCAAACTTTAATTTGAGAGGAGAAGACTGAGGGCGCTAGGCACTAACTGCGGTCTGTGGAAGAGTGATTGAGAGACTGGGCCCAGCAACACCGCCAAGAACCTGCCTCAGCTGAGTAAGGAAGGGGGGCTGAAGGGGCATGAATTATGTATTCATCATCAAATTCATGTGCTGTCGTCCACATCCATAGCATGAAATATGGATGACTGAGAGACCCTGGTGTAGGAGATGCAGATTTGGTCTCTGTCTCTCTGGTCTGGATGTTTTAGTGACTGCCTGTTTGGGGAGGATAAATAGTGGCTGAGAGCCAGGAGACTGATGCAGGGGTCCGGATCGGCCATTGTGTTCCTGCGTTTCCATGTAGGGCTGCAGGGGGCGGTGTTTATCCAGGAACCAAAGGCCCGAAAAGATCCACCCATGTGGGATGGGTTGGACAAATGGATTATTTAAATGGACTCACTCTGCAAATGTTTGCACATCAAAAGACGCACACACACACACACACACACATACGCATACACCCTGCAGCTCTCTGGGAAAGCGAGAACCTGCTGTAAAATCTGGGCTGACTCGAACCAAAAGTAAATTGGAAAGAAAGAAATCAGACATCGCCATTAACACGAACAGATAGAGCAGCTGCAAGCTAAATATATATTGCATGGGGGAGGGGACGACGACAACACATTCCCACAGAAATATGAACATGGAGAGCACACTTGGGCTTTTCTTGAGAAAAAGAGAGTGAGAAAAAAAGAGAACAACTTGGAATGTGGGCACGATTATATTAAAAACACGAGCTTCACGAGAGAAAATGTGCCAGCATTACGGCTGGAAGTGCAAAGTGTTGCATTATTTAAATAGTTCCTGTACTGGGGACTAAATTAGACCAGGGAGCGATGTCTGGATTTATGGCAGAAACGCTTGAAACCATGACAGGCTTCCCCTCTGGGACAGTTCGAGCATTATTTTTCATTATCCGATTATAAATGAAAAAGATGGAAAGATGGCGTCCTCACAACACTGCGGGAAGCCAAAAAGGCTGTTGTTTTTTATTTCAGCAGAAATTTTATTTGCTGTATTGAGCAATTTCTTTTTCTCCCTGTTAAAAATAAAGAAAAAAAAATATTTTTCAGGACCTAATAGAAATGGCATCTCTCTCAGCCACTGCAGTGTCTTGTCCGAGTGGTTACCTGCAGACATTAATCTCCAAAGATGGGTGTTCCCCTTGAGGCTGGCTGCTAATTGTGTGCAGTCCCAGGCAAAGAGGGGAGTTTTTACACTGACAAAGTGGGCGGTTTGAGCCCACTTCATCTTCTGCATCAACAATCCCTGTGCCTCCTGAGCAAGTCAGCATCTTTACAGGTAGTAAACAGAGAGTGAGAGCAAGATGGAAAGAGGATGGAATTGGCAGGGCCTTAAGCTTGGACGTCCTTGAAATGTTCCTCTCTTTATCATGGAACCATGCCAGCTGGGATGTTTCTTTCTCTGAAGGACACAGGTAACATGGTCAAGCGCCATCACCTAGTATTGCAGGTACTATGTTTACATTAGGTTTTCTGTAGCACTTCATTTAATTACAATCATTTAGCAATCTGTCTTATCCAGAGTGCACTTACAATGAGAGATAACATTAACACATCCACAAGAGTAACAGTAATAGAGGCCTGACTCAAACACATAGACCAGAGGAACTAATGGAGTTAATTATGTCATCCTATAACCCAGGCACCAGTCAAGATGGAGCATTGTCACTTCAGAGATTTTACATTAGGAAAACTCACTTCATGACTTTCATTGATCAGTCTGTATGTTGCAAATATGGATGCATTGCTGTCTTAACAGCACCCGTCATATTCCTATGGAAGACCAAGGCAGATGAAGAACTAATGGAAAGAAAAGAGGTCTGCACACACTACACATTAAATGGTACATTATGATGCCTTTACATTTTAAGAGAAGTGAACAGAATTATGTTTCAGCTAAGGTTGTACCACAGTACTGCAGAAGGAGGGAAGCAACAACACAAAACACATAGAAACGGCAGAACGGAAAATTAGAAATCAGCTGTATTCACAGAATGTCTTGGACTAGAGAAAAGTTTTGTCTTTCATCTCATAATAGATAGGATTAGGATATGCAAAGGGGAAACCTGACCCTAGATCAGCACTTGTTCCCTGAGATGTTTTGTGAATGCACATGGGAATTTAGTGTTTGACACAAAGTTAAAAGGCCTGTGCATGTGTTTGTGCGCATGCCTCGTTTAGCTATTGTAAAACAAGAATCTCTTGCGATTGCAAAAATCTACTGAATAGCTGACAGCTGATCAGCATTCTGCCCCTGCTAGCAAGTGAAAAACAGGTCAGGACACATCACACATGATAAAAGTACAGTGTGACGCTTTCGCTACGCTATAATGAAAGGGACGAGCTGGGGATCAATGCTCAATAACTGTCATTTTCTCATGTTGTACTCTGTTTGGCAGCTGAAGCACCATGATCATTTTTTCACAGGAAAGTGTGGGAGAATGTCACAGCTTTATTGCACACTTAGAAATGTTCTCATATTAAAGTGTTTGGTTGTTATTGACTCGTATGGATCAATAACCCCAGTAAGGACGTATCCGTTTAGTTTATACTTGTATTGGTTAACCAAAATTTCATAATTCGATTTACTAATTATGAAGGAATCATCGCCAATACAGACAGACAGACAGACAGACAGACACACAGACAGACACACACACACATACACACAGTGATGGATGGAAGAGGATAGCAAATCCTAGACAAAGTGCAAAAGTTTCTAAAGCAAAAAAGTCAAGCTTTTCAAAGTTTATAATCCATCTGTTTTAATACACAGTAGACTCCAAAATAATGTGCAAAAAGTCACTTTCCTCTACTTTGCATTTCTCTTGGTGGTTATAAAAAAGAAAGTCTAACATAAAGAGGTTAAAAGAAGAGTCTGTTAAGCAAAGAACATTCAGACTGTTCATTATAGAGTTTTGTGCATGACATTAAAATGAACCCACAATCTGAAACTCCCAGACGTGTGAAGGAGTTTATAATTAGAAAGCACTTAAAAGATTCTGAAAATGTACCTCTAAATTGACTTCTTATAGGAACACGTTACATGTTCTCAAATTTTACCTGAAACTTCTATCCATGTAAAAATATGGTATGACTAAAAATGCATCTGAATCTACAGGAACTGGCTTGTGGCTATAATACCTGAATGATTTTCTGGCTCATTAATTTAAAAAAACATGTAAACTAGATTACATAATAACTTATAATTATTAAACTGCAGCGGTATAATTATTCTGAGGAGTAGTGTGATTACAAAAATTTATATTTAATAGCTGTGCGACATTTTAATCAGGGTTTTTAATCAGGGCCAGTTCCATGTGTAGAATTACAATGTATGTACCGGTAGTGAAGCATCAATAGAAATGCTACTTCCTGAGAAGTACCGAAGGGTTTCTGAATGCTGCATTCAGATTCAGACAACTTTATTAACCCCAAAAAGGGCAATTCATTTGCAGCTTACTCAGGCCATACACACAACTTCAAAACTCACAGGCAAAGTCTTTATATGTCAGAGGCAACAGATCAACATACATGGGTTAGTACAAGGGAACACTGAACAGAGGTAAATAAAATGCAATAGTAAGCGCAATAATTGCTGTTTCAATACATTATAGGCATTTAGTCGGTGTCCTTCTCCAGGGTGACTTATGTAAGCTAATATTTTTACACAGTATTCATTTATAGTGGTGGATATTTACTGAAATGATTGTGGTTCAGTTCCAGCAGTGCCCGAACAGGGAATGTAATTTTCAAGCCCTACTCTCTAACCAATCTGCCTCATAAACATGGAAATACATTATGGACACTAACTAATTATTTTTTATCAAACATTTATATTTATACTTTTAGAAATAATACTACAGGGGCTACTGAGTGCTTATTTTGTGTTTCAGCATGTGAGTGGGCCCACATAAGGGTGACTGTCTCAATGCACAACAGTGACCCCTGGTGGTCAATTATATGTCCACAGTCTGCCTCAGCAGGATGCACATGAGGTGTCTCCCATCTACTCATGACTGTCCATGTTCAACTTGAACCCTGAGGTGTGTGAGGAAGAATCAGCTGGCATCACATTTTGGAGGAGATTGACTGCTGAGGTGGGTAAAATTATAGAAAATTTATATATGGGTCATATGAAGACTGATTTTGAAGGAATTTAATTCCATGTCTGCCCACACTGACTGTTAGGACAGTAGAGACAATAAAACAAACTATCATTAAACTCAAATTCTGTTTTCTGTTATTGCATGTGCCTACATCAAGCACATAAAATGTGTTTAAAATGAGGTCTAACTGCACTCCTGAATCAGTGGCACTCACTTAGGAAGCATCCTACTCACAATCAACAACACACAATCTGGAATGAGCCTGGGAAAAAAGCTGGAATTCTTGCATCAGACTCATCTGACTCTTAGTGCATTCATCTCTTTGTGTTGCCAGGTCCTTGTTATGGGGCTATTCAAAGCAGAAGTGTCAGCTGGCTTCCTAATGCATAATGCGTGGTGGCACGCCACACAAACGGTGGGTTCCAGTGGCGTCCCCCAGGCTCGCACCAACCTCATGTTCTTTTCATAAGTCATCTCCGCTGCAGCTTGGACCCCATCCAGATGGCTCCTTTGTGTTCAATCGGCCCTCTCTTCGGGAGGCTGGCAAGTTCTGGGAAATAAAAGCCCCTTGTTGGGAACTGCGAGAGGAAAACCGACAACATAATTGCGTCAATTTTGTCACTGGGCCATTTAAAAAAATTATATAATTTCTATCATTCATTCTATTAACATTCACTCCCCTCACCATACATGCGTGGTATTGAAACACTTTAAAATCAGTTGGTGCTGGCAGACTATACCTGTATGAGCTGCCGGCCAATGCTGCCAATCTTGATGGCAGACCGTAGGTATCCTAGCCTGGCACTGCTTATTTTGGTACAAAAGATTGTGACAACCCACTTTGCTATAACCTGCAACTTAGGATACAATCATGCAGTTATAATGAGGAGCTGGCGATGTGCTTTGATTCAGTCACCCACTTTTTGAATCAGGCAATCACACACAGCAGTGTCCTTGAGTCTCACTGCCTCTACTTACGGAGGGGGAGAAAACACATATTCACCTTCAAATACAAACACAGTCTAATCCCCTTAGGGATTCATTACCTGTGTTCCAAAAAGGTGTATTCATAAAAATACTTTTGTTTAAAGAGGGGTTCATTGACAATGGAAAAAAATGGCCACAGGCGGATCCCAAGGGTACAGCTAGTATCTGATCTTCCCTGCTGCTCACGGGTTTACAAGGTTTTTGGAAAGAGCATGAAAACATGATGTTGGATCATGGTAACAAGTTCTCCATGACCCTACACTGGGATTGTGATAACAGTCTGTGTCAAGGGCAGTGGTGTTTATATTTGACATATAATATTCACTGCCTCCAAGAGAGCATCATTCCAGTTACCTAAGAGGACTATCGAGGAAGTGAAATACAACTGTACAGCTGGAGATTCCACATGTGAATGGAACAAAATGATAGGTAATTGGTAGGTAAATTATGTAAATTTTATTGTGAACAAATATTGCGTGCATACAGTTCACTTGTGAAGTGCATTTGTAAAAACACAGCAGCCCATCACAGGTATGGGATTTTTTTGAAACAGCAGTGGTTTAAAAGAAACACCTGTGTAAGTTGTTGCTTAGCTTTGCAGAAGAAAAAACCTCACTTGGCTAATAAATGTTCTGATTTTTTCTGAACTTGCCACAGAAATCCTAGGGGTTGGGTCTAAAGAGATCTTGAGACACTATTGCCCTTAGCCCTGACCACGTGGAAATCATATCTTACAGTGATCATCACCCTGGGGATGTGACAGCTGAGACCTTGGTACACATTTTGGAGAGTGGTTTACAGAATTGTGATATATTTATCATATATTTCCTCCTGCTATCCGAGCCAACAATAAAATGTATCTTATAATCAATAATTGAAACTCTGGGTTGAATGATTGCCTTCTCCTCTAGCCTGCCTTCATTGACTTAATATGATTGGTTAGAAAACACTGTCTGTATCCCAAAAATGGTGCTCCCCCTGAATTTTGTTCCCTTGGCTCATACCAAAGGGGTGTAAGCTCAGTATGTAAGCCTCATCCCAAACAACAATCTGCAATAATAAATTCCCACTCATATAATCACACACCAACTGCACCAATGACAGTTCATGTGATTTCGGTTTTCATTGCACTCACAGGCAGACTCTTTCATGTGGGGCTCCCAGAGGAACATGGAAGAGAAACGGCTGAGCTGCTACATCTGGGGATCCAGAAGACGCGGTGACACAATTAAGTGCCAATCAGCAACAGGCATAAGGTTATTAGGCCGTAGGCCTTGGCTTCTTTTGAAAGAATACAAGACAACCAGGACTTGTTCACAACCACCCCAGGTGGTAACAGACTCAGTGTGCAACTTCTTTTTAATGTATATGTTTGAAACCAGTGGGGGTTTTACATTACACCGGCAATGTAATAAAGAACAAAGTATCTCAGTGTCCTATTTATGTCTCTTTTCTTGGTACATTTTCATCAGGCTAAAAGTTCAGCCCTTCCCATTCTCACAAAAGAGTACACAGCTCCCTCGGCACTTGCAAAAGGACTCAGTTTTACCCAATGACCTGGATTCTGTTTTTGCAGATTACCCAGACTGCCTAAGCAATAGCTTCATTATTATTAGGCAAAGTTGAAAAATGAGTCCAACTGAAGTAATATTGTCCCTCACCAGCTCCCTTAGCAACATTCGTGTCAATCATGTGCTCGGCGAAAACCCATGATTTCTTTCTGATAAAAAAATGGACAAAACGGTCGTGCAGAGGAATCATATGCCTGGATTCACATTGGATACAAAAATTTCAGATATAAGATTTATGCCCTCATACCACCCATATGTACATTTTTACAAACTTGGGACACAGGGAACTTCAGAATGAAAGAATAACTGTCTTCCTTTCTCACAGAATGTCAAAGTATTGGACTTACAGAAAATTATTACTCATCTGTATACTCATTTATGATGCAGTACGTCACTGTGCAGCCTTCAGAAACACTCAGGTGACCTTTGTGTACTGACCAAAACTGCAGTACAGAGCAGTGTTTATTAGGATTCTAGAGGAAGCAGAACATCCTTTGAACATGCCTCTCGGTGATGGCCATCTCTGTTTAGGACTCATTAAGGAAGATTTATTGCCTATTACGATTGTTTATACAAAGTTTAAATAAAGTTATGAAGATGACAGCACATGGTAAACATATAGGATTTAACTGATTCCATACAGTGGAAACATGTTCCACGTGTTTATGGGTTTTTATGGGCCCTGCCCCTGACCTCGGTATAATCAACCTAGTGATGGATACAACACACTATACCGTACAAACTGTGCACTACCAAGAAACACGGTAAAACCTGGTCAATCAAGTAGGACTGTAACTTAACAGCTCGGAAACTGACGGTTGACTTGATAGGAAATAGGTACAACACAAGCCTAAGGCCTACAAACAAACCCTGGAGTTATGTGCAATAACCACATTGTGCACAAGCAGACAACCATACCTTTAAAATATTTGCAACTTTATAGGTATCCTTACGTTCCTTACAATTCTCTCTACAGTTCTGGTGCAAGCAGTAGAAGAAAGTCATTGTACATGCACGAAAACAAAGCCACTGTCAGGTTTATTAGCTCTGAAAGGACCTGGAGATTTAGCACAAGGCTGTTTTATTTCCTGTCTTCCTGACTTCTGTGAAAACAGCACTGGTGATGCTGGTTGAAACACTACGCTGACTCTCGGCACCCCAAAAACACTGCAGGGGAAACAACAAAAAAGGGCTAATGGAAATCCTTTACTTTTGGAATATTACCCTGTCACTTCCTCTTTCCCTCTTTTTATTTTGTTCTCAAATATTTATAGCCACCAGCACTGGAAGGTTAATTGAACTGAAATGGATTTTTCAATGAAGTTCGACTGCTGTGCTGAGGCACACAAAAAGAAAACAATAACTATCTATAATACCTTCAAACCGGGAAGCACTCGAATTCTTTTTTTTTGCTGCATGCCTTGCATTAAAATCAAAATCCTATTTAAAAGAATACATTCCAAATGCTTTCCAATCCTGCACACCTTCTTCCACTACCTTATTAAATCTGAGGGACTCCAGTTTTCAGTGAAAATATTTCACTATGGCAGTTTCAATTGTAATACGGACTCAATTTTCATCTGACACTTTAGTATGCCATTGTCTACTAAATAAATTTGACCCTCAGTTTGTTTTAGAGTCCATGTATTAAGACTTTAAATCAGGCAATATTAATATTGGCACACTTTATCGATTCAAAGGCTGGCATGAGGTGTTTGATCCTTTAAGGCATTTTTCTCAGTGAAAACAGTACAGCTTTTCCCTCTACAAAATGAAGTGTTGGGTAACAGAACTCAAAAAATGATTTGACACACTGATGTTGGATTCTACATAAGGAATGTGAGAATGGCATTGTGCCACTGTGCTCCCTACTGCAATTTAAAAATAGCTGTAGACTGATTTGGCTGCAGACATGAAAAGGGGGGGAAGCAAAGCAGCACTTCTTAATCACAAAGGTCATTAGCAGTGTCAATACACAATTTACATCATGATAGAAACTTCGTTAATGCAAGTAATGTGTTTACATTAAGTCCAGTTTGGGGTTTCAAAGACATGATGTGCTACCTTGTGACTCATGACCAGGAGAGACCAGAGATGCATACTGTTCCCAAACATACAAACAGGGCCAAAATTGATTCTTTTTGTCGTTGTTGCTTTTTATCCATTTGAGCACTTACCTCATCCCCAGGCAAGGCAGCGTTGATTTTAACAGCTGCCTTTGCAAATGTACAAAAGTCCCATAATGAGCACTAATGAAAAGCACAAATGAAACCTACAATTATTACAGATACAATGTTGACTCATACACGCATTCCCGCCCCAAAAGGCTTCTTTGGAACTACAGTGGGCTTCCCCTGAGATGGTTTACCCAGCAGACTGCTTCCACATACAGCAATTATCACTTCCTGAGAGCTTCTGAAGATGCTTTTGAGGAAAACAATTCTCCACAAGTGAGCGGTAAACACACAATTCTCTCTGGTTCATGTGTGTGCTACACGAGGCATTTCATCCGACAAGGGCATTCTATTCTCTGTGATAATAAACATGCTATCTGTTTGACCCTGATTAGTGGTCTGTACACCACAACTTCTAATTAAAACATGAGAAATGTTAGAAATAACTTCTCACTAACAATGCTATTTTTTTTCTATAACTCATTATTATTGCTCTCAGCAAGCACCACAGGTGCATAATGATTGTACCAGAACCCAATTCTTTTAAACTAGCAGGTACAAAGTTGTGACTTTACCAGCCCGTAATTAACAGCATTGCCTGATTCTCCTTTTGTTATTGGAAGTATGCTATTAAATGCAATAAAGGATCGAGATTTATCATTTTTATTCATTTTATTTACAAAGATAATGAAGGGATCCCCATTCTTCGCAAGAAGACAAGTGTAGTTTAAATATATTTCCACATACAGCAGACCTGTGGAGAACAAAGAAAGGCAACATTAACATTCATGTGATCTTACACAATTTAGTGATGACTGAATTAAGGTTTCCTGAAATCTTATATGACGGAGCTAGTCTGTCAATCATGGACTTGTAATCAATCAAAAATGTTTTTCCTCTGCACAGCCAATATGATCATTTACCCATATCACTGAGTCACTCATACTATATGGTAGCTCCTCTCATTATTAAGGTCAATGAAACCTCACTCCACCAACATTAGATCTGAAAGCAAACCAATTCACACTTGCCACCCAATCTGAATCCAACTGAACTTCATATGCTGAATAAAAAAAAAAAACGTTAAGCCCCTGAAACAAGCAGAATTAAAAAAAAATTCTATTTTGTGAAACCAAAATGAACAAAAACCCCCAATAATAAAACATTCTGCAACTCATGTGAATTGATTGATATCTAAAATTGTGGAGTACAGAGTCAAATCAACAAATCATTGCATCTGAGTAGCGGATTTATTGGAAATACTAACCTACCTTATTTTACAAATATCATCTGACTTGGCAGTAGACGGAAGTGGTACTCTGCCAAAGTCATCCCTTATATAAACAGCCAGACTATACTAATATAGGGGGATACCTCCATTGTAAGCGGACCTGTTTTAATCAAACACTGACTTAGCCATGGCCCCAACAGTATTGAATTGCAACTTTTTTTAAGAATAATTTTCCACAGCAGCAAAGGTATTGAACCAATGACAGTAACGTTCAGTTACTTTCAATAACTGCTGTCAAGCTTTGAGAAGAGAACAAAGTCGGAGAAGGACAGTGAATTATTCAAATGCAATGCTTCTCCTTATTGCAGATGACACTGAGCAAATCCTTAACTGTGGCCCCTTTCAACCTTACTGTATCATGTCTGTCACCACCAATATGGCTGTGCTATATTCTTTGAGTTTTCCAGAAACTGCTTCATGCATTCTGTAACAGCTTTCAAGGTTAGAAGAAAATAATGAAAGAGAACAGAGGAAGTGTAGGAGAGGTTGTGTTGCTTCATTCATAAAGTTCATGTATGAAGAAGAAACATAGAAAAAGGAGGTCTAGGCTACTGAAAATCACATCTTGCTTACAAAGGTTTTAAATTAAACCATTACCTTTTCAGTTTCCTATCACTGATGCCAACTTATGTTAACACTGGGCCCCCTTGTCCCAATAGACACTTCTATACATGTGTAGCAGGTTATCAATGAGTCTATGGGAGAAGCTCAAGTGAGGTGAAAAAGGTGTCTCCAGCAACAGAGCCCCACCTGGTCAAGTTGTGAATGTTGCAAAGGCATCACTTCTTCAAGAGCTGGTGTCTGACGACAATGAAGGGGAAAGCGAACCCACTGCCGAAGAACACCACCATCATCCCCAGAAGCCTCCACTTGTTCTCCACTGAGAAGGGCAGGTTCTGCAGGAAACGGATCCCCATTAGGTTACAGGGGCAAAATGGGTAACGACAACTTATTTCAGTGTCTCTGCCATGTCATTATCTGTCATTTATCAATGACCATATACATGAATGAAAAGGGCAGTAAGTCACCTAAGATATAGGAGTCATCTAAGCTATTTGGGTCTATGTGTCTAAGCACTAAGCCTTACTATGTCTTGACTGCTCTTTGTTTATTTTAAGATCACTGCATTGAGGTAAAACGAAGACCAATCTCCAGTTTTAAATGCGAAATAAAGCCATTCTATTCAACTATTTTTTTGTGGACAGACTCAAGATTTTCAAACTTTTTACTGTCCTGATTGCTCCACACTCATAAAATGTATCATTTAACATGGAATTATACTGAAGAAATACTGGTTAAAAAGGCAGAGTGCCCAATGTAAAGAAATGCTTGTGACTGCACTTGGCAGTGAATAGCAAATATTCAAAATTGACTTCCATGTCCAAACCAATGATCTTTAAGCTACATTGGCAAACTATCAAACCAGACTCAGACTTTACAGAGAATGGTATCAAATGATGGAGTTAGCAAGAAAGATCAGTGAATTTCTGCTGAATATTAAACAAACATTCTGACCAGTTTTTAACACTGAGATTTCTTACCACTTTCTAAAGCTTCCAAACGTATTTGCAATAAAAATGGTAAAAACTGAGAAATCCCAGCGACCTGCAGCTGACTGGAATTTATGTTCAATAAATATTTAATTAGTAAATACAGAGACGACGAGAAAAAAAAAAACGTTATAATAGGCCTATTTATACATGTCGCCTTGAGTGTAGAAGGCGTTATCTGAAGATCACAACTGATTGCTACGATATGAAATCTACTACCTCAGAACATCGACCAATGTCAAAGAAATGCCTCACGTTTCGGAAACATGCATCCTCTTACTGTAAAACAGGGAGACGACGTCAGAAAGTCTGGCATCATTCAAATGATGCCTAAATATTTTGGCCTAGGTAGGATCTCGTCCCGTTTCACTTCTAGGTATCTACACAATATGTAAAACTAAAGTACCTTACCGCCAATGAGGCATTTCAAACGTTAGTTATCTACGTGTCTAATAAGTTAGACTAATTCAGCTTGGCGGATCACGAATATCATTTATCGCTGGAAAGGAAAGCTACTAAATTGCGAGATAGTTGTGAGTTTCATTTTCAGACAAGGTCACGCAAACGTTCGTCTCATTCCACACGTATCCACCAATCCATAACGTTGTCTATGATGTGAGATCCCATGACAATGATTAACGACCAATCGAACAACAAACCTTACCTAAAATGGAGCTAGGTAAGTTAGACGTAAATAAGAGTTCCATATGTTGCATCGATACTTCGTACCTGTTCTTTCAGAATGACAAAATTTTGGCACGAGTTTACGTCAAATTTTGGCTAGCTATCGAGTTTTCTTCAGGTACATTAGACTAATCAATAACTAACAGCAGTTAGCTGACACACTTTCGCTGTCGTCTAAAATGTCCCACTCATTTCTATATACATACGAAATAAATATTTCTTCAGCTTCACAGCTACATCACACTAACTGCATACATAGCAAGCTAGTTGCCGTTATGGGGTTTTGTGGCTCACTAGCATTAGCTGGTTAGCTGATCAGAAGTAATCAACCAGTTGAATTTTTCATTTACATCATATGTACGCTTGCTGATTGAGCCATGGTTACCTAAATAACATTAACCTGCATGTTAAATGGCTATGTGTCCTACAAGCGTCCGCCTAATTTGACTTCTTTTGCAACGACCTCCACGCAGGCTTCAGATGAGAAACTAGGCCTTACTAGCTGCAGTGCATTTGCTACGTATCCAATATTTCCTTAAGTATTATTGTTGCGCATTTACCTTTCCTGGGCCTTCCTCATAATGGGATGCGCGAATCGCAGAAGTGGTAAATCGCCGAACAGCTTGGCGAAACATAACTGCTTTAATCTATCAAGAGTTCCCAGACCTTCCTTGTTCACCGGTTAGTGCGACGCACGACCTTCTTTTCCGAGTGGAGGATGCGGAACTGGCTTATGGGATACCTAGATTGTGCGGGGCTTTGTGGGAAATGTAGTGTTAATATTTTCGACCAAGACTGGTACACATCTCGCATCGTAAGTAGGCCTACACATTATGCAAAAACGGATGTTTTCGTTGTTAATATCAATAAGACCATTTTCTTATAAACGCGTTTGATTGTAGAGGCGCACGAACGCCCTGGCTATTATAATTTTATAATGTGTAATCTGGAAATTACAAATTGTAATTTTAGGTTAGTTCATAAAAGTGTCACAAGCATTCAAATTCAAATTAATTTGCTCATGCTAACACCATGTATAAACATAAATGAAAAATTTAGTTATAACGATGTTTATAAGAATTGCAGACATTTACGAGATGATAATTTGGTCATGCCAACACACAGACGCATACAGTCAGGAAAACTGATTCAAAAATCTATTTGTGCGTTTTCATAACTGCTCTTTTCAGATCTTGCAATAAGAAGTTTCAGAGTTTGCCATTCCAAAATGTTACATTTCTAAATCTTGGGGAAAAAAACAACAACAAACAAACACATGTAGTCAATCAAATGTGTGGGAGTTCTCACACATTTGTTCTCAAACACTTCTCAATCCAAGGTCTTTAATTTCATTTAAACGCTCCAAAAATGTTTCTCTTAATTTCCAGTCACTAGGTTAATGTAATTTTCTCTCAAATAATTCTCATTTCTGTTGTCATCCAGATCAATTCATATCGAAGGAGATAAGACTAGAGTACCTGTGTCCTTCAAATTTATCTCTGTTTACAACTGATATTTTGAATGTGTTAAAAGGGACCAATGAATATTAATCAACTGATGAAAGTGCTTCAATTAACTTTGCCCCCATTCTGACACACATCACTCGTCAAGTTATGAAATGACAGCTATTTTTCACTAAATGGTTTCTATTATACCTCAGTTTAACTAAGACTCTATTACTATAAACAATTCTGTAACCAAGCCCTTTAACCTTGTTACCAAGTTTTTCCTTTTAACTTTAATGCATTAAGAACATGACTGGTAAATATATGTACTCAATAAACTGCCTTTGTTTTAAATCGAGCACATTGTTAATGGCACTGAGCTGACCTCTGTCTCTTTTCCCTGTTAGAGAGCAATTATGGTTTGATGTAAAAACCTGCAATTTTTGGCCAGTGGCCTGCAGCAATGGAGGTCAATGTGCTTGAAATGATTTCTGGGACATTAAACCCACGCTGGAATTTTTAAAGAGAAAACCCCATCCTGAGAAAATGTGCGAGATCTGAAAAACAGTATGGTTGGACTGGTAAATCTAGAACGATGGATGAACTTAATGCCTGCGAGTCAGGCATTTTCTAGCACGGGCTGTATCTCTAATGCTTTTTTCTGAGGGAGGGGAAATATCATCGTCAAGTGAAGGTGGATTTTACACTAATGATGGAATGTACCACAATACACCTGTTGTGAGCATACTATTAATGTATTTGTTTTGTTTGCTTAGATGCCTTGATATTTAAAATGCTGTTTCCAGGGTTTGAAAAATCTCCATAGTTTCACTTTATTGCATTAGCAATACTATACTATAATAAAAACCATACCACATATTTACAGGATTGGTTTACTACTTAATCTGCTTCCATCATATTTCACGGAAACAATTTGCTGACTCAGTTTTACTGCTGAGTAAATAATTGATCAGTAATGTACTTAAAAGAGTTTGAAATTATATAATTTGTCCCTGGGAAGACTATTATCATATATAATGTAATTATCTACTTAAGCTCTAACTGAAGAGTATTCTGAATGAAATAATTATGTACTGTATCACATTGCATTATGAGGGTTATAATCTAGCTAATACAGTCATGGCTGTGACATGGACTTCATTCAGTGAACTAGTTTAAGAAAACCTGCATTCTTCTTAGGAATATGATAGCCCCTACCTTGATGACATTAGTGAACATTTTCAGGGCATCTTGCCAGCCTTGGGCCCCCCGAAAGTTCTTGTGCTTTCACCCTTTTATTGCAACCATGATCATGGGAAAAATTAGACCCAAATCGATCTCATGTTATTTATGTGAATTGTTTTTCCCCTCTTTTCTCCCCAATGTTGAATCATCAATTAGATCCTAGAATCTGAGAGTGAGAATTGCTCCTTTGGAATGGTACCTTCAGTCTTTACCTCAACAAGTTAACCATATCCAAGCACACAGTATGGGATTTGTTTTTACAACTATTTTTGGCATGGTGCCATCAGCCAATGAGCCGGTGACCATTTTCCATCCTCTATCAGCCACACGGTACTACAGGGGAGATAGCTCTCACTGACAACAAAAGATCATCCACAAAGCATAACACTGAAGGAGCTACTGCAGTATGCAGTAAGAGGAACTATGAATCAACATGAAACATCACCAACCTAAGTGATGTCAATAAACCACTGCCAAAGACGTTGTGTGATGTCATTGAGTTTACGATAATGGACAATATACTTATGGATTTTGACGAGATGGGGGAAGGGGTGTAAAAAGTGATGGCAGCTTTACAACTGATTGTTTTAACATGTTGCAATGATATTATTTAAGTAATTGACTGGAATGGATTTATGTATTAAAGTCCCAAAATTTGACCATGAGGCTATTGGAAATGATGTTTCCAGGGATGTCATTTAAGTATGGTAAGGTATGGCAACAACATTCCTGGAACAAGGGTGTGGTCAGTCTAAACTGCCTTTTAATGATTACTGAAGGTAGAGGTAGATTGAGCATTAGAAAAGAACAGCTTCTAGTCGCTGGATGCATTACATAGAAAAGGTTACATGTAAGAGTGCTGATGGAAGGCATAAGGGTCTCTTTACCTCTGCTATATAACAAAGCCAACTCAGTACTAAACTCAGTGTTCAACTTTTGTGATTCAGAGATCTGTAAAAAAAAGTATGCCTCTCCACTCCACTTTTAAAAAAGAATACCAAATTCTTGGCTCAGTGAAAAAATCCAGTGACAGCCGAACCCTAATTTCCCTCTTTCCAACATGGCAACATTTCCTCATGGAAAAAGTCAAAATCCCTTGCCTCATTTTTCAAGCCCATAACTATGAGCTTGACAAACTACTGTCTGCATTGTGGTGTAATGCCACTTCAGGGATATTATTTTCTAATAAATCAATGGTCAGTCACTACTTCTGGCTATGTATGTGAAACACCAATTCAGCTATTCACAGCCAAAAAAAATCTCTGGTGTTTCATTCTGTAATATATTCAGACAAAGGCTAACTTTTCTGGGCTAACCAAATCCACTGTCAGAAAACTGAGAGAAACAATAAGCTTGCAGGGAGACTAAACCAAAAAAAAAAAAAATCAATTCACGTTTCTCAAGTGCTCTATCAGAGATTGAGTGTGGGGAGTCAAAACTATCAGCTCCCTTTGTGAGGTGAAATATCCTGCTATGCTGCTCCTCTTAGCAGTGTCATCCTGGCTGACAGACAGGACTCCCACAGTCCCACTTTAAATAAAAAGAGTGTCTGTCCATGTAGCTGAGCACGGGGGGGATCTTCTTGTCCAGCCAGGATCTCTGTGCTCCAGCAACCCTGGTGCTTTGCACCCCTCCTCAGCCTCAGGCCTAGCCTCCACAGGCGTGATGGATTAAATGTTCTCTTATGCAGTGCTGACAAAGAGAACACAATGGGGCCTGGACGGAATAGTGAAAGGAAATGTAGCAGTGCTAAGTCTGCACCACATGAAAGAGTATTGAAATTTATGTTGGGCCAAATGGGGTAGCGAATGTGCAAGCTTATGAGAGAATGGTAGAGTGTGTAGGTGGGACCATGAGGTGGGTAGCTTTAGGCTACTGTGCATTTGATTGGGGAAATATGTTAAGAACTGCTTTATTGAAAGCCTCACTTGATTCATCCTGAAAATGTTCTGCCAATATATCATATTCCTTTTGTTTGACAGTGGTGTTACAAAATGACCCAAGTCCAAAAATTGAGAGTCCTGAGGCTAGCAAAGCCAAAGCCCGCAAAAGAAGTTCAAGTCATAGTGCTGATTCACTTGAGTCAGACTATTTTAATTCAACGTCTGCTATTTGTCCTTCTACGGCATAAATGTTACATGACTCCATATAGTAAACTTTAATATCAGTGGCCAAACAGTTTTTCATCTAGAAACTACAAACACAAGAGACAACCTTTAAGCCCATGTGACATTTGAAATGACTGTTTGCTTCACATCATATTGTATTTTACATAATATGCTGTGTGTAGCTAAAACCATGTACTAACCATGTGTGTGAGGTTATTTGTAAGTGGGTTGGTATGTTATTAATTATATGCATGTGTGTATTTGCGTGGGTGTGTGGGTAGGTGTTTTTATTTGTGTCAGTGGTTGGGTGTCTTTGCATTTCTGTGTATATAGGTAACTATGTTTATACGAGCATGTGTGGGAGTCCACAATCAGGGGGATATTGACTTACACACATTATATACATACATTTCTCAAACTCACTCACCACACAGTTTCACAAACAGGAAAGGTGAGGGGTCAGACTGAGGCAGCAGGCTCACTGTTGCCTCAGCAGCAGCAGCTGCTTTCTGGACTGCTCGACAAAGGTGCCTGCTCGCACACCGGCGACTTCAAGGAGCTACTTATCCCCGCCACCGCTGTCACATTCATCAGCCCAGGGTCGGGACCCTGCCAGCAGCCATCTGTCTGCGCTGTCACTCCTCGGACCATTAGCAAAATGAAGGATCGTAGAGGCTCCCACTCCCATGCGTTCACAACAGCACTGGAGCAAACAACACTGAGTAAATTTGTTTTTAGGGTGGACCGTGCTACCCTGCTGTTTTCCTCTCGATGCCTTTTGCACTTTCCCGGTTAAAGCATCTCTCCTTGGGTTGTTGACACCGGTGAGAAATTTTGACAGGCTTGATGCACAACTCCAAAATGACAGGTTTTAGTCTTTGTCATTCTCATATTTTCTCTAGCAGTTTCTCTGCTGCATTCTCCCATTATTACCAAACTGAATGCTATTTTTAGAGTTGCCCTTCCTCTAAAGACATGCAACTGTATCAAGAACTAAGCTTTGTCAAAGTACCTACACACATGTACAAAGACACACAAACACATGCAAACTCTCACTGAAACAGTTTGGGCCTTCTCAGGGTTGTAATGAGCCCACCACTGGCTGAGATCAACCCATCACACACCACTGATTAATATGCTGAAACCAGTCAAGACACAGAATTAGTCTTTTAGGCTCCTCAACAACTTTTACACAAAAGGAGAAAGAAAGTAATGAAAAAAGTTAATCAATGAGGACAGTTGACTGTGTCTACCCTCCCACTCCCTGTCTGACTGTGATCCCTAAACAGAATTGTCTTCCATCGTCGGCATTGACATAGGCCCAATTCAGAGATAACACAAGCACAATCGCCACCATAAGCGCAAGGTACAGCTGTTTTGAAATTGTTCTGTGGTTTACTCAGGCATATTCGGAATATTCTGTTCATCAGGTAACCCGCACAGTGTGAGACAGCTCAGACTGATGGGTTTATCTACAGTGAATGGAGCTTAGGATCTGGGAGTCACTGAGATGCGGTTAACTTTGCACAGCATGGCCTTCTCTTTCTCTCTCGGTCGCCGAGGATCGGGTGCTAAAGATTTTGGCCTGCCCAACTAAGGAATGCCTTCATGCTGCTATTTTTGTGGCAGCAGGCAAGGTTTTAAAGATTCATAATGTACACGTAGTATGTCTTGACATTAATCTTTAAAATGGATTAGAAAAAAAAATCACACGGCTTACTGCTGAGTGAATTCCGCTGGGATGCAGAACCTTTGCCATGATAAAATGATTTCATGGCCAGGGTGTGTTAGCAGCTTTCTCTGTATTTCTTTGCACGCAATATTGCTGGGTTTGCACACGCATTAGAGTGAATATGGATGCTGCTATAACTGAACTGATCAGATCAAGCATTTAACTTTATCATTGTAATCAATCGGGGTATTTATAAGATATATCAAAGTGTGTTTTAACCTTTTACATCGATAGCCATTACTAGTAGCCTTTTTTCTTCCATTAGTCTCTTGAGTGGTTCTTTTACATTGTTACAAACTCAAAAGTTACCATTTTGGCTCTTGGGTGATACATGCTGCTACACCCAGCCCTGGTTCTCAATGGTCTGGTATTGATTCATGGGTGTGACCTGGTCCTATGGATAGTATATAATAAGGCCTTGTGCCACCCAGTGTAAGAGAGTTTTGGGTAGGCGCTCTGCATCATGTCATAGTAACTCATAGGGTTGATACATGGCCTGGAGCCTGCCCACAGGAGCCTGTATAGGACGAGCTTTTTTATGGCAGCATGGCTGTTAACTTTAGCTGGGGGATTACAGAGTTAATAGAGGTGATGGCAAGAGAGGACATGATGAAAGACATGGAAGTGATGGGATAGGCCTAGAGTCAGGATCTGGCACTCAAAATTGGGGCCTCATGGAAAAGCACAGAACTGCACAATATATCTGTATGTACACAGTAAAATCATACCTTATTTTAAATTAAAAGAATATAAATTAAAAAGAAAAACACTTGAGAGGTTCTTATACTGAGGGAACTGCGATTTAGGTTGGAAGAAGAACCAGCATACACAGGGGTACTCCATGATCAGGTTTCAGAACTGCTGCAGTCAGGTATGGTCCAGATTCAATCAAACACAGTTACCTTGGGATTCAATCAAACACACTTTGCCACTCTGTGGGCAAAACAATGCAATTCAATCAAAATAGATTCCTGGATCACTTCCAATCCAGAGATTTGTTCTTTTCAAGGGTAAAAACAAACAACCACCCCAGAAAAACAACAAAGTACAGACCCCCCCCCCCGCCCCCCCAACCCCTGGAAATCCTATTTACCCTATTTTCTGGGATGTAAATGGACACAGTCCACGGTCATTATATCTGAATTTTACTGATGCTACAAGAGATCATTTTGATATTTCACATTTTAGAAAAGCCACATTAGGAACCACATTATTTAGATTTTTTTTTTTTTTTCGGTTACAAAATAGGTCAGTTCAATGGGCTCTCAAAAAGTTTCTTGTGCTAGCAACCTTTTGCCTCTTCAGCTGTCGCGGCGGGAGATCGAAGGTGAATTATCCCAGATTCATCTGGATTACAGAGTGCATCTCTGCTGAAGCATGATGGGATAAAGCTGCCTGCCAATGCACCCCCCCACCCCAGTTTACAACAAAAGGGCTGCCCTGGCAGGATGACTGCGCCTGTCCTTTTGAGCTTTTAAAATGAGTGTCTGAGGTAATGAATACTGTCAAGTGGTCAACATCTCTCCTGCTACGCAGACATCCAGACAATGGCACCTTCGCTTCATTTCTCACCAGGAGTTTTTCAGACGCATATTTCACACCACTCACGTCAAAAACCACAAGGTGAATACCGCGCCTACAAAAATCTCCTCTGAATAGCCTGTGGCAAAGAAATGCTGCGGGTAGGGCATCAGTCTTTCAGAGGTAATTAAAACAATCCTTTATATCCATTATTTCCCCCTGAAGTTACTGTGTGCCTGAGCTATCGTACAAAGAACTTCTTGATTAAAGCAAAGGGAATGGTTATATCATGTTTTCAGCGAGAAATAAAAGATATCTGAGGTAAAAGAGGAGATGAATCAGTTCCAGCAGGCCACAGGCTGCAGTTTGCAGAGTTGCCTGTGGAGGGCAGTGTTGAATCGGCATGCCTCTGAGAAACAGCAGGCTGCGGAGTTTCGTGCTTTCATCTCACATCCTTCAACCCAAACAGCCCAGCCAAGCTTGCAGAAATCATATCTGTAATTTCTTTTGAACACTTCTCATTGATGCAGTATGACACCGAGAGCTGGAAATCACGCAAGCCTTGCTACGACGCCATGGAGACAACAATGTGTAATGGAGAGAGCGACAGCCGATGCGTAAAATGTCTTCAAATGGTGCCTCCTCAAAGTGTCATGCATCTGTCAGCCAGTGCTGTGGAATTCTCCTGTGTGTCTCACACCTGCTTTCTCAGCTCAAAACCTCTGTTCCGAAGAAAACAAAAAAGACAACAATCAAGTCCTGATGAAAGGGGCATCTATTTTTCCTCTCCTTCCGCAGCAACCTTACTTCTGTCTCTCACGACCCTTATGAAACACCCAATGAAAAGAGAAGGTTTAGCGCAAAATGGCTTGTGTTGAGGTGGAGTCAAGGTCGATCAAACGCTAAACCCATAGCCCCTATCTTACTGAGGCAACAGAAGAAACAGACCATGATGGAGTCTCATCGAACACGTCAATCAAGTAGCTCATATCCTGTTCTCCTCACTGTGATATTTTGAACTTTCCAAAAAGAAGTTGCTCTGGGAAGATGGAGTGGGGACTATGAAGGATGGATGAAGCTGTGAAGTGGGGGGGTGGCGGGGTGGCTTGCTTGTTTAGCAAAGATATCTTTGGGAAAAAACTGACATTTGGTATAGTAAGAATTCATCAGTTTCATCCACAATCCTAGAATCAGCAAGAGATGAAACTAAGAGGGCAGATTGAACATCAACACCTATTATAACTTGAAAGACAAGCTGAAATAAAGATTTCCATTTGTACTGTGGCTTCACTTGTCAAGCATATTACCTTACAGTGCTGTGAACCTTGGCAGGTTGACACTGTAATGTGAGTTGAACCTGGCCGTCTCCTCAAGGAAAGGCTGTAGTGCATAACCAAAAGCCAGCTTCAAATGGAGGCATGCTTAAACCAAACCCATCCAATCATCTATTGCATAATTCTGGCAAAAATGTACAAGGGCCAATCAGATGTCACGATAGATACCATTCTCTCAAACTGCAGGTTTCCTTTCCAAACACTCTTACAGTAAAGAGTCTGGGGTTGAGACTCTCTGTATAGTGGATTTTTAGCAGAAGTACAGCCCGGAAGATTTTGGAGACATTGTATTAACATAATGAGCCGATGGAAAGTCTGAATTTGGCTCCACATCCCAGCTACCTATTTTCCTCAGTATGGCTTTCATGCATTTTGATCTTTGGTATTTACTGAGGGGACATGGAGATAACTGCGTGTAAGTCTGCTCTGGTCAGACAGTGCTCATCAGATTTTGGAATTGTGCTGCACTGTATCTGTAGCTGTATCTTTGACTTGCTTTCTTTCACAAAATGGTTGGCAAATCATCTCTGTCTCACTTTCCTCTGCAGCTGCTTCTCAATAGCTCTTTCAATCAGATCTAAAGCCAGCAAAACAACTTCACAGACTGCCATTACATGAGAAATGTTGCTCCTATTTAAATTTTTAAATTTTTCCTGTTCCCTCAAAAATGTTAGATAACTTCCATATGCTGCTGCATGCAAAATATCACCATTGATGAATTCACATGAGCTGTGCATTTAATGACAATATTACCTTATGAACTGATTATAACAATCAGATTTCAACCAGTGTGCTAAACAGTTTTTGAAGTTTACCCTATTCTGATGTCACTTTCCCCCATACATGTAACATTTAAGCTCATGTCTTTCAACAGTTCTCTTTAATCACAAAATCAAAATGTGAATACCTAAAAATAACAGTCCATGTATATTTGAGAAAATATTCAAATATCTTGGTGATTATGGGGAGATAAATAAAAAATCAGGTGAAGACTGAAAAACCGGAATGAAAAATTCAGGTAAGTCTTTGATCCAAAGCACACTTCGGTCAGGATTGATAGCTTAAAAGGGGTGAAGTATCGTGAAAATGCAGTCTCAGATGAAACATAATTGATATGCACATATTTTCAAGGATCTTAAAATCTAAATATCCCTGATCTTTAATGCATCCGCGACTAGCTTAAGTAACCGTGAAACTTTGTGATTCAGAGCATTAAAAAATCTCTTTAATGCTCTTTCTCAAAACACCTAAGCTGAGTTTCATAGAGAATCATGACTGGCACACAGCCAGTCTCATCTCTGAAATGTCTCTTGCAAATATTATCACACCTTAGAATATATTCTGTGACATTCAACTCAACTGTACTCTGAGAAACAACAGAGATATATTGATGAGGCTCTCCAGAATTACTGTCCTTTTTTTTAGTAATAGCTTTATCTTACGATTCAAAACTTGTGAATGCTGAATTAAGTCAAAATTCATTTCAGAGTGTAATCAGAACAGTGAGTTTATGTAAAAACATTCATTTAAGTGCAAACATGCAAATGGTTGTTTTGTTCCCTGCATGTTTTCAGAGGTTTTTATGTTTCACATGGACTCTGATTCATTTATTTATGATTCTTTTTTTCATTCGGTTGGAGATGGTGATGATGATGGGGTAGAGTTGGGTGTGGGGAAGGACAATTTGAGAGCTGATAGTTTCTGTTTTGCTTTATGGTGGCAATTAAAATTGTAAGTAGCATTTTATTTCCAAATGACTGCATGTTCTTCTTGGCTCATTCCAATGACTTCACCACAGCGCACACTGCCATTCAGGTTAGAGGACGGTTTGTGCATAGACGATACTGCCTGTGTGGGGGTTGCCAAACAAGCTTGTCTGGAAGCTGACTGAACCTGTTTTCCAGGGGAAAGGTTGGAGCATGTGTTAGGTTTTTTCAGCCATGGAGCAAAGGCTATCATCACATTTTACATGGGAAAAGGCCACAGCTGAACAGAAATGCAATTAATAATTGAGTCCCATTGTCAATTCCCTCATCCACGGTGCTGAGAACTCTATTCTTTCAGCTACATTTCACATCCTGTCCCCACCCCCCTCCTCCTTTTCCTGTTCTTCGCGGCCTGATTCAGCCCTGCAGGCTTCTGTCTGATCCACCCTTGCCTTGTTGCCGTCATACTCATGCGGTCTTGGACCAGAGAGTAGCGTGTGTCCTCCATCATGACCCAAACACCATCGAGATGTTCACGGCAGAAATGCATGGCTTCCTTTACCTTTTATTCTGAACCTCTTGATTTTTTCATCCCCTCTGCAAACAGAGAGATCCAGGAGTTCCCTCTGGCTGTTTGCAGGAGAACCTGAGATTATTCTTTGTTGAAAGACTCTGCTCCAGGAAGCAGATGGACGGACACAGGCCTCACTCCCTCTCCGGACTTCCCTCAACCCTTGGCCTGCTGACAGCTTCGCCCCCTGTCAGACAGGCTGTCCTTATTTAGGTTGCAAAGTAAAGAAGCTGCTGGCATTTTCATCCACCCGCAAGGAGATTGTATATAATGTCTGTGGTGCCCTACCCACAATGCATCTACCAATAGCCACCTGCGTAGGCAACTCTGCAAAATTCATAAAGAAAAAAAGACAAAGGTACCAGTACATGCTAAATTATAAACACAGACTATGCAAGAACACAAACCTCATGGTTTTCACTCATCAAGCTCTAAATTTTAGGCTCTGCAGATTCAAAAAAATGTTTTTGTTTTTTAGAATTACAATATCAGAATAGCCCATTCCAAAGGACATGTTTGATTGTGTGCTGAAAAATATAACCTGTGATGTACAGTTTGATTGAATGTGCCCTTAAAGAGACAAAGTGCATTTGATTTAATTTAGCCATAGGCTTTATTGACCCTTTGGATATTAAACACTGGACTAATTGATGGTTAATGATTAACTGAAAGCACCTATGTGGGCTGTTTTACTCCCACCTCCACAGACACTAATGGACACATGCTGAAGAGAGCTAACAGCTAAAACATAAAACATCTGAGCTCATGTTGCCCTGTATTTTTATTTATTGTTAATGATAAATAAATTGATTTTATACCTGTTTTACTTGTAAGCTATGGGGTCATTTTTCATACAAACAACTTCATATCATAAGCAGAAACTAAAATAAAATGGTGAAGCCACTGGTTGCTTTGCAGTTGGCATGTAGATGTTAACCATACAAACCAGCCTACAACATTTTTAAGGTTTTGTGAAGAAAAACCTGTAGTATCCCACTGTGGTAGTTAATTACTAATCACACAAACTGTAAATGTGAAAAGTGCAGTAATGAAGGGTCTATTGTACCACCCATGTGTGCCCCTGTGTAGTCCAGTTTGAAGAGATAATAAGAAAAAGGGAGCTCCATTCTGTTCATCCAGATATCCAGATAGCCTTTCAGGACTGAATGACAATGACTGGCAGAACCATTAAACCGCATTGCTGTCTTTCATCCTTCTGTGATGCATCTTTTGGAATGTCTATAATGATGGAGGCACAGCTGCACAGTGTTTCTTCCTCTGATTAGGTTTAGCATGTACGTGTTCAATGTTAATTAACGGAAACGCCTTCAACAATGGACATGTCTTGCAAAAAATAGAAAACAGAAAAATCTTGATTGGTTTAGGGACTCGAAGGTCCAGCTTCCACATGCAGGCACAAGTGCACAAATACATGCGTACACTCACACATTCACAAACATATGCAGAAAATAATATCTTCACTTTTAAGCCAGAAAAAAGCCTGATCCAAAGGAAATGTCATGTCAAGGTCATTCAGCACTCTACACAGCTGGGCCAGGATTTTTTTTTTCCAATTGCACAAGGTACACTTTCATGCTACGTGATGTCCGGTGGGGGATCGAAAAAAAGATCTTCTAAAAAGCAGCCCTGTCCATAAAATACCCACTGCTGACCGGAACGCCCCAGCCTGGCCTGTGACTGTTCATGCATCATTTATTTACAGCTGTGCAGTAGGGAGTCATGAAATATTCGTGGGCCCCGCCCTCATTACTGTAAGGTCCCACAGTTCAGCTGAGGCTGAGCTCTTACCACCCCCACTTCACCCTCACCCAAAAAACACCCCAAACCCCAGGTATACCAGACCCACTGACTCCTCCATCTGTGAGAAAGAGCTGCGAAGCGGCTCACCACGCTGACCTACAGCGACTTTGCAGAAAGTCATGTGGCCTCAGGGCCCCAGTACTGAGTTCATTCTCTTGTCTCTTTAATGCATGGCTGGCATTGTAATTGGCACCCAGAGGGTTTCAGGTACCATATCCTGCAATGGGGAATTATCGCCCCACCTGAGTGAGGGTGCCTATCCTGACCTGCTTCTGCAAATGTCCAGTCATACAGATGGAAAAGGGCAGGGGAAACTGACAAACCAAAATGCCGCAAAAGCTTCCTTTACAAATTCATGAACATTTCTGCCTGACAAATGCATAATTATCTTACAGAGAGAAACTGCAGCAAACTGCCCAGGTCAAATAAATCTGTTACAATGACATTGCCTGCTGTGTTTTAATGTTTTAGCTTCATCTCATATGCCAGGAGTGCAATTCAGTCATCCAGAGAGCATTACCAACAAGAGGACACCACAGCAAGAACATGTGTCCTCTTGTGTGTCCTCATGTGTGCATAATTGCTTATATTATTGCCATGACAGCCTGCCCCAAAACATCTCTGACTGTCCTGTTTTCCCATTCTCTATCACCTCTTACCGTGACCGTTTTCCTTGGCTTTCCAGCCTATCTCGACTGCACCAGGCATGCTAATGCGCTAACAGGGTTCACAGTAGATGCTAGCACAGAGGAAAGGGAGCACCATGGATTGTGCTAACTGTACCTTGACAGCCTTTCTCCTCCAATGCACGGAAAGTCTCTTTGCCCATAATAAAATTATCTGTCAGTTCATTGAGCAGTTTCAGCTTGTGTGTGCCTGTATGTGTGTCCAGATGAGTGTGTGCCTTGACCCAATTTTAAATTGTGGGCTGGTAAGAGTGGTGAATCTGCTGTGTGCCTAAGATCTGCTGTGTGCTGGACTCCAGGAGAAATCTAATATGTGCATGGCAGGCCAGAGAGAACATAGGAGACTGTTCTCCAGCCAGGTTGCTCAAGAGCATGCCCTGCTACATGTGAAATATTCACAGTTATGACTAGAGTGATGGGAGATAATTACAGAGGAGATTCACGTCCTCTCACATGAAAACACCTATATCAGCAAGCCTCTTAACGCGGCGTGTGTAATTACAGGGGAGTTTGGCTTGCAGTTGAAAGGTTGCAGGTTTTGATTCCCATGAAGCGTATTTCTGTTGTGCCCTTGAGCAAAGTACTTCATCTACATACATTACTTCAGTAACTTTCAAGCTGTATATATGGGTTCAGTGATAACTGTGTATGTCACACTGGGTACAATCATCTGATAAATTCCTACATATAATGCGATATGATGCTTTCCTAATTTGGGTAAGAATGAGCACACTGTAGCTTTCCCCAGTGTCCCACTCTGGAGGTAGGGATCAAACAACTGCATTGGTGCAAAGGCATTCAGCTAATCATTAACCATCAACTAGTTCAGTGTTTAATGTGTAAAGGAGCAATGAAACTATACCATTTTACACTGAATGAATTTAAATAATATATTTGTCAAGCTGTTAGAGCACAATGATGTTTCATTCTTGAACAAAGGTTTTAAATGCTCATCTTGCTGTTTGTCTGTTTGTTTGTGCAACATGATTAATCTTATCTTAGAAGTTCCAAATGGATGTTATACAATTTGTATTCCCCTTCCCCGTCCTTGTTCAGGGGCTAGCAGAGAGATTCAACATGAGTACAATGCAACTCAAATTTCCCCATTTCAGCTCCATGGAAATCCCGAGGGACACATGGTAAGGCCAGGACTAATGACTGACAGCACTCATCTTTAGAAAACGGCAATGGCATGGACTGACAATGTGTCATAGGGAGGCGAGAACAAAAAAAAAAAAAAAAACTGGCACTGTGTCAGAGCAAAGTATTAAGCCAGCATGCGACAGAAGGATAAGGGCCCACCATTGCCCACAAAGGGTAAATCTTGAACTGAACGCAGTTGCACAAACTGCGGTGTTCTATTTCATACAATAATAAGCACCCATTAGCCTGCAGTTACAAACATAGAAAATCCATCCTGGCATTAATGGAATTATAATGATCCAGTGTGTACCATGGAACCTAATCAAATAGAATTGATTCCAGGCGCTTTTTGGCCCATGGCCGTGTAGGCAGAAGGGACCTATCCCGTCTCCTCCCACCAATGTTTATTCCTGCCTAAATCGGGTGGAGGAAGCACCTCAGGCCTGCGTGGAAATGACTAAGGTGGAAACCAGCTCAGGTGATTGATAGTTCCCCCGGAAAAGCGGGTAGCCCAGTGATTGATATGCATTGTCTTCTGTAGGGCTCCCAAACACACCGTCATTTCTCTATTTCACTCCCCCTTCCTTTATCCTTGCTCTTTTATTGCCAGCCAGCCTTTTGTTTGTTCTATTAGCATGACTCATTTTTTTTAGGAAGAAAACTCCCCAAGTGCTCCTTTGGATGTTTGTTTTAAAGCACTCTGTCAACTAATTTTTGCTGAGGAATTTAAAACAAGAAAATAATCGTTATACTTTTTTATTTTTACATTTTTTTTTGGAATCCATATTTATTTATTCTCCCACCATAACTGTAAAGAAAACAAAGCCTAACCTTTGACGGTTTAAATTAAAAATTGATGACAGAACAGCTTTTTCCCAATATCACCAACCAGCTTGGATGGAACTACACCTGGCATTACACAAATGACATAGTAAAAAACTGTTGAGTGGGAATGGATGCTGTGTCAGGAAAGCAATGTTAAAACAACTGAATGTAAAATTAGGTTGTTAACTGTTATTTTACTGAGAGGAAGTGGCAGATCAAATTAACTAAGTAAAAGTTTTGGGACAAAATGGCTGGGCTGCCTTTATTTTATATTGGCCTGTGCTTTGAGTAAAATAAAGCACCATGAATTAGGTTCTAAACAATGTCCTTGATCCACTCTGACTCAAGTGGCAAATTCTCACAGTTTATGTAGGGAGGTCTTGACTTCTCATTCATTTACTAGCAGATAAAGCTTTATGGATTTAGACCCTTAATGGAGACCCTAAAGAGGACAGAGCACACTCAGCAATGCATGCTGGGAAATAAATATTCTCCTCCAGTAACTCACCAATGAGAGGCCACTGTCAGAAAGATTGGATTGTGTTCTGCACCACAGAGGACATGCAAGGCAAAATCACTAAAGACCATCAACATAATGTGTCACTTTTACTTATTAAAGATGCTAAATAAATAGCCAGTGTTGCACTGAAAAAGACAACAGAAATGAAAGCAAGCATTTATTTGCATGAGACAAATGGATAGACTTCTTAAACCAGGGCCCTGAAGAAACTAGTTTGTTCCGTTCCCCATCCGAAAAGTTGGCATCTCTCTTTCTGCATGTGTTGCGAATGAGAATAGGAGAGCCACTGTGTTCATTGGCTGTGAATGTATTTGTATTCCATATTTTCCTCTCTGCTACATGTTGGCTTTTATGAGATCACTCAGCTGAAGCGTAGAAGAACTTCATTGTTTATTAATCGTTCCACCTGCAATTCAAAGCTTCATACTAACACGCTGTTCTCCCATAACTTTGCACTTTCAACTTTCTTACCAGAAAAAAAAAATACATACAGCTATCATCTTATTTTTTTCCAAACCCTCAGGCCAGCAGGAGAAGTATCAAGGACAACTTGCCTAAAATATCTTACTTCTCTTTAATTTTCCTGATGGTAAGCACACCATTAAGAGGGACTGTTGTGAGATGAAGATGAAAACTAATCAGAATTCATGTACACTTTTATTTTATTTTTGTTAGTTTAAGGATTGGGTTTGCTAGTTTCCCCCCAATTTTTTTATGTTTTGAAAACATGTCGTTTTTGTTTTTATTTCAGTTTACAATAGTGCCTAATTTGGTCATAGCTTTGTGATAATAACTTTGGCTGTGATAAATGCATGCAACAGAGTAACTACCTGTTCCTTTGTCTGAACAATGAGTTGGGATGTATATTGTTAAAAGAGAATGGGCTGCAAATTATATAAAATAGATTCACGGACATTCACCGCACACGCTTGCTTTGTTCATTAACTTGCAAAAGGACTGCTCTAATTACAAACTGGTCCCAGTGTGGAGACATATCAGAGGTGAGTTTACAAATTAATTACTTCCCTTTCAAACTCACACCTGCTGCATTCAAATGAATAATATCTCACAATAGAGGCATATGTTCCACACTAAATCAGAGTCAAGGTCAGTCTCCAACAAATCCTGTTTATCGATAGCATATTTGCTGTAGAATTAATGTTTTCATCAACAGCTGAGGTTATGTATTACCTGAAAAGGTGATAGATTCAATAGCCCTTAGGGAAATCTTTTCTTTCTTGAAAGGCTTAGACAACACATTCTTTCATCTAGCTGTACTGTCAGAGAAAAGAATGCATTTTAAATTATATAATGCATTTTTAATTTGATAAAACATTTAAATAAAGTTAGATGTACAGCGTGAACATTTCAATAATACGGGCTGTTTTATAACAAAAATATATGATATAATGCTATAATGTATAAAAGATCATATAGCTCATCTTATTATAAAGGGGCCAAATAGATTTAGTGGGCACCAGGCTGTGGGTAAAACTGTTTTTATTATTTTTCTTTCATAGAAATCTTGCTGTTCTCATGAGCAAAAGACCATTATTTACTCATGGAAAAGAACATGATGAAGACGCTAAAATTAATTCATAGACGTGTACTGTCAGATTGTTAGTATGACATCAGCAAGCATTCATGGCATAGCTGCACCATGGGTACAGTACTGCATGCAAATCTTTCCTGACCTTTGACCTTTCCCAGGTTCCTTTGCAAATGGTCTGCTAAAAACTTCCTGGTGGAAGTAAAAATCAATTGACTGCAATGGCAATCAGCCATAGAATTATAGATTTGGTTGAGGGATTATTTATGATGGACAGGAACATTTCTAGAACATTCTTCTGAACCTGTCGACATTTGCACTTTTCGATCACAGCAGTGTGCTTCCTTCCCTCAAAGGCCCACTTGACTCCTCTGGCATTTTCCTGCTGATATATCACAGCTTTCAGTTTCAAAATGGTTTTGTTTTGCACAAACCATCTGGGTTTAAAGATAGACACTACAGTGACAGTATGAATGCTGTGGCAAGAATATTCATATTTCCAACCAAAATGATGTGTCATATGTTGTTACATATTATGTTGCATATTTTACAGATATGTTTTACTTGCTCAGTAATTAATGTTGCCCATTAAGTTACTGAGCAAACAAGGAGTTTACGTTTCATCTAGTTCCATTAACTACTGTGTCACAATTCTCTGCTTTTTGAGGAAAACTACACATTAAAATGGGTTGGAGGGGACCTAGAGCCAAGAATTGACAAGTTTAATTTTAGTCGGATACTGAAAACCAGGAGTAAAATGCAGACAAAATAGCAACACTTTGTCATTTTGTTAGGAAAGTGTACAATAATGGATAGGGTACAATCAATGTTGCACACCAATCATGGCATTTTTTTTCCATGCCAGAGCTTAATGAAAGAGGGGACTAACACCGTGCAACAGAGAGATGATGACAGCAGTCCCTCGGTGGTATTAATTCCCCTCCTGAGGCTGAACACTACAAAATCTGTGCTGCCACTAATCCTGGAAAAGAGCACTTCTCACTATCAGAGAAGGGCATACTTGACATAATACTGAATACTTAAACAGGAGCCATTTTGGCCTCCTACAGTACAATGCTTCATAGGAAGGCATTTTGCGAGACTGGAAGCCTATATCACAGTACTGTTTACAACAGGCCAAAATGGAGTAATATTAGGTTGCTATGCTTATGGGTTAACAGAAAATAAGAATGCAAGGTCAGAAGTCTGTAATGACATGGTCAGCCATTTTGCACTACGTCTCAAAGCACAGCTGAAAAACCTTAAGGCTGTGACATGAAAGCTGAATAACCTATACTGCCTAAAAAATTGACAGTAGCAGGAAAATAACAGGAAAAACTGTATTTTCAGCAAGAATACCTGCATTTGAAACATGCGAGGTTGTCGGTTAGCAGAAAGGGGTGGCATCGAAAATGCAGCTGATTGATTTAGAGTACGATGAAAAATCAAAGCGAAAGAGGAAGGAGGATAGAGAAAAGTCTTCACCTTTGCTGACTTCAGGAGAGAGGAGGATGAAGAGAGACAGAGCATAAGATGAATGACCATCTCTCTGTGCGATATGAAATTAATATCAAATATGTCCTTTTTACACTAGCCACAACCATGTGCTGGTTTTATTTTAAAAATAGAAAAAAATGTACATTAAATAATTTGTTTCACCACCTAATTGTCACAAGGGTTTTGAAAAAGAGACCGTTTTTGAAGCCTCATCCGGAGTAATGCGGCAAAAAAAAGAAAAAAACTCTTAAATGTTATTATTAGTGTTATTATTTATACAAAAGTAAAAAGCTTGTGCCACCATCATGTTTCCTACTTTCCCAAAAATCTGAAGCAAATGCACCGTTCTAAAAAAAAACTAGCTGTTTGTTTCTCTTTTCCCCCATCTTCCCAAGCCTTTTTATTGTTTACACCATGCTCTGAGCTCCACTTATTGTCCCTCCTATGTGAAGATAGAGTTGTCATAAACTAGGTTTAGTAACCTCAAAACTGGTTGGAATTCAATATGTGCAATGCATGGTGCACCATGTTAAGCTCAGGAAGGCCCAATATTAACATTATTTTAGGGTACCATCAAATGTCACTAAATTGTCATTCACTGATTCTCACTTATGAAGAACATTTGGTATTTTGACACTCCAAGCTGAAAAAAAGGGATACAGTGGAGCACATAGTGTCAAAACTACAATAATAATAATACAAAATATTCCCCCAATGCTACTGTGTCTTACTTAATATTAAGAAGCTGCTGTACAGACATTGAATGTTCTTAGTTAATAGAACTTCTTTATATAATGTCCCCCGACTAACTGTGACATTAAAATAAGGTACTGTCAGGAATGTCTAAGCTCAAGTAGCTGAATATTTCACATGTACCATACGCAAATGGCACCCCACAGATTTCATCCAGTCTGAAATTGGACTTGCTATAGCTGTAGATAAAATGAGTGGTTCAGAAACTGGGCTAGGAGTCAACTTCGGATGGGACTTGGTGAAAGATAGTGATACCACAAGACAAACGTGTCCCCAATAATATTGATTATTCTCTTCTCCTTATTTTTCTGGCCAGTACAAGCTCTTTTTTCTGATTGTGTTCCATTTATGTTCAGTGATCTCTAAAAAAAAGAAAAAGAAAACCTTTCACTGTATGGTCAATTCTTCCGCTCAGCTGTACGTTCATTACTAAAAACAGTTTTCATAAGTGAGGTTCATTGGTTACACTGAAGTTCAAGTAAGGGGACATGTCCATAAATCTCTGCAGGTAATGATAGCATAAGATGAAAACTACCTTTGTACAATGGTGATATGGTTCTACAGGAAAAGTGACAGTCTCTATATATCAGATATAACCCTTAGAAATTCAATCTGAATGCAGATCTCAATACAGTTATGCACTATACATTTAAGGACTTTATACATACTACATAAAGATAATATTCATTTTTTAGCCACAAAGATGAAGGGAAAAAAACCTTTGAAGACATAATGATGGATTATTAGAAAATCAAGCCCCATCAGAAACAAAAACGTCAGCAAAAACGTAAGCCAGGAGTAGAGTATTTCATAAATATGTATGCACCTTAGATACTGTTAACAGCCTGAAATGAATTACCATCCGCATTATGAATTCAAAAATATAAATAATTCTGCTCAGGTACAAGTCAAACGATACTCCTGCTATGCAAAGCTTGCCCGCTTGCCAAATATAAATGTGTGTGTGTGTGTGTGTGTGTGTATGCATGTGTATGTGTTTATACACACACATGCACATACATACACATTTAATTCAATGGATGGGGAAGAGAAAAAGATCATAGAAGGCAACAAAAAGCTTTGGAGGCTTTCAGCACTGTGGACAGCGTCAGCTTTTCCTCGAGCTGTGAATTGCATATTTTTAGTAGGCCCACAACCCACTTAATTTGTGCATGCATTTTATTTTATCCTGCCCTTATTCAAATTCAGCCTAACACATACATGTCTAACATATATGAAAACTGCATGTACATTGAAACTAATTAGGAGTTTCACACTTTTGTGTACTGTGTCCAAATGGTGTATGTAGTTGTATGTGACACCATAATTACCCAAACAGGATCATTCCATTACTGCCAATTTTTGCATTTGCAACTCCTTTTGCTGAGAGGCAGGTTTTTATTACATAGTTATATGTGTTTGCACACTATATTCTGAAATATTAATTTGCTATAACAATTAAATCATCTCTCTGTAAGGATAGTTTCATAAATGCACTTCATTTCATTTTAACACAGAATGCATTTATGCAAGGTACCTGCTGAGTGAAGCCATGCCAATATTTTTTATTTTAAAAAAATAATAAACAGATGTTAAAATAATATCTATTTAATATAATACTGGGGTGCCCCAAATTGTGTTTTTGAGCTCATCAATGCAGCTATCTGCATTCCAACAGTCAAGTTCACATAGATAATGAGCTGGAGGATGACACCTCATGTTCACATAGATAATGAGCTGGAGGATGAAACCTCATGTTCACATAGATAATGAGCTGGAGGATGAAACCTCATGTTCACATAGATAATGAGCTTGAGGATGAAACCTCATGTTCACATAGATAATGAGCTGGAGGATGAAACCTCATGTTCACATAGATAATGAGCGGGAGGATGAAACCTCATGTTCACATTGATAATGAGCTGGTGGATGAAACCTCATGTTCATATAGATAATGAGCGGGAGGATGACACCTCATGTTCACATAGATAATGAGTTGGAGGATGAAACCTCATGTTCACATAGATAATGAGCTGGAGGATGAAACCTCATGTTCACATAGATAATGACCTGGTGGATGAAACCTCATGTTCACATAGATAATGAGCTGGAGGATGAAACCTCATGTTCACATAGATAATGAGCTGGAGGATGAAACCTCATGTTCACATAGATAATGAGCTGGAGGATGAAACCTCATGTTCACATAGATAATGAGCTGGAGGATGAAACCTCATGTTCACATAGATAATGAGCTGGAGGATGAAACCTCATGTTCACATAGATAATGAGCTGGAAGGATGAAACCTCATGTTCACATAGATAATGAGCTGGAGGATGAAACCTCATGTTCACATAGATAATGAGCTGGAGGATGAAACCTCATGTTCACATAGATAATGAGCATCAGATAATGAGCTGGAGGATGAAACCTCATGTTCACATAGATAATGAGCTGGAGGATGAAACCTCATGTTCACATAGATAATGAGCTGGAGGATGAAACCTCATGTTCACATAGATAATGAGCTGGAGGATGAAACCTCATGTTCACATAGATAATGACCTGGTGGATGAAACCTCATGTTCACATAGATAATGAGCGGGAGGATGAAACCTCATGTTCACATAGATAATGAGCTGGAGGATGAAACCTCATGTTCATATAGATAATGAGCTGGAGGATGAAACCTCATGTTCACATAGATAATGAGCTGGAGGATGAAACCTCATGTTCACATAGATAATGAGCTGGAGGATGAAACCTCATGTTCATATAGATAATGAGCTGGAGGATGAAACCTCATGTTCACATAGATAATGAGTTGGAGGATGAAACCTCATGTTCACATAGATAATGAGCTGGAGGATGAAACCTCATGTTCACATAGATAATGAGCTGGAGGATGAAACCTCATGTTCACATAGATAATGAGCTGGAGGATGAAACCTCATGTTCACATAGATAATGAGCTGGAGGATGAAACCTCATGTTCACATAGATAATGAGCTGGTGGATGAAACCTCATGTTCACATAGATAATGAGCTGGAGGATGAAACCTCATGTTCACATAGATAATGAGCTGGAGGATGAAACCTCATGTTCACATAGATAATGAGCTGGAGGATGAAACCTCATGTTCACATAGATAATGAGCTGGAGGATGAAACCTCATGTTCACATAGATAATGAGCTGGAGGATGAAACCTCATGTTCACATAGATAATGAGCTGGAGGATGAAACCTCATGTTCACATAGATAATGAGCGGGAGGATGAAACCTCATGTTCACATAGATAATGAGCTGGTGGATGAAACCTCATGTTCACATAGATAATGAGCTGGAGGATGAAACCTCATGTTCACATAGATAATGAGCTGGAGGATGAAACCTCATGTTCACATAGATAATGAGCTGGAGGATGAAACTTCATGTTCACATTGATAATGACCTGGTGGATGAAACCTCATGTTCACATAGATAATGAGCGGGAGGATGAAACCTCATGTTCACATAGATAATGAGCTGGAGGATGAAACCTCATGTTCACATAGATAATGAGCTGGAGGATGAAACCTCATGTTCACATAGAAAATGAGCTGGTGGATGAAACCTCATGTTCACATAGATAATGAGCTGGAGGATGAAACCTCATGTTCACATAGAAAATGAGCTGGAGGATGAAACCTCATGTTCACATAGATTGAGCTGGAGGATGAAACCTCATGTTCCCATAGTTAATGACCTGGAGGATGACACTAATTATGCACCATCCTGTGAACAATTTGCCACAGTCAGCACTCAAACAGTTCAGATTGACCAGCAGATTATGGGGCCTATCCACACACTAGTACAGTGCCTTAACAGGATGAACCATCCAGCAGCACTGTCTACTGAACAACTGCAAATTAGCCTTTTATGTGAAATAAAGGGGTAGAGAGCATTGAAAGCATTATTTGCTATATCATTTAATCAGTGGTGTGAATTATTCAGCTTGGTGAATTGGTTTCGACTGAATTGGGTACTCGCAATCGGCAGCAAGTTGCAACTTTGGCCCCATTGTCCATTATGGTGGTTAATGCTTAGAGGCTGCAGAGCTGAGAAGCAATTTCCTGTCGATATCTCAAGGGATCCTATGGCGTGAAAACAAAGCTACATCACGTGCTGCGATTGTCTCATTCTCCTGTCGCACTTCTCTGCCTCATTTTTCCCATATCGAGCCTCCCTTATTTATTACAGGTTTCTATCAGATCAAAGCTGCGATTTACCCAGCCACAGCAGCCTGGTCAGGCATGCGAATGGCCTCTCATTAGCGATCACCAAGTAGAGAGGCGGTCGGGTTGGGCCTAAGGCCCCACGTCCACTTCTGTTCCCATGGGTGTCCCCCAAAGACTTGAGTTCCATCTCACTGCTGACACTTCCTGTGTAATATCAGGCTATCAAGTCAGCTGATAACATGTTGTCAAGCAGGAGTGACCAAAGCTGTTCCTGAAGGGTTTTTGTCTTCACCTAAAACTCAGTAACCAATTTGGACCAAAGAAGCAACTGTCTTTGTTGCTCAATAGTGTTGAGTCACAGTAAAAGTTGACCAATTAAGTGTTGATTCATGGTATAAATTGATCAATTTTGGGTGGAGTCACAGTAAAAGGTGATCAGTTTAGTGGTGAGTCACAGTCAAAACCAGTACACATAAACCAGCTGCAGAGTGGACAGTTTACCCACAGTATCCTGGGAGTGGTTGTTGGAGCAGGGTGTGGAAAATCTCAGTCCTGGAAGTCCTGTACATGCAGAGTTTTGTTTATAGCAGTCAGTTAGCTCAGCTGGCTAATTCCATTACATTACCCCAGTGCTGATCTAGTTTTACAACATTTATTCATTTTACAAATGCTTTTATCCAAGGCAAAGTACAAGGACTGCATACAGCCAGCGTAGATACAGGAAAGAAAGTGCATCATTTAAACATTGCTACAGCAGTTCAAAGCTAAAAATTAAAGTCTATGTAGCAGTCATAGTAATAAACATAGCATAGCCAAGTAAACATAGTACATAGCCAAGTAATAGACATAATACAACATGTAAGCATCTCATAAATGGGTATAAGCGCTAAACGGGGGTACGATGGTTAGACCAGGTATAGTCTGAAGAGGTGGGTCTTCAGACCTCATCAGAAGGTGTGCACAGATTGCACGGTCAATAGTGGGACAGGGAGTTTGTTCCACCACTGGGGAGCTAGAATAGGCCATTAGGAAAACATTTTAAATGGGGACATGAGAGACATCTTTGCCTGTCATTCATGAGTTTGTCCAGTGATGGATAAAATTACAGATCACTCAAATGACAGGGTTTAGGAATGTCTTAAATGTAAGTAAAAGTTAGCATGACATCCTAAAGACAGGTGCAGACATCTTGGCTCATCCCTGAGGTTGAGCATTTGACTGTGTGACTTTCAAAAACAGGTCTGACGCTATTTCATTTGGCTGTGTGACTTTCAGAAAAAGGTCTGAGACTATTTCATTTGACTGTGTGACTTTCAGAAAAAGGTCTGAGACTTTTTCATTTGACTGTGTGACTTTCAGACACAGGTCTGATGCTATTTCATTTGACTGTGTGACTTTCAGACACAGGTCTGATGCTATTTCATTTGACTGTGTGACTTTCAGGCACAGGTCTGACACTATTTCATTTGACTGTGTGACTTTCAGACAAAGGTCTGAGACTATTTCATTTGACGCATTTTCCTGGCCTTTAAAAAAACTTTACCTTAATTCACTCCAGTAAAAAAATAAAAACAAAATAAAAAACCCATCTGCAGGGAAAGGCTCGTTTAAATCATCCTGAATGAAGATGCCAGCTAAACAAATCCACCCAATGCTGTAATTGTAATTTCAATGCATTGCAACTGGGAGGGAAATATGTTTATTCATTTATTCAAATGAAGATGCCATGTTTCATTTCAGCGCCATCTATTAGAAAAAAAGAGACCGTTATGGGGATTTGTTTTTGCAGTGCTACTAACTGTAGGCAACACGGTGGGGCCGCTCGAGGTAAAGGTTCCTCCATCAAAAACATTAATGTTTCTCGCTTGGTTTCGTGGAGGGATCAAGCATGAAGTTGCAAATTGCAATCACAGTGGCCTTCAGCTGAAGCCTGCGCATGCACACATGAACTGATATGCCTTCATCTACAAAGACATTGCGTGAAAACCTTCCCTTTCCTACACACCCACCTGCTGCAATGCGTTAGCAGACACTACTTCCCAGAGACTGTACTCCCTGCAACTGGGCTATAACAACAAAACATTCAATGCTTCATCTTAGATCATCCTGCTTGCTATTTGCCACGGATGACTCATTTTAAATGAGTTGTTCTGGTTCAATTATATTATGGATTTACAAACAATTAGTGAAGCAGCATCACTATTATCCATTTAGCAGCATTTGGAGCCAGCGTCTTATAATTAATAGAACAAGCAAATTTTAGTATTTATGGCATTTATTGATTGAGTTTGAAAATTTTTAAGGGAGATTTAAGTCCACTGATCAGATCCGAGTAATGTCCAACAATGGTAATGAGCACCTTCACGATTAGGTAGCCAGTTTATCATAAACAATGCAAAATTAGATTGCATTAAAAGTGATTGGGTTACAGTTATTCATTATGGAACATGATCTGAATAATAGATGAAAGAGCCTGTCTGCATTAATCCTCCTTATTTGTGGGATGGGTTTTAATTGCATGAGATGGAGTAAATGCTGAAGTACCTGAATGATGGCGCAATTAAGTGGCCGCTTTGCATGTTTGATGCCACCAAGGCTTTTAGAAGAGCACAGCAAATGGGAGTAAGAGACGCGGCAGAGTCACGCTTTTAAGAGGGCAGTTAATCGATTGTAACTTAATCGTAAGTGGCTTCTTTAATTACTTTTACCTGTGATAACTGTTATTGCTATACTTATTCTCGTACTCAATTTAAACCACAGAGCTATTTTTGGTTCTTCATATGTGGCTAAACTTTGTACGATTTATTAATGTTTGTGCGGAATTTTGAAAGAAAAGTATATGAATACATGAATGGTCACACGGAAATCCTGTATGCATCGCTTGCTTTGTTGATCTTTCCATTTAGACAGAAGGTCTTCCTGCTTTCTACCATTTGAATGAGAACAGAGTTGATGTCGGTGCCTATTTTAGCCAATCATAGGGTTCACTAGCTTTGTGTATGTGTGTGTCGGACTGTTTCTGTGAGGGTGTGTGCTTGTGTGTACATTTGTGTGTGTGTTTGTTTGAAGTGCACATAAAATTGTAGCATTGGTCATTTCTCTCCGTTCATGCTGTTACAAAATAGACACAGAATCTCTCTTTCCACCTAACAGCAGGTCAAGTATACATATGAAAGCTTTGCAACTAGTATGAGTATGTGTATGAGGTGAGACAAATATTAATTTTCCACTATATTACCAGGCAAATCATTACCTTAGAATACATTCCATGCTATTATTAGCTATATGAATAGATATCCATCTCCATAGATACTTTATTTCTTTATTTGAAAAAAAAAAAGTAATGTTTAATTAATTGGGGAGGAGTCTACCTGAGATATTGAAAGAACTCCCTTACATAGCCAATATTCTAGCTGCCTCTGGCATTAATATCACGTTGACTGTGAGCAGAGAGGCAATTTGTCAGGTTTGACATCAAATTTCCAAAATGACAAGGCGTCTATAGGATTTCTGCACTTTATTCGTTAAGAGATAAATGGATCCTTGAAGTAATTCAAAGAGAAAAATCACTCCCTTGAGCTGGTAAAAGTCTGGTCATTCCAGACTCGTGAAGAAATCCTATTACAAAATAGATCAGTTATTCTTCTACTTCTTCATTTGCAGCCAGGCATAGACCTGGGGGCACTGGGCTTTAACTGTGTGGTGCAATAACATGGAAATAGATTGATTTAGATTGCAGACAATAGCAATAATTATATTGGTGTAATCTTTGCAGCAAAATATTTCAGTGGAAAGCAATACACATTTCCATTGTACAGTGTTCAGCTCCAGGGGCAGTTTTGAAATCCTGAAGATATATTGAGAATGTGTATATCAGGTATATAAGATTAACCTGTGATTATTTCTTAGTGTTCAAACCTTTTTACAAGGATTGTGAGTGTTATTTTATTATTATCATTACCATCAGTGCTATTTTTATTCAGTGCAGTGCTGTGGTCTCAGCTAGTTTCTTCAAAACAAAGAGGTCATTTGACTTCTCTCTTCCAGCTGATTGGACAATCCTCATCCTGGAAAAAATCTGCTCACAAATTGTGACTTTCTAAAATTGGCACTGATTTCTGTGCTTTGTTTGTGGGCAAAAGTTTGACATTTTGGTGAAAAACATTTTATAAATTGAAAAGGAGTGTCATTAACACCATTGAGAAACCAACAGAATTTCACATCATTCTCATGAAATATAAAAATGCACATGCCTGTATTACATGTGAATACCTGTGAAGCAAATATGAATTATGTTCAAGTACTATACATTTAATACTGTTGGATATGTATATTTATATGAGTACATGTGAATCACATGTAGAATATCCACAATCCATAAATCCCATGTTGTTGGGATTTATTATTCCATTCCTCACAAGTGGTACCAATTATGTATAGAACATTTAATATTATCAATATCATCAAAAGGGGCGTTCCAAACATATGAGAAATGGCCATTCTATGAATTACATGGGGCGCCAAATGATATGAGGATAATGCGCCGGATTCTAACACGGCGACACAAAATCATATTAATATTCTAAATAAACATAAGTTTTACCCCCAGTAGGCTCACGTGGAAATCAGTCTCATTTCATTCATTCATCAGTCTCATTTTAATGATTATGAACTATAATTATTGACAGTCTAATTTATAATTAAAGATATGACAACCGTTTATTCATAACAGTTGAAGGCATTACATTCAGATTCGTATGACTCTGGCTCATGTTCTTATGATATTAAGCAAGCTAAAACAATGGTTCAGTGTGTCACGCAGGATGGCTGTGGTCGTGGTCCTGTCGTGTGGAGTAGGCCAGTAATGCACAGTGCTCTGCAGGATGGTTTAGCGCTTGATGAAGCGCAGGCCAGGAGCAAGACATTTCTTCCATCTGTTCCAGAGGCGGAAGGAGAGCAAGAGGGGCCTGAAGGACCAGAAGGCAAGTAAGGGGTGGAGTGCAGAGTGAGTTTGTCTGTCCTTTTATTACTTAAGTTTTATTTACTTATGTGTTCCCAGCCCTTCAGTATTGATGTGATGTAGCGCACATGGGTGGTCTTAAGCAGATAGTCTGTTCAAAACACATGCTCACTGATGATGTCAGGGTGAACTTGTGCACATTGGTCGAGCCACTTGCTAGGGACCCTACAATGTGATTGACATTCTGAGAATTTTTGTGATTTTAAGTAAAATGTCTGGAGAGGGAAAGGCATGACCTTAAATGTGAGGTGGTGGCCAAATTGAAATAACATTTAATTGGTAAATTCAAATTTACCTTTGACTACAACTTCATTTAAACTTACACAACAGCCAAGCGCTATGATGGAGGACCTGACTTCTCAGAAATCAACAGCGAAGACCAGGATAGAGGCCTCAGTTCAGTTTGAATCAGCTCGGTTGTCTCTCTCCCTTGATGCTCTGCCTTTGAAGAGGTTGCACTGGGCACATTTTTCAATCCTTAAGCTGTAGAGCAGCTGCCAGGAGTTCATATCAATTGACTCATCCTGACACTTATAAGCTATATATGTAAATCACATCATGTAACTTTAAAATGGTGATGAACAATGATCCAAGTCCAAAAACTGACACAGTGGAGAAATGAATGATAAGAGTGTTTTGGCTGTATAGTCAATTTTTGTCAGAACTCAGGAGAATGACTCAGATACAGCCAGGAATGAATAATAAACTAAAGCTTATTAAGCAGCCAAAACACAATCCAGAAATTTGAATCACAAGCCAGGCAAAGGCCAAACCAGGTAGACACAGCAAAAGCACAAAAAGCAGTCCAGAGAGCAAAATCAACAGCAGGCAGGCGAAGTCAAATAACCAGGAAGACTTGGCAATCAGACAAAAACAGAATCCAAGAATCAAAAATGTGGACCAGTCAAAAGTCACGGCAGGCAGGAAGGACAGACACAGGAAAAAGACTTGTCATGAACTCGGGGAAAACTGAGACAAACTTAAAATGAAAAGAAGAAAGAACAGGGTATAAATACACAGACTAACAAGCAAAACAGACACAGGGGAACAATGGGGCAGGTGCAACAAATCAGCAATCAAGGTAACAGGTAACGAGACAGAAGGCAGGGCAGACACAATCGGGCAATGAAAGTGAAAGAACACGGAGAGGGAAGAAAAACAAACACACGAACATGACCGTAAAAACTGAAACCAGAGTAACAGGGAAAAAAACCCAACATCAGGAAACATTACTGACAATTTTATGATCTCCAAATCCATTTACCTGGTCCTGTGATGTTCTTGCACAAATTACAGATGCTACATAGCTACCCTGGTAAAGTTACTGAGAAAGCAAGGAGGCATTCCTTTTCCAGTATGTTCTCTGAACTACAAGTACTGTCTGTTTGCAATTGCTGATTGTTTTTACAGTAAAATCAGGAAGTAAGTTTGACTGACAAGGACCTTTGAAAATATATTGTTTTCAGTTGTATGATATATTTTTTCCCAAAATGATGCTCAAAAGCTAGAGTACATTGGCACAAGTGAATGACAAATATAAATGACAAATAAAAAGATACTAGAAAAAACGATTAAAGGCATAGTAGATAAAACCCTAGGCTTAAAAAAAAATCAGTTTCAGAAGCCTATGAATTTAGCTAATTGAGAAAAAGCAAATGCTTTCATTTGTGATGGCAGAATGTGACATCATGTCTGGTTCACCTCATCAAAATGTTCCCCAGAATGGCCATAAAAGCATTTGACAGTGGAGTATTCTCCCTGACTTCTCTCTGACAGGAATAACCCCCATGGAGGATACAACCACTTGTAACTTGCCAGTCTATGGTAAAATGATTGACACCAGCTTTATGCAATGGGAAACCTGGTTTATACAGGTTTGCATGATGTTACGTTCTTTAAAAAAGCCATTTATACCTCTGGTCTGCTGCCCAAGCTGGGGTCTGGGGATTACCAGTGGTTTACAAATTAATTCAAGGTTTATTTTTTAACAGGAATAATAGCAGTTATCGATTTTGTTAGGATGGGGGTCATTTGGGCTGCATGATGGTCAGTTTTGTACGTTTTGAGATGACAAAATGTTTGCGAATCCCTATGTTAGCCAGGTGCAGTTCTTAAGACTTCCCTGCATCTGGTGAGTTTCCTAGCTGAAATGATGTAAACTCTCATAGTTGAAAGTACTCTCCTTGTGTGGTTTTATTAAGTGTATGCCTCCATTCGCAATCCCACGCCTCATAAAATGGCAGGAGACAGATAACACAAACTTTAATGTCGAAACTTCCTCAAAGCTCCACCAAAAAAATAAGTAAATAAATAAAATGAAATGCAATTTAGAATCCATCGAGTTCAACAACATTCAAGTCTGACTGAATTTTCTCTGAAAAACTACTGAACAGGATATTCAACTTTTTTTTCCTTTTTTCCACCCAGAAAATCGTTTTTTATTTCAAACAGATTTAAAGTGGGTAAATATCACTGGTTGCAGTGGCTTATTGAAACTGTAGGACAATCACTGTGCCACACTCTTATAATCAGCTTTCGCTGAGATTAATAAATTAAAGAGGATCTTTTACAAGGGCTGATTCACAGTGGCAGGTTCGCCATGTGTTCTGTGGCGATAGCAGAATTTGGATCCGTAATGACGGATGCAGAGTTGAGATGTCTGCTTTGTTAGGTGCTGGGCAATAAGAAGGAAGTCAAGTATCACCACTTTTCCTTTTTGCTTTGAGCAGGGTTGTGTGGCATTAGCCGTTGAGTACAATGATTATAACTGGTGGTACGTTTCGAATTCCGCAAGCTGTGCATTCTGCCAATGTCCCCCCTCCCCTTATGCATTCACAAACATATGTACACAGGCATAAATCCACATTACATTAATGCTTTTTTCCAAATATTGAATTGGGATTTATATTTTTATATTTGTATACAAAAAACAAAAGATTAATCATTTTTCAACACACACACACACGCACACACACACACACACACACACACACACACACACACACACACACACACACACACACACACACACACACACACACACACACGTGCATGTAAGCCTGAATCTAGAACCAGTTCTGTTTCAATTTTTCATTTTATTTACTTCCTGAGAGTTTTGAAATTATGCAAACAGTACCCATTGATAGATTATGGGATATAAAACTGATCTTTTGATCTTTTGGTCTTCTTCAGCTCATCTATGTGTGTATGCATGCATGTGTGACTTAATCCATATGTGCTAATGCAGGCAGGCTGACACTATTACTGGCCACCCCCATCCCCTTAACTTGCTTCACAGTTATGTAGGAGTAAGTTATTGAATTAATATTTTCTAATACCTTGTATGTTATAAGTTAATCAAAATGTCTCGCAGACAGCAAGAAAGATAGAGTAACTGCTTACAGCTGTAGAGCATTAAATGCTTCACTCCATCTGATTCCAGGCATTGCTTTAATGTTCTAGGGTCTCTGAGGTTTGAATTATTATTGACTTATCTATTTATTTGCCCTGATTTCAAGGCAGTCAGCAAAAGCACATTTCAGACTAACTGCATTATATTTGTGAATTCAAAGCCTTATGATTTATTACACAGAAATAAAAGAAACAAAGACATGAAGACATTTGCAGTCTGGTATCTGAAGAAGCAACATGAAAAGCTTTTGATAATGCATTTGTTAAGATTCCTCTCATTTTCTTAGTGAACCAGCCCATTGTCTCTGAATACTTTTTTGTTAGATGGCTGGTCAAAAGACCACTTGGCATCACTATTTCAAACATCAACAATTTTTTTCTCATATTCTTTCATATCTCAGGGTTGGTTTACCATGGTCTCCCAGGGCCAGCAAACCACTGACCATTGATAATGGGTTGTGTTAACATATAATCTGTCAATTTCAGGTTTTTATATAATTTTACCTTTTAATAGTCATTCAACATGGCATTGCTTTCAGCAGAGGATGACTATAAGGATGGCAGAAATTCGAGTTCTGAGTGGCTCGCGGGATAACTTGCTCCTTACGGGTCCTGAGGTCAGGGGTTCGATTCCTGGCCTCGCCATTCCCGGCCATGGCCAAAGGCCCAATTGGCAAGACAACAACTGGCCATACAGGGTAGGTTGGCTAAAATACTCCCGTTGGCCTCACTGCAGTAGCACTCTCCTTGTCGTGCTGGGGTGCCTGCAGCAGCACAAACCGAATGTACGCTGACTATATCTTCCTCCAATGTCATTGGCAGCGTGCAGTTGGTGGTGTGGCCGCAACGTGAAAAGATGCTTGAGTCTTGTTACATGAATCGGAGGAGTTCTACTCCCACAGCTGTCAGGGCAGGTGCTGCGGTGAGATCAACAAGTTTGGTTGAACATTTGGGTGGGTAAAATTTTTTTTAAAAAAAAGGATGGCCGAAATTAAGGTATTTGCAGGAGGGTAGTGCTGAATGGCTAAATGGCTATATTCCTGTTTACCAATGACTGCCATTTTGATTCAGCGGTTAGAAAATTGTCCAATATCTGCATTCCCACAATGTCTCAGCATACCAAGGCTTGAGTCCACATCGCATTAACTGGATATACACTAATGTCAAATTTTAAGCAAATAAATTATTGTCCACACAAGTCATTTAGTATTTCATTTGCAGTTTGCTCCAGGCTGTTGTAGTTGAGTCAGTAAATTTTCAAAATCACACCTATACTCCATTATAATTCAGAACAGTTATTTCTTTCACATTGTGTACTACATTTAAAATGGATATTACCATTAACAGTAAAAGGGCAACCTGCATTAAATACTCTGTAAAGATGTATTATTTAATAATCAGGTGTCACAGATTTGAGCTCTTTGGCTGACAGTAATTTTGCTTTTAATTATTGATTGTGCTGAAAAACACCTTGCAAGGTTTAAGCCTAAGATGTTTTGTGTGTTTTCTTCTCTGCACCTGTAAGGCATGCAGACTAGGAGAATTGTAGTACACCTTTAGTCTGTAAATATGGAATGCAATCAAATGAACTTTCTAATTACTTTGACAAAAATTTGCATTGCTTTAATTGAATTAAAATGTGTGATGATGAAAGGAAAAGTATGTAAATTTTTTTTTTTTCCTTATAAAATATGTATTTCTATATCGTGATGTTGCGACCCAGGCCTTTTTCTAATCTAATCGTGAAGCCTCCATGGCTAAATCTAATGGCAAAGCTCTTTATCCAGCAAGAATGAAATGAAGGGGAATCTGTCTGGACAGAAGATTAATGCAACCTATCAAAAACTTTCAGCGAATCGAGACTTATCAAAGATTTATAGAATTAAACTTTGAGGATAATGTACTATCAAAGTGTCTTCTATTTCATCTCACAGTAATGTCCTTAGCTATTATATCTTAGGAGCAATTTTTAAACATTTTTGTTCATTAATATCTGAAGCTATCTATGATTCTTAAAGCAGTTACTGCTTTAAGCAAGAACTGAATAAGTATTTTATTTACTAATTTTCTTACTCAAAGGGGGAAGTTAATTTGTGATGAGATTAGAAGTAAGAAGACTTTCTTCATAGTTATTTAATACAGATGATTGTATAACTTTATCTGCTGAAAATTATTCATTGTAAGTTAAATACTGTGTCAGATTCCTAAACCTTTAAAAAAGCATTCAAAACAATCAGTGTCCTGCCAAGTTAAAAGATTGTTTAGAAAAGGGAAAAACAAAGAGGAAGCCATATTGCAAAGGAATTTCAGGCAATCATTCAAGTAGGAGTTTGGCTGTGTTCGGCCACCTACGGCCTCCATCTTCGAGGCGAATGCTGGTCTTCAATAACATAATGGATGGGTTTGCAGATGTACGTCAAGCTGCAATCCATGGTTTTCCCACACTGTTGCTATTTGTTAACTCAGAAGGGTTCCGGGATTAAATTGGAGAGGAGTTTTTGCACCTCTCCTCGACTCAGTTGGCAGCAGTGATTGGGGAGGGGTGGGTGGGGGGGTGTGGAAGGGAGGAGAAGGGATGGGGCGGGTTCATGTTTGGTGCGGGAGGCGGGTGGGTTGGTTGAGAGATAGCCAGTGTGGTTTCCCCCACACAGAGGTGAAAGTTTCAGGGCTAACAAAGCAGCACGGCCTTCCAGGCAGGGACCCAACACAGGTCTGTCAGGCAGAGCTTTCCGTTTGCACAGACATGCCCTTTTTCTACATTTGATGAGAGGATATTTTCCCCTTCTTCTCTCTCTCTATGTTCTCATCTCATCGCCGGCTGTGATGCATGAGAGCCCGTTGCCAGGAAAACAAAACGGAACAGCCAAAATTGCAACGGGACATCGGTGCCAGCAGGCAGTGCCAAAGACAACAGGAGCCAGTCAGAGAAGTATTCACCAGCGTCGTGATTGTTGCTATGAGAGACAGGGATGAGGCAGGTCCCACTGGGGTTGTAATATAAACATACCTGTTTTGTTTTATACTTAGCTTAAACTGGCAAATGCAGAAATAAATAATTACTGAACAATACAATTCCTGCTGAAATGCAGTTGGCTGATGGTGACTACTTCCATTCATAGGATGATTAACATGGGATTGCCAGTGACATGTATTCAAAATTCTTTTGTAATTTCTAACTTAATGTCTGTAGCCCTACTTTCCATGTGCATCAATATGTAATGTCTCATCCAAGTCCAAACAAATCCCATTGGCAGAATATAAGAATCTGTTGCTTTTACCAATACGAATGCCAGATGACCCAATATTCCACACCAGGATAATGTAAATCAGAAAACAAACGAGTGTATAATTTATCAGGCCTCTACACTTTATGGTTGATTTTATTGGCTAAATTGAGGCCTTCTGGTCACATTTCTGACCATCAACTAGCTAACTTCTGATTGTTTATTGATTAGTCATTGTTACCTGAATATGGAATATGAAATATAAATAAATGATGAAATGTAGTAATGAGTGATAACGTGTTTTTTTTTCATATGGGCCCTTTGATGTTGGATGAAAGGCCTACTGTTTTATTCTCTTCACATACTGGGCAGGTGAGCGCCTGCTCCTTCGTCTTCATTCATCAAAGCAAGCTCCATCAGAAGAAGTCTATTAACTTGTTTCAACAGGCTGATGAATGAGAAACTGCATTTATTTAACAAAATAGGGTGTTTAATGTTACAAAACAATAAAAATGCAAATCCCTTCCAACACAACACCAATTTATTTATTGAAATGGGGTGTTTATTTCCATAAAATAATAGATAGTCAAAACCTTTTTGCCTAAAGAACTAAAGGTTTTCTGTATGAAAAAAGGCTTTGTAATACAAGGATGTGCATTTTGCAACTTTTATAGTCATTATTTTGAGCCAAAAGTAATTTCAGTACCTGATGTTTTAACATTCGTTGCAGGAAATAAGCCCAATAGCCATGTTAAAGCCTGCGCATGATAGAAATACTCCATTATTTGGGCTGTAGCATAATGATTTCACACAGTAGGCTGACAATGGAATAGATAACTAATATCACCTACTGGGAGCTGAATGTAAACATTATGTCTTTTTATTTTGAACAATAAGAAAAAATATGATCAGTAAATTTGCCACACCCCTGGAAATGGGTATATATGGATGTAGTGTGCTTCCTATGTGTCTCAGAGTCATCTGCATTCCTTCAAAGTCATTGAGAAACTGTCTGGATTTTAAGGACAATCAAATATGCATAGCTACCAAGTCACATGGACATCTACTGTAGAATTCATGTTCCACAGGGATGAATCTTGGTGACGGACCCTGAGCCAGAGGACTGACATCATGAGCCAGCATCTGCCAGGTTTGGACACCCAGGGATTTTCTCCGGAAAATAGTTCCAAGCGAACGTTTCCAACTGCCACAGAAAAGGACGTGGGTTGCATCTCTGAATGCATCTTGAGTGCAGCTTGACAGTAGAGACTATGTGAGCTGTTTGCTTTCAAGAAGAATCCTGGAAATGAGCTGAGTAAACAGCCATATACTGTATATTTTTGTTTAGATTTTAAGCAGTAAATAAAAATGCATTGTATTATTTATTTTAGTTGTTTGAATTGTGGTTCATTCTTATGTTTGGATAGAAAATGCAAGGAAATGTTACTCTCTTGCACAGCTAAATGTAATGCATTTTGAGAACTAATTTTGAGAAAAAAAATAAAAAGCAGCATGGCTTAAATGCGCTTTGGGACCAACCACTAAGTTGATTGTATTGGATTTTCTTCCTCAGACCACAGTTACATATTTTAGAAATGGATAGATGAATGTCTGTATATTCATAGAAAAACAAATGCAAAAGTATTACCCATTAAATGCCTCAATGCATTCAAATATGAATGAATCCAAATGATATGTGGAAACTTAAACCTGTTTTTTGGGGGAATTTGATATGGAGAGCAGTTAAGCTGTTTCCTGTAAAACAGAGAGAAAATTATCATTCTTTTGGGACACCAATGTCTGTCTGACTATTTGGAAGAGATCTGATTCAGTTCATGGCAAAACCTTTGAGCTGATTGGCATGACTTGATGCAGTGTGTCTCAGGGCTCATGAAGAGGTTAATGTATTTTGAAACTACAATTCCCACAATACACTGCTGAAACTGTAATGCTGTACCCAGTTGAAGAAGCATAGTCGATTTGGACCTGAATTCTAGACACTTGACTGGCCCTAGCACTTCATTTTATGCTTTCATGCAGAAATACCTCCATATTTCAATTTGATGGTGTTCAGTACAGAAGTCACTATGCATGGCCAGGGAGAGAGGGTTTGGTTTTATAATTCAATACCCTCTTTAGGCAATCGAAAAACTATGTAGGCTTCAAGCCAAGTGTTCCCCAAGACAATTTTGACACACATAGAGCTTATGCACATTGGTTATAAAAAGGTGATCTTTCATTGGTTGTTCCTTTGACTTGGACCAAGTATGCTTCAAGTGTCTTGAGTATTTAGTTTTATAGCCGCTGGCAGCTCATTTCTTTATTCTTAATGATCCTTGACTTCATACTTTAGAGAGCGTCACTCCACATCGAGGTGAGGAGAAGAGAAAGGGCCAAGGACCCATATCCAAAATAACTGTACACACTGAGCAGAGATGCAGAACATGGCACCCGCTCTGCTTATTTCCCCTGACATTGGGAAAGCACATCAATGACTTCCTCACAGACATGACCATTGTGGTTTGAGCCCATAACATACTGTCACAATGTAATGGAACACACATAGAATGTACATGAAAGATAAAGGACTTTAAAATGAGTCCACTTGCAACATGCACCATTATTGCCTCTGATCATCAAGAAAGACTCAACCGTGTGTCCGTCACCCACATATAGCTGTATATTAGAACCATGTTCATGACAGGCAGAACAAAACAACAAGTGCAAATCATGCATTAGGTTTGCCTCCTGTGCCCACTTTCATTAAGGTAATTTTTAGGTAAGGATAGATTTAATAGGTGAGATAGTGAAAACTGGTTTTTTTGTGTTAGGCCCATTAGATTATCACAACCTACTTTTCTTGCTTTAAATTTTATCTTTTGCCTGTGCTGAATCTGTTTCAGCAATGGAACCCACAGACTGGCCTGTTATAAAGTTCATTTTGATTTCAGCTACTCAATTAATTTAACTAGATATGAAGGTGCAAATCGGCTGTCGTTAATTGACAGAAATCAGAATTTGTTTAGTGGCGGCTCACTGAAGAGAATGCTCATCTCCTCCGCTTTCATGAAGAAAATTGGTTTTAGATTGTGTGGAACAGGAGGAAGGTTGGTTTTAGATTGTGTGGGATGGGAGGAGGGTTGGTTTTAGATTGTGTGGGATGGGAGGAGGGTTGGTTTTAGATTGCGTGCGATGGGAGGAGGGTTGGTTTTAGATTGTGTGGGATGGGAGGAGGGTTGGTTTTAGATTGTGTGGGATGGGAGGAGGGTTGGTTTTAGATTGCGTGCGATGGGAGGAGGGTTGGTTTTAGATTGTGTGGGATGGGAGGAGGGTTGGTTTTAGATTGTGTGGGATGGGAGGAGGGTTGGTTTTAGATTGCGTGCGATGGGAGGAGGGTTGGTTTTAGATTGTGTGGGATGGGAGGAGGGTTGGTTTTAGATTGTGTGGGATGGGAGGAGGGTTGGTTTTAGATTGCGTGCGATGGGAGGAGGGTTGGTTTTAGATTGTGTGGGATGGGAGGAGGGTTGGTTTTAGATTGTGTGGGATGGGAGGAGGGTTGGTTTTAGATTGCGTGCGATGGGAGGAGGGTTGGTTTTAGACTGTGTGCGGCAGGAGGAGGGCAACACCAGAAGAACCACACAGCATCAAATATGTGACACTACCAAGTTCAGTAGATTGTGATAAATTGACTGCTGCAATCAACCCATTGCCAAGTTCATGGAATATATGCTAGTAATGGAGGAGTGAGGTTTCATTCAAACAAACAAAAGGAGGAGCTATCACTCAGCATCAGTGACTAAATGATTTGGACCAATGACAACTTTGATTGGTTCAAATGAGACAACGTTTGCCTTTTGAGTATAGCTACAGCGTAACAGTGTTCATGAAACCTTATTTCAAAAATCAGCAATGTACACTATATCTACATTCTGCTGTTTTCTTTTTTATTTTCTATGCAACCATACACTGTGTTTTGCGTGATGTCTGTTGCTATATTGTGAGAGTGGGCAATGTCTACATTGCAGGCTTTGCTGAAAAAGCACTCTGGACTGCATTGTTTCACAGACACAATGTCACCCTTACATATGTAGACTGTGCTCTTTCTTGGGTGAATCTTTGTCTGTTTAAGGGCCGGGATGTTCACATACAGGATTATTACACAGACTGATGGTCCATCAAACTACTTGATGTTTGAGAGCTTAATTCAGTGGTTATTAAGTTGTGGCAATTTGCATAATTGTTTGGCTTGATTTACACACTAATGAGGCTCCTTTATTGTCCTGTCAATGAAAAAAGTGGGAAAAATCAGAGAATGAACTAGACACTATGAGGGTCATTTGCTCTTTTTGTTTATGCCCTGACAGGAAAATAAATGGGCTTTATTAGTTTGCAAATTGGGACTGCCTACACATGCAAATTCATTGAGAACCTCACACGTAATTAGTACCTGTTGACCAAAAAGTGGCTATGTAGATGTTTGGTGGACAATTGACTTAATGCTTGAAAAAAGGGTGAGATAAAATTGATGGCCCATCATGGAATATGGACTTTGTTTGTCAGATGTTTTTTTTTATTTGTAGTTCCCATTTTGAAAATGTTTTCAAAACAACATTTTTTCAACACTGAGTTGAAAATATGTACATTTTATATGCAATACATGCATCATTTATCACATAAAAAGACAAATCAAACGTGATATCTGTGTTAATAGCTTTCTGAGAAAATATAAATCCACAAGATATATTTGTGAATGGCTTGAAGTGAACACAGTACCTTGCTGATGAACAAAAAGTGCCATTATCACTTGTTACAGATTATGATTATGAGATAGAAGTGGTGGTTTCTACTTACTGTACAAAACACTTGAAAATTGGTCAAGTACTGTTACGTCATTATTAATATTTTTACTTTCAGATTTGTTGTCAATTGGGTATGAAAAAAGGTAAAAAGGTATGAAAACAGTGACGTAATAATTAAATGCCTATTTAATTAGTTACTAATTAAATGCCTTTTTCACATCTTTGAAAAGTTTGTTCAATTAACTCTCTCATTCAAGCACATCAAAAAAGAATGTGTTACTTCGGAACTGGATGTTGATCAGTGTCATTCTGAAATTCGTATCTCTGGGGTTTGGCTGTATGTTTTTAAAATGCATAAGGTGAAGCAGTAGACCACTTGTATTCTCAGAAGATGAAATATGCATGATGATATAACCTATTTCATCTTCACAGAGTCATAAAAAACAACTTGCTTTGTAACTCTTACCAGCATGGATGTGAAAGTTGTAAACATTCAAGCAAAAAGTACAATGCCCATGTTAATAAGCCCCAAGCTTGCCACTTAGAGACCAGAGTCTAAAAACAAAACTTTTGAAGCTGTATAAGGAGACTTGTTGCTCTCCTAATATGGAAATATTTGAAACTATAAACTATAAATTGTGATATACTGTAAAGCATATCAGTAAAAATTGAAAAAAAAAAAAAAAAAACATTAAACTTGAGCATTTCCTGGTTTTAGAAATCATGGCTGTTTTACACAATCTCTATCCCTGTCACTCTCTTTACCTGTCTTTTTCTCTCTGTTCTTGTTTTCCTGCTTCCTCCCTTTCTCTTTCTTTTCTTCAGTAAATGCAATTTACATGCTTTTATGCTTTTATTTACATGCTCCCCATTCCTATAACCTCTCTCTCTTTGTTGGATTCAAAACACTTAGTAGTTCAATTTAAAATGCCATCATTATTTCATTCTGAACTGCGTGGTCCAAGTTGGGATTTACATTAATGGAAGTCATTAAAACACATGCTTGAACCCAAATAAAATGAATATTTTATAACTGGAGCTATTCCATTTAATGCCTTGTTAATGAAAGCTGTTTTTCTTCTTGTGTTGTATTCAAAAAGTTATCAGAGAGCAGAATGTTTTTCCAAGAGAAAATAGTACCCTCTTTTACATATTGATGGATTATGATTGCTGTAAAAAAATGCATACTTCAGAGTATTTCATCAAACGGCCAAATAAATTAACTTCACTAACAAACCTATTTCCACACTGATAATACAATAATTATGTGCCATGTGTTAGCTTTATCACATTCAGGAGCTTGACTGTTTAATTATGAAGAAAAGTGAAAATGTGTCAGACTGATAGCACTTGTCTGTCACTCAGTTTCTGCACTGTTTAAACTTTTTCTTTCTCTCAACTCCAGACATCCATTTCTGTCAGTCTGTCTGTCTGTCTGTCTGTCCATCTGTCTCGCTTTTTGTCTCCTTCGATCTCTTCGCCAACCTGCTTCTCTCTTCCTTCCTCACTTATCCAATCTTTCTCTCCTTTCTGCACATGTGTTTCTTTCTTATTTCCTTCAATCAGCCCCAAAGTAATTGCCTTAACATTCAAACTCACTCTCTCACACACTCTCCAGGCTTCACTCTGAATCTGACATTCAAACTCACTCTCTCACACACTCTCCAGGCTTCACTCTGAATCTGACATTCAAACTCACTCTCTCACACACTCTCCAGGCTTCACTCTGAATCTGACATTCAAACTCACTCTCTCACACACTCTCCAGGCTTCACTCTGAATCTGACATTCAAACTCACTCTCTCACACACTCTCCAGGCTTCACTCTGAATCTGACATTCAAACTCACTCTCTCACACACTCTCCAGGCTTCACTCTGAATCTGACATTCAAACTCACTCTCTCACACACTCTCCAGGCTTCACTCTGAATCTGAAATCTTCAACAGTGTTTTATTCTATTATTTTCCCTGTGCCCCCCCGAAATCACAGGTGACACATTGGTAGATGTTGGCAGACTGTCATTTGGCCCAGTTGTGCCACGCTGTCCTCACTATGTTCCAGGGCACGGGACACGGTCCTTCTGGCAGCACAGAAAATCCTGGGTTTCAAGAGTCGGAACTTGCTGTCTCAGTCACCCCATTTGTGCACAGATGCTCTTCTTCAGGGAAAATCTGTTGATTTTCGAAACTAATGAGCTCAAACTAACAAATGATAACCTTCTGTGTGTAGGCTGACCATACGCTCCCGTTAGAAGATGCCCGTTGCCATGGAGGTGACTTTACAGAGAAAATTCCAATGATGCCCTTGAGTCATTAATGCTTGAAGACAGGGTTTAAAGCCTGCGTTATCATCTCCCTGGATAAAAAGTCATTATAATGAAATGAATGTTGAAAAGCAGGGAAACCCTTTGGAGTAAATGTTTGATTTCAACACTGAAATGCAAACCATGTTTCTTTCCATGTGTTTGGAGGTGTTTCCAGGTGTTCTGTGGTGCTGTGCCATCTCAGATAGGACTTTTTTTAATTTCATTTTTTGATGAACAATGATTTCGTCACTTTTTTGCACAATTAGAATGTTACTGGGTTGACATTGCCTAGTCGGGTTTGCCAATACAGAGTACCTGAAGAAAAAAAACTCTGCCCGACCAAACATAAATGTTCACTCAAAACCTTCAAGATTTTGACATGGTCTTCCCAGCCCCATCTGTTTTTGGAGGAAAAAACAAATCAAACAGCTAACAGCAGAATAAAAAGTCAAAAAGCCAACAACGTAGACTTGCACTGATCACTATGTACAATGTACTTACGTCAGAAGGACAATAATAGCAGTGTGAAGAAAAAAGGAGAGTGCAATTATCTCCAGGAGTAAATACCATAACATTTTGGTTGCAGTCGTAATTTAGAGAAAATAAAGCATTATGCTGAACAATGCAGCTCCTTGTGTGTGAAAAGCAGGGCTGATCATTTGAATTAGGATGCTAGGTGGCTGGTTTTGATGCAGATGGCTCTATGTCCCCTTTTTGTTTGGGTCCAATCTCTCTCTGCCAGAGGACCAGACAGACTTATCTAATTGATTAACATTTTATTCATTTGTTTACTTTTATGCTAACATCATATCAGATTTTTTCCTGTTTTTAAAACCGGGACTTGTTTTCCAGAGGGAACCCAACACAATCAGGAGTTCTGTGTTTGATCTGAAATTATGGCCTGTCAGTTTATCAAAAGGATTGAACGGTTTCACACCCCTTCCCACCTTTTCAACAGAGCCATCTACAGTTTGCAGCAAATATGGGCAGGCAGATAAAGGCAGCTCTAAATATACCACCAATCCACAGCCTTGCTTTCTGCTCCTATCTACTCATTTGAATTAATCAACAAAGACAGGGACAAATTGACCATGATAATTCAGACTTACAAATTGGGGCACAAAACAAAGTTCCATGACTATATCACAGCTGCTGTGGCTTAAAAGGGAATTCAGAGAAGGGAACTAAATCAAACAACAAAGGAAATCAAAACAAAGCCAAATCAGATGTGACACCTGTATTTCTTATCAAAATAAATAACAAAACAATAATATTAATAATAACAAAAATCCAAATGTAATCATGCACACCGGAATTCAAAACAGGCCTGTTTTGTCTTTGAAGAATGTGTTGACCTGACGTAAACTAGATTGTTAGAAGTTTTGGTCACGTTCAATCAATCAGTAACTTTTTCAAGTTCATGTAGGACATTCAGCCATATTTCTTCATTTGTAATACTGCCATTCTCAATGTTTTACAGGACGAAACTGACATCCACAATTTGATATCTACTATATTTTCTGTAAATATGGATCCATTAAACAGTTGGCTGTAGAACTGAATCAGACCCATGGGTGCGATGAGGTTGAATAGCTTGAAAGTTTAATGTGCGCGGCTCGTCACTGAGGATGATGTCGTTGTGAAGCAAAAGGGCTCAGCTATTAATATTCCGAACAATTGCAGAGTCCCCTCGGACAAACCCCACCCCATGCATATTCATCAGCTCTGCCTCAAAGCCAATCAGAGGTCCCACAGAGGAAGTGATACCATCGACCTGAAAAGTGACATCTTTTTCCCCACAGTCATAAATTCACTATGACCAGTCGACATCATTAGCTGTCAACCTTTCAGGCGAGACTTACAATGCGCAATTACAATTTCACCCTGGAATTTTGCAGAGGCTTCAAATGAACATGACTTGCAGGAAGCACATTCAACAAAAAACAGATTTATAACAAGAACTCAGTAAATACACAATTAAGCCAGTATCTTACATTGTTGGACTGCCAAACTAAATAGAGATTAAACCCACAAAACAAAGCAGGGGGTTAGTGTACAGATAACTACAGAGATTTTTAGATTAATGTTTTTGATAAGACTTTGCTTGTGTGAGTATTTTGTGACCTTATTTCCCATCAAATATAGTCCTGTGAAAAATGAAAGTTCTAGCCAAAGAGAGAGAAGCAGGAGGGAAAACAGTGGGTTTATTTTGCCAGCATCATAAAGAAAAAGACTGCAGATCAGAGATGGCAGAGGGATACTGTATGTCATCACCCCTCATGTCAGAGGAGCAAAAGGCTATAGCTATCATTGAGCCCATTGCCTTGCAGATAATCAATGGAAGAATTCATGTGCATGATGGTGAAATTTCCCCCCTGCAAAGTCAAGGTTGTTACCAAGGGGGCTGTCCCTGCCTGGCCTTCCAGTGGAAGACAGTGGAGGAAAAATAGGTGGGGCTGAAATTCCCCCATAGGGCATCCACTCAGACGCCAGTAAAACTGAACGTAATGCATCAGCATTAATATTCTGTGTACATGTCAGTAAATACATCAGCAGTAAAATATAAATTATAGCATGTGTCTCTGTGCTGGTGGGTCAGACCTTTCACTCAGTCACTGAGATCATTATTAATCTTGATAGTCTGGGCAGAGCCCCGGTTTTTAATTTTATTTATTTTATGTTTTGGAACAGCTGGTCTTTGATCCAATCACAGTCAATATTCCCATCCAATTTCACTGGTGCCACCATTAAATTTTAAAATTCATACTAAAAATATTGCTCACTCAGATATTGTGGTTTGTGATAATATTTTTGGCCCTGTTGCATCGTTGAAACCATTACCTCAAATGTCATAAAACTTATTTCTGTTTCAATTCTTTTATTTTGTTTATTGATGATACTGTAAAAAATTTGGCACTGAGTGTGCATCAACACGTCTGATATCATTTCACTGAACAAATTGTGTATGATCCTGATAAGAGTTTCCTGTAAGACACAACACTATATTCAATCAACCATTCTCCTTAAATAATGTTTGAAGGCAGACCATAGCTGTATCCAGGCACAGCAATGGGCACAACTTCATCCTCTTTTTCCTCTTATATTTTCTGTTGTCATCATCATCATCATCATCTGAAGGTCAAAGGGCAAGTCCTTTCTGCTATGAGCTATGCCACACAAGTCAAGTAATGGCCTCCAGACCTCCCTGGATGAAAATAGTCAATATGATGGATGTCTTGACTTGCAGTTTTACCAATGTGCTGTATTTCCTGCCATTGATTTCAGATTTAACTTTCAGACATGTATTAACTGTGGATTCATCTGGAAAACATATATGATTGTGTCTGAATGTATTCATAACACATAAGGTGAGACAGACATTTCATGAGGACTTGATACATGGAGAAATATGAAAATAGACATGTAAATGGCCAGAGATGTTCCATCCATTTATGCAACTGATATTTAGTCCAGAAATATGAAGACAAAAATAATTCCTGTATTTTGGACCATTTTCACAGTGGTCTTGACAGCTGGGGCTTTGCTGAGTACATGTTCTTTTTTTCTCAAAGCTCCTGGATTAGGCTTCACATAGCGAGGACATTGGTAAGTGTGCGGCAGGTTAGTGTGAATCATGGTAAAGTTACACTCTGTGCATCCTGTCTATCAGGTTTGACTCTCTCAGATAACTTTGCGATTTCTGTTCACGGCGGCCTGCAATTTTCTGCAGCTGCTTTGTTAATCAGGATCTCCTGTGGTTTGACCGAAATACGAATGAGAGTGAGAATTTTCGAATGTCTGCTTTCAGAGAAGGTAGCCTAGAACTATCTGTGAATTTCAGGCATGTTTTTGATTGTGGAACTGTCTAATAAGACTTCTCACCCAACATGCTAATGCTTCACTACTTTCATGGTCTTCTTATGTTACAAATCGAAGGCAATTGATCTACAGCATAACTACTGCGTAAGAGGATAGGATTAGAGTAATTTAGAATGATTCACTTCAGAAGACACCTAATGATTAAGAGAACACAAACAGGGTCATAAATAAAACACCAAAGTATTGAGTTTCACTTGTTTATTTATGGGTTTCATTGTTTTCTTGTTTGTGTTTGCATTTGTTTTGTAATTTGCTACTTAATTAATTGAATGTACAATTAATTTAATTACTGATTTATTTTTGTAAGTGATATTTCTTAATTTGTCATATCTACCATAACATGTATTTTGTTCTAATGTGAAAATACTTCATCTGTTGCCTTGCAAAGATAAGTTAATGATTGTGTGTATTACAAAGATTAGCAGTCTTTCAGTTCGATTCATGGGAATTTTAATGACCAGAGACAATAATCTAGTCTTGTTGCAATCAGTGTAAATACAGACACAGTGTATAATTTCTAATAGTGCTACTTCTATACCCCCTGTCCCCTTGCTTATATTCAGAACATACAGTATTTTTAGCCTGGAGAGCAAGGGGAAAAAAACAACAACTGCAACTGTCAAACAAGATGAAGTCATCATAAAGTAAACCTCACTGCTCAGGGTATCATTTATCCCAGGATAAACAAGCATTGTGAGAATAGGCAAATTGCAACATTATCCCCAAGAACCATGACAATTTCGAAATGCTTTTTTTTCTGAATATATGAGATGGATTGCAGCTAACTGCACCTTGCTGAGGGAAAAGGCATCTACCCTCAAAAAACTTCAGTGACAAATTACATCATGCAGAAAATGTCCTCTTTTTCTTTTTTAAATGGGCTATCTGGTGCTCATTTTGAGGTATTTACTGTGATTTTAATTCAGACTGTGTTACATTGTAATGTATAACTTTAAAGGCAGAAAATGAGAGCCCTCAATAGGAAAGTTTTGCAAATTCAGTATATTGAGAGAAACTGGTAGAAAGGTGGTAGACCAAAGTGAAGCAATGTTAAAAGTGCAGCTCGGTAGTGCACCAATTGCTAAGAATTAGGTAAAATACAAAGCAGTATCCCACACACAGTTAAAATGCACTGGCTGCAAGATAAAGGCAGCACTTTATGAAGGTAGTTATACATCAAGCAAATTGGATACAGGCCATTTTATTATTCACATTTTACCCAAACCTTTGCTAAACTTTGGATATGCATAATAAGCCTTAAATCACTTGCATAAACATGGGATGGTTGAAATGCAGTTCAGTTTTGCAGATCTGATCCAAAACAATTTAGTAAAAGCCATGCAGTCTTGGAGTCGGCTAATCTCTCTTGCTAAATTACGAGCAGTGTTGTTGCTTATAAATACTCAAGGCCAATGTGAAACAGCCTTTTCTGCCAAATGCTCTTTTCTGCTCTCAATAAATTGATTAATGGAGAAGATCACTCCCACAGAGACGTGGGCTGTATTAAAAAAGCTGATCAAGAGTTGAAATGCTGATCTCGGATCAGTTTTCAGTTTCAAGTTTCAGTTTCTTATCTACTTATGGATAAAGTTAGGCTGTAGATAGGGAAAACTGGTACCTAGAACTTAGTCACTGAAAAACTTTATAAATACAGGCCTTGACCTCATCTCCAATTTGCCAACACTAGAGAAGACTTCCCTCTAGCTGTTTTTGGTTATATTTTCTCATTTGGCAGGCCCCTCCGAGCCAAAAAATCAGATCTGTTGAGATGACAATCATGTCGATAAGACTTGACAAGACCAATTGGGACCTAAAAGGTCAGGGATAATGGATTTCATTTTCTCAGAAACCAAATTTTCCATTTCACTTCCTTGGTCTAACATTTGGGGAGGGAAAAAAAGAGGAAAAATATTCTATTGTACTTCTGTACTGAACTGGTCATGCATGGTCATGCATATGTAATGTCAATAAGTGGCTTGCCAAGTCATTTGTATCCCATGTTAAGAAAACACACCCAATAGTTTGCTTCCATATCTAATGCTTGATAGAAAGCTCCTCTCAGATTTCACATGACTTTATATGGGTCAGAAAAAGCTTAGCCATATGGTGTATTTATTTTGGCAGTAATAAAATTTTATCAGTAAAATAGCAACAGATATGTTTTTACCTTGAAACAAATTGTTTGTGTTTCTCCATAAGAAAAGAGCTAACATGAAAAGAAAAGACGAGAGTTTGCAGGAGCTTGTGAATGGCTCATGAGGACAAGATTTATAGCAGGCGATAAACGCGGTGAGCAGATTTACAAAGCACAATGGATGGTGCCATTCGACCACTTGACGTTGAGCTTCCTGCAGATGGATTGCAAACACGCAGACGTGTGTGTTAGCGCCACTCACTTGCCCTTTGGGTCAACAGCCGCCCCAACTCAATATCATATGTCCTGAATTGGATCCTGCCGACCACCACAAATAACGTATGTGACAGTTGCTGCCATGGTGATATTGGCTCCTAAAGTAAATCTAAAACGGCAAGCACCAATCACCGCTCCTGAGCATCTGACAACAAGTAACCAATGGTCAGAGTTTGAAATCAAAGATTGGCAAGAGTTCCAAACATTTTAATTCTAAGGCTTAAATTGACTAGTGATTGAAAGCTAACAGCCAAAACCCTCAGGCATTGTAGCCTTCCAGGATATTTTTTTGTCACACGATAACTGAACTCCATAGGTCAGCCTGCATGTTACTGATTACTTTGAGTGAAAATAATCTTAGAATCCAAATGATTTACAGCCAGATTAATCATTGTGGAATTAGTATTTCTTACTGTTGTTATTGATGTTTGTTTTTTGGAAACAGATGGTTTGAGACTATAAGATTTAAAAATTTGTGTTTGGGGAGTTATCTGAGCCTTAGCTTCAGTGTTCTCACAGCTGTTTGCCTTAGAGATGGAAGTTGAGTGTGTTCAAGCACTGTTGCACTGGGAGTGTACTGAAGGAAGTGGAACAATGTCTATAGGTCTTCCTTCCACTGAAAAGTTGGAAAGCATTTAGTGAGTCTTTCCTTGAACTAGACAGAAAAACATTACTCACTCTTTATTTTGAAATCCATAAATAGCTTTCCTTAAATAGGCTTTGTTCCCAGTAAACCTCACTAATGGTAATTTGACAAATAATAACTAATTTTTGAATAGTATTTATTCTTTAAAACCAAAGGTTGTCATTGTAAATTTGATTTTATCATAAATATTTAATGTGTGCATTAGCAGAAAATTGAATTTTAATGCAAATGGCCTTGACCTAGCTCACAGTCTAATGGCATAAAGGTCATTATGCTACCCCTTCACTTTAAAAGCCATTGGATTTTGAGATACCTACCACCCATTAAACAATGCTTAGAGGAGACTTTCATTCCAGCAAATGTCAGCGTATATGGTAGGAAGATTAAATTTAACAAACTCTTATCTCTAAACTTTATCTATTAGATACGGAGATGTAGCTAATGTATCCTAACATGAGGGCAAAGCTCGCTGATGGTCATCTACAAAAAAGAGGGAAAATATTCAGAATCAGTCTTTTTCTTTACAGGGAGTTGGTTCATTGCCCTGAATAATGGCTCTTTATGCTTTATTATACTGAACTAAGGGATAGTGTTGAGCGCAGTTCAATGTGTGCTTAATAAAGCTGGGCCTGGGTTTATAGCACCTCCAGTAACCCCTGACTGCTGAAGCAGTTTGATTCAGTATGCTGGCATCATGCTAACTGGCTTCAGTGGAGGACATTAAGGTCTCCACCCAAGTCTTCCTCTTTCAGATATTACACAATGAAGTAATACCCCTCTGAGTGTGCTTGTACACCTGAACATATGAGGGTCCCAACTCCAGCTGTTCTTAGATCATTACTTCACCAGTCCTACATAGTTTCAGCGGCGGGTTACCTGCTAAGTGGAGGCCAGTTTTTTCCCAATGGATGAGGGGAATGGGGTCCCAATTATGTCAATATCGACAGTTAGAAAATCTGAAATGTGAGTGCTGTGTCAATCATGTAGATAGGATGGCCACTGTGAAGTCTGACCGTAAAGAATTGAAGGGCATGAGAATTCACTGAACTGGAATGTTTGACCTGCTGTAGCAGCATATGAAATAAGGATCAGCTAACCAAGCACTGAGCTAAAACTCAGCTAGCTATAGAGATACTATTTGATGTTGTGCAAACAAGCACTAAAATTGTATTGTGACTAAATCAGGAAGTTGTAGGGTAGAGACAGATAGAAGAAGATCAACTAATGACAAAACTGATCAAATTCCATCACTCAAAAAAAATTATTCTTGACCCTCATAAACATGAAACAATATTTTTAAGTAAAATGTAACTGAAATATATGAAATCAAAAGTGTATTTATTCAAATAATTAAACACAGTGTAAAAATGCTTAGTATAAACAGAATGTAAACAAACAGAGTAAAGTTTATTTTACTAGATCCCAAAAGGATGCTGTGTGCGTGTGTGAGAGTAAAAGGAAACTTCATTTAGTCAGACTTGAACCCTGAACCCTGAGGGTGGATTTAGCATTCTGAATCGGTGGGATAAGTGTGTCATGAAAGTTGTAAGATAAGTCCAATCGTTTTCCATTTGTTATTGTGAAGCAATATGTTGTTTTATAAATATATGAATTTCAATTTTGCTTTATGTTTTACAAAGACAAATATGATTGTTTTGCCACTTATAGTTTGAGAGGTTGTCTGAGAATGCAGAATGGCCGGCATGATTAAATTAAAGTCTGGCTAGCTCTGGCTACATCATGCCCTGCTAGCACCTGCCATCTGTTTTAGCACGTGCTCGCCGCACCGCTTTGACCCCAGCCAATGTAATCAAGTACATTGTTGTGAATGTATTTGAATGTTAGTTGTGAAATACATTTGGCTACACAACGTTGCTTCCAAAGCAGAGGACCTATGGTGGAGAAATATTTAAATACAATAAATGTCATGTTAACTTAAGATCAGACAGTTGTACACACAAGCACTGAGAGACTGGAACAGACTATTTTGTCATATATATACTGTACTCACAAAACCCAAATATCTTCAAAGCCATCTGAGTTATCTACATTTTCATGTTAGTTGTGTACAGCTCATGAGCGTTCAAATGAACGATTATTTCAGTCATGTAAACCAACATTTACAGCATGTTTAAAGGTTGAGAGTTTAAAACTAACCACTACAATACATTTCATATCCATAAAAACAGGAAACATAATCCTCATACTTTAAATGAGCCCTGCAGGCTGCACTGAACACACAGCTATTGCAAAGTAACTTGGGAGTCCTAGGCTCCAGTTCTACAGTAAGAGTGACCCAATGGGAATCCTCAGATTAACTGATGATGACGATAACCATTGGTTGAAGTTCTAATATGAAGCTCCAGTAATGGTTCAGTACCTTTCCTAACTTTCTTTTCCTGTAATTGTTCCCTAGAATACATTCAGTGAAAGATGTCAAGTCCTGTCCACCTGAGAGTCGTTTTTGGTGGAGATGACACCAGAAAACTTACACTCATGTCAAGGATAACAGCATCTGTGGGTCAACTTGTCCTTGAGATAAATACTGTTTTTTGACTTAAACAGCAGTTTGGGCTCCAATACAAGCAAACAGGCTTTGGAAATGAATATGTCGATCTTATGTCAACCAGTGAAATGAGAGACAGAGATACTCTGAAAGTGATGTTTTTTTGTGTGAAGAAACTAGCTCCACCACCTGGCAGCACCAACACGCCAATAACACCCACTACATCCCACCACTCTGTGACCCCAGGAAGGACTTCTGTGAACTCCCTCAGCTCTCCATCCCCACAGAGAGTCTTGACAGGGTTGAAAAAGAGAAACAATGAGGCTGTGGTCTGGGAGGAAATGCAGAAGAGCTTCTCCTACAGATGTCAGGAGGTTGTCCAGGATGCACCTGTGATCTCTGAATTTGTAAACAGATGGCCTGCGTCTTTGCCACGGAACCTGTTTACTGGGGTAGGCAACTATGTGCCATGAAGGGCCGAGTCTGCAGGTTTTAATTCCAACCAGAATGTGCACCAGGTGATTTTGCTGATTCCTCCTCTCTGCTTGAAGGTGAGGTAATCAATGAAATCAGCTACTGTAGTATTTAGTTTTAATGAAAACCTGTAAACTGTTGGCCCTCCATGGCGCAAGGTTGCCCACCCCAGTATACAGTTTCCATGGCAATGACGCAGGCTGCTGCAAATGAGAAAACTGTAATCTTGCTGCAAGGATAGCGAATGCGTTCAGGCCTTGGTGAGTGAAAAATGTGATACTGGTGTCCTTCAGATCAATTTGACAGAGTCCATAAATATGGAAAGAAAATGATAATACACACACCAGAACATTAGATACAGACAACTCCCCATTCATGAAGATAGGGCTCTACTTTGTCTGGTTGCGATTCAACTGCCCAAGGGCTTTTAAAAGAAGGTGCCAAAGCGCGGTCGACTTTTATAGTCCAAAGTGTCTCTAGCTGTCCTTTTTTCAGCTCAGAAAATAATTCCTCTTAAAACATGAAAGTTTTCATCACTTGTTTAGATCTCCCATGTATATCTCTTTTCTTTCACTGTTTCTCTCATAGATAAATGCAGAATTCATTCAGGGTTATGAGCAATGTCCTGGGAAATGTCTTGAAAAGTGGAATGACGGCACCGTGAGATTTCAGTATTAATCTTGCAATGTTTTCTTTATTTCAAAATGGTCAATTTGTTTTTCACCATTTAGAACGTGAACAGTGAGGAAGCTGAGAAAGCGATCGCACAGACCACCATGGCGCTGATAAAGAGGACAAGCCAGAGGATGTGGGAGTGAAGATTGGGGGTGTGGAACTGCTATGTGAGCTGAGAAGAATTTCGTTTGGATGTGCCATGCTTTTTGGACTGATTTACACACTGAACCTGAGCTATCCGCAGGAACTGAAATTCAAATCTGAGTTCTTCCAGAAAGTGTTGATGAACTTGGATGGCAAGAAACTGTTCCCGAAGGTCCAAACACTTCAAATTAAGATGCTTCAGTGAGCTCACAGGTACAGCGCTGGGCAGTTGAGCAAGCCACATTTTCATTTTTCTCTGATTTTTCCTTTTAGGCATCTTCTATTGCCACTTTCATTATGTGTGAACTTACTGATTCTTCTCAAGATCTGTTGTTGGAGGGATGGAGCATTTGGTGGAGGAAACTGCTCTTGGACCCTGTGGCCATTTTTTCCATTGAGATTGCATATTATTATCTTTGTTACATATGTAGATGGAGAGGAATAAGCAAAACCACTCATGTAACAGCTTTCATGAAATGACTGGTAGATGAATTACTGTTATTTTTTCAGCAATGACAGAAAGTGGAAACCGGGACTTTTATTTCTATGAAAGTTTAATTGAATTACCACTTTAAATGCTACGAAGTGACAATTCAGATACCTCAGCGAAAGTCAATCTGGAAACTGTGAAGGATGTTTACAATGGACAATGGATGTAATGTCATCAGGGGTTATTTGATGATGTCATCTAGAGAGGGTGTTAAGGAGAGGTGTTGCCCGCTTCCACTCTTCTCTTGTTGTTGAATTTGTACTTATTAATCAGTCTGGGATCTCTCCTGGTGATGCTTTTGAGAGTGCATCTTTGGAATTAGCACTCATCAGTTCATTTGTTTACCCTCGAATAATTTCTAGATTCTCTACTGGCAAAAGGGCTAGTTGTTTACTTATTTAGTTTGACCTTTTTTCCAATTAGTTTTGAGTAGGATAGTGCAACCCCTGTAACCCTGTTTGTTTATTAGTATGGAATGTATTTTTGGTCAAATCCTTGATGTAAGTCTTGTGCCTTCTTTCTCATCTGCGGTATTCACACCCTGGAAAGCCTTGTATCGGTATTAAGTAATGATAATGTTTGTGGTGCAATACAAAGCTGAGCCTTGTGCCTTTATTCCAGATTAAGTAGTCTCAGGTATAATGTATTGGACAGCCTTTTGAAATTTTCCTAATTGTAAAATGTCAAATGTAATTCATGTTCCTAAAAGTTGTAAGGTATTGAATTTTAAACATTTGAATTTTTCATTTTTAATGTTATTACATTTCTCAGATAAACACACAACTCCATTTTAAGTTACTGAATACAGTGGAAAGCCTTATGCCTGTATCCTCCTTAAGTACTATACACTGGAAACTTTGTGCACTTTGTAGTTTGGATATTATGCATTTAATTTTGCAATTACCCAGGTTTCATGGCAATTGCAGGTCTGGCTGATGTATCCCTTTGTCTTTTGAATGGCTGATGGAACAAATACATTGAAAGATTCTGTAATTTTTAAGTTATTACTATTGGCCTATCCATGTTTACACATACTACATTTTAATGTATCTGGCAATAAAGCTATCAGAACTGTGCTTGTATGTGTTGCTTTGTGATTTATTACAGGAAGCAGCATAACCAATTTGAAGTGCATTACTTTTGTGCATACTACTTGAATAAACTCTTGAATAAACACATTATGTTTATGTAGAAGTTACCCTTAACTTTACATGTAATAATTGAATAAACACTAAGGTTTATGTATAAGATTGCATTAATTTGATTTAATCAAATCTGACAAAGTTATTTAATGTATTCACACTGACTCAACATGATAGAAAAAATTGAATTAAATGTGTCCCTTTACATTGAACTTTTGTAATTAAATTAGATGGAAAATTTATATGTAATTGAAATATGTAAAGTCAATGTTTTAGGCATAATTATTATTTTTGCAATCAGTGTGGCCTTTGGAGAATTCATTATTATTAGTCATATTTTCATACACCCACTTTCACACATCTGCTTAAGTGATATCACTGCTCTGTGGCACTTTTGTTGTCTGTATTCTGCTAAGGGACATAGGATTAACTATGAATAAACGGCACAATACATGAAATGGTGATGTATACCATGCTGTAAAATGTGCATTGTCACTGAAAAAATTATGAATAACTTGAGGAATAACCAAATTGCCATACTTAGCCTTAATTCTATCAATCGAGGAAGGCAAAGCAAGAAAAAAAAACAAAAAAACAAAAAAAAACAAATTGGACCATTTTGAGTGTAACTAGGAGTGTGGCAAGTTTAAATAACAGCCAATATCTGATTAACTGGGTCCTCCGGAAATGCTTCAGGCATTCAGCAACAATGTTTTTGGGATTGGTTGCCTGTAACCTTTTCCACACATGTGATGTTGTCTGTTTGCTTTGCTGCTGGATGAAGTCAGGTCAAACAATGGGGCCAAAGTGATGTATAGTAAATCAATGGCCTGCTCCCATGACGTTCAAAACGAGCCCTCCAACTCTTCACAACATTACCACTTTTCATCTGACCAAAGTGAAGTGGGGTCCAAAAGTTTGATACCACTAGAGCTTCTATTTTGCATTCTCTTACAATTTAATACAGTTGTTTAATTACAAATTATATTAATGATTTTAGTGAAAGATTGCTTCTTTGAAAAGTGTACATGCATTTCCAGAATGTCTTAGTTTTCAGTATGTCCCCTTTTTGCTTTAATGATAGGGTGCCCTGGAGCTGGCATGGACTCCACAAGTTTGAGCAAAACTTGATGATACATGTTATCATATGGTCTTTAAGTGTACAAAACTTTCTTGGCCTTTAAGTACCCCTGTAAATGTTCAATGGTGTCTGATTGACAAGGTCAGCGTCACACATTTGCTTAAATTTGACCTATACATTGTGCAGAATCTTCAATATTTCTTCTTCACTTCAGATGTCATAGCTTTGCTTTGTTGTAAATGTTTCAAAATCCTAAAACTTTCAGGTTATTTCCAGGTTTACATTAAAAAGGTTTAGAAATAAAACATATTCAATGTGGTCTCAGAGTTTTGGACCCCCTCTATGTCTGGACATAATCTACCCATGTCAGGAGGGAGAGCTGAGCTTGGATTTGCTTTATGAAGTTATATTAAAACATATAAACGTATTATTGAAAACAAACAAGCAAAAATCTATAGCATTGCAAAACCACCAATGTAAGTATAGTGCATGCATATATGGATATTGTCACTTCCCATTTTTATCAGATTTACTAAAAGGTTATAACTGGTTATAAAAGTGTACAGTTTTTACATGGCTTGTTTGCCAGCAGAAAACAATACATCAGTATGTCAGCCTGACTTAGTCCTGTTTTACTATTTTGACTGAAAATACCCCCCAAACAATTCTGACCAAACATCGCGCCATTGTACACATACAACAGTAGGAGTATCCTCTCACTGTGATTTATATATGCCACACACTGAGGCCAGGATATAGTCAACATTTTTCTTTAACTTTTTCTTACAGGTGAATTAAAGTGTTATGTTTTTTTCACCAAAGGGACAGTTTGGCAAGTCAGTTTTAATGATCAATAAACTTGCTTAACTGTGTCTGCTTGCATTTAATTCTGAGCCAACATTACTGAAATCTGTGAGTGGATTCCAGCCTTAGTGTTTGCAAATTTAGTAATTCAATTTTATTAATTCTGTATTTGAACAAGATACACAACTAACCAAAGTAATAAAGTGAAAAAAAAAATGAATGCAGCAAACTAAAATGTTTTGTCACATCGCAAAGAGCCAAAAGCTCTGCCAGACTTTGAGAGAGGGTCATCATGTTGTTAATCCACATTTTGTCTGAGAAAATTATTTCAATAATCTCATCAGGATAATCAGCGTTCTCTAATCACCGTGGCCTCTGGATTATCCAGGGAACGTAATTATTACTCATTTTAAATTGTGCTCTTTCAAAAATGTGATGAACTCTTTCAGGTCGGGGTCATGGCTGTAGCAGCTGAGTTTCGTCAGTGATTGCTGTCACTGATAAGGCTGCTGATTACAGGCAGCGGTCCTGGCCAGCTGTCTGGAAACGCAATCAAGATCAGTCACAGAAACTAGATCGACTTTCTGACATTTTGTTTCTGAATTATGTGCAATTACGCAAATCAGGCAGCAGCTGATCATCATGCAAGACCTTGAAACCCAGAGCTGTGTGTTTTTTTTTTTTTTTTTAAATGAATCTATCTTTTCCCTCACTGTTCAGATTCATAATTTGTAATTAAGTGCACATCACTTTTACAGAACTTTTATTTATTCTGGACCAATAGCTGTTCTATACCTTTTACTACAAACAACTTTCTGCCAAATTATAATACTTCAACAAGATTCTCAAGTCCAAGAAACCCTTGAACATATTCCTATTTCAAAGACTAATGTAACTCTATTGTATCCTTATGTAGTATCCTTTCAACATCCAGTCAACCATAGAAATAATCAAGAATTATTTTAAAGAACATTTTGATCCAAGCTGTAATTACTACTGTAATTAAATTCACATTTCCCTTCTTGTTTGACATAGTTTCTGTCCATTAGGTAGAAATTTATTTTATTGTTGCAGGTATAAGTTAATGAATATGAGCATTGTTCCATCATGAAATATTTAAGTGCCTAATTAAGTTAAATGCTATGAATCATCTGCTAAAGAACAAGAATCACAAATGGTTCATTAAAAACTAGACTTCTCAACAAGGCAGCAGTATTCACTCACAGATACCATAACAGCACGCTGTAGAGCACAACGGCTCGATTATGAATGTTTCATTATCACAGCAGTTGTGATGTATCACCTGCTATGGAAACCTCTCCATTTGGGATTCTTTGGGAGGAAGTGAAGAAGAGGCAAAACAGTTAACTAGTTTAGCTGAGATGAGAAAGAAATATGTCAAACCTTGCCTGTTTGAAAGAGTTGAAAATGAAAATTAAAATGCTAATGTGTGAACTACATTAAACTGTTACAAGTAACATTTCAGCTAAAACAGTCGCACATTGAAGTAATTTTTTAAAATAAATAATTCCTCAGTAAGTACAATGTGTACTTGCAGGTCTGTTATCTCCACTATTGATATCCATTTTCTGCTGTCTTATTATTCAGTACTTTCAAAAACACATGATTGCAAGCTTGAATATGCACATGAGTTTTGTACACTCACAAACCTGTTGTGAATTACAGCTCATTTTGGGAGACAAAGTGTCACACAGAGACCAGAGTCAAAACAAATGCCAGTGGTCACATTATTCCCCTTTGAAGGGTAAAACAAATCAGACAACAGTTGCTTTTTTTAGTGATACAAACTTGAAAGTACCCACTTTGAATACTGGTGCAGGTTTAAACTGCTATAAGAACATAATCTGGGAGGGAAAACATTATAACACATCTGGCATCAGTCTAGAGCAGGGTTCTCTGACTGATTTCAAAATATCAAGCCAAATCTGTCTGCCAAAGAGACCATGATGTTGTTCAACCAGTTAGCCAAAGCCCTCAATATAGTTCATTTAGTAAAAATCCAAAAGACCAAACTGCCAAAGCCATAAACTAGTCATAAACTCAAACATATAAATTTAATGATTTAACCTGTTTTTCACTAATTTTACAGGTCTTTGTGATGTTAAGGAGAAAAGTCCAAAAAACAAAAAAGATGCCAGTCAACAGAAAATCAATGTAAATAGAGACATTTTGGATTTTGGGTGAAAAAGCAACAGCTGGCAGTGCCTATGAAAGTCTCTCCCAAAAAAAAAAAAAAAAAACAAAAAAAAAAAAAAAAAATATATATATATATATATATATATATATATATATATATATATATATATATATATATATATATATATATATATATATATATAAACCTGTCTTTTATTGAATTATTTTATAATTTCTTTCAATTTCCTCCCAATCTGCAATGCCTGTTTGTTTCAGCAAGTCATGCTCATTATTTCAACTTCTGCTGTCAAATTGGGAAAAACAAAGACAAGCTTCTGTTCTCCTCCAAAACACATGATGACAGCTGGCAGTTCTTTTCACAGTCCACAAGCTGAACTTGTACAGACATGACTGTCTGACCAGCGGGAACAACATGGGTGTAGAAAGACTGCCCACCTCAATCTTGTGGGTGACATTATAGCCACTTATGTGTCACTCCTGCAAAGCTGCTGCCCACGGTTGGTTCCGGCATTATCCAGATTCAGGTTCAGCCCCTGGCATTCACACAATGGAACCTTGCCTGTCCTGGATTTGACCCTAATGAGTATCCAGCTCAAAGGTCCACTTCAGTCATCCTGAAGTTTTTCAAACATGTATCTCAACCTGTTGGTTGAAGGTGGAACTCCTATTTCACCACTGTCTGCTGTTTATTTAGAAATATTTCTTTAACTAAAAGTACATCTGTCTGGAGTGGGCCATTAACCTTTATAAGTGGCCTCATGAAGGTGATGTAAGCATTGCCTGTGCTGACTTGTAGGCATCCCCAGGTGTGTCTTCGCCTGCAGTGTAACATATTGCTGTCCATGGTCCTGAAATACTCACTGGTTTAGAGTAAATGGCAACGTCAGACAGCAGGGCTAGCCTTTTCTGTCCCTGCAGCACTCTTTCTGATGTAGAGGGAGGTTGATTCATTTCAATTGCAAAGTAAACAGCTGCAGAGATTAAATGTGATACTCATAATATTGTCTTCATTACATACACAGCATTTTGCAATGGTAAAATAATTGAGCTTAAGCCAGATTTGGTATTATTACAAAACTGGTCATGAGAAGATAGATGCAATTTTTATTTGACCTTTTGTCTTACAGACGGCCATATGCAGGAATATACATCTTACATTTTAATAGTGATCCATTTATATGAATATGCGGCATGTTTATATGAATAGTTAATACATTCATGTTCAAATGTAAAACTGCTGATCCCAAAGCTGTCCGTTCATACCACTGCTTCCCAAATTTCTACAACATGCTTTTGCCTCAGTTTAGATCAGGGCTATTAAACTCAAGTCTTGCCACATTGATTCCAGGTCTTTGTGATGTCTTGACAATCAGAAGCCAGTACAGGCCTTGGTGGCAACATCTGTAAATTCTTATTAGTGGAGCAGATAAGTTTGTATATGGAAGGTATTGTTCATTTTGTAACTTAAGCATGAAACTTTCTCCAGTGTTTCTATAAACCATGAAGTTCATTTTCAGACATGGAGGCATTTCAGATTTTACCTCTGGGACTGGGCAGAGGGCGAACAAATGGATTTCTGAGTGAAGAGCTGTATTCTTGCTTCATTCACCTCCATGGTGTCCCTCATCCTATCCCACATCAGCACCACAAAGCGCTCCACCAGTGACATGGACAGCTCACTTACATCACCTGGCATCTGCATGAGCTCATTGAGGGAAAGTCTTCCAAGTCTACCATGCAGTTTCCTGTCCTCTTCCAGCAAATGCTGACACTGTGTCACATCCTGCAAGTGTGTGGAACAATGGGAGAGTGGCACAGGTACTTGGATCCAGCTTGTTGGCCACTTCTTGAAGGTCACCAGAGGTCAGACACAAATTGTCTCCATGTCTAAAATAAAACTTTAGGGTATGTAGATTATATAGAAACGTTCATGCTTTAGTCATAAAATGCATAATTGGGTTGCCTATCTGCCCCACTATATGCCAACCATTGACTTAAATGAATCACTGAAGTGCTGAAACACTGAACACCAGCAGACACTGCAGCCCTCCAGGACATAAGTCTGGCACACCAGGTTTAGATGCTTTGAGCTGGTTACAGAACTCCCTCTTATCTTTTTTTCTTCCATATTTACTGTTTTGCTTACTGTCAGAAGTGCACCCCCTGGGCAAGCTTAGATCGGTACTTGTCACAAAGAGAGAAATAAAACACTGACAGACAGCACTGGGTGAGACCTTGACTCCAAATTCTCCTTAACATGACCACCTTTCTGCTTAGCTAACGCTGACCCACTGCAGAGAAACTCAGTCATTAATCAGTTATATTATAGCGTCAGAAGATGGAAATGTAAATCAAATACTCATGTAGGCAAACGTTTGACGTCAGATAGTTGGATTCAGATGACCATCATTAGTTCAGATTATGCAATTATTGGGAAAAACATATATGGTAACTCAAGGCTCAATTTGTTTTACTTTGTTAAAGGGTTAAGAAATATCTACTGCAAGGATCCCCAGAGATTCTAAACATATTGTGTGTCCTTGAATCAGACAAGATTTATTTCCTGTCCGTCCACTGGCTGAGGGGTTGAGAATCTATGAAAGGATCAATGCTCCTCCTTCATGCAATGAAAACACTTGTTTCCAGGCTGTGTGTAATCAGTGTTTTTTACCACAGCCAGTGGTCCGGTCATTATTTAGGTTTTTATGAATTATCCATGGCAGAGTCCAGTCTTATTCCCTGCACATAAATTTCAAAAGGCTAAACAGCAAATGCAATGAAATGAGATCATTCATCATCCACCATCTGTTACATCTTGAGCAAATATCTATGTTCCATGCACAATGTAACTCAATTGTCATCTGCATGAGTTTGCAAATATCAGTTTGATAATGTTTCAGAACTAAAGACTCTTACAGCTCTTTGGTCTCAGATTATATTATTGCACTTCAATACTTTGTCATCTTGAACTCCTTTGTAAAGCAATTTCCAGCCAGTCTATAGCAGACAAAGATATCAAGGGTGGTTCACATTAGAATTAACTTGTCCAAAATTGGAAGCACGGCACACCTCACAAGGCCTGATTTGCCCTCAGGTCTGAGTCAGTACAGGTATTCAGCTCCCCCAGATCACTTGCTGTTAAATTAAGGTATGACAAAACATGCTGTGAGGTTCTGAATTCAATATTCATGGTAGCTACCATGTTCCCCCCCCAAAAATAATTAGAATATTATTCACTTCTGAGTTATCAGATCTGTGAAACCATAATAAAGGTAGTGGATGGTGAGGAGGCAAGAGGTAGGTAGAATGTAGGTCATGCATTTCCAGTTTTTATTTTTTTTAACTGAAATATAATTTGTGTCTGTGAAGGTGAATCTGATGTTTGAAAAAATCTGGTATAACTGATTTCTACTTTTTGTATTCTGTGTGTGTGTGTGTGTGTGTGTGTGTGTGTGTGTGTGTACAGTGACAACCACACTCACATACATAGGTAACTGGATGCAGAAGCCCCCAATAACAGTAACAAAACTTAATAAATACCTAAACAAGCAGAATTAAATGACAGAAAGAACAAGCCAATCAACCATCAATGACCAATCAAAAAATTCCATACAACAATTTCTCCTTGAAGGTCAATCAACTATGAGGAGAGCACAGTAAGTTGAGTCCTTATGTATTGAGCAATAAACTGAAGAAATCATGAGGTAATATTTTTTTTCCCCTGGAAGGCAAATTTTGTTTAGTACATGTATATGAGCATGAATGTAATCTGTAAGTATTGGAGGTAATACCACTGCAACATTGAATAATGACTATGAGCAAATACTCAATTAAATATGGAAAAAATAAATTAATGTGCACAGCATGTTTTTTTCTGATTTGTGGGGGTACAAAGAAAAGTAAAATAAATATAAATCCAAACAAATACATTAATTAACAATAGTTCCAAGTGTATCATGGAGCTAATCCAAAGTGTGGGTGCAGCTGAATAATATTCCCTTTTGGAGCTAACAACATATATACACATAAATAAATGTATCTGCTCCTTCAAGAGTTGGGGGCATGCTCAGTTTGTCTGTGCTCCCCCAAAAAAAATGCAGAGGGAAGATGCATGATGGATGGGTCTAAGAGTCAGAGCAGAACTCCATCTCTCAGAGAAAGTGAATACCTCTGACCTGCGTTTCACATTCTGCACAATAACCCTCACAGCGGGAGAAAAGTGGGCATGGCACTGAAGCCATGACAAGCTCACTGAGATGAAATTACTATTCGGGAAAATCTCCTGAAATCGTTGTGCATACAGCCCCCTTTATTGTGTATGAAGACAGTGAATTTGGATGCAGTTGTTCATTAGTTTAACAGAAAGAGAAAATCTTTGGACAGCTGGTAAGTGCTTACAATGATATGATAAAGTGCCTTGGGGTTTAGGTTCGGGTCTGCAGCTGGTTTATTTCTTTCCCTAAAGAGTGTGACTTTTTTAGAGTGCGCTGTCACAGGCAGAGTGGGGCTATTGGCCCCAAGACCTGCAATCCGCTCCCATGTGATATTGGGGTTGTTCAGCAAGGCGGCCCCATGTCACTTCCCCATGTCACTTCCTGCTGGGCTCTGGGGCCATTTTAGGGGCACTTTGGAGAGGGCTGCTCTCCAAGTTAATACAGTTTGGCTACAGATTCGGTCTCTGTGTGTGCTCTGGAGGTGAAGCCAGGGCCGTTGGTTAACATCCAGTCTGTATAGTACCTGCATTTTGTTGTCAGCACCAAAGGTGCTCACCTCAAGAAAACAAGGGAGCTCTGCGACTACTGAATTTATAACACTGAGTACAGCAGAACAATATGCACGCAATTCTGAAAGCCTGCTTTATAGAAAATTTTACTGTAAATTCAAATTGGCAAAGACAAAGGAGGATTTGAACTCTACAACCTACATAAATAAAGAGTAACGCAATCAAAATAATTGACTGCAATCACAGTTACCTTCATTGGTTTTCTACTGAGATCAAATATTATTTCAGGCAGGAAAACTGATGATTTTGTTTTAAGAGTTTATTGAAATGTAGGTGTCATTACACTGCATTGGTGGAAGTCTTTAATTGTCTGGGTGCCAAGAAGAGCAACAAATACATGAGCAAATATCTGTCAAATCCACACCCCTCCTTCCCTCTCCAATGCCAGATGGAAAAGCAGAACCAAACAGGTGGACGCTGTGGGGGGGGTGGCCATGGCAAGAAAAAAAAGCACAGACAAAAGGGAAGCACAGTCACTGCACAGGAATAGCAACATTTGCACAAGAATGGTGAATAGGCTTGAACTAGGATTTAAATTGATGTGTGACATGAGTGTTGCTACCATCTAATTGGTGTAAACTCTACTGATGTCACACAGAACATCAGCTGGCTCAGCTTGCTATCAGCTAGCTGATTCAGACTCTGACTGTTTTTTTTTTTGACTGTTCTAACCTAACTCTATCTAAGACAATATTCTGGGTTTCCAGTAAATAACTGATATGTCAGTTCAACATAATACCATTTACATGGCTTTAGTCCTTGTTTTCATTGCATTATGGGTAGATTCTTAATGTCTTAGATTCTTAATTAATTGCTGTATTTATTGTCTTGAAAACACAATCCATAAACCCCTGCAATGTTGAATATTAATTTAGCTGGAAGGTAAATTTCCAAAAAAAATAATAATAAATAAATAAATAAACATAAACTTAAAGTGAAGAAAGACTCTTTTGATGGAATACTTGGAAAGTGTGACTCATCAGACAGCGCCAAAGGCTGACATGGGAAGGAGGAAGAAAAAACAAAAACAGACAAGACACCTGATTGTAAAAAACTAGTCGGTTTGAGACAAATGAAACCAAAAACATATTGTTTCTTAAATTAAAAATCAAGAAAAAAAAATGAAATACTTAACTAATCTCAAAATAAATGCTACTACTTTTTCACGAATACAGTTTGTTGAGCATTGTCTTCACAAAATAGCTTGGTGAGTCAATTCTTGGTGAGTCGATTCTTGGTGAGTCAAAGGAAGGTGTCTGTATTCTTTTGGTGGAAAACCAAAGACAGGACATTCATCTGAAATGAACAACTTCAGTCAACACACACTCCCTCAGACATACACTAACACTGAAGTATTGATTGTCTCATCCATTATTCAGCCAGTGGACAGCACAGGGATCACAGTGTTTGAAAGTTTTTGTGATTTCAACTCAATCAGCATCCAATTTAGTCACGTGTGTGGACATTTATCCCAATAAACAATGAAACAAAAAAAAAGTTGAATTATCCACCTGAATTGTCAACCTCTGTAAGTAAACGGCTATTAAATGAATAAATGACTGTTAACAGTCTGTTGAAAAAAAAACTATAAAAGTTTTTTTTTTGTATTTTTATTAATTTAGAGATTTTCTATGTTCTCTGAGAGCTCTTTCACCATATAAGTTAACACCACAGTGAAATCTAACTCATATCAACATGTTTGAAGCTTTTCACTCTCTTTCTACCCACCAATCCACAATCTTATGATTTCCCATAATGCCTTGGGATGGACATTTTAATAAGAGAAGTTATAATAGAGTTTGTGATGTTGTGAAGAATTACATGGTCAGCAAAATGTCAGATCTCTGGCTGACAGGATACAGATGCGAGGAGCTGAATATGCCTCTTCAGCCCAAGCCATCAGCCAAGAACTGGGTCAAACCCAGGCGTTTTACCCTACAAGCATGGGAGAAAATTTCCGTCTCATTACTTATTAAATACATCAAGACAGAACCAAACAGGGCAGAAGGAAATGAAGGTGGTCAAGAAGAAAATTCATACTCATCCATCAGAACTATCCATTAAAGATGAAACATTATTACATCATTTAAATTAATTTTTTCTCTTATTTGGATTTAGGGGTTAGCTAACTAAGGTTTAGTTGAACAAGCTTTTTAAACACACATGCTCTGTAGAAATACAACACACACACAGTAGATTCCATGTGGCATGCTTCACCGTGAGTTATAGATTTACTGTGGCAAATGCAGCAGTTTATATGATCAACTCAAGTAGCTTGGATAAGTTCATGGGAAATATGTCTTAGCCCCCTCCTGTTACACATTTTTAAAGGCTATTTGCAAAAAAATCATTTGACTATGCAGATGCCTCCGACACAATCAAACAGGGCACAAGTATAACACAAAAGCATTTTGTGTGTACAGTGGGGTGGCTGAAATTCAACTGTTTACCTACTCTGCATGTACTTGGGGACCCTCTATAGACACAGAACAGCTGGTATGACTAAGTGGGATTCAGCTGTTAGTTTTGGAATGGGTATGGATACGGGGGATGACTGATTTAAAGCTGAGAATTTAACTTTACTAATTCAGCTACCTCTTTTCTTATGACAGAGTATTCTCTGAAATAGACTAGGAATAAGTAGTCCTTAGGATTGATGAGGGAGAAGAATCAAACAGACTGGGATCTGTCTTCAGATTTTCACAGCGGGTGGGATACAAAGCAGAAGTGTACCCTTGACTGTCGTAAAATCGATACCGCGCCCTGACTGAAATCCACCTCTTTCATAGTCACCTGGCCGTGTGTGACATCCTCTCAGGGTCACCGACAATCCTCCAATAGAATGAAAGCCTTGCTGTCTATTTAAATGACTCTCTCTCAGATTTGAAATAAATCCTTCAAACTGCTTCCAAGGTTTTCAAAATTTTCACATCTTTGAATATTCATGTGATTTAACAAATTTCATGAGAAAACAAGATGGAAAACCATCATCCTAGACTCCAAAGGGACTTGACATTGCTTTTGGCTGAATTCATTTAAAAAATAAACCCAACTGAACAGCATGTACATTTAATCTTCATGTAATGTACATGTAATTTTACAATTTTATAAAATTGTATACGTTCCCACTCAGTGGAGGTTTCATATGCCATGGTAATGGGAATTTTTTTTACAAATAATATGATGATGGAGCTTAAAGAAATGGCCAAATCATTCAACAAATGACTGACAGAGGCCATTATAAACCACCCCTATTTGACTACCATGTTTTCCCTTTTTCCCTTTCACTCTACATGTCATTTGTATTTATGTCATGCTAACAGGCATTGCTAAGTGGCATGAATCAACTGACAGAGAACCAGTGGGGCCTACACAGCCACTTACAGTAATCAGAGCAGGTTACTCAGCATTTCAAATCCTTTTAGGTATGCATCTAACAAGCAAAGTCAGCACATACTCCACTGCTTCTGAAATTAAAATTTTGGACACGGTTAAGAAGGGCAGCGAATTACAAATAAACACCATCGCATTCAATACATTTAAAGTTATGACATCACACACAGACTTGAAAGCAACACGTTTGCTATACATATTCCAGAGGCTTCAGATACTAAGTTATATTTTTTCTAATTGAAACAGTGCAACCAAATCATATGGTGATAGAGCCTATTTTCATAGTAAATGTTTCCTGGGTTCAATTTGTTCTGGGCTGGATTCAATTAAACACACTTAGTTTCTTTAAGGACACGTGCAATCAAACCAGATTTCACATTACGACATCATTTTCTTCAAGTCTATTTATGTAGTATGTTATTGTAGACAAGCAAACATGTCCTTTGGAATGCACCCTTTCATTCTGGCATAGTTCTATTTTGATTAAAGTATAAACACCCTTAAATTGCATTTGATTGGGCCCCAGCCTCTGTGACAGTTTTTAGAAACTTAATACAGACAGATTGTTGGGGGGGGGGGGTGCTGAACTTGGGTTTCATCTTTAGCTGAGATTAAGGATTTATAAGATTTCTATGCTTTTGGCTATTTTCATGCTGTAACCAACACCAGCACTTCCTTTAGCAATGACTGAGGTTGCTGAAAAGGTTGAAAACAGGGATTCACAGAGAATTTATTTTCCCTCCATGGTATCACAAATATCATAGTATCTTTGACAGTCATTACCAATTTCTGAAACACTTGCTTTATTCCTGATATAATATCATGAATTTAAAGCATATTTCAAAGTCATATAATTTTATGTGTCTTCCCCATGTGCATATTTGATATGCACGTATATTATATATATATATATATATATATATATATATATATATATATATATATATATATATATATATATATATATATAATGAAATTAATTCCTATCATTATGCATTGCATGCCCCTATCTTGACCTACACCCCATGTCCCTTTCCCTTGTTGTCAGCGACAGATACCATGTAGCCAATCAGGGAAAAGAGCACAAAGGATGGCCATGTTAGCTCAGGGTATCACGCTGCCACAGGCCCTGTGGATTTTTATGCATCTAAGCTTCTCCAGTGAAATATGTATTCCCTCTCTGTGACTGACAGGATGCTGTGACAAATGTCAACCATTCCTTGTGGCTCATGAAAAAATTCCAATAATGTGTTTTTTGTATCAAGTTAGGCTATATTCTCCTAGGAGAAATAGGCTGATGGAGTTTGAATCCATTAAGAAAAGGAGGGGAGGGAAGAAAGCTGGACCAGATAAGCCTGTGGTGAATGAGGTCCTGTAAAATGCAAGCGAAGCAGGAGGGGAAGCTGTCCTCTGTTCCGTGTGCTGTGTTACGCCAAGGTCAGAAAGACCTTCATCCATCTTTAATACTGACCAGGGGAAGTTCTTGTTCTCCTAAAACCATCAGAGGCTGACAAAGCAGAAGCATCAGCATCCTCCGATGAGCTGCTACAAAAAATAAAAAAAAATAAACTGCATCCCCCATCTGTCAAATAAGTAATCTGGTGAAACAAGCCACATTTCATTGCAAAGTTGTTATGGTTTTGATTATAATTTGTAGACAAATATTTTTATGTTGCCAGCTACAAAACAGTGGAGAAGTGACTTTGGAAGAACTTAGATCAGACAAGATAGATTTTTATTACTTTTGGACAACTAAATAACACTAAAGAGACAATAAATCCATAACACTGCTGAGAAAAACACAACATTGGTGGCCTATTTCTTGAGGTACTGCATGTTAAAGGCACAATGTTCCCATTACTGTCAAACAAAAATAACCCCATCTTCGGTATCAATACAACTGTGATTGTAAAAAGTTCTCTTTTTTTTATTGCAACAGCTGGGTTAATATCCCAAAGAACATTCATGGCATTTGAGGAGATATCAGAAAAAGCGTACAAATGTAGCTTATCCACTTGGACGGAAAGATCAATGAAAAAATTTGAATTTTCGCCAACAGAAAAGACAGTCTTGTAATCAGTAATTGGTACTTGTGCTCCCCTCTTGCCCCCTGACACCCTTTCCCTCCCAGTGGAGATAGCAGCCATTCAGTGATATAAATGGGAGCACTCTTCTCTTTCTCTGGGAATAAAAGTGTAAAATGACAGAGAGGTAATTTCACAGCTGCGTCCCAGGTGACCATGTGGATCCCGTGCTGTAGAGAGCCTGCTGGTCCCCAAAACAGGCAGAGCGACAGCATTAGCCTTTCATGTGCAGACCGGGCCCATATGCTCTGCGCTCACACTGAGAGGTTTACACAAGGAATCCTGATACAATTTTAAATTAGGCCTTTTTTATTATTATTCCCTTTCAGTGGTTCAAAGTCTGAGCGTTTCAACTGAGAGATGGCTCAAGGCCTGAGGGTGAAGCCTGCCATTCCCCATAACAAAGGACAGCTCCTCTTTCAACTATTGCGTTAAACCATAAAAACCTGTCAGCTTTTTTTAAGTCAAACAATAAACACACACACACCAATCACTTACCTCTAATACAACTACTACTGTCTCAATTGTATGCTTTTCCTTTACAGTAAACCAATACGTGGATTAAACCAGCAACTATGGTGTAGCTACAGAACTCACGTGGAATGATTAAAAAAAGTGCATCCATTGGCAAAACAAGTGGACTGTACTAATGAGAACACAGCAGTACAATGATTTATAAAAGCAAGGTACCTTAAGAAACACATTGTTGGTGTTTCTTATGAGCTGAAAATGCTGAGTTGAATTGAATCTGAAGTTTCTTTGCTTAAATGCCAACAGTATAAAAAGAAATCCTTGTGATTTGAGGCTGTCATAATTAATGGGGGTTATGACGTATTTGGGATTACAGAGGCATGGCTTGGTGCAGGGGGTGGGAATGGGTGTGGTGTGGGGGGTATATGACCTGACAAAGCAGGCAAGAACCATTAAAACACTGGAAGCGTAACCCTCTGTAGAAAAGAAAAAAGTCAAATCCGAAATCAAACCTTTCAGAAGTTGTAAGGATATCTGGATTAAACTGGTAAGGGAGTATGAACAGGGTCTTATTGCAGGGATATGGAGCAGGCCATCAGCTTCAGAAAATACTGCATGAAAATACTAAGCAATGGAAATAATATGCTCTATAATAAAGCAAGCTCATCAGGAGGGGATTAATAATTGGTGCATTATTAATTGGTGATTTTCATTACTATTGTATAAACTGAGAAATTTGTGTGAGGACAGGGAAAATGTCAAGAGAAGTTAACCAATAGTACATCAATTTGCAGATGTTGTGTTTATGCAGTAATCCAGACAGAATCTGCAGCTGCAGCCACTCACGGCAGGTAACCAGAGTGTTTTTCCTGCTTCTTTGGGTGACACAGGTACTGAATGCACATATTTATGGTGCAGCTGTGTATCCCAGGTCTGGGAATTGGAGTCTCAGCTGTGCCATTACTGGCTATAGCCAGGGGTTTACATTGATGAGACGACAATTAGCTTAGCCTTGCCTGGGAAATATGGTGGGTAAGCCACTCCAACTCACCCGTTCCTCCACTCTCTACTGACCTCTGCTGGCTGGCTGGATGCCTGCAGTGCATACACAATATGTTACTAGTGGGATTGCATCTACAAGAAAATAAAAGGCTAGCTGCCAGGTGAATCAGAAGAGTCACACATACGGCTCCTCTCATTCTCAGTTGTGGAGGAGCATATATGTAATTTACTCTAGGTGGCAAAATCATGAATGGTAAAGTGAGAAAATTCAAAACTTATTCTTGATGCACAATCCTTTTTCCTGAAAGTGTCCCCTACACCTTTGCACATTACTGCAGTGCTGTTTGTCCTTTTCAGGTATAATGGGGTCCATATCCTCTGCTCATTTTGTATACATTGTGTGAAATTTCCTTATCTCGTCACATGATAGATGATCGGTGGATGTTTCTCAAAACCCGAGGCACAGAACTGCTATCTATAGCTGCGGTATCTGCTGTTTGCAAACAGTGGACACCGAATTTGAAGCAGTACATATTATCACTGTTGCTAAACACATGCATCAGTTGTACTGAATTGCATAAGGATGTTTGTGGAACTCTGATTTCATTTAATCATTTTATCCTTGAATACTCCTAAACTTTATGGGATTAGTTTTAGGAACAAAGAAAGTTGGGTTGAAATACACTGACTGTAGTAATACTCCGGAAGTCAATTTGATATAAGTTATGTTACAATATGTAAGACTCGCATGAACGTAATTAAGGCCACAACATTTCTATTGAAACCGCAATGGCCACCATTTCATAGTCATAAAAATGACATTTTGCCAATGAATATTAAAATATGAAATATAAACAAATAACGTATTTATATAATAATTTGTAGTGAATGTGTGCATTAATTTTGTTTTATCAAAAAAGTATGCTGGTTAACGTTGGAAGTTATAGACATAGAATCAATGAATAATACGTCTTCTTCGCTGTTCTTTTTTTATTTGACCCACTGTCAAACTGCTGGAATATCACTGTGGCCTTTTACTTCTTTTTCTTTTCCAGTGCTTTCCCCTGCTGAAAACTCACAGCACACACCTCTCTGTAATCCCGGGCAGGTTGACCCAGATATCTGGGAGAGCGGTGTGGCTGTCTCTATGTTGGTAGGGGGTGGTGGAGGTAGAGACGGGAGGTAACGGTGCGGCGGATTTAGCCCGCGGGCTCTTACCCTAGCTGGCAGCACCGGACCAGCTGTGATGAATGGGCTTTGGCGCTGGAGAGACAGGGGCTGCGGTCCCAGCCCGGGCCAGCTGGGGAACGATGGGTTTGAGCTGCGCGACCCTCGGCGCGGCTGCCCGCCGTTCTGGCTGCATGAATAATGCTCGTTTTGATTACAGACCAGCAGTGCTTTATCTGACCTGTCCCCACGCTGAGGCAGGGAGGGAACCTCAGCCTCCCACCTCAGTTTTACCCACTCGCTACCGTTCTGTCAGACCAATACTGCACCAATTGGAATGGGACCTGCAGATACTGGGCCAATCTCAAGTGGGGAGGAGGGGGATATGCATGGTAGCTCCTATAGGAGGTTGATTTTTAAGTTAATAAATTATTAGAATCCATGAAAATACATCTGGCTCTTAAAGTTTGTGAGCATATATTAACTGAATTGCAGAAGCCCTTCATATGTTCGATTGAATCGAGCCCTAAGTGTGTCTGATTAAATCTATCCCCAAGTACATTTGATTGAATCCAGCCTATTACCTTTGGTTGCTGGAGCTTCTTAAACCATGACTGTAACAACAAAAACACCTCGTCTTACGATCAAAACCACCAATATCAACTCTATGAATTTGGCTACTATTTACTGTTTGTGCGTAGTGGTTATTGAAGTAACCAAATGGAAACCAGCAAATGATCGTAGAGTTCATAGAGGCTTAATGTTAATTTAGCTCTTTAACTCATTGGGGACACTGGGGACATGTCCCCAGAACTTTTTGTTGTGGCCAATTTCATCCTCACTACTTTTTGATGCCCATGGTAACAATTCATATGATTTAAATAGGGATTTCATTTGTTCTTTTACAGTTGATTTAAAAATGAACATTTTAATATAGAGACATCATAAAGTATGGAGTGCATTAAATTATTTTTGTTTGCTAATGAATAATTGGAAACTAGTTAAAAAGAACAAGTTAATAATTAATGCAGTTGTCTGTAATGGCCACTTAATGCCAGCAGAGTATTTTCTAATGTACATATGCATCTAATATGCAAATATAATAGGTAAATTGATGTCTGGGCAGGAAGTCAAGTCTCAATCAAAACCTACACTCCTGGCATAGAGCAGAAATTAGTGTGAGGTGTGGGGTGTGGGTTTGGGGGCGGGGGGAGGGGGATGAGATTTCCTTGAACCCAACCAGGTGGTTTCAAGAAAACAGGGTGAGCGCTCTTTCTATAAAGATGACAATTTTGTTTAGTGGCATGGTTTCTACATAACTGCATTTGTTTATTTTCTATTTGTCAACAGAAAAGAATGGGCTGATTTTTCTTTCATTCTACTTTTCTGACTGGTTGTAGATTTGCTGTCATTATTGAAAACAAATAGTCAGTGACTAAGACAATATAAAAAACCACAGTGAATGTTTGTCTTCATGCAGTTCAGTAGTATGGGGCACCATGGTAACTAATATATTGATCTATGTTGTCCCACAAGGGCTGTTCTTGGTCCCCTAAAACAAAATTTTTCATTTGTGCTTGCAAAAGACCATTTAAGATGATGTCATCTGGATGTGACTTCTCCTCCTCCTGTTCTTGAATCGAAGGATACTCCACAATAGCAACTTATGAAGTCAAAATTGCAAAATTTCAGATATAACTGCATATTTTTCATCTTGTAATCTATGACATTAGAAATGACACCGATCATTTTAAGCGTCACAGATGAAACAACTATGAATAATTTCTGGCAAGAATTCCCAGAGTAACTCTGAGTAATACTATACAAAAATCCTGAAACCCAGTAACTAAGCGAATGCGTGCAAATTCCCAAGTTTATTGCTGCCCTACTGCAGCGTGAAATCCTGTGACAGCCAGGTGTGTCCAAGATCACAGGATGAAAATAACAGGAAAAGATGAGGGGAAATAACGTCAGCCTTCTCATGAGTGTACGTACCCATTCAGGTGATGAATGCATCCCGCGCTCTGACACACAAAGTTCATTTTAACTGAGCGCCAATAGAGAACCGGCCTTCCAAACATGTTGTCAGGCTGACAGCTACAGTAGAAAATCACCACCTTGAGAGGACAGAAACTGACAGTTATGTCATAGGTGCTCTGGGGGTAATTATACAGGGTGGAGGGTGGAGGGAGATTTGGAGGGACATTTCTCCCAAGCTAAAGATAGACAGGCACCTCTTCTCTGCATCACAGGCACATCTTCCCTGTCAGATCTCATCCCTGAATATGACTGGATTCTTTATTTTGAATAAAATATCCCTTATAAATCAGTTTTTATTTCTTCATTATTTATTTTATTTGCTTGTGGATTTTTTTTTCAGCTCTTGCTTCATTACTGTTTTTGTTATTTTCTCTGTTTCCATGTGTTCTCTACACACCAGTCTGGCCAGGTTCACATGATTTACAATTTAGCATTTTTGGCTTGATGAAAAAGTGTGCTCTGCCTGGGAAAAGTATCCATACAAAAGTTAATAAGTTGTGAATATGCTTCAATGGAGAACAAGAACATAACCCCACTCCTGGTTCAAGAAACAAGTTTAGATTGGAGCACAACTGTAAACTCTTATATATTGGCCTTGAATCATGTTTTGTTATTTCTACTGAGGATGTTGACAGTTCAATGCAGTTTATATAATAAAGCTATTAATTCAATTCATTTTTGGTTATACCTCTTTTTACCACTTATACACTGACAAACAGGTAGAAAGAAAGCATTCTGAATTAAAGTGTTGCTTTTTTCAATCCTTGTGAAAGAAATACAAGAGAGGACACCTCTAATTTCTAATTTTATAGATATGCTCAGAGTCAAAGGACACCGCAGAGGCAATGAGCTCATCTCTGGAGTGTCCTTGCTCCACAGGAAGACATGTTTACGAGATTGCAGAGAGGAAATCGATTTCACCGATGACCGACAGCGAAAGAGGACGAGGGTGATGGCTGAGCATGCTGGGGGTGGGGGTTTGTTGGGGGGCGGAGGTGTGGTCAGAGTTGAGGTCATCACCATGCATCACTGTGGTGTTTCTGGGAAAGGGGCCCGGATCCATAGCAGAAAAATGTCACTCACAGAAACAGGCAGGAAGTGAACATGACATGGGTCATGAGACAGATGTCCCTTCTCCCTCTCTTTTTGTTCATTGGAGTATTTAACGTACTTACATGTAAGGCCTGCCAGAACCTCTTGAAACTGTTGGGGTGTGAAGCATCCCCTTATCTCACCTTTAACCTTTTACTTGAACAATCTGAGTGAGAAAATGAAAGAAAATTGCTGTGGTCATGGTCCTGCTTATGAAAGAACATATCTGAGCTCTGCCCTCATCAATCAGGTCTATTCATTCATCAGTCATGTAAGCTAAGCATGAAGAAAATAAACTGTGGCAAAGAGTTTTTAGGTTGCTAAACTGCAGATTTTGCCAACATGAATGGTGAATACAAATGACTGATGAGAAAAGATTTTTCAAATATGTTTAAACAAAAATTTAGTTGAGATCAATGAATAGAAATAATAAATTGTTCTTCAAATCATCCTGAGTCCATTTTCCATTAGTGCTTATTAAATAATCACTAAAAAGTAAGGTGAAAGGGAAGGGGAATTCCTAGTCGACACAGGTAGTTGGTTGGTAGAAGTGCTTTCAAGCCTTCATAAATGGTGACCTGTCATGTTGACATAAGTCTTCAGTTGTCAATCCAGTGCAGGATGGAGTTCAATGGTTTTCCACTGATAACATCTCCTGGGGGCATACACCTCCCCCAACACCCAGAGTCTGTGTAAGAGCACAGAGCTGAGCCCCACACCCTCCAGGCCTCCAGCCACCCCAGCAGCATTGGCTGTGCCCGGAGGGAACAGTCACTTTGACTCTGAGGTGTCAGAGTGACAGGCCAGAGTCCACCATCAAGGATCGGTCATTAGTCCCACAGCGTGACTCTGTGGCTGGGCTGCCTCCCTGCTGGCCTTATCCCGCCAATCCACCAGTCTGCTAGCTGAGCCCCCCTTCAGAGGGGCTGGAGTTTGGGGGGGTGGGGGGTAATTTTAGGGGAAGACAGGAGAACAGAGGTCTGCTGTATTGTGAACTTAAAACTATGTAGCAGCACACCAACTCTGTGATCTGTTTAATGTTCTTAGCTCTCGGCAAAATAAATTATTTCTGTTATTGATTATATACAGTGTGTGTGTGTGTGTGTGTGTATACAGTATAAATGTACTAACTTTTTAACTAAAGGAAAAGTTTACTAAAGGAATTTAACTAAAATCTAAAATAAGAAAAAATACATATTTTGTCATAAAAGGGCATTGAAGCACATGTGGCAGGTGTTTGTGTCCACAAGTGTGAGTGCATGTATGTATGGTTGCTTCCATCTCAGCAAGTGTGCGTGTGAGTCCCCATAAGCGAGTGTGTGTCTCTGTTGACCAGTATGTGCTCCTGTAAATATATTCATATATGTATGGTGAATCTGGTACCATCCTCTTGTTTGTGGATCTCCTCTCAGCCCTCATTAAACAGGGCAGCCCAGCGTTGTGTCAGTGTCTCTGCGGGACCTGCTGTAGGTATGGGAATGAAATTACCTGACAAGAGCAGGCATTTACCACAGCTCTATTAGAAGAGCAGCCATTTTTAAATTCTCGATGGATGCCCTTTGTGCTCTATCTGGCATGTCTTCAAAGCATACTTATTTTTAAACATTTTTTGGGAGGAATGCTCATTATTTCATAGGGTAATTTGCAGGAGGCATAACAAGGCTATGGGGCGAGGGAGCTAGTCTTCCCACGATTCCCTCACACGTTCCTTCGACACCCCATAATGGTGAACGGCTGGTGGAATGTGACAGCATGTGTCACCTACCTTTTTACACAGACAAATTTGGGCCAAAGCCTGTCATGAGGAAGTATGCATATGCTGTTATAAGATTGACTCTCAGAACTCAACTGCATTCTTTCTCTTACAATAGGCCTGGAATATGCCCTTAGGCCAACATCGAAAATGTGTTAGCAGGACAAACAAATTAATAAATAAGTCTCCAAAAAGGAGCCAGCAAAATTAATTTTAATGAAGGTAGTTGTGAAGACACAGGGAATACATGTGTCATACCTAAAAGAGTATATGAGGTATGGGGGGTGTTCTTGAATTTCAAAGAGCACTTTGCCCTCAGAAAAAGTACCAGACAGGGGGTTGTTAAAGACACATACCTCTCCCTCTCATTAGAGAACGAAGAGCAGTACTCCAGGATTTAAGGGCAGAATTGGGGGGGTTAGGAAGTTGGGGGTGGGCATGCTGTACTCTGCCACTATTTTTGATTCTTGTTCACAAAACTCTCTGACACCTTTGTTCAAAATTGCAGCATACAAACAAAAAACAACTTTTTCATCATTAGTGCAAGTATGAAGAAAGAGCATTTCAAATGAGTATGCTGGGGCTTATCTCGGTGTAATTACTAGCAGAGAGAGTTTTCATCATTACATTATAGCCATAGATATTAAAAACTCAGGTGCTATAAGTCAGAGGGGCAGAAAGAGAGAGGGAGACAGAGAAATCATTATTTAATGTTGGATGCCCTAATGTGAAGTGTCTTATATAACACACACACACACAAATCAACACATTCAGACACATCGCTCATATGCATGCAGTCCTTTTTTCGAGCTAATATTCAGCTTTAATGTGAATTTCAACCAGACTCATTGATCCAAGCTGATGTGGGAAAACACAACATTGAAGATGCAGTACAGCAATAGCATGTAAGAAACCGAACACGGTCGGCAGGGAACAGACCCCAGCACGGTATTTGCTAATATGCAGGTATGGTTCTTCAGAGGCTCCACCACTTTTTTGGCAGTTTATGCTGATACCACTGCTGGGGTGCCACTGCTCTGCGTATGGCAGCAAACTGAGCAAGCCATGGATATAAGGGTTCCACACATCCACATATCCACAAATGGATAGCACGGTGGACCTCCAAAGACATACACTGACTATCAGGAAAACAAAGACTTCTGCAAAGACATATTGATTCACTCACATAACCTAATTTTTCAAACACTTACTTCCAAGGTGGTGGGGGTGGGCGCAAAAGACAGAGAAAGAGAGAGAGGAAAAAAAGAAGGAGGAAAAAAAAACCCAACAGAAGCACAGAGTCATTTTTCTTTGTAACAGATGAGGAGGGCACATATTTCCATTCCAAATGGGGAAGGAGTTGTTAATAAAAGCAGCAGGTATTTTATCATTGTCATAAGCATGAGAAGTTTTAATTGTCGCCGTGGCATCTCCTCCTGCTCGCCACCTTGTGGGGTTTAAATGGTGTGTTTCCAAGCTCGAGACCTTAATAAAAAACAACACGTCACTATGGTCTGGGAAGTTCCTGCTCGACGATAGTGACCATTCCCCCCCAACCCCCACCATCTTCCCCCCGCTGTCCTGATGCCTTTTTTCTAGATTACTGACCCTGGAGTCCTGAAATAGCTCAGATGGACATGAGTTACACAACCTGCCAGCACTCCACCCTCGTCCATGCAACTCATGGCCAGGGTGTGTGTGATCCCAGCCAGCACAAAATCCTATAGCAACAATGCAGAGGGCTTGTGTGGGGATGCTTTTATTAACTATGTTTTATGACTGTCCTCCAATGCTAATTTTTACAGCCTACACTGTCAAATTTAGAGGGCAAATAGAAACATGCACTCTCCTCTAAAGCACTTAATTTTCCATCTACTGCTTATAATAATACTGACAATAATAAACAAATTTTCAACATATTTTGGTTTTTCTATGTGATTGATATAACTTGAGAGACTGCTTTTAAAATCCACATCCAAATTTATTGAGAATACAAAGAACAAAAATTACTACAAAAAAGTAGTTCAAACTTAAATGAAATTCTTTTAAGGTTAATGACTCCCATCCACCTTCTAAAACTAAACATGGGGATGCATCATTTAATTTGGAAAATCACCAAAGACCTTCTTGAGCCCGTCAGCTGCAGGTAATATACATGTGATGGTAATTACACTTAGACTCCTACTTACAAAGACTCGACTTACAGAAATCCACAGATATGAAAAAAAAAAAAATTCAGGGGAAAAAAAAAAATTTAATTTACCGATTCAAACTGTGCACCAAGTACGTGGTCCGCAACAGATGGCAACTGTGCAGTCCTGCTTTCCGTAAATTGTGAAATTTATGAGAATAAAGTTTAAATTTTTGCCTACCTGTTATTATAGAGGGGAAATATCAGAACAGCAGCCTGCCGCCTGCGTTAAAATGAGGAACATTTGAAAACATTTGAAAACATTTGACTTTGAAAAGATTGTGCAAGAAACTGTGTTTTTTGAGTTACCTGGGGTCAGTTTCCAAGGGACCATGGCAGTTAATACCATTAAAAACAAAAAAATACAACTACAAAAATAAAAAATAAAAATCCTATAGCACAACTCCAATCTGTAATGAGGCTGTAAAAGCCAACAAAATATACAAATACACCATAAATCCATATGATTCAGAAACTTTATTAAAACAAACTTTTTTACTCCATCTTCTTCAAATGTATTATGCCTTTACAAAGCACCTGGTTTGTATCTGCAATGAATATACTGCCTCAAAGCCATTAAAATAAATGTTTCATCATAATTAGTCATACTAGTTCTATTGGTGCTGTTTCAATGACAACTTCTTGTGTATAGCCACAGTGAATGTTTGGGCGTATACATGATTCATTGTTTTTATATTTTTATTCTCCTTGTAATCATTAGAATAAACTGTCCCCCATTAAAAACACTGTGTAAAGCCTTTCTGTTGTTTTTCTGTTTTTTTTTATTGCACAGAAACAGATTCTCGTCTGTCTTTGCTCACTTGCTTTGGCCTTGTCTTCTAAGCTAAATAATTGATGCCGCTCTGCTCTCATTGTGATGTATTTATGAATAGAGGCATCTTGGGGATGGTTGTGTATTCTCAGTATATTCTCAGTGCCTTTTCATAATCCTTCCTGGACTTATCTGTACATCCGCACCAAGGTCAAAATAAGCACATATTTTATAAGGACTGATTATTCCCACAAACCCTTTCCCACTCAGACTTCAGAAACAACCACCTTCATGGGGTAGAGTCAAAGCCTATAATTCTCGAGGGACCCATTTTTCAGAGTATTTATACATTTTGCGCCAAACATGGTACATTAACTACTGATTTATACCTGGCTCTGGCAAAAAAAAATGTGATTTCTTAATCAAGCCGTGGACAGGAAATGAACTCCAAGGTACTCGGTGGGAAATAAATGTCCTTTACTATAATACAATGAATTCAAAAATCAATCGAAATTCATTTTTTATAATCCAAACCTGTATTATGTTGTGCAAAGATTTACATATTTGGTGGAATCATCAATCTATATCAATTTTCCATAATGTTGGCTAGAGAATCAAAAAGGCCAAAAAGAAGTGCTAAAAGTAACTGGATGACAAGAGGCAAGTTTTCTCTTCAGCTGGAACTAGGCCAGCAACGTCAAAGCCCCTGGAAAGCTACTGTGAAGGATATCATCTCGCAGTTCTCAATGAATTCCTTCTGCACCATATGGAAGAAAATGGATCCAATTATGTAACGCAGAGAGTTATTTATACATTATTTAAATTATGCTGTGGCAGGTAGCTCTATTTAATGTTAAAACTCTGTGGCAGGTAGCGCTTCTTAATGTTGAAGGTGCACCACCACAGTCTGTAATAACCCATAAAGAAATAATTAATCAAATGATCAAATTCCAGACTATTGAAATGAATCTATTTGGACACACAGACACTCACATATGGTAAATACTTAAACTGTTGTGAAATGGCATATCTTCCTGAGAGTGTATGTCCCAGGGTGATTCCACTTAATGACCTGTGTGCCATAGTATCTACAGGTATTTGCTCCAACCCCACACCTCACCACCTGCTTTCACTAATTAGCTTACCTTCTGGACCGAAATGGCAAATTAATTAGTGAAATCTGGAGATGTAGCATGTGGTAGGAGCAGATACCTCTGGACACTGCAGCTCCCAGGACCTGTAGTTGAACAACCCTGATCTACCCCATATCACAGTTTTGAACACTACCTCCACCCTAGATAATATTCAACAAAGGCCAATGCACTTGACTGTATGCACCTTCTCAAAGTTTGTACTGTCAATCCAGGAGGAGTCAGAGTAGTGTCAGACTGGAATTAACATGAACAACTGTCTTGAATCCTTTAATTATTATTTTTTTTTTTGAGACAATATGGAATTGAATCTCTTGTCTGAGGAAACATCTGTCATTTTTGGGGCATATGCAGATAGTTGAGTGGTGGAATACGAATGACCTGTTGCTGTGGAAAAGCGTTCGGCATCAGAGATCATCCCTCTGCGATTTGCACAGTGTTAAAGTTCTGATATTACTTGCTATATGATTATAAACACTTTACTTGAAGTGGATTAGATGAATCTTTCATAATCAGCGCAAAATATTTGCCACAGCTCTTCTAATAAGTATACACAAAGCTTACACCTGGCATATTAGTTATCATCAACCATGTAGTGTGACTTGTTAGGCTTATAACTTATGGATACTGTGAGTCTGACTGACAGATGAGCGAAGTCCACCATTGAGTTCTGCATGGCATCTATAACCTAAGCCAACTCTACCTGTAGCTTTAAAATGGATATAATGTGTGACAACTAATGAAATGGCAGGATTCTGAGTGAGGTCCAAACACACAAACTGAAACTTTTCATATATTTCAGAGATAGAGAGGTCAGGGGTTGAGACAATATACAACACTATATGTGACACTATGATGACATTTAATCATATGTTACAGATCCTATAAAAACATAATATTGGTTGGTACATTTGTCAGTAAGTGAATAATTTAAAAAAATGTAACAATATTTTGTAGTATGAAGTATTATGTTATTAGTTGGTAATAGCCATTATGAATGCTTAATAACAATAGTGATATGTTATGTTATTCGTACCACTATATAAATGTAAACTATACATCATTCCCAAATTGAGCAAAGTGTATGTACAGCCCCTCTTCAGTCCAAGCCTATGCAGAAATTTAGAAAGAAGGCATTATAAATGAAACTGTTCCTGTATGTCCATATGTTTTGTGGTGAGGAGTGTCTCACAGAATGCATCCAATGTACACATTACAATAAGTGTCAATTTCCTACAAATGAAAAAACAAGTGTTATGAGTGAGTTTGGTTACAAGCTTTGCTACTAGCCTTACTGTTTCCAGCCGTATTGCTACATGCCTTGCTTCCAGTGAGAGCAATATGTCTGAGCAAGATGTAGTCTATTAGTAGAACTGGTAGGGGTGGGAGTCCCACCACTAAACTTTACATTTTACAAGGAATTAAGGATGCAAACTTTCATTCAACCCGCTGCACATCTCGCAGAGTTGGCCCCATTTCATGGTTTGGTGCTTAAAATAATGTGAGCCATGCAGTGTATCAGCTCCATATTCAGTCTCAAGTGGGACTTTTCTATACAGGCACTTGTCTTCTGATTATATTCCACGGTTCAGCTAGAAGGGCAGATTCTCCTGCTTAATGGCTCTGTCATGCAGCAGACGGTGCAGGGATAGGCTCAGGGTATCATTGTCCATGGGAATGAGGTATTCCTGGGGACAGAGTGGTCATTGATGGAGATTTTGTGTGCTGCTTCACAGTTTGACAGACAGCTGAGAGAGTTGACAAGGATCTGCTCTATTCTCTTTGTCATCCTTGGCTTTCTCACAGACCTGATGATTTGCTTACAACATTGAATAAATGATTTTCAATTTTTTTATGCAAAAATGTAATCTTTACCTTGATTAAATGGGGGATCGAATGGGATTTTTGAATTCATAAATTTAAGACATTAAGAACATATGAACATGTAATGAAAAGAAAAAGTTCAATCAGCCCAAATAGACTCACTGTTTACCTACCATCCAGCACTGTTTCAAGTGTAGGATTAAACACATCAAGGGTCCCTGTCTCAACAACTTTACCCAGCAATTTTTTTGTATTGACCAGGTTTTTGTTAAATTAGTTCAAGGTATTTCCTGTTTTGATATCAGGAAGTATTTTCTGCAATGGCAGATGCCAGGTGAGCTTGTAAGGTTGTGAAGTAGAGACACTTGCATTACTCCTCCTTGTATTACTCCTACATCAGCGAAAATTCTTCAGTATAATTCAATATATTGTTGGTGCATGTACTGCAAACATGTGTACGTTTCAGCCGCAGTGTTCCCTTTGCGTAGGCTAAGCAATCAGTGATCGACTCGTGGCGAGAAATGGCCCTCAACTTCAAGTAATTACCTCTTTCACCCTTCCACCTACCCATACAAAAAGTAATAGAAGCTCTGCAAAGAATGTAAATAAACAGAATGGAAATCAAGCGCAGCCAGGTTTAGCTCTGGTGAAACAGGGGCAGAATAATGAGCAAAATTATGTGCATTATGAACTGCACATACTGTAGCAGTAATTATTATTACTAGCATATTATTGTTATTACCAACACTTGTTCAAATTCAAAGCCAAAACATGGTGGCTCTGTTTGGCAATATGTGTTGTATATGTCTGCAGGTATGGTACTTATACAATATTTACATATTCTGCATTGATGGAGGCTTGACTTGGGCAGATAGTGTGGGGGTGGGGAGCATGCACAAAACAATAAAAGCATAATCAGCTTTGGCTTTTTTCCTGTGTTTACCCATGAATTATACATTCATATCATGCTTAGAGGCCTCACATTCTCCGCAGCAGACGGGGTAGTGACGAAAATATATATATATATTTTTTAATATTCTTCTTACTCGGTTATTTCGAACCCATGAATAAATGATAAACACTACTCTGCTCACAATGCAGACAGAAACCTCTCGAAGCAAGGGGGGGGATGAAAGTACATTTCTACAAGATAAACTTTGAAAAAATTTTTTAAAAAGATGAGAAAAAGCTTCATTCTCCCTCCCTCTGTTATTATGTTGTTGTTGGAAATGATCATAGTGTTGTTTTTCTGCCACCCGACCCCCCCGGTTCTGTAGGGTGTTGAGTGGGGTGGTGGCAGCGGAAAATTAATTGGAGTGGAGCATCGCCTCTCATGTGAACCCTTCTCTCTCAGAACGCCTGTCTGAGGGCCACACGCTCTACGTTGATTAATGAATAGCACCGTCTACCTTTCCTCCCGCAGAATCCTCTCCAACATGACTCTCACAGCCCTTCCTCTGCACTTTTTTCTCAATAACATCAAGGGCAAGGAACTCAGGGGAGGGTTTTTTTCTTCTTTTTTCCATTTTATGCGCTGCCAAGGTACTCCCATAACACTGTACATGCAATCACTTTGTTAAGCCAACAAGATACAGAGGGGGTCATTTCTCAATAAGCGTTGTGTTCTTTCTGGTGTTTGTGAGAAGAAAAGATGGATGTTAATTTCATGTTGTCTTAAGAGCTTTTGGTTTGCTGTAATTGAAAGTTAGCAAATGAGCACTCCGGTAAATTACTGTGTTAGGGATCAGGGGCAAAACCATAGGACATGACCATTTGACTCCACTCCTGGAGGGCTGCAGTGTCTGCAGGTGTTTGCTCCAAACGCACCACACCTCCTGATTTCACTAATTAATTTGATGCCTTGGTCCAAGGAGGTGAACTAATTAGTCAAATGATGTGGAAGTGTTCGGAGCAAACAACTGCGGCCCACTGTGGCCCCCCAGGACTGCTGGTGACTAGCCCTCTATTTGCTAATGGTGGACATAGTTGTAGAAGGGTGTTTTTTTAATTCTGAGTTTCAGTAGCTCAGGGTTTCTCTGTGTTTCTCTGTGTTTTTGTTACTCTTGCAGGTACATATTTTGACTTAATCCTGCAAACTAATATGAAAGTAAAACACTATTCTTTACTGTTACCAGGAGAGGGAGGGTCAACAACACACTTTCATATAGAATTCTAAACTTGCTGGATAAAAAGAATTGTATTGTTCTTAATATATACATACATTTTTTCCCTTTTTTCAGTGATCCAGTTCCACCTCCACCAACTTAAAAAATGTGCAAATAACAAAGAATCCCTTTTTCACGAGGGAGATTTTTTGGATGTGTTTTATGGATAGAATATTGTGTGGAGATTTCATTTTGCCTCATTCAGCAAATCTTTGCCCAGCACAGATATAAATTATTACAAATATAAACCAGACTCAGCACAGTCACAAGATTTCTCAAACAGCAAAGGATTTCAAGAATGAATGGAAAATGGAATTCGATGAAGTCAACAGGGCTACATGGAAAATAGAGAAATAAACAAAATAAAAGATCTACTTGCTTAAAACAGGATTTTTATCTTATTTTATTAATTAAAAGAAACATATAGGGATGTTTTTTATGCCTTATTTCTTGTATGACACATTCAGAACTAAACTGTAAATACAGAGGCAGAAAAAACTGTAGTATGAACCTATTGTTGGCACCTCATTTGAAAATGCTGTTCCTTTGTGTTCATAAGCTCAGTGGTCCAGGTTTGTGCCAATGGCTACTATGGCCCGCAACACTGGCCAGTTATTAGATTATACACCTGTTTGTGTTACTTATTTTTCGCTTACATAACTGCATTTGTATTTTCCAGCTAATCAATTGTGGTTATCTTTGAGGGACATTACTGTGTATTGATTTGTACTGATATGTTTGTTACTTGACCATTTAATGTGTTGATAAATGAATCCATAGATTCCCATTTCTGATATCTGGGAATATTCTTTGCTCTAAACTTGCACTTTGATAGGTCTTCACATTCATTTGGGATAAGAGCATTTGCTAGATATCTGTATTGTAACACAAAATAACTGTGCTGTAGTGTGGCACGAGAAGTGATGAGTTGAGTTGGACAGGATGCTCCTGTCTCGTCACTCTTTTGTGACCCCTGCTGGACAACCGAGCTTCCTACAGTGTGCCAGCACATGTTTGCCTGCAGAAAGCTGCTCGTCCACTTCTTCTCAATGAAAGCTTGTGTAAACATCATATGTCTGGGAAGAAAGAGCATGCTTATCTGCATGCGATCATAGGAAAAAACAACAGATGAATAATGAATAAGAAAACACATATCATACATGTGATCTTCATCTCACTTCATGTAAGATACACTTCAGACGAAGCTCTTTAATATTCTTTGGGGAATGACGAGACTTGTCCCAAACTGGCTGGAGTCTCCCTCGGTTTTTGTATGCAAATTAATGGTGTAAATACATCGGGTATGTACTCAGCTAATCTTGCACAAACAAAAACTCCTCAGATTGTTTGTGCTTGGCACACTGAGACTGGAGGCACCTGTGCTGATGCCTGGAGAGCTACGGCAGCTGTTTTGAGACCTTAATTATTTGTTAAATATTAATAATTTTTTAGGAAAGAAAAACACATTGGTATTTATGTTGAAGGGTCTTAAGAGTCCATTTTGAAAAAAAAAATTGCACTGAAACACATCCAGCGGAGACCTTGCAGTCATCTTGGATCATATCATATGAACTCTTTCAGAGTTAAATTAACATGGAACAAATCAGTACATATACATTCACAAACTATCATTGATAGATAATTTACATAAGTTTGATAAGAACAAATATTTCAGCCTGTCTAGGCCTGTCATTTTGTCATTTTACATCCTGCACTGTTGTAGTCCCTGTCTTGAACTCAGCTGTCACAAGCATGTCCACTACTAAAAGTTCAGCCACTCTATGCATTTAAAACTTTGTTCGAAGATGCAACATTTCCCTTAAGCTATTTTCATTCTATGTTCCCTTATTCTGCTGACAGAATTCAACCTGAAACAACTTTTAGTAATTAACTACAAAAAACTGTTTTAAAATTTAATCAAACAGCCCCAAAGTTTAGCTGAGACTCAAGAAAATATAACTTTTATTAAGCTCATTTTAACTTAATGTTTTGTTTATTTTGTATACTTTTTTCTTCATGACCTGATAATTATTATTGGCCATTGTATTGATGAAAATAACATCAAACTGGAGGCTGATGCTGACCTCATTACACATACCTCAGTAAGCCTGGATGATGAGCCTCGTGCTGCTTTAAAGAGCTCCTGAGATTCATTATCTAAGGTAGAGAATGTGTTGTCCCAATCCCATCACGTGCCTGGCTTAGAGTTAAAGAGCCTGGATATTTATTTTGATTTGTAGTTCAGGCTTACTTATCTGTGTCTGGTCATCTTACATCAGTTTGTCACTGGGATCAGATGAATTTCACACCTCTGAAAGGAATACAAGCCTATTAAACTTCTAAAAGTCTGTTAACTGGAGAATTAATATAGCTGTTCATTTATTTACTCGTGTTTTCATTCAGCCTTGCTCAGTGATGGCTAAAGACTGGTTTTGGCTCTGTAGTTCGACTGAATGTTGTCATGACGCTTTGAAAATAGTTGATGAGACATAATTCAAGCAGACACTTATTTCTTGTTTACCACACAGAGATGCTCTTTGATTTCAGTGACAGAAGAATTTATTTATTTAATGGATAAACACTGAAAATACAGAATTTTCATTTCACTGATATTTATGAGTGGCAAATGGCCTAGAAGCTACATGGAACACTACCCTCATTGCAACCATTAGCAAAAGTATAAAAAAACAGTTCACTGCTGGTTACTCAGGGTTATTCATTTACATTTTTATTTTTTACAAATGATGGGCATTAATACAATATTAGATAAATTAGACTCATTACAGAATGACTGTACAATTACTTTCTATTATATATGGATGCATATTAAACATTTGCAAGAATAAAATTAATTGGAGCTATCACTTCATTTGACGGAGAAAATATTAGCATGAGCTTGTGTGTGTGCATGTGTGTGTGTGTGTGTGTGTGTGTGTGTGTGTGTGTGTGTGTGTGTGTGTGTGTGTGTGTGTGTGTGTGTGTGTGTGTGCGTGTGTACGTGTGTGTGCATGCATGCATGTGTGGCTTGCACATGTGGATGGTCTCCAAGTTCCATACATTCCTTGCACTCATTTATTAAACCTAAATTCCATTTCAATTAATGTGATTATGTTTTGTTTAAACATTTCTAAAAGACAAAAGCCCAGTTATGCAATTTCAATTAAACTGTAGCTTAGTGAAGTAGAACTGAATTCTATTAACTTTATCTTAATTGCCTCCCTATGCCTGTTTAACCTTGTGTGGCTTCTCAAAGCGAGGGCACCAGAGTGTTAAGGTGTCAATGCCATAAATTAATATCAGGTTGTGTGGGCTTTTCAGCCAGGTGACATTACTAAGATTATTTTAAAACATACCTTTACGTACAAATGAAATTTATTGTTCAGTTCTGCTCTGTAAGGACAAGTTTATGTCTTGTCCTAACTTCAAGGTCAAGTTTATAAATAAGTAACCATTTTAAAGTTTTTGACATATCGCACACTGTTTTCAAAGCTTTATATAGAAAAGTAGGTATTGATTTTTCAACTGCATGAATCAGCAGAAGTCAGTGCCCTTCTCATTCCTGTCTTGTCTGGCTGTTCAACCCTTCGACCTTTTGAGAACCTCTGTATTGGCAGGCTTTCTGTCTCTTTCTCCATGCTAACATCCTCTGTGGGTCGTTGGGATGTTTTTTGCTGAACACATCAAGAGTTGGAATTAGGGGTGAGGTTTCATTGATTCACAAATGGGAGGATAAAACATGTAATTCTATTGTGACTCAATTATTTGGACCAATGATTGTGAAGGCATGTTTGATGACAGCTTTGTGCATCTTCATTTGAACTATCACCATTAAAGAGGGTAGCTCTGTACAGTAAGCTGGACCTATTACTGCATAGTTATATAATAGTTACATACAACTAATTTTGTACAACTACAATTGAGGGGACATGAGACTCAAGTCAACGTGTCTCACATGTCTTTTGAAAAATGACAATAGCCCTTTTATACATTAGTTAGTGTCATTATATGACATGAAGAATAATTTAGAATGCAGTTGACTCTAGTTTCATATCACCTAAATTGGTACTTGTTGGTTTGTTGGCAATACTATTTTTGATATAATTAAACAGTTAAAAAGTGCAGTTTAATGTAAAGAGTAATCCTAAGAGGGGAGGACCTGTTCAGAGCAGGTTTTCCTTTATGATCAAATCACATTTCAATCATGTCTGTACACCATACCATATGTGACCCATGACCACATGTCACATTTATGTCCCATGTAATCAAATGTATTGGCTTGCGGCTCACCTCTGAAGTAATCACAATATTTTTTCTGTATTGTGAGGTGATATTCACACACCTGGTGAACGAGACAGGGGCCGCACGGCGAGTGCTTGACTCAGGGGGACCCTTGTCTACTTCAAGTACAGACTGTTCCCGCTGTCAAAGACAGGAATATTGTTTTGTTTATGGTTTCCTCCTGTGTGAATCACCTGGGGGTGAGGGTGGGGGTGGGGGGGTGTGTGGAGTGGGGGTGGTCTCTCTGGCATTAGTTGTCCACAGCCAAGAGTCTTATCTGGCACAATAAATCATATTGTTATTATTATTTTTTCCCCTCATACTATGTCATAGGTAGACATATTGTATCGTGGAGCAAATATGAATTTTAAAGTGAAATGTAAAGATACTCAATATTGGTGCTGTCATTGTAAATGTTCCTGATACATATATGTATATGTACACACACATACACACACACACACACACACACACACACACAAACACAGTCACAAGATGTATTATTCATTTGCTTTCTGGCATCTTCTTTCCACCTGAATAAACATGATACCAGTCTCATTTATAACAAACTATATCCGGATGAAAATAAATTCAGGATGGACCTGACAAACATGGACATCCGGTCTATTTGCAGCTCTCGCCATCCCCTTCATTCATAAGTTTGTCCTTCAATTACTGTTTCCATTTCGTCTGTTTCATCAGCTGTGGAGCTTTTTGTACCATTGAAATGTCCCTTGTTTTGAATAAAAGCAAATTAATTTGCTGATTTTCCATATCATGGTAGACACACATGTTGTGCAGAGGACAGAAGAGCATATTTACTTTTTTATAATTGATTTATTATAATCAAGGTAAGTAATTGGGGAGTGACAGAGGCAAAGGGGTGGGTTTAGAGGTGGAGAGCTGAGAGTCTGTAAGTTTTAATCACCTGTAAGTCAATAAAACAGCAATTAAACTGATTTCATCCTATTTTTTAAACATCTGACAGTTTCCACTCCATATTAGCTTGAGGCAAGAGCTGAGGTGTAATTTACAATGCTGAACAAAAAAATTTACAATGTAATGCAAGTACTCATTACAGTACTTTGCAATGTTTACCTCAGTAAAACCGAGGGTGAAAAGCATATATAATATTAAATTTGGCCTTCATGTAACATTTATCTGCATGTATAAGTGTGTTCACCTGATTCTGGAGAATGCAAGACAAGAAACCAAGTATCTGATTATTTCCATGTCTTGTGTCAAAATTATAATGAAATCAAATGTTGAAACTGATGCACTGGAATTGAATAGGATGGAATGGGCTTAGCATATGTCCATGTGCAAGACACTGGTATGAGGTAACAATATGGTGCACACCAGTGTTTACACACCATAATTTACATCCCTTAGCAATGGCATCTGTTTCAGGTTTGCTTTTGGAAATTGTTTGTATTCTTGCTCTTGAGTCCTACCACAGTTCTGTATAAACTCTTTTGCTGCAATGTCTGTCCTTCCTGCCCAGGGGACTCTCGTGGCATTGAGGTATAACGAATCAATCACAGATCTACTTATTGAGTGCTTCACCACAGTACTGATGCATGCACACAGCTAAGATTTAGATTCTTGCAGGGAAAGGTATGTTTCTTTAAATGTGAATGCAGAGGTATGGAAAATGTCTTCAAAATAAATAAAACTTTAAATTCATTTAAAAAATGTGCAATTCATTAAAATCTAATTTAGAGACAGAAGTAGGTTTATTGTGGCAAATCTATAAAACCCTCTCTCACTTTCCCAATCTTTCCCAGTGAAACTTCATTAGCATTATGAAAGATGCAGGCTAATGAGCTATGCTGTTTTGATGTCATTTACCCCCTCCCCGAAACAGATGAGACTCCGGTTGGATGGCCATACATTTGTGAGAAGACATTCTTCTCAACCATGCACCAATGGTTTATGAAAAATGATTTCTAAAATTATTTATAGATGGTGCCATCCTGGGAATACCAACCAACTGTGGTGATTCTGTGTCTTAAAGTGATACATGCTATTTATGCTTAAAAAATGAAAAAAAAAGGAAATTAAACATATAACATACAGGTGTTCCTTGAACAACTGAATATAAAACTAAAACACAACTATAAGGATGAACTGTTACTCTGTCCCTGGCCTATTTTATTTCTGTAACTCAAAAGAGAAAGAGGTTTTTAAATGCATTTGCATTTTAATAAAACAACAGAATGTGTAAAGCACTGGTCAGTGGTCTTGGGGGGGAAAAGGAGAACCAAGAAATGTTGAAACATTAAATGCAATATAAGTTATGATCAACACAAAGCACTTTTGACTGTTTTGAATGCAGAACCCAACTCACTGGAGGTTTACAGGAAGAATCAAATGATACACATACAAATGCATTTCTCTTTTGCTGGATCTGGAGGACAACTCAAGGTCAGAGTGTTGGATTGACTGTATAATCAGCAGAACAGGTGTTTAAAATCGATCCCAATGGGATCCTGGGAGCAGCAAGGTATTTAAAGCCAATCCACAAACATGATTGCAAGATATGGTCCAAAGTACAGGACAGTGTAAATCCAAACACTGTGCCTCCCCAAGAACTGCCATCTGAAAGGAATACAAAGGAGAAAATATTTATTACTTATTGTTATAACTGAAGCTGGCTCTCCATGAATTAAAATGGTGATGATAAAATTGATTCATCCTGTAAGATGTGTAAAACAAAGGTTTAGACATTATAGACCATATTAAAATGATTATATGCATTAGGAAATATGTATTAAATATGATAATTTTAAGTATTTAACTGTGATTTGATAGTTTGAAATTGCATAACACTGGTCAAACATTTTGGAAAAAAATTGGTTCATGACATGTACCTAGATCAATGGTTTTCATATTTTCTAGTAACCTATAATATTTACAAAATGTTACTTTTGAACAAAATGCATGGGCAAAAAAACTTCGGCCCTTCATTCAAAAACACGATTGACGATTTTCATCCAATGTCATTTTAGAATACAAAAATATCTTGAAACGAGATTCCAGCATTGCTATTAGAATTTATAGTGCAGCATTGCACTGCTCGTGAACTGCTGAGTTATTTTGTGGATTGTCAACTTGTTTTTGTAATTATCTTGTCCCATATTTTTGGTCAACATTTTTCAACTTCACAATGGAATTGTTTATGCATCCTGCATTGGATGTCTTTAATTCCTTATATAGGCTTCAGAAGATTTTGTGAGCCCAATGACAAGATTAAGATGTGGATTAGGGGATGCATAGGTCATGCATCGCCATGGCGCGCAACAAATAGGAAAGGTCAAAGGAAGGACACAAGCAGAATGAACATTTGCATTGCATGCTGGTCCATCTGAAAACTGCTGTGGAGAATAATTTGGCTGAGCAGCAAGGGTAATTCAGACACAAGTCTATGGGGCAGTTTGCCAGCTCCACCCCCCCTCCCCAATTTAGAATGACAGAGTTAGGGGTCGAAAGGTGGATTTTAGGAAATTGTGCCATGTGCAATGACTTTAAGGGGTCCTTTGGCAGTCGAGGGTATCTCCTCTGTTCCTTTGTAATGTAATTCATGTGAAGTTTGCAACTCTAAATAAAAACAGACAACACCAATTTGCTTGAGTAGTTCTGGCATACCTGAATGTATGTTAGTCTTTAAAACAGATTGATTTAAACACACAAGCTTGGATCTAATTTATGATGAATTATGAATGGCATGTTGAAGGATGTGGTGCTTTTGGTGAAATGAGCATTTTTGTTCTTACTGAGAGTCATGAGAGGTCATAAACTGCAGATTATTATATTTATATAAACAGATGTTTTACAGCATCTCATGAGTTGGTTGAATCATTTCAAGATTTCACTCCAGGGCAACAATTACAAACAATTGCAGCGGATGCAAACATGCACGAGTGGCTGTCAGTCATAATAAAAGGCCGACGTGGAGCTCTGTGTCAGGTTGTTTAAGATTTCTAGGGACACTAAAGATAATCAGGCCTATCCCTTGGGAAGCTGCGTCTGGACCTCGAGCACAAGAGGAATGAGGGGCATTAGAGTCTGTCGAAAAAGGCATTTGTGGGGTGTGGATCTGGTGAAAACAGAATATAACTCAAAGTCAAGGCAGAGGCATTAGACTGGAGCGAGAGGAACCCGTGGTTTGCGGTGGAAGAGATGAGCTTCAGCGCTCCCTCGCAGTGGCAGCGGCAGCGGCAGCGGCGGCAGCTGCGCACATGGTAATAAATTACATAAACGATGGCCTCGGATAGGATAGACTGCGGGCGGAGGCACATTAGCTGCTTTATGATAAACACCTGTTTGTTTTTGTGCAGATGGAGTAGGCCGAACCGGCTAGGTGTGCCACTTTAGGAGATGTCATTAGTCCTCTCACAACACACCAATCAACCCAGTGGACTACACTAGACTGCAGCGGAGTTGAATCAGCCAATGGGAGGACGACAGTACTCTAGTTAGTATTTGCGGTAATAAAAGGCAGTAAAACAGATAATTCATACCCTTCACATTCCAAGAGCAACATGTTATTTATTTATATGGTAGGATAACGTCTCTCCTGGTTCTGAAGGGTGCACTCCCATGGCTAAATGTGCATGCAAAAAAAAAAAAAAGAAAAAAATGCTTATATACTTATTTCGGGCATGGTATATACTAGTACAATCTTAATTAAAAAAGGACTTAGAACTGGGTTCAAAATTATGGGAATACAATTAAAATGAACCTGAAACTTTTGTATTAAGTATTAGATTTTTTATCAATTCCTTCACCTCATACATGGAAAGTTTTATTTTATTAGGAAAACCTTTTTTTTTCTTTCTTTTTTTAACATGCGTTTAAAAACGTAGATTTTTTTTAATAAGTCAAGAATTCATTTTACATCCATGGCCCAGTTGTTCAAAAGTAATCAGATCAGACTGATCGGATTGGATAAAATCTTGAAAATGGGTTGTTCAAAAGAAAAAAAAGGATTCTGAAGTCGGATAAGATCACATAATCCAGTCTTGGCTTGGATCTGGATCAAGCCTTCAGTGTGTGTTGTTCAAAACTTTTTTGTTGGATTGGGATACCCTTGATCCAAAAAATCTGGATTATCCTGATCCCAGCAGAAGGGTGGATTCAGGGTGAATTTCAGGAACAAAATGTAATAAAACTTTAAAATTGGTGAAATAATATAACATTTGTATCATGTAGTATGTATACATTCACTTATATTTTGCACTTGATTTGTTTAACTGTTACAGTGATAATGTAGATATTAGGCTTTTACTCCTCATTCAGTCCTCATCGTAAAGTAATGCTGGAGTTTGATCTGGGTCTTCAGCAGACTCAGGTGCATCATAAAAGTCATCACAGAGAGGGACATTGCGCCTGGTGGCGATGCTGTGCAGGGAAATACAGTCAGATGATGGGTCTGACTGTTTAAAAGTAATTGACAATGGAAGGGGATGTTTGCATTGTTTTATTGAGCTGTTTTCTCTCTGTTCAAATTATAAGAGAGAGCCTGTTGTTCTTTGCATAGCTAGTAGCCTACATTGTGATATGTAGTCCCATTTAGAGCACTGGTAATCCGGTGCTCTAAATTTTATAATCTTAAAAAGTTTGTATCGGGGTCAGGGTGATCCAATCCAATGTTGCTTTGAAAAACCAGCACTAAAGTAAGATGGATTACCTGATCCTGGATAGAAAAACATGGGATTTTCAAATATGGATCAGTCTGATCCAGATGAAACTTTTTGAACAACTGGGCCCATGTTCTCATGTTTAGAGAGCTGGAAATCCACTGAATCTCAAATGGGAGCTTTTATCCCCAAGATGCCCAATGGAAGAAGCTTTCTTTCCTCAAGTCATATGGTGGAAACGATTATTATCGTTTCCACCATAATAAATAGTGGGGTTATTCTAACAATGTCAGACATATTCTGGACAGTCATAATGTATTCATATTAATATTTCCCTTGCAAAAACAACTGGCTGCATCTTAGGGTCCTGCCTGAGGGACAGGACAGAAAAGCTACAGCACCGTCTCCCTGAGTCGGCCATTCACAGTGCCTTTTGGTCACAATAAGTTTAGTCTTATTTGGCAAGTGAGCTGCACCCAGACAGGCCATGTGGCTTCTATAACACTTAAAATACCAATCATGACATTAAATACCTAAATGAATGCACACATTCATTCTTGGGTAAAAGTTGACATTTTGGGTAAAAGCTGACAAAGTTGTACTTAGTTGTGTAGAAATCACAATTAGAATGGCTGCACAGTTTCAATGCAAATACTCAGAGCATACAAATTTAACTATACCTGTTATCTGTTAGTACTGTCAAACCAACATTTTTAAGTTGCTTGCTCAGCATGATGGAAGACACACCCTGGCATGAAAGAAAAGAGACAACATTTTTAACAGCACATTGTTGCAGCAGATATTAATTTGATAATGAACAAGATGGAAATTGATGCAACTGGCCTGACACAATAGAAGGATACATAAAGAGAATGAAATGAGATAAATCTCATGCAATGTCACGCTTAATTAAGCAGGTTTTTATGATATTCATAATTGGAGGCTCTCAAGCATTTATAACATGCAATTAGATGTGTTTACAGAAATCATTTGGAAACAGTTGATTTGATATTGACAGCTTTCCTGCTTTGAAATGTTTACATTCAATGAGACACATTTCAGATGTTATTGAATCATTTCATTAGGGTTTGAACTGATTGTGTTGCTAACATGGAGTTCATAACAGTTTTGTAAATCAAGTGAAGATGTAGTCTGTTTATGTTATGATCAAAAAAGCCAAGTAAATAGCACAGAGGAAATGCATCAGTGCATTTGGTTTTAACTGAATACACCTCTCTCTGATACACACCTCTCAGATCAATCCACAGAAAACATCTTTGGAGTATATCACAGAGTATATTAGAGTATATTATCAGTACACATCCAGCATACATTTCATCCCTTTAGGACTCGTGTAAGTGCAGCCAAAGTTGAATTAACACCGGCCATTTTAATGTGCAAAATTCAAAGTGTTCATTGATTTATAAATCAATATATAATCTCCCAATCCTACACTCAAAAGCCAAAGTCCTTGTGAGTCCTAGAGTCATAGTACATGTTAGATCTTCAAAAGGGAAGGAATGTTAACTCTTAGGAAGCCATCTGGCAGAACTGACAATGCAAACAATAATGGTCACACAAGACACAACACCATATTCTTATGCTAAATCCTTACACTTATCATTTAAAAATTCTTAAAAAGGAGACAAGGGATTATTGTAACAGTTTTCACTTTTGCATAAATTACTCTGCTCTTATTTTTGCTACTCCGTTCAAAATTTGAGACAAAGTACCCACTTCAAAGTTAAATTATCTCAATACCTCAAATTAATCTCAAATACACCAAATTAAATGGTACATTCTACCTCACACCAACAGATAGTTGTAACAATACCTGGGGTTAAATTCAACAAGTAACTAAAAGAACAGAAACTCAGAAAAGACAATGTAACCTTATAATACTAAAATGCACCCAGGCTGTGTTGGTGTGCACTCACGCATATGTATGTACCTCATTTTGAACATTTTCACAATTTACTTCTTTTCAGTCTTCCTAATAGTTATAATAAATTGAATCATCGCACTGACTCTCTTATGCCGATCATTTGCCTACCATTTGCTTACCTGATGAGGAAGGTAATCATAATCAAACTTTTGAAAATCCTGGTACAACGTTCCCTGAACCTGTCATCCATGTTATAGCAGTTATAACATGTTTTTGCATGATGACTTGAAATTCATGTTCATGAAATGCATTAAATACAAGCTGAAAGACTGCTGTTTAATACGTTTTATAATTCCAGCTAAATCACAAACATCACAAGTCAAAAATAGATGTGGTCAAAAAGAGCAACTTTCTTACCTCAAATCAGTTTTTTGACTATAAACTGACAGAGTTGCTCACAGGGGCATGCCACTTTACACGTGAGCTCAGGTAGGAAGTGTTAAAGTTCCTTGTGTCACATTCATCCCTGTGTTACAGTCTCCCCTAGTGAAGAAAAAGTAAAAGTGAAAGTGTGTAGGTTAACAAAAGCTGAAAAACATGCAACACAGTATTATTTAAGAAAGCACCTGGGATACAATATTTTAAAACCTTTGAATTATATATAGAGAACATACCATTGCAAAAAACATATGAAATTACTACACTGTTATAAAAAAGAATCACATTGACAGTTGATCTGCAATTAAATATTCATGACACCAAACCTGTTATGAGAATAGTTTTGTTTTATGATACCAGGAGTTGTTTCTTTTTTCCAGCCAACACTCATATTTAAAAAAAAATAACAAAAAAAAAACAAACCAACTAGAAATGTTTGAGACCACCCAATGGCTCATACAACCAGAGCAGAAAACTTCTTGAGAACAAGTTCCTCTCTTCATCCAATGAATATATTAAGAATATGGCAGGAAACCCTGAGGGTAAACTTAATTGTATATGGTTTGTAAATTTACGCAGCAACTCTCGTCTGCTAGCTTCTCTCTGTAGATTGCACTTCCTCTCTGTCACATCGTCCATGGCCCAAAGCCAGCTGACGTTGAATTATTAAAGAATTCCTGGGGATACGCAATGCTGAGATTGATTGCCATGTCCATAGGCAAAGTAAAAATGAAAGCTGGCTTGGAAATATAGACTCTCATGCTTAAAAAGCAGCTTGGGGGGCATGAGGGGGATGTAGTGTCTTGAAAGCAGCCTTGATTCCAGTGTTTTAGATAGGAATACGCCTTTCATATTCTTTGAACAAGACAACCAAATGAACACTTACTGCTTGTCAGTGTCATTCAAACTCCAGATGCTCTCGAAGAGCCCTGTCTTGGAAGTAAGAACCCGGGTGGGAGAGCAACCTGAGGATAACATATTTGCATAGCAACTTACTCACGATTCATATAAAGCTATTCAAGGAATATATATTTGTATTGTCAATCAGTTAAAAAAAAGCCTATTCATTTTTCTATCCAACTCTACAGTCAGACTTATATGTTTATATAGGTATTACTTTTACCAAGATTCTCTATATTGCCATTGAATTACAGAGACTTCTCATCTTGAAGTATTTCATAATGCTTTATGTTCTAAACAAGAGCATCCACCTACTCACATATATAAATATCTCCTATCACTCAGACATTTCTCCATATTTTATTCTCCATAATTATGATTTAATTAGGACTGACACTCTAAATTACAGTATATCCTTCTGTTACTTAAAATAATGTTGTCATTTACATGCATGTATGATTCAAAGTTTGATTTTCTTTCTTTTTTCTGTTCTGGGTTTTGAAAATGGAAAACATTGACCAGTCTGGGATAACATCAAATCATGAAACCTGGTTCACACTACTTCATGGACACTCTCTGGCTTAGGACTGTCCTGTTTCAACCTTTAGTCCTACCCCAGGACCTCCAGCAACCTTGAAAAACTGAAAATCCTGTCACTGAATCAACCTCATTTTGAAATAAATGACTGTTTGAACTATCGGTCATTTATTTACTTATGCCTTACAGCAAGCCTTCTCCACTCAGGAATGATTTCTTTGCCACTGTCATCAGATGGTTTGTATTAGAGCAGGTTTGGGTCGGGATGTACTGCAAAGCATACTGTGACAAATGTTTCACTAAAATGCATTATACATATAATTTGATAGGAGCAAAGCCTGCTAAAGATAATTAATTCAGATCAGTTGTTACATCTGTCTTTGGCAGCATGGGACATTGGGACCACATACCACAGCAGATGCTACACAGAATGCACTGTGCTTTTCTCTGCTGGGTGATTTTCTCCTCCATACTCGGCTCAGTTATGGCTCTTTGCAGAGCATTTGTAATAGTTTTTTATCGCCTTCTGTTTGCAATTTCTACAGAATTTTGGAAAGTGAGCAGCTGACTAAAGACAAGCTGCCATGTTATTGCCACTTTGTTAAACCACAGCTCTTTAAGAAAAATATGATAAGACCAATTCCAGTTTGCAGGCTTGTAGCACTGCAGCCCAAGAAATATCTGAAAGTGAAAATTTTTCCCAAACATTATTTTTCTAATCTCTTCTGCACTCTGCCAGTTTACTTCAATATTCTGGTAAATAGTGTTATCATTGAGCATGTCCACAAGTGATTCTGAATTGGGATTTGGCAGTTAGCAGCAGTAGCACAGTGTTCTTGAAAACTGTGCCCTTTGAGCTATAAATTTATGATCAAATTTACATTCTTCAGTGGCTCAGGGGTTCTGAGTACTTTGGCAGTTTTAAATGTTTTTATGGCATAGAAGCAAACCAAAAAAGATACATGAACCGAGCATTTAAAATGAGGCCTGAAAGATGCATACACATCTAAGGCATCCAAGATAAAGTAAACACATAAAAATGCATTATGAAATAGTATTTAAAAAGAAACAAAAAAAGCTTGCTTGTGTGTTTGTGTGTCTGTATGTATAAAATCACTCAGACATTTTTCTTCCTAACACTCAAGCATATGACATATATGTAGCTACTAACAGGTAACTCTCCATTTTGTCCTCATGACCAATCATAGCTGTAAAAACATGAATGGAATAGCTCCATCTATGCCAAAAGTTAGAGTGTGAAAAAGAAATGGAGAGATAGAGCCGGAGAAAGAAAGACACGTTTGTCGACACAGAACAGTCGCACTGACCTCAGTCCTGCTTAAGAATGTAATATTTCACTGTGGGCCCCTCTAGCCCAGAATAATGCATCCCGTTCACACATCCGTCTCTGGAAAAAAAATCCCTAATGGAAAAGAAAAGGAATGGCAACATTCCCATGTTTGCCCCGCTCTCTGCCTGGTTATTACCTGTGGGCAGTTACTCCAGGAGCAGGCAGAACGAGATGGGACATTGGGGGTGTGGGTTTTCCATTAGATGATCTGTCAGGTCTTCTCAGAGTCTGAGCTATCAAATACAAGCAGTTCTGGTGGCCTCCAGAAACTGAGAAATTCGTAGTGAGCCACCTCTCCCTGTTCCCTGTTCTGATGGGGGTTCAGAGCTTCATAAAGAAAGGCATGAAGTACATGAGCTGTTTAGGTTACCTCCAATGGCTACTTTATAAATTATTCATATTTGAATTTAGTGTTTTTCAAGACACTAGAGACTGACACTAATATTTATGGCAATTGTACCAATGACTTACTGATGAGCTGAGTGCCAGATCTCCCAGTGTTTAATGCAGGAGTTCCAAAATCAATGTTCTGTCCACCTCGAGTGGTAAAAACTTTTCACAAAGATCCATCTGACGTAGCGTTCTCATGCTGCAAAATATTTTTAGGAGTCTGAATAATTTGTTGTATATTACAAACATGCAACTAAGAGCTATATTAATAGTTTAGTAAGTGATTTAATAAGTCGGACCAAAAATACAGCATATAATCATAAGTTATAGATTGTCTTATTTCCGAGAGTTGTCACACAACAAAATTTCTCTGATTTGCCTGTCTAGTGTTTCCTCCATATCCGGGCCCATGTCAGGCCCTCTCCAGCAGCATGATGGTAGATGCACTGTGAGTTAATGAGGCTTCCAGCCACAACAAACACAACTCCTCTCCTGCCTTTCTGTGCTGATTTATCGATCTGTGGCGCGACGCGTCCAAATTAGTAGTGGTGCCGTTTGCCATGTGACAGGGGAAAAGTTCTGACCATTCACCATGATCCGATCCGATCTGACCAAAGGAAAGCAGCACACCTCATTACCTTGGTATGGGCCCAAGCCTTTAAGAACAGGATGTGTCCAAAGTATGGATTGTGTTTTGTTTTTTTTTTTTTTTTTGTTGTGGAGGCGTTCTGTGCTGGATCACAATGCCTCCTCTAGGCCTCAATCCTCCACAAAGCATGGCTGAGGACCAAAGGCTGTAATGCAGTTTGCTTGCAAATCTATGTGGAGGGCTAGTTAAGGACAATTCTGCAGTACCCTGAATTACTGACAGTTTCACCTGGCATGCTCCCTACTAAAAAGGGAAAGTAAAGCAAACACACATCATACAGTCACACACCCACACACACACACAGACTCATATGCATATACACATCAAAAAAGCATGAACACATGGATCTTAGCATATATATATTCAAATATATCCATCATAACAAAAAAAAGCAACTTCCACTTTTCAGTTTGTTATATGAATAGACAGCTTAAGTCATCAGCTTTGCAGTGTCAATATATCACATCTCTATGAGTAATATGTTTTTATTAAAATCACAAATCCACCACAATTTGTCTAACAAAGTATAATAAAAGTTTCTCATTTCATGCAATATTGTCTTTGTGGGGACACAAAGTTACTTGTTCATGACATTGACAATATCTCACGTCTAATACAATTTGTGGTGGTTAATCATTTAGAGAACATAATAAGAATACGCACACCCGATTTAATTAAAATAAATGAAAACACAAAGAAAAATGTGCAAGTATGTTTCCCTCGCAGAAGTTATTTCACTTCACAAAACTGATTAGCTTTACTTGTTAGTATTGATTATTTATTTATTTATTTAATTCTGGTAGTACACTGTACTCCTCCCGCAAACTAAAATCCACACAGTCAGTGGTCAGACACTCAGCTTTTTCCCTCATTCATACACGAGTCTACATTAACAGACTAAAATCAGGTCACAATGTTCAAAAGACAGTGTATCAAACTGAACAATTGAAACTGATAATTTCAAAAGTATGTGGCATCCAATTCACACAAGTATAATGCAACAGTCATGTAACTGCCAAATTGTTGTAAAATGAACTTTACCCCGACACAGAGATCACACAAACCTGGATATTCAGATAACCCATGCACAGATGGCTCAATGATTTAAAACAATTGCAGGCTTTTTTTCATTGTGCCATGACTTTGGGCTGTAAAGATATAGCTGTAACAGTGGAAGTATCTGTTCAATAGGATCTATCTGAACCTATGGCTCAGCAGGCACAGCTTTCCAGTCACTGACACCAGTCTGCAGAGGTGTGGAGGGAGACAGTCATGAACGGACAACGGAGTGCGGATCATGAATGACAGGGACAGATTAGATGTGTCAGAGGGGACTGATGGACTTCCTGAAAGGTACCTGTCCCGGGACCTGGTTGCCGTGGTGACACGCATCCCCTCCTCCCTACTACCCGACCTTAGGCACCCCTGTCTTGGATCTGGCTTGTCCCGCTAACAGGACTTGACTGTAAGGGCTCTGTGTGAACGAGGGGGCTGAGCTTTCCTCTGCATCCTGTCCTGTCCCTGGAGCAGCCTGCACTGTTTAGGTGCTATATAAATGCAAATGCAGAAACCCTGCACTGTTGCTCCTCCGTTTGATGTTCAGCCAGGAGGCAAGGAGGTTGGAAAGCTCCCCCCCCCACTCCTTCTGGAGCGTATAGGAAAATAACCTTTTAATTGTGTGGAGGAGGTAAAGAATGCTTGAGCCTGGAGCTTGAACCTCGTCCCACTGACAGGGGTCTTCCATTAAAGCAGTTCAACGCTAACAAATTGCCGCAAAACGTCCCACGGTGGCGCTGAGAATCCATCAAAGTGAAAAGGTGCTTTTCTCTCTACACAATCCTCAGGAAGGAGGGGCGGAAAGGTGGGGGAAACATGTTTGCTAAGGATGCGACAAGCATCACAGGAAGGGGAGGCTTGTGTGTTTTAAAAATGTTTGAGCTGCAGAGCTCCCACCTCACGTGTCTTGGTCTGCTTCTGACCATTTTTGTTTTTTCAGTATTGTCTGGGTGACCTCTCGATACCTGTTGATACCAAGATCCGTTAAGCACCTTGTAAACAATCCACTTAGGGCCGACAGCAACGCTGTTCCAGATCTGAAACAAGTGAAAGGAAAACAGGAGCGAAGGCCTTGGCTCAGATTAGAAATGCAAAGACTTCCATCCGTCTGGATGCTTCACTTGGCATCCTGGAAAACAAAAGGCCTCAGATTGGGGGCTGACTAATTGAAAAAACATCCTTAAACAAAATCAATAGCATGCATGAGACTTCCACTTTGCGCCTTGATTCATCCTGAAGAGAGGGCATTTCGCACTTTCAAGCCCCAACTTTCTAAAGACACATGGTTATGTGCCATCGCAAGGGCCTAAGCAAATTGTAGCATCACCTGTGCCCTGGTCAATTTTATATCCTGAGTCACAAGTGTATTTTATACAAACGGCCAGGGTGTAATTATTTTTGCACCGATGCAATACATATTCTCATTGATTCATGAATCATCATTAACACCATTTCAATTACGTCCCATGCCAACGTTTAGCTTTGAAATTGTAAAGCAGTCCATAGGGGACTTGATTACTCTTACACACACTGAGCATAATAATGATGCTCTAAAACTGGGATTTTCAGTTAATTTTCTTGAAGGGCCATTTTTACATTTTTGAATAGTGTGATGGGCCAGTTGTGCACGAAGCATATAATAATATTGTATTATATCATAGGCCAATGTAATGTAATGTAATGTTATATTATATTATATTATATTATATTATATTATATTATATTATATTATATTATATTATATTATATTATGTAGTTTTAATATTACATTTTCATTAGTCGGCCATAAACTGCAGTAGATAAACTGTAGATTACCATTAGGTTCATAAAATGAGATACGTGCATTATGATTGAGAAAACAGGAAATTTAATATTGATCTGTCTATGGTATTTATCTGATGGTATTTAAGTTCTGAGAGTTTTTTTTTCTTTTGTGGTCATGACTAAGCACTTCACTTAACATATTGGTTGCAACAAAAGGCTTTTTGCTTTTGGAGAGGTGCCAGGCCACCCGTTCTAGTTAAGAGCCACCATGTTCTCTTGACCAGATGAAGTTGTAAGAGGTAGTAAGAGGTTAATAGAGTCTCAATTTTACCTTAATGTATCGCAGATTTTGGTTGAGAAGTTGGCATTGAAACCCAAGTGTTTATTCTCAGAGTGCTGCAGCATTTTTGCAATTACTAGCAATCACATAATTTTTATTTTCACTGTCAAACTAAAAGCTTATTCAGTCAATGTGTAGCATGCACTGCTCGTTGTCACTCTGTTGCAGTAGCACTCAGAATCATCAAATTTATATGGGCTAGTTTCACAATAATAGAAGGAAAAGGCTGCACAAATATGGGGGCATGTGAAACGCTCGTGGGCTGGATGAAAATGCTCTGTGGGCCGGATCTGGCCCACGGGTTGCCTATTGAAAATCACTGCTCTTTGAGCTAATGTCTTGCATTTGTCATTACAGTCATTGTAAGGTCTTCCTAAAGTTAAGGCTTAATAACTTCAGCCTGAGGCCTGAAGGTTGGGTTCAATCAAAAGTACTCAGGGCCAGATTTACTAAAGGATTGTGACTGCTTTTTAGGCCGCTAAAATGTCTTGGTATTTATGTGCAAATCACTAAATACTTGCAATAGGTGAAAATCACGAAGATGGAATTTGTGTCTCTATATCACTTCGTGACTTGATTCATAGTAAAATCTGTCATGCATATGTATACCTTTGGTGAAAGGATGGAGATTTTGCAAATGATGCCAAATGATTGTTGAACTTGCCAAACTCCGTTGGAGAAGATAACTGTGAAATGATCACGTGCATGCATTTGTGAGCCAAAATTGAGGACAATGCTGATAAATCCCAGCTCTACTCATGATGAGAATATCTCTTTTCCTTACAGAAAAATAAGGAAACCTGCAGTCACTTCTAATTACCTGTGAGGTGTGAAGTGAATGCGACAGCAAGTGATCACATGACATATACATGTGACGGTATGTAAAATAATAATTAATACTCCATTAACTTTTTTCTGCAAATGTTTCTGTCATTAGAGGTTGAGTATTATCAATAATGTTACTCACATGTCAGGAACATTTGCACAACACTGCAACAGCAAACAAGGAAAAGTTATGAAACAACCCAGAAATAATTGACTTTTATTAATGAGAATGTGTGAGATAAATTAAAAACATTAGTGAAGAGCACTTCAGGAAACATCCCAGCGCTCCATGTGCTCATCTTCACTTCCTGGAATAGCCACTGTGAGATCATCTGTTCTTGTCCCATATACATCCATTTCAGTACCACCCCAAGACGCCACCAACTCCATGGGAAGATTTGGCGGAGGCCAATAAAGTTATGTTCATGAGAGATATTGGAAATTTTTCAGACCAGCATCCTCACCAGAGAGCACAAGCAGTGTTGCCAGATCCCACAACTTCATCCAAAAAAGATCTGGATTTTTTTTTTAACCCAAAATGACCCTAAGGGCCCTAAAATCATCTTTTCATGTTTTGCCTAATGAGTTTTACGTGAATCTTCAGCCTCTGACTTAAAAATTTTGTCAGTATTGATGTGCTTTGCCATGTTTTTTCTGTTAGTTTTTTGTCTCGGTTTTGTTTGTCTGTTTTCGTGTTTTTGGTTTTCCTCATCTCTCTGGTCCATGTGCTTTTTTTTTACATTGCCCTTTTGTTACCCCGCCTTCCTTCTTGTTACCTGTTACCTGATTGCTTATGTGTTTCACCTGCACTGCTGTGTACCTGTGTCTCGTTTTCTCGTCAGTCTGTGTATTTATACCTCATCTTGTTTCTTGGTCTTTGTGAATTTGTCTTGGCTGGTTATTCACTGTGTATGGTATGAGCATTCTTATCCTGCCTGTCTGCCCATTACTAACTTTCTCTTTTTCCTGGTTTTTTGATTCCTGACTATTGTTTTTGTACCTTTCCTGAATCTGCCTGTTAACAACGTAGTTGCCTGTTTCCTTGACTAATCTAGTGAACTGTGATTTTGTGCTGTTGCCAAGCTTTCCTGGTTTTGACCTTCGCCTGTTTTTGACTTCAGTTTTGGATTTTGCCCCTCTGCCCAATAAACATTGTAAACTGCATCTGTTGCATTTAGGTCCTATTCTGAGTCATGACAAATATGCTAAATCTAGACTAAAATACCCAGAGCACACAAGCATACATGGGCTTGTACATGTTTCATTTTAGTCCTCACCAGTTGTACATCCCATCACACAACAGAATATATGATGTGTAAGAAAGCAAGGGAGCAGTGGAAATGAAGGACAAACAAATCTTTCTCCTTTTCCATTGCCATGCTTGAATGGTTCTTTTTCCTATAATTGGTAACTGACTGAGGTATTCAATTTGTCACCATGTGAATGATTTTGACTAACTTTTCTGAGAGCTCAGCCACTATGGGCTGGCTTCACAATGAGGATGTCCAAAATATGCTGCACAAAACACACACACAGATTACAAAGAAATGGTGAAAACAAAACAGCAAAATGAGAAAATCAGGCTGATTGTCTCAAAATGTCATGAAAATATAAAATCAATAATTATCTGGTTTTTCAAATGCATTTATATCGGACATGTACCTCAATATACAGGAATGCACTCCAGGGAAATATTGTCTTTTCATGTCTCTGCTCAGAATCCTTTACTACATTCTGGAAACAAATTGGGTGTGCTTACTATCTGTACCATGTGATCTATTTTGTTTTTGACATATATGCATATTTTTCCTCATCTTATGTTTTTTTAAAGTAAAAAAAAATATAAAAAGACAAAAAGAAGAATAACCACTTATTATTTTAGAGTTCCCCCATCCCTCCTTCTTTGTGTGGTCTTACTTCCCATTGGTTCATTTTTTTGGCTTAAAATGAAAGAGTGTGCGGACAGCTCTCACTGCGCTAAATCATAGGTCTCCACATAATTGTAATTATAATTAATTCAATAACATTTCCTGCTTTAACAAAGTCTGTTGCATTATGTGAAATGTAAAACCACAAAAACCAAAAACATAACCATAACCAAAAAAAACAACTTCCATTCCCACATCTTCTCACATACGTAGCCAAATTAACTGTTATGCTTGTTTTCACATTGTGGTACTAGAAAGAGAATATGGCAACGAGCCAAGTGAACACTTCTCCATTCACGACCTGTGCAAATGAGCAAATGACTCCCACAGCAGACGCATGGCTTGACTCTTTGCTTTAACAATGCAGTGTATGTCGTTGCGTTGTAAAAAAGGGTAGGTTCAGAAGTTCTTGAAGGAGGCCATTGTTCTTTGGCACAGGTTTTTGTTCAGGGGTTTCTTCCTGTGCTAAAGCCAAGATTTCTTCTCTTTGTGTTGATTACACTGCTGGTGCTCAATTTATGACTAAAGACTAAGACAGCACACTCATTATTATAATTAAGTACAGTAGATGTGAATTACTTTAAAGTCATAATTTGTCATTTTGAACTCAGTAAATGAGAGAAAGAGAGAGTGTAGAACTTTGAGAATGAATTGTAAACCCAACAAGCTACATTTATTCAAATGATTTGAAGAAACTGATTGCCTTGAAACATTTGTATAGGACAATATTGCATTGCATGTATTGTTGAATACTATTTGAAAACAAGTAAATGACCGAACAAAACTGACAGTGAAAAACAGAAACAATAACCAGATCACACCACATTACTGACAACTATGACATTTTTGCAATTAGGGGAAGAATGATATTTCAAAGGTTAATGGAGAGAAAATAAGACAGGTTTTCTATGCTTTGGAAGTGGTCTTCAAAGAAGAGAGAAGTTAGTCTGAGAGAAATAGCACTGGGAAAACAGTGAATTCCTGACTCCAGCTCCTACCAATGTCAATACAGTGTGCTTCATGTAGACTGTGCGCCTTGGCTTTAAAGCTTCATTTACACATCAATATGTGTTTGATCTCCAAAGTGCATCAACTTAAAAGTGCTGGCTTTGTAATCAGCCTAGATATAAATGTGGGTTATATGAGAAGAAGCCTGCATTACCTATAAAATCTTCATTAAGATAATTGGTTGGACATACATTCCAATCAAAACGATGATATGTCTGTTTGAGGCTATCCTGCTCTGATGTGTAATCCAATCACTGTGCTTAGCCACCCAATTTTTTTCTTTCTTTCTTGTAGTGTCCTTCATCCTTGCTGTGTGTCTTTTGAACCCATGAAATGCTTTGGATTACACCTTCTAGGGCCCACACCCTGGGATTTGCTTCATCCTTTTGGGAATGGACTCTTTGTTTGATATGCAGATATCAAAATTGAATTGTTATTTAAAACAAGTAGAAAAAGATATGCATGTATGGAAATGTGGGATGGTGGTTGGATGATAATACATTTGCTCATTGTGTTACAATATCAACATTCTCTTTGTCACGGTATTTACAGACACATCAGCCAATACTGATCAGACAAGAATAGATATGCCTTTTCAAAACACCTGCCCTTTCTTACCTTATTTTATAAATAAAGCTTTTTACATGGTTTTTGTCAATGTGTCAATCAGTTATACTGTAATTCTCTTGTGATTTGTTACCACAGAGACAAGGCCAGTCAATAGGATGGGACAAACATGGACAGTATACCTGGGAACACACTCTGCACATGCATCTATATTTGGTAACAGCGCAGTCTGGGATTAAGCTGAAATATTTTACGGTTGCCTGGGAGAAATATGGAGCTGCAAGGCGAATACTGACAACGACATCACTGATGTGACAAATCCACTTTCAAATTGTTTGTGTGTGTGTGTGTGTGTGTGTGTGTGTGTGTGTGTGTGTGTGTGTGTGTGCACATGTGTGTGTGTGTGTGTGTACATGTGTGTGTGTGTGTTTATGTATCTGAAGGTGATGTAAATTATAACAGATCATGGTTAAAGCCGACGGTGGTTTTGAAAAGATTAAAAAGGTCTTTGGCAATATAAACCAAATCCCCTCTATTGTTCTGACATCTTGACAGTTTATAATTTTTTCTTTGTTCTTTTCATGAAAGAGAGAATGAAAGAGAGACTGAGACCAGTTTAATGTCCAAGTGTGACAGAAATCCATTGGTGCAATCAGAAAAGTGATTTGGTCCAATTAGTTCTACACAATGATGTTTTTTGGTTACACGTAAAGGACACTTAATATCCTGCATTACATAACCCAATAATTCTAGATGCACTGTCATACAGAGAGCTCATCCTATTTCTTCATACTCTCTCTGCAAAGGGTGGTGTTTAGATGGGACAAGGAAGGATTTGGTATTTAGAGAGTAAGGCCAATGGGGGGCGGGGGGTGAGGGGAGGCATTTTGGGGGAGAGACATCATGCCTGTAACTTGGCCGTCACCAAACCAGGGATCCTGGCCGTCCTTGGGTTGTGACAATTTCATTTGAGCTTTTCCCAGATTTACAGGGATCAGTGAGGTGCTGGACAGGGCACTTATGAAGATCACAACCCCCCCACCCCCGCCAGTTACTGCATCTCTCCTCAAGAGCTGCACATTCTTCCCTGAGCCATGGTTAGGTTAAAACGCCGTAGATAGTACATGCATACTGCCACTGAACATAATGTGCATGTTCATAGCTATATCATTACAGTTACCATTATTTATTAGTACAGATTAATGATGGATAGTCATAAAATATTCAAATGCTTGAAGCAGGGGCACAGATGGCGGGGGATATACACACACACACACACACACACACACACACACACATATATATATATATATATATATATAGTATTTATATTGTGTATATAAAAGTTGAGATTTTTTGTTTTTGGTCCCCCCCCACTTCAAAAATCTTTCCTGTGCTGCTGGCTTGAAGGATGAGTTGTGGAATAAAAGATGTGCCTGTAATTGCAGCTGAAATAGATCACATGACATTTCTGCTTTATATCAAAGGGGCTCTGTGACTGGTGTGGGTTGCTAAGTGATTACATGTCCACCACAGTGAAATGGTCTCAGTGCCTCCCCCTAAACAGGGGACTGAAATTAAAAAACCTGCATTTCATCATTAAAACAAAATGTCAGTGTTAAGACGCACGCGGACTGCGAAGAGAATTAAACGATCGTTAACTATTGTTCTGCTTCCCATTATGACCATTGACTGTTAAAGCACATCCATTTTGCGCACAGCATGTAAAAAAGGAGATAATGTAAAAGTGAAAATGAATGACATGTATGCCACGAATTCCAACATAAGTGACTAGTCTTTGTATATTACAATCCATACGGGGCTGCAGCGGTTTTTATAAAACAATAAAGTTGGCGGGAACCGCAGTCCGTTATCCAACACATCTGCTGTTTCCCTCCCTTTGTGCTGCAGTGATATACAGAATCCCGGTAGAGATTCTGCCTTTGTATGCATGAAAGGACAATAATTGGGCAAGGAGTTTCGTTCCACAGCGATTGCTTGCATTATTGAAAAGTCCCTCTTTTGACAAAGTAAACTGCGGCCATAATTTGAAAAAGAATGAATGAATGTGAATGCAGTTTCATTGCAGAGATCCTTCCCTGTTAGCAGTCTCAAGGCACATGGGTAATAGATCCACTTTGTTGATGAATGGCAGACATTTTGTGCCAAAAAAGTAATCACAAATCAGTTTTGGCTGGACGGCAAGGATTTTTGTAGCCCATAAACCAGTGGAAAGTTCAGAAGGCATATACATACAGATATGGTGGAACATGGCCAGGATGCCAGGGAAAGAGTGACACAGGACATCAGTTCATTATCTCATCTAAAAAGGAGCCTCTCCTACATCACACTATCCCCATCCCTTCCTGGATTCCATATCAACTAACAGCACCTGGCATTCTCAGGAAACAATTTAGCACTATGCCCTGTATCAGTTAACTATTTGAATGCTCCAAGGTGCTATGACTACTGGCATTCATTCTTTAGCATGCATGCATTTACAATTTAAACGCGACAGGTTGCCCTGGCCTTCAACTAGAATCCTAACACAGGAAAAGTAACAGCTTTGACAATTACTTTAGTTAATAATGCTGGCGGGGTTTCATTAGAGCACAAAGATAAATAAATAAAGGCATTCCTTTTTAATGGCACCACTATGATGGAATGGTTTAACAGTGCTCATAAACCTTTGGTTGCCAGTTTGAATCCCATGTGGGGCATTGCTGTTCCACCCTTCAGCAAGATGCTACACTTGCCTCAGTGAAATACCCAGTATTGCTGAATACATGACATGTAAAAATTAGAGTTTTGCTGTTTTGCCTGGATAAGGGATTCTGTGAGGCAAATAACAAATGCTATGTCTGATAATGAACTAGTGTTTCTTTTGCAAAATTATAAAAAGGCAGAGTCAGAATTCATGATATGTTTCTCTTGAATTTACTTTACATTAATCAACCCACTGTGGTGAGAAGTTTGCAAGGTATACATCAATTACTGAAAATATTTACCTAACATTACTCTCCATTGATTCTTTTATCGAGTTGCTCACAGTCTCCTGGATTATTTTGACATTTGTTTTATTTTATTATAGCATCTCACTAAACTTAAGAATGGACTATAGAGTCCTATGCTCTATTGAACCCAACATGATCTATTGTCACACACACAGAAGGAAATGTCTCTTGTATGCTGTATATACAGTGTAATGGCTGCTCATGTCAGTGTGATTGTATTAGTGGAATAATTGAAGTATCTGATTGGCTGCTGCCACTGCTCGAGAACAGGGCTATTCAGCTCCAGCTCCTGAAGGCAGCAGTGCTTACATCTTGGGCCAATGATGTAAACCAGTTAGTGAAACCAGGTGATGTAGGTTGTGATCAGAGCAAATACCTACAGATATTGCATACCTTTGGAGCAGGAGCTGAATAGCACCAGCAAAGAGGGACAAAGGAGATCTGTCAATTGTAGATTAAGAAATGGTGGTATCCCTAGATGTGTCTCGCTAGAAATTGGATGGTGCTGGAAAGTTGCTCTCAGTATTGTGTACACTTGTGTTTGTGGCTGATTTTTGTTGTGCTGTTCATTAAAAAATATTGTTTCATTTGTTGTTTTTCATACATTTTTAAAAAATTCAGTGTTCTGCTTGGCCATCTTTAAGAAAGTGTGGGGGAAAATCAGTTTTTCCCTATGTTTGTCTCAGTTTTTCCCTAATATAATTGAATATATTCATTGTGAAGTGCTTTGCAGAAACCTTGTAAGTGGAGCTATACCAAAATAAAGGCTAATAGATTGCTTGAATGGACATTTGATCGCAGTGGTGTTGGCGGTGGGGATACAAGTATTCAAGCATGCAGTGCATACTTAAAACTTTCCTTTGCATCTGAATTTGCCATCTATCACACTCTGTGTGTTATAGGGCTGTGGGTGTGTGAGTGAGACGCTCTCTCCCCTACCCCACCTCCGCCTCCACTGCCTTTGTTGTACATTTAAAAAGGCCATGTGCCAAATAAAATCAATGAAAAGCTCAGAGTGCTTACATCTGCTTATATATGAGGTGCTACAAGTTCTTTGACTGTAGCCTACTAGTGCTGCAACATGTTATCATGATCACAGTGCATGGCAACATTCTTCCTCAATGTATTTTACATTTTTATTTTATTTTAATCATCATTAGCTGCTTGATTACATGGGGCCGGGAACTCTGTTTGGGCCATAAATCAATCCTTTGAGGTCTGGGTGCAGATTTCAGGCTGCCCATTTAGGGCTGGAGCTATAGAATTGTTTATACACACAAATAAGTAATGATTTTCACTTTACACAAAAACAAATCTGACCTGAAGGAACGGCAGTTCCCCAGTTTATATTGGAGAGACACTGGCACTGGCTGTGCTCACGATAATATGACATTGTCTTAAAATTCTGATTTAGTGATTCTTTCCACAGCAGCAATGTGATGCCAATTGGATGAACCAGCAGGAAGTTAAGAAGATAAAATTGTATCTTCTTGTAAAACCTAGAGTACATATGCTTTCCATAAGAACTTTGGATAAATAGGACTATTTATATTATAGCCTTTGAATATATCAAAAGCACAAAACTATTAGCTTTGCTATTTAAAGCCAACCAACCCTTATTCTCTCAAAGGTCAGGATCATGTTCATGTTGTACAACAAGGTGTATAACAAGAAAAATGTGTAGTCCAGACTCTTGCCAAATACATACTACAACTGTAAGGTGTCACAGCATATTTGTTAACCAGAGCCTTTTCACCTGCCTCTACACTTTCAGATCTGTTTCAAGAGTGTTAACAATCCTCCCTATATTCTGCTCAGCAGTTATTTGTCTTTTGAGAAAGATTAATGTACAGTAGCCATGTTGTCCTCTGAAAGATCGTCTGCAAGAAGTTGCATTTGAACACAATCGTCTTCTGGTTGCCAAGACAAAGGTTTGCACTGCCGGGGTGTTGTAGACAAGCATCTCTTTTCAGAGCTGAAGCATGAGCCACTCAGCCATAAGGAGAGTAATAACTGATGTTACACATGCTTTCGCGGAGCTTGGCTGGTGCTTTATTAAATTCCTTCCACCAGAGGATCACCAGAGGATGAAATAAGAATTTTATGCCATGCCGAGTTTCCCCGGTGTTGTGGGTTGCCGATGACTGTAGCCAAAGTGCAATCGAGGCATTGAAGTAAAACCCACACTCTTGCAAAATTGTGGCGGAAAAAAAATGGTTCGCTGCCATGATGTTGAAGCAACAGCATACACAAGTCAGGTCTTAAAATAACTAATGGTATTGCACATTTCCCATGGTTCCTGACTCTAAGGCAGAGTCTAGCTTCATACCATATGTTCCAATAGCACAGAAACCCTCCATGGCAATCAGGAAAAAACTGTATTATATTTTATGATATTGTTAAAATTTCTCAAAAAAATCTTGGATGAAGTTTTCTCATGTTTCTTTTTTTGCATTTCTGCATTTTATCAAATTTTATTGACATATGTAGATATTCTTGTATAGATACATTATGGAGGCTAGAGAGTACACCCACTTCAATGTCTGGGGATCTACAGTACACCCACCTATTAGTAGCCTTATTACCATTAATAACAATTTAACAGCACATTTATGCTCACATCCTTGGTGTATTCATTTACTTTGCTGCGTAATTGGCAAATTATTGTATTGTCATGAAATGATTATGATTATGACCAATTTGATTGCACCACAGTCAAACTGGAAACATCCATGTGTTGATTTTGAAGTGCCTAAAATTAGTTTCAGAATGAATATCAGTAAAACCAGATTGTCATATGTTTGTACATGCTGTGCACTGCAGAGATGAGCCATTGGACAGGATGTGCTGGCACACGTGGAGAGCCATATTCCTCAGGTACTAAAGCAGGGGCTGGCCCTGAGGAAGAACAAGAGGCCAGAGGGGAGGGAGAAGGTGATTGGCTGAATCCCCTGGCAGAGGATGAGGGAGGGCCAGGGGGACAGTCATATGTCACACAAAAATGGGGACATGAGCGACAGGATGCAGATCAAAAAAGAAAACACAAGAGAGGCTAAGATAATGGCACAGTGATGAATAGGCATTTATTTATTTATTTCTGTGCATATTTTTAAAGCAGAATGGACCCCCTGCCCCAGGCCCCATTTCCCAGTAGCCTTTCAGCATCTCTGTTCAAAGACACAGCTTAGCAGCAGTAAGCAGTCTCATGAGTGGCAAAGGATGGCTTTGATGAGGATGCTGTGTAGGGGCCTGTGGGGCCCGTGGGGCCTGTGGGGCAGGCTGCTGCTCTGGACAGACCGCTGGGCAGAGGGGTGGGACAATGGGGGCATTCAGTTTATATGGTTCTTAATGCTGAGGTAAGAGGTTTCTATTTAAACACATACAAGCAACCAGCACAACAGTCAGAGGCAAATCAATCACTTTTAGTTTGGTCTGTATGAGTGTATAAATATGTGTGTGCGTACCTGCACGTGTGTGGGTGTGTTTGTGATACACCATTGTATTATGAATGTTGTAGTAAACAAAGAAAAGCCACATTCTTCATTTATGGAGATTTCTCCACAGCTCTAGAATGTTGTACAAAAGGTCACAACTCAAGGACGTTTCTTTAATGAATGTCCAATAGTGTACAATGTATGATCGTGTGGATGATCCATTGGTTAGCAAATGTTGTTTCTGCTCTCAGGGACTCTTTTGCTGCAACCCTTCAAGGCTCTGAAAAAAATGATATACTTTAGTGTGGCATTAATTCAGGTGGGGTTTTCTTTTCTTTTTTTTTTGAAATGGCGCTCTCTTTTTTGCTGACCTGGTAGGTATTCAGCATAATCCACAAGTCACATGTATGAGCGCGTTCACACAGTTCCTGAGGGGATCCACTCCCAATTGGCTTGCAGTGTCTTCGCTGGTGGAGTGGGCTGACGTCGGTTGAGTTGAACCATTTCGCTACATGCCCGAGAACATGGCAGAGCTAATTAACAAAGCTTTAACAAATACATTTTGTTCACCCTGCCCCTCTTTTTTCATCTGGTCCACGTGTAAGCATGATCAGAAAAAAACGCAAAATCAGTGCTCTGGTCGGTACCCGCTTGCAAATCCCTGGCCACGGATATGAAGAATACACATTTTTCTGTCCCCCAGGAGTGTGTCCTCTGACCAATCAAACTTTTGTGCATCATATAATAAAAATCATGAATAAACAGGCAAAATTTAATTTTTGCTCTTGGGAAACCTCATGTGAGGAGTTGGATAAGAAGGCCTTCCAGCAAAGGGAACAGCACAGGGAATTTTAATACACTTTTTTTAAAGAGATTATCTCCCTAAGGTTGTATAATACAGCCATTAGTATTTCCCATTGTCACAATGCCAGGAACAATAAATACAATGTATTGCAGATTAGACTAAGTGACAATTTCTGTATCTCAGTTATCTTAAAGATAAATAGATACAAACAATAATAACACAAACACAACAAACAGAAAGACTCAGATTCCATCAAACTATTGATCGATCACCATTTTTAGATGAGGTTCTGAAGAAAAGAAGTTTTGTTTAAGCTGAAGGCATTCGTGAAACTGTAGATGAATGTTGGAAAATAGAATATTATCTCATCATACATTGGTATCCATGCAGTTTAAAAGCCACCTTGAAAGAACTGTTTGTAAATCGATGTAAAGTATGATGCTGCATCAGCCAGCTTTTTGTGGTATTGTCTCACAATCATTGTGCTTCAACTATTGTTAAATCATTTATTTCTAAATGGCTTTGGCTGAATCTGTTTGTGTCAAATGTAGCCTCATAAAAATAATATTCCCCTAAAATAGGTTTGCGGAGTGAATTGGATTAGGTTCTAAAGGTGTAAATGTAAGAATTCCATATGATTTTGTTGGCCTTGTACAGATATCCACGAAAATTTTTTATCCCAAATCTTATCCTATGTAAATCTCCATTGTCATTGAAGGATTGTAAATGGTTAAAAATGGGTTTCAGGAATTGGTACTGCATTTGGCAGCTTAGACATTCAGTTATAATGTATTTCAGTAGAACAGGAGAAATTACATATATGGGCAAATGTCAGAACCTTTAAAAATAGCATTCATTTTATTTTCACAGAAATGTCCATTAGCTAATGTTATATGATTTTGAATATAACCATATTATGACCTGAGCATGATATAAAGTAGAAGTCAGTAATATATTCTTTTTCAGTTGATAAAACATGAAACATACACATATAAGTAACACGTGTATTACTAGAATGGCCATAACATCAACATCTCATTACATTTCACTATAAAATGTTATACATTTTACTGTTTTATGTTACTGTAAGTGGGCCAACCCAGTTATATTTTTGCTGATGGAGAGCTACCAGGTTGGTGGTTTTTGTTCACCCCCAGTCCCCATATATTGTATATCAGTACTTATCAGTAACACAATAATGAATGACCACTGTGGACAGAAAATATATATTTGATTGGTTAAAACAAGTCAGTTATTGAAGTGTAGATCCCCTCCGCAGCCTCCTCGCCCCAAACAGGGTTCATGAGAAGTCATTTCAATTATCACAACTGCAAAGCAATTTGAAATCATGACATGAAAGGCCCAATTCAAAGACATTCCATTCAGGCATTCAACAAATTCTGGGCTTGTGTCCTCCCAGTCTAATTTATTTTTTCACAAGGGCACATTCAAATGGCATTATGACTAAATATACACCTACTGTAACTAGATCCTGAATGTAGTAATGATTAAAGAATATAATGAAGTAAAATAATAGAATTATCAAACAGTGTGGTTTCTTTCTGGCTGCTGTTTACCTCCTGCTGAACTTCCAGGAGACTTTTTACATGGAGGGAGACTAGTGTTAAAGTTTCTGTAATTCAAAATTTATGATAATTGCTTCTCCCCGGCTTTGCTTTGCTGAGTACTCAGTATTCTAGCCAATTCATCAGACTCTCAGAATGTTATTATGTGTGTGTGTGTGTGTGTGTGTGTGTGTGTGTGTGTGTGTGTGTGTGTGTGTGTGTGTGTGTGTGTGTGTGTGTGTGTGTGTGTGTGTGTGTGTGTGTGTGTGTGTGTGTGTATTTGGGGTTTGCCATTGTGGTGTAGGAACAATTGAGTTACAGCATCCTCTGCTATTGAGAATACTTTCTATTAATTTAATTAAGTAAGGACACCTTCAGGCTTGGCATATATCTGCAGTGAAAACATGAAAGGTCCCACCACAAGGGTTTAATACAATTAACTCGATGAGGAAAAAACTATTTGATATACATACAAAGATGTTTTCACTGATATTAAAATACACGACACTACTGCACAATTTACATAAGAATTGTAGATCAAACTGGTAAAATAAACTTAAAACATAGTATGTGTTCATAAAAAAGGTGAAAACCCCTTAAAAAAATGTCATCTTATTAGACACAGACTTGGTCAGAGTAAACAGACTTGTGAAAGAGACTTACCACTTGACCTCAGAGGTAAGGACCCTGTTTTAACTATGACTGATGGCATTTCACTTGGTGCACATTGCACAGCAAGTACCTGGGGAACACTGTTGGCTTGCTGTGATCTGTTGAAGTATTCCCCAAACTGCAGTGGAAATTTTAAACATGGTTCTGACCCATTCCTTCCCTTTAAATGGAATTGTCACTGTGACCGTCCAGCGTCCGAGCAGCAGCAGCCGCCACCAAAGTGGGCATATGTTGCCATGGTTTCCAGATGGTTCCGAACAGATTGCTTGAGGCAGGCGTGTGGGGAATTGCGCTTTTTTAAACTGGGGCCAATTCTTTCATCGACACCGCAGATCCTGGTGCCGCACTTCCGGATCGCAGAAGGCAGAATAAAGATCTGGACCAGAATGTCAGATCTCCTTCAGTCTTCACAGAGTCTGACTTCTGGCAAGTGTCTTCTGGCACCATTTTGATGGCTCTCTATCTCTGCTTCTTTTAACAGTGTATGGTCTGTTACATACTATCTGAGCAGAGAAGGCATATTAAAATGATCGGCCTTTTGAGAGCTTGAGTTGGCCATAATGAGCACACTTACATTTTAAATGTTACTTAGTGGCATAGTTTACCATTTTTCTATACATAGAGAATGTAAGTAACCATTAAAACATTAAATATCTCAAGTATTATTTACAGTGCCCGCACATTTGAGGAAGACATAAACATGCTGAATAATTAAAGAGGTGTTAAACAAAGCAGGTTATTGGTCTTTAAATGGCATTGTGCTTGGCTCAAGGCCATGAATAAAGCTGCCTTCCCTACAGAATGGAACATCAGGTCCGTGCTGTTATACTGCCTAATTACGCAACACTTCCCAAGCTGTAAATAGGGGTCAGGAAGAATAATTATTGCCTTAGGAAATGGTGGCAAAAATGTAATTTGACCACAATATAAATAAATAAGAAAATATAAATAAATAAATAAACACCGACTGTGGTGATAGAGAGAACATTTGTGACCCCCGTCGCTGCTTTGTCTTACTTCTCCAGCTGAAGGCTGTTTTGCAGCTGCTATTACACCATCGCCCACTGTGTTAATAATATGTTTAAGCAGGCCGGCTCTGATATTTCAAACACTTCATGCTGTTCTGAGAACAGCCTGTGCCCCCCAGCCATTCCCTCTTTGCTTTGGTGAAATGTATCTGTTTCTTTTTAAAGGTGAGAATCATGGCACTATCTGGAGGGCTGGATGGATTTCTGCGCTTTAAATAGCTGACCAAATGTCTGTGGAGATAACAGAATGAAAAATAACAGAATGAAACATATGCAGTATAGTCAAAATATGCAGATGTGAAAAAAATACATGAAAACTGTGTGTGTGTGCGTGTGTGTGTGTGTGCGTGTGTGTGTGTTTAAAACATGTCACTGTCTCTTCGTGAATATTTACATATTTATGTTTACATTTTTATATGCATTAATACATAGTTCATACTTGAAGTTGGTCATTGATGAATGCAGGAATATCCATGACATTGGGCCATAAAAAACTGCATAGGTTTTGTTGTTGTACAGTCACTGACTATCATTACTGTCTGACATCTTATTTTTGGTATGAAAATGTCAATGTGATAGTAGTTGATAGCATCCCTGCAAATTACGAAATTTGTGTGATGGTAATTTTACCACCAGAATTACAACCAATCACAGCCATTGGTTCAGCTTACCATTACTGTTTTATTCAGAATACTTTATTGTACTGGTAACGACAGCCAATTGACCTTTTTATCATGCAAATTAGAACAGCAACATGTTCTATGCATAGTTACCTAACGAGTCTGGTGAACAAATATGAACATTTTCATTTCCTGAAACAACAGCCATTTTGTTTCACTGTAATGAGGAGCCCTCTTCTTTCAGAGAGATCTTGCCACAACGGGATGCCCAAGGCCTGGGCCTAGGCCACAAGAGCCAGTAAGGGTGACAGCCCTGAATGATGCTGGGGGTGTAGGTGGAGGTAAGGGCTACAAGGGGTGACAGCCCTGAATGATGCTAGGTGGGGTGTAGGGTGGTGGAGGTAGGTGGAGGTAAAAGGGCTACAAGGGGTGACAGCCCTGAATGATGCTGGGGGTGTAGGTGGAGGTAAGCCCTGAATGGCTAAGGGCCACAAGGGGTGACAGCCCTGAATGATGCTGGCCCTGAATGATGCTGTAGGTGGAGGTACAAGGGGTGACTGCCCTGAATGATGCTGGGGGTATCAGTGGGGTGACAGCCCTGAATGATGCTGGGGGTAGGTAGGTAAGGGAGGTGAAAGGGCCACAAGGGGTGACAGCCCTGAATGATGCTGGGGTGTAGGTGGAGGTGGGGTAAGGGGTGGCCCTGAATGATGCAGGGTAAGGGTGACAGCCCTGAATGATGCTGGGGGTGTAGGTGGAGGTAAGGGCTACAAGGGGTGACTGCCCTGAATGATGCTGGGGGTGTCAGTGGAGGTAAGGGCTACAAGGGGTGACAGCCCTGAATGATGCTGGGGGTGTAGGTGGAGGTAAGGGCTACAAGGGGTGACTGCCCTGAATGATGCTGGGGGTGTAGGTGGAGGTAAGGGCTACAAGGGGTGACAGCCCTGAATGATGCTGGGGGTGTAGGTGGAGGTAAGGGCTACAAGGGGTGACAGCCCTGAATGATGCTGGGGGTGTAGGTGGAGGTAAGGGCTACAAGGGGCGACAGCCCTGAATGATGCTGGGGGTGTAGGTGGAGGTAAGGGTCCCTACAAATGCTCATCACTGTCATCAATGGGCTAAAGGAACCCCCACTGATGACAGTGATGAACATTTGCCAGTGCCCCTATCTGACTCTAGAATGGTCTGGATTCTAACTGTTCTATTGGACATTATCCAATAATTTAGGAAAGACACCTATCTTGGAATGCTTTTGTATGTTTATTTTTTATAGTTTTTATGATTTCAAAGCATGGATAAGATGTCTGGGGAAACAAAAACAAAACTGATTGAGATAACTGCTGTGTTGCTTTTTCAGCAAACTTTTTCTCACTTAACAATTCAATTCTATTTCCTGCTATAGTAGCACATCTTCTGGGAAAATAAGACATTAGTATTAATACAAAAGCTTTAGCGGCTATAGCTATTGCTGGTTACTGATCTGCATATCAATTGAAAGCTGAGAAAGGAAATATTGTTTTTTTTTTTTTAAATGAATGAAAAGAAGGTGAAGATGAGTTGTTTTGCTTTGTATGGTGAATGTTCTCCTGGAAAAGAAAGACTCAATAACCCACCAACATACATATCTTCACTGATGAAATCATATTTATTGCATATGGGTATCACTACTCTGCTGAACAATAAGAACAATAAGACCAAGAAATAGCACTGCAATTTGTGTTGAATTAGTTCTCTTTGGCCATCACTCCTAAATAAAGCCAATAGCCATTTTCTGTGTCTCATGAATGATGCTGGAATGAACCTGATTTTTGATATGTTGTTGTAATATTTAATTAGGTTGGAATATGATCGCGTGTGTTACTGCAGCAGTAAAAGATCATCAATTGACTAAATAAACAGTAAAAATGGATTCAAATTAAATAATAATTAGAAATAATTAGAATTAGTCCATTTTAAAAGATAAGATTATTACTACTAGCTTACTTTAAAACACAACACAAATTGAAGCTATAAAAGACAGCACAGACTAATCAGTACGTAGGTACCCTAACAGAGTGGTTCTGGACCTTTTTGACCCCAAGGCCCCCTATGTCCATAGAAATATTCCAGGGCCTGCAACAGGAGACATGATAACATGTCCTCTTGTCATCATCGTGACTCCATCTGTACGCACTCCAATACAGTTAATCAAGCTTATTTTAGCTATTGTAGTAATCCTGAAAGCAAAGTGAAACTTCGTCTTTTTTCAATTTTACAATTTGAGTGTGAAATCTACAAAAAATAAAAAGGTTAATATATTTTATATACCATAAATTGATTGCTTTGTGCAATTTATTAAGGTGAATAATTGCTTATGTCTTGATGGTTTGTGATTGAAGCAGCTCCCTGAGGCCCCATTTTGGTAAATGATGATGCCCCCTGTTGAGAAACACGACCCTCATAGATCTACGTTTGTCAAATTAATTCACTATTTCAAATAGTCTTACCTGGCACAAATGATGTACATATGGCTGTAGTTGATGGTCCAGGTGTTGTAAAACTTCTTTTTTTCTCATAAAATTATTTTACTATATATTGTCTGCTATTTTATTATCAATGTATGTATGTATATATATTCTTCACTCTTATCTATTAACAAATAAAAACTGGTTTAGCAAACAGCAGTTCCAAAAGTGGTAGGTCTCATCTCCAGACATAAAGACACTGAGAAATGACACTGACACTCCTAACAGTAACATAACACACTATCCAAACAACAAGCAGCACATTCAAATAAAAACATCATTGGTTGCTCAGCAACAACAATGCTTTATAGGTATATAGGGATTTGTTATAGTATTCCTCGCACAGGGCACCAAAAGTGTAAGGAATTATTTGAACCTCACGTGTAGCACCAGTTACATAAGACTTTATTATTATATTCCCCACAACAGAGGGCATCACTTACGTGGTGGAAATTCTATAACATTATTCTACGAATAATGGTGCAACTGCGGTTAATCAGTCTCATATATCAGTCTCATAAAATATATCAGTATATATGGAAAGCTATAAATACGTAATTCAAACTAATAATTAAATTGATAATTATAATAAAAATTACAATATTGATAACTAATCATAATCAAATCACAACACTATTGGTTCAGTTATAACTGAATTAATAACCCTAATGATTGATCAAAGCTGAAGGCATTTGGAGTTCTTCGGAGTTGCAGAGGTCGGCAAACATTCAATATACAGTATATGCAATATTAAGAAACACACAACCAAATATGACAAAGTTTATTGAACACGTACTAAACGGTAAAGCACGATTTATTACAATGTAACAATAAACGATATGTGTGTGTGTGTGTGTGTGTGTGTGTGTGTGTGTGTGTGTGTGTGTGTGTGTGTATGTGTGTGTGTGTGTGTGTGTGTGTGTGTATATGGTGCAGGAATGTATATGGGCATTGGCGTGTGTAGCGGTAGGAATGTTCTCCTATGTGTGGGGGTCGCGCAGCCTTGGGTGTGTGCGCGATGCACGTGTTCATGGAGAACAAAAGGAAAGAGATGTTGGGAGATTTGAACTTAGCTGAGGCTAAGCGTTTCAGGAATATGGCGAATGCAGTGTGCAATTCATCCAAAAATGGATGCAATCGTGCAGATCATTAATGCTGGGTTGTCGTAGGTTAGTAGCTAAATAGATCACATGCAAAACCTAGTTTGAGTGAGATATTTGCTTACTAAGGCTGTGCGGCGCTTGGCTAGGAGCCAGCTAAACAATGATCAAACACAAGAATGATTACAGATATGAAAAATGAATAAAACAGTTCATTACATTCAGTTATGAATAGAACAATATGTATCTAAGCTATGTTATTTATCTGTGCCCAGTGTTACAGCCTTACTGTTGCGGTTTTTCTCAGTTGGTTAGACGGGTCCAGTGTGTTCCTTTGTTTCAGTCTCTGGTTTCCCAGGGCACAGAGTTGGTTACTCGCTCGTCCTCTCTGGGGTCGGATGCCGTCGTTCACGTAGCTGGATCCTCTTTGCAGGCTGCTGGCCTCTTGAGACTTACAGGTCTTCGCTCTGCTGGATTCCAGGATTTGCTGCGTGGTTCTCCGCGGCAGGATTCCACTCGTCTCGTGGCCTCATGACTGTGCGTCTCTGCTCACTGTAGCTAACTACCAGGGTTCGAAGCTACCTTTTAGACTGCATTGAGCGGGCCTATTTAACCGAGAGAGTTCTTGCACACAAGGCAGACGATGGATAGAGTTCCTTGGTGTGCAGTGTGCACGCCAGGCCCAGATGAGAGAGTTTTATGCGTGCGTTCAGCACGCGAAAGGCAGGAGCGAGGGAGGAGAAGAGAGAGTGAAGAGAGAGGTTTCTTTGGGAAACGTAGTTCAGTAGTTCCTACAGGTTTTTGGACTAGTGGGTCATTTGACCTGATAGCAGGAATAGGTGTAAATACCCAACAATTTAGGAAAAGTCAATGAGTACCATGATATATGGCTTACATGAAACTAAGTTATATACATATTAAAACAAGTGAAATGGGTAAATTTGACCCCATGGCGGTTCTAGTGTTAAAAAATTGTTTACTTGCAATAAAAATTGAGCTTGGTGGCCAAGGAAACAGTCCAGACACTTAATTTCCTAATTCAGATAAATGAACAGTGGTGGAGTCCTTATAACATACAATACATTATTTATATTTTATATTTTCATAGTTAGTCTATGGTCATAAATAAATGATATCTAAATACAATAAGATGGTATGACATCACAATCTATTGCAGTATTGCAGTCATCTTTGTTGTTTCTTTACTTCTTTCTTGCACTTCTTTCTGGCTGTGTTTATTTTTGTATATGGCAGTCCCTCGAGAGTCTTCTTGGAAATACTTTAGCCTCTTTCTTCTTTCTTTTTCTCCACTTACTTTTTCGGTATGTTTCCACATTTCCTGTGTAGAGCTCTGCTTTGGCAAACTCTGGCTCGATTCACTGCAGTTATGGAGCTCCTGGGTGCTACTTTTCAGCTGTACAGCATGAGCTCAACTCCCAGTGCTGTGATGCTCCCAGGGGCCCTGAATCAAATCCTGACCTTATTAGCACTGCCTGTTAGCAGGAACCCCATGGTGTGACAAAGAACTGGTCATAGTTTCGCCCAGGAAGACAGTTGATTCAACCAAACTGGGCTTATCATTTATGAAAACTTCTGCAGAGTATCCAGCACTGTGTTGAGTCTGGGTTTGAACACTCCAAGGGTCTTTACCTCTACTGCTAGAATTGGCAACTATCTTAGTAAAATCATATATCCTGATACAGGATCATACTTTGACCTTCACTAAATTGTATCCATCAGAGCTATGTCCCCCATTGGTGCAGATTAAAAGAGGTAGCACTGATGATAGTGTGAAGGCTATAGGTGCGTAGCATTTCATCATGAAGCACTAATGCAGTACCCTGAGAATATCTGAGCAAAATAAACTTGCCTTCTCTCTGTTAGGAATAAGCCTGTTGTATTCCATGACTGTGGGCTCCTGGTCCATGCAGAATCACAGTGTAGTTCAGACACAAAACCACTGTCCCTTAATTTATGACATTTTACCAGACATTGTTAGAGGACCATGTTAGCAAGACATCAAGTGGCTCAGGCTAACTGAGGAAAAGGGGGAGGGTAAGCCTGACTCACCAGTCTCATCACTTTCTAGCGGCCTCTCCTGGTCAGCCAGGCACCTACAGGCTCTGACAGTATGTTGACACAGTATTCCTAACAAGGGCATAGGCAACATGTCATTGGTAGTCTATTGTGAAAAATCGTAAAAGCTATTCATCACATGAATAAGACAAATTATTGTATGTATGTGGCTTCTTCTTCCTGAGTCTTCCAGGGAGGTTTGCTGAAAGGGCCTAAAACACCTCTAATAACCTGTAGGGCTCAGTCTACACCAGGCAATTGCTGTCTGAAATTTGGAAGCAATTATAGTAGCTTTTAGTCTTAAAAGCTGCAAATCATTTTCTCAATTAATTCAAAAGATCTCATATCTCAGTCACATTTAAATTGAGCAAGTTGAAATGTCTAATTAAATAGATTCAAAGTACAAAATTGAATAAAAAATAATTGCAATATTTCATAAAATAATTGTCACAGCACCTGAGTGTAACACAATAATTTCTACACAGTAATTATTTAAGTAACCTTAATTCACCATTGCTAGTGAGTCAAGCAGTAGGTCATATTATGTAGGTCTGCATGTGGCTCAGGTTTTATTCAGCTTTTATCCAAAGTTCTTTAGTATAATATCTGAGCAAGAATAAGCAATGGAAAGGTGCAAGCCATTGAAATTATTCAAGTCTACAGTTTATGCAATGCTTACATTAGTGAAATACTTCACAGCATGTTTTTTTTTTCCATGTTAACTATTAACAAAAATACTACTCTCACCCATGGTTTATGTAAAATATTAAATGCACAATAAAAGGCATCTGCTTTGTTTGAACTCTGCACTGTCGACTAGTGGTTCAGTTTCAGTGATCAGGTGGCCAATGATCATTCGACATGTAGGGCATTTGGCCATGGAGACTTCATTAATCAATACAACCTACAACATCTTTCAAAATGAATCATTTGTAATGCAATCATTTTGTTATCAGTGAATCACTTTACATACTGCATATGGTCTGACATTTGATCGGACCGATCTTGAGCTTAATATGTTAATGTTCATACTTTGCTTTTAGAATATCTGTTTATTATGGAGGGTAAGTCATCCCTCATTAGAAGTTAAGAGTATCTCATTAAAACAATTACCAGCTCCTAGCCTCAGGAATTGAAATGAAGGTTGAAATGAAAACTGGCATACACTGGGGTATTTCAGAACTGGAGTTGAGAAACACTGCTCTGGAGTGTCTCCTTCTGTGCAAAGAAGGTGCATTGTGGAATGTGAGAACATTGTAGCATGTAATGTGCTTTTAATGAGCACAAACTGGGATTTCTATCCATATTGTACCACAGCCAGCAACATTGAAAGTCTACCTATTAAATATTAATTTTTGAGGCAAATGTCGTGGATGGACAGTCTTTCAGGTCTGTTGCTTTGACCTTCAGTGACCTTCATACTGACATGACATCCAGGAGATGAGGATGAAATGAGCAATTTGCATAACAGAACAACATTGGCAGAAGAGAATACATGACAGAACAATACACGTATAACAAAATTAACTGGACAACATGCATAACCAGACAATCGAACAACATTAACAGAAGAGCATACATAATATAAAAATGAACAAAAAAACATTAACAGAAGAACACACATGACAGAACAAAAGATCAACATGAACAGACCAGCAGACATAACTGTAAAATCAAAGAACATTAACAGAAGAGTGCATGCAACAATATAACACCATTACCATAACAGCACACTTCACTGTTTAGTTACAGGCAAGAGCAACTAATGAATTTATTTTGCTGCCAGTTGAAGAGTGTATTACCTGTACTATTTTGCATTGTGCAATGTGTCACATTATATATGACGTATTAATATTATTCATTGTTAATTTAGTCCAGGTAATGCAAGCTTATTCAGCCAGTTAGTCTGTACTTTCAGATTTTTCAGCTCATGTAACTTCCTGTTTTCTGCAGTCAAAGGCAGGGTCTAGAGACTAGTGCCATGCTGTAACTGCCAAATGAATCTTGGATGAATCTTGAGATGTCAAATATTCTCTTATCTAAACCGCCTCCTTGCATTCCTCAAAATGACGATATCTGTTGACAGAGGTTGAATGTGAGAAAATTTGGCAGTTGATTTGTTATCACAACATACACCCTGTCACAGCAAAGCACGGAAAATCAAAAAAATAAAAATAAAAATAAATAAAACAAACAAATAGGTTTTTATTGGTCCTGCAGTCTTAGGTGAACATGAGTAGAATTTTCTAGACCTCCCGTTTTATTCAATCAGGAGATGATGAGAAAATGAATCAACTTTCATGAAGGAATGTTCAAAAGTATCTCATTTCTGACATCTGAAGAACCAAAGACAACTGCTTTTGAAAAAAAAAGAACAGAACATTTTTTTATCAATTTGTTTGAGTTGACACTTGTTGACACTTGCCAAGCCAAAACAGCCAAGGCCTGGAATTGCAACTGTTCATACCGCAAGGCTGTATGACCTTGCGTTTTTGTTATATATATACAAAAAAAAAACAGGTGAAAAAAAGACCATCCAGTTTAAGGCTGACAGACAGCTTGGCACCAGCTTCTTGCACAGAGCACATTCAATAACCTCAATGGAAGCAATTCCAGTAGTTTTCTCTTACAGGCAATCCAATACAACATACAAGGATACTACTGTCTGCCATTGGATTACAATGCATTTTGGCTGTTCCCTGTAAATCACCACCTCACAAGGCTGTCTGTCCCAGAGTATCCCCTTCAGGGCCACGTGTACTCAAAAGTGGCTCCAACAACAGAGAATTGTGTCTTTGTTATTTTATTTTATTTTATTTTCTGAGTGAGTGGGGCTGGGAAAGAGATGTCCTATTCTTTTTTCCTGAGGGAATAATCACAGTAATAGCCTAAATGCATGGAGAATGCATGGAGAATTGCCAACTCTTCTATCTTCTGCCTGGGCTCATCGCATCCAGAAACATTTAAACAACATCTGGTGACACTATTTGAGGTTGCAGTGCATGAATGTGCCTTTTACTGGGGCTTGGTGTGTTTTTCAATCTTATGGGCAAACTATCCCAACAGCCCAGAGCTCTCGTTTGATAAGTGTGATGAAGTGTTAAATGTGAATACCTATTTTCATTCTACGCCATGTGGACAGTTAAAAAGCCTGATTGTTATACTACAAAACAATTAGCGTCTTTGAAGTGTGTAGGTTTTTCAATTTCTGCTCATAATTCTAATGGGAGGGGAAGAGAGCCAGGCTGTATCTCTGTGTGTACAATACAAAAGGGGATTTTAACCCAGGAATGCATGTGCAACATATGCAGAATTTAAATATAGAAACAACTTATGCAATTAGGATTCTTGAAAGAGAAATGGATGTGAGTTATGCAGGTTTTGCCTATTAATGGACAAAACTTCAACACAAACATCCAAGCACAATTTAAATACCTAAAGCACATGGAGAGAGGTTAGAGGAAAAAAATCTCACAAAACTTGGTGACTAAAACACTTACACTAATTTATAAAAAAAAACCCTCTCATGTCCCTCTCATAGATTCATGCATTAACATGCAGAGAGAGAGAGAGAGAGAGACATGAATGTACTGTAGATGTACACACGCTGTAGCAGCTCACACATGAAAGTGCGGAAGGGGTCCCGGACTTTCGGCTAGGCTACGTGCTCAGTGTTTGCCATCACAGAGTTTGTCCTTGTGGGTGGTGGTGATTGCTGTCTTAAAATAAAGCCTCCATGGTTCGAAACACACTCACAGACAGACACACTGACAATAACTGCATATGTTACTCTGCAGCCATTGTTGCCAGTGAAGAAATACTGATTGCAAGAGGATGGTTGCAAGCTTTCACAGAAGATGCAATTCTTATATTGCACTGCAGGAGGTCTTCTTCTTGTATATGCACACAAGCATACACACACACACACACACACACACACACACACACACACACAGTTGTAGGGTAGTTATCCATATATTTCAAATATCCTTAATTTCAGTTTTACCCTTAAACAGATAGGTCAACTGACAGCTCAATTCTCATTTCCAGAATGAAACTAGGTAATTAAAGTGATAAAAGCAGAACAACAATGCAAGGGGTAGCATACCCAGTCATGAGTAGAATGATGCTGGATGCTAAAAGCATGGTCAGACAAATATATACAGTACAGAGCTGGGGTTTGTAAGCATTTGAACGTTAACATTCTTCTCTTTGGAGAAATGCCATAATCAATGTGAGATGAGGACCTCAGTTTAAAGTCTCATCTGAAGGACAGCTCCTTCTTTTTTTTCGTTTCCAGAGCTGGGAACAGTGCCCCCTACTGGTCCACCAACACTGATTCAGCAGCTTCAGTGGTTTAACAGGGTAAGAATATGAGGTATTAAATATTTTAGCTAAGGTGCAGACAGTACATGTGTATTGGAGCCAAGCAATTAAATATAAAAATGAATGAATGAAGCTTTTTATCACTTTTTATCAGTAATTTAAGCTCTTGCTAACCAAAGGGGCCCTATTAATGTGATTATGCTCAATATAAAGAAACATAATCTGTATTTTAAATATGGAATGATAATGTAGCTTGATTACACTTCTTTCGATAAATCTATCTTTGCCACCATATAAATATTTGCCAAGCTTTAACAGTGCATCTATTTGGACTGTGTGTGTTTTGCTTTTTAATTGAAATGGATTGCACTCTTATTTCAGGCTTAAGGTTAAAACCAGCACTGCCTAGATCAAAAGAATGCTATAATTGCATTCATACAAAAAAGATTTCACTCAACATGTTTAATTAAAGTAAGCCTAAAAATTCAGGTTTTGGATATTTTTTGGAACGGTTTTCTACAGTGAAATGGTGCCGTGCAATGTCAATTGGCAGTTTCTTGGCTGTTCAACTTAACACTGTGGTGATGATGTTAGAATAAGGATATGTATGGTTTCCATTAACATATGAAACAATTTCATTGATTTGTTGTGGGTTGTGTTGAGACTTTGAATCAATAACATCATATTTCATGAAAAATATTGATCTTTTATGAATGCAGATCCATGGACTGTAAAAATATTCCCAAAACATGATCCATTCAATAGTTCTATCACAGTACAGCTCTAATCTATACTTGATACTTTCCCCCTGCCACTATATTTTTCAGCACTACTCTGCTGTCATCACCTTTACCATTAATAGGAAAAAACTGTTTAAAATAACTAGATGAATGTTTAGTTCAAAATTATAAACATGTGTATACATTTAGTTTTGAAATATACAAATATTAAGTCAGACCCAGGCAAACTGTTGAGAAAAGAAAATGCAAAACCATGAAACACAAACACATTCTTAATGAAACATGTTGTAACACTGCATCAATGTGTCACATTAGGATAGCTGAGAGAATGCATGATTAGCTTATGCTGTGTGTGGTAATGTTCTAAATGGGTTTGCACAATGTTAACTAAACATTGTCTTTTTATCGTATGTAAGTTTGCATTCCCACAAACCACCACAGCAACTCATTGTTCACATGGCAACCACATTAGGCCAATCAGCACATCCACACCAAAAAGCATCATTTTATGAATTTTAATGGCATCATCCAGAAGCACCTGAGAAGGCCCATCTATAAGATAGTAGATTTATGGGATCAAGAGTCCCATTTTTTCTGAGGAAGGAGTTGGAGATGAACCAGAAAATCCCAAGGACAAATTCTCAATTTCACTGTTTTCCTTCGATTTTATTTTACAATATTTCTGCTCTTTGCAGAAGCGTTTTATTTTGGCTCATACTGAATGCCAAAAACATTGTGTTCTCAGCCATAGATTTAAACAGACTTTTATTGGGGCAAATTAAGGTTTTTTTTTTTTTTTTTTTTGCCAAAGAACCTCTCTTGGGGTCTGAACTCACGACCTCAAGGTCCAGTGCTCTGGGCATCACATGCACCACTGTCATAACTCTCTCTACAGTCAGTGGGGTGCAGCTTCCCCCGGCTTAAACTGTTGTTCCTCCTGAACCTCACTAAAATCTCCCTGTATATGGCTGAAATACAGCCATCTTGTGCAAATAGTTTTTTTCTTAATTTTAAAACCAGTTCAATTCCTCACAGGCTAATGTTGGTGGCAATATGTGGGCTGTATCAGGTAAAAGCTGGCATTTACAGAGACAGTCTGGAGGCCCAAGGTAGAGGGCTGACACAGTTTTTAACTGTACTTTGAGCTTGAGTTCCTGCATCACTTTTCCCAGGCTGCCCTGAGGGCAACCAATGAGAGGTGTCTGCAGAGCACAACAGAGACAGTGATTCCTAATTCAGTGGCGGCTGTCCAATGAGAATGTTCCCCAGGCCCTGGTCTATCAATGAATGTATTGAGGAATACACCTGTGATACAAGCCATCGGACAATAAATGAACAAATCAATGTACAAACTAACAAAGCAGCGACACATCTTTACAGCCCAGACCTACCATTACATACTCAATTCCACAAAGCTGAAATCAATTTAAACCACCTCAATTATCAACTAGAAGTAACTGACTTATATACAGATAAGGGGGTAAATAACCATAAATATGTTTTAAAGCTTAAACCTTTAGATTTGTATTCATTATATATAACTGTCTCTAGTGTAAGGTACATGGTTTCCACAGGTTGCTGAAGGTCACAGCCTCGGTTCATGGTTGAGAGCTAAGTGCTTGCACTCCAAGCTGTTTGCACACAGCTTGTTTGTTCTGTTTCTCGGAAAAGGCCCCCACTCTGTTTCCAACAAATTGATAAGAAATGATTTATTTGGATGCATAAATTACCTACACATTTCAAATAGCACACCAAAAAGATAAGATAGCAAAGCCTGGATTGGTTAAGGGCCAGGATCTCAGTACTAATTCATCACTGTCTCCCCATTGGAGACTGTGAAAACAGAAATAAAAAATAAAAAACAGAATATTTTCTTGAGAAAATTTCCTAAAAATTGAAAATGGAGCTCAAACTTTCAGAAATAGCAGGACATACCACAGAACAAGGATTTAAGTGGAGTCGTGGAGGGTGTCTGCAGGCAGTCGGTGTGCTTCAGACCACACACGGTTATTTTATTGGCTTAAGAGTCAACACACCTTGTTTCCAAGCTATACATCAGCTGCTGATTAAAAGCACAGAGAAATTGTGACTTTCTAGAGTTCGATAACCACTGGGTTTTTCAAGCAGGACACCAATGTCATTTTTCTGGCCCTCTATGAAACAGCTGCCGCTTTGTTTTTCTTATTTCATACCTCATTTGTTCTCCATAATTGTGACATTTTATTTTGAGAATTTGGAGTGTAAATCGATGACACAATCCTTGACAATGTATCCCCAGTGGTCCTGGAGAGCCACTGAGGACTCGCACATTTTTTTTTGTTTTCAGATTACATTCCACAACATAGTTCAGACCCAAGAACCCTGGTAAAGTAAGTTAACTGTGTAATAAACCACTTCAATGAAGGACTGAGTATCAGCTAAAACCAGGACACCCTGCGGCTCTCTACGACTGGGATTAAGGACAACTCTTATATTGAACCAGTGTGGTGTATTGCAGCTGTGTGTTTGAGAGCTCAGAAATTTCAGTTTTTAAATGATTTCAGATTGGATTAGACAGCCGTAAGGAGAGAGCCAGCTCAAGAGTGAATGGGTAGAGTGGAGACAAGTCACTGAGGTAACGGAGATTTTAAAAATTCATTATACAGTAGTACAGGGAGAGATTTCATTAGATATGTTTTCCATGGATCAGTTGCAAGAGTACAGATGGGAGGTTACACTAAAATAAGAGATATTTTTATTTGACATGTGACAGTTAGGTTGATTGAATTCAAACATTGGGAATATTTTTTCTTCATTTTAAAGAAGAAAAGTCTTAATACTGCTTATTACCTGTAGTAACAATCCATTATTTATTCATCTGTATTTTATTTTCAGTCACTTAACTATGCAGTACCCTCATCAATATTATTAGACAATTGAAATTCCTGTAGTAACTCAAGCTATGCAAGTGTCTTTCAAAGAGTTTAAAATCGCAGACAACATTTTTCTATTGTACCTAGACGGTACAACATACCTCAACAAAAAATTAATTATAATTATGTATTGTAAACTGTTTTTGACCTTGTTTTTAAGGTCATGACCCTCATCTGAGTTCACCCTCAGACTTTGCTGAGAGTATTCTCTGTAAAACGGCAGTAACAACAACATTCTTTTCTTCCATCTACAGTGTTCTTTGACCATGAAATTCAGTGGCTTTGCTGTCCTGAAGGAAGCTACCTCAGGGACCGGTAGGACTGGTACACAATCACTGAAATAACTTAAAAACATTGAGCCACATTATACCATTGCTCACAAGCCATGATTTAATGTGGTTACCTGAACTCCATGCTGCACATGCTGCAATGAGCTGTCAATCAATATGTTGATTTGAACCAAAGAAATCTCTGAACAACAGCACTGGATTCAGTTAGGTCAGGAAATGGTATTGTATGGCAGCTCTAATCATTTATGGTTTCATGAGATCTGATTCTCCTGCTCTTTTTTTGGGATCCAATCAAATACATTTAGTCTCCTTAAGGACATATGCAATTCAATCAAAATCATCAGAATTTTTAAGGGCATATACCTTTCTATTTTACCATAAAAAACATCAGCTTTTCTCAACAAAATTCTCAAAGTTGAAACTCATGTTGTAAAGTAAAGCCTATTTTGATTGAATTCCACTCATCCGAATAGATCCCTAAGGGCTTTTGACTGAATCCAAGACGTAATGTTTTCCCAAATAATTTTGCAACACAACCTGCAGTGAGTTTTCAGATGAACGAGTGATGTCTTCGACCAACCGATAAGAGATATGATATCCGCTGAGCTCTTCCTCTGATAAACAATGAGAGTATTTCAGATGACTGATAAAAGGCGTGCAGATGTTCACAAACTGCACTCTGCCTTTGTTGATCAAACAAAGCATGCAATATTTACTGAGAACCACACGGAAGTATGAGCTTGCATGTTAACGCATTGATAAACTGCTACAAGCCTGACAATGCATAGTTCAGCAATGCCGTAGTTTCCTAAATATCATCTTACTGGCAGCTAAGTAATTTGCGCATGGACAATATGAACAACACTGTAAATAGGAACCTGATTGTGTTATCATCCCCGGCAGATACACTTAAGCAAACTATTCTTAGTCCTAACTTCAATAAAATACAACTTCATATAGATACTTAACTCATGTAATGCATAACACCACATTTGTGAATTTAAATGAAAACATGTCTCAAGAGGCGTATTAGACTGTTGGAGCTGATGTTTGGTGTCTTATATCAGTTGTAATAAAACAATTGAATAAACTAGATCTAGCACACAATATCATGGGCATGTAAACTCATGATTGCCATTTCCATTCAATATTTGTGACTCACAACAGAATCATATTAGTTGTAAATAACAGCCATGCGAGGGTATGCAATTTGATACTAAACTCTCTTTCTGTGAGGACTTTACAGTTGTCTGCTGGATCAGTAATTGAACAGTAATTTTCAGAGATGTCTTGGCATATCAATGCTTTCTGTGGTGCAATTAAATTCTCAGGAAATTTGCATGGATAGCTTGAGTGACTTTTATTAATGAAAAACCTCTCACAGCACATTATCTGGCCAGTAATCTAAGAGAATTTCTTGGCACCTGACAGGACATGTGATTTATGAACTGGAAGATGAATGTAAGGGTTGCCAATTTGTACAGTAAGAAGCCAAACTTGTATAGGTTTAAGTCTTCTTTGGTGCTAGGTCATATGTACACTGAGTTTGTGACTGCTACTCAGGTCATTGAATTGACAGTATAATTTTGCCAAATCACTGTATGAGACAGACATTTATAATTTATTTTATTTCAAGTCATACTTCTCCAAAAAAAAAAAAACAAAACAAATAGAATGTACAGGTGAATGAACAGATGTAGGTGTATGAAACTTTACTTGCAGTTTAGTTGTGGTGTATGTGTGTGTGTGTGTGTGTGTGTGTGTGTATATGTGTGTTTGAGTATAGGTGTATAAATCTGTATGCGTGTGTTGTGTATGGTGGGTGGGGTATTATGTTTGGGGGTCTTGTATACACACACCAGGGTGCATGGACATGCAGGATTTCTAGTATTGCTAACATGAGAGAGAATTATGAACTCTTAAGAAGGTCATGGTACATAAGACATGATTCATTTGAAAAATAGATGTTGATCAAAGCATTAGCTCATGGATTGCCATGGTTAATAAGATAAACATTAGAGCCGAAATGTAGCTCTCTCCCTCACTAGCTCACTCACGCATTCTGTAAGTGGCTGTTATATCAGCAGTGACTTTATTGTCTCATCTGCCAGGAAAACATAAAATATTATTTGCCACATTTGGGGAAATGACACAACAAGCTACATCATTAACCTTTTGAAGCACGGTCATGAAAAATAAGAGAGATTAAAAAGAATGCTCAAATCGGCAGCTGATCGAAAATTCTGTTTGGCCTGTTAGCTGCGTCTGCCAGATTCTCAGAGCACAAATTGTTTCTTTATGGGTCTCTGTCAAAAAGATTAACTTAAATAAATTAAAGGATTGTGTTCAGTCTAGGATTGTTTCTTTGATTGTTTTTTTTCTGTGCTCACCTCCATAACTATGTGACTGATTTGAACTGAGGGTGAAGTATTCTCTTATTTTTTTTTCCGGGTACCTCAGGCACTCTCTTTGATGTGACTCTGAAGAAGGAATTCAATAAAAGCACAACAACTTTTAACCAATATAATATGTAAAATGCTTACAAGACTTAGAAATGCAAGGAATATCAGTTAAGGAGCTCTTCAGTTTATCTTTTGAGCTTGAGTGCCTTGAGATGTTTTTGATATTCTGACAACATGCTGACCATTTTTTAGGCATGTCAGTATTTAATCTACATCCACCATATTAAATCTAGACTTAAATTTAACTTTAGCAAACTCTGCTTTGATTCTTATGGATGTTATACATGGACACATCATATGTCCAGATTGCACAGTGTTTTTAAGAGGTCAGACAGACCTGCTGCAAATTCCCATTCCAGATTTAAGACAGCTCCTCTTATGCCCTCAGCAGACTAATATGTCTGGATCGTGAACACTCCAGATATTTTCTAAACTGTCCCTGACCTATAAATACAAATTCCAGAAAAAAACTCTGTATGTCGAACCTTTTTGTCCAGGAGAAAGCCATATCTGAGTGTTCAAAAGTTGTAGCATTAGTGCGACTGGCTTGCAGACGGCACACTGTCTATACTTTTCTGACCCCCTGCGATTTTGGTGTTCATTGTAAATAACACCAAAGGAGTAAATTAAGTCCTCATTGTTTCAGTGTTTGTCTCTTTTTGTGAAATGAGCGCAATCCGGCAAGCGGTTGATACCACTGAACAAAGATCATTAGTAGGATGATTATTTCTTGTGTACCTTCAGCTTTTGGAAGTGTGGCATGAGGCCTAGGGTGTTTTGCTGTACAATTTCATTAAGATCTTATCTGGGAGTAATCCTCTCTCCTGCTGATGGCTGGTTGTGGGAGACCCCACTGGGGTTATTCAAATCTCCCTGATGCAGACAGGGCTATATTTCACAGTTGAAAAAGTACGCTTTTCAAAAGATGTGAAAAGTGGGATGGAGAAGTTTGAAACTCACAAGCCTACCTCTGATAATCAGCTACTGGTTTTAGCATATCTCAGGCCTGTCAAAGTTTTACCTTGTTTTATCTGCTGACATGCTGACATGTAAGAATGCCCACGCAATCAAAAAGGAAAAAAAAACAATGAAATAAAATGGGAATCAATTTGTTTTTTTTTTTTTATTTCACATGAGTATCCCAATTCAGATGGCTTGGAATTTTTGTTTAATTCTGAAAATGTCCTTTGCTCAGGCTGCTGTTAAGCAAATGCCTGTACCTGTGGGGGCACTCTTACAGGAGGGGTGAGAAGAGACCTGGGGGGGGGGGGAGGCATTGTTGCAGTGCAGAAGCACAAATTAGCTGACAGTAAAGAATGGCCTTGCTTATGTGAGCGTACAAGGGGACTGAACAAGAAGGCAGCTTTGAGTCCAGTGAGCTGATGACTGAAGTCTGAATGGTGTCAAGCCCCCACTTCGAGACACTAAGAAAGAAAAAAATTTGTCCTTGTTTCATATTTGCATTCTGACTCAGAAAAAAATGGTCTGATGAAGGCTTCCCACTAAAAGCAAATATTTCTGCTTCCATATTTAAGTTTTGGTGCTAATACTCAAAACCAAAAAAATAAAATACTAAAATATTGTATTTGTAATTATTACTACTACTACTACTACTACTACTAATAATAATAATAATAATAATAATAATAATAATCTCAACCACTTGCTCATGTGAAATAGCCTGAACGTTGATAAATGGTTCACCTACATAATGACAGATGCATTTACTTGCTCATTGTGGTGTACATTCAACGAATTACAATATCTTCTAAATATCTACTGCAAACACCACTGTTTTTGGGAGTACTTTTATAAACCACTGTAAAGATTCAACAAATCTGAAAGCTACAAGCTTGTTAAATGTAAATTAACTATGGTTCTATCCCAGAGTAAAAGCATTTATTACTGTTGAATTTATGTGAACTTATCTTTGAACTCAAAATCTGTGGACACAAAGTAACATGAGCTCTGCTTGAAGTCACCACTCAAGGCGTTATGTTATTGTGTTCCCTTACTTACTGCAAATTAAATTTGTGTGTAATTAAAAAAAATACAGCCTAATATTATGTGTTACCCAAGGACACGTTGAAAAAAAATATACAGGGGATCAAGGAATCCTTTTCATCTTACCACCCAGTCAACAGTCCACTGGAACACACATGCTGACGCAGATCAGTCACCCAGTGCATTTATGCTGCACTGCTCCATACTGTCTCAGGGCCCTAGTGATATCCAACATTCACCCACAATGCATTTAAAGTGGGTACAGAAACACAGAGGGAATGTTTGGGTATGTGCATGGATCACTGACCAAAACCTCCATATATGACTACTGAAATAATAGTCATAGATGTAGCCCAGTCTGTAAGGTGTACCGTTTCAAAAAAGAAAGAAAAACAATGTTTTTTTTTTTCTTTTTGTAATTAATTCATGTATCACAGAGGTGAAACTCCTTTCCATTGTGTGGGCACCCTTTGTGCAAAGCCTGAATACTCACTTCTGTTACCCAGTAATTGGCAAGGTCAATTGCATAATTGGCAAGATGAATAATTGCAGTTGATTAGCTTTATATGGACCTTCTGTGGCAGGAGAGGATGGCCATACCATTCACAAAGCAAGTAGGGAGGTGATGGGAGGTCATTTTAGAGGATGTCACAATAACTGAAAACATATGAAACACAAGGGCAGAATTAAGCAAATTCTTTTTTGAGATGTAGGCAGTGTAGCTGCATAATTTATATGGTGTTTGACTGGTGTGGCTGCTGTGTTTTAGCAACAGCACCCCCTACAGTTATAGAGGTGTATTTGTTTTTTATATGTTTGTGTGAGCAGATGGATGTCCAGATAAATACATTTCCTGATAGATTCAATCATTTCATATATACTTAGGCTGTGACTCAGTCAAATAAAACTTAAAGGCACATATCCATAAGGCATGAATCATAAAGACAGAGGGCTCTCTTCATCCAGCAGGAGATACAGCTTAGCCAAGTGCAAAGACCCAATAACACAGTGGATGCATTCAGTGCACTTAATGTGAGCTTAGGAGCTCTCCATACACACACACAAACACTTACTGTGAATTCCCTGAGATGAATTTCATCACGCATGGTAGACTCCTTCATACAGCAAACATGACTCTGAATTAACATTTTAATCAGTAGAAAGGCACTCCGATACACCACTGTTCTCTCAGGTACAACAGATCTCCCCGTACACCATTAAAAAAAGAAAAAAGATTCAGACATATTGAGTGTGATGGATGGGGTCTCTTACACTGTTGCGCGCATTTCCTCCAGTACAGGGATCTAGCCCTGGTAAGAGTTGTTTTAATGCATGGGGCCTGTCACTCTTTAATGGGCATCTATTTTCCCAGATTCACGATTACTCATAAAATACTTTCACAATGGCTGTAAATTCACAGGCTGAACAGCCCCCGCAAAAAAAAAAAAAAGAAAAAAACAGGTTTTGCAGGCACCAGTGTTAACAGGCAATGGTTTCAGAAAAATGGTTCATCTAATTTTGCAAAAATGGCCAGATTCCAACTGCACCAGAAAGCAGTAAAATAATACTTGCCCCCATCTGCCTTTTGAATATGAAATTGCGATCACTTTGCAATGATTTGGCTTGGAAAAGACTGCTGCTCTATCATCATGTGATCTGCATTTTAGGAGAGGCAATGGAACTTCCCCACCCCCTCCTGCCCACTCTCCTTCTGCACTCATCATGGTGTTTGACAAGACAGCCTGACGTGTGTTAGCTTTTACACACGGGAGAGGATGCAGTATAAAATGAGAAAATGCTGACTCTGGTGTTTCTGAACACATGACGTGTAAAAGACAAAAGGCAAATGTATTAGCGGCCATGTCTCTAAACTGCTGCCAGTCATAAACTGTTCTCACAGTGCCCCCACTACCTCAAAGGTGATTAGAAATAATTAATTATGTTATTTTGGTGATACACACTAGCTTCGTAAATCCTGGTGCAGTTTGCTCTATAACTGGAGACATGCGGAAGCATTGAAAAAACACCATGCTAAATCCCACTACCTCCTCAGCTTTGTCCTTCTGAAGTCTAGCATAGTGATGGTGGAAATGACATTCCATGAACCTAGTTAGGGTGGAGCTGCATTCAGCTGTCCATCATTAGCTTGTTTAAATCAATCAAAAATGTTTTTCTTTGCTCAGGCAGTGTGCTCATTGGCCAAATTAATTGTAGCAATGATACTATATAATACCTTCGCCATCTGTAGTCTATAGTCTCAAAACATTCATCTTAAACAAAAACCCTCACCTCACCTGTACAGCAGTATATCCAGAGTCTGCTGCCTTCCTACCTTGGCTGCAGTCTTCAGAATATAGTCCAGGGCCAGCCCTGGCTTGTCAAAAATAATTACTCAGACTATCCATATATTAACTAAATATATGCAAAGGCCTACTGTGCACTCTTGTTGACATTATTCTTATTAGTGTAGATGTTGTGGTTATTACTGTTGCAGTATATATTTATTTTTTTTTTAATTGATGCAGTCGTTCCAATGAGGGAGCTCCAAATATTTATGCAAATGTGCACAAAATAATGTGGGAAGTAAACGGATACATTAAGGATGTCTGTTTTTGACAGGCTCCTGGAATGGCAAAGTGCAACTGAGCAGCTCAGAGACTCTTTCTGCTGAAACACTGGGGCTGTTACCCAGAGATGGGCAATATTTCAATTATTCGTATTCATGCATTCATTTCATATTTAATATAGCTTTCATATTTAATATGGATATAGTATACCTTTGCACCACCTGCAAAACTGTGACATGTCTCAGTTTTAATGGCATCTAAAATTAATTGAATTAGGAAATCATGTAGCATTTTTTTGTTTTTGTTTTCTATCTCTAAAATTAAAAGCACAGGAAAAGAAGCACAGGTTAATCTGCAGATGGCACAGGTGAAAAAGACTCATATCACATACAAAAACCAGGTAAACCAGTATACACAGCAGGTAATGATAGGAGAACGAGGTGTTATGAGCCCAAATGTGGGCAGAGCATCTATAAGCTATCAATGACAAAAGGTCTTTTGATTGACAGTTCATTATATTGTGAATGAAAATTCATTATTTCTCCATCTCTTATGGAAGTCATAGGGTTCTCCCATCAGTAACACAAGAAATACTCAAAAAATGAAAGCTGTACCCTGAAGTCTGTTTTGTTTGAATTGCATATTCCCATAAAAAGACTACATTCATTCAACTGGGTCCTGGCCTGGTTGGGTCCTATGGCACAGTTTCCAATCCCAATCCAGCCAAAGCTAAAGCTGAGGCTGGCAGCTGCATGGGGTGGTATGTGATTGGTGGATTGGGCACCTGCAGTCTGTCTGTGCCAGCTGCAAATAAAGCACAGCCCTTCAGTGCAGCGGCTGTGCAGCCAGGCTGGCGGACGGTGAAGTGAGAAGAGACAGCAGCTGAGCGGACAGCAGGCTTCGTGAGAGGGCAGACAAAAACACAAGCTGTATCAGTAAGACAGCTCTTACAAGCACAGCTGGGCATTCCACATTGGCAGAGGAAAATACAAAAATCTGGGGTAAAAAATTTGAATAATAAAAACAATAACATCTCAAAAGAACACAACAATAGAGACAAGAATACTTAATATAATAAGAACCAAAAAACTTTTGTAATATATCCATACTAAGAAAGAATCCACTCAAAAACAAACAATTTTAGATAGAGTTTCAGTTGAGCACAATTACAACTTGCAATAATGCTATATAATATCAAAAATGCCAAAAAGTTATGAGACAAAACTTCATTAGTTTGTTTCTTATGGGCCTCTAGACTGTGTTTCCAGAGACAGTGTACAACAAAATTTAATTAGTTCCTCTGAAAGATCCCTTTAAAATGAGACAAGGAATTAAGTGAGTTTCACCTTGGTGGGCACAAATTACATTTTTTTTTCTTTTTTTAGAGTCTGGATTTTAACATTTTGCAATAACTTGAACAAAAGGTTTGTCTCGTTTTTACTTCTTTACCTAAGTATCAATAGTCATACATTACATTTTGGACTGAACCAAAACTATTATGATAAAATATTAAACTTTGAAAGTTTTTTTGTCTTTAAATTTTTTAACCATTTCAGAGTCTACTCATGCAGAACTTACAGAGTTTGAAAAGGATGCTGCCTTTTGAGTAAAAACAAATCAGATTTTTTTAAATGGCAGCAGGCCTGAAATCATTCTTTCATCAAGATGGATTTTATTTTATCAGAGTAGACTTTACATTACAATATAAAATTCTTTTAGTATGTTATATTTGATTAGAGTCAAGAAAACTTGTTCTTTGGAATGTGTCCCTTTAATTCCAATATATGCTTTAAGATATAATGGCATATACCCTTATTGATTGAACTGAATATGTCTGTCAAAAGGCTAAGCGTGTTTGATTGAAGCCCACCTGAGATCTCTTCCCAAGATACAAGATCTGGATCCCTAAAGAAAACCCAGTAAAATGTAAACCCAACTTTTTTCCCCCATTTCCTTCTTCCTATTTTAATCACACCCTGAGGGATATTTCAAAAATCCCATTGTGTTCTGTATAATTAGGGCGGAATGAGAAAATATGTATTTTCAGAAGCTAGCCCATGATTGAGGGGGGAATGGTTCATTGGTATTGTAGGGGTTGGTTTTTCATGTATATCAAAGAGTTCACTGATACTGGTCATACAAAACAACCAGCTAAACAATTGTAACTGTAGCTACACTTCCTTGGTAATAAGCAGTGGTTTATTGGTAGATTTTAGATACCTGGAGCTATGGACAGGGGATGGAAATGAAACAGAAGGCCGGAAATGGACTCTGTTTGACAGGCTGTGAGCTGTGGATATGCTTAAGGACTGGGCTATAGCGAGGACCAGGGGTGAACCCAAGATACAGAAAGGAGCTCTGCAGAATCTGACCCTGTGACCCCGCTCATGTTGAGTGGATGCATTGCTATGGTTACTGAAGGAAGCACACCATACACCACTGTTTATCATGGTGAAGGGTGTTTCAGCATGATACAACTCAAGGGAGGGAGCAGGGAAGATTTTGGCTGAGCAAGGATGAAGGTGATGGGCTTTTCTTGACTGACCTCAGGTCACCCCTCTACTGTGCTACCCACTCATCAGGGCTTTAGGAACTCCCAAACACCAACAGGAAATAGAGCTAGTGTATGTTTGAAAGAGAGCAAAAGACCTATGATGTCATCCTATCAAAACATTAAGAGAAAAGAGAGAGGCCACAAACACCTTGTAATAATTCACATAATTTAATTCAGGAGAAAAGAAAAACAACAAAACAAAAATGAACAGAAAAAAACCAAACCAAACTAAAATATACAAAGTGAAACAGACCTCTCCCAGCCTTGTGGCAGGTGCACAAGGCCATCCAAAGTACAGCAGACGCTGCCCAGAAACCCATTTAGAGTTTCCATGTGTGTGCACACGTGTGTGTGTGTGTGTGTGTGTGTGTGTGTAAGAGAGAGAGGATATAAACAAAAGCCAGGAGGAGCTAAAGTGTGCTCTATATATACTGCTTTGCTTTTTACAGCATTTAAGGGTTTTAGAGCACAACACGGGCTACTATTACTGCTGTAAAAATATGGTGTGCTGCAATCTTATGGCAGTGTTTTCATGTTTGGACTCCACAATTTCATTTGTGTTCTCTATGGATTTCACAGCGCCCCAGGGAATCCAAAAAAAAGAAAATAAATACAAACAAACAAAACTTTTCAAACTAATTAATGAAAACAGCTCGTACTTCCTGTTGGCTCAATGCTCAGACTGTGTTTGTGTCTGTGTACAGCTGAAACAAATCAGCCCTCATCGTTCAGTCAGAAGGCCTTTGCTGTTTTCCTCCTTTTAATCACCTGTGATGTAAAGCTCACAGTCTCAGGAAGAGGTGTCTACACATGTGTGTCCTCCAATTCATATGGCAACTAACCCTTACTTTTCTACAAACTGCAGATGTGAAACTTTGATTGTCCATGCCAGAATCAACAAATGATCAGCTATCAAACCTGCAGGAGCCTGGCCAGCCAGTGGATAGCACCAGAGAGTGAAGAAGATGAGAATTTGGAATGGCTCAGCTGACTATAGTTGTCACCTAACTGATGTGGACCTCCAGCCATGGTCAGTAATGGTGCACAAGCATTCATTTACTTTGTCCAAAACACCACCTAGAATCTGTGTTGTTTTTCAAACAGAGGTCTTTGTTCCTGGTCCTTTACTTGGTATGCTGGCTTTTGTAGCAAGTCAATTGACCAATAAAATGGCGCATAAATAAGGCACCCAATCTGGTTTCGAGGTCTTAACTGATCATGGGATTCAGGAGAAAACAGAGGCCAGCACACTTCAGTAACGTGGGTGAAGTCTACTGCTTGAGGTGAGGAGGAGGAGGGTATCGGCTGGATGAACACAAGGGCACGGCTGAGGAGTTTGCAAGGGAATTAGCGTTTGAGTTGGGTCACTGGACCCTGGACCTCTAAGACCACCAAAGCCAAAAGAAAGTCACCAGCCTAAAGGTGCAATTGGAAATCAGATTGGAACCTGTGAGGTGAATCACAATGTTGACCTCTTTCTGAAGAACCTGAGAATCATAAGCTATTAGTTGCAACATGAAGAGTTTGACATGTAGTGGAAAAGCATTACCTGAGCCTTTATATGTTTAATATATTTATTTCTTACGTTCATTGTGTGTGTGTGTGTGTGTGTGTGTGTGTGTGTGTGTGTGTGTGTGTGTGTGTGTGTGTGTGTGTGTGTGTGTCTTCAAGCAGAAGGCAGCCCTTGACAAAAGCTCTGTGACCCACAGCAAGACTTAAACTTGTGACAAATGATGTCACTTCAACCAGGGCACAAAGCAAAGTGCTGAACCCCGATCGATCTGGCCCTCTCTCCACAACACCACTTTGCCACTTTTACAAATGATGTGAGGGAGGATGGATATTTCCTCTGAGCGAACAGTGTTTGGTGATGAATCGTTTTTTAGTGCTATTTTTCTCTGTCTTTCTTACTGTGTCACATTACCCCCCCACCCTCATTGCCAACCCTAACGCTGCATCCCACTTCTTAGGATTAACGGAGAAATGGTCATCAGCGAGCCTGTCGACTTGATGCTATAACTGAATTAATTATAGAGTGGCTGTCTGGTTTGGCTATGGAAAGAATGTCAATTGTGCAAGCTCTTTTGGGATTTGGACAACTCCATCTGTAAGGTTCAATGGAAAAGCACTTATTTTGTTTTTTTGTTTTTTTTGGATTGCTTGCAGAATTCTGAAACCAGTTCATATTCATGAAGCATTTCAGCGTAGGAGTTCATATTTTCCTGAATGTTTTGTTTCAATGTTCCCTTCCTAGTCTGACTTTGAGTCACTACAGGCACTCAAATATCAATAATTAATCAGACATCCATATGGAACATGACCAATTATTAAATTAAAAGGCAATTTAAGAGCCTGGTGTCAGGGCATAGCTTAAGTGTATTTCTTTATGGACTTAGTGGTCCTTTATCTGAATTTCAGAAACCTAAGTAATGTGCCATAATTTATTATAATTATATTTTTGCCCTTTGGCTACACCAAAAACTTTTTTCTTTCAACATTTTAATGTAGTTTAGTGTAATTATAATATAACAACCATTCATTGTCACACTTACACATGTATTTAAAGTCACTTAAATCTTTCATCTTGCCCATTCATCCTATGAATTGTGCATGCACACACAATTACACACTCACACATGTACAGTGGCTTCTCAGTGTTGGTTTTTAAGAGTCTCTCTCATACACCACTAGTACAATAACCTCTACACTACAAGCAAATTCTGAATAAGAAAAAAAAATCAAGCATAGAATTATGTTTATTCAAAAAAGGGTACATCAATTCTATTCACGCCACAGAAAGTCATCAAATGATCAAGGAAATGTGACGTAACTTGGCAAATAACAGTGGCAACATAAAAAAAAATGTCCTTTAAAGGCACACTGATGACAGACACACAGCATCTGGCATCTACAAATCAGGGTCTATAAGTTTATTCATAAAGGAATTCACAAAGTGTTGCAGAGTGAGAATGCTGATCTAGGATCAGTTTTGCCTTTTATGTTGGAATATGGACAGGGGAGACCTGATCTTAGATCAGGACTCTTATATTGAGATGCTTTGTGAATGCAGGCCCTGATTTTTAACCACCCTGATGGTGTGTGCGTGTGTGTGTGTGTGTGCGTGTGCGTGTGCGTGTGCGTGTGCGTGTGCGTGTGCGTGTGCGTGTGCGTGTGTGTGTGTGTGTGTGTGTGTGCGTGTGTGTGTGTGTGTGTGTGTGTGTTCAGTCTGTCCATTGAAGCCACATCACTGGGGTTCATTTTAAACGTAAGCGCTTGTCTTGAACTTTGATGTACATATAAATGAGTGTGTTGATTTTTTTCTTTGCACACGGTGTGGCAAGTTAATTTTTTATGAAGTCTGAACACACCAAACTCTGTTTGTGAGAATTTAACAATTCTTCTTAAGACCAAATGTTGATTGAGCTCAGTGTAATTGTATTCATTTTAAGCTTTAGTGAGATACACGGTTTCACCAAAATGCATTCCTCTTCCAAATAATGCTCTCCCATAAAAGTATTTTCACAACACCAAAAACATAAACATAAAACTGAGAACCTTTTTTCTTCCTCCTTGCAGGATTCTATTTCAGTGACAGTTTAGCTATGTGGGCTTATGTTTCTATGAGGGCACATCTGATACTCATCCAAGAGGAGGCTGAAGGGACAATTGATACAGTAATCATAGAAGCATTCATGGTGAACGCTTCTGCAAACTCACACATATTGCACGCATTATTTTTGTCACTCGGAGCTGAGCATGTGCACTTGATGTGTAAAAGTGCAAGCATGATTACTCACCCATTTTTTCTGAAACTCAAGGCCTTGAGGGTCAAGGAAAAGCAACCAATTTAAGCCTAAAAGTACACTGTTTTTACCACTCCCTCCCTAAAAGAGCTTACATTATCCTGGATGTTTGGCTGGCTGACTATGCAACACCTATTTATGTTTTCCCTGTTCAAGTGCTGGTTTTAGATTTAGTCTTAACAGTACGCTGGGAAAAGGAACAACACCAAAAAAATCATTAGTTAAAAAGCCATTTCAGACAAGTGCAAACAAAATGCCTACCTAATAAGTGATGCTTGAAAACAACTTCAGAGAGCGGTGAAATTATCTCAATCCAATCCTACCTGGAGGCTCAACATACAGGTTTAATCCATTCAAAATTGTACACTCCATTTAGTGCTGAGTATGGTTGTTCAGAATTCCAGAGATACAATTACGTCAAGAGGGACACAATACAGCTGTCAATTACAGGAAAACAGCTCAGTTTTTGGGGGCTTCATTTTGCCCTGCGGAACTGAAAGAGGTATACATTTAGATGACTCCAGAAGAGCATGTTCAGCTGCAGCCCAAACAAACATGGAGGGAATTGATTCCTTTGACTTTTATGACTGGCCGTTAAATGTTTTCCCAAAACATTTTTTGTTTGTATTTTTTCCGTTTGTTTGCAGAGAATGTTTTTTTTTTAGTTTCTGGTAGTTGTTGAGTCCAACATTGAATTTATAAAAAAGTTTAAAAAAGACTGTGGTGGCACTCTGCATTTTATGAGCATAAGAGCATACTGCATTTTACAAGCATGTGGAATCTGCAACATTCTTCATAAAGAAGAGTGGACTAAAACTGGCTTTTCTAAATTGGGGAGAAAGAAATCGATAAAAGAAGCAACAAAATCAAATTTGTTTCATATATATTATTGATGTCAAATAATCCTTACCAAATTTTTTATGCTTTTTAATATGGATTAACTAAGTAAATAAATTAAATACTAATGAACTGAAACCTTTAAACATCAAAGGTGATGATTATAATGATGGTGTAGTACTCTGTTATTGGTATTGATGCTGGATAATTCCAGTGCTCACTGGAGCAGACCTGTGGGGTAATGTACTGATGAGGACACTGTGTCAGAGGATGTGACCACCATGAGGATGAGATGTTGGATCAGGCAGGGTTTTGACCAGCAATGGTCATAAAAGATCTCAGTTTTCCAAACAGCATGGTCAAATACTCATTTAAACTGGCTCTTTGGAGGGAGAGGGAGAGATTTAGATACATTTTTGAGTCTCATCACTCTCCAGCAGTCTCCTCTAGTCAATCAGATGACCATTATCTGCTCAAAATCTCCTACTGCATGGAACGCTACTCTGTTAAAGACACAGAGGGATGTAAACGGGGAGAAGTAATGAAATTGAATTGCATTACCATTTGTCAGTCAGCATCTAACCCATCATTATAATGTCTCCCTCATGTTTTCTGGCCTGCTGTTTGTTTTCTCGATGGATGCTATCGAACTGTCTGTACAGATATCCTGAAATGTGTCCATCAGTACATTAGTGCCACATCATGCAGTATCACAGACTGCTCAAATATTTCCAGATTTTTTTTTGATCAAACCCCATTTTCAGCTCTGTAATACTAAAATGTACCATGTAAATAAATGATCAAAATAATATAACTGTCCTACAATTTCAAAAACTATATCAAGAAATAACTATGTAAAACTGATGAAACACAATATATACTATCATGTCCAATACACCCTGCTTCTCCCACAGTACTAAATAGGATGTCCCACTGTTGCCAAGACACCTCCCTCTACTGATTTAAATGGAGTGGTATGTGATCCGTAAAGGCACTGAGTTCTGCTGTGCTGGTGTGTTATCTCTCCAGTACCTGTGAAGCTGAACTGCAGAGGTTCAAAGGGCAGTCCGTCCAGCGTTCCTCTAAGATTCACAGAGATGGAAAATGTGTTTTATTCACATGATAATCTACAGATAAAAGAAATTCTAATAACTGAGAATATAATGACAAAATGATAAGCCATTATTTACATTATAAGATAGAGATGAAAGATATGTTTACTGTGTAAAGATAATTACAAAATGAGAAAACCTTACATACATTATATTCTGTAGATGGAAGATAGTTTTCATCTGAGTAAAAGTACTGAGAAAGAAGTACCAATAGAATAATATAGAGAGAAAGCCTTGTGCACTGACATGCCCATCAGTCCGTGAGCTGCTGGTATCAGCAAGACACTCAAAAAGTAGAAAGGCCAGAAGTAGTAAGTAATAGACTAACTCCATATTCCAAACTGCACACCCAAAGGACGTGAGTAGGACTTGACACTGGATGCAAAAGCATTACATTATTACATCTTATTTATCAATATCAACATTATATGTGAAAGAATAATATATATATATATATATATATATATATATATATATATATATATATATATATATATATATAGAGAGAGAGAGAGAGAGAGAGAGAGAGAGAGAGAGAGAGAGAGAGAGCGAGAGAGAGAGGTCTTATTGAGGTCACATTACAAGTCATAGAGGCCTGAATCACTGAATAACACAGGAAATAATACCACCAAGCATATATGTTATTAAATATATTGACTAATAAGCAAACTAATGATCAACAGACATGGAACATGAATGACATATGGAAAATATGTCTAAAAAATCACAAAACCCCACAATTCTGTTTCCCAGCATAAAAAAAACAAAAAGATAGACAACAAAAACAAAACAAAGAAAAGCATAATTTGGAGAGAAAGCTGAACACCCTGCAGTGGAATGACAGGGGCTTAACTCCAGCGATCCGCCAATCCCATGCTGATAAGGACAGATGTTGGGCCCCTGTGGGCTCCTGGAGCCCCTCAAAGACAGCAGGTGGGGAAGGGGGAGGGGGAGGCCCGGCTCGGTTTGGCCCCCTGCACTGATCCAAAACATTTACTAGTCACGAAACAACAAAACCCATGGGCCTCCAACTACGCGTAAACAAGCTGGTGATCAATTATACACCATGGATGAATAATTAAAAAGGAAAGCCAAACTGAAGGTAAAGGGTTCAGGGAGCACGCTAAAAATAATAACAGGATAAAATATCCACTGTTCAGCCCACACCCCGGCTTGCAAAGGCTAACCCAGGTTAACCTTATCAGCATGTAAATGATTGCTCCCCTGTCGAAGAGCACAGAGTCACCGCCCCCCCCCCCCCATCCCTGTGTGTGTGTGAGGACTTGTAATAGTTCAAAGTTATCTACAAGCCTGCACACACAGGCATGTATTCCTTTCCAGGATCTTGATCTGGGTGATGAAAATTAAAACAAATCACCCACGATGCCTGAGGCCAATTTTATTTTTTTCCCCATTAGGGTGTTAAAAAGGAAAACCATAAGCTTAAGCCATAAAGCGATGAATTTGGACAGACAATAATCGCATTGCTTTTCAGACGAAATGTCACTGCCTGATCTCATTGCCTTTCATTGACCTCATCTACTCTGTGAATCACCTGTGATAAGCTCCAGAATGCAGTTTATTTCCTGGGAATACATTTCAAAGAGATTTGTCAAATATTGCATTTAATTCAATTTAAATCTCTACAGCTCTCTGTCAGACTGTTAGTTTTTTGTTGTTGTTTTTGTCGTTAGTTTTCTTCTACTGTAAGATTGCCGAGAAAACAGAACACCTGAAATATGTATGTGTGTATATGTATATAATATATATTGGATATATATTGGATAACCTGACATATCTTATTCCCTGAGCTTATGCACAACAACCCCTTCCTTGTCTCACCCTCCATTTATCCATTTCAGTGCTTCAGGGCAACTCTAGATACCAGCATTCACACAGTGCAGTAAGAAAAACAATTCTTTACTGATCCATGCATTATTGAGAGAGGTTTTACAAGGTAAATAACCCACACCTTTCCCTTAACACTGTGCTGAATGGGTTAAATTGTGGTTGTACCTATACAGGCATATGCTTGACTTTAGGGTTCTACAGCCTAGCCAATGTGTGCCTTGACTTGAGTGCTGGATCCTCAGACCCAAAATCAAAAATCATTTCAGGACAGAAGTCCTGATCTAGGATCAGTTGTGCATTTTGGCTCACTGTGGATAAGGTTAGGATAAAGGGAGGAGAAACTTCATCCTTGAACAGGTAAAATACATTGAGACGCTTTATGAATACATTCATTGGTAAGCTTTAATGCAGTTAATTCATTAGCTTTTTTAAATAAATAAAATATTTTATAAATTCTAAGATCATAAAAGAGAACAAACCATTGGTGCATCTAGGCTTACCATCAATTTGTAGTTAAGACCAGTCTGTAGCTCTTTATTTCCAGCCTGGTCATAAACCACACAATGGTTTTTATTTTTGACAACTAAACTAGTATAAATGGTACGATATTCACAGCATGTATTTGACAACCCTGTTGACCTTTGTGGGTGCTGTCACACTCTGTGTAAAATCAGTGCTAATTGTTAAAAGCAGTAATCAAAACCTATCAATGCTGTACTCGTGCAGCATTTACATTGTGCCCATTCTACCCTTGCAGTACGACAAAAAGAAACCATTCTTTCCTTAAACCAAGTCAGAGGCAATGGACAGCAATGAAAAGGTAATTTAGCAGTCATTCAGTGGATGAAACAGGAGGAAATGGACTGTTTCAGAATCGGGCAGAGAGGAACGGAGAGTGGGTGGAGGATGACAGGCTTTTGAGGTCTTCTGAGGCAATGGCCAGAATTGATCACTTCCTTTAGTTCCTCTGGCATTAATCAAATATAGGCTGCCATCTTGATATATTAAGTTCAGCAGCTTAGAAAAAACACATTGGTAAGGTTCAATCAGTCCTCAAAACTGCAATTCACATAGTCCACAATTTAAGTAACAAAATTAAGCAAGGATTTTGAATGTGGTTTTCCAGTAGTGTTTTCTCAATATCACAAGACAGTTGCTGACTTTGACTAAATATGTGAAATAATTTTTACCCAAAGAAATGTAGATATGATATTGATGAGTGGCAGCAGACCAGGCAAGACTCATGGAGGTTACAGATCCAAAGGCAGATTGCTGTTAACCTTGGTCATGGTGAGCCAGAGATAAGCTGCTGTATGTTTTAATCTCAAAATCAGAAACCAGTTCAGACCCACAAGATCAGATGAGACTGTGAAACCAGTGGTAAGTGAGAAGATATCCCTGTCAGATCCTCCAAGTGGTTTATGTAGCAAAGACAGGTGTTCAGGTAGCAGACATGAGCCCTATGGCTGTGCTCCACCATCACTGGTTTTTGCCCCAAAGGAGCAATGGAGTTAAGTCAGTAACTCAGAGTTCCAGAAAACAATTACCCCAGTAACATCTTATCTGAAATAAAGTAGGACAGAGGTGCAACCAAAATTTTAGAGCAAGAACTGCTACTGTTGAACTAAATAGAGGGTTATATTAGTACAAAAATAATGACCCTGTTCAAAAGTTGCAAGCGCTTTTAGTTTGTCCTTATCTGGGACACTTAGTAAAAAGACTAATTTAATTGTCTGCAGAAAATCTAATGGGGAATGATGTGACCTGGAAGGGGGAGGGGTACTTTATATCCACCCCACATGGTACAGAACGAGCACAGCAACACAGCTTTTTACCTGCATTAATCTACAAATCCAAAGATCATTTTATATAAATCAAAACAATTTTTACATTCAAGCAGTCAGCCTGAATACAATGAAGAGGGACTGAGGGAACTCACACATGAAGTACCGGTGAAAAGAAATCAAATTAAAAAATCAAAAGAGACATGTATGTGAAGCTGTGAGGTTTACAGGTGATTGGAAAGGGCTGAAGACATGGCATATAAATGGTTAACACTGCAGCATGAAGTTAAGATTCGTTTACAGTTCCTTACACATACAACCAGAGCAAAGTACCAGTCGACCTGAAATGAAATAGTATCTGAGCTATAAAATGCCATTCATTTATTGTGTTTGCTTACTGATAAAAAAAAAAAAAAAACTCAAGTATAGGAAATATTGTAATTGGTCAGTACATGTTCAGTCTCTGTGCTGTATCTGACATGCTATGGAATATGGTAGCATATTACAGTCCATGCATCTCATATTAAGGTTGCACAACATAAAACTGCAACAATGAGCCCTGCTGGCTATCTATTTCTGCTACACTGACATCAATAAACAAAGGATGTTTTAACCATGTGGAAGCCAATAGTTCACTTCCATATAGTGCAGAGCTATGTATCATTGGAAAGGTCATTGCCCAGTTAAAACAGTCAAATGTTATTTGTGAGTGAATGTGGATGGGGCTGGCCACTAATATAAGCAACATTTATGGCTGCGCAGCTGTATTTTACAAAGCCAATACCATTTCCGATGCACAGGCCATTTTGTTCCCAGCTTCAGGCAGATCACTGCTCTGCACTTCTAGAACAATCCTCTCTTTCTTGATACAGTGATCCCACATATGTGGTATTCCCTCCTTTAGTGATTGCAGTACATGGGGATTCTCAGCCAGACAAAACCTTTTCCAAGACTGAGGGGCTTGCCGCCCTGATATATTACATTTTATAATGAAAACATATTTGGCAACAGATAATTATCCAAATAGCCTCTTTGAAATAATTGTATATTAGTAGTCATTTGTGATGTAATTAAAGAAGTGTTATGCAGTTAATTTTTCACAGCGTCTCTGTATTTTTATGGTGTGTGTGTGAGTGTGTGAGTGTATATGTAAATACATATGCAGTGCATGTGTTCATGTTTGAATGTGCATTGTGCCTGTGTATGTTTTAGAATGTACTGTTTTTTCTTCTATGTATGTGTGTATATGTATGCACATATTTATAGATATGTGTGTTCATGCATGTGTGTGTGTATGTTTTTGGATGCACTCTGCATATGTCAGCTGATAGAGACACTTGCACAGGGTGCAAACATTTGCAAATTTTCTGGACGTCTCATTGACTGCCCCAACAATACCAATTCTGAGTCAAATCAGTGAAGCACAGATCTTTATTCTAAGTCCATAAATATTTCCAGATGCATAGAGAGAAATGTGCAAAACTACAGCAAGGGCTTTCATGCCTGCTTGGTTTCAACATTGTCCTTTCAAGCAACTAGGAAATAATCCATTGCTAGCACTATACTTTCCCATCCTATTCTAATGGAATTGTCTGATCCAATAACATCAGAGCTATTGAAGAATGAACTAAAAGCAGTTTTGCATAAAACTGGAAAGAACTTTGAGAAGTCCATTACATACAGTGGGCTTGGGGGATAAAAAATGGGAATAGAGAGAAGCAATATGCAATGTGCAATGCTATTCTTATTATATAAAGTTTCACATATTATTGTAAAATAACTGATGTGAGCTATTTCTTGAGGGTTTATTTATTTTTATTCTAGCCTCACAGCTCCTCTACATAGATAAAAATGTCATTTTCATATCCAGTGTGAGGTGTCTGTATCAGTAGAATATAAAACTACCCACATACTGTGTGTTGAGTCTGCAGTCAGTGACAGGAGCACAAGTCAAAATTATAGCATCATATCTCCAAGAACACCTCTCCTACTTCACTGAATATTAGCTGTTGCTGTGGTATTGCTAATTAAGCAAGCCTGGTATTGTCAAAGGATAGTGCACATTAAAGACAAAGCATTGACTGTTTTCCCTCAGTCACCAGCTTATTTGAGACCATGATTATAGAGAAATATTTAAGGACAGCAGATAAGGTTATATCACAATACAAAAAAATGCACCAGATTTTGCCAAACAACTGGTGAAATTTTTAGAGGGTTCACATAATAATGTAAACTTAAAAACCTATAGTGAATTCCATACCTATTTATTCAGATTCCTGTTCATTAAGGCCATGTGTCCCACAAAGCTGAAAACTCGGTACGCTCCCAGCTGAAAATGCTGAGCGCTCAGCTGAGAATGCTCAACTCAGAGCATTTGAAAGTGCAACAGATTTATTTTTTCAGCTGGTTGCTATGACACAGTCAGTCTGATTGCTTGTAGGATAGCTAGCTATGTATGATTAGCCATGCAAGGTAATATTCTTACTGTAAGGTAAATTGTAATCACTAATTTGAGGCTGTAAGAAATTAGCTGCAAAGTAACAAAGATGATGAAAATGAATATTTTCTAATTACCTAGATAGTGAAGTAGTGGGTGGGTATGGTAAATAGTATCAGCATAGCAAGTATTGCTATGTTACCATGGGTTACATTTTATATCATACTAGTGATAATTATACATAGCCAGCTTGTGTACAAACGATCTGACCAGCTAACTAATCGTGTTTGCCAGATATTTTAAAATAGTTGAGTATGTTAAGGAGGGAGCCATTTATGACCATATTTGGACATACCCATCGATACAATCTGAACGTTGGTCATAGCAATAGCTAGCCTATGTTGCTGTCTAAAATGACTAGCTAATGACTGCCTAGCCAAAATCATTTTTCTTGAGAAAAAAATGGACAGATGCATTTACTATATCACCTTTCACTATGAACTGTATTGCAAACCGGTTAACGATATATCACTGTTGCTAGCGAGACATGCAAAAACAGAAGGACCAGCCTGTGCTGTGCGCTGTATGTCCCACCCCTTCTTTAACGTGATTGGACAGCTGAGTACAAAGTGATGAGTGATAAGCATAGCATATTTTTATAGCAGAACATTTTTTTAACTCTCGGCGACCAAAACAAAATGCCAGCTGCTGTCCGCTCAGCATTGAAAATATGCTCAGCTCTTGATATGCTCCCAGCATATTTTATAGGTGCGTAAAAACACTCCGTTCCTGTTTAAAATAATCGGGAAAAATATACCAGCTGGAGAAAAATATGCACTGGTGGACATGGCCCCGAATAACTACTCAAAATTATTTAGATACAAAAAGGTAAATTTGTAGTCAATACATTGTTGGACATTTTCCTAAAAATCTGTTTATTGTGAATCTCAATTAATATTGGAATTACCACTGACAATATACCTGAAGAAACACAAATAGATGGCTAGTAACCATTTAATATTTTATGAATGAGTAGGATTATTCATAGATTTGAAATAGCCATTTAGATGTGAATCCTGGAAATACAGTGTAACCAAATATGTCTTTAAAGGACTAGGCTTTGGCTGAAGCAGACTTAGTAACAGGCCAGGGAAACTGAAGAGAGAGTGCATGTAGCTGAAAGCACTTTGGTCATTTTTTTGTTTGGAGGAGCACAGTCAACTGAAACATCATCACCTGCAATTGTTCTGCAATTGTATTTCATTTAACAATGAATTCACTATCACTCACACTGGTGACTTCCAGATTTCACTCCACTCTTATTACTCCCATTCTTGATTCAAGCACAATCACTGTCTATTTCCAATCCAAAAATCAAGACAGAATCAACACTGAAGTCAAATATTCTTCCAAATGAGCGTTGGTATCTGCCAGACAGAGGAGTTCTAAACAATGGTGATTGCATGCACTGTAAAATGGCTTAAAAATAAGGTTCCATGTCTTGGCTGTCATAGCTATAGTGGAGCCAACTAGTGATGATTTAAATCAGGCTTCATGGACACCATAAGGGTGGAGCAACACCCATCTGTCAACCACTGAGTTGTTTGAGTTGAACTGAGTTGAACTGATAAAAATGTCCCCTCCTCCAATAACCAGTGTGGCTATTGGTCCAAATCACAGGGTATTACATGGTAGGTCCACCCATTTTTTGTGCTCTAAACCTCACTCTCTAATCACTAGTAGCAACTGTGTGGCCATTTTGGAGCTTTTTGGCACAGAAGCCAAAAATTCACACCAATGGAAGTAGCAGTAAAATGGGTGCAGTAAAACTTTAGTTTTAAATAATTAATTAAATAATAGATTATGAATGATTGTAAAGTACTTATTAATGTGTTTATAGACACATTTTGGCATTACTCAAATTAAAGTGCTTCTCTGGGGGTTTTTATTTGAGAGAACAGTCACATGAAACAAAACAACTTTTGTTTCTTTATTCGTTAAGGACAAAAAAAGTCTTCCAGTGGTCTTCTGTATCCTACAGCATCCTCCAGACTCTCGCTGCTGGTAGCAGAATGTGGCTTGCTGTGCTTCACTGGGGGGGAAGCCTGCCTGTGTGCACAGTGATGGAGCGTGAGTCAAACAGAGCTGTGAAATCAGTTCTGCTGAGCCCTTGGGTTTGAGTGGAGAAACAGCAGTGAAATAGTGCAGGACACAGAGGGGCAATTGTGTTTTGTCTTGAGGATAAGTGTCCTCCAAACTACTGGAGGAGAACACTGCTGTTGACTGTGGCTTCTCCCTCTGTAACAGGACTGTCAGACTAGAGTTGTGTGGACCAAGAATTAGTTTAGTTCTTTGTTGTGTTATAGATGATTAATTGTACTCAGTGCTGAGCTAAAGTGTCAAAGACCTTTCTTGTTTTTATAAGGACTAAATTGGCAGCTGATAGAATTGAAACCCATATGGGGGAGTGAGATTTCATTGAAAAAAAAAGGGAGGGGTTACCATATGATGTCAGCAAATTCATGCCTCATCACCTCACCTTATATCGCCTATGTGTATAGATGGGTGGATATTTTACACTCAGATGCACCTGTAGATAGACATTGTTGAGAGGAAGATGTTTAAATGGGTTAAAATTGTAGAGAGACAACTTCAGAAACTTCAGAAGTTTGGCTTCCCATGATACTCATTTGTTGTGACTGCAGGATGATTTTATAACAATTGGTAACATTGGTTTCCTCTAGTGAGCTTGTATACAAGGAATTCACTAGAAAATTAACTGTCCAACTTAACTAATAAAGCATCACAAATGATGATTAATCACAAATGTTTAATTGTTCACTGTTTGATTTGATGCTTTTCTAAACTCTTGGCCCATGATAACCTTTGGCTTGTGTCAGCTTGGGATATGGGCCAGTCCAATGGGCTGATAATGAGGTAATGCAACAGCCTATAGACAAGGGCTGGACAAATACAAATACAACGTAACACAAAAGCATTACAATTCATTCATTCTTGCACAAGTCAAGACACAAACATAATAAACAGAAAATATTCACCAAGACAAAGAAACAAGAGTTAGCCAAGGGTTTTTTCCTCTCATTTTCAGGCAACTATATTTAAAAATTGTACACTACTACTCATTCTTTCTTTCATTTTAAGAAGTTAATTGAGGGCATGTGTTTATGTAGATCTCAATCAAATCAGCTTTTTTGTATCTTTAACTCAGGTGTTATTTTTTTCTTTTTTTTCTTGATAAACACAGTTTTGTGAAATCAGTAATCATGGAAACCATTGGGAATGACTAATGTAACACTTGCTTCACAGATCTGTCAAAACTCTATGTTCAAAGTCCAGTCCTGGAGAGCTGCAGTGTCTCTGGGTTCCCTTTGAATCAGCACCCAAAATAGGCCTTGGAAATAATCAGGGTTCAGGCCATACAGAGGAATGTATGGAGATTGATCACCCGGTCACACTAAAAAAGTAATACTTAAGTGAAATGAATCCCAACGGCCCTTGATGACAGACTGGTAAATCTGCCTCAGTTATACCAGCATGTGTGATAAGCTGCAGTGCATGCTGGGAATGGGTGAGGGTAGGGGGAATTCCACCATAATGCCGATATGTGGAATGATAAATAATGGAACCCTTCGAAAATGCCAACATGCTCGTTGAAAGGGATGAAGGACGGCACATTAGAAAGAGGTGATTGGTGCAAATCGTCCAAGGGGGATAGCTCACTGTGACAACCATCACTGGGGAGCCCCTGCAGGTGATTTGTCCTGGAGGTAGGCATCTGTTTAAGCTCCCACGCAAGATGAGGCAGGACTCTACCATCAGTGATCAGCAGTGGCTTCACTGAGTGCACAGAGTGATGCCATTTCATTACCAGGTCATGAGGGTGACTGTTTACTCCCAAATATTACTACTACTACTACTACTACTACTACTAATAATAATAATAATAATAATAATAATAATAATTTATCAAGAATGCAAGTGTAATAAATCTAATATTTTTTAACTTCTTGAGATTTTGAGCCTATGCATATTGGTAAAGTTTGTTTTACTCTTCTTTGTAAACACACCATGTTAATGTGTTGTTGTTTTCCTTTTTGCTGTCTCTCATGGGACATATTGATTTTATACCGGACTCTTCTGTCATTGGTATTCAAACCAGAGGTATCAAGTTTTTTTCCCTTCTGCTTAAGCTAATTTGAATTTAAAATCTAATTTTCATGAAGGTCAGATCCATTCATTTCCTGGAAGATAGACACTCTTTTATGTATATGCTTAATGGAATAAGAATAGCTTCCCACCTGAGTAATGACTGAAGCAGCACTGACATTTCAAAGATACCTTTTAGTGGTAATAGTGTAATTTGTACTTGATAAATAGCTCCTGGTTTAGATTGATGAAAAAACAAGGCCAGACACAACTCTCATATCATTAACTGTTTTTGCAGGTTGATTGTCACATCTGATTTGTATATGATAAATTACTTCATGTCATATCAAGCCATTCGATCAAAACCATTCTCCAGAGAACATGGTCATAAGAGTAAGTCTAAAGAGTCATCAAGTACATCTACTGAAGACAGCCTCTATAAAATCATAGATTTTTTTCTTTTTTTTTTAATCACTTTAATCACAATTTCCTGACAGAAGTATCTTCGAATACTGATTCACCTATGAGAATAATTCAACCTTCATCAGACAGAACATGGATTTCTTGAAGAATGTCAAAAGTTTGAAGTCTAAACCTGAGCGCCAGTCTATGAATGTTTGTATTGGTTTTTTAAAAGGTGTCTAATTTTCTGTCTGTCTGTTGGAGATAAACACACTTGTCTATTTTAAATAACATATACTTTATTAAAGGAGCTTTATTTATGAGCCTTTTCTGTTTACTATTTTTACCCATGGCTCAGTTTTGAAATTCTGATTCAAGGTGAGTCTGGTTTATTATCATTAGTTAATTACCTGCAGACACAAAGGAAGGACTTAATGCCACTCATAATTATAATCCCCAATGAAAGCCAATTGCATTATACACTACAACAATATCATGCTTCTTTATACACTTTTAAAGAGATTATTTATCATTATTATTATTATTATTATATTATCAAAGAGCCATGGCGGAACAGATGTCTGGACAGTTTAACCTGATATAAACTTGCATGCGTCAGATGACAGGCGACTCAGGATGGGAAGGAAATAGCAGGAAAACAGATTTTAAAAAAAGCATAATGAGTTTGAACCAATGACTGATGACGACCCTATTTAATTCTTATATGAATGGTGGATCAGTAGGGGTGCGTGGCGTAAAATAGTAATTAATCAAAATTTCTAGGACCGCCCAGGGTCCAAATGCCAGATGCACGGCAAAGTTCTTTCACTGCACCTGACCTGTCTTAAGCCGATTGAAGGTAACTGCAAACGAAACACAAAAAAAGACAAAAAACAAATGTCTGGCAGGAACATTAATGGAGTGGACAAATGGTGACGGTCATGACATGTCTGAAGAGACACAGCGACGGGCAACATTGCGCACATGAGCGCCCATACAATAGCTGCGGATGTGTAAAAATTTACATGCTGTAGCATGCGGAATCGTTAAAATTATTGCAGATTGACATTCCCTGACACACAGAATTGGTTGTCCTTTAATGTCGAGATCGGAGGAGGGGACAATGGAGGCAGATGCCGGAGGGGCAGTGTGGACCAAGCTAGCAGGGGCGATAGTAGTGGGGACAACCATGGTGCATAGGGAAGTGGATTGACAAACGGCGCAAAATCAGGGTCCAGAACCCCCCAATTGGGACACACATTAAATTGCGACACTTTCGCAGCACACTTAGCATAAAATTATTATTATTATTATTATTATTATTATTATTATTATTATTATTATTATTATTATTATTTGATGGGAATTTCAGCCATGATCAACAGCTAAGAAAAATACACACGTATTCAAATCAGCACATTGCATACACATATATAGTCATGATTTAGATGAAATATCTGATTGTTGTAGTAATTTGCTGTCTCATGCTTCAGTTGTTCTTCATTACACACATGCATCCTTTAGATGCCTCAGTGACTGTTGTTTTGACACATGGGTACTGTTCTGACAGATGCATTCATTTGTATTGTGACTGTGGCCCTGCATATATGTAAAAGTGACATACTTAATCATAAATATACAAATAACTATACAAATATCAACTTTCATTTGAGGTTGGAAGAGAATTGGGTTTTCATTGAATAAAATCATTTGCATTTTTTGATGACAACCTAATTCAGAGAGGTGCCTGAAAAAATATTTTTACTATTCTTACTTTCTGATTATAAGTTAACTATTAGACCACCCATTGTAGATGTTCAAGCATATATATGTTTGCTATTCATATGTTCATGTGTTCAAAAACATTATTTCCATGAAGTTATTTGATGCAAGTCGATGCGTAGTTGATCTTTGGCAGGTAATTCCCTGTAGAAGCTCATTATTCCTGGCTCGTGTCTTTGGACAGTAAACCCTGTCAGAGAGGCAGGGCCATCTTGGGAGAAATTAAAATGACACAGCATATATGTATTTTGAAGGCCTCATTAATTGGAGATTTTGACCCCCTGACCAGCTCAATAAAAGTGAAGGCAAATAGTTTTACATTTTATTAATACCTCCCTACCTGACTCTTCATCAGTCTACACACGTATATTACAGACAGATAAAGGAGCTACCGTGACATAATAAAACAAGATCTTGGCAACCGACAATATGGCCACACTTTCCACAAACCTGGCATATGTGCTTGGCACTAGCTGTGGATATCTACCATTTTCCACTGAAAGCATATTTAAGCTTGTCTTCCTCAGCAAACTGATCATGTTCTAAAGGTCATTCCTCAGTCTATAGCATGGAATTTAATAGTTGGTGTCTTAACAGAGTTTTAGTGTAATCTGTGCTAGGATGTCTCTAGTTTGTTATTTTTTGTATTTAGATTATACTGTACGCATAAAAGTTATTTATGGAAAGAATGGCATGCCCTGAAAACAAACAGGTAAGTTTAATTCAAGAACAAAAATTGTATATATGCTTCCAATTTCTATCAATCTGCCTATCATAAAATCTGGTTTGTTATATGCTGCTTGATAATTTTTTTACATTTAGAATAATGTACATATGACTTAATCATAACATTAGCTATTTACTAATAGCACATGATTCAAAGGAGTTATGAAATTACTTTATTAGCCTGTATGCCGCTATGCCTCTTGAGTCTTAACATAGCTACAGGTTTAGCGTAAATGACTTCGGTGATGTGAGTTTGCATAAGATTATCTCTTTAGACTTCAGATGTATTTTGGTGGTGTTTTTGATTGAGGCTGATCTGTTCAGAAATACGTTTTCATACCAATTCGCTCAGAGTGCTTGTTTTATTTGGTTCCTGTCTTATGCTATCCCCCCAGCAACAAGGCAAGCAGTAATTCCTTGATTTAAACTGATTATTCAATCAGTAAGCCATTAACTTTATCACAGAGAAATGTGACTCTCTGAAGCGCTGAACTGCCGTTAACTCTGAGCTTCACCCGTCCATGGAATTATGAGACCTGCCAGAATTCATTTGAATGTTGACTATGAATTAAACAGGATCTCTGAGGTCATGTTCTTCATCAGGATTATGTTCCACATTTGTATTTTGCATTCAGAGGGGTGTTTGATTTTTTTTTTTCTTTTCCTAGCAGAAGCCTTACTTGAAGATCATCTAAAGAAGCCTTATCTACAGTTGAGCAGTGCTGAGGACCTCTCATCTCAGAAAGACAATTCGGGACAGGCAGAATATTGCTTCCGGGCCCTAAGCAATTTTAAATGCACCTCTGAAAACTAAAAAATAAAAAACAGATAAACTCAACAAAAGCACTGTGACTGGAGAACAACCCACATCTTAAAGGCAGATTAGTGCTATTGATGATCAAAAACCCAAAAAGACCAAATGGTACAAGAAACAGGTCCCATGGGATTAACACAATTCATTGTTTACATGTGACAACTTGGATGTCTTGATTTTCACTCCAAATGTCTGAGACAGTTATAGCTACCCATGAGAGTGTGTCAAAAACAAGGCTTTTCCCCATCTGTCACATCCTTTTTCCTTTTTTAGTTTTGTAAATGTCTGGAAAGGTTGACAGAGGCTGAAAAGCTGTGGGAACTAAGATGGCTGGCAGGCTTTGATGGTGACGCAAATGACGTGTCCTATATATAGAGCTAATTGAGACTTTGTGGCACTGTCATTCCATCATTCATTTCGCACACTTACAATGATAATCATACCCAAGCGAATGTTGCAGAATGGTACTCCCTCTGTCTGTATGGGATCCCAATGCAATTTTTTGTGCTGGATGAAAGATGGGTTTTAACCAGTCTGTGCATAGATACAAGTGCAAAATAAAGCAAGAGAAAAAAACTGGATTTTCTAACAAATGCGCAGTATGAGTGCTCAAGACATTGTTGGAATGATGCTGGAGCTTTGCAGGTTCAAAATGAAATTAAATGTGTCATATGTTTATGCATATGTTCAATCATTTGCCATCCCACTTTCAAAAATAAATGCAGCAAATTAAATGATTTGCCATCTGTAACCATACATTCATATTTGACGGTACCAAATGCTTCTATATTGTTTTGTCAACAAAATTATGGAAAAACGAAACAGAATATTCATATTTATTAACTATGAAGTGCTTTGAGAACTATGTTGGCGTAATTTCTAAATGACTTCCTGCCATAATTATTAGCTGTGAGAAGCTCTTACCAAACACCCTTCTCTTGAGGCTGGATCATGGTCATGTAGACGAAGCTCTGTGGTCAATTTTGAGGCTGTTGTTTTGCATTTTTTGACAACTATCCCATTAAGTGTCCATCTGTGCTTTTTTCCTCATTTGGCACATGCTACGAACAGTGTAGACACTGTTCATCTTGATATATTATGTAAATTTGATGTTTTGGTGAATGGCACACCAGCAATTAAGGCACCAACTTCAATACCAGTTAGACCTTATTGTAGCTTTGGAAAATCACATATGAATAATAATGAATAATAATCAATAATGTTTTGAATGTATTCTACGACAGGAGAATATTAATTATTAGTTTTGACATTCCTGTTCCTTTGTAGATTCCTTTAAAATTGCAGTTCACTTACTTCAAGTCCTTTTCCGTTTAATATTACCATTTGACTGTCTACTGCCTGTATATTTGTGCATAGATAAGTAAATTGAGGAGCAGGTAATGGGGGAGCAAAGGCTTGATGAAGGGAGAGGGATAAATCCTCACTGCTGGAACTTGGCTTGACTCCCATCTGTTGAATTTTGGCTGCATGTTAGGGCTGTTTTAATTTTTGTGCGTTCCCCGTGTCTGACTGGCTGCCCCTGATTGGATAGATTTTCCCTTTCATCCGGGGCCAGTGTCACACACATCTTGAGCTGGGGTTCTCACTGAGGGAGCTGTGGGCAAACTGCACTGAGCTCAGAGAGAGCAGCTTGTCGATGGCCGGTGCTGGCTGGGCAGAGGGGCTAATCACTGCTGCTGGCCCTCCGTAATTCTCTACCCATAACTCCCCTGCATTCAGCCAACTGGGAGAATGTGTGTGTGTGTGTATACATGTGTTCCTTTTGGACTGCATGTTTGTGTACGCTTGTAGATTTTTGTGTTTGAAAGTAGTGTTTGTGTGCATTTAGGTGTGACAGTATACATACAGTTTGTATGGGTCTGTGTGTGTCTTGTAAAGTATGAATTATTTGTTTGTAAATGTATGTGCATGTTCTGTACCACACCAAATTGTGGGAACTGTTTTCTCATAGATACCAAGCTGACAATGAGCATAAGAGCACACTTCCAACTTAATCTCCCCCCCACCCTCTCCACCAAGTTAATAACAAAAGCCATGAAGGTCAATATATCCTGGAGAAGGGGACAGAGTGCAATTTGCCAAGATCGAGGTCTCAGCCCATTTGAGAGATAAGAGGTCACCAAGGCCAATTGGGGGGCGGGGTTGATTTTGCCGTATGTTACGTACAGTTGGGTACTGTAAAAGCTAGTCAAGTTTCACAAGGCTTAACCCTTGAAAGAAAAAAAAAAGAACGAAAAACCCTAACACTAAAAGATCTAACAAATCCCTGGACTTGTTGTAAGCAGATAACAGGAGACTATGAATAATTATTGTTGGCAGGGGGGTCATGGGGGTGGGGCACAGTGTAGCCTGTCACTCAAGGAGTACTCTATCCAATTAAGCAAGCATCTCAAGTGTTTAACCCTTTTAAGTGCATCTTAGCAACAACTAGCAGAAAGAGGAATTTTTTAAAAGCCCTGCATAAAGTTCATAAAGAGATTGACACACAGGTGAGAAGATATACAGATGGACACTGGTGTATTATGCATCCTTCCAAGCAAAGCTAAGTATGAACTAAATTAACTAAATGAGTAACTCAGAATTTATACTTATACAAGTATAATGTATAGTATAATGTATACAGATGGACAACTGTTCGTTTTCCTTCTGACTCCTTAATCACAGAGTCTTTTTCAAATATGGAAAGTCGCATAATGTTCAGACACAGTAATTTGTAGTCCTTAAATTAGCCTAGGGATATCACTTCAGAATGTATGTTTGAGAGAGAGTGAAAGCACCCTGTAATACCCACTCCATTAGCCTGACGGCACAGTCAACCTGAGTGAAATTGATTTGATAAGAGTCATTTCTACAGATCTCTGCATTAGACATGGGCAGGCAAAGACAGAGCTGCATGCCTGCAAAATCTGGGGGGGGGGGGGGGGGGGGGGATTTCATGCCAATAATTAAAATTTTGCTGTTATTTTTTATGTTTTTTGGAGTTATGTTCTAACCCAAGTATTATGATATGAATGCTATGGTGAACTGGTAGCATACATTGTATTTAATGCTGTAAGTAGCAGTGTTATATTTTGTGTTTGTTATAAAGACATAAACCAAACCAATTCAAGATATCTGTGGGTATTGATTTGAGCAACAGTCATTCTTTATTTGAGGCACATGAGAGGATTTAGTAGGTGTAGTAGATACCGACATATTAAAAAGATGGTGTATCTAGGAGAAACACAAAAGACACAGATGCGGAATGTATTTAAACCTGTTATGGGTCACATGAATTTCATCACTCACATTGCTCTGGATTTATGAGAGGAATAAAATAAATTAAGAAAATGATCAGTTGACCTCTTGAATTGACCTTGAAAATGTGATAGGTGTTAGTTTCAGAGTAAATAAACACTAAATCATGGATGACTATTCATGAAAAAATGTTTAAATGTCCACTCACATATTGTACTTTAAAAGGGAGAAAGCTCTGGTCCAATGACATCATCATGGAGGACCTCCAGGTGTATTACCATGTGTGAAGTTCTGAACAGTTCCCTTGTCATGTGTTCTTCTGTTTCTACTGGTAACCTTGGAAAAAGTTCTAAAAAGGGTTGAAAGGATGAGGCTGTGGCTTATGGATCAGCAGAAACTAATTACAGTTAGAAAGTTCAAAAGTTATCATTTTAATAATAGACATCTGCACATGAAAGACTCCAAATGAAAAAGATTAGAGGCTACTGCTGTTCACTTTCATTTGTAACTTTGTTTAATATGGCCTTGTGGACGGCTGCATTAAAGTCATTAATCAGAGGCGTAGCTGGTTTTAGAGGCCTTATCAAATGTGAAGCATGTTAAAGAAATGAGAACGCAATGATGCACTGTCCTTTTCCAAATGTACTTAACAGTCCTGTTACTTTAGCAAAGACTGTGTGCTACCATCAGACTTTAAAGAAAAGCGGATATCTATCATGGAAAAAAGCTCCATTGAATATAAATCAAATAACTATTATGGCTAATGAGTTTGTTTCAAAGAAACGATGAAGAAGCTGGATTACAGTGCTTAATCTTCCTCAATCAGCCACAGAGGTTGGTGAGAAGTCCATGAAAGGTTATTTCATAATTACATAAATTAATTTCAGAGTGAGACATTGATTAGGCGTTTTCAGTAAGTATGACCTTGAATAGTACGGTATGGGATGAGAGTTAACTTTCTTGACTGTTGTAATTGTTATTATCAGACCATAACAGGAGAAGAATACCATTAAAATTTACTAGACTCTGGGGTGTGAATGAAGGTGAATGGCCTGTGGAATTAGTGTTCTTGACTAAAGATTTTGCTATTGTTTAAGAGCAGTGAAAGTCATTTTGGCCACGACACTGGATTTAGGTGAAAATCGAAACTTTTTGCATTTCTCAAGGTGAGCAAACAAGCACCATTAATCTTCATTTCGCCTCTTATTCTTTCTTGGTCATGGAAGGCATAGCCTATTGCACAGACTGAAGTAATAGAATAAGTATTGTCTTTTTTATTCTGTCAAATACAAGTTCATAAATATGTTGTTTTGTTTTTATGATATTCATTTCAGACAGAAAGTATAATTGGGTCTCATTTGTTGGTTAAAAAGATCTGCAGCCTGTAGTAATCTGTAGTTTTTCCCACAAACCGCTGTGTCCTCAAATCTTGGAATACATTTACACATGAAGTTCTACATCAGATGGCTGATCCAGTATCTCTCCATCAGCTGCTTATTGGGCCTGATTAGAACCTGTGAATCTCTGTTTAATTAGTATGGAGAAAACAACTGCAGAACTCCCAGACTTTCCCACAGAGATATATTTTTGGACTTGAAAACACATGATCTTTAATTTCCAGAATTCTTGATAGATTGTTTCATATTAAGCTTATAGTGCAGCAACCTTATCACACAATGTGTGGTACATGTTCATTTTCTTGTTTAGAGAGAAAATATGAATGACAACGCAACACCAAAAAATACACCTTAAAATCAGGTGTTCTCACTGTCAGATGATAACATCAGATAAAAAGATTGGAAGGAGAGAGAAAACTTAGAAGCAACCTTCAAGCAAAGGACCAGGCCATTTTAGTGTAGCATGAATCATGGTCAAGAAGGCCCAAAGGCTAAAATGTCCACATAAGTTTATTTGCCACTCTCAGGCCTGGTCAATAACAGCCCTTATGTTGCCTTTGACCCACTTTATTTCCTGCTCTTCTGAATGGCTGCAAATGGGAATATCGGATATGCCATTAGGAAATGGTTATTTTATGAGAATTCATTATTTGCATGCCATGCAGATACGTTGGCTCTGAATGGGAATATTGGATATTTCATCAGGTTGTTTTATGAGAATTAATTATTTGCATGCAGACGTTTGGCTCTCAGAAAGCAACAGTCAATATATGGTCAGCTAAAACTGCTTTGATTTAACTACCTAGAATGCTGGGAGGATCTGAGTGGCTTCAGGCAGGAACATATGCCACGTGGCGTGGTATAATGAATTCAGTGACAAGAAGAGTTTTTGAAAAATCCTCAGAACAGAAAGACTGAAGGCAAAAACAACATTAAAAACATGATACAATTCATCACCTGAGGCAATGAGCATGCAATTATTATAATTATCAAATAAGACAATTAAGCTCAATCGACTTTCACAGTTTCCACTGAAATCTTACCCAGATAGAGTTGACTTTTTCTTCAGCAAAGTGGAGGCTGCGCACAGCTATGCTTAAACAAATTGTCATGCAAAGTCAATGGTGTTTGTGCCCTTGGAAATTCCATGCCAGCAAGGAAAACCAAAGTGTTGATTATGAAACCAGCAGAGAAAATAAAGAATAAGTCCTTAACTGGATGCATCCAATTTACCAGTGAAGTCACCTCTGACTCTTTTTTTAAAGAGGATGTCTTTTAAGCAAGCAAAGAGCCTAAAATAGAAAGCACCAGTAACAGAGAAATCTGTTAAAATCTCAAAAAACCATCTCCCAAATTATCAAACACACGTGATTTTGACAAAAAGGCATTCATTTGCTATGAAGTCATTGGGATTGAGGTCTGTGAAAAGTAAGCTCTATATAAGAAACATGGAATATCGATGGGGACTTCACCTCTTTTTTCAAAAGAGGAGGAGTTTTCAATCAAACATGCATTCATACATTTTGGATAAGTTTGGACATGTACTGAAATATGTGATAGAATAAACTCTACCCCATAGTTTTAATTAATCAGCAAATTTACTGAATAAAAAAATGTATCATATAAATATAAAAACAGTCAAATTGTGCCGGTTAGACAATAACATTATAGTTAGTCTGGCAACATGGGGTTTTGACAATTTTTTTTGACAGGCTGACAGTTAGAATTTATTTAACAGAATAACTGAATGGTGCTTGTTGAATTTTCAGCTGCAACTTGATTGGTCTGCTTTGAATTGCAAAGGAAATTAAAGAATTCTATATTCTGCAGAAAATGTCCATGTTATTTAGTAACCCAGTCAAGTTTCCAAGACATTCATGTCCTTTTTTCCAGATTTTCATGTCATTTTACCAGATCTATAAACCTTTCCAGCAAATTTGATTATTGTTGGCCATTTATCGCTCTTGGCTATAATCTCACACACTGGATTGTGTGTTAACATTGGAACAATAAAGCATTATAATTGCAAATCAATTTTAGTTAAGTAAATGCAAATGAACGGTGTCCTACAAATGGACACTCTAGATTCATGTAATTAATGTGTTTTGTTGAAACAATTACCATGCTAATCACAGAGTAATCCTTTAAACAAGAGGTTAAATAGGATTTCTAGGAAGATCTTAAAAGAAAGAATAATATGAAAAGCATTATATGAAGATTAGCATAAGCCAGATAATCTGTTTGTGCTAAACAGGCTTTGTCTGGGCGCCCCCACTGTCCACCAAGTTCTTATGTACCAAAGTTACCCTGACTTCCAGCATGTATTGTGTACCACAGGACTTGGATGGTATAGACAATCCTCATTTCATCTACCGCCCTATGCATCATGGAGGCACGGTACTCACCTGCCTCTTATCATATCTTTACCTAACAACTATATGTTTGTGATCAGTCTTATTATAACTGAGTACCAAAATCTCTCCACCAAAGAATTAACACGAAAGTAAGGCAAATTATTTCTGAAGGGAAACAACAAAGATGAGAAATTAGAAATCACTGCATTTATTTTATGGAGGGCTGGATTATTTTAATGATATTCTAATGTATTTTTGTGTAAAATTGTATATTTTGTAGTATGTATGTATATATTAAATTATACAAGTATCAATTATTCAAGTAAATACATGTTTAAAATATGTTTTGTATGTATATACCATCTGGCCATAATGCTATCAATCCTACAGGGTATTGAATCAGAGCCTTTCAGCTGGTGTTTCCTCATTGAGGCCACCCCTTTGGGTAACGGTTGGTTTTATTTAATCAGTCCAGTTCATTAACCTGCACACATGAACTAATCTGTGAAGAGCTAGGAATAACTACTGTTCCCACCCATCACTGATTATTCCTTATTATTCAAAACCGTTTAATAGAAGGGGCTTAATTAGCATTGTTTAATTATGCATTGGAAAATTATGCAGTTACACTATTCTGATCTGTGGGACAGCACAGCACTGCTGTGTGTGTGTGATGTGTGTGTGTGTGTGTGCAGTATGGAACGATGCATGAAAAACAATCACTGAAGCTTGCACACTCATAAACAGCACAAACTATAAGTCATATATTATTAGTTTGTGATGTGTTTGTGCCCACAGCACAATGAAATGAGATATGTTTGGTGTTTTTATGACATTTTTGAGATGCTGAGCAAAGTCACCCACTTCAGCAATGAAGCTAGATATTATAATTTTCCAAATATTGAAGAAAACTGTTTTAAATTGAAGAAAAACAATGCAAAAGAATGAGACATGCTTGGGGTGATTTTGATCATGTTGAGTGATGAAAAACATTTCAGAAATAGTACACAATTTTATAATGATCTTTGTATTGTAGAAACTTGAAAAATATAATGCCTAAAACCTACACGCATAGTGTAAAAAAGTAAGAATGTGATATTCTGCATTATAATCCCATAATATCATGAAAATAATTTGTAATTCTGGGATAACAAATACCTCAATAACCATAAAATATCATACATTGTATCTGTATTCATTATTTTTCGTGAGGTGGCCATACAGCTATTAAAATTATGCTTTCAAGGTCATTGGAATACGAAGGTCCACATCATGACACTCAAACTGTCAAGGTCACAAAAACTTAAGTGTTGAAGTCATGAAAAATAATGGTGTCAGGTTTGTGGAAAAACGCTGGCCTGAGCGTAACAAGAAAGCAGCCTAGTTTACCAAGCTGAATCCTCATGGCGCATTAGGTGCACATACTAAGATGTTAGGGCAAGCTTGAGCACATGTATGCACTGATTTTGCTCAGAGGCTCATTCATAGTTTGGGGATGGAGCAGGGGAGGAAGCGGAAAAAAAGACAGAGACAACTGCTGCTGGCAAACAAACACCTGCAGGGGCCGTTTAATGGAATGTGATGAGTGTGATGACAGTGCGCGGAGACCGCGGAGCTCCGAGCTGAAACGCCATTAAGTTAAAGGCAGACGGCACAGCAGGGTGGGCGAGCAGACGTCGGTGGCAACAGGCTGATGGGTAATCTAACATGACAACGTTATCATGCGGGGAGGCCTGGCCATGAGATTCCATCGCTGCCTCCTCTGCAGTCACCCGTTCACCAGACACAATGAGAGATCCCACTCTTTTTTGCTTTTCTTTTTCTTACTTTTGTTCTTTTTTTTTTTATGAAAGTCTCCAGAGGGCAGGCACCAAGAAGTTTTGATGCTGCAAAAATGCCGGAGGGCATGGAAGGGGTTGTGGGTGTTGGTGGGGGGGTGAGAATGTGAGTGGGGAGGGGGCATGAGGTTTGAATTGAAGTGGGAGAAATTCAAAGCCAGCATAAAAGAGCTTCTTTTTACTCCTTACATCAGATTTTTCCCATCCCTGAATTTATATCTCGTCACATAATTTTCCACACATAAACTTTATTTACTCCACAGTATGTGTTATGAATCCATATGCTTTTTAATCAAAAGTAAAATTTGCTTCATTGCATTCCTTGGACTTTCCCTTCACTAGCTATACAGACGGTCGTCATAATGCTGGGTTTTAAATATGAATGCGTTATGATGATGGAAAATTAGAATTTCTCAAGAAAATAAATCACACTTGTCCCCCCGTCGGACCTATTAATTAGATATTGATTTTCACCAAAACAAATGATCACGCATAGTTTATATTGCTGATGGAGTTTCAGTACTTTTCAGCTCTTTACTGAGGGGGTTCAAATCAGAACAGTAATGCACAAAAGATTTCACTATTGACCAAATGACTGTGGCTTTGACAGATAAGGGTCCACAGCAAACTCCCGGCGGAGGATCGGATCTCCTCCAACATCTACATGAATTTTACTGCCATTTTTTTTCCCGCCAACCTCTCTCTGTCACTTTATATTCCTCGCTCTGAAAAAAATACAAAGGGGGAAACATACATCTGATGCGCCTAAAAATAGTGGGGAAAAGTGTCAGATGTTTGAATTGATGTGGTGGCTTTAGGAGAATAAGATCATTCGTATAAATAACCTTGCTCGAAATAGTAGAGAGCTCCATTTATCTTCATGTCATTGCCAAGGATAAGTAGGGAGAGTAATTAGAGTTAATATGAATTCATTTTTTATTTCTGAAGTTATTCCTCATGATCTGAGTAATGGATGAATTACACAGAGTTTTCAGGATCAAGGTGATTGTATGCTCCCTGATTATGTGAGTTTTGGCCACAGGAGGGAAATCTGAGAGGTGAAAGACTGCATTTGGTGTTGTATTTGAGTGAAGTCGGACCTGTGGGAGAGATGTGATAAAGTTGTTTTCTTATCTTAATGGCATTCTGTAAATTAATTCTAGTAATCTATTTCTGCAAGGAAGCCTAGGTAATGCACATTTATTGTTCTGACATATTAGTGGACCCAGAATAATGACCAAAATGAATAACAAAAGCTTTGTTAAAAATATTTGTTATTGCCTTTACAAATCTGAAACAAGAAAATGCTGCACCAGAACCATATCCCCTTAACCCTTATAGTGAAATCTATGGAGATAATGGAAATATACAACTTAAGTTCTTATTTCATTCAATTTTCAACACACAAAACAAGGACATCCCCTCTCAGGTAATTGTGCATGGGACTACCCTACCCATGGTGTCTGGGCTTCCCTACAGATATAGATCCTGATAGACCTCTGCTCTCTTGTGTCAGTTGTTTCTGCATCTCTAGTCTTCATCTCTGTCTTTATTCTGTGTTGCAATTGGTCTGCTCCCCCTTTATCGTTGATGGGGTGGGGGCAAGGGGTTGAACACTACCATCCTCATGGCCAGGTGTGACCCTTTCTGGACTTAAAGCCAGAAAGCAGGGTCTTAGGAGAGCATATCTTTTGTATGCAAATGAAAAATATGTGTCTATCTATATGTGTCTACAGCTTCTCATTTTAAAACCTCATTAGGAATTTGGAATAATGAATAATGAAGTCATGCATTGTGTGCTTATTAAACAGTGAACATTTGCACACGGTCAGAACATAAGCACTAAAAAACACCCAATGCACAAGGGAGGCGTGCTGACGAACGCTCCATGTCAAACAGACATGGGATGAACAAGCCCAGCATAAATGTGGATTTGTGCAGTGTGCCCTCTGGCCTTGACAATTTCAGATTTTTTTTCTAACCTTCGAAATTTATTCTCTCTGTTCATTCTGTATAGCCAAGTAGCTCCTGCATTCTTTGACTTACGTTCATGGTCTGCACCAAGGCAGCCCAGATCAAAGTGCCTCAAAACAGAAAGGACAAATTAAAGTGTGTCTGTTTTTATATACACAGGTAAGACTAAGATTGTGCGACATTCATCATATAAAAAAGGGCTCTCAAACGACAAATAAAATTAAATTCATGAACCTCCTTGTTCAACCCCCTTGTTGAAACAAATGTGAAAAGAAAATGGCAAAAGTATCCCCCCCATTAAAAACGCGAGCAAGCATAAAGGTCCACTTGCAGTTCTAAGGCATATCAGGGCTAACACCTTGCTGCTTGTTTGGGCGTGTGCTTTGAGATGCCTCCACTGCCATTGCTACTCCTGCCATCCTTCTCTCCCTTTCTCCCTCACTCCCGCTCTTCCTTCCCACCTCCCCACCTCCATCCCTTAAATTCTTATTAATAGTCAACACTGTGTTCAAATAGCAGTCTTGTCTGTTCTGCACTGATGTTAGGAAGAAATTGCTGAGTAAGAAAATTGAGTTACCCATAACCCCCCTGACTCCTCATAATGTCATATAAATTGATTTTTTTTTTTTTTTAACTGGACACTTTTATTTTAGTTCAGCTTGATTTCACCATGCCTCCTGCAGCAAAACCCAACAGACAGTGAAAGGGCTTTCATTACAGCAGCGCTCCAAACACAACAGGGAGCAGGCAAGGAAATACATTTGAGCCAATATCCCAAGATTTAATGACACCCGTCACTCTGTCGATTTTATCATTAACAATTTATTTATTTATCGCATATACAGCTGGCTCATTATAGAATTTGCAGTTGATATATGCCTTTGCCAAGTATGGAAATGACTGCCAAATGTAATATGATTGAATCGTTGAGAACTCACCTAAAACGCAATACTGAGTCCAGATTCACAAATGAGCCTCAAACAGGACATTCTGGGGCCGGTACAACTGTTCAAGTAAATTAGTCTTTTGTCCTCTATATATCTATTTTACAATTTTTCAGTGGATTCAACCACAATTTATCTTTAACTTTGACTAAGAAACACATCCACTTGTTAGGTTTCCCAACAAAAAAGTTTGCCAAGTTAAAGTTGGGGTCTCATGTCTAAATCCAGGCCAATGAGCAATGTGAGCTATATGGTTCGGGTCTTCAGCTTGAAATTATGAATGTCTTTTTTTTTTTTAATTTGACTATTGTACGCTCTTAAAACTGCAAAAAAGTGAAATAAAGAAATATTTCACACTTGGATTTACACATAATGATGTTTTAATTTTATTAAGCGTGCAGCAGGTCATGAACACTGATATGAGGAGTGTTCATTTCACGCAGCGGGAGATGGGCGTGTGTTAGGGCAGTGTGAGTGATGTCTCACAGGCTGCCCTCTGGACCCCTGCAGGGCAGGCTGGGATATGCTGTTAATGGAGCAACACTTGGGGGAATCATTAGCTCTCCAGGCGGGACTGTATTCACTTATTTCTTATTTATTTTATCTCAGCATGCTTTGTGTCCATTTCCATTATTTATTATACAAGAAGAGGGATGAGAAGGGGGTACACATTATATGTACATCAAAACCCTCATCTTCCCAAATGACGCTCTCAAACTCCAGCCTTCTCTATGGATTTTTTTTGTCTGCTGGGGGAGGAGACATACTTGTCTGTAGTGTTGCCTGCTGATTCTCTGAAATTAATTTCACAGCATCTACTTTTGATTTCATGACTGAATCATTCATCCGCAGGAAAGTGGTTTTACAGAATGTCCAGTGTTCATTCAGCTGAGTTAAAGTACTCCCTTAAGATGTTTTTATTGTTTGTTTTTGTTGTTCAGAGCTAGGGTAAGGGGAGGTGACATCCACTCACTGTAAGGGAGCAAAAGCAGTCTCTCCAGGTGTTCTGAGAGAGCTAAGAGTGGGAGATTGTAGAAGAGGATGCCGATCTCAAAGAAAAATGAGCTTCTGTTTTTATTTGTAAAGTGATAAGCTCACATTGGCTACTGTAAGCCAACTCGATCGATACCAAGCCATGACAAGCACATGCTTGCTAACGTTTCTCCCTGGAGTATCAGACTACATGTTGGCAAACCATGGCAAGCCATGATTCATAGCTCAGATCTGGTGTAATGAAATAACATGGGAATTGGGAAGCAGGGGGGGATTCTGAACCGTGAAGGAATACACCTCAGTGCTTCAGTACAACACAGTAGGCGTTGTGGGGAATTTGTCTGTCAGACATACCTGGACATAAGCTGCTAACTGGATATAAGCATGGGCTCAGAGCAGCATGTCGCGTAGGTCTGTGGTAGGGGACTGGCTCTCCCGCGAGGGTGACCCATTGCCTCGGGGCATGGTGGTCGTTGTCAGGACCAGGGGACTGCACTACCAGATACCTGCAGCACACTGAATATAAAGCAGCCGCTAATTCAGGAAACTACCTGGCAGGGTCTTGGAGTAAGTCTAGGCCCCGAAATAACATCATGCAATGTTCATGTTTTGTCTATGTTTGTGTCTCCCCTTGAATGCTCAGAATATTCCATGCACCGATATATATAAAAAAAAAAAACTGAAAAATGTGTTTAAACGAATACATAAAGTTGTGGCCTGAAGGACTCAGTTATATTTGTGTTGATCTGACAACTCTCCCATCTATGCCATTCATTTGCTCTGAAACAAATTGCATTTCGTAGAAGTTGCCCTCATTATTATTTAATTATTATGAGTTTTCAATTATTCATTTTGCATTCTTCTTTCAAGCCTACTAACGTTACACTGCGGAAGGTTATCAGCTTCACTGTATGAAATTCTAAAATGTTTTTGTTATGCCTAGAGTGTCTTGCCTTAAATTTTGTGCAAATTCTTCTTGGAAATACCAGTTCAGGAGAATGAACCTTCAGACAACATTAATGCATTTGGAAGGAGTTTATTATGATTTAGCGAGTTGTATATTGGTAGGAACATTGATCTTGGGCTTGGAGTCCAGGGGGGCAGTGTCATGCCTCACTATTTTTTAGGATAAAGTGAACCCCCCTGCAATATATACAGCTGAATTGAATGAATTCCAAAATCACAAGAATGGCATGTTGCACATGTCACACAGTTGTTTAACAAACTATGTGATAAGTCCAGAAAAATAAGTCCAGAATACTTATATGTAGACATTAAGACAGGGGCTTGGATCACATGCTTGTTATTTTCTTTTCTGTATGTGCTGTATATAATGTGGGAGGTAGGACAAACATTCAGCCATTTTTCTCTGTTTTTCAAACTGATTCATTTGCAAACTTGGAATGTTTGCTGAGTTCTGAGTGCTGTATTTCCAATATCATTGAGATAATCTCTCACATAAACCCATACACTAAAACGGTATCATGAAACTAATAGTTTAGGGCAGTAAACTACTTTTCTACATCCATGTGAACAGAAGATTGAAAACAAATCATAGTGGGATATTTATATTGTCCAACACTAACAGGATAAAGAAGTGTGTATCACCACACGACTACAGGCTCAGGATTTCAGCCTTATGTGGAATGCTACATAATCAGTACAATTAGTTGTTCTTTAAAGTGTAAAGGTATTCAGCCTTTCCAGTGAAACAATAAAAAACACAATATGTATACAACTAAATAACAGTGTCTGCTAAGTAAAAAAATACATCAAAGCTTTTCAATTTATCATAATGTCATGAGTATGCACAGGATTATCAAGTGAATTTAAAAATGTGAGGAAAACAAAATGAATCCAAGCTGTTGCAACATGCTACAGAAAATCCGGTCATTCTGTAAAGACTTGTTGACTAAAGGCAGTTAATTGTCTTCTTTCCTGCTGTGAAATTGTGGCACCCTTGTGCGTTCACACATCAATCGTATCTCGCTCATGCCAGAAACTATGGCCTGAGAACAACAACAGGCTAAGTTTTAAGTTTGGGAGAAGAAAAAAAAAACCCAGCTGGTGTGCAGATAGAGTGAAATCCTGCATTTATAATGTGAAGTAAACATTTAAATTCCCTGAAACATGACCCAATTCTGAATACCTAGGGGAGAAAATCTGATCCTTTTTTTCCTCTCTTACTGTGCACCACGAGGATGGAAGAATAATATATATTTATACATATAATTTCTGCAATATTATTCAAAAGGATAACCATCCAAATATAACATGAAGAGATAGACTGGTTCAAGATAACATTGGGTGATGACATCACCTTTGGAACCTGCTGTAGAGCTCCGCTAATATGCCTAGTCAGCACTTGACAATGGCAACACATTGGAATTATGGGACTGAATGAATAAAAGCCTCATGGTGTGCAATGAAATACATAGATGATAGGTCTTGTGGCTTGATGAAGGATTCCTCTGCAGTAATAAATGGAAATTAAAGCACAAGAAGCTTAGCAGCCTTTGGTCGTCCTGCTAAAGCTTACTGGAGTAAATATCATCATGCATCTAAACACCAGGTAAAAAGTGTCCATTCCAAAAAAAGTGCTGTCTCTATATCATAGCGCTGTATCTATACTTTGTGTCATAATTTCAAGTTAGAAGGAACCTTGGTCATGTCAGAAAAATAATTAATGTGATCACTCTCTTTGAAGAAACTCATAAATTGTTAGATGGCGTTGTTGTCATTCTAAAAATATCTATTTGGTAAATAGCTTATTTCATGATTTTATGGTTCCAGCTTCTTAGTCATGCCAAAATTGTGTAAGTGTATAATACATATGTCTGTTCTGTATCAACCGTTTATCTCCATTTTTCCATATCCCATCTTCAATAAATAGCTATGACAATAAAGCCAAGCCAGCAAGCAGCCAAGTCTTATAACTTAATGAGACAACCAACGGCTGTTACACCATCAACAATCAGATACTTGATGTTATATAATGTACAACGATGTATCATAGTCTTCCATGAGGCAGGAGAATGGGAGATACCCAGTTGGTGCATTTCAGTGGTAAATGAGCTGTTTATGTAACTAAGTACTGAAATGAGATCAAGTAAGCATATCAGATTTTCTGAGAGGGCCAAGGCTGTATGAGGCAGGGGGAATGTTTCAAGTGATTTATTTACTTTTAATCCAAGCAGAGGGAAGATTCCCTCTATTAATGAAATCACATTTTTGAGGTAATATGAAGCTCCAGGGTTTGTGGACTCCGAGCCTGCAATGTAAATGAGCATAGCAAGGAAACCATAAGCAATAAACATGCTAATTTTGGAGGCAAGCGGTTATAGGGAAGAAAGAAGGGCACATGTCTTGAAGAGAAAAAAAGCTTAACGTTCCTTAATGCTTAGCAAGCTAAAATGAAATTTCTGAGGGGGTGGAATTGAAGCAGATTAGGGTGGCTTTGGTTTATGAAATATCAAACCGCTATTTTGATGGAGAATCATCAGTGTTTTATATTTACATATAAAGTGCATGCTTTTAATACAAAAATGATGGCTTGACCCTTGTGGGGAGGAATGGCGCTCTAAAGATTTCTCACTGGCATCTTAATTTTTCTCTTCTCTGGCAAGGTAAGTGATGGGCTCCGGATTTGTGCTCACGGAGATGTGGAGTGTGCCTGATAATCTGAAAATGCAGACCCCGTTGATTGCTTCATTAAAATGTGACAATACTGTAAAGAGGAGAGATGGAGCAGTGCTTTGCCGTAATGAGATTTCCCTCTCATCAGTGGGAGCTTTGGAATTATAGCCGGCGAAGATTAAAAGAAGCACAGAGCATCTCAAGCGTGTTTGTATGTGTACCTGCAGGGTATGCTGCCATGCGGATCTTCACTGTGCCAAATGTTCTGTAGAACGTAAACGAGCGCTCTGGTCAGAAAATGAAACAGTGTTCTACTTATGTTCATTCATATCTTATTTCATTCCTCAGCATTAACTTTCTCATTGTTCCTTCCAGAATAACCAATTTCTATTAATATACTGAAAGTTTATTTCTTTTAATGCAGGGTGGAGAAGAGCTATCCATTCAAAAGGGGTCATACTGCACACACTCAAAGGAATAATCTAATTAAATCTGGGGATAAGGACTGCTAGGTCATTAAATTAAATTTCTTTCCTTGCATTCTTTAAAGAACTTTTGAGATGGTCTCCGCTTCTCTTAAACAACATTCTAAAGGATTCTAAAGGAGTTTTATTTTTTTTTCTAATAAGTTTATTCTGCACAGGAAGTGCAATAATGTGATCCTCCATTCATGGAGGACCTGAAGTGCAGGTTTTCTTTTCATAAATCACTCTAGCACAGTTAGCTAATTAAAAATATGCACTAGACAATACACTACATCAAAGTAAAACATTTTCAATGAGACCACAAAAATAATCATTAACTGTTACTTACAATTTTATCGAGAAACTGATGAACCCCTTTAGCACCTCCCTGCTTTATGAGTTTTCAGACGTCTCTGTGTCCTAAAGCGTGCAATGTTTCAGGCTGAGCCCTAAACCAATCTTTTTGTTTACACCTCAGGTTAAGTCAGCAACTGACAGCTTATTGTAGCTCCACCCCAATAGGGTTCATGAAACCTCACTCTCCAGTCAAAACTTCATGATGCCCAAAGTAATCTATTTTGGACCAATGGTGATGTCCTCCTTTCAGCTGTTTTAACTGATCAGGTGCCATTCTGCTGCTACCCTGCAACACTTACAGTTGAAAGCCAGTATTACAGGCCTCTCCATTGCCCAGGTCCACTATGTCAGAGACTGTCATATGGCCTAGGCCTGTTTGAGCCTGTTGCCATCGTGGATTGACAGCCCTGCTGGCGCCCTATCATCCCTGTCACTGGCTCATTGCACAGAATGAGGAGTCGTTGAAGGGATTGCGGCCCACAGTTTGTGTACACATGTCTTCCTTCACACTGGTACCGTGTCTTCCTCTGGTCACAGATATTATTCTGTGGTTACAGGGCATGTGACAGAAACGTTTTGAATTGGTGGGCACTGGATTCACAATCGCCTCCAAGGACGCTGTTCCAGTGTGTTTTAGGCATGGAACTGAGAGTCATGCATACATTATACAAATACTGTCTGTATGTATTATTTGTATGTATGTATTCTTTTTAACATATATAATATAATCTTTTCCTACTTTTGTTTTGCAGATATTGTTCCTGGAATATTAATTAGAAAACAAAGATTTTATAATAATTATTATCATTCTGTGATGTGCTCTTTTCTCTGTGTTTGGTCTGGATCTTAATTTTAGTTAACCAGAAGTGTTGTAGGTGCAGAATTGATTTTCCTTTGCATATGCAAACACTGTAATTTCATTCAACGCTGCATAGGGCTTGATGTGAATATGACATGTGTGCAGGACTTACGATATCATAACGGTATATATTGTTCTTTCTTCTCATATGTTACCCATGTATAGTAAAATACATTAAAGTGTACAAATAACATATGCAGGAACCATAAAAGAGCTCAGTGGATCTGGGGCAAAAATGTGCCATTATTAATGTGATTGTTGTTCATACAATGCGCCTGCCCGCAAGAAGCATAAATCTCATATTATGTTTTACAATAAGCAACTCCAAGCCGACAGTATGTAATAAAAGACTGTGTGTTTTAATTAAAAGAGTGAAAATGCATTTCAACTTGGCTAGAGTCAGTGCGGACACAAAAACAGTAAATAAATAAATTAAACTGGATCATAGCAAAGTACTAGTAAGAGCAAAAGCCTAATGTGTGGCGCTGCTGGTGCCAGTAAGTTGTCTTCTAGGGAAGCAAACAAACCCGCTGCCTGGCAATCATCTTTGTCTGTGGGAGTCTGATAAAATGTGTATTTTTACAATGATAAACCTGTGAGAAGCCTCCCAATAAAAAAGATACACAGACATCAGGCAGAGTTTCGGTCTGTCGACAGAACAGCCATTACAATGTGGAATGGATATTGAATTCACTCCCCACCAGGGTGTCTGATGGGAACTGAAGCGGGTGCCTTAAAAATGCATCATACCCACCCTGTGTCGACAGTATGGGTGTGTTAAGCTTCACCCAGGAAGAAAAACCGAAAATGAAAATGGCACCCTGTGTGTGAAATTAATGACAGACATGTCCAATGCATGCTCCCAGTACAGAGATGAAGGACATTGGGCTTTTGCCCCATATGATTTCAAGAAAGGAGACATTGATAGGATTCCCCCTGGTAAGAGTAAGGGGGAGGTGTGGGGTAACCACTCCTACCCCTCCTCTTACCCCAGGTGCACCGAAAGAAGGGTCTGATGCACTAATGCCACTGTCAAGCTTGGGCCAGATGGAATGTTAACCCCAGCTCACCAGACAACACACACAGATGGTAATCTAAGTGCAGTTTGCAGGGGTTTCACATTCTCCATACCTTTGTTTTCCTCGCACAGGAAATGGCTAAAGACAACATCTGATCTTCTTTGCCTGCTCTCTTTAAAATTAAGATATAGACAAATAAACCCAAGTCAAAGAATCTGCAGCTGTTTACAGCTACAGTCCTTCGTGTATTGGCTTAGTCCCAAACACCCGCCATGCTCTGATAGACCCATTGGAGGTTGTGCAGGGTGGGGGTGTGGGACTAGGTTCATTCTGAAAATGCCACAGGTTCATATCCCAGGTAACACAGCAGGGTCATGACCAATCACATGTGAGAAAAGGCTCTTGAGACGAGCTGATGCAGCAGATATCCAGATTGTAAGAAAACGGAGTGCACATGCCTTTACATGCATATACTTCCCTGAGCGCAGATGCCTGTGGATCTATTAAGCTAAAGCAAAAACAGTTTTTTCAGAAGGCCGATTATTCAGACCACGGGGAGCTTTATCATTGAACTGCAGATGATTTGAAGTCCTACTTCTTTCTTCAGGTGCCGGAGCGATTTTTGTAAGGGCATGAATAGTCTCCATTAAACTGGCCTTATTGATAAAGCGATTTAGTCCATAAGGCCCATCACATTTCAGCAATACGTCAGCTCCCCTTGAAAAGCTGCTTGCAAAGCGATGTGAAATTTCTGTGGTAATCTGACCCTTGGCCAGTAAGGTGTTTTAATTAACCTTATTTTCCTTGAGAGATTAAAACCTCCTTTTCGGTAGTGGATGACTCAATGTACTTTGATAGTTTTATTGACCCTGATCAAGAAGGAGTTATTTTTTTGTGTATTTTCTGGCATTGTTGCTAAGAGAACAAACCTTTTTCCAGTGCTATCATAAGGAACACAGAGCATAACATAGCAGAAAAGTGAAATTGCATTTAATGCTTCAATATATGTACTTAACCATGTGTGAATTTTCACCAAATGCTGTGCAGTCCAATTTATTTTCTTATTGACCCTTGATACAACAGTAATCTGAATCAGCAATTGATAATACATGTTACTACAAGTAAAACTATCAAAGCAACAGGGTATTAATGATGTGTTTAGAGCATAGAGTAAAACTGCTGTCATTCAAGCATTTGATTCGAATTATGACTGGATTATTTTGTAACTGTTCATGTGAACAGTAGAACCTTCATAATCCAGTTTGATTATTGACAGCTATAAAACTACAATAAACATAGTAATAAGGCAAACACAATGTATTGTAAACTACAGCTCAAGAGTGGTGGGTGTTCTGTCCAAGGGTGTTACTCCTGCTAGTATGAGTGCGATCATACTATGGTAAATGAACACTGAACGTTTTACTGTTTAAGTGCACCTTCATTTTATCATGAGTGTAAACAAGTTAATTTGCCACAAACACTGCCATTTACTTTCTTATCACAGCATAATTACAGTATGTCAGATCCTCCCATACAATGTTTTTGGATGAATCTCATTTATACACTTTCACTGAGATCGATGTCTGTAAAGATTACAATCCTTTGAGTTATCGTCTGCATCTTGAGAACATGGTGTGATGCAGATTAATTAAAATTCCGGCACACTTTCACGTGAAGTGAATTTAATTGGTCCAGTCTTTTCACAAAGTGATTTGTACGCAATAATTATAAAGCAATTAATAAATACTGCTTTGAGACACTAAAATATGCTGAGAAAAAACACATCTAAAAACAGATGTAACATAATCATTGACAGAATTTTGACTGTGATTCCATACTAAAAGCTATGATCTCGACTCACTCAAAACTGCAAAATCATTTCAGAAATTTGTATTCAATCAAAAGAAACAAAAACCTTTTTTTTCTTTATGATGACCTCAACTGTACATCTGCAAGCATTTCTTGTAACACATCACAACACACATGACATAAAGCCTGTATAACACAAGCTGTCATAAGCATGATTAACAGTTTTAAGAACCAGTCTTGACTGTGTATCACAGCTTGTGACAGATGTCATAACACTGTCATGATGTATGCAGAAATCAATCTGTGACAGATATTTTGACATTTTGACATCTGTTTTGTCACAGTGTTATGACATTTGTCATGAGCTTAGTTTTACTGAATTCAAGAAACTCCCGTGAGGTGAATCCAGAAGCTCTAGATCTACTGCCATGTGACAAATCTTTCCCATTTCAGACAATCCAATGGCAATTTAAATTCATTGACATAGACAGGCGTGTTTTAGTGTATTTGTACAGTACTCATTTCACCCTGATAGCTGTGAACAAAATAAATACCATTGAAAACTATGTTTCAATTCACTTCTTTAATCTTCAATCAGCGTGTATATTTTAGTTTTATAAATTATGTTTCCAATGGATTATAAAAGAAGATGAGAGGGACATCATTTGACAGACTAATTTACCGTTGTCACTGCTGTAGATGTTAAGGACACTTTAAAATTATGTCAAAGGACTGTGACAGAAAAAAATGGGCAAACATCACAACTACACATTTACATTTGCATCCAATCAGGAAACAAGCATAAATAAATCAATTGGTCTGGAACGGTTTACGAGAACATTGACTGAATTTATCGAGGCTCAGACTACAGCATCAGATCTGACTGGCTGGACAATTACAAAGACTCCACGTTGGTTAGTCTAACATAAATCAGTCTATTTTCAGACAATATATGGCCCAGTCATTCCTGTCAGATGTCACATAAGGTTTTATAATCTTTATGGTATTTTATATTGCCCCACATAAGAAAAATTAAAAGATTTCCTGAGCCAACTCCTACTCCCAACTCCACCCCCGCCATACTTACTGTACAAAATGTAAAAACGTGCCCAAATTTTTGATGTATGGTTCAAACAACCAACACCTTTCCATGACTGAATGGAAGCTGGCATATTGTTTTGTATATGCTTGCTCAGCACTGATTAATGAAGAGCCTGAGATAGAGAAGAAGAAGAAAAAGAAGGGAAAAAAGAAGACTCTTACTGCAGCATTTCCTTTGAGGGGCCGGGCCCCGTTTGAAGTGTTCAGCTAGGCCCCAGCGAAGCCTCGGCTCCATTGATCCCCTCTGCAAGGCAAGCAGTGGGTGGGCTCTGTCTTTGACCGCTTGTCTCAGTGGCAGGCAGGCAGCTCCCACTCTTCACTCACAGTAACACAGACCTTTAAGCTTGTGCTCTGTAAAAGGCAGAGATCTGTCCCAGATGCACCCCATTTCCCATTGCCTGGAGGTCTGGGATATCCCTGAATAATCTCAAAGGTAACCAATATACCAGAAACATCACATACCGCAAAGGCATCTAAAAACAATACCTTATATGTTAGAAATACCACATATAACGCTGCTATCCTAAGAACTCAGTGGTAGCTTCTGTCCCACAAATCCTCCAACAAAATCCTAAAAATAACCCATGTATCATATATACTAGAGGTATTATATATCCCAGAGGTATTGTAAGAACCAGAAATTTCACAATGGTACGTAGTAATACTCTCTTTCAATCTAAGAGGTAACCTATATCCCACAAATCTCCTACATCTTAAAAATAACCCATTACCCAGAGGCATCCTATATAGTAGAACTATTACATACCCCAAAAGGAGAAATATTACTTATCACAAAGATTATATATTAGAAATAACACATGACATTGATTATTGCATATTTCGGAAATAATCAGATATCACTAAACTGTATACCAAAGGAACTGTTACATCAAATAAGTGCTTTTTGCTATTACCTTCTCCATGTGAAGCACAACATTACATCCCCCCATCCCCCATAATAAATGGTTCACTGCAAGTTAAATTATCCTTGTATGCCATGATTTCCATTGAAATTTTAGAGTGCATAAACTGTTATTGAGTTAATGTACCTTCAACTGACCAGGTGCTCATGTAGCTGTAGGACAGCAGAGGTCCATAGTGGTTAATGAACAGAATGATGCTATTGCCAAATGAATGCAATTGTTATTTTCTCTTCACAAACACAGTTTGGAGAGTTAATTTGGATAATTACTGTTGAACCTTCTCCAAACTGCCTCAGTGAAGAACAAAACTAAAACACTAATGACACTGTTCAATTTCAAGACAAATGCTGATTGAATCCATACCTAAAGTTATTGTGTATGTGTATTTTGAATCAGTAATGTTAGAAAACAACTTCTTTATCATGCATTCTCTACAAAAAGACACAAGTATCAAAAGTATAACAGAATAAAACTACCCTCACAGAATAGGGAAGGAGTTAAAGGGCTCAATGCTTGTAAAATTAACAGTCTTGCACCACATTCCAATTTAATAAGTGTGTACTATAAAAATAAACGTATATGGCCAAACAGAATAACAAATTCAAGATTAAAAAGTCACCTGCAGCTTGTGTGATTTTATGAAATAACCGTGGCTGGTGTGCCTCTTATTAAAAAATGTATTGCTGTGAGCAACCCTTACCACCAAATGGTCTTTCTTACTGTGAGCAGTCTGTCTGTCATGATGAAAAGATAACTTATTGTTCTAAGAGAGAGGCCTCGACTGAAATGATACTGTATATTGTGAAGCACAGTACTTCCATGCATGAAGCTCATTCATGTTTGGAAAAGTGCTGGAGCTCCCTCCAGTTTTATTCAATCCTTGTTCGACTGGGTAGGTCACCGTTATCTTTTTCAGTGCCAGTGAGGGAGCTATGTTTATATTACAACGTTGATTTGAGGGTGGACATTTAGAAAAAAAGGAGAGTTTTCCAACAACAGTTTTGAAGGTGTTCTGTGGATGTTGTTAGTTTTATTGGTGATGTAGGAGAATTTGTTTTTAGGTGGACCATGGAACAAGGGAGTTTTGTTATTTAACTTAATGAGTCAGAAAGGTGCATGGTGAAAAAAGGTTGTTTTGGGGGAATAGAAGAGTATTGTCGGTAGACCACGGGAACTTTGTTGGTGGAATGAACGAGTTTTTAAGGTGTTCGGTATGGTCTACAGAATGAGGAAGTTCAGAAGGTAGGATAGATTTCCATTAAATATGCAGAATTATATGTCATTTGTATGCTGCCAGTACTTCACCCAATCCTTACTCCACTCTTTCATCCATGTCTTCATTTTGGAGGTGTCAGGCCTCATCAGGGCACCAGTGGAATCTGGGTTCATTCTATTGATAGTAAGCACCGATCATCTACACTCCTTCTAATTTCTCACATTCAGTCTCCACTGATTAACTCAGACATGTCTGATTATTACTCTCCTCTCACACTTCCAGTATGCTGCGCAGTCTTTGTCCTAATCACACCCATTTTCTTCAACTGCCTGACTGCTTCTCTCCATCACACTTCAGCTCTGTCCACCAACGACTGACAGAGAAGCTAATCATGCACGCTCTGATACAGTGTGGTTGCCACTTGAATGGACTGTTTCTGCTTTGTTTTATCTTGGGGGAGACCACTCCTGAAGTCCTGCTATGCACAGGATTGTTTGACTTTGGCAATGCAAAGATATAGAGCTCAGATCTAGATTTATGGGCTAAATGTACATTATCTCTACATTTATTTACTCTTCATAGAATAATCCGCATGACTTTTATAGACAATTATATATACCAGGAGTATGCATCATGTGATTATGAAAAGATGTTTGTATTAGGATTCATTTTACATTATTGAATAAATCTTCACAGGTGGGCAGAGGCAGGGGTGTTGGGTCTATATGTCTGTTCAGGCAAGAGAATTCACTTGTATGACAGTTTGAGCACAGAGAGTTCTTTATGTGAATGCGCTTTGCCTCATCGCATTGCCATATCATGTTAATTGTTTGAGAATTCCTCACACTCTCCTCTTGTTGGAGGCAGCGACTGCAGCATTTTGGGAGTTAATTCCCGTTACAGCATGCCACACTATGCTGGCTGCGCATCTCACCACAGACTTCTCCGTTAACGGATATGAAGATTCCTGAATGCCTAAACCTACCATGATACCCCGCGTGGAGACGAGAGCGCTAACTATATCAATCATTTACATATCCCACATCTCGTGTTTACACACCACCATTTATCATTTAAGACAGTTTTGCAGATGCTGTTTCTTTTTCGGCGGTAATATTTATCAAGAGCAAATCAAACACTGGTGGGGGGGGTAGAAAAAAAGAAAATCAAAAAACATGAAAATTCGGAGGCTTGATAGTGGAGGCCTGTCATCTGAGCGGCGGCAGATGCGTTTCATGAAAGCATAACATGCTCATTTGATGTGAGAGTAAGCAATACCAATGGACAGTGTTTTTGTATTGTGTATTCTTGATACTCAGCACCATGGCTTTCTGCTTATTTAAGTGGCTGTGGTGAAAGAAGCACAAATGAAAGGAGAGCACTTGGGCATGTATAATCTGTTCATCTTTAATTAACCCCCATTGAAACAATTTTAATCAGAGCACAAGAAAATACATTCCAAGGAGTTTAAGCTGAGATATAGAGACAAATCAGACCTGAAACTTGTGGGTTGGCCTGAATGCTTCATTCCATCTACTTGATCATGTAGGGATTTGTTTTAATATTCCTCACACGGGGCACCAAAAATGTAAGGAATTGTTTGCTACTCCTCTCAACAGGCGGAGCCACTTATGTGGAGGACATTCTAGAACATATTCACCTAATAATGGGGTAATTAAAAGAAATCAGTCTCATAACATGTATCAGTCTCATTAGCCACAGCTATAAATATGCAAATCCAACTAATAATTAGATTAATAAATGTAATTGTAATTACAATTACAATATTAATTACGAATCATTATCAATTCACAGCATTACACATTCGCTTATAACCAAATCAAAAATGTTAATGATTAGATAAAACTTGAAAGCATATGGAGTTCTTTGGAGCTGCAGAGGTTGGCTCATTTTCAATATATGCACAATATTAAAAAACACAGAACCTTTGAATTTATGTAGGGCTGCCACCGACTAAAGATTTTCCTAGTCGACTAGTAGTCATTAGCTCAAGCCATTAGTTGACTAGTCATCGCACGTTTATGATATTAATTTAATTATTTTACTATACATATTTTTGGGGAATCAGAAAATGGTTTGAGTTACAGGGCTGAGAAAGAATGTTATAAGTAACATTGTTAACACTATGCTGCGTTACAAAGAAATAAAAAATCATAATAATGAGCCTTTAAAATATACATTTTACAAGTGCGCTCACGAAGCGTGCCGCCTGTTAATGACAATGTTATCGGCAAAAGAGGTAATGATTCTCAATGTGTCAGAACAACCAAGAAGGAGACAGAACATTTTGCTAATTTATTTCAACACAGTATAACATCACACACCTTATCAACTTGTAACACCAAAACAATAACTTATAAAACAAATGGTACATAAAAAAGTCTTTTGTTAAAAAACTAAAAAAAAAAAAACTTGGAAAAAAACAGCTGCTCTGACAAGCTTAGGATAGCGTTTTTCATTTTTTCCCACCATGCCAGTGGCCCCAAATCAACCTTTGTTCAGTCCTGCAAGTATGTCTTAATTTCATTGTTCTCTCCTTCTGTCTACTGCTCTTTATCAGTAGCCATCAGCATGGATATCTCCTGTATGGGTCCTGATTTGTAGACCCACCCCGCTTCACATCTGCAGCACTTAACACCACAACTGACCCGCTGCCCGATATTACCACTAATTTAATGCCGTGCCTGACCGACCCCTTTAACATAAAAACTGTGACCCGACCCGAACCCATTAAAATATTAAAATAACGCAACTACATCAGGTTCACCAAAAAACTTTATTTGCTCACTCAATTTGCTCAAGCAATGTTTCTTTAACTGACACAAAAACTGGAACTGGGCTTCTCTGAATAGCCTGCATTTTTAGCGTATTTTTGGTAAGAATCAAAAGAGAAAAATGTCCATGGTTTTTTCAAATAAAAAACAGCCTGATCTGCAGCCCACCCATGCTCTACAGATTCCTGACTGCACCCGTAAATGTCAGTCTTAATATTTTTTCACCCATTTTGGATAATTTCTTGCCCGACATCATCTAATAACTTTTTAAGACAAGGTGCAGCTCCCAAATGGAGTTTGAGGGTTTTGTTTTCCTGTCTGTGACTAACCGACCAATGAAAACTTAATCGACTAAGACTCTTCTCATCAGCATATGGTTTGGTCGACTAATAGGTGGCAGCTCTAAATGTATAACAAAGTTTATTGAACACAAGTACTAAATGGCAAAGCATGATTTATTTTGATGATGTACACTAAACTACGTGTGTGTGTGTGTGTGTGTGTGTGTGTGTGTGTGTGTGTGTGTGTGTGTGTGTGTGTGTGTGTGTGTGTGTGTGTGTGTGTGTGTGTGTGTGTGTGTGTGTTGTGTGCGTGTTAGCATATATGGGGGTGGAAACATTCTCCTATGCACAGGGGTCGCTCAACCTTGAGTGTGCATGCACTACACGTGTGTTCACAAGGAACAAAGAAAGAGATATGGTGGGAGTTTTAAACTTTGCTGAAACTAAACGTGGTTGGAAAATTAGGAATTCAGTGTGCTAAATGGGTATGATCATCTAAATGGCAGGTTGCTTTAGGTTAGTACTTAAAACAGATCACATGCAAAACCTAGTTGGAGTGATATGTTTGCCTACTCACGCTGCATGGCACTTAGCTCAGAGCCAGCTAAACAGTGATCAAGCACAATAATGAAAGAGACAATAAATATGGACATCAAATAACACAGTTCATTACATTCAGTTATGAATATAATGCTACAGTCACACATGGCTTCTAAAATCTGCCTAGCAGTGTGAATTGTGGGTGGAGACGCAGATTCCATTAATTCAGTTAATTCGGTCATGTGCGAATCAACTTCAGTTTTCATCAGCAAATGGTAAACATTGTGCGTTTGCCAACTATAAAGTAAAAATGAGCTTTTGCCCCCTCTTTGTTGAGGAGAAGGAGAAGAAGACGAGCTAAACATCTTCTAGGTAGCAGCTAGCTTTTAGTTTGCGGGCAGCTAGCTTTTTGCTATCAAATAGCTAGCCAGACAGTTAATGAGTGGTAGCGACCAACAGCCTACTTTCACACATTTGTATAGTATTCACCTGTAGGCACATGCCAGGACACACATGGTGTGATAGTAGCTAGCCACTCTGGACATCACTAGATTTTACTTTAAATCACCTCTTCAGCTCTAAAACGAGTCTGTTTAAAACTATCAATCTACAGAGTGAAAAAAAATATCTGGTATGAACTCATATGAACTGATCCAGCCTGGCTCTGCTTCCCTGACACTTCTTCTACAAAGCACTTACACTGTGTGCACATAAATGCCTGTTTTCAGTTTAAAATACTTTATGAATTTTTAATTAGCCTTAAATGATGAATAAGTAAATGTATAAAGTTCAACCTATATTAAGTTATGGATTGTTTCAACTTTACAATGAGGGTCATAAAGACCATTTTTGATCATAAATTGGACACAATAATTATTGTATGAGTGCAGATTTTTTTTTTTTTTTTTTTGTTCTCGTCACAACATCCTCAAGCTTGCTGTTATCTCGTATGATAACTCAGGGCCTTGAAATGGCCACCATGACTCTCAAATCCATTAATTCTAAATAAAGCCTCTTAGAGAACTTTCCAAGATAACCATTGGGTAATTTCTGCTGAATTTTATGTGGTGGTCACATCTCAGGACACAGAGTGACTTCTGACATGTAATATGTAAGAGTTGGATTGTGTCACAAAGAAAAAAAAGAACAAGCGATCAATGATCAGTATCAATGTCAGTATTGCATCTATGTTCTTAATGGTCTTTTGCTTGGTAATGCACACTCATTTTTAGTGTCAGAAAATAAAAAGGAAGACTTTTTCAAACTGAGTGAGGGCCATCCACACACCTCTGATGAGACTGGCAGTATGTGATTGGTGTCTAAGTCAGTGTGGGAGGTGCTTATTTTGGGAGATTAATGAGTTTGATTCTGGAAGGTAAAAAATCGGGAAGTGTACTTTAAAGTGAATGAGGTGGTGTGATTACAACCATGGGGGGACCAGGGGCTGGAGAGTCAGGCTATAGGCAGATCCTATACATGACAAGGGCTGATCTGTTTTGGAATTCAATGCCAACTTATGCTGTTGCTGAATTCAGGAGCTACAGCTGCGAAATAGGCACATGCATACTGTATATGTCCAAAATAAAAATGTTCTACTGTGGGTCCAGCGTGAAGCATAACCCAACACTGGTGTACAGCACAGAAGCTCTGAAAATTAAACCAGAATTTAAGATTTGAACAAATGCCTACACGCATGTAAGCCCTCCAGGTCGGGGGTTATGCATCTTTAATTTGGGAAGTCTAGAGGACCCATAACTGCAACAGGGTAGGATAAAAACAGAATTTAACTGAGATACCAGGCTATGGGTTATGGGTGGGTGGGAAGAGGTGTGGGACTGGGGTGGGAAAGCATTTTTTTTATTGAATGATGAATTACTAAATCCAATGTACCTTCACGTGTTAAACCCAGCTGGAATTCTCTAATTTGTTTGTGGAGTCCCAAAGGCAACATGTAAATGGTTTTATCACAGTGGGTTACAGTAGGGAAGAATCCATTCATTGACTTGGCAGGCAAAATGGTGTACTTTGTACCTGTTTAAAATCTTTATGGTGTGGGGTTTTTTCCCTGATTTGTATCATTATTTGCACTTGGAACGCTCAGCAGAACCACAGATGTTAGTTCATCCAGCCCCACACCATATGTGCTAGCTCCGATCCTAACCAGCGGGCAGTGATGAATTTTAATACTGACGGCCCGGCAGGTGGGATCCATGTGGCATCTGAGGGCTCCACAGTCCTTGACATAGCTTTTCCTGGGGTGTCCCTGTTTAACTAACCGTGATGAAAACAGAATAAAAAATGTGATGGCTTTCCTTTCTCCGGGCGTGGGAATGGCGGAGCTGCGGCTGAAAGTGAGAGGAGGGCCATCGGGCTTGGTTCAAATGTAACCTTTGGCAGGCTGCTCCAGACGGTACGTCTCCTGGACTGCGTGGAGGAGCGTCTGGGGCCACTCTGTTTTGGCTGCCTACCACTGGGCTACAGCTGTAGGGCCCTGTTTCTCAGTCTGGAATACAGACATGGAGTGGAAGTCAGGGATGACAGAAAGAGAGAGAGAGTGCCTGGGAATGGAGAAAAGATCAGAAGGTAGAGAGAGGGGGTATGAAGAAAATGGCAAGGAGTGAGAGGGAGGGGGAGAGATAAAGAGAAGGCACAGAAGACCAGGACAATGGTAAAGCGACAGGGGTGGAGAAAGAGAGGAAAAGGGGAGTAAAGGAAGAGAGAAATACAAGGAAGTAGAGAGAGCAGAAGGAGAGAGAAAGAAACAAAGGCAGTGAGAACACGAGACAGAATGAAACATAGAGATCGAGATAAACAAGAGGGGAGAGAGAGCGCTTAAGCCAGGAAAAACAGAGAGAAAGAGAGAGAGACTGAGAGAGGTAAAGATCCCTTGAGCCCAGGAACCATGGCGATTCATCATCCTCGCTGCAAAGAGGAAGAGGTGGCCAGAGATGAGCAGCAGGGGATCAATCTGCGGTTGCGGGCAAGGGAGGCCACCAGACAGTGGTAAAGGACAGAATTTGTTATTGCTCACACTGAAACAGTTACATCACACAACAGGAAATTAACCCCTTCGATCTCCATGATTGCCCTCAAGCATGCCCGTGACTGTAACTTATTCACTTTTATATGATGCTAATGTTCCCAAGATCACTGTATGCAGCTTGACAGTGGATACATTACTTTCCAACAGTGCATAACGAAAACAAGAAAGACAATCAAACAGACAGAAAAGCAATATTTCTATTCATTAGTTCACATCACATTTTGTCTATTTTAACTGTCAGCTATTTTCAATTGTCTGTTCAGTAATTTGGACAAATCTTGATCATGAATGGATCTCAAAATATATTTCACAGTGTGCTGATGTCTCTGCGAAGAAAAGTCATAATTCCATATTATTATTATAATCACCAGATAATATTTTATTTTTCTTGGCATTTTCTACATTTGGGTGGTGTAGATTTAAAGACATTCCATTTGAAAAAGCTCAGATTTTACTGCAGCAGGTCAAGGTAGGGGTTAGACCTCTGCCACAGGGGACAGCAATGGTGCTGCACCACAGAATCACATCTGCAACTCCCTAACACCACACCAGTGACCCTGCTCAGCCCTTTGGAGCCTGCCGCCTTACTGCTCCAAGAGCCGCTGTTTCCTTGAGCTCAAGTGCGATCCCACCGAATGGAGCTAAGCCTTCAAGGTCATCATCCCAGCACGTTTCATTAAAAAAGATGAATTTGGTTTCTATAACTGTCTCACCTCGTTACTGGAACACTTTATGATTTACACTCCTCTTTTAATATTCCGGTAACCGGGTCCACAAATAGCTTTTCTGTACGTGGTCTATCCGAGATGAATGCTTCCACAGCAGCTGCTTCTGAATTATGACTTTTGTCTCTTGTACGGATGCACAGAGGGAAAAACTCCACGCGGTCACATTATTCTGCAAAGAGCCAGCCAAGGAATTGTAGTCTACCATCCCAGGTCCCTGTGTCATTAAGCACTCAATGCAGTCCTGTTAAAATATTTATTCGGCTCTCTGGAGTGTCCAACAGAAAATTAACAACAAAAGCAACAATAAGTGTATGCAAGGTGGGGATGTGAACAACACCACACGGGCACTGTAGCCAGCAGCAAATCTCCATTAGCAGAGACACCACCATGCTGCTACCATAGGGTCAGATTTAGCAGATTTTTACTGCCAGCATGTGAACCCTGTGTTGCTGTGTATAATTACCTGGTGTTTTAATACTGTTCCAAGAAAAACCTTTTCCCTTTGCCGAATTTCTTAGGCCGTCTAAACAAAAGACATATGGAGTCATTAAAAATGTGCGAGCATGTGTGAACGTGTGTGCTGGCACATGCCTACTTAACATGCAGATGTCATATTCTATACTTCAGTGCAAGTATGCAATTAAATGTATTACATGGGAAGGTCCAAATTATTTACTCTTCATCTTTATTTACTTTTCATGTTTTTTTATTTGTCGGTTTTCTTACTTTTTGCCTTAGAGCATGGTTTCTATGGAGACAGTCGTGGGTGGGAATGGGAGAAGTGTTACCTGCTCTGTTTCCACCGCTATAAAGGATGGATTTTGTTCATCACAACTTTCTGCAGTTTGCTTTGTGTAGGGAAATTCACAAACTTGTGGGTTTGAAATATTAAGCAGCATTCAATGGTTGACATGCATAATAAGTGGGTAATGACTTGAGTTGTGGCAGGATGCCATTTTAAGTGAACCTCAGAGCACTGCAGCCAATTGGTCAGTCAATCAATTGATAAAAATTCCTAAATACATAGTTATCAATTAAATGATTAGTTATCGAATAATCAATTACTAGTAAATACATGCAGCTAAATAATTAGATATAACATATAATACAAATAAATAATTTGAAGGATCAACATCATTTTTAAGCTGTTTTTTTTTTTTTTTATTAATTCTTATTTAAATTCTTGTATACCTGAGGCATCAAATATTACATGTTTTTTTTTTTTTTTTTTTTTTGAGGGAGGGGTATATGTATACTACATTGAAGTTTTAAGCTGTATGTGACTGTAATCTGAAGTACTATAATTATCTTGCTCTATTTTAATTTACCACATCCAGCAAATCACATGTAGTGTAGTATAATCATACAGATTAGCCTTTTCAACAAGAGTGGCGAAAAACATAAATACTATGTAGTATAAAGTGTAGTAACCCCTATGGGCCACTGTTCTTTCCTTCTTTCATAAATCATAGAGTAAAAACAGACTTTCTGGGAAGTATGCTACTCAAAGTCATCTCTTAAACTGGAACAGAAAGTGTCAAGCATGCTGGTTTATATTTGTGGAAAAAGATGGAAATTGAAAATCGCTTCCATTTACCAGACAGAATTTTTCATTGCAAGAGACAAACTTTCACAAGATGACTTCAAGCAACGTCACTGAAGTATGTACATATTTTATGTTGGGAGCATAAACATTCCAGTTTCATGCTTTAGCAAAGGAGATTAGAGAAGGCCCCATGCAAAAAAATGTCAATGACAGGTATAGCATTTCTGAGTGCATGCGTGACAACTGAGACCAGGAGTAGCCACCAGGAACATCAATATATAGATCTCTTCCCCGGGGGTGCCCAAGGAACTGCCATGTCAAGACCAATTCCAGCTGCGCTTCATTTATCGATTGTCTAATGGCTTTTGCGAAGCTGGTCAATGTTGATATGGGGAGGCATCACACTGTATTTGCCCTTCCTGCCAAACGATTTGCAGACAGTGTCACTGAGTGATCACAATGATCTCTGTACGTCAAATTGATAATGATAAATGTATCATGGTGCCACTTATTAAAAGTGCTTCCCTTGCAGAGATGGGATCAAACCTCATGTTGCTGACAGTCAGCGCATCCTCTCTGCTGTTATTTTAAATTTTGCAGAATGACAGTGTTGGGTGAGTCTGAAATGTGGGGTGTCATTCTAAAAATGGTTGAGAGGGGCATCGTTGGAGATCTCTCTCGCATGGGCAATCCTCAAGAGATTAAACTGGTGCACGTATTGTTACTTCCAACATCTGTTTCCCCATGAGACCGATAGCACTATTTAAATCTGGCCTTACTGGCTGTGTGTACAGGTGTGTTGTGAATCTGGCAAGCTTATTAGACAAGCTTTACTGCCCTTCATTGAGATAGAAGAGATGACCCTTCAAAGAATGACATTAAATTTGTGGTCTGTCTTGAAAACATAAAACTGTTTATTTTTAACAAAAAATTACTAAAATTACTAATGTATAAGGCCAGTTAATAATCTCTTTATTTCCATCATGAAATTACTGCTGTTTCATTTATTGTCCATCTAAATATTTATATGCTAAATATGCTGGGGTATAATGATCGTTTTATGACCAGTTATATTAATCAAAAGAATAAGCAACATCATTAAATGTGTCAGATTATTTCACGTTCCAAGGAACTCTTCTGCATCTAGTGATTCAAGAAGGAGCAGGAACAATCTGTTGTCGTGCTAAGTGGCTAATAATTTAACCGCTTTCATAAGTTCTGTAAATGAATAAGCATCATTTTCAATAATTGCTATTGTTCTGCATCAATATCAACATTCAGAAACATCTGTACTGCTTGGGCTGTGCTCATGCACTCAGCTGGGCGAAGATAATGGTGTTTTAATGAGAAATGTAGGGGAGAAGTCCAACCCAAAATGCATTTTAACATCTTTAGCCTTTCTCAGGCAAGCCTGTTTAAGTGGCAATCAATGATAATTGGTTAATTTAGCTAAGAAAGGAGTATTTCCTGGTTTCGGAATCCATGTGTGTTACCCACCACAGGCAACAATGAGAACTAAATATAACTGCTTTTCATGTATTTGTTCTCCCTTATTACCGTTACTGTGACACAAATTCATATGTCAGCATAGCTAATGAGCCATTCCACTCTGAGCTATGCACTGATGTAATGAATACCCATGGGCCTTTTCTCAGTGGTTTGTGTTCTTTATTCTGCTATGCACTAGCTCCAAGTTTAAGATGAAGCTGTGAAGCTGATGCTAACAACTGGGAAATGAGAGGAAAAAGGCCTTGCTCACACTTCAGCAGTACACCAGTGGCATGACAGCAAGGCGACTGTGCCTCTAAACTGTTCACCATATAATATGCAGGTGCTGATATATTGTATGATATCTGCAGTCAGGGCTAAAGACTGTTAATAGTGTATGTGGTTAGCTTTCAGGTGATGATAAAAAGTTTATTATTTTTATGGGAATCTACTCATACAAACAAGTTTACCTCAAAAATCAGCACCTCATTATCTGCACTGCAAACATCAACACATATAACCTGGGATTTTGGGTGCATATGTTATGTTAAGAAAATCAGGAAGTAATTTAAAAAACTACTAGGAGTAACTTTTGTAGCTGATAGGACAGTTTGCAGTACAAAAGGCCAGTTGTCTGGAGAGGAGTGGCTGTGATTCAGTCAACATTTTTCCTCATTTTTCACTTTTACTTGTAATTAAACAAGATTGTTATACTTACTCTGTACAAGAACATTTTGGTGAGTTTGCACGATCGCCGAAATTGTCAAACTGTCAGTGAAGAACATTTGGATTTAACTGGGTGAATCCCGACCCATACCATTTTGCTTCCAATGTTACCGTAAGCCACAGTAGGAGAGCTGATCGATCAAAAGCATCTAACTCTTGGAGGCATGGGTGTCCAGGTATAATACAAAATAAGTCAAGCTGTTCAGCTGGAAGATGGAATGTGGCTCACAGCAGCTTTCCTTCATGTATTTCCATTGGTCCCCATGCAGTTTTTCAGGCTACGCATGGCCCTAAATAGCATGCTGGGCAGTGGAGAGTGAACTGTTGGTTGGCATGTGCTTGCACTGGATTTGCCAATATGAACTTAGCAGCTGAACAGCAATGCCTGTGGGAAACTATAGCTAATGCTGAGTCACGTCTTGCCTATTCAGAGAGGCAAGGCGATCATTGTGTCAAACACTGCCCAGACACGAGAGATCTCCACTCCACCCCTCTCAGTATCCCCCGGAGGGACTGAAACCAAAACACCTCGGTGAAAGAAAGGAAACATTTCAAAAATAATGGCATGCATTTAACAAAAACACAGGATATGTTTAAGGGGAAAACAAAACATCTTTCACTGTCTCTTAATCCTATTTGGGTCCGCGTTGATTTGATTTTGGAAATCCTCCTGTGCAGTGTTGTCGGACACATTACATCACCAAACTCAGAGGCGGGGTGGTAGGAAATTTGGAAATTTAGATTACCACAAGTATGAAGCGTTTTTTTCCCACCCACGCTGAGAAAGCCCCCCTATTCTCCTGCTCATGTTTGCATTGATGAGATATTTTCCATCCATATTTTTTCATCTACATTTCCCCTGTTTCCACTTCAAACCATTTGAGTCATCGCCAATATGCTTTCTTTAATCTTGGATATTACAATTATTCTTTGGTATTACAACATACCAATGCAATGTTTAATGTCTGTGTGAGTCAATTTTTATTTTAGTCATCTCATGTACAGTCCACAATTACTTTCTGAGGTATGTCTAGACTATGATGCCCAAACCTAAAGTGTTCCTGACAGTATAAATTGGTTTCATTCACTGTTTTGACAACTTCTATTTCAACCATGTTTTCGAAAATCTTTCAATGACTGCCCCTAATATGTTTTACTTGTGTTTCTAAATGCAATGCATCAAAGTTTCTTGGAGACTGGTTCACATCAACAAATCTATTCACTGCAACGAATATCATTTGAACTCATGGATCTAACTTAGACAGACAGCTCATTGACATGTCCCTGTCAAGTACCTTTATTTCCTCAGCATTCAATCTTAAGACTATGGCCAGGATTCAATCAGGCTTGAATTCACAATTAAATGCAACTGTTCTTTTTTCCATTTATTGAATTTTAAGTAGAGTCAATCTTGATCAAATTCTGGCCTTTATCTTTTTTTCTATTACCCCATATATCTAGTTTTTCAAATACACTTTAAATACAGAAGAATAACAAAAGGTGATGGCTTTCTCATTTTTCACTGGTGGTGAACACTCAGTTTAACCTCGATGAAAGATGAACTAGTAACAAAATTCTGAGTTGAATAGCAATCATGTATAAAAATCCCTTAAATCTTGTTTTATCATAGATGTTTGTGGGGTTTTATAAAATCAGATGAAGAACAAGGATGGAGTCAAGGTTCCTAATTGAAAAGAACATACAGCATAAAACAAAGAGATGCTGACAAGAATTCAACTGCACCTCATTGTCTGAATTGTGTGTACTGCACACCAATAAGCAATTGTTTGCATACTTGAAAGACTAAGGATTGATTTTGATTGATAAATTAGGACTGAGTTGACATTGACATATTGATTTCACAACAAAGGTTTGCTAAATACGCCAGCGTTTATTATGAAGTAAATATATTATTGAGTGTCAAAACATCAAAGCACCAGCAAAGGCTGTTTACATTGCTGATTATTCTTCCGCTTCATGAAATAAAATCTCTGGCTTCACTGGTGTTTCTACGACCAACAGTCTGCTCAACCCAAATAAGACAAGTCTGTTGTTTAGTTTTTTGTCTCAATGGGTAAATCTACTGTTTGTTGACAAAATCATACATTAAATTTCCCCAGCTTGTTAATATTGTGGCCACATATTTCAATCAGTTAGTACCCATGTATACTGAACTTAGAGGAATATACCAGCATTTTTTGCCACTGGAATAGCCCTCTAATGTGCTGTTAGGTGAGCTGTAAAATGGATAAAATTTGTCAGGTTCAGAAAGAATTGGAGTAATCAATCATGAATCACATCGTATCTTACAATATTTAAAAAAATCATTGCAGTTTCTTCAAATCCAGCCAGGTGCTGCAATACCTATATCACAGCTATATTATGGTAACTTTCAATAATATATTGGCATATAATATTCTGGCACACAGCAATGTAATTCAGTTCTATGCCTATTGTTATGTGCAATGTGCTAGAACATAGCTGCATCAAGCACAAAGCCGCCTTTAAATTGTTGCTTTGAGATGTGAGTTAATCTTTCTTTCCCGAGTTAAAGCCATCAGACCTTGCAAAACGGTGACTGCTAAACTCTAATCATTGACCTGGCAAGGTGGAAACACAATTGGTTAGAGGCAGGGGCTTTCAATTTCAGAACAACACGCTCTTGTGCATAAAATGCAGCCAGAGAGGCTTTTTTTCAATGTAATCACAAAGAGCAGTGTCCTGCAATGTGCATCGGGCATGACTCACACAAACTATATCAAGAGATGCAGACAGCGGAATGTCGCTCACGAAACATGCTCGTGATCAAAGGCTGTAACTCATTGCAAGACTAATACTAATACATTCACGTATCAGAAAAGTATTTGTCACTTTTGTAAATGGGAAAGTGGAGCAGACAATTGGCATACAAAAGGCCAACCTTTTGTTCTATGGGGGTTGGTGGGGGTGGGGGGTGGGGTGTGGGGGTTGTCAAGGCAGGGGAGGGGGAGGTTGCTCATATATCAAACCATGCTGTAAATCTCCCTGCCTGGTGTGGGTGCCTGTAGTTTATTGATCTTTGTATGGGAAAATATAGTCCTCTGTTTCATTCCCTTTGTTGATATATGGGCGCGCACTGTAGTAAATGAGTCATCGGCTGTCAGCGAGGAGCGGCTGGTCGAGGTTTGGCTTCGGCCGAGGGCTGGCTGGGCCCTCGTCGCGGCCAGGGTAACAGCACTATCGACATCCAAAGACTTCCTTGCCTTTGGAGCATCGGACCGAATGTTGCGAAAGCGAGTGAAATTTCCGTTGGTGGGTGGGGAAACTGGACCAAAACGACAGGCAAGGCCCAGCAATGGGGAAGAGCCTTAAATGCTGGGTAAACTCATCTGACGAATTGTGTGTGTGTGTGTGTGTGTGTGTGTTTGAGAGAGAGAAAGCAAGAGAGAGAGAGGAGAGAGCAGACGGGGGAAAGAGGGAGAGGGACAAAATGAGGGGAGTGAGAGCTGGAGGGGAAGAGAGAGGTTTCAAGAGAGGGAAGGAGAGAGAGAGATGAAATTATGTTGAAAGAATAGTTTCCATTGGTCCAGTAAAATGACACTCTCCCTCACATCTCTCATATTCAACTACAGCTACTTTTGCTCAATTATTTTTCACTCAGATCACAAAAGGCATTGCACCACAGAGCCAGTATGTCTACAGTGCATTTTATGTCAATTTCCCAAGACTGATTCATTGTATTAACACAAACAAAGAGAATTCTTTATTTGCAACAGGTTTTGTCATCGTTTCATTTTATAGAATGACAAATCCAAATCCAAATGTCTGTGCTCATGGATTTGGTTGTCACTTCAATTTAACCCACAAAGAATGCCTTTAGATCACAGTAAGGTGTGGCTAACATTGGAGGGGATGTCATTTTATGGTTCCTTGATGTAATTTAGAAAATCCGTAACGTCATAAACTGACAATAGAAAGGTGCTCAGTGTGACGAATACTGGACCAATTCAGACTGACATTTAGCACAACTGATTACAACTGTATTTGTACGTTGTCACTGTACTCTGCGCATACGGTTTTGCCTGTGTCATTAGGATTTATTCTTGAAATAATTCTGTCATTCTGTAAAGGGAATTCATGTCTTAGTCTATAGTAACACATAACAACAGGTGGAGGTAAAACTCCAATATTGTGTCCGAATGGCTGCCGATCCCTGCCTTCTCTACACATTAAACTTTAATTCAGCCTGAATTAAAATATGTTTCAAGTACCAAGAACATCTTCAAACATGCCAACATAAAAATAATGCAAACTCTCTGCAGTCTTCTCACAGATGAGTCCATGCTCATTGAAAACAGTCCAGCAAAAATATCATTGTACAAGATTGTGCCAGGAAAAAAGTTCTGTGTAATGGCTGCTATTCAATCACCCCATCCTCTTGATTGCTGACATACAGCTTGTCGATTCTTAATTCATGTGTATGGTAAGAGAGATGGATTCCCTGGTAGGGCAGTGCTGTTTTACCCTTGTGTAGGTTTTACAGAATTGCTTTAGTAAATACCCTGTGTTAATTGGTAGGTGTTAATTATATGAGTTTGGGTAATTGTGTCTGCTAAAAAGTAAAAAGGGACTGCAGAATGCATAATTATTAGGGATAACCAAATGTACTGAAAGTACTTTCCTTGCAATGGAATAGAGTTTCCTGGTTGCCTGTTCTGGTTAAAAAAACAGGCATTCCCTTCTCCTTGTGGTAGAGTATTAGGTTAGGTTAGCATCAGAGAATTTCCTCATGGATCACTGCTTCAAAGATGCAGCATACAGTGTTGGATAGACTACTGTTTAATTAAAGGGTGGCCCAGCTGTGAATGTTTGCAGACGATACTTTAATACTTCACCAGGTCTCTGTCATAGATATAAGAGAAGCTGCTTTCTGCTCCTGCTGCAGAAAATATTCTGCGCAGTTGAAGCGTGATTTATGTTTATAAAGTATGAACCCTGTGGGGATGGAATTGAGTGGTATTTCAATGACATGTTTTTTTTCTTCTTTTTTTACCATTTATCAGAAAGTATTTTTGGCCACTTTGATCTCATCTTTGCTATTTTCCATTAATTGGTATTACATTGTAACAGCGATAGAAACAAAAATAAATAAATAAGTAATGTCATCGACAAAATTGTATCGATATCCAGGCATTGAAGTACTCTGAAGCACTATAAAAATATGTTTATGTTAATTGTGCTATTCAACAACAAAATCAATAAATAATGACTGCTAATTTGAGTATTTGTAAGCAAAAAACCATAACTATTTTATATGTTCATATGTGATGAATTTTTGTAATAAAGATAACATTAAACTAAAGATGTTGCTCAGAATCAGAGAGCATGGTTAGTATTATCATTTAAACAATAGTTTATTTCATATTTTCAGTTAAACAGCATCAGAAGGAATAAATTTAAGGAAGTGATACCTACTATACCGTATGGTACGACTCACCCGGTAGCCAACAGTCAGTGTTTAACTTGGCTCCAATTATTTCCAACCTCATTTTAAATTGAAAAAGCAGGTTCGGCTTCAGCTAATTCAAACCAACTGCTTGTAGGTGCTGCCAGAATGTTCCTTCTTGGCTTTGTATGCAATAAAAACAGATGGAAAATGAGAAAGTGCAGACCAGCTGCGTAAGGCAACTATTATGGTCGCACGGCCGTGAATTATGGAAAATGTTTCTCATCGTACCATGCTTGAGGTTAGATGTGTTAAAGTCCTCTGTTGCATATCAAACATTCCAGCAGTTACAGAAACTTCTTTTCACTGTGATTTCAGGTAAGCTGATCATTGTATGTAGCAGCCATGCCTCCTTGAGTGTTGTTATGGCAAAATGCTGGACCTAAGCATGTATAGGTTTGGTCTGTACTTAGATGGGAGACCTCTGGGAAAACATAGATGCTGTTGCAATAAAATTGCTTGGGCAAGTCAGTGGCACCCTTCCCTCTGCTTCCAAAAAAAACCAAAAACATACATACATATCCCTTTCTGTCATTACCAACTTTAAAAAATTTGTTCAGCAAAAAAATGTTCAATTGACCTACCATTAATATAATTTTTATGAAAACAAGTGTGATGAAAGTAATTTAATGTAACTGCCTGGCATATGTCAACACATCCATTAGCTAAAGAGTTCTACACTGCATATCAAAAAGGCTTTTAATCCAAGTGTTCTGGTATTTTTGTACCAAAGTTGTCATTTAGAATATTGTACAATATTGTAAATTCTTTGCTATCAAAACTGTTTGTCCCAGATGAACTGAAATTTAAATCTAATTATTATTGCTGGTCTGTCAGTTCTTATGTTTTCAGTCTGTGCACTATTTATATATTACCACCTAAGTTTAAAATGTGTCATGTCTGCATGATATCTTTGAGGCAACCACTGTTACTTCAAGCAGAAACCAAAGCATAATTGTGACCAAGTCAATGTTTACAGAAACAGATGCAATACCATGCAATTCTTTAAAACCCTTCTGCTTCACAGTTCACAACACTGGCAAAAACGTGTGTGTTTGTGTGTGTGTGTGTTTCTGTGTGTCACTGTATGTCCATGTGTTTGTGTGTGTTCTACTTTGGAATTAAATCTGTGTATTTCCTCAGTCTAATTTACTTTTTGTGTGTTGTTCTCTTTGCCCAGGGCTTCTGTTAAACTGACTCCAGGTAATGAATGTGGCTAAGACAAGCCTTATGAAAAGATTTCAGACTAACAACTGGCTATGAATAAATAAACTTGGGGATAAGTGGGAGGAAATGGGGTGAGATACTGACACCCGTCCAATGGGCTGCAGGGAATCTGAGGATAAGCGGCAATAAACTCCCCCGAAATAGAACAACCCCACCCCCAATATAAATAAATAAATAACAAGTTTCAAAGACAGATCTGGACCGATATTTCATAAATTGTGTCAGAGAAGCTGTTCTGATCTGGAGGCAGGTTTCTTTTTAGCTCATGACAGGTTTCTGTTATTAGTGAAAAGGCAGAATTGATCCAAGAGTAGGACTTTTTGATGAGAATATTGCTGAGAGGCATAGGCTGCTTAACAAGTGGACCATATTTAAAACAGACAATCAATATTTGAATGAAGGATTACCTGTTTATTATTGAATGAGGCAAAGCTTGACACAGAATGAGGAATTGTATAATCCTAGTTTCACTGAATAGAGGTAGTTCAGATCATTGTTGTATATTTACACATTATATTGAACCAAAGCAGAAAAAGATGTAGGCCTCAAAACTGTTTGGATGAATGGCTTGAAACTCCAGACACATTTGGGAATTGGATGAAGAGGTGGGAATCTGCTAAACTAACAGATCAGCCCCTCACACAAACATGGAAATTAATTCCATTTCTGTAGAATTCTACACAATAAAGTTATTTTTCAAGTAATCAAATTACAGCATGATACCACTCTTGGCATGTTAACTCTTCTCATGAAAATATCATTTTGGATTGTCTTCTGTGATCTGCCCAAGACAACGACAAAAGCCAAGAAAATGTGAGAATGAAAAGTGGGAAATTTCTTTCAACAGTTTGAAACTAAGAAAGGCGATCTGGGGAAAGCCAACCTGTGTACAGCAGAGGCCCTTGATTTTTTTTTTTTTTTTTGTCAGGTGGACATTTGATTATAATGGCTCCCTGTGGACGCAGGTAGGCTGAGCATTAGAGACTAAAGTTAGGTGGAGCAGAGTCAGTCATGTGGAATCCTTCATTTATGCTGATAGCAGAATATTGGGGCTCAGAGGCTTTCCCACAAACGGATTCAGAGCGTGATGACAGGAAGCTGGAGGGAACGGTTCAGTAAATCAAACAGCCAAGCAGAAGTGAGGGAGAGATGGAGCCGGACTGACAGAAAGGAGGAGAATGGAGAGCTGCAATGCATGTGTAATTAAAAGAGGGGCCTCTTTTTTGAAGACCTAAGGAGAGAAAGAGAGCAGTATTGAGGACTACATCCCTCACTTACCCAGGTGTATTTTAATATTAACTCTGCCATTTAGAATTAAATTGAACTAACAAATGTCTTTTGGCATACAAGGTAAATGTCTGTTTTAACAGCACACATGCCAACTGTAAGAAACTTTTGGTGTTTGAAAAATGTGCTTTACAAAGAAAAGAACAAAACACTGTACAATAGAGGTTAGATTGGATAACCCCCCAAAATGACAGATATGTATGCACCTTTTATTAAGTCTTATTTTAAAGGAAGACAAGTGAGTGTGAATCATGAAGCTCCTCTCTGTTGTCTGCAAAACGTTAAATGCCTGATTTCAAGATTTGAAATGAGGGAGATATAAAGTTGGGGTCCCATTCGTCATCCTCCTGATATAGTGCACTCTTCTGTTCTGTGCTCTGGTTTATCATTGCCATCTCCCAGTCAAAGTTTTAATGCCTACCTTCTTACCCTTTTTGTTTTACTGGGCTGGTTATGAAAAAATATAATTGTTTCAAGCATTTTTTCTGGAATGAAATCATTCAGATTATTTTTTTAGGGGACCACTTTTTTAAGAGTTAGTGGTCATTTCTTTCTCTGCCTAAAATGGCATGGCAATAATGTCTCAATGGGTTTAAATGCTTACCGTGAGTAGGTGTGAAGTTCGGCCCTGTTATAAACCAGTCATGTCTGAGATTCATACTGTCTTCACATCACCAGCTGAAAAAAGCTCCCTCCAGCCATTTTTATTTTGTGCTTTTCTTGAAAAAAAAAAAAAACAAAAAACAAAAAACAAAGCCTGAAGAGGAACAAAACCAGATGGAATGTCATATATGTAACTGGTGCAAGAACGTGTGTCAAGGCATGTGGGAAATCATTTTTTTGGGGGAAATATGAAAATTGAATTTGCCAGACAAAATACTCATGGTTTCACAGAAATGTCATGACTGGGATCATTGTGTTACACTGTTGTCAAAATACAGGATGTGATATATCATCTGAAATATCTATCAAAATGAATCAACTGGGCCCTTAAGTCCACCACAGTTCTTTGTGTTACCAGTGCACTGGTTCCACGCAGACACCAACTGACTTCCAGTTGTCATCGGTGAAAGATATGCCTCTCCACAACTTGGTACTACCTCTCTCTTGTAGTGTTTTATAGCTTGTAAGGAGTGAAATAGCCACTGGCTTTTTGGCGAGAGCATTTGGGGACAGTTGCTGCACTTGCTGAGTCGTGGCACACTGATAACTTAAGAGGTAAATTTCTGAATCTAATTTAGGTCAAAAAAGTACAAAACAATATTAATAAGAAAAATTTATTAAAAAAAAAAGTCTGACATGAAGCAAAGCCTCCCTTTTCCTGGGAAAGTGTCCCATAGACCCACAGTCTCCTCTGCTTCCATAGTCTCCTATTCCCTTGATTGGCACCCTTTTCACTCTCCTCTGATTGGTTTGTAGGGTCCTTTTTTGAAATAGTGCACACTTGACACTGATTGTCCATCCAGTCGGGTGCTGTAGATGTCCCTGTATCATACAATTCAGAAGTTAATACGAACCCCTTGCATAAAAGGACTATGCTTGAAAGGCAGTGCTCTTTTAAAGGGCTTTGCTTGAAGCCATTTCATTTTGACTGCTGCTTTGGCTGATGATATCACACAGGAACTCTAACTCTGGGTACCTCTTAACAAGCCCTCTCATATAATTAACGGAATGAGGTCCAGTTTTGACAACATATGTATCCCAATGTGAACTACAACTGTAGAATGTGATCCCCAAAAACCCAAATGAGGACAATCATTGCACACATAGAGAATGACACATAATTATGGAAAACTGTAAATAACTAACTACTGAAATGAATTATTAAATCAATAAATAAATAAATGTTTGTACAGAAATGGAATGCATATCATAACACAAATGTACAGTGCAATTTTGCTTTGCTTAATTTCTTTCAGAGACTTGGGAGAATGGGTCAGTGCTCAACTGCATGTCCTGAGAAAGGCTTACATTGTGCCACTAATAGAGACAGAGAGATGGGGCAGCAGCACCCCACTGCAATAAACAGCCATTCCATGCAGGCATCAACATGCTAATAGCGTGCAGTGTGCATGACAGCTGAAATCTTCGATCAGCGGAGCCTATACAGTGAAAGATTTTGTTTCAATACCTGCAATACCTGCTCACTTCAGTACCAAACCTTACCCTTCCCCAAGGGTAGATGGCGTCAGCAGGGGTACAAAAAATACAAATAAATCTGGAGAGATAAGGTAATTTAGGTCCCACCCAGCTTGACTTGGAGCTGCTTTGTATTGGCAGTGCAAGCACGTGTGGGGAGGAGCAGGGGTTGTCTTTATCAGTAAGACAGCGCCCCAGTTGGAGCGCTGTGACCGTCTGCAGCGCGCGCTGCTGTTCTCTAGCCGTGTTTGTACACAGTGCGCTGTGTAACCGGGACCCTCACGCGTTCTCTTCTCTCTCGCTCGCGGTTATTGCATTGTGCACCACTGCAGTAACGAGGATAACAGCACAGGCAGAGAAGCTTCTCCCAAACACTTAGGCTCGCAGGCAGACTCTGTGTCTCTCCATCGCTCGCTCTTTCTCTATATATCCCTCTCCAAAAAAGGACTTACAGAAACCAGTTGAGGAGATACTGTCATTTCATGCGACATCGTTGGACAAAAAAGAACAGAAGTTTGATCTTTTCTTTACTTGTTCTTTCTGTGACCGTGGAGTAGATATATGTTATTTAAAAAATGATGGGACCGTTATCTGTTATCGTCGTCCTCTGCATAAACGCGGCTGTCCCGCAGCTAGCGAAAGGTGAGTAGAAAGCCATTGCTAGTTCTATGGGAGAGGATGGTCCTAAGCAGGTAGCGGTTATTGTCTTTCTGATTTCTATAATATTATCGCACGACTTGAGTTATGCATGTAAAAATATAAAAGAAAATGTTTTAAAAAATTATTGGAACACTTAAAATACATGTCTACGTTAATGCATACTATGTATTATTATTATTGTTATTATTAATATTATTTTCTAATGTCAGTTTCTTCAGGTGACTTTTATTTTGTAAACCTTTGGAAGTCACATTACGCTATTGGACAACTGCTCGAATTTAACTAAATAGCTTAATTGTATTTGGAAATACCACGCTCTGGTGGTGTCGCTGGTTGGCTTGGTTCGTGTGTGAAGTTGGGGAATGCACGTCGTAGGATGTATTATAGCTGACTATGAAACTTGCACTGGAATGCTGATACATATACCATGTGAGCAAGTGATGCTTGTCCTCTAATATTTAGCTTGTGACAAGTCACTAGAATTTCAGACTTTTAATGTAAATGACTGTCATTGCACTGCGAAGGGAGTGTGTTTTACAGTTTTCGCTCTTTCTTAACTATTATTCACAAAACCTTCGAGTAGCCAGAAATAATAACGTCTTCTGTCTGTGCTGTGAGTTTAGATATTTATATCTTTTCACACGCCTGAACCTAGATCTGTGTAGGTCAAACGCACGGTGGCAAAGTACTGCCCGCATACTGGGTTTCGGTACCTTGGCAATCCCTTTCTTGCAAAACAGACCCGAAATCACTATGATTTGGTCTAGTTCTTAGTATAAATATCGGTGTGAGTATCTGAGTTCCACTAGTGGTCTAGAAAAAAGTATCACGATAAAGAAGTGAAAATTTTTTGAACTGCGAGATGGATTCGCTGTGCGGTTCCGAGTCGTGGGTGTGGATTATTTCAGATTAAGGTAAATGATAATCGCATTTGAATTGCTATCTGTTTGAGGGAGTCTGATTAAATTAATTAAGCATGACGTTTATTATTTTGCTGTTATTACCGAGGCCAAATTATTTAAACACTTACCAATTAGTTCTTGTAAATTGGATTGATTCATTACCATGTGATACGCATTTAACAAACCATAGCTAGATTAGAGGTATGAGCCTGCAAAAATAAACTAAGAGATTTGGTGCACCGAAATCCATCTTGAATCATTCTTTTTATGTTCCTATTTTTGTGACTGGGGTGTTATCCAAAGCAACTTTTTATTAGTACGCCTCTCATGTTGCGTTGTGGAGGAAACGTTTTTCTCTTGGCTGCTAAAATTCTTTAGGGATGCCTTAGATCTCTGCTACACCTGCGGAACTTGTTATCAGCGCCTCTGAAATAGTCATTTGCTCATTTTTACCAAAATGGTGAAGTTTATACGGGTCCATATAGATGGAAAAGTGAACATATAAGGCGTATGTAGATCACGGGGAGACGTTGCGCTTTTTCCATTTCACGAATGCTGTTTTTTTTTTTTTGGTTGTTTTTTTATGCTTGGAGTCCAAACGGCATTCAGTCGCCCTGACCAATATATTCAACTTAATATTAAAAAAAATAGTCACGGAAAACTTTATATTTAACATGTGAAGTGAGCATCTTTGGTAAGCATACTCTCTAAGGCACCGATCCTTCCTTGAGAAATGTTTTCCACTGCTGTTCATGTACAATGCTGCGTTTGACTGAAGGGTGATATATTCAGCCATAAAACAGGTCTATTTACCAGCTATCACTCACATTGCGTTAATACTGAAGTAAGTACATGTGCATGCCCACACACACACATAAGCGCATTTACACAATACATACTATGCCTGCATTAGTGTCATGCAGATGGAGAAGGAAGTGAAGTTCTGCAATGCTAACTAGCCGCAGCGAGTCTACATACATCCTTGAGAAATTGTTCCGTTTGAGCTGTAAACTTATTTACTGGCTTTCTTGCAGTGGGATGTGGAGTAAATTCCTCTTGGAAAGGAGGGTCAGTTGTTGTTCTTCTCGGTGAAGAGGTCAGATGGTTTCAGCAGCAGGGAATGTTTCAGTTGCCTTTGGCTGCCTTCAGATCTGTCGTTGTGCTTGGCTCTCGACAGCGGCTATGAGTGCTTTCCATTTTTGCAGTGAAGCGCTGAGATACACACAGTTTGATTGGTTTTTCAGGGCAGAATTGTCTAGGAATAGATTTATTTATTAAGAAGCACATTGAATCCAAAGACTGGTCTGCGGGGTTAAATGTTAAACGTTTATTTGAACGTCAAAACTTGATGTTTAAATGATTATAGAAGTGTTTTATTGCCAACAATATTGTTATGATGGTTTTTCTCCAATGTTTAAACTTCTACTATTTTATTTATTTGTCTATGTGATCAGGTTTATTTCCCAGAGCTTTTACAGGTGGATAAAATCACACCCTTGTTCGATGTGTGCTCTGTTGACACAATGTTAAGAACAGGAACACTTGGTCTAATAGGAGGGTAGTCAGTTATTGGGATGAGTTTGTCCAGGTGAAAAAATTCTGAAGTTTTATAAATCCATCTCCTTGTTTTAATGTAGGAGGCCCAGAGAAAACATTCACATAGCAAATTGCAGTAAATCATTCTAGGCCTGTGACCCACAGGTTATTATTCTTGTTACTGTACGGTTACTGAACTTGCTAGGTATGTAAAGTTTGTGGCTGAAGGCATTATTTTTGAAACACAATACAATATGAACAGCAGTAAGAGCATCATATTACATCACTTATTCCAAGCAAGTAGTCTCCTCAGGCCATATCCCACCTACCAACAATGTTAGAAAATTTCTGCTGAAACATATTTTAAGTTTTGTTTAATTTGTCATATCCCATAATCTTGTGTGTTGACCTCTGGCAACTGCTGTATGTGGAGGTGCTTGTTAGCAGATGCTGTGGTTGCCAGGGCAGCAGGCGATCTTTAAGTCTCGCTAATAAGTTGATCCTTCCGAAACCTCTGCCCACAGGTACGGTAGTTGCAGTTCTCCTCTTTGTCAGGAGCAATATATCACTCCTTTAGTAGAGGGCCTTGGATGCCATCCGATGAGCGATTTTCAGACCGTTATGGCCTGCGAGCTATGCTAGCAGGGGCAGGTTGGCCATTCGACAGAGAACTGCCTCATAAGGACAGCGGATCCTGTACAGAACACAAGACGCAGAGTTCAGGACAGCAGGTTCTGGCATTGCTTTGCCTTTTGTACTACACAATATCTTCCTACAATCATAGCCTCCTGAGTACCGTTTCGATTCAGAGTTCCCTCATTGTCCTTGCTGTGTCTGCCTGTGAATCAGTTTACAGGTACAGAATCTCTGTCTTGTTCAACCAGTGCACCCTAATGTAAATTAAGTGTCTCTCTGCCCCAGTGAGATTTACAGAGCAATTAAATTGTGTTGAGAGTGAAAGCTAGTCAGATCTCACTACAGTGATGCTCACGTGAGTAATCATGTTTTTTTTTAGTTGCCCACTTCCTCCCTCTGATAAAGAAAAGTGAAGGTGAATGTCGCCATCTAGACAGGGAACCCTCCTAAACAGGGTGATTTTGTAGGCTTCAGGAATTTGCTCATCCTCCCTTTTTGTTTGCACTCGGCGATATTAGCTTCAGCTGCAGAGTTAACAAAGCAGATTGCCACTTCAGATGAATTTAGCTCCTTGTAAGAGACACACTGGGTTGAGTGAAGAGCTTTCAGTGCAACTAATTCTAATTATGCTGTTTCATACTGTGTTTTGACTGCCGTTTTAAAGAACATTTGTTAATAGAGTCCTCTTCTCTGTTTTTCAATATCCAAAGAGATATGCTTTAGGCAGTAGCCCAGTGGCTTACATGACTGGGACCCCCAAGGTTGCTGGTTCAAGTCCCAGTGCCAAAGAGATAACCCCACATTGCTCCCAGGGAGACTTGCCCTTGGTTAGTCTAATCAACTGTACGTCGCTTTGGATAAAAGCATCAGCTAAATGACAGTAATGTAATGTAATATGCGGTCCTAAGTTGCTTCCATTTATGTATGTGAATAAAAAAATAACTTCTCCTTTTTCTTCCCTGAAATATCCCCACCACCCACCCCATAACCCTGCCAACAACCTGTGGCATGCAAACTGAAGTCTGTAAAAAATCACTGGGACGCATTTCACTCCAGCCCATGAATGACAACAAAAGCAACGTCTGCCCAAAAAGGCATTAAGACCAATCCAGTCACAACATGTGCATCTGTATGATCAGCTGGGTTTTGCGTCTGTTTTAAACCTTTTTGGAAATGCTGGGTGTAGCCTTTCGTGACATGCTCAGTAAATCATTTCCCTGCATCTGTTCTCTACTTCCTCCGTCTGGTAAGGACATAGCCAGAGAAAATGGGGAAGATAAACTACAGGTGTGAGTGTTGTCAGTCGAGAGGTTGATGAGGCATTGCCTTCCAAAAAGTTTCCAAGCAGATGTCACTTAATCACATTCAGGTGAGGAGGCCGTGACATCGAGTGTGGAGGACATATGGCAGAGACAGACTGAAGCTTTGTCTTCATGGGGTAATCTCTAATGATCTGTATGGTGTACATGACGGCTCTCTCCCACGCGTATCTGCGGCTCTCTGAGTGCATGCACAGAGCTAATGTTTGCAAAGTGGGAGAAAAGCCTCACATGATTTCACAGCACATAAAGCACCCTTTACCCTCCTACCTAGCACAGATGGGCTGTCTTCTTTGATAGAAATAGGAGGGTGTGTGTAGCAGAGGTACATACTGTGTGTACATTTATATATGTAGGTTGAGCATCTGGTCACAATTTAACCTGAAGTTCCATGGGAATGTTGAGGTTGCAAGATGACCTGCTACTAGAATTGACAGTGCTGCCCTATTCTAAATCATACTCCATGGTCTTTAAATTGGCTTGGGCCAAGCTCTGTGTGAACTCCTTTTGTGTAATACACAGTGAAAGCCATTTTTTAACCTTTATTTAACCATGGAGCTCAAGTAGAGCTCTGTTCTTTTTTGCAGCGATGGCCAGGGGAATCGAAGTGGGAATGGATTGTGAGGGATCAGCTATCCAGTCAGATATAGGAGATGATTAGATGGCTGGGTGAATTGCACCAGTTTTAATGGGGATCTGAGCAGGGCAGAGGGGTTAACACCCCTACTCGTTGAAAAAGTGCTATGGGATCTTTAATGACCACTTTGAGTCAGGACCTTGGTTTAACATTACATCTGAAGGATAGAACCCTCCAAGACTCAATGGCCCGATCGCTGCGCTGGAGCATTGAATTTCTCTTTGGTTGACTTGCTGGCCCAGGTGCACCTCTCTCAGCAGCAACTTACAGTTCCCCATCCATGTGAAAACCAAGCCCATGCCTGCTTAGTTTTAGCAGGATGTCATGAGGAGGGGTTAGGGTGCCATTGCCTCTGGCAACTGAAAACACCAGGAGGGGCATTAGTTCCAGCGAAGTGCAATGGGGATGCCGATGGACGTAGGAATTAATCATCTTCTAATACTACCGCCGTGATGAAACGCTGTCAGCATAGTCATTTTTCTTCTGTTTGGGGGGAGTGCCATGTCACTATTCAGTGTCTGTCCTAGAGCCATTTAATTATAAGCCAAACAAAAAAGAAGACGTTTTTTATAAATGACAAAGAGAGCACATAAAGCATAAAAAAGCTAAAAGGTATATGCGCATCATGGCAACTGTTGTGTAACCTATTTTACAATGATGATTTATTACATGCACAGTTTTGCTAAATGATACTGTAGTGCACATGACTTCATTTCAGACACCAAGCACAGAATGGCAGGTCAAGTAGAGAACATTTCTGAGGATTCAGACAACTGCTCAAACCGCCTACGAATGAAGAGCCTAAGACTTCAGAAAACAGGTTGACAGTGATATGTATATTCAGGAAGTCAATTGTAAATACTTGACATTTTCCTGTTTCATTAACTGCTATGCTAATATTCGAGCAAGCTCTAAGCAGAGGGGACATAAGTAAAGTGTAGTTGATTTTTTTTTTATCTTTATCATTTTATGTAACAAAGGGAGAAAATGACCACAACATGAGATGTAATGAAGTCAAAGCTTTGTAATTACTAGCCGATGTCATTCACATAATTGATATGCTTGTCAATCAAGCTAAAAAAAAAAAAAACAAGTTGCGAACAATTACTGGTTTAAAGGTACGATTTATGTCCCCACAATTCAAGCTCACAAACCAGAGATGCTGGTGTACAACTACAGTGTAAATATTTACAATATTTACTGTGAACTTGTTTATGCTGTCATCCATCAAGACCTTCCATACCAGAAGAAACACCATGGAGTTGAGAGTTGTTTTGTCCTTTCGGAAGTGTGCTTTACCAGGTCGGTTTACACGGTAAGCCCAGGGAGCGGTCTCACAACAGCACTTCTGAAGGAAATTAAAGAAATGAAACACGGCGATGTGTATGGACATATGGAGTATAGAGGTGGAGTATAAAGGTGGACTGGATGCCCAGCTTTTTAGATTGGCACCAGACTCACCAACTGTGACACTGGAACAGGTGCCCATCTGTCTGTGCATTGTGTCAGCTTGGACCAAGCACTTTTCTGTGACTTCTGATCTGAGAAATAGTGGCTGATTCACTGATTTGGGTCCATTATGTTTATTCATGACATTTGCTTGGTTTTAAACAAAAGGCTTCTCTCTCCAATATAAAGAGTACACTCACAATAAGTCTTTGTACTGATAACATGCCCAGTTGTTCAGAGTCAAAATCAACATTAGTTGTTTCTGGTGAACATTAGAAGCACACAGTATGCTAATTGCTTATGTCAGCTGAAGCTAAATTTGTTCAATCTAGGTTTATTCCTTTGGATTGATAGATAGCAATTCATTTGATGGTCTTTTTCTGAACGTACAGTGTAACGCGATAAACCAGCTGTTTTCATTTGGACTGAATTTGCTTGAGACTGCAGTCATGAAAACTGCCAGACAAAGACACAGGAACTCCATCTGTAGGAGTCTTGAGTGGGAAGGCCAGTGTGCCATCCTAAGGCGTTATCCTGTGTGATTGTGTTATTTTATTCTATGGTACATGAGTGAACATGGGTTTGTTAGAAAAAAACCGCTGCATATGGCTCACGGTACACAGTAGCAAACCAAAGAGATGGCTCTGAATTGCTTTCGATTCAAACACATTCAGGATGTGGCTTCCTTTATTTGTTTCAGTAGCAGTCAAGGAGAACCAAAGAGGAGGAAGTGAAAAGCTGATCTATGCGCAATTAAGGAGGTGAAATGTGATACGGAAATCAAGAGATTATGCATTCATTCAGCACACATTGTCCAGCGGCAAGTGTGCTTCACATTTCAGAATGTGCTTAGAATTATTCCATAACAATAAATCTTTAACAAGTGCTGCAGTCTTCTGTACTCAACAACACTGATGACAAAAATGGTGACTAAGCCCAGGGCTACAAGTTCATCTGCTATAATCAAAGTTGCGTTTTAATCTTTTAACCAAATATTCCTGTTTAATTTCAGAGATTTAATTTCCATGTTTTATGTTTAAAAATGCTAATTTGTATTATTCAGTGTTAGTGTTGTATAGGTTATTTTTAAAAATGTAAATGTTTTTCCTGTACTTTTCTGACATTGTCTCTTGCTGCCATGTCAAGAAAGTCACAGGCTTTGGAACAAACCAACATCAAAATTTACAAAGGCAAAGAGAAAATGGCCTTGTGTTGTCGTATCTAGCGTCAATTACTTATAAACTACATCTTTTTTAGAGGAACTGCATCTTTTTTATTATGTTAATGTAAATAAAAGCAAACATGACATTGTTTATTATGTAAGGATGATATAATAATATAATTTGAAGTAGGTGACAGTTAGAAACCGTCTCCAATTACTGGTCCAAACAGTGCATGTGTGCGTCCAGACAGGGTCAAGGAGGGTCATACAGTAATGGACTAACACACAGACACATCGCTGTGATTTAGACAAAGCCCTTGCCATCCAAAAATGTATTTCTGCCTTACTTTATTAAAATTTAATCTAATTCCAATGTTGAGTAATTGGTGTCTTAGTTATTGTAGGGTTGCTTCCTGAACAGTATGCCGATATGTTGTTTTTTGACTGAGGAAAGATAAAAACACACAAATTCAACAAGGGGGTCATTCAAGGTCTCCAGCTGGTCAGAGATTTTGAGAAAAGAGCATGCATTTGAAAAAAGAGCATGCATTCGGTTATGTGAGATTAAACTTTGACTGGCATTGTAAGGAGATTACCGATTGCCTGCATTTTAATGGCATTAATAAGTTCCTGAGGGTGACATCCAGAAGTGGGGAAGGATTGATCTTGCTCTCTGAAATCCCAGACTTAACAGCCTCAAGACTCCCATTATTGTGGGGAATGCTTTTGTCCAAGAAGAGTTAACATTGCTTCTTCACTTGTTTTCTGGCATAGTAAAGCCTGGATACAACTGGACATTACTGTAACCATGAAGAGTAAGTTCCTTCGTTAAGGTTGGTGCTCAGTCTAGGAATTCAGCACTCAACTGTGTGATGGCCACTCCTGATGGCAAAAACATTGTTCTTTACTGCCCAATAATAGCTACTGTTCCATATTAGCTCTGCTCCCAAAGTACAGCCACTATTCTACACTAACTAATAAACTACTGTTTCTTATTAGCCAATCACAACTACTGCTCCTTACAAGTCAGTTGCAGTCACTTTTCCTTACTACTTTTGATTACCAACCACAAGCACTGTTACTTGCTAGTGCTAATAATTCTGGGAAGCAAGGTTTTTCAGTGAAAGTGTACTCTGTTTTGTTGTTTGGATTGGCCAAACGGACGTTACCTCTTAGCTGTATCTCGGGGCTTAGCCTAGAGTCTGTCGTCTCAGATTTTTATTGCAATGTTATTTTTTGTCTTGCCCTTTACAGGTTTTAAAATTGATTGCCTTGTGACAATGCAGAAGATTGTTTTGCTCAGAGACAGAGCAGGTGTCTCATTATCATATTAATAGGCAGGTGCACCTCAGTGATGTAATACTGAATGAGCAATATTGCCTGAATTAAAACATAATCTTTGAAACAAGACATTGTGTTCTTCTGATACTTACAAGAACAGGGAAAATGTAATGAGCCCAAAGTTTGCTGCTTTAAAGCTTAGCAAATATCATTTCCCCTGGTTTATGAAGGAGACACAGGATCTCTCAGGTTCTCATTTCTGTCTCTTGAGGAACGGGCTGTGATTATCATTCTGGAAAAGGCATCTCTGATGGAACAGCCGGAGCACTGTTGGCTAACAACAGTGTTTGACTTGAGCTGCTACAGCCCTCCTGGGTGGATCATTTAAATTGCAGCAGGTTTTAGTGTTTGTAAGTCTGCTTGTTCCTTGAAAACTACCGCGGTACCCTTCAGGCACCAGGGTGGTTTTGGATGACTCAATCACTCCATCCATTACCATGCCTTGCGCTCGAGGACTCAAGGGGTTCAGGGGTTCAAATCCCAGGAAACATGTGGCCGTCCTTTCCTGCAGCATGTGTTTACTTTTATTGCACCAAATAAAATCATAGTTATATGATTGGGTTGTAATATTTTAAAGTTTAAGTATTGTCAGAAGGTCTGAAAAAGCACTTCTGCGCAGAGAGTAAATAATTTATCAGCACAATAGAGTTACTGAGAAAGAATGAGAGTCCTTAAGACTCCTTCCAGTTGCGGGGTCCTGTAAAAAACCCAGAATTTGGTTTATTTATAAATGCAATATGGGCATGTATGAAATGATGACCTAGATTTTATGAATATGTATCATTAGCCTTGACAATTAAATGTGTTACAGTTTGCAGTCTCTTTATGGGTACATGCAATTAAAAAAACATTTTGCTATATATTTCTTTCTTTCTTGTTTTCTATTTCTAATTTGTTCGTTGACTACTATAGTAGAGTAGAAAATGCCCTTATAAGTCAATTTTAACTGAATCACATATGCCTTTGCAGAGGTTACAGATGTCTGAATGGGTCCTGGCCACCGTTTATTTCTTTAAAAGGTTGATTTTGCATTTCGTAAAAAGACATATAGAATTTCCCTTAAAATTCAATGTATGACCTGTGGTATTTACACCTGAAAAAATGTTGTGCTCTATGAAAAATGTGTAAATAAATTGAATTGTGGGCAGGAAAACTATTAATTAGATGCAGACGTCTCATCTAATTTGGACTGAAGCTGTTCTTGAGTCACATTTTAAGCCATCTGGCTCAACTGTCCTGTTGTTAAGTAGGTGCAGCCAGGGCAGTTCATTGCTCTGACTGCAGAGCAAGCCCCCAAATGTGCCATCTTTTGACAGTGCATCATAGATTTAACTGATTTCTTATTCAGTCTTTCAACACAGAAGCCTGCCTTACCTTTCCTGGGTGTTGTTAACTTTCAATTCTAGTGCCCCCAGCAGTGGTTACAGATATTTTATGTGATTGTTGAGGACTGTAGGGTTGTTGGAGATTGCACTGCTCATCGGGGGCTTGGTTACTCCCTGGAGTTTATAAGATGGGCTAAAGGCTATGGTGGGTGTATGCTGGTTTTAATGGGCCAATGTACAGGAGATAGAGTGACGGGAATTAATGGGAAGTAAATAAATCCTATAGTTTTCACCACTGTTATAGTATTGTATTTAATGTCCGTGAATGTCGGTGTTTGTTAATTAACCTTGCAATATTGAATATCTACATTAGGTCACAATGCTGTTCTTATGCAGGAATTCATTCTCCTGAAGATAACCCCCCCCCCTTTGAACAAGGTGATGTCATCCTAGCACAAGCTGTTTCATATATCAGTTAATACCAAAGAACAGTTGCTTTGAAGGATAGAGCTACAGCCAGAGCATGTTATCTAGTGCAGACATTTCATCATTTGTTTTTAAATCTGAGTCAAATTTTCCAAGAATATTCCCAAGAATATCCTCTAAGCTAACTGTTTTGGTTGCTGTCATAGTGCTGGGTTTGTACACAGTGGTGCTAAATGAGCTGGCATGCAATGTGTTTATGTTGTTATAGCAGAATGGATTGACAATGTAACTACAATTTAATTACTAATGTATACAAACCAGGTAAAAGCAATCCTTGCAATTGCATGTACTATTACGACATACATAACTCTAGCCCTGGTCCCAACACTTATACTTAAAATGGACTTCTGACCCAGCCCTTAATGTATTTGTATACATTGGTGAATATATAAAATATGTAACATTGCTGGTAGAAATTACACATCATGCACAATGACACAAGATTGCTTATTTAACTTATTCCTTAGTTTTGTATGTGGTCAATGGGAATGAGTGAAGTTGTTCAGTATTATTAGTGATAATTATAATTATGATTAGTGAACAGTTATGTTGTTTTCCTGTGGAGTGCAATGTAGTTTGATTACATCGTACAAGTCATGATTTGCAACATTCCATGGCTCCTCCCATTCTGGGTGAGTGGGAGGAGTCATGCACAACTGCTTCCATCTGAGTCTGTGGGGAAACTAGGGGCTTCCATCTGAGTCTGTGCGAAGGGGGAAATTTTCTTCTAAGATGCTGCTGGGTTAGGCATAAGCAATACTCCAGCATTGGTATTTGTACTGAATCTTAGAATCTTGCTGTTTCAGGTCCATCAGTGTCCTTCCCTTTCATAGCCTCTCCATGTGTGCTTTAAAGTTTAATTGACACTTTGTAGGTATGTACGCATACATGTAGCATATGTGTGTCTATAGGTGTGTGAGTGTTTCAATGAAGGCACATTTGGCCAGCTAGAAAAAAGATGAACTGAGATCTTGTCTTTGTGTCTAACGCAAGCCTTGAGCTGGCTCATTGTATAACGAACAGTGAACAGTGCCTTATGGAGCCTTACTCTCTTTAACCAAAAGCCTTTCATGTGGTTTACCCAGAGGCAGCATACACACAAGGGGTAACGGCGCATGTGCGTTGTTACCTCTGCATCACACACATCTTTGTGAAAGCAGGTGTACAACATTTCAAAGAGGAGCTCATACCATCGTGAGGGCTTAGAAACATCGCAGAGAGGCACGTGGAGGCTCATGATCGAAGTGCTGAAGCTGTAGCAGGAGAATCCGCAAAAACAAAAATATATTTTAAAAAAATAAATAAATAAATAAAAATGGAATGGCTCTGCAAATACTGACCAAAACTCCAGGGGTGCAGCTGCAAACACAGCTTTTTGTGGTTTTTCGGTGCGTTTGAGTATTTGTATTCAGGATAACCACTGGGTTATTTTACAATGCGCAGAGGTGATGAATGATTAAAGAAGACTGTCAGAGATGAGCTGGCTGTGTACCCGCTCAAGGCTTGGTGAATCGCTGTTCTTTCTGCACCCCGCTTCACCCTGCCAATCGAGAGTGGATGGAAATCCACTTTCATATTAAATACCCAGGGATGCCCCATGAGAAGGATAGGGAGCCAAGATGAGCAACTGCAAAATATATAAAAAAGAATCACTGTAAAAGAACCTTCTTATAAATATGTGAAATGAACACAATATCCTATATACGGATTGAGAAAACAAATAAAATGCAATGAAGTGAAATTTAAAATGTCAGGAGCCTTGCTTGTTTATTTTACAGCCATTAAATTCTGTCAAATTTGGTAAAATATTAATGAAACTTTTGTGTGTTTTGTAAAATTATTCGTATTATTTTCCAAATATCTTGCAGGGTTGAGTAACTGGAGTGATTTGGATTTGTTGTGGAAAAAATGCTGCTTTCTGTTATTAGCATTGATTGGCTTTGCTGAGTGGAAAATCTCAGATGCAGATGGCCCCAGTTACCCCTGAGGTAGCGTACACGCAGATGGTGAAACTGAGAGGGGGAAAGTGACATCAAACCTCCCCCTACATACTGGCTTGTGCTCTTCCCAAAAATCTAAGTGAGGAGAACTTGTGACACTTCAAGCGTCTTGTCCAATGGTAGCTGAGCCTATGAATAAAACATGAGCTGGCTGCAGCCTCTTGAGCCTGCATGATAATTGGAGAAATATTTAAAGTAAGAGAGAGAGAGTTTCCAGCAGTCCTTTTTCAAAGTCTCCATTGAGACCACCTGTTTGCCTCCTGCACTGAATACATTTTCTCTTATGCAGAGAGAGCAATGAAATTTTATGCTCACAAAAAAATGAAATAAAAGCATGCTCATGGTGAGCATAGCAGCACATAGTAAAAATCTCAGTATTTCTTTACTGTAATAATGAACTATGCTGTAGTTACCAAATGCAGCCTAAGTCTTTAGTTATGTAACACATATGAACCTTTAAATCATATTTGAACACATCTGAATCACATTATGTGAATTTCATTATATGAAAAGGATTAAGGGTATCTATTATTAAAAATAATCAAGATTTCAGCTACATAGAAGAGGAAGTGCTGTCTGAAGTGCTTGCATGCCTCAAGTTCTAGGTAATTTTGCTCAGCTTGAACACTTAACTGTGCAGCTTAAGTCAACATTCAAGTGGGACGTTACCTCTCCTTGTATAGATTAATTGGTTTGCTAATTGAAAGTACCCACTAAAACAATGGTCCCAAACCCACAGCATGGAAAGCCAGAGAAAACAAACAGAGATCACTGGAGAATCTAATGAAAAAGAAAAACTGTGGTAAAAGTGGCAATGTATCTTTGTTAAATTATCGACTGAACACTTTTTAGGTGTGTAATGGCCAAATAGCGGTTTCTTTTTTCATTTATAAGGAAGTCGAAGGTGTTGGAATCAGCACCATGTTTATCAGTGGACTCACAAGCTATGAGAATCTTTGAACTCTGTGTAATTAATGGGAACACTAAGGAGACAACTGCTTATCTGTCAGCTGGCTAATGTCCATTAAACAAGATGGGATAACTGACCTCTTTACCCCTATGTAGCTTCACCAAGCACTGCTACGCACTGGCTAATTGTGATGCATGTGTTAAACATTGCTACAATTACTTATCCATACAGCATGTTAGCCATTGGCAACAGCCAGGCATCATCTCTGACAGCACAGCCAGTGCGATCCATGCATTGTACTGCACTACGTACTCACAGCAATTACAGGGAGAAAGCATTGCTCCTTGCACACTTATTTTCCCTGTCAGTCACAAGCCAATGGAACAAGCCTGGAATTCTAATGAGAAACTGTAGCAACATCCTGATTGGATGAACTGCTGGCCACCTTGGATTGTTCAGGCCATTGGCTAACAGAACAAGGCAGAATCTGTGAGCTGAGTCCATTTATCAGTTAATTAATATCTCACTTGAGCCACATCAAAACCTGAATAGGGCCATCATGTCCAAATGAGCCCCACATCCCAGACTCCCGTACATTGCTGTACATTTAAATGAGGATATTACAACTGTGCCGTTTTTTTAGAAATCATAAACCATAGTCTGACTTTCAAACAAATTAGCTATGTTCCTGTCCTGACAATCTAACAGGGGAAAACTCCATAATTAATGATCCAAACAGTAAAACTAAATATATATGGGGAATATGGTTGAGAGAATTTCAGGACAATGAAATTGAAAGTAATTTATATTCCTATTTCAGCAAATGAAACCATTATATTACTGGGATTATGTTTTATTTCTATGTAGGTTTGGATCTGTATTTTATTGAAAGCAGAGAAACCGCTCTCATGAAAGAAATGAATAAAATGATGTAATTTCTGAACATAAACACACACATATAAATGCAAAAAACAAATAAATACACAGTCACCCACACACACATAGTAAATGTCACAGAATTACAGAACTTTGAACCATCTATATTTATCACCTGTGCTTGGATTGTGCATATATGTAATATCAAATGTCTGTATTATTTATATAAAGATACTCCAAGGATCACCGTAATCTTAAAGCAGTCTCTGGCGCAGGAAAAGAAAGACCAGCTAATAAATTAGGTCAGTCAGAACTTTCACAGAGTCTGGGACACTCCACCCATCCATATGTATAACTGTGCAGAATTCAATTTCTGCACAGAAAAAAACCAAATAAGAACATCACAATAACTATTTTGACTCCCTGCTCTGTCATAGCGGGTACTTGTGGCACAAAGAAGTCTGCATGCCAAACCTGCAATCTTGTCGCTCTTGGTTGCATCAACACCCCAAAATGTTTTTTGACTCAATGTCTAGAATTGTTGTGCATTTTGAGCATTTTAATGTGCTGAGTAATGATGAAAACAAAAACCAGGTGACAAAGGTTCAATGTGAGAAAATACTAGTGAGTGATGTGATGAATTCTGCCTTGTAATATAGCACAGTTATAAATGCTCAGTAAATATTAACCACATTATTTATAATATAATAAAGATCTGCAATTGTTGAGTGGTGGTAAGGAAGACAGCAATGAATGTTAGTAAATATGTTATTAAGATGGAACTCACAAGATTCCTCACAATGTTATAATATAAATTATTGCAATGGGCACAACATATAACAGAAGTTCCATCACTGGAGCATACCTTCAGTCTGACACTTCATTGCAGTTAATGTTTTACTAAACATTTACAGTTTTGCTGTGGTCTGAGTCAGTATGTTTTCTGAAGTTTTTCCTCCCTGACTGTCCTCTGTGACATATTGAGATGAAACACAACAGCACGCCTAGCTGACTGTTTGGAGCCAATTACTCCAGCAGGTCTGTTGTTGGAAGCTACAGGATTCGGATGAATGAGTGCACCCCATCTGAGTGACTTTAACTGCTCATGTCTACCTCATTGAGCAAATGAATATGAGTCAAGCTGTTTTTCAAATTTGATAGTGATTTAAGGCAAGTCTTTTGATGCTCAAAATGGTGGTTTCTGTTTCCACACATTTTTTTCTCCTTTGGATCATCTGCTTGTTTGCGGAATTACGTGCTTAAGTTTGTCCTTTAGCGTGCTAGGGTTTATCATCAGTCAGGTATTCTGGAATCTTTGAGCACAGCTTGTGCTGTTCCCTGCCAGCTCTTAGCCAATCAGAGCTGTAGCTGTATCAGTCACATACAAAACCACATGTAGTGATTTACCACATTTGGAAAAAAAAAAAGTTGATTAGTCACATACGGTCAAGGGTGTAAGTGTCAGCTAAATGATGTCACTGATAGACATATCCTGGGCCATAATAGGACCTGGCCAAGTACTGCTTCCTACATTCAGTCAACAATTGGTAATCCATGGCATTTAACAGGTAATTGATATGCACAGAGTGCAAGAGAGTCTCTTTACTGCCGTCATAGTCCTCAGTGTTTGTGTTAATCTGTGAGGCTAAAGCCAATTTAACGTCGCCGGCGCTTCCTGCAAAAGATCGATCAGCTTGTCGTCAAAAACACATCGCCTTTCACTTCCTTTCATTTTCACTGTCCTCTCCGGTAACTCATCCTACATCAGGCTAAATTAAGTATATCAAAGCGTTTTCAACTCTGTGTTCGTCAGAGCCCCACATTGCATTGTGGCAACCTGTGCTCGGATCAATGGATTTCTGTTTGGGTGGGGTTTTTTTTGCCAGCTTTTCAAACCAACGATGTGGTGGTTACACTACAAAGGTGGACCTTGACATATAAACAAATTAAATCTGTTTTAATGTCAGTCTTATGTGTTTGTGTCTGTGCATGTGTGTACATTTGTACATGCATTTGTTAATGTGTTGTAAATGTGCAAATACAACTGGCTGTTAGTCATTTACTTGTTTAAAATGAGCGCAATGTTTTCATTCTCTGCTACCAGATCTAATGATTGGTTGAAATACGTGAGTTATTTGATAATACATGATAGATCTGTCAGTCTTTGTTGTCACAGCAATAAATCCTTCCGTCTTTAGTGCATACTCGCAAACACTCCCAACAAACAGACACACTGGCGTTAAGACATATTCAATTTGCTCATGCAGCTCAGAGTTTGAGTATTTGAGCTGTGACCAGCCACACGTAAAAGTTTCACAATCTTGCCAAACAGTAAGGCCACATTATTTTTGTGTGGTACATATGGAGGAGAAAGCCATTCTTACAGTAGAAATGTATATTTTGTTTCTGTAAATATAATTTCATTAGTTTTTAAATTCTGTACTTTGCAGAATGGTAAGTTTTGGAAATGTGTTTTTAGACTCTTTCCCTGGCCTGTGTATGTTTTGGCATCCTATTGGATGGACAGAGATGTGAACTTGTATAGAGAGCTTGGCTGCATCTGCCAGTGTATATCATTGTTCTAATTCCTCCGGTATAATGACATTATTATCTTGTGATCAGAGAAAGGCATGTCTTATCCCGTGCCCTCTGCTGTTACTCTCATTTATATTTGCTTGTTTTCTTTTAGATTTATTTCCCAGACAAATTTATCTCCCCGGTATTACAAATGTTTCACACCATTGCCTGCCAAGCTCCCTCATTGTTTCAATTTTTCACCCATATTTAATGGACACCGCATGTTAACAGTATTTTTTTGGTCTTTGATACTATTTCTCGATGTCTGGTTCTGTTTCCTTGCTCCTTGCTCATTTTTGAGAATGTACCAATGCAATCTTGAACTTGAACTGTTTAAGAAAGGATCCTTGACTTTCCCTCAGGGGCACTGCTTCATCCAGCTGTTAGGGTGATCTCTTAAAAGCTGTTTGAATTTTAGTGTTCTTTGAGATCTCATCCAGTGGTGGAGGAAATATTTCTCTGTCTCTTTCTGTACAGCAATAGTCTTTACATTTTTTCTTGGCCATAACTCATTTTGATTGACAGCACTTCCTATTTAAAATTGTTCTCTGAGATACTGCTTTGAAAATGTGCAAATTTATCATATTTGTCACGATGGGGTCCAGATGGTTAATGCATTATTAATAGAGTCTAAACATACTGGAGTATAGAACCGTGCCCAGACATGAACTAACATGAGCACTAACCCAAAGCAGACATTCCATGACTGCAGGCATTGCGCATTAGAGTGGAATAGAACTGCAGATATCTTTAGCAGTGCTGAGCTATTGCAGCAATAAATTAATTGGTATGTTTAAATCAAGCTTGTTTAAAAGCAAACCCAATCAACATTCAGTTTTGTTTGGAATCATGGTTGCAATAAATAAAAAAAACTGAAAAGGCAAGGTCTGTGAACCTTTTAGTTAGTTTGTAAATTGTAAAACGTTAGGAACATATTCACTGAACTATATGTTGAATAAATTTTACCTACATACTCATGATTTTCATTAAACACAAAGAAAAATACGTATCTTTCTTGCCAATGACAGGCTTATGATGCTGTTGCATATATACTGAGGAGATGAGTATCTGGAATGTATAAAGAATGTATAATGTAAAGAATCCGGGAAGAATCTACTCTTATGACAGCTCTGATGTGAAGTGAAGCTGACTGATGTGAATAAACTTCAGTCTCTCTCTGGGTTGTCTGTTTTTAAATGTTCAATATATTCATGTTTAATTATGCTATGTGTGTTTCTCGATACATGGTAATCACTGCAAGTTCTGGACTGGGAGTCCATCTGTATCGAATCAGAAGGGCCATCCACAGGGATATTAACTCAGCCAAACTTAATGCAGATAAGGCCTCTAACTACTAATAAACAGACTACTGCGAGCCGTCAGGTCACAGAATCAATGACGTCATATTGCTACTGGGGCAGCCTATAGCCTAGTGGCTAAAGTACATGACTGGGACCCCTGAGGTTGTTCAAGTCCCAGTCCAGCCACAGCAAGAACACCATTGCTGTTGGGCCCTTGAGCAAGGCCCTTAACCCCACATTGCTCCCAGGGGAGATTGGCCCTTGGTTACTCTAATCAACTGTAAGTCGCTTTGGATAAAAGCGTCAGCTAAATGACAGTAATGTAATGCACTGACTGGAAAGTAACTCAGCAGTGTCTGTCTGATTAACAGAGATTGCTGGTTACAGTTTCCACTGGGTGGGATACATTTGAGTGCAAATGTTTTATTTTGTTCATGCATAGATTTTTGTGAGTGTGTGTGTGTGTCTTTGATTGTATCATAGAGGGTGGTCTTTCTCTCTGTTCCAGTAAATCAGAAGGGAAGCCACACCACAGACATTTTGGCTGCTGACATCCTTCTCAGGGGTCTGCTGGAGATCTTTTTCCCCAGTCGTCTATCAAACTGAGCCTTTTCAGTTCTTTACTCCTTTAAAATGATCACACAGACCTGATTGTCTCTTTTTTACTTATTTCAGATGAGTGCATTGATACTTTTAAATCACTGTGATTTTTGAAGTTGTCTTTGTTTTGTTGGATCAATTGCTAAAAGAGCACTTTTACTGAAAGACCAAGCCAACCAAACCAAGCCACAGCTTTTGCGGTCAAAGTATTTATTACTCAGAGTTGTTTGATGGCCAGATATGGGTCGAATGTGTGGTCTACTTCACGCAATGGCAGTAGCTACACTTCAAATATTCAAAGCCCTTGAAGGCTAACACTGATCGTATACAATTTGACTCTAATCTGCACAGCCAGCCACCCCCTACACACACACACCCCGCGCCCCCTGCCCCCAGTCGTGCATGACCTACTGTATCTCTTTTCCCGCTTTGAGTTTGTTTGAAAGTAAACACTGCCCAGCATTCAAGCAATCAAATTGTCAGGGGGAGTCGTACATTCAGTAACGTTTTTGTGATTGATTTGCCCTTGACTCAATGTGACTGCAGTATGTTAGCCTTGGTTGATTGTGACAAAGCTGTGCAGTGCCTTCCCAGTTTGTGAACGGGAGTCAGGCATTTGCATGGGTGGTGGTGACAGACAGAAACCCCTCCAACCATGGAGTGAAGTCTGACAGCCATGTGCGGCAGCCAAGTGGAGGGTAATGAAATGTTGACAGCCAGGCAACATCCTGGGCATTTATCAGTGCGGCAACACTGCTGGTAGGCCAGGCATATTTGGAGAGGGGGAGCAAGAGAGATGGTTTGTGGGATTGATCCTTAAAGATACAGTAAATCTACTGAAGAGAACTGTTGCAAAATAAAAGAAAAAAGGATGGCTACAGGGATGACCATTAGGATGTCATAAGCTGGTTTTCGGTCTTGAATCAAATGAATTCTTGTTAGATTTGTACGTATGTTGTATTTTACAAAATATTTGTCACAGTACACTTTAGGGCAGACCTGAAACCTCTCAGATGCAAACTATGAGGTAACAATCGCAAGGACTAATTCCTTTAAATAGTAAGGAATAAAAGAGGAAAAGCGTACTATTTAGAAAAATGTGCGGGAGGAGCTAACAAGGTACTACGCCCCTAACTACAGCTCCAGAGCTGTTGTTCCAACTGCACAACTTTACAACGGTGGCTGCAAATGCTAGTTGGAACTATGGTTTTCAGAAACACCAAAACTGCTAACGACAGTTCTTGCAACGGAGGTTACAACCATAGCTAGACAACGACGCTGTTGGGAAACACACGCCTTGTTGGCTGAGGTTACTTGTATACACATGAATGAGGGAATGTTAAAATCTTATGTATTAGAATACATAAACTCCAACTCTTCTTTAATCAGTTCATATTAAATACCTGTTGGTAGAGTTCTGTGGTCTTGATGCTGAGTGTCATTCTTAGTTTTTCCTGCGTAACGTAATTGAAAACATTAATCCCACCTCTTTCTCAATAATGTGCAGTTTGTGAAATATTTATGACATTCTGAACTAGGCAAGTTTTAATTGCTCGGATCAGTTTTGTTTAGAATAATTTCCTTTTCTCATAACATGTCATGAAAGGAAAATCACAGGCAGACTATAAAAGCACTTAAATAATAAACAGAAAAGGCTCTTTAAAATGGTTTCCTTTACGCTTCAAAAATAATCATTAAACCCTGAGATCAGATTGTTCTCAGTGAAAGACTGATTTAATTCCCCCTCCCATGTATTCAAAGCAGATGTGGATTTCATGTTTCCTACAGACACTAGCAGAGGCATTCAGCTTGAATGTCAGAGGTAATTTCCTCTCCAAATCAAATCCAAATGACAATAAACCATTGTTTTATAACTCAGCTGTCGTCACTCCTAATATGAGGCCAAAATGGGGCATTCTAAATTGCCAGCGAAAGGAGCATATATCTATTTTGATTCTGAGGTGGCCACTTCCACTCCGTGATCAGCACAGAGATATGACGGTTGGGGTGGGGGATGGGGAGTGGGGGGACGCATTCAGAAAACTGCACCAGTCTGCCCAGAACCAATATGAAAGGCACCTTTTTTGGCTTATTAGGAAAAAAAACCCTGGAAAAGGATTTGTTTGCTCATAACAACTGTTTATGTATCAGCTCAGAAAGATACAGCTGCCTGTGTTTGAAACAATGTGACTCATCAATCACCTTCCTTGATTTATAACAGCTAAAAAAATCATTGGAGGGACTCTTAAAATTATTTCAAGCTACTATTAATGTATGTATTTAAAAGATAAAAGATGATAAGAGCAGTCGGCTGAATATGTGATAAACTCTCCACGTAACCTTAGCTATAATTCCAATGACAATGACATTTTTTTTTATTGGCATAATAAAAAAATGGAATACATTTTTTAAGGCATAAATAGCCTGTAGGATATATAGCTCTTTAGATTTTAACAGCACTGTGATTTCGCTGCTGTAAAGAAGATATGCCCCCTTGCTGGCTATGTATGGCAGAGATGTTTTGTGTCTCTCCTGGATACAGCACTGAGTTCACTTGAAGTTTCACAATGAAGTCAAAAATGGCTGGCATCCCCCCTGGAGTTTTCCAAAATGCCTCTTTTTCTGGGCACTTAGACACTGTATTGATTAGCTTTTTGGATTTTAGGCAATTTGGCACCGAACCTAGAATTAAAAAGCAAACAAACAAATGGTAATTCGGTCTTTGGGGAATTCTCATGGGGTTTCAGGCTTTCTAAACAGTTACTTTAATTCATTAACTTCCCTCTACCCTCAATTAAAATTGGAATGCTCATCTTTTCTTATGAGAGGAGATTTACTACAGAGCAAGGGCTACTGAAATCCTTGCTGTGTCAAATTACAGTTACAGGATAATATTTCAATATATTTTTTCTTATTGGTTTTATAAACTTTTTTTATAGTCAACTAGGGAGGTCCGCTGAACTGTCTGTTTTCATCTGCAGTAATGTCCTGAAATATAACCGGTAAAGAAAAATCCAGGTGTGTTTAACAATAACATCTTTTTAAAAAATAAACGTAGACAATATTGAAACAACTGAGTGAATAACACATCATTCAGTTGCAGAATACAAATTAGGACAGACTCACACCTTGCTGCTCAGCTCCAGTCCAGGGAGAACACGGTGTTTGTAGGTATTACGTACAACCACATACTGCCTGAAGTGATCTTATGAATCGGTTTGCCTCCATGGACAAGAAGTTAGGTCATTTGTGAAAACAGGAAATGTAGTGTAATAGCTGAAACAAATACCTGCCACTACTACAGTCTTCCAGGACTGGATTCGGGTATTTTACTCCAGGACTGTAGCTACATTCCAGTGATCAAGTCTGTATTGAGGATTAAATTTGTGTTTGGTTGTGTTCAAATACATGACTCAATAGTGCTCTGAAACCCTATCACTGTGAACAAAAAAGTCAGCCTGCAGAACGGAACTGTTTCACCGGCTTTTCTTTCCTCTATGCTTAAACTGTGTTAATCAGAGTCAGAAAATGCTCAAATATATGCTCAGAAAATGTGGTTTACACAGAAATCATTGTCTTTTGCTGTACATTAATTGCAGTCATTTAGCAGTCACTCTTATCCAGAGTGACTTACTGTGTGGGAGAATGCAAGCACATTCACCAGATCTGGATAAAACCATTCTCAGGCCAGCCAGTGTATATGCAACATCACTATATCTCTAATGGTAGTTAACCACACTCATCAGGACTAAAACACAAACAATGGATTCATAAAATAATAACTTAGCCTTTCTGGGAGAATTGCATCTTGGGTTTCCAGAGTTGGTGTGCGCTCAAAAGCCATATCACCTTGGCCCTGACAGAGCCATGAGGCTGAGGAATTCCACGGTAGCTGAATGGTAATGTGGCAAGGGAGGTGGTAACCTTCTGGAGAAAGATCTAGAACCTTCAACAGGTTAAAGAGTTCCTTATAAGCTTTGGGAAAGGGTTTTCTGTGGTGATGGAAAGCCTTTGGAGAAGCAGCCAGGAGGTAAGCAGTCTCTGTTTACGTTTAAAGCGGGTGGCGGTTCAGTAGTGTGCTCCGCCACGCGCTTGTGGCCATGCAAGGAGAGGGAAACTACCTACCTCGCCGTGACCGAGCTGCTACCCTCACCAGCAGCATGGGTGATTATGGGCCCTGGCTCCTTCTCAAATCCACCATGATTGCAGCAGTTTTTTGGCCTGGAAGCAACTTGAATGCTCTGTGGGCTTTGTTGTTGTCGTTTTGACAAGACAAATGCCTTCACAGAGGCCAACGGTAGTAAGGTCTCTGTAAGTCATAAATCGTCCCTCATTTGAGGATGGGGGAAAATAAGATTAAGAGAAAAAGGTTAACTACATAGCATTTTATAAAAGAGAACACTGGACCTTTGTTTGTTGATGAGTTTTTCCTCATTCTTCTGCCTGGCTTTTGAATTGCCAATTAGACATGCCCTGCTCCACTTATCTCTCCATCCCCTCACCAACACAGGTAGGCTGCAGCAAGGTGTGTGCCCTCCTCCTATGCATTCAATGCAATCAGAATACAGATTTTTGAAAATAAGCATTTCATAAATACTCACAGTAAAACATTTATTTAATATGAAAATGACATATCCCAGATTTTAAGACTTTTGAGATAAATTTTTAGGGCTAAATTCAGAAAATGATCAGCACCCATCAAAATACCTACCACCCTGTCTGTGTAAGTATTCCATTCTTTTTAAATTCTAAATTAACCATTCATTTTATATGCCTCAAATTTTTTTGGTAACTGGTATTGCTCAGACAAATGTTTGCCCAGTGCAAGGGAAATCTTCACAGACTACTCTGTAATGAGAGGTGTTGTCTCCAGAAAGTTCTAGATTCAGTCTGTCCAGATGCTAAGCTTCTTCCCATGTCATGAGCACCTGCAGCGGTTTACAGAGTCTCCAGACGTGTAACAATTCGTTTTTTTGTCCCTCCCTTGTCTTGGGTTCCCCTCCTCTGTCATCTTGGCTCTCTTCCTGAGCTCTTTATCTCCTTGTGCTGGCTTGTTAAGACCACGTTGTCTGTCTTTTATGTATGCAAACAGAGCCAAGTGTCTTTCAGCTATGTTTTCCTTTTCATATTCCCCCACCCTCAACTTTTGACTATCAGATGACAATTCCTTTTAAGTTATGTTGTATCATCATATACTCTTTAGTGTTATATTTTGTCACCCTGGACACACCCTTGTCTTATCCACTGTAGGAGACCCTATCACTGTCTCCAAGTGAGAAAAAGTACATTTTCTGTACAATTTTATGCATGTTGTATCATCATTTTCTCACTGATTTAATATGTACCATATTATTCAAACATATCCATGCATCTAGACTCTTGGCCGTAGCTCAAAGTTATTCGATTTTCAGCACGTATGCTTCTGAGTTCCCTGCCAGGTTTTTTTTCTTTTTTTTTCTCTAATGCTTGTCTTTCTGTATGTCTTCCCCACAAAACTTGATAGAGTTACCCAGCTTTGATAAAACCTGCTGCTCTCTTTGTTTTTTTTTTTGTTTTTTTTTAAGTCAATGCCTTTGGCTCTTTGAATGTAACTTTTTTTCCTTTTGCCCACCTGAATGGAACTATATTGTTAGCCACACTGTTGGCAATACTGTCAGAAAACATGCATTCAACATGCAATCATGTTCAGTTCACAGAGCTGCGGGCTCCAGTTTGGCCAGAGGAGGGTCAATGAGAGCGCTGAGACTGATAAATGTAACAAGCTTACCCCCCTTCATTCCCAACCTGAGCTAGCAGTGCCCTCAACAATTTTGACCTCCGGCCACAGCCGGTTATAGTTTGAGTCCCAGCCATTGGACATACAGTTGCACTGTTGGCTCATTTTCATTGGTTGCTTTCATTGCAGCCCATCTGGACAGGGAGTTCTGTTGATATAGTCTACTGAGGATCACTAACCCTCTTTATGAAAGCAGTGCACCACCTCCTGTAAATGATGAAACCACAAGGTTGAGCCTCAGGGTAAATTACATGTGTAAAAAGTCTGGCTGGTCCCCTGCCTCCTTGCCCAATCCCCTCTGGAGGCGACGTAACGTCTCGTCTGGGTTTCCGAAGACACGGGTCAAGCTGAGGCGTGCAGTATTTCTTTCCGGGGTCACGCTTTATCAGCGTTTCCACACCCTGCTGGGTTCTAAAACACCTCCTCTGGGGATTGCTGTTATGTTCTTATGCGTGCGGCCTCATTTTCTTTCACCATTATGGAGCACAAAAACATCCTAAATGCACCTTTCATTTAAAAAAAAGAAAGAAAAAAGGGAATAAACTAAAGAAAAAAAATGCTCAGCAAGGATTCTAGCAAAGCCATACCTCAAAACCATGACCTATTATCCAAGAAACCTCACCTTTTTTTCTCTTTTTTTACTGGAAAGATTGGCAAAGGAGGGATGTAGCTCTAACCACAGAGCCCAGATGAAGGAAGGGCGGAGTATTTTTTTAATAATTTAGTCCAGCCTCCTTCTCAGCCTGATGAAAAGATGGATAAATAAATCAGAGCTCGTGGTTCACCAGCAGTTCCCTGCCTCAGTGGCAGTCCATCAAATCCGTCGCTTGTACATATTTGCCTGTCAGTGGGTTGTGGGAGAGAAAACGGGGACTTTTCCCTGATAATTACACAGTTTTTTTTAAAGCCAGTTTTTTCTGATCTTGTCTTCCGCAGGGGAAGTTTGTGAGCCGAACCCATGCGCCAACGGGGGCGCCTGTTTCACGGCGCTGGCTGACGAGGCTTTCACATGTGAGTGTCCTCCTGGCTACTCAGGCCCCCAGTGTGCTAGTGTTGTGGAGGTTGGTAAGTGACAAATGCACAGGCTGCGGCAGCAGCTTTTCTGTATTGCATGGTACCACCCTCCCTGCTCTCCTACCGCTCTCCTACCGCCGTCCTACCGTTCTCCTACCGCTCACCTACCGCTCTCCTACCACCCACCTACTACTCCTCTCCAACGCCATCCTAGCGCTCTCCTATCGCCAACCTACCACTCTCCTACCGCTCTCCTATTGCCCTCCAACCTCCCACCTACTACTCCCCTTCCAACGCCATCCTAGCACTCTCCTACCGCCCTCCTACCGCTCTCCTACCGCCCACCTACTAATCCCCTCCAACGCCGTCCTAGCGCTCTCCTACCGCCCACCTACCACTCTCCTACCGCTCTCCTACCTCCTACCTACTACTCCCCTTCCAACGCCATCCTAGCACTCTCCTACCGCCCTCCTACCGCTCTCCTACCGCCCCCTACTAATCCCCTCCAACCCCGTCCTAGCGCTCTCCTACCGCCCACCTACCACTCTCCTACCGCTCCCCTATCGCCCACCTACTGCTCTCCTACCTCCCACCTACTACTCCCCTTCCAACGCCATCCTAGCGCTCTCCTACCGCCCACCTTCCGCTCTCCTACCGCCCTACTTCTTCTCTCCTACCGCCCATCTACCACTCTCCTACCGCCCACCTCCCGCCCTACTTCTTCTCTCCTACCGCCCATCTACCGCTCTCCTACCGCCCACCTACCGCTCTCCTACCACTCTCCTACCTCCCACCTACCGCTCTCCTACCGCCCATCTACCACTCTCCTACCGCCCACCTACCGCCCTACTTCTTCTCTCCTACCGCCCATCTACCGCTCTCCTACCGCCCACCTACCGCTCTCCTACCACTCTCCTACCTCCCACCTACCGCTCTCCTACCGCCCACCTACCGCTCTCCTATCACTCTCCTACCTCCCACCTACCGCTCTCCTACCGCTCCTACCGCCCACCGACCGCCCTCCTACCGCCCACCTACCGCCCACCTACCGCTCTCCTACCGCCCTCCTACCACCCACCTACCGCCCACCTACCGCCCCCTACTGCCCACCTACCGCTCTCCTACCATTCACCTACCGCCCACCTACCGCCCACCTACCACCCTACTTCTTCTCTCCTACCGCCCATCTACCGCTCTCCTACCACTCTCCTACCTCCCACCTACCGCTCTCCTACCGCCCACCGACCGCCCTCCTACCGCCCACCTACCGCTCTCCTACCACCCCCACCTACCGCCCTCCTACCACCCACCTACCGCCCACCTACCGCCCTCCTACCGCCCACCTACCGCCCTACTTCTTCTCTCCTACCACCCATCTACCACTCTCCTACCGCGCACCTACTGCCCTCCTACCGCTCTCCTACCGCCCTCCTACCACCATCCTACCACCCTCCTACCGATCACCTACCGCCCTCCTACTGCCCACCTACCGCTCACCTACTGCCCTCCTACCACTGTCCTACCACCATCCTACCACCCTCCTACCGATCACCTACCGCCCTCCTACCACCATCCTACCATCCAACTACCACTCTCCCTCCTCTCTCCTTCCTCTCCCCTCCACCCACACTAAAGTGAGGCACTGTTCTGTCTGTAACTGTTGACCCTGCACTTCCCATGACTCCATGGACCAGAAGTCAGCGCCTAACTTGGCAGTGACCCCTTTGTTTTGTGCAGTCTGTGTCTGCATATGTGTGTGTGTGTGTGTGTGTGTGTGTGTGTGTGTGTGTGTGTGTGTGTGTGTGTGCGTGCATGTGCTTATGTATGTGATGCTCGTACTGTCGAAGTCAGTGTATCATGTCACAAACCACTGACACCACATCCTATGTTGAGGTGTCAGCTGTTTGTGGTGTTAGCGTCTGCTGTGGATGTCAGACATGTGGCAGTTGTGGCTTTGCTGTGGTAAGGCATTCCGCATGCTCACCATCAGTTTAAACAGAGGTGCAGCACCTGACAGGTGATCTGGTCTACCATACAGCGGCTGCAATGCACCGTCTTGCCTCAGTTACAGTTTTCATGCTCCCATCATCCACAAATGACCATCAAACCAGACCATCCTTTTGGCCTATTTCATATGTTTTTGTGTTTTATTATCATATCCACCATATTAATATTTTTTACATGCACTGCTAGGATGAAGCAATGCATAAATTGTTCAATATGCCGACCTGATAGCACAGGGTCTTATTGCTGTTGAGCTTTGCAACAGAAATAAGAAAATTAAAAGAATGAAAGTAGGCCCTGGATGTTGCATATACAACAGGCTCAGACAGTAATGCTGTCAGACCACAATAATTCCTGCATATTTTGTTCTCTTCCACTTGGGACATTAATTTGGTTTTGTAGTGGTTTGTGGAGGGGGAGCAGGTAATATGTTTTTGACTGATCAGGATGCAAATATTTTTGTGTCTGTGAAGACCAATGAGACCTTCCTTTCCTGGAAGACAAAAAGGGACATTCTTCACTAATCCCAGGCCACACAGAGTTTAAGGACACTGCACCACATCACTCATTACTTCATACAACTTGAATGGTTCTTTATTTCTTTGATTGATGCCAGATACCGAAGCCCCCAAAATACCACTGTGGATATATTCCATATTCTGCTGCATAACTAATTGTGCAAATGTAATGATTTTTAAAATGGGACGTTTAAAGTGTTACCTGAGAAACAGACATAACTTTTAATTGAAGTGATACTATTTAATCATTCATATTCTTGATATGGCTTCTGTTTAGTCACAAGGATATGACACGGTTTGTCTTTATGTCAATATGGTTACTTTTTCATCTTCTGAGGTTTATTACTTAAATTAATGAGTATAATAGGATAGCTTGGCTTGCTGGGAGGCTGTCTTGCATGTACAGAACTATAATCAAAATAATTTAGACACAGTCAGTCAAGTAAGAGACATAACAGAGCAGAAATCTGAACATAGTGAGGACATTTCCCTAAGCATACTTCTCCTTAATACAAATGGATGGAAGAAAATAATTCCCACAACTATTAGTCAGCCAGTAACATTGGTGGGGTTATCTGCTGAAATGAAAGAATAGAACAAAAAAAGCTTTTTTGTGCTGAGGTATAGCATGTAACACACATAATTATCTTCCCAGCTGGCCATTAATTTTTGGAGTCAATTCAACCTCGCCATAGAGCTGTTTAGTATGAAAATAACTATGGTTTACTTGTATCATAGTGTTGCATAGCTAATGCGATAAATAGCACCAGTAATTTTCCTTTTGTTGTTTACTAGATTGTAAAATAACTGCTCACAACAATGAACTGAGTGGTGGACATTTGGCACCGGTTTTAAATGCACTTTTGTCTCTATGTCTCGCTGTTCTGGTCTGGTGAAAATATTTATACAGAAACAGAGGCATGCGATCACATCAACATATATTTATCCTCTTTCATTTCACAACTATGCCTCCTACAGAAATTAGCGCATATTGCATTAGCCTCAATGACATCATTGCCATAATCAGTTAAGCCTAGATTTTGTCAGTTGAATGGACCGCTCTATTATGACCTAATGGAGCTACTAGGAATAGATTATTATTTCAACAAACACATATGAATGAGGGAAAAGACTGATTGATATAAACACTCTGTAAACACTCTGTAAATGGACCTTTTCTTTTTATTAAAATAAGATGAATAATCATTGCAGTCCTACCTTGCACCCATTAAAATGAAAAAGAACTGGCAGAATCAGTTTAGTGACACTCAGGAAATCTTTGTAAGACTGAACTTTATTCAAAGAATCCTGTATCCTGGCTTTGTTTAGACTTGTCCTGGGGCCTTGAATATACTTGATTTATACTGCACCACAGTCCAGTCCTAAAATGTCATAAGTAGACACGGAGATGGCCATAAATTGCTTCACTTCCATTCAATGTCTGTTCAGAGATGTACATGTTGAAACATGTATTTATTTTTAAGTTGTAATCATAAGAATCATTTACATCCTTCGTGGAGAAGGACAGAATGACAGTTTTGTGTGTATGCTTTTGAAATACTGTGTGGATATGATGGATTTCAAATGTAATCTGACTGCTTTTGCATTACTTTGGGATTACATTTCCAACACTGTTACTGTTTGAGATTAAGGGTAGAAAAACTGCCATAAAAGACTATGGGAAATAGGTGAAGATTTTTGTCAGTTTCCTGACTTGTACTTGCCAAAGGACACTATGATGTTGCTGGGAAAAGTGTTAAATTCTGTTTTTACCAGGAAAAAATAGCTAATCACTGTTTCTTTTATTGGCATGAGAATTGGGAACAAGACTTCAAAATATGGTGAAAAATGCCTTGTGCAAGAACAGTAAATAAAAATATAAATGAAAACCTCGAGGAAAATAAACTCTGGGATAATAAACTTCACTGTCGATTAGATCAGAAATGTCATTTTTGACCAGAAGTGACTTTTAGTGCATTTTAGCCTGTAGCAAAAAATGAGCTGCAGCAAGTCTCACAGGAATTGGCAGACCGAAACACAAATACTGTTATCCAGAGCTGTCATTCCTAAACACAATTCTCAGCTCCATACAACAGAATAATAACACAGATAACTGGTTTATTCTAACTTTAGTTTTGCACTGTTGATGCACGAAACCTGCTGGTCTTTGTTTTTTAAAACCTCATGGTGATTCTTGTCATTAGTGAGTAAAGCATTCTTTTTTTATTATGATAATGTGAACTGCTTTCAAATAAAAACACTCTTATGGGATAAACAGAAAAGTTGTTTCTACTTTTGGCCTCTTAGTGTCATGATCCTAAAAACTGGAAAGTTCTGGAAACACAGCTGTACTTATTTTTATCCACATGCAAACTGTAGAAGCAAAACTGTGAATGTCACCCAGTATAATCTTCCCTCCACTGGGAAGACTGAACGGGATGTGTGCAAACGCTGAGGCAAACGTTTTTGTCATTTTGAATTTACTCAAATTAGCCCGTCTTTCTGGCTTCGCACATTGAAAGTTATCAGGCCCTGTGGATTTTCAGATTTGAGCTTTGATTCAGCATTGAGCTTTATTTCTCCTACCAACTTCATGAAACCGTGCCAAAAAACTCACTTGGTGACTCGTATCCATATTGAGCATTTGCATGCTGACTTGGAATCATTTTGGCAAGGTACTTGAAAGTAGATGTAAAAAACATATTGATCGAAAGCAAAATAAGATGGTAGTTGGAAAAGGATACGTTTGAAGTGAGGCTCGAGCATTTAACAGGACAGAGACATCTATTTTTTTCATCAATTCAATCTGCATTTTTTTGCTCCTTTTGATAGAACTGTATTTTTTATTCATTTTCTTCTTCAACGCTGAGGTGCTCAGCTTCATTTGTACTCATCCTGCAGAAGGAGTTTTCACCTCAGAATGAAGAAGATAAACATTTCAAAGAATTTTATTTTATAGTGCCTTTCAATTTGAGAGTTTAATTCAAATACTTGGTGCAGATCAACTTTTTCCTTGAAACCAATGGGGATCAAAAGATGGCTGTTTGGTTTGAACTAATATGCAAGGCTTTATTGCATCATAAAGACAGTGAGGAGCAACAGCAGCAGCACTGCAGGATGCTTTGGGGGCATAGAGACTGCAAGGTTGATTCCCAAGTTGGGGCACAGTCATTATCCTGTTAAGCAAGATCCTTAACCTGAAATGCTTCAATAAATATCCAGCAGTATAAGTAAATTGCATATTTAAACATTTAGGCCATGTAAGCCTGCTAAAATGACTTCATGTAAATGCAGCTTGCAGTTCTCTTATACGAGCCAGATGACTGCATTTTTTTGTGGAGTTTGGTTTAAAATCCTCACATTAACACAGCAGCCAATGTCCTGCGGATGGCCTCGCCAGCCACTCTTGTGGTCCTGGCAAGACATGAAAATAGAAATCGATGGTGACTGGAGCTAACTGCGGAGCATTGCTTGACTGAATGGTGAATTCAGTCACTTTGGCTGCCGTCAGACATTTTGGAGTAAAACCTTATTTTCCAGTTATATCCAGAGGATGGTGTTGGAATCCTTATGACTCTTTGATCTAGATTTTTTCCGGGTTAGGCGCTAGCTTCAGAAGTTGTTACTGTATCAGCCACAGAAGAAGAATGTTCTCACTTTATCCAGCAGAAAGCAGCAATTGTTCCCATCTAGCTTATATTTTACACAGTCCACCCTCTGGTTATTGTGGTCTCCCAAATGAGTAGCTTGCTCAAAGATTAGAGTCCCTGACAGGAAATGATTGGCTTTGTCTCTCCAGGGGGCAGCTGGTTTTAAGTTGTTCAGGGTTCCTGAGGCTACTGCTGCATTAGCTGCTGCTAGAATCAAACCAGGTCAGTAATTGTCCTCCATGCTGGATGAGGTGCCCTGAGCTTGGTGCCCCATGTGGCCCGGAGGTTGTAAAATAATTACTGGCTTAAAGGTGAATACATAGAAAAAGTCCACAAGCTTTAGCCAAGTGCAACTTACATGTAGTTCAGTGTTGACCAGCAATACACAGCTTTGCAGAGTATTGCTAGTCCAGTATAAATTCTAATAATTTTGATCAAAGCAAACAAGGTGTGATTTAACTATCAATTGGCTAATAATTTTTTGTAGCAGCACGGCATTTAAGGGCAGATATAAGTGACAAGGTGATGGAAAAGTCTATTACATCTGAGGATGTAAATCAAATGTTATTCCAATTAGTTCCTGTCTTCCATCTGAAACCTGACTATATCACATCTGTAAAATGTGCAAGAATGTGACATCCTGACACATCATTTTAGGAGGAAGTCATCAATTTGACTTTTGGGCCAAAATAGTCTTTCACTGACATGTCAATCTTAAGACCTGGACCGTTGCACATCATCATTTTCAGATTGTAAGTTCTGACATATAACTGAACAATGGCAGAAGGAGTCAAACAGGCCTTTCACAGTTACTTTTATAGAGAAGGACAGCCCACACAGTAGTGCTGGCATTTTAGTCAAATGGTGCATTTCACTCTGGGGGGGTCGTCCTCAGGGAAACACCCACATCTCACACAAACGCTGTGATTAATTGAATCTATCATCATTCTGATACAAGCAATAAAGGTGTGGTGCAATGCACATTGTTTGTGAAATATTGTATGTTGCTCACAAAATGCACTGGAAAATACATTAGTGGCCAACCCCCAAGGGCTTGTACATGTCATTGTTGGCAAAATAAAGAAGGATGTCAGCTTTGCTGCAGAAACAAATAATAGTTTTCATAAAGAACCTCAGAGATTTCTGAGGGTGTCCTTGATGAAGCATTATTACTTTTGTTCCCCATTTTCCCCGAGCATAATCAAATGAAATTGTAACATGCAGGCCCATGAAAGGGGTCTAATTCATACCTGCATTGTTTTGTTTTACTGCAACACCAGCAGAAGCGGTTGTGTATTATTACTCCTAATCACTGTCCTCCACAGAGCTATGTGTTAGATTACTAAGTGTTTCTCTCTGAAGGGGAAAAGCAAGCGAAAACAGAACAACTTAAGGAGAGAGGATTGAGCAGTATGACTTTTCCAAAAATGCAATGGTAATGAGTAGTCATGCCCCTGGAACCTGCAGATGGATATGTAAATATTAACATCTGTCTCTTCTCGGGGCCAAGGAAAACTGCTAAAAACTTTTTTATATCAATGATTTTAAGGGCATTTATTTGCAAGTTTTTTTTAAGGTTTTTTTTGGACCTTCCATTACTGCTATTTTTGTCCCTTACAAATGTGCACAAACCCTGTGGCATTGTTGAAGTAATGGAAAGAAGTGTACTGTAGAAATTAATCTCAGTACTATGCTTGCATTGTATTAAGCTAGCTTAGCCTAAAATGCTAAGTGACGAATAATATTAGAAAGCAGGTCATGGTCATGGCTGTGGCGAGCTAGCATTAGCGCTTATCTTTTGCACCAAACGTGTTGTGAGTGTTTAAAGGGATGAACATGCATCTCTTTTGCTATACAAAGTCATATGCAGAATTTGTGTAGCAAGGGTGTGCTGGAGCAGAGATAAGCCAAGTCCTGGCCAATTTAAGGTCACCCTACCCTGGCTGCTTGAAGCCAATACTTTTTCTCTGTGGTGGGCTCCAGGTTGCAGTCAGCTAATGGCACAGCTCAGGCTCAGACTCATGTTGACTAAAACTACAGGACCCCTCCTGCATTTCCTCTCAGTCATTTGGGAACACTTTCGCTACATTTTGTATTCTGTACAGAAATGTCCTTGCAAATGAATGTGCATCTAGTGCACAAACAGTCAATCTATAATAGCAGTATCACTATGTAAACTCTGATGTTCTCTGTGTTTTACAAAGGAGAACAATAAAAAAATAAAACAAGTTGTGTCCTCGATAGTTTTAGCAGCTCCTTGCTTTCAAGGAGGAGGCAAAAACAATTGTCAACAAACATCACTGTGCTAAATGCTGATGTGGCATTTTATGTTTGGGAGTTGGGATTTGTCTTGTACAGGGAGTAAAAAAATCCTTTTTTTTTGGTGTCCTCAATAACTTTAGCAGTGCTTCACTTAAGAAAAAGGATCCAACAGCATGCATAGTTTACTAGAAATATCAGTGAGGTATTTGGTTTTTGTGTTTGGAGTGTAGGGTGGGGAGATGTAGAGTGTATTGAAAGGGCAGGCTGAATATGTAGGCCAATCTCAAAGGTATTCTTATCCCAGTCAGACTGTCCTTACATGGCATTGAGTCACATACCTTGCCCTGTTACTCTACTCTTACGTTTCTCCACTAATCACCTTTAGGGATTTAACAAATTCCATTTAATATGATTGAAGTCAGACAAACTGTTTAGTTAACACTCAATGCTGAACGGCCTAACAATGAATGTGCTTTGGGTTGTAGCTCAGTGCATGTTTGTAATAATAGATATAATTTAACATTGGCATATCCCTTTTACTGGATGTAACGTGAAAAACAAAATGTGGGTGTGAACTGCTCAATTATTTCTGCAGTGGTGCTCTGTGCAGTGATTGACACCAGTGATGTGCACCATCATAATTAGCTGTTTGCCACGACTGCTGAAAATGCGATCAGGGCAAGTTTATAAATGATAAAAAACAGGCTCTAAAATTCTAGAACACACTTACATAACCCATAATGGAGATATTGCTTGAAGAGGGGACTTATAAGGTGAAAAATTGCCCACACAAAGCAAAAATACACATACATAGAGCTGCTGGCGGTTGGTCTTTGCGTCAGTTTTGAGAACAAACAGTTAACCACAGAAGTTTGAGTTTTTTTTTTCTCAAGATCACTGTTGTGTTATTTCAGTGACATTCCAGGTTTATTGCAGCATAATTCATGCCAAATATTGTTACATGAAATGTAGTTAGTTATTAAATTTTCTTCTCTTTTTTACATTGAATGAAAGCATAAATACATCTTGGGGTCAAACAACTGATAATAATGGAAAAACAAGTGCATTGTATGGGAAACTTCCTACAGAAATATTTGAGGTCTTTCTGTGGAAGACCACAAGGCTTCCATGAACACTTTGCCCAATTTAGTTTTTATTTGTATTTTAAATACCTTACAAGTCAAAAGAGACCACAAGAACAAGCCTTGTAACATTAGTTTGTCCATTGTCAGCTGAAGAAAAAAAATATGGTTATGCAATGGATAATTTTATAAGGGTTGTGACAGGGCCTCTGTAATTAAAGACAGTTTTTTTTAATAGCTCATACAATTACACTGCCCTGTTTCAAAAGGGTATTGGTAGACATACTATAAATCCACAGCGTATATATTCAAACTGAGTTATTCTTGCTGCTGTAATTCTAGTAGTTAGTTAGAGTATAATTCATTTGACTAGGATGTTCTCTTTCTGAATTTGACACACGGAAGTCTGCCTCTAGGACATTCATTTGGTGGAAACGTGACCCTAAGATACCCTTTAAGGCATTACGGTTTAGGAGATTTGTAGTGAAAGCATTAAGTAAAAGCAAAAGCAATAGTGGCTGTGTCCCCATAGAGCTTTTGAGTAGTGGTTGTGTCATAGTGAATATGTCTTAAATTTGTCCTGATGCTTTTTAGAAGTGGGGATTTGACCTTTAGTCACCTTGGTTGGAGGGGGTTTGTCCTAAGGGGAATGAAACAGTGACTGAGGGCCCTTAGAAGAAGTGAATAGGAGATGTGCCATACTGAATGCCCTAGGAGTGCCCTAAGAGTGTTTTAAAATTGGGGACTTCACCTTAAAGGATCAGGGGTGGAGAAGATATGGAGGAGGATTGCCCTAAGGGGATTCAGCAAGTAGCTGTGTGCCCTCAGAGCAAGTTCATAGTGGATGTGCCACAGTGAATGTGTCCTGAATTAGTCCTGATGCCTTTTAAAAGTGGGGATTTGAACTGAAGGCATCAGAGTGGAGAGGGTGCCCGCAGAGCTTGTGGCTTGTGGATGTGTCTCAGTGAATAAGCCTTGAAGATGTTCTGAAGGTGGACCTGCTCCATAAATGTACTTAGCTGTCAAAACCGTTACCTCAAAGATTGCCTGCCTGTCTGCTTGCCGTACTTATTTCTCTGGCCTCTGTTATTGTATTGGTCAGCGGGTCCCTAACTTCTGCTGAAATTAAGGCTCTGAATCGACACTTCCTCTCTCTAAATAAAACTCCTGATAGAGTGGCAATTGATCATACACCATCGATTAAAGCAAGGACCAGATTCAGACCAGAAAGCAGTGTCCTTAGCGATAGTAAGTCTTTTATAAAGGAGAGTTTATTATTACTACTATTATTCTTTAAATCTTCCTTCTATGTTGTTGAGCATTGAACAAGTCATGAATTCTTATAGCATGACAGAGGTTATTGAATTTGGACCATGTCAGATGCAAGAGTGCGCTGGAGTTCATGGCACAGATTAGATTTGTCTCTGAGCTGTTGGCAAGTGTTAGGCAGTAGTAAGTCAAAGACAGATTGTCCTGTTTGCATTCACCTATGGCAGCGTAGTAAAAAGGATGATCGAAATCCCATCTGATATTTCAATCCTCCCACAGTCTTGGCTCCTCGTTCGCCTAACATCTGCTGCTTTAATTGCTCTGAATAGATCTTACATCTGGACACAACAGGCAGTGGATCCCATGGATGTAAGTGCTGAATGAAGTTCAATATATACCATAGAGTGTTTGAGAGAGTGGGTGGGCTTCGTAAGGACTGCATGGGCTTCTATGATTATCTCTAGTATTAGTACAGCAAAGTAGATTAGATTTGCTAAGTAGGTATGAATGAGTTGAGAGTGTGATTTTGAGTGTTTGTCAGCCTGACCTGACGATGAACTTTTGACCTGCCCTGAGTGTATCGTTGCTTTTCTCCCAATGTATGCTGGGATAAGCTCCAACCCTTTAATGACCCTTGACTGGATGAGGCTGGTATTGATGAAGAATAGGTGGATTCACACAATGAAGCAGACTTTGGTAGAGTCCTGTATGGCAAATCCATCTCCAGGTTTGAAGGATGCAATGCACCACTTTGTTAAAACTTTCTGGGGAGACCCCTGTGTCATGTACCAGTGAGCAGTCTGCATGCATTAAGTGTTCAGGAGGTCAGCACAGGAACTGCGCAGCGCACCTGGTGGAGTGCAGAGCATACAAATTCAAAGTGAGTACTTCCTTCCTTCTGCTTTTACAGCTTGTGCTTCTACTTCTTCATGTACTACTGCTACTATTAGCACTACTACACCTAATGGCTATAATAATAATAACAATACTAACATACTAAGTTCAGAACTCTGAAATACAACCTGTCATGGCATTATTTGTAATTCAACAACACATATATTTGTCAAAAGCTGATCTTTGTAGTCTTTAATTCAGTTTGCCAATATCACAACACCCTACAATGACAACCCATTTCCATTATTTCAAAAGGGCAAGTTGAAGTTGAAAGACCGCACGGGCAATGTGAGCACGCCCAATATAGGCCCCACGTGCGAGTCCTATGCATGGGCCGCTATCTCCTGCACACACCTGTCAACGTAATAGTCGCCGTCTCAGACAAGCCCTGTCGTGCAAAAAAAGGCTGCGTTTGCATCGCGTGGGTGAAGGCGATCAGTCAAGGGGCTGAATCTTATCAACCCAGAACCAGGCCGGTCAAACGCATGCATGCTTCTGCACATTATAAGACCTCAATATTCCACCCCACCCCCACCCTTTCTAATCCTTTTCTGTTTGGATTTGAATTTGACATGTGACTATGCAAAGACTCAAATGTGTTTTGTGTGCGTTTGTTGTCCTGGTAAGCCTCCTATTTGTGATAATGCGGTCAAAAGGAGACAGAAATTTGAGAGTGTAGACTAGTGAACATTTTAACCCTGACAAAGTAATTTTGGTGTTTGAAAGTTCCATATTTTACAAGGCAGCATGAAACAATTCCATAACAAACCACTCCATTACTGTCATCAGTGCCATCAGTGGCACTTGTGTAACCATTTTTTGCATAATTTACAGGGTTTTTTTTTTATTTGAATATGTAGCAGAATTGAGTAAAATGAATTGCAAAATAACTCCTTTTTAAGTTCAACTTTGTGCTTGACTCAGAAAAATGGAGCGCTCATTGAATAAAGCTTACTTGCTTTATTAATTATTATAATTTGCAAAGGAAATTTGACTGCAGGTGCTAAGAGCTGCTAACTCATAATTACACTTCTAGTTCCTTTTCATCAATCAGTGCTACACTCTCAACCCTTACAAGCGCATGGTTCACTTTTAAACAGTCTTTAAACAGCCCTACAAGAATGGGGTTTATAAGGTAATTGGATTACTCAAATAAACACACAGGGTGTGTGTATATACCGGTGCATGTCTGTGTGTGTGCATGCATGCGTGCGTGTGTGTGTGTGTGTGATTTCTGGTCTTGATGATGACGACTCAGTGTTTGTCAAAACGTTGATCATTTTATTCTGAGTATATTTTTTTAGTAGCAATTGTGTGGATTCTGTCCCATTTTTTTATGTTGGATCTCTCTCCCACACACCTGGTTCATTTTAGATGTGCATGTATTTACTCCCTTTTGAATCCATTTGCAGACACAAAAATGTGCATTTTGGCCATATTTCTCCTCTTCACGTCTGACTGTGGATCCCTGCAGCTCGGTAAGGCCCACTGTAATTATAGCTGAAAGATAAATGTCAAGATTGGCATGAGGTGGATGACAAATGGGATTCTGGGGACAGGAATATCAATGCCCGTGTCTCCAGATGCTCTCAATTTCAAAAAATAATCTCCGAAACAGAACAGAGCTAGAGCCAGGTAACCTTTTCAGAGCCTACCTGTAGATGTTAACTTGGGTCTGGATTCAATAAAAATGTGACCTTAACTTTTGAGTTTATGTTTTCAGAACTGTCAATGTTGTTTCCCTACTCTGTGACAAATCAAGATTACCGAAAACGCCACCAGACTAAAACATTCAGAGAAAAGCATGAAGCAATTAAATTTTTTCTCATTTCCTGGGAAGTTAAGATTTTGGACTTATGTTTTTTTTTTTTTATTATTATTTTTATGATTGATTTAATAAAAGCTTTTTTTTGTCACAGAGTATGGTGATTAAATTTTAGTGATTATTGAAGTTGCCAAAACTTGGCACTGGAGGAAAAAACTTAAACCATTCCTATAACTGGTGGTCAGGCTCAATAATACCGATGCTGGCCACCTGAAAATGCATCCAGTGTTTTGTTGAACATTGTTGAGCCAATTCTCTGCCTTCTGTTTACAGCTAAACATTCTTGCCCTCAGATTCCCAGTTTTCCATGTACTTCATAACAATCAGGGAATTTGTTTTTACAGCATAATTGCTGTGTGTTTTACCTGGCTTTGGATAACCTTATAGAGGAGCAGAAACAAGCCAACATTTCAGTGATGGGCACATCTGCAAGGCTTTCTTTGATATATGAAATATACAATTAGATGGGTAGGTCCTGTGTCGACCACAACTTGTTTGCAAATAAATACTGTAAATAATTTGGACTGTTACTGTCATGGACATGATTCATATATGTATTGTAATTACAAAGAGAGTTGTCAACAGCTTTGATTGTTTAGAACTGCTTGGCAGGTCATGCTGGGGATTCATAGACCATTGGAGTGTTCAGGTCCAGGCTTGATATAGTATGAAATACTCTGTAGGTAAGTGATGAGTCTAGCTTGGCTGAATGGCCTGTTCTTGTCATTAAATTTCTTTCATTCTTCGATAACTGAGTTTTGTGAATGGCAGTGGCAGTTCTTTATGACTGGCTTCATTTCACTTCATGTCGAAATAAAAGAGGGAAGCTGAAGCGCTGGCTGTCTCCTCACTTTTGAACTGTATGGCAGACAAATGTAATTTCAGTAAAAGGCCTGAGCTTTTGAGCTGGTCTCACACAGATGTATTAGATTACATTTATGTGAATCATGTTGACACAGACCATTAAATATTTTAAATAAAAAATGGCCTGAATCATTCACACTCAACAGAAGCAGACCACAGGAATCTAAAAGCATAAATTGTATGTTTAGCTGATGAAAATATGTAGATACTCATGTAAATAAACTTCTGCATATGTAATTTTGAAGTTGACTCTTGAAGCATTTGCCAGTATGAAGAATAGCCTGCATTTTTTGTGCTTTTTCATCAGCATTGTCGGTTTTGATGGATATTTGTGGCAGCTATTGCTGATTAATTTTGAAAGCAGTACTGCAACATTAAAACATTTATGTCTGGTCCTTGGATCAGATTAAGGTCTAAATGAGGGTGAGCAATCAACTACCAACCACTACCAATCACTAATTATTATTAATATAACTATTGTTAAACTGAATTGTTGAATCCAGATGTAGCAGTGCATGAATTTAAAGGTCTTTCAAAAGGAAGCTGAGCTTTAATAGTTAATATATTTTTTTCCACTGGCTAACGGTCGAAACACTTTCAAGCCAGGAAAGTCTATGGAAGCGTTCAATTTATGCAACGCATTGGGAAGAGCCAGCTATGCGGGTCCGCATGCCAGGCACACTCTTTATTAAGCAAACCAAATTCATCGGAGCTCTTCTTACAGATGGTTTAAGGTATTCTTGGTAGAGTAAAAATCTATTTACAGCATAAATACTGACAAAGAACACTCATGACAAAGCAGTGGTTGTAGATTTGAAAGGTTCCTGAGACCTGGGGTATTTTTCACTTTTGTCTTCATCCTTCTTTTATATTTTTATGTGAAACCACCTTCCCATGATTCAAATATGAATTCTCAGTTCTTATGAAACTTGCATTTTGAGGTTGGGGTATTGTTTGCTGTGAGCAATGAGCGAGTTACACTGATGTTGCAACCCTTGCTGTGGGCTAAATGGTGATTATGGTATGGCAGAGTTGTGCTTTTTTAGAAGCTGCGACCCACAGTGTGATTAGCGCTAAGCAGCACTGTAAACCACTCAGTGCTTTAACAAACAAAAAAATGTTCTTTTTAGCCAATTGAACGTCAACGTTCTCACAATGGATACCATATCCCTGGTCATAACAAGGGGTGGTGATAACTGTGAATACAGTAGCAAGGTATACATCAACATGTGACAGCTGTGCCATAATTTTGTTTTGTTTGGTTGGGGTCAGTAGAAATTCTTTGCAGAGAGACTGTAAAATTCTGTAATTTAATCACACTTTTCTTGAGCTGCCATGCAGCCTGCTTGCCAGTTTGCTTAATGCTTGGCAGGAGATGTTTCATTATCTCAGCATAGTAATAAAATGGTCTGATAGCTGATTGATTAACTCGTTGAAATTTTGGAAGTTGTAATGGACCCTTTGGGAGAAGTCCTTTTATACTGTCGAGGGTTATAATAAGAGGAGTTCCTAATCCGCAAAGCTCCGTTGAAAAGAGACAGGAGGATTTGGCTTGAGTTATGTATTAGCTTTGGGTGTTAGCAATGAGGCACAAAACTACATTGAACAAGTCTTTGGCTCCAAAGGAAATCAGGCATGTGAGACTGGTGGGTGTTAACTCTTTCAGTACATGGATTGGCCCCACAATCTGGTATTGAATCTGGACCATGCAATTGCAGATTGTGTCGGGCAGCCCACTTGTCATTGGATAATTGGTTAGGGGGAAGATTCTGTTGACTGAGATGTTTTCCTGGCAGTAACCAATGCTGGTTCCCCACAGTTCGCCTCATCAGTTTGCACACAGAATTTCTTCCTCTGACTCATGTCTGTGTAAGCTCAATTTATGTATTGCAGTGTGATAAAACAAACGGCAGCTGTTTCAGAGGAAACTGTGGGCTTACCTGCACTCTCCTGGATTTACGGCAGGCAGAGGTTGAAAATTATGACCATGGCATGAGAATAAGATTTGGCATTGCAAAAAAAAAGAAAATACATAACAGAAGCAAGTGTGTTCATAAAAACGAGTAAAGCAATGATGTATTGCATTCAGCTCAGTGTGATTTGTTTATTTTGTATAGCACCTTTCAAGCAGGATAACCCAAAGTGTTGCAATAAAAATTAATTTCCAATAATAAAAAATAAAGAAAGGAGTAAAAGTAATAAAGGAAGCAAATTCAAGAAAAGAAAATGACTTCATTTAAAGTATATCAAATCCCATTCTATAAAATTGTGCTGCATTGGGCACCTGCACAGTACTGACTAATGATATTGTCTTGATACGTTTCCTCCGAGTATGTTCATGCCCATGGAGAATCAGTGACGTCTCTTAGATTAACACTGTTTTATTTGCCTTTCCAATAAGCTTTGATTGCTTACAGTGTCAAAGATTCCCCCATTTTCGTTATTGTGGGTGCGACATCAGCCATGGGGTACAATTACTTAGGATATGCATCCAGCAAAGTCATTATTCTTTCTTCCTTGCTTTAAGCCTCATGTCCGAAGCACTTCTCAACCGGTCCTGGTTGACGTGCAACAAATTGCACCACGAACTTTGACTGAGCCTCTCATTTATCACTGAAATGAGACACAAGCTGAGAGGAGTTCAGGACGAGAAGAGTTCAGTACAGGAGAGAGAGAGCAAGAGAGCACCGAAACAGGCTAATGCAGTGACACGCGGGATCTGGCCCAATGTCCCGGCCCGGCTCAGTTTCCCCTTCAAACAGTCCACCATTCTAGCAGAGGGCTGGGGGTTCAAGCAACATCTGCCACTCCTTTCGGGCCCCTGCTGCCGTGGAGACGGAGGGCTCGTTAAAATGCGGTCTTACTAAATTAGCCGCTTGACAACAGACATGCCAACAACTGCCTGTGTTGAATCATATCTGAAATGCAAAGAGGGAAGCAGTCAACCAGTGGAGGACATATACAAACCTTAATTGATTTTTCTTATTTTTGTATTTATGTCACACCTGCATGCAGAATGTACACATGCAGAGGATGGACAGCATAATGGGATATAAAACAACATGTTAACACATTGGAAGGTTTACTAACTAAGTAGAAGCTGGGCTGCCTCTTCCCCTGAGACCTTTTGCATCCTCAGTCCTGTTTTAGAGTGTTATACATGTTTTCAACTTCTTGAAGAAGAAAAGCTTCTAGGTTTTTGTGAGATGAAGACAGTAATCTCCTTAATCTCCAGAAAATCTACTCTGCATGCTATGTTCCAGAAGGTTCACATATGACACCACCCATGAATCTTCTAAGCATTGACTCTAGAAGCCACAATCAGCTGTCAATCATCAGCTCACTTTCTGAACCAATCAAAATGCAGGCAAAACTCAATGATTCACCATATTTACTTATTTAGCATACAGCATATTTATTTAGCATACAGTACCCATTCACGATGCAGTGAAACTTTATTCTCCCATCACTTGTTATATTTCAAACTTGCTGATCAATGCAGAGTGAATCTGCTGTCTCTTCTTGATAAACCCTGTGTGATGCATATTCATGTAAGTATATTCCTTACATTGAATAGATATTTGAATCGCTGCATACATTTGTACTTCACAAGTTGGGTAGAATAAATGTTAAATTATCTATTGCTGTAAGGGTATAAGCTCTTTTTTAAACTGTATAGGAATAGTTAAATCTTTATGTACCTTGTACGACAGTATAACAAAAACAGGAGTGAAAGAAAAGGTGTTGTGCCCCTAATTTGCTGTCAGTCTTTTCCTGTCAGGAGGCCAAGTATTGCAGGCTGCAAACATGCATTTCATTGTGGCCTCCTCGTATATCAGGCCTGATAGCCTTGCTGTCTGCTGGATATGCGTCTTTCTTCCTCCTCCATCCTCCTGGCTCTATTCCCTTTGCTTGTCTGCCTTTTCATTTGGCAGATAACAATAGGCATTATGTCGTTTTTGGAGGGGAGAACAGAAGAGGAAATTTAGCCAGGCATTGCATTTTGGGGAATAGCTTTTGTGCTGGTGTCTCTTACTTCTCTTCCCATTTCCTGGAAAGAATGGGTATTAGCATGCAAGAAAAACACCACAACAAGCAAACTGTGGAATGCACTTAGCCAAGTCATGGGAGTTTGAAGTTTTTGTTTTTGCAGGGCGAATGTTTGAATTTCACAGTAAGTTTCAAATTAAGACATATGCCTGGGTATTGTTTCAGACCCGGGTGAAAGTGACTTATTACCTGAAAGTATGTTAGCACTAAAGTTAGCTTTATATATGTGAGTTGAGTTAGTCTGTATGTGTGTGTGTGTGTGTGTGTGTGTGTGTGTGTGCGCGTGTGTGTGTGTGTGTGAGTGTGTGGATACATATTTTCGCTTTTGGAAAAATACCATGCATTTTTTTTTATTATTTTAAATGTCATTCTCATTGAGGTATCCATATTTTTCCATAAAGGTTTATCAAGAGCAAGCAATGTGAAAGAAAAAAAAACTAAATGAGACATAAAGAAAACGTATGTAGCTACAGGTCACAATGAGAATTTATATCCCTTTGACAAGAATTGGGCAAGTACTTGCACAGGAAAAAGAGACACCCTAAAAATGTCATTACATTTGTTGAAGAAAATATTTTTAGTGTGCAGGCATTTTTATTTTTCTATTAACCTCTCTTTGCTAAAGACCTTGCCTGTTTATGTTTATTACTTTTTCACGAAGTGCATACATACATTGTTTGCAGAATGCAAACGTCTTGCTCTTTACTGACACTTCACTTGACAGTAATTTCTAAGTAGAAAATGTGTGCCTCTGAGGTAAATAGCATTTATCCAGAGCAATTTAAACAGAGCTCTTCCCCTTCCAAATAACATTTTACTAAAGTAATGTAGGTGGTGTGCCTTGCACAAGGGTACAACTGGTTGCAACACTAACCATTACACTACCCTGCCACAATACATCAGCATTGTGAAACTGTTACCAGCCAAATGTTATCACTCCCATGACAGTGTCCCGTGGTGTTTTAACTGAATATTTCACACCATGTGATGTATGTTGTCTCAAACCACATTACTGATTACCGATTAGACCCCATAATTCCTTTGTATGTTCCTGACTCACTTCTTTCTTGATTGCAATGTAAATGGGAGTAAATAGCTTATTAACTTCCATGTTAAAATCAGAACATGAATATAAAACAGACTATTTAGAAAGCTGTACCCAGTGAAAGTGTCATGGATTCTTGGTATCAGTGGCATGTTAAAAAATATCTCTTCCCAGTCTTCCTTGACACACTAATACTTGTTTCTCTTATTTCTTTTTCCTGCAAAATCCCATTGACATATGATATTTCTGCTTCAAAGCAGTCCTGCCAAGAGGATATAATCAGATAAAATATATTACAAAACGCTTTCAATATACAGTAATTTTGAATATAATAATAGCCAATCGTGCATACCTAGACATCATTCATAACTGGAACAGTGAGTAGTAGAAACATTTCTTGGCCAAAAAACAGAGTATAACAAGTCTGTAAATCCATTTAGGGTCAGAAAGGCATTGGTTTTCTGTCACTGTTTCCAGGGCATTTTTCATTGTAATCAAAGCCATCTTTCCACATGTAGGGTGCAGGGTATTTAAAAACAAATAACATGATTCTAGAATGCTGATTCCAACATGCACAGCCAATGGAATTAACCAAATGAGATGACATTCCATCCTTCGGTGACCCCTGTTGACTACAACATGGACAGCTCCCTCCAAAATAGTGCACCAAGATGCTGCCCTCCTCCCTTGACAGTTCTCTGTGTCGTTACCATTCCGTCTTTCTGAGGATGGCACAGTTCGCCTCACAATTTCTCCGACACTGAATTCTGAAAAGAGATAAAGCTTTTCAGACGGCAAAAAGGCACTGAACTTTAGGCTCCATGATAATACCAACTCCAATAAATAAATAAATAAATGCAGGTGCTCGTCTGAATTGTTTTCTCTGGCTATTTTCTCCTCCTGAAAGCAGTGACTTTCGGCAGTCAGGAGACTTGGTAGTCTGTGTTTTTTTTTTTTTTTTTTTTTTTTTGAAAGTGCAAGCTTGAGGATGAAGCAGAGCGATGTATCCCAGTGAAATGTCATGGGAAATGTCAGCGGTGCAGATTTTTGGCCCGCTGTTGCGCCTTGACTTCAGGAAACAAAAAAAAGTCCTTGGCGACAGAAGCCCACTGAATGATATTCAATTCAGATATGTGACCAGATGATAAGGACTGCCAAATAAATACAATAAAATGATAATAGTCCTGCTCGAGCCCCCTGAACGCTCAGCTACTCCTGCACACCGAGACTAATCTGACACGGCTAATACGTTTTAGATAAAGGGCAGTATCTGTACAGGCGCTACAGTGACTGAATCTCAGTTGGCAGTGAGAAAAAGAGCCACTCAACGGGGCAATAACGTTGCAATTACTCCACTTGAATTACAATTTATGGGCATTGTGGTGTTGTCAAATTGTCTCTGATAAGCAATTAACCACCATTTGTTCGTTGCTTGCAAAATCAGTGAAGCATTCACGGACTGCGACCATTAGCGGGCCCTGTAAATTTTAAAGAGACATGCACGTTTCCTAGCATAATCTTCTTTTAGCGATAACCTGTATGATCTGTAGGGGGTCTACAGCAGTGTAAAAGGTTTCACAGTGCATGACTACCTGAGAACCTGGGTTGATTGTGATGTTAGCATGTTTAATGTTGTGTCATATGTGTTGTTTATTATCTGTTAATTATTCATAATAATCCAAGGCTAAAGCCAACTCAAACCGATCAGAAAAGTACAACCTTGTGTTTTATGTAAAACATGGAGAAATGCTTAACATGACATTATATATGATTTATAACTACGAAATAATGGATGACTAAATACCTTTACATCAACACTATATATATATATATATATATATATATATATATATATATATATATATATATATATATATATATAATTTCCTAATATCCCTTGAGTATTGCATTTTCAGCTACTTGGGTGTAGTTTTGAGTTGGTCTGGGCCTTTGTGTCTTTGTGATTTCACTGTGCCACTCCTTTCTCAGACGCTCTCTTTTTATTTTTCCTTCCAGCGGGAGATGGTGAGGACCCCACCTCAGGAGGTAAGATATTCATAGATATAGCTCCTTTCATATTCTGCTCAGTTTGATTGATGGATCTGGCTGACTCCTCTCTCTCATTTTAGGCATTTAGCATATGCTTTGCAAAATGATGCACCATAGTATCTTACCTGGTTCATGGTATTACATGCTACTAATTTATACTGGATGTTACATGATGCTTGCTAAGTTTGGTTTAAATACCTTCCAATGATACATCTGCAGTGTTCTAAACAGGGATTTAGTTCACAGCCTCACAGTTACAAGCCCAAATTTCCTGAGGTGGAAAATCCCAGCTTCAGAAAAACTTCAGTAAAACTACTGCCATGTATTTGTTCCACCCATACACTAAACCAATTGATTCTAATCAGCACAATTCTTCAGACAGGTAGATGTGCTAATTAGTGACAATGGTTTTCATGATTGTGCAGAAGAAATACATGACAGGACTTTTACTTTTGTGTGTGTGTGTGTGTGTGTGTGTGTATATATATATGTGTGTGTGTGTGTGTGTGTGTGTGTGTGTGTGTGTGTGTGTGTGTGTGTGTGTGTGTGTGTGTGTGTGTGTGTGTGTGTGTGTGTGTTTCCTGAAACTTCCCTGGGTCTGCATGTGTTCTGGTTAGTGCTTTCATGCTATTCAAAGGTATATGCTTGCTGATTTTGTTTCAGTCGTGTGAGACGCAATTGAGCATTTGTTTGAATGTGGGGAAACTATGGATTCCCTTTACTTTTCTTTAGAATCCCACAGTGCAGTGTTGACACAGACACAAACGATCAAAAGCAGGTTCAAAGGCGAGAAGGCACAGACACATGTGTTGAGGGGAAAGCCATTCAGCAGGAGAGAGGAGCAAACGCAAGAAATGTCAATAAGATCCTCTGATTCTGAGATCACAGGTGGCAGCGACATGTTGTGTATGAACTCTCTGCATGGCCCCCTGCAGAGGAGAGAAGTATGGGACCGTCCATGTCATTTTTATTTTCCCTCTCAGCTGACCAGACTCTACTGACCGAGCAGTGCACCACCCTCCCCATCCCCCATTCCCTCTGGGTATCCAGACCTGTGACTCGTACCCCCTAGTCTGTTGATCTCAGAATGTCTTTGCTGCCTCACGTGGCTTTGATCCTTTTTTCCCCTTCCTTGTTTTTGCTCCATTGCTTCATCGGTTTATCGTCTTTTATCCAAACTGTGCCTCACTGCCTACATCCCCTGTTCTGGTGCAAGATCCAAGCTGAGTCTATTTTTCACCTTATGGATTATGTCTTTAAACAGCTTTGAGGGTAGTGTGGTGTAGAATGGTAGTTAGGGAGCTGGGCTTTTAGTTGAGAGGTTGAAGGTTTGACTCCTTGGCAGGGATTCTGTTGTTGTACCCTTGAGCAAGGTATCTGAAGATGTACGTGAATTGCTTCAGTATATATCTAGCTATAAAACTGTATTTAATGTAAATATGTGAGCTGTGTAAATCACTCTGGTTAAGAATATCTGCTAAATACCTTTACTGTTTTGTGCCTTTTTTATCTGCTATTTTTGCTATTTGATAATGAGATAGTGAATGTCCTGCCAATGAAAGGGCTCCTTCAGGTAAATGTACTACCTGGTTTACTTGAAAACACACTCCCAAAAATGGAAGCAGAGAGGTGAGTCTGGGGCTCATGGAAGTGGGTCAGAAAGGTATGCCCCCGATTTTCTCAGGAACTTTACTAACATGACATCACATCTGGAAAATATTCAAGAACATATATCATGACAAATGGTGGATTATTGAGAGAGTAAGTTTAAAAATTGAATTTGCCAGCTAAAATAATCACACTTTCACAAGAACATCAATTTCCATGCTTTGATCAGTGTTCAGCACTGTTTTCAAAGCACAGGATTGGGTATATCCATTTCTGGCCCTCGCATACACGTTGGGTGTGTCTGTTCACAGATGGCAAGTAACTGGATGCAGAATGAGTATTAGCACTGATGGTACCTATCACCCATGAATCAGAAAAATGCATTTCACCGTCCATAAAATCACTAAACCAGGTAGATTTCACCTAGATAGACAAAGGATTATTCCATCAACCAAAATCAAAATATATTTTTTTCATAATTCACTGTATGATCAGACTAAAATGCTTGGAGATCGAACGAATTCCACTCAAACCAGAAGCATCATGTTATGGCACCCTCGTTATTTGCATATGGTATGAACTGGTTATTAAAACATAATATGCCATAAATGCCCTTCTGAACCTCCCAAAGGAGGGTGGCCATTGGGTTCCATGTGTTTTGCATAAGTATATGCCACACGGTAAAGATTATCATAAAAGCCCTCTAATTCAGAACAAGCAGAAAACAAACAGCCTCTGTATGTATAATCCCATCCAAGTTCAGTGCAATATTTAAAGAAAACAAAAGACAAATTTAAAGAAAGGCATTTTTAACAAAAACATATGCTTAAAACTTGGAAACTATTATATGGAAACATATAGTAGTTGTATCTCTGAGAAAGTGAAGAATGGTTGAAATGACTGCATCAGACTGGGAACAAGGTATGGGAGAGAAACACTGGGCTTGCATGTAATATGTTGTGTTTCTCCTCGCAAAGAACACCAAGGGTCAGACCATTAGCAATTATCATTAGCTTAACTCACAGTCGCTACATTTAAAGTACATTTTATTAATTTTTGATATTGTGGGTGTTCTAATGTAGATGTTCCTGTTTGACTGTACTATGTTGCCTAGCTTCCACTTGCAAAGGAGGTTTTAAATCTTAAATGTGACATCCTAGTAAAATAAAAGAATAATTGCAATTTTATGTCATTTGAGGAATGCCGGGGAATCATAAAGTATGGACAATCAACAGCCCCAAACTATTTTTCGAAAGGTCTGGCTTTTACAGTCGGGCTCTTATTCTGGTTTCCTCATACTGTAGTAGTTCGCTGTGCTGATATGCCATTATAACCAGCTGCTTGTGTTTTTATGGTAACCAGGGATCTGTAAACCCTCCATTCCCCTAATTTACCTCACATGAGTGTGGAGCCCAGAGCACCACACAGAGTTCACTTCAGGCGCCTTGGTGTTTCGCTCAGTGGGTGGGTTTGGGAAAGGTGGGAAATGAATGCCGTGCTCCTTCCCCATGCCCGAATCTACTGGGAGGACTGTCTTTATCAGAGCTGACGTGCTTGAAGTGCCAAAAAAAGAGGCCTTAATATTTTATTATTCTGAGAGGAGTGTCTGTCAATTTGAGCTGCAATCTCCTATCTCTGTGAGACTCTGAGTCTGGGGTCATTGGTCAGACGTTCCCTTTCATCCCTCTGAGAGAACTCCCTGATACAATTTGATGCAAAGGAATCTCTTTGCTACTCTATGCAGCTTAAACTAATCCGAAATTACTTTTTTTGATTTCATTTGTGTTAGATAGAACAAGGGGCTTGTTTGATTCTCTGTTTTAATTCTCTCAATACTGGGACCAAACATTTTGTTCGGTATTATTGGTTCCTGGAACACTGCTTTCAGTTCCTCAAAGAAATGAAAAATATCAATAAATAAATAAATAAAACTTAATATCTGAGAATTGTCTTCTTTATCACAGTTAGGAAAAGGCAGCTTTGATGGTCTTTTAAATAAATTATAATCTTTGTCGTAGCTATCATTTAAAATTCTGGCCCAAAATATGCAATACCTTTACCTATTAAATACGTTTTATTGAATACTCAAAAACACACTTCCCCTATTGAAACTGATAGGAGTTCAAGTACTGCATAACTGAAGAGAATCATTCCCTTAATCCGTTGTATGGATACACATTTCAGCAAGAATTCTGTGAATATGTCAAATGAAAAGGAGGTCTACATTCATCCACAGGAGGCTGGATTCAATCAAACATATTTAGTAGTCTACTTTCAGAGCGTCAATCAAAACAGACTTTGATCTCTGCAGGACATCATTTTTGAAAAAAAAAAAAAAATTCAAAGGAGGTTTTTTTTTTCACCGGTCAAAAAAAAAAAATACTTCCAGAAGTTTATTTTTTAATGTTACATACATATTTTGATTGAATTGCACACGTCCTTAAATAAACTTGAACTGGGTTTGATTGAATTTAGCACTGCTTCTCAGTATTCACTGTAACACAAGAGTGCTATCTGAAATCATTTTTTCCAGCAAAGTCAACATAAATCTGCCCCCTGCGGATGGTCAGAGTCCCCCTGTGTGTCTTCTGCTCTGTTGTCATTAGCCTGAACGGGCAGAATTTGAAACACAGACAGTATTTATGGAGGGTAATTCAGCCTCGGATTAGCATACTGATGACCCAGGATGCTCGGGCCTGAGTGGACAGTACAGTTCCGCCCAAGAAGAGGCCAGTGCTGCATTGAGGATTAGAGCCCATGGGAGGCCCTGGATGTTAGCATTAGGCAGAGAAAGGAGAGGAAATGCCATGTATGTGAGCTCATGATACCCCCTGACATGAGGTACCCCTAACCATTTACACTGGAACACTCCTGATATATATATATATATATATATATATATATATATATATATATATATATATATATATATATATATATATATATATAGTCACATTTTATGGAATAGGATGTTTTTATGATGCATGTTCTTTTTATAAAATTCCTATGGTCTTTTTTCATAAATTTGCAGTTAAAATGGAAAATATGGAAATTAACAGCTGACTACCAAACTGACTACTCATTTAGAGAAGCTCGCCATACAAAGACAAACTGTAAAGGAATTATACTGTAAGTAATGCAAATAAAGTAGAAGATGAAGACAGTTACAGTAAATGTAAAATGAACCAATGTAATACACAAAAATATGTCAACTCACTGTTACTGTGACTGTGACTCTGTTTTGTTGGAGACAAAAATATGGAACCCCGTTTACTCTTTTGGCTATGATTCAACAAAGAATCATCAGTCCCCTGTTTTATTGGCAATTATGGGCTTATTGTTGATTGGACATTTTAGCACTTAGCTTTTGCACATGTGCAGTAGAGCTTTAACCATTTGTTAGTGTTGTTGTCTGCTGTAACCACATCATGTCAGTTTAAGTTGGGTAGAACTTACTGATTTTAGTCTAATGTGTTGAGACTTGTGTTTATTATAATTAAAAAATGTGTTTGTCATTTGTTATTTTGTGGGAAAGCAACCAAAAATTGAAAACTTGTTTTGCAAAAGTCGATTGCATTTTGTTGATGTAGGTTCAAGCGTTGACATTGTGGGCTACAGTGTCATTCATATGGTTTCAGCAATAGAATTATACTATAATCTGGTTGGTTTTGGGTTCAGGTTTTTGTGTTTGTGTGTGTGTGTGTGAGAGAGAGAGAGACAGAGATTGTGTGTCTGTCTGTCTGCCTGTCTGTGAGTTTGTGTGTGTGTATGTGAGTCTGTCTGTGATTGTGTGTATCTGTGCAAGTATGTGTGTGAATGTAAGAGAGTGAAAAAAAGTATTTGTGTGTGAGTGTTTGTGCGTGTGTGACTGTGATAAAACAGGACTCTATTTGCATGATTCTCTTATTCTGTTCTCCAAATCACTCTGCGACTTCATTTGTATTTTAGCGGACAAAGCGGCGTGACCTTCAGAAGCCTTGTAAAGACCTTTTGTTGTTGGCACCGCCAAGAAAAACATTTAGTGGAACTCAGAAAGTAAGCTCCATCATGTGAGCCCCTATCGTGGAAAAAATAAAATGAAAAAAGCAAAAAACGCTTGGCTCCTCATTACATGTCATTCAGGTACAGCAGGTATGGTGAAATGCTTTGCGCTAAAGGCCTGTGCGTGTATGAAGTGAGCGCAGACGGAGGGCTTCCCCGCGGTATTACGAGAACGTGGTATTGCTCCACTGCCCTCCCTACGAACTCTGGTACAGAAAGAAGCATCTGTGCACGGACTCTGGTTTGATGCGTTTAGCCTTATCTTTTGAACTTTCATACCGCTGGAAAGCTAAGTGGAATGTAACAGGCTGCCTCAATTTTGACATTTCAATGGCATTTCACAGCTGCACTGCCTCTACCCCAACACAATCCCCCACCCATTCCCCCAATGTCTGTTTCAAGGTGATATTCAGCTTTTTTTTAGATTCCCTTTCCTCCTGATGGGAGAAGATTTATTTGATGCCCCCAACACACACACACACACACATACAGTCCATTACATTTTACTCCTTTTGATGAATTTCATTCCTTTTTTAATTACAAGCGCAGCCATCAAACGTTGTTAAATGTCAGTGTGTCTGATCTGTTTTGTCTTGACAGGGCGCAAGGACTCAGAAACCTTTAAAAAAGATATAAATAGAGGACAACCACTAAAAGCCTGAATAAATATATTGTACTTAGTAGTTCCCTGCACCCCAGAGTCTCTGTACAAATCATGTCGCATCAAGCTGAGAGAAGGGGATTAAGTGAACATGAGCCGGGAACCACTAAAGCAGCACTGCCTTCAGAAGGTCCATTACAGCATTCTGATTCATTCAGCTACAATCAGAATGTATTTGGCCTCTTGGTCCTGGAATCAATCAGATTCTCCAGGCAAAAAGACCCAATACACAGATACTTATTGGTATTTGTATTTCTGGATTGGAGATGTTTTACATCTGGGATGTACTTTCTTCAGACATGTCAGTTATTAATCTACTATATGTGAATGGTCTTAACTTTGGAATGGGAACATGTGTACATCCATCAAGTCTGCCCTCTGAAAATCACTGCAATGCCTTACATGTTCTTGAGAAATGTGGGGATGGAGATGAGCTCTGTCTCATCGGTCATGTGTGATATCCATGTATGATATCAATATGAATCCAAGGATGATACATGGATGAAGGTTAAATCTGCACTTATCATATTTATTACATTGTAGTGCATATTGTCAAACATAAGATGTGCTTCATATTGACATATGTCAAAGTTTTGTCTTTTCTCATCACTGAACTTCACCAAATACAATAAAATAAGTACATTGAATTCATTTTTATCAGCTAAGTTACAGTTTAAAACCTTTAATCTCATTAAGGAACACATTCAAAATAATATGTAAATAGTAAAAGAAAAACAGTTCCACTGGTATCAACCTTGATGTCACTCCTGAAAGTGTATACAGAATCTAGTGAGGTGTAATTTACATTTTTGGACATGGTACTGTCACTGTGATAATCACATATCAACCTGGACATGTCGACTTTAGTGCACGCTCTTCAGCTTAGTGAGGCATTTTCCCAAATCTCTGGCTTGACATAGATGGAGGTAGTGGTGGGGGTTTCACCCATTTACTCATCACCCCCATCCTTGTCTCATTCTCTGAAGCCCTCCTGTGTCAAAGCCTGTCGAGGGGACTCCAGGTCTCTGTAATTAAAATGCAAACAGTGCCCCCGGTGTATAGTGTCTGTAATTGCTTTCCATGTACTTTTGACGGTGGGATATTGCTTCCTGTCTATAGAGGAGCGCTCAACAAGGCAGGTGGTGTATTTTATGCATTACTGCATAATGTTATTTTAAAATCTATTTTATGTATATTATTTATTTAATCTATTTTCAGGGGGCAGGAGTGGTGTATTTGCTAGAAACACCGCAATGTCACTGGTCTGTCTATTTTAGGTTCAGCTGACTTGTCATTTTTTTTTTTTTGTGTTACTCAGTGCTAGTCCATACATAGCCTTACCATAGTATGTTTAATTAACTGCATTCCTAGGCCAGGACACCCTGGTCTGAAGACATTGAAAGTTTTTAGTCTACCATGTACATAGGATTGGCATGCGTGGACTGCCTGCCAAGATGATTTCCGAAAAAAAAATACTTGAAATATGAAAGCAGGTACTTTTATCTAAAAGTGAAAAAAATCCACGTCTGTTATGTAACCAGTGGTCAGGTTTGACTCCGTCCTGTTTCATGGAATGGAATATGACTGACAGGCTCCGTCTCCCAGTTCCGCCAGGAATCGATGCGCTTGAACAGCACAAAGGCGCGGGGCGGCATCAATCATTCCAACTGTAAAGCAGAATAATGAAGCAGTGACAGGCAGCCTTAAGATTTTCCATCATACCAAACAAAACAACAAGTAGGACAACTCTTGTTTCATTATTTAGCAGACTTGCCCTGCATGTTTTGAAGGGTGTTATACAAATTCAAACTATGTCTCCTGCTCTTTTTGTTTTTTTGATTCCCTGAGTATTGTTCTCCCTGATACATTCTTCATTAGAGTATTGTCAGGAAGCCTTTTCAGCGTTATAGATCTTTGTGTCAGAGAAGGTCTGACAGCTGTCAGCTGGCCCTGAGCATGCTGGGAATTTCTGTAAAAGAGTTCTTCTAAGTTATTAATTTCTGTGATGCTAATTAGCTAATGAGATAATTCATTTACATTGAGGCATTGCAACAAATGGTTTGAATTCAATAGAATGGGTACATGTATAGGATATCTCTGTATGTACAGTATATACACAAAAGACAGACAGGCTCCCCATACAGGTCACTGGTTTATTAATGCCCCTGGTTCCCTCATGGTGATGAAAAATTTATGCTTTATGCATAAATAGCAATGTCTGTGAAATGATCGAAAGTTTTAATCAGGTATGTCATCCACCTGAATACAAGTAGTTACACATGGACACACCAATGTAAACAGTCCAGTTACAAACTCAGCTCCCATTAGCAGTGACAAGCTAAGTGGAGGTAGAATGCGAGTGGGAAATGTAAGCTATTGATTATATAATTATGGCTAACTGTGGTTTCATATAGGCAAATATGGATTGTGCAACCGCATGCTATCAATAACTAACTGATTAGAACCAATCCTTGTGTTTTACTGTGAAGGAAAACCTTTTGTGGTTCCCACAAATTAATCCCTGTGACCCTAGATTGGATGAAGCATGAACAGATAATGGACAGATGGGTTAATGGATGCAAGGTAATGATTTACGGTACAAACTCATCATTGCAGAGTTAACCCTCAGTTTCCCAAAATTAATTGTGTTGTCAATCAGATGTGGGAGGATGAATAGGTTGTTAAAGTGGTTAACAAGCAGATACATTTGAAACATTCTGTCATTTACATAATGGTGGAATGTAAATTCTGTTGGCTGGCTCATACAGACTACCCAGTTCTGCAGTCTTCTCACTGATTATTCCCTGCCCTGGTATAAACCAAAATTAGTCATACTAGCAAATGCTGACTGAGTACCAAGAGAGTACCAGTTGTTAGGTTTGGCAACTGGTGCTTTGCCACAGTAAGTAGGCATTACTGGCCATGTTTTTACAGAATAAATAGAATAAGCTACCACTGAACAAGCAAGCACAGTGCACCCTTCTAAACAGTCCAATTAAAATACAGCTGCTTCATAAATTGGTAAAGTCATCAAAAACAAATGTCTGAGTCATGCAGAAAAAGTCATGAGGATAAGGCAACCAGAATGAACATCATACAATAAATTGGTTTGGCTAACTCAATTGGTTGTTCTTAAAATAATTTGATCCTCTGCCAAACTTTCTGCATAAAGTACATCTTTTGGCAGACCTTAAGAAAGGATTCAGATCATGAGCAGTAAGTTACCACAGTTCATAATAAGCACTAACTTACCCAATAAGACTTAAATTTGGGCTAAAATGACAAAACAGCAGTGTGGGGTAATTATAAGAGAGCTAGGCATGTAACTTAGAGTTTGCAGGTTTGATTCCAAAATAGGGTAGAGCCATTGTTCCCAGCATACTTCACCTTTTACTTCAAGTTGCAACTGCAAACAATCCGGCCGTGAAAATGGACGGTGTATAACAATATAAATTATATACTGTATGTCCCTATGATTAAGGATGCCTGTTAAAAGTGAAACAGTAAGTGTAAGTATCACTTTAAAAATAGAGAATTACCTGAACTTACTCAGCGAGAGTGACAAAAATAAGAGCCATATGGCTTCCTACCACAAGGGAAGTTCCATGCTTGATGAATGCAGGTCTCCACACTGAGAGATACACAACAGCATTCACTCTGGGTGTTTGAATAAACAAAAGCCATATGGCACTCTATCACAAAGGTAGTTCTTAACTAATATAGTTAATAATAGATTTAACTAATAAAATAAAACAGAATAACAATCCCCAATACATTCCCCCAACCTGCATAAAGCATGGTAAAAGTTGTCTAAAAAGCCTTTCTTGTACCATAGATGGCTGAATAAAATAGTTAAGCTGAATCAGGACTTATTAAAACATCTAATATCAGCACAAAATTTACCTATGACTATTCCCCTTTTGTATGCTAGTGCTGGTATAACTCAACCTGAAAAATACTGTATATTCTAGTTCACTTGTGTACTTATAATATTTATACTATTGTGGTTGCTTGTTAAACAGGATTTGGTGATATTGTAGAGAAATACTGTATTTAGAGCCATGTGAGGCCTAAGGAAAGGTGGCCTTAAAGACCAAAACAAACAAACAGTGTGCCCCATTACAGAGACTTGTTCAGAGATCCCATATGCCAGCTGAACAACTGTAGTCTTCTCTCCAGTCAAGCCCAGATTGTACAGTACTTAAGGTGTCACTTCCTTAATCGAGTTCCAATAGAACACATGGTCAGGCGGTTGTTTCCCGTCTCACTCCACTTGATTCAGCTCTGTCTGGCAACATTCTTTACGGCATGAGGAGGATGGGTTGATGGAGAGTTTTTTGAAAGTAGAGGAGGGGAACAGGACGGGAAGGGGGCTGTAAAAGGGGATAAAAGTCCCACACCTGTTTTGCCATTTAGGTCCATTAGATAATTGACTTGGAGAGAGAGACGGAATCTGTGGATTGCTCTGTAAGTATTCCCCCACTTCGCCTAGAGAGAGAGGAAGAGAGAGAGAGAGAGAGAGAGCAACAGAGAGAGAGACGGTGAGTGAGTGAGAGAGAGAGAGGGAGAGCCGGCAGTGAATCACAGAGTGATTACCCCTTCACACTTGCCGACACTGCCTGCCCTCTGCGTCTGAGAGCACTCTTTGGACAGAGTATGGGACTTAATTACAGCCGCGCTCCTGAAAGATGCTTTGTTAATACATTTATTTGTTTATTTATTTACCTCTCCATGAGCATCAAAAAAAACAATGTGTAGTGAAAGTTAAATATTAGTCCTTTTTTTAAAAAAATAATAAAATTATACATTTTTGTGGGTTATAATGCCCAAATAGTGTGTCTAAGTGGGCGTAGACAATGGTGTAGTGAAAGAGGTCAGATTTTCTGATGTGAATACTTTTCTAAGAGTTGTTTTTTTCATCTCCACTTCAGCGGTAGAAAAAGCTTTTGTGGAGTTATATATTTAATTAGTTTATTTCTTAAGATACACCATGATTCAATCAGCTGTTATCCTTAAATGTGACTTGACAAATAAATGGTGGTAGGTTTTCTTCAGAAATTTGGTCTGAAATTTTTGTGTTCGCTGAGAAAATGACTTGATTTCAATCAAATTTACAATTTAAAGAAAATGACAAACATGGACTGTATCTAAGCCACAATGTAAAACTGAGAACAGGCTTGTTTTGTTACCATTCATATCATTCATTCATTCATAAATACAGATTTTTTTCTTTAATATATGAATGGAGGCTCCTGCAGGCCTATATGTATTTTCATCAAATGTATAACAATAAAATATTAATGACAGCAAATGCACTTAATTTGCTGAAGGTTATGGCCTTCAAAATGAATCTTTGCATGACGTGCGTAAATGCAAATACATGTATACACTTTCTGAAAAATGCATAACTATAAATGTATTCTGACAGCAATGCAGAATAAACAGCTTTTTAACACAAATATGTAGATAATGACCCTGGCACATTGGTACTATCTGCAGTATATGCTTAATTGCATAGTTATAATGCAAATACTAATTGTATATTCTAATATAGTCTGTTGAGACATGTCTTTCCTTCAGATCAGTCTGAATTTACATTTTGAAATGGTTTCGATAACATACTGTTTTGTTCCTTCTCATAAACCAAAGGCCTTGCTTCCATTAAATTTCAGTTGTTTCACTTGATTTTTGTCAGATAAGGTATAAGCAAAACTGATGTGGGGGAAAAGCTCACTCTATCAAGTGTGTAAACTGAGTCATTAATCACCATTAGGCAATATTGGCTTCTTCACATAAGCTTTGCAAAGGAATAGATTTCTTGTCAAAGTGTGAAACGTCCATTTCTTTCGATGTTTGTTTATGTTTGCATGTGTACTGTGTGTGTTTGTGTGTGTGTAAACGAATGTGTGTGTGTGTGTGTGTGTGTGTGTGCATGTGTTCATATGTGTGTGCGTATTTGTTTGCACATATATGTATGTGTGGGTGTGTCTGTGTTTGTGATATCTGTGTATGTGTGTAAACATATGTATGTGTAGGCATGTGAGTGTGCGATCATTCTTTACACAACCACACTGAGAATAAATTACCAGTTACTGTGAGGAAAATCCTTTCAAATGCATTCCACAAGCCATGGTTGCCTGGCACCCATGTCTGTGTGTCGCCAGGACCAGTGGTACAGATGTGATTACACAACGGGGGCTTGGTTCCACCAGGGAGGCCAAGCAACACGACAGGCTCTACCAGCCTCTCCAGGGTCCAGGGCTGAGCCCTGGCCGCGTGACAAACAGCCCGTCTCTGAGGGAACCTGGCAGGCAGCCGTAGCGCATGTCTTAGCCCTGACTCCAGGGTGAAATCACAAGACTTCTTCTCTGACCTCATTTGTTAGTCACATAGCAGTCAGCCAGACTGTCATCTCTGTACAAGAGTTGCATGTTCATGACACAAAGTTTATGTGTGAACCACTTAGGATTCACACACACACGATTTGTGGATCTCCCCAAGATATGAGTCAAGTGTTGTTTTTTGAAGCTGGACTTGAAGCATGGTAAAATGTCCATGTTATCCATGGATATCCATGTTTTTGGATATCAGCACTTTAAGAATATCTGTAAAAGAATTCTCAATCCCTTTCATCTGATTTTGTGTACCAAAGGCCACAGGCAATGGTCTTTTACTGTCTCAACACCTGTCTCCTGTCCAATAACACAAGTAAAACACTCCTTTTAAATGAAAAAAAGCACACTCATAAATGCATAAATACCTCCCCCTGCCACCCATGTCCAACTCAAACATTGAATAACTGAAATTATTTTTGAATGAGTGACAAATATGCTACCCCCCACCCCCACCCACCCCCAAGGGAGTTGGAAGATAATATTACAATCCACCATGTATGCAGTGTGACCTCTAAACAAGACCAAAGAAATGCCTTATGTACCCTCAATGTATAATGTTATTGAGTAAATGTGGAGTGGCTGTGTAGTGTAATGGTAAGGGAAGTGGGAAATGGTAAAATGTGAGTAAGACAACTTATTTCTTGGTCGGTACCCCATGGTTGTACTTTTGCAAGTCACTCTGGGTGAGAGTGTCTGTGAAATTCCTCAATGTAATTCCTAAAAGTCTCACTGGGCAAGAGTGTCTTTGAAATTTCTAAACGTATTCCTTGTGTAATCAAGGAGAAATTGTTTTTGGATTATCCATGTTGACACTGCTATCCTCTTTTTGTGTTTAGGACCTTGCCATCCGAATCCATGTCACAATGGGGGAGTGTGTGAAGTCAGTGAGACCTACAGGGGAGACACCTTCATTGGCTACATCTGCAAATGTCCACCTGGCTTCAATGGGATCCACTGCCAGCACAGTAAGATAATCAAGATTATCTGTATTGTCACTCCCAATGTTCACATTCGGCTATTTTGTGCAGTGTGTGCTGCTTTGATGTAAAGCAAACCCTGGGGGTTTTAAGCATTTTTCATTTAGAAAGTGAGAGAGAGGGAGAGAGATTTTCTCTCCTGTTTGACTTGTATTTTCCTTGGCACACAAACCTGACATGAATACAAAGCATGCATGGGGATGGTTAACAGGCTTTGTTTTGTGTTGTTTTATTTCCCCCGACATAATTAGTCTTATGCATGCTATGGGAACAGTAGAAAGATGTTTCCTGGCCCTAGGTCACACATGTGCTTTCAATCATCGGACATCATTACCTGCGTATAGCCCTGTGATCTTTCATGGCTACAAGGGAAAATATATTTTTTTTTTTATATAAAAGAAGAATAATTTGTCTATTCCAGAAGTTGCCACAGTGCTATAATGATGGTCAAATTCAGGTAAAGGTCTGTATTCAAGTCTTCACATTCTGTTTTTCCCTCTCTGATTCTTAAAATAAGGCCATGTTAACCATGGACATCATTGGGGATGTCCAAAAAGTACAGAAATTGCCATACCTTACCTTCGTGGTCAAATTTCCAAATTTACGTAAATCCATTCCAGTCCATTACTTTAACAACATCAAAAAAACTCACCTGCTGTAAAGCTGCTGAGGCCATTAGATCCACCTACTGCTACTGAGGATGGGATGAGAAAGTAATTTCCTGTAATTTCCTGTTCAGAAATCTCAGACTATCTTCCAGCATAGACCAGCTCTGCTTGTGCTGCATTTACAGCTACTTAAACACAACAGGTGAAGTGACAGCAGTATGAAATAATCCGCTTCAGAGATGTAATAAATACAAATGTATTCTGGTGTGTGAAAATACCACCTGCCATACCACAATGAATGCTGTCCATGATTGTCAGATGCAGTTTGATTGTCAGGTACGATTTTGACTCTGGTGCCTAAAGGAAGTTATGTATTATTTTCTACATCTGATTTTCCCTGTCCAACACGTTGATGGACAGGGAAACTTGAGGACAGTAAAGTGGGAAAACTACTTTGCTGCTCTCTAAATAAATGTTCTAAATAGCACCATTATCTGCCCATGAATAACTGTTTATAATCATAGGGGAACCTTTCTAGGACTATATAGAACCATTAACAAATCATTTGTTCCACATATGTACCAAATGCTTCATTATTGGTTCTTTATAGTACCAATATGCTGCACTATGATTAGGAATTAAGAAGACACACTTTTGTTCTCAGATTGTGTATCCTACTGCAAGAGTGTATTGCAGGTCAGGGACTGCATTGCTTTCATTAGTAAGTTATTTTTTAAGTTGTATTATTTTGTAAATCTGAATGTCCATGGGCAGCACTTCAATGTCCATGACAAATATCCCCCGGAGGACAGTTAAAGTTGATCTTATCTTATTTTGAAAATGGAGAAAACGATGGGAAAATTACACCTGGTATGCCAACGGAGAACATTGAGGTTTCTTTATGGAGGTTCTTTTCCTCTGATGCGTTTTGAAAGGTGATGCCCTGTTGGGAGAGTTATCCCCGACAGTAATCATCCACTTCTTGATGCTTCCGCTTGTACAGAACGAATGCTGCTGTCAGGAAGGAATCTGCTTTGGCCGCAGAAAAGAATCCAGAGCTTTAGCAAGTTCTGCTGCAAAACAATACATAATGGCAGGAGCATATTGGAAGGACTGCTGAAGTTGCGGCTCTTTGTCAACCCTGAACTGAGAAAAAGTTGCGCGTTAAGCACTTCAGATATATACTTCACACATAGTATATTCCCGGGGGTCAGCCAAGGAGAGGTGAGGTGATTTGGAGTTTAGTTTAAGTGTGAGTGTGTGTGTGTGTGTGTGTGTGTGTGTGAACGTACTTATGCAATTGTTAGTGCATGTGTGGGTACAAGTGCGTTTGTGTATATATGTCAATTAAAATCCTTGTAGTTTTTTGCTGTCTAAATACTCACCACTATGCTCTGTGGGTAATAGTTTTAAGTATTTATTATAAATATTTCATATGCACAGTACCCTTATCCGGGGTTTCTTAAAAATGGTTACAGTTTCCCCATAATATCGCCTCTGAAATCCACTCCAAAGAAATCATAAATATAACCATAGGTAAAGATTATGAAAGTTGGCAGTAGCAACTGACAACCCCTCTACTGCATTATAACCACAATGCAAAAAGCTGTCTCTTGACTTGTTTTGTCATCTTTAACTATAGTAACTGCCAGGCACTTCAACATCACTTGTCTTTATTATTGGATATTAAAAAGCAGGCAGAAATCCAAAAATACCATAATGCTATAGAAGTATGCATTTTGTATCCATTTAAACAGGATAATGCATCTGTGTTAGTTTGTCTGCAGATAGATAGAAAATGAATTGTGAAGTCACTGGCCTCCCAAACAACCACATCAAAACATCATGGAACCTTCCTTGGAAGTTCTGGAGCTCAGAGTGTGGAGTAGATTTCCACCTCTTTCATCTCCTCAAGGACTGGAGGCTTTCCTTCTTAAAGACGGTTCCAGTCCTGTATAAAAGTACTGCAAGCAACACTGAAGCTGTTCTGAAGGCAGCATCAATATTGTGGCTCGGCCATTTTATACATATTCATATGTTGTTTGATGTTTGCATTATTTTATCTACCCTCTGTGTATTCTGAATTAGTGCACTGTAAACCCATAAAGCCGTGTACCATGCCCCCCTACTCAATGGCCCATTGCAACACATTGTAATGGTTTTCAGCAGCCCAGTGAATTACCAGTCACAAGCGAGATAAAAATATGCAGGAATGTTCAGCAATTTCCTCAGACCTTCATTCCGTTTGAAAAAGGAGAACGTCTAATCTTTAGCAAGCATGTGTCAACCCCTGCATGGAATTCTATACACAGAAATGCTGTGACTAGAGCATGGTTTATACCAACATTTGCAGTCAACTTTGCCTCAGAATTGTCTACAAATTAAATACAAATGTTATTTTTTCTTGCGCAAACACAAGGCAAGTTCAAAACTCACCAAAATGACTTGCACAAGCAGCATCTCTGAAGAATAAAATAAAAAAAACACTTGGATTTATTTGAATGGTGATTAAATACAGACCTAAGTAAAATAATGTAATACCCAGCAGTTTAAACTTTTGGTGTGCTTGAGTACTCAGAATCAGTGAAAGTAGTGTTTGATCATTAAAAATTCTGCTCTGTTGCTCACAATATGCTAATTAAATGGGTCAGAAAATGAAAGGGCAACTCAGTTTGAACTATCCATTTAAATAAATGTTCTCTCTTACAAATCACTGCGGCTGCATACGAGGGTAGGAAATATAATGCTTTAAGGAGAATTGTGGAGAATTCACTGATGTTTTTACAAGATAACTACAGCGAATAGAAGTGGGCAGTATCCTGAAATGGTAGCATCATATTGATTTGCTGTTCTTATTGTTATATTGTTTCTTCTAATTGACACACAGCATGGAAATATCCATAGTAAAAAAACATCCAAATAGAAGTCATGAGCAAAATTTGATATCCAGAGTTGAGATGCTGGAGAATCACTGGCTCAGTGTAGCACTGTGTGAAACCGAAGCATGTGGATTCTGGGCCAAACCATGATGCAGTGGGGCTAGGGGAGAAAAGTGCGTGCATGTTGGTTCCTGCAGCCACCAACTTCTGCTATAACTGAAAGCTCTGACACTTCACGCACACAGACACACACATACACACACAAACACTCAAAAAGTGCCCATCTGACAGACATGTGTGAACAACACACACACACACACACACATACAAACACTGTTCCCTACGCAAAAACCATCACGCACATGCATATCTCCCCATTCTGGCTAAAAGCTTAACATTTTAGCACAGTAAGCATTCATTGCCTCCATTTGTCTAATGAAAGGGATGAGAAACAGGCTCTGGGGGCCTTCTAGATCCCTCAAACCGCTCCTGAAAATCCCATGATAGCTCTTACAATTTTTTCAAGTGAATCCAAGCAGGTTTGTAGTTTTTCACCATTGAAAAACATGTGGCTACTCCCCAGTGCTTTTAATTGTTGTGGAAACTGTGGTAAAATAACTCAGTAATAAAAATATTCACAAAAACTAAAATAAATATGCAGAGGGGAAAACGAACAAAAACACGTACATAAACAAAACTTTTAGTGCTATAATCCAGTGATACCATAGAGTAGGTGGATGTTGATAGCAGAGGCTATAGCATGACAGTTTCAGTCCTTTGAAAGCCAGGCAATTGTATCATCTACTCTATGGCAATGTTATACAAACTGTTCCCACACTTGCAGACCATAGTTTGCTGACAAATTTGAACATCACTGATCAAAAAACTTCTCTCTACTGATTTGCCTCAATAGTCCACAAAGAAAACAAAAATGCCTTAGATCGAAAATCTGTACTAAAATTTTGCTAAAGTGTGCTTTTCACTCACCTCTGGGATTTGTAGTCTGTTTGCCTGCTTAGCTAACACAACTATTTAAACGAAGCAGAAAACAAAAAACTGCTTACAGACTCCAACAATAAGACCAAACAAGATCATATCTAATGAGACATGCCACAACAGCATGCCAACCTCTTAGAACAGCAATATATTATTTCCTTTAATTTAATTGCTAGATTAAAATCTACTGTGTAAAATGAGGATCAATTAACACTGAAATTCATAGCTCAGACAGTGTGTCTATGTGAATCTCCTTGTAGATTCCCTGGAGTTTCATGGTATATAAAACACCGTTGCCACTACCCCCAGTTAGTATATAACCCAGTGTGTGAAATATTTTCAGTCATGCTGAATCACCATGATGAATCGCAGGGGACTGGATGGAATGCAGCGGCTGAATCAAACTTAAGCAAGCATGATACTGTAAGAAAAACAAATGGGTGATACACTATGGCTTTGATGAAATCAACATTTGTCCCTCATTTTGTTCATCAATGATTTTTTTGCTTATTTGTCAACTCAAAAAAGCAAAGCTAGTGAAGATACAAATTTAACCTCCTATTTAACTCTGAGCCAAAATTAAGGCCAAGTGTTTGATTGAACTCACAAATGTGGAGTAAGGGCCAGACCTGGCCACTCCTGATGTGGCGAGTGACAGCATATTTAGACGAAAGGGAGGAACAGGCTTTTGTAACCAGATAGTAATAGGCTTGATTTTGCAGTGGTGGTGCTATTGTCAAAGTCTCAGTGAAAGCACTTAATCAAGAATAACTTTGGTAAACATCTAGCTGCATAAAATGGATAATATGTATAAATGTCAACCACTGAAGTAATCCATGGATAAAGTTACTAGCTAATGAGATGAGTAATTATAAACCAGCCTCTTGCTGTATGCTGACAGAGCTCTCTGTTTTACTTTTTTCTTTCTCTTGCCCATCATCTCTGGATAATTCACCTCTCATTTCTCAAATTTTATATTTTTCTGTGTAAATTTTCAAGAAGTGAACCCGCTGTGCTTGGTGGATTTAAATACCAGGACTTAACACTTTGCTTGGCAGGAGACTCTTTAATTCCAAGCAAGCTTAATGTCAGACTTGTAGATTTGGCCTGAGGCAGAGTTGTGATTAAATGTCTCTAGAGCTGGGGCTGTTATTCGGCTATTGTTTCCACATTAAGCAGGAGAGAGTTCCAGGATTGAAATCCTTATTTATAAGCCATATGAATACACAGAAATGACTGGCAGTTCCCTTTCTTCCCACCATCACAGAAAAATGTCACTTACTGGAAGACATTAATAAACAAAATTTAGGGTTTCTTTCATTTCTGGCAATTAAATAATAAAGAAGACATCATAAGTTAGATGTAGAATGTCAGTCTAAAAGGTTTTTGTCATGACACACCCAAGGCTTTTAGTTGCCAATGTTAAATGGAAAAGATGATAAAGTCTTGTGGCTCATTATTAGTGATGAACAAATTTGCGTTTGAAGGCTTATACTTAACTGTGAAAGAAAATACTCTTTAATTCCTCCAGAGCAGATCTACCAGGAAAGAGGTTTGATGACATCAGCAGAATAAAAGAGAAAAAGAAGAGTAATTGAAAGGAGAAGAAGAATGTTTTGCGAATGTTGTTGAGAATTTCCCTTCATTTGAAGGTTGAAATCGATTATTCTGTGATCTGCTTGTTGGGCCTTGGATTTTAATTACCTTGCTGTCATCGACTTGACCATCTGTGAAAAAGTGATCGTCATGGCAGGTTTTAGTTTAAAAAAAAACTAAAGCCATCACATACAGCTTAAAATACTCGACAGAGCAGTGTTGACTCCAGACGCTCTATATCTGAAAGAGCATATGGGTAGTTTTGTAAACTTTCAGGGCCTTGGCTTCCTACAATCCGGTGCAAATCTAGGGTGGATTTGGTTGGCTTAGGCAGTTTATCATTTCACGCAAAAACTTGCGAGTCCCAGAAGTCTGAAGGTAGATTTGTTGGCCTAGAAACGTTATGCCTATGTTTACATTTTTCACAGAAAAACCACCAGAGAATTCTCTGCCCATGAATAACTGTTTCAGATTGTCCTTTGTGAGTCCTGCCAACAGAAGGATTGAGCATGATTAAGCAGAAGTAGAAATTGACCATCAGTCTATTAGCAAAGAAGATCCCTGAAGCTGAACAGCCACAAATGAGACATTAGTTTGTCAGGCTCAGAGTTATGAATCCGAAAAGCGAGCCTAATTCAGGAGTAAAACCCCCAGCAGAGTTACTGCCAGGGGGGCGTACTGGTTTGCTCAGTGAGATTTAGTGGGCCTTCATCATCCTACGGTCCAGCTGTGCTCCTGTTATGACAATTAGAGCGCCTGTTCCTGGGGGTGTGTGTGTGGGGGGTGGGGGGTTACATTTGCCAGTACCACGGACCCAAAGGCAAGTGCAAACCTCCTGATTACCCAGAATCCTCAGGGATATTGGATGCCACCACTCAAGATTTTGCCATATTTTCAGAAAGCCTAAACAAGCATTAAGTGCAAATCTGCCAGGGATGAATGGGCACTTACATACTGATGTGCAGAGGCTAAAAGGTCAGGTTTAGGCCTGTATTTGAAACAGCGTGGGTTGTTTTCTGTTGGCGGATTGCAAGCAACCTTAAAACATTGTTTTGCTGCCCTGTTGTTTTCCGTCCCTGCTGATAGTGTATGGTTTGCCAGTAGCATTGTTCCAGCTGGAGTGGCTGTTGGCAAATTAATCTTTTAAATTCCTGGACTGAATATAAACAAAGAGGTTTTACAGTTACACAGCTGAATATAGCTGTTCACAACTACAGACATTTCTTTTTACACATTGCCGCATGCCACAATAACATTTTCACTCTATAATTGTGCTATTTCAATGTATAGCTAAGGTGCTATTTATTTGTTTTGTTTTTCGAATGTGCAGCACAGGGATCTGTGAAGAGGCTCAGTCTATTTACAGAATTACACTTTTCATAGAGAAGCTGAATATTTACTCAAGAAAATAAATGTGGATAAAACAACTGCTTAAAAAAAATAAATGTTGATAAAAAAACTGCTTAAAATAGAATGTAGTATTGTAACTCATTAGTAATGCATTGGTTGTTTTCAGATACAAGGTGTTTGAGTTGAAGTGATTAAAAGAGTGGGTCTTCAGTTTTGATGTGATTACAAAATGTGAATCAGCCTTGAAATGGGTTTTATTAGTAAATCACCTGAAAACTAAGGGAAAAATCCCAGGGGTGTTCCTCCAAAATGCCCTGAAAAACCACTGGTGAAACAGCTAATAAAATGGCCTGGGGTCAGGGCAGGCAGCAATGCTGGCAGAGCTGAGTAAAACGTCAATGTGCACCTTGGGAAACCACAGGAAAACCGGTGTCCAAGCAGTCCTGAATACAGCCTCACAGCCACAAGAGCCCTGTCCTCCTCCAACCCAGAGCATTGATCTAAACACTGACTGTTTCCACTATTTCCGTCTTGAGCTGTTTGTGGTCGGTCTGCTTGGTGTACACTTCAGAGGTATCTCAATGTATCTGACCTGGAATATGGTTTCAAAACAGTCCGGTCCGGTCACTATGATGAAGATGCGAGACAGGCATACAGTGAAGTCTTGTTGAAAAGTAGTCCAGTCTCTAACGAAGGAAGTTTGTTTTCTGTGGCTTCAGAGAGGTACATACAGTGGGTGAATTTTACTGTGTGTAAGTTAGCCTGTTGCAGCTCAGTTTTGTGTCCGTTACTCTTGCTTTCTGTGCAAAGAAAGAGAGAATAATTACTAAAACATGCATCCCTCTTATAGGTCCACTGGTAATGTGTTGCAAATTGGGTGCATGAATGCCAGACATCAACACTGGGTGTGAAACACTGACCATTTTTTTTGGAGGAGACTGGATTAGGTTACAAAATTTACAAGTGAGATGGGAGCATTTGACATTGTAACATTACTGGCTATGACATTGTGGAATTTCTAAATCTGGAAATCCTGGCTGCCTTTTGAATATAGTTACCGTCTATGTGTATGTGTGTATGTTTGAGAGTGTGTGTCTGTGTTTCTGTGTATTGATATATATTTTGTATACTTTGGTTTTTGTTCAAAATTTGTATAGTTGGTTGCTCCACTATAGTTTTTAATTCAATTTATTTTGTTTGCTTCTTAACATATATTTATCAGTGTATCCAAAATCCAGTCTGGTGTGCATTTTGAATGCATAAACGCTCCCCAGCTGTGTCCTGCCATGCAGACAGACACAGTGCCAGCACAGCAAGACAGCCTGACGAGGGCAACGAACAGCAGGGACTGAGCAGTCTCACTTTTGTCTTTCTCCTACACCACTTGCAATTATTTGTGAAAGACCGACTGAACTCATCTGCTGGAACTGGACTTGTGGGAGTAAATTGCTTTTTTCATTATAAGCCTCTGTGTCCAAATATTTTTCTCACACCACTTATGACTACTGCACCGTGATATCTTTTTATCGCCTTCAACACATTTGTTTTGTCATTTAACACAGTTCTTTTGTTTTTGTTTTTCTGCTAGACGAAAAACGGCAGTTTCTCTGAGAGTGGCTGCGATCTGTAGTACATTTGACCACTAGAAGACCAGAAAAATAGTGATGGGAGAGTAATGGCTCTTTAATAAAAAAAGGACAAAATTATTATGAGTTAATGCAAGTGTGTTTTAGCCATTTTCAGCCAGTAATTAAGTCTTATAAAGATGCAGATATATTTTACTCATCAAGATACTTGTTAAAGAGACAGTCCATCCACCAATATCTCACATTGCCTTTGAGTGATCTGTAGACCAGTGGTGAGAGTGATGTTGATGAGTTTCTTGCATGTTGTATCCACCACATGCTAACCAGGTTACCAACACAATGGTGGTCTATATCTCCCAGCTATTCCTTGGGTGTACTATCCCCCTGTGCTTTATTCTAATTTTAGGTAAATTCAGTCATCTTTTTTAGGAATGTATTCAACTTCATTCAAGCATTGATGGATATTGGATGATGAGTTTGTTCACTGATAGGTTACTTCATCCATTGAACCATGTAGAATAACATGGTTCTACTTATCAATAATTCACTGATTTTAACCAGTAGTATTGATTTTCTTTGAAAATCACATTCTTCTGACTGTCCTGTATAGTTCAAGAAAGTGATTGATAGCATGACAGTCCCACCCATTGCCCATTGTGTGCTTTCTGAAGCCCATCAGAAGAACAGAGCAGGAACAGACAAAATGAATAGTGTCTGGTTCTCTCGCTCCTTTTTTTTTTTTTTTTTTTTTTTTTTTTACATATTATTTAATTTTAAAAGAAAGTCTTAAATAATGAGATACTGTAATGGAATTCTCTCCAGTCATATCACTATTCCAAACATTATACACACAAGGGACCTTCATAGAACTCAGAGAATGCTTCTGTTGGACTCTTCTACATCCGGCAAGCCCAGGATGTCCCAAATCTAAACTAGCCAATGTCTGAAATATGTTTATGCAGAAACAGAACTGACTGAAATCAAGTTATGTGCTTGGATAATAAAAAACAATATATGTCCTTCTCTTTAAAAAACAATGATAATGGATTACTAATCCAAAAAGAAAATTCCAGACTTACATCTGTCTGTTATTGAAGCACTGTTTATTTTTCAATATGTTGAAGGGGACTTGTTTTCATCAGAAATGCTTTGTACTGTTCATGCATGGTTATGGGCCAGCTGTGCTAAGAACCAGATTGACAGATGGGACATGAGTCTGAACGTTCTGTCTCTGTAATGGTGAAGTAATATCAGAAATGATGGTTGAAATTAGGTTCTATGTACCCTGTTTCGGTTGAGCAACGCTCAAATGTCAATTACAGATTTATGTGAACCAATCAATATTTGTGCTCCACAGACAATGTGGTCATTGGTCGAAATTGTTGTGTCACTGATACTAACACCTGACATTTTTTGTTTCCCCATTTATAATGAATGTTTATACCATTTCAAAAGCAATAGCTACAAATCAGTGCAATAACAGCATTAACAAGTGGAATGCATGAAGATTTACCTTGGACATGTATACTTAGGCATTAACAGATGCTCTCATCTCTTCTCACTCACATAAAATGCAAGGGTAAGTAACTTGCTGAGCTGGATATTTTACTGAAGAAATTCAATTCAAGTACCCTGCTGAAGGGTACAGAGGCTGTGCCACCACCAGGGATTCAAACCTGCAACTTCTCAGTTGAAAGCCCAATTCCTTAAACATTACTGCCACCAGTTTTGGAACACAAATAAAGGTGTTGGTGGGTGTTGAGAGGAGAGGTTTGCTGATTTACATTGCATAACCTTAATTTGCATTATATTCATATTCATATGTGCATCAGTCGTTTCTCAGTACACTTGACTTTATCGAGGACATGACAGTGCTCCTCCCTGGATTGAAACTGTCTTCAGGGAAAAGGAGCCCCAGTTTACTTACCATAGCAGCAAGCTTCCAAGTGTGGAGGCACATGTTTGGGTTGCCAATGAGTCCTTCATTTTGAATCTAAATATCAAAGAGTGTGCAAAGCAGACGGCTGTCTTTGTCTGGCATCTTATATATAAGAAAAGGCCTGAAAAGGGGCTTTTTCACCAATTAGGTTTCATTGCTAAAGGTGCCAACTTCACCTGAAGCCCGGATAAGAGTGTGATCATTCCTCATGACTCTAGTCATTAAGCTCAGATAGGTAAAATGTCTGTCATGCTTTGCAGACAGTGAATGCTGTTATTTGAGACCAGTTGAAAGCCTATCCCCAATACAGAGATGTGTCAAGGCACATGATTGCCATTCCACTTAGGGTCACTTCTCCCATGTCTGCAGGTATTGCTGGAAGGAATTGAGCCAACTTTTGCCTTACCAACACAGATCTCTGGCCATAACCTGCAATAACAATATTCATTTTATTAACGATGCAATAGCAAATAAATAGTAGATAGTTAATATTAATGTAGTAGATCTATAGTGAATGGTTCTCTGTATGTCCTTATTTGTTTTTTGTTTCCCATCTTTAAATTAAAGAATGCATGTCTTGCTTTCATCATAATACAATTTCACAGCCAATATGATCAGAGATGGACCATATCTTGAGAACAGACACGGCACTGTTCATCCCCCTAGTAGTTATATACAAGAAAATGAAAACACAATGTATGTTTGCAATAAATTAAGATACTGCAGGACATTGGTGTGGCAGACTTTTGATTTGATTTTCAATCCACATTTCAGTTCATGCCAATTGCATCCTTGTTCATTATCTGCCTTAAAAAAGAGAAAAAAGTTGTAAAAATCAGTACCATTTCATAACATGCAGTGACAACTTCTGTTTCTGCTGAAAAAGGAAAGTGCAGGCAGAGGGGCCAGCTTTCCAGCTACTAAACATGCATTCATTTCAGATGTTTTCTCTGCCCTCCAGGAATAAATTCAGTGAAAGAAAAAAAACAGTTAAACTTTGCTTCTTACGCTTAAGCAGTTTGAATGGGGGAGATCAGGCTTTCGACATTGATCCGAAGAGGCCTGTCTTAGTTTATAAGCCAAAGCTTTTTTGGAAGTGTTCCTCTTCTCTTTGATCAATAAGTAATCTTCAACCTGTTTCAGAGCATGCCAGTTTTTTTGTCAGTGGTTTGATTTAGTGCATGCCCCATGCATATGTTGGAATACGGGCAACGGTTAATCAAATAACACATAAACACATTTCCATGTCATTTACATATATTTGCTTAAATAAATATTTTAAGTCGTACCACTTGTTAAGTTGTATATAATTCGCCATGTATAGCAACTGGTGAAGGATCACCTTCATTGCACCAGTGGCAGTACTTTGTGTCTCTTTCTCTGATTCTGTCCCTGGGATACTCTCCTTAGCCGTCCGAAAGAAGAGGGACTGGGGCCAGGGCTGGTCAGTTGTGACAGTCCCTTCTTTGGAACCCTCGGTTCAAGGTTTTGGCTTACCTCTCCAAGCAAAAAATTACTTTTCCATCATGATCCCCACAGTGGTGCTCCCTCTAAAGAGATGAATTAGTGGAGTGAGAAATAAGGAAAGACCACTCTGTGGACATCATTTTGCCTGTAGTTTTTTATCAAAACTTATTTCCTCCTTTCAAAGCAATATATTTCCCCCTTTCAAGAGATACTGCCACTTGTATCTGGCAGTTGTGGGCTCTTAACCCTTGTAAATTCATAGCAAGGATGAGATTTGAGCCTACAGCCATAGGGCCCTGTTTGCAGTTGTAGGGAGCACCTTCAATGACTGCCACTCAGGAGCCCTGGACCCTCTTTTCATGGTGAATGTTGAATCAGTACCTGTTTCTTCGTCCTTTGTTATCTACCTTTTCTCAATAGTCTTCACTACTGGTCAACATGCTGAAGTAAAACCTTTAAGAGGCAGATTTAGTTCACTGACAGGTAGTTATTTATTTACTTTTTATTTTGAACACTTTCAAACTGATTTAGAGTTAGTCTTACAGTTAGCTCGACTCTCCTGGTTTCTCAGGTCTGAACTTGCTGTGTAATTCCAGGTGAAAATAAAAACCAACTTATATATTTTAGACTTTTTATGACCTGGACTGGAGACTGCAAAGTTAGATGATGTTTGAGGTGCGACATCCTCAAATGTACAGGAGTGGGAGGTGTATTTCAGGAAGAGTAAAGTATTCCTGCTAATTAAAAAGAGTACTTTCACTTAGTCATCACACCTTTGGTCCCTTCTTGGAGGAGTGACTGCAGATAGCTCTTTGTTTGTTTCTTAAGGCTCGAGGCTAGGCGTTTTTTTTTTATTATTTTTTTCCCAGCTCCAGCTTGTTTACATAAGCACATGCATGTGAACTCGACTGCAATACCTTAGCTCATAAAACAACACATTTTTTAATTTATATTTTTGTTGTTTGCACTGTGATTCATCCATGGTTTTGCTGCCTGGAGGAAGCCATTCACTACTTTGCATAATCAAGAAATTGGAGTTTTAAATTGGATTTTCTAATGTTATGACAACATAAATAAAAGCATGAAGAGTGCTTTACAATGAAAGTATGGATGCTTCTTGTTTGCAAGTGAAGTGTCTACAGGCTACAATTGTCAGGAATGTGGTTCAGTACTCATGATGTGATAAGCGCTACTATTTGTTAATGGAAGCATTGTTTTTCAATGCAGTTTTAAAGTGTTTTTTTTGAGTCTGTAAGACTTTTTTTACTGTGGTTTGACAGCAATTTGTGAAGTAGTCAGCTTATTATACTTTCATCTGTAGTGAAGTGAGGTCAGCAGAACTCAACAGAAATGTGCTCACCCGCAAAAGTACCCGTTTAAAACCAGACCAAGCCATGAAGGTTCCACTTGAGGGGGTCAGATTATTTATTACATCACAGAAGGAAAAAAAAAAACAGACAAAGCAATGTTCATCACTCAAAAATGTTCTCCAAAACTGCCATAGAGCTTCCTTGGCCTTTGGTCACCAGTAAGTTCTTACATAAAGTAAATAAAAAAAGCAAGCTGGCGTCTTGTCTAATGAATTATTTGCAATCCACTTAGAAAACCACAGACCACACAGTGCTTACACAGAGTTAAAACAAAGGTCCCATTTAAGGCTGAGTAAAATAAATGCTCCCTGTGAAAGTACTGGGTGTCTTGATGTGGCCGGAGAAAACCTCAGACACCGCAGAGGACAGGCCATATGAAGGCTTCCACCTCTCTGTTTTGACAATACAGCGCCAATGATATCGTCTCCATCCTTTTACAAACTGTTTGTGGGTTTAGACTGTCTCTCTTCCTGTGAGCTCCAAATGTCATCTGCTGAATAGGCCCCGTTCATGCTGGATTCATCCTTGCTGGCCATTTCTCCTCATGCTTCATAATAGATTTTCTTATTCCTGCGGTCAACATGCTTGCCTGGTTAGAAAAAAAGCAAGAAACATACTCAATGTTGAATCATTTCTGGTGTGGGAGGAAAAGTAGAGTGCCTGTATATTTGCGTGTGTGTGCGCGTGTGTGGTCTCACACAAACATATACACACATTTTATCTTTAAGCAGCTTCTGTCTATCTATCTATCTATCTACATATGGATGTATACCTATTGAGTCTCTCCAGCACAGAGTCATCTGCCAGTGATATCTAATCCATTAGAGAAACACTCTCCTCTTTCATTGCCAAAACCATCTATCTATCTATCTATCTATCTATCTATCTATCTATCTATCTATCTATCTATCTATCTATCATGTAATATCTAATGCTATGCTAATGTATGCTAATGTAGATAAATGTTTGTTTATACATATTCTATCTATTTAGAAATATATTAAAAATATAATGTGATACCTTGAAATTAAAATTAAATATATTTCTGGGACCATATGACAGCCAAGTGCTACGGCCTATGCACAGCTCCAAAATCCTCAAAACACTCTTCTGCAAACTGAAATAAAAGACTGCCACATTTTAAACGCCAGTTTCATCAAAATACACACTACTATTTGCACTTCTCTGATCTGCATCGTTGAGGTCTGTCTCCTAGTTGATAAAGAAGGCTTGGATCTAACATAGCTGGGAGGTGCAGGAGATTGTGAGTGAGAGCAGGCTATTTGTCAAAATTATTCGCCAGTATCTGAAGCAAAGTAAAATGACACGAAAGCAAGAGTCATTTTGAAGTAGTGTTGGGGGGGAGAGATTTATTGTGTCCATGCAAATCTGTGCAATATGCATGACCATAGGAAAGAAATGCTGTTCTGATTTGAACTGCAGATAGAGATCTGTCAACAAGCAAGTTCTTCAGTGCCAGTAAGAGATAAACTTCAGTGGAATACATGTGTATGTGTTTGTATCTGGGGATGTGTGTGCATGTGTGAGCCTGCATTTGTGTGTGTGTGTTTCTACCAACATAGAATTCCTGTATATATTCACAAATCATACCCATTGCTCCACTAGACCTTAAAGAGTCCACAAGTTAGGTTCCACTTGCATCACTTAAATGAAGATGCTTCATGTGCATGTTTGTGCAGGCAGACAGTTGGCATCTGATTGACCAGCAGGGATCACTAGTGAGCAATGACACATGGAAATCCAGCCAAAAATTCTCACCTATGTTATGGCAAAATATACATGGCTCTCTGGGGCCAATGGCCACATTCAGCACTGACAGAAGACTATGGATTACTTCCCGTTTGTTGACAAACAAGAATCCAGGTTTTCCAGCACTTTATTGAAAGGCATGGTACTTGAGATAAGTGGCCAAGGCCATAGGCTCTATGCCTGACCCTAGGCATAGAGCCAGTGGTCTTGTGAACTTGTTCTCTGGTATTCCCCAGTTATCCTTCAGTCAACATATCACAAATGAGCTTTATGCTTTCATCCCCCCCCCTTAGGGTGGGATAGAGAGAGGGAGGGAGAGTGATGGGATTGAATAAAGGAGCTAGAGAGACAGACAGAGAGAGTGAGAGGGAGGGAGTGACAACAGAAACAGCTTTTCCTGCCTCTCCTCTCCCAGTTTGCATCTAGAAACGAGGCAGGAACAACCACATGCAATAAAAACGGTTGGCATGGGGCATGTTGAGAGCCCAAAGGGATTCATATGGAGAGAAATATCCAGTAAAATGGCCTCCCTCCTCCATCTCTCTCTCCCTCCCTTCCTTCCTCTTAGCCTCCTCCATCGCTCTCTTCCTCCCTTCCTTCCTCTTACCCTACTCCATCTCTCTCTCTCTCTCTCTCTGTCGTATTGACCTGAGATGTATCAGGTATATGTCCTGCTGAGAGGACTGCCCAGGGTTGACTGGATGACTAACAGGGGGCGTGTTGGGCTCTCTCATCCCTTGACACCACTCACAACTCTGCAGTGCAACGATCATCACTCCCCTGGTGTGATCCCAGTCCCTCTAAAACACCAGCCTCCTGACCAGCAGTGGCAGCAACAGGCCTGTACTTTCATCCTGACCTTTGACCCTTACCCTCTCACACTCAACAAGGGTAGAGGTCACATACTGATAGCAAAGGTTTGGTGTGCGGCTCCTATTCTCTGAAGACAGCTGAGATTTTTGATGCCTTTTGGGATGGGTTGCAGTGATTTCAAAGCAGCAGTTTTGTGTCAAGCTCCTGAAGAAAGTGGAGCTTTTTGTCGTTTTTTATGCTTAAATGATGCAACAATCAAATTAAATAATGCAAGCAAAAAAAAAAAAAAACATAACGCTGCCATTTAGCAGGTGCTTGCATTTGAAAAAAGGCATCAGCATTCTGTAACATTTCAGTGTGGTGAACAGAGTGATAATATTTACTGTCTAATAATACCCGAGAATGACTTTAGCAGAAGGCCTGTAACATGAATCAGAATGGATTTTTCCCCATGATTAACTTGTTAGCAACATGCTCTTTCAAATGTTTTTGATTTCCCTGAAATAGAAAAGCAGCTGGCTCTTAATTTAATTTTAATCTCTCTTTATTTAATGCTAAATAATGGTAACTCCTATCCTTGTGTGGACTGTACTGTAGATTTGATTGGAAGCTTTGCTAAGACAATGGTTTAGTTAACAGATCAATTATTTAAGACGTGCTATCTGCGAAACTATATCAGCTGGGTTCTTGAACTCTTTTTTCTTACTTTTATCTTTTCAGTAAAAAACAGGATGAATTTAATCAAGGTCATTTCTAGATTTAGTTCATGGTGCTGTTTATTGGTTTGTTCTCAAAAAAACATAAAAGGGTGATTTGGCTCTCTCCATGGATGAACCAAGAGCTAAAGGGAAAAGACGTGAAATGCAGTCAGTGTGAGGGTGAGGGGTGTGTGATTAATTGGATTGGCCTCGGAGTAGTTCCCTGGAGTCTCAGGGATTGAGTAAAGTCCTGTGTGTTCTCGCTTAGCCTTGCAGATTTAGTGGTTTCATTTACATTCATAATTCACTCAATGTTTAAGTCACAGGGTTACTGTTTCATTTCTTTCAAACATATTATTTTCCACTTTTCTTGCTATATTTCAGTAGTTGTTCTGAACTTTATTTATTATGACTTGAGTTGTCACACATTTGTGAAAGCATCATTGATATTTTATCAGTGATTTGTATGTAAAATGACAGCTTATGAGCTGATTGAGTTAATTTTATATCTTATTTCTCATTGTCATTTTGACAGCAAGGAAAATGGCCACAAGAAAAATGGCTGACAATTAGTTAGTTAACAAGTACCTCAGATTAACCTCAATCAATTTTTAAAGTTACATTAGCTTTAGACTGATTACCAGTCCTTCAAATTAGACACAATTACAATAATTTAATGTACTTACAAACTTTTTTACTCATTTATTTAAATTATTCCACATCTATGTATTGACTATATTCTGTGTCAGAGTTTCAGCTGTTTTCACCATCCAAAGTTTTCAAGTCACTTGATAAGGCAAAATTGAGTTGAAATAAGCCAGAAATATCTCAGAGTAAGGATTGTTGTTTATAGTATCTCATTTTAACTAAATGTAAACCTAATCTTTGTATTTTCCTGCCAACTGTGAATGAATGAATACATTTTAACGCTCATCCTAAGTTCTTTGTCGATTCCAGAGGTCTAGTGAAGTTTATTTTGTTGGTTGACCATCATGTCTTTCTGAGCCTGCAGTCCCTCCAGCTGAGCTTTGTATCTATGGAAATGGAGGCATGCAATCTATTTTCAGCGGGCACAAGCAGGTCGCAGGTGCCCAACTGACCAGAGGGGTCACTGTTGTGTGATGGAACAAGGCTGATCCTGCCAACTGGAACCCTTCCTTCCCCAGTGGGCCAAATCTTCCTGATTCTTATGCCAAATCCCTTCCTTACAGTGGGGCCAAATCTTTGGCTGCCCTTTGGGGTGCCAGCTTCAATCTGTGCTGGCATAATCAGAATTATGTACCATAAAATGCCGTGCTGGACAAGGCACCCATTAGAGTGTGTTAGTGGCAGTCAACATGCAAAGCTGCTGAGTCTGCTTTACTACTAAGCTCTGAAACCTTTATTTCCCCCTCTGGCACTCTCTTGTGAATGAGCCGGTTGCCTGTGGCATGGCTGGATGCACCATAGCTGGGTACTTCCTGTTTCACACTTTAAGCAGCTTTAACTGCTGTAAGTGAAAAGTGGTTTGCCTTGCGTAGTTGACATAAATAGCAAAGAGGCTTTGATGTTTGGACAGAAAATTGATAGTACTCAAGATAGTCATGCATCCACCAACATGTCAATTTGTGGACTTGGATCATTGTACAGCACCATTTTAAAATTGAAGGAAGCAACATGTAGCTGAGAAACATGCACAAATGTATAACACAAATGATAGCATGCTATGTGTAACATTTTGCACCTCAGCAGGAACATAGTGCTCAGAGCAAATTCAGACTTGCATCCTTAAAAGTGACTAAAGCCATGAATCTTTCCAGAGATGTTGATGTCTGGGCCCGCTGTGCCCATGCCTAGCACAGGGAAAACACACTTCAGGTGGAGACAGAATACATATCATGTCACCTCACATGCATTCACCTGTCACAAAGTTTGTGTGCCTGTGTGTGTGTGTGTATGTGTGTGTGTGGGGGTGGGGGGATTAGCTAGCTTATATTGCAGCAAGCTTTTAATATCACTAATGTAAAATTTGGCTTTATTAAGGTGTTGTCTTTCATGTGAGACTGTCAGGGCAAACAGCTGTGAAAACATAGTCTGGGGAGTGTCCTTTGGAAGAGGTTAGAGTGTCCTTAGAGCTTTCTCTGATCTGATTTATTTATTTTATATATTTATTTATTTGTTTATTTATTTATCTATCTATCTATCTATCTGCTGGCTTGCTCTTGAACGGGAATTGAACTTGATCTGTAGCCATTGCAGGGGCTTCTCCGGTGATGGATTGTTCTGCTCGATATCAACTCGATTGTTCTGTCTCCCTTCATATTTCAAGCCCAGGGGGCATTAAATCTCCATGCTTGAAACAGCCCCCCGAATGAAAATTCCATGTTATTTTCTTTCCCTCCTCAATTCATATAATCAATGGCCGCTATCCTGGTCTTGCCACAATGTGCTTCAGACGCAGTGAAGGGCTAATGATGCACTTTCACCCCACAGCTGAGGTTACAATCACACTGTACCTCTTGGGACAGCTTGAAAAGCAATGGTCTGTCTTTCTGGATACTTTTGGGCAGGGGTGGGGGTAGTTTCTAGAATGAGAAATGATCATATATTTTATATTTTATCATCTAATTGAAACCCTGGTGGAAATTCTCGTCTGGGGCGGTTCTGTTTTGAGACCACATCTTGGAATTCCCTGACCTTTTGAATGATAATTAATGTCTGAGTGGTGAGCCAGTAATTCTGGGTATTTGAAATTGCTTGAATGGCGTGAACTTACAACAGCCCACTTTAGATGGATTCCAATGCTCTGAAATCCCAAACACCTCATATACAGGGCTCCCTCTTTCTCTCCCTCTCTGTCCAAAACACTATAAAAAAGACTCTTTTTTGGTGGAGAATAGTCATAAAAGCTGCTTAGCTGCAATGTTGAGGGCAATATTGTGAAGGGATTACCTTCCATTCGGCTAATTAAGTTTGCGCCATTTAGTAATGTGATGGGGTTACAACCTATTAGCATGGATTTATTCAAATGAGGGTCAGTGAGACATGCTCTTTAACAAACAAACTGACAGGTTAGTGAATATTTACAACTTAACGTATAGCGCAGCATTCCAAAATCAGGGGAGGGGAATCTGTTAACAGTACAAACAATATCATTAAGTTTAGGCACTACATAAGAGCTGTTTACTTATCATTTAACATCAGTTTCAGAATGTAGGTTATATCACATTTTGAAATGTATATATATCAGATGAATTCGTCTCGATAAGCATATCACGATGAATTGCAATAATTGAATTATTTTAATTTAATAAGCTATACTAAAAACTATACTACACTATAAACCATATGGAAACAGAGAGCAGGGAATAGTTGTGTGCACACAACAGGCTCTTGAGGAAGATGGGTGCACACTGATGATGTCTTGTACAAGATGAGCAGGGAGCAAAAGAAAAAGCACCTCTGTTGTGTGGCAGTATTCTGGTTTTACAAGTGATGACCATGCTCAATCAGAAGTGGTATGCCATAAAGATTGACTGGTCACTGAGAAGTTTCAGAAGCTTCATTGTTCTTTACCCAGGAAGAACAGGAAACATGTATTTTGGAAATTGCATATCACCATCACGATAATCTATAAATGAATCACATATCACAATTTCCCCATTCATGCAGCCCTACTTTTTTGGGCAGTTGTACTTTTTAGTTTTAAACTTTTCTTCATTAATTGCTTGCTAATTTTTAAATTTTACATACCAGTCCATATGCAAACTGTGGAATAATAGGCAAAACATAGGCTTCATTGGTCCTTATCAGTAGGGGCTATGCCTGTATGGCAACAGGAACACCCCTACCCCCCCAACTCTCCTCGCTGGCCCTCCTTCCCTGCAGGTGCTACAGCCAGTTTGTGTGGTCAGCACAGCCAGATCCTTGCCTCACAGTGGTATCCATTACACCTGTTATTCCAGCCCAGAGGATGTTCTGTACAAGTCTAGAGGGCAGGACATAGACAGCACAGTGTTGCAAGGGATGGTGGGAGGCGTGGAAAGTAACGAAGGACCATGGTGGTGGTGGTGGTGGTGGTTTGGTACCAATCGGGAGGGTGGGATATCAGAACCTGGGACCTGAGGCTAGAAGAGATGCCAAGGGGGGCAGTGCTGCCAAATTCTTTTCTTTCCTAACAATACAGCAATGGAGGTTTTTTCCTCTTTTTACATCTTTTTTCCTCTTTTCTTTTCTGCAACAGTCATTGCTGGCTATTTACTGCAAGTGATCATTTGCCCATTATTCGTACCGATTGCTGTTGGATTACACTTATCTGACCAACACTAATGCGAAACACCCCACTTAGTAGTATATTTTATAGACCTATTCTTTTTCATACCTACATTTATGAGTTGCTGTACATGTCTGACAAAAGCGGGGGTGTTACTAAACTTCACATCAACTTGTTTCTTATTTGTTCATATTCACAGCCATGGGTTTACCAAGCCTGTTAACTGGTACTACGAATCATTAATATCACATAAAAGGCTGGTTTATACTCCATCAGGTGACCGTCGCTGCAACCAATACTATCGCCGCTCACAACAACATTCGATTCATATTTCAGGTGACGGTAGTTCAGTGGCGTGACCGTCGCTGACCATGTCACCCTGAATTACAATGCACTGAACTCTGACATGGTCACCGGCTCTGTTGTTATGGTAACATTCGACTTGCACCGAGTCTTCCACTCCATACTTTGCTTAATTGTCTTTAATTGATTATCCCTTGTAAAATTGCCAATACAAGAATCGTGTTAAGTGCTATGGCTGGATATCTGTGTATTTAAGCCTATGACTGGGTAGACTAAAAAAAAAAAAGAGAATGCCTGGTAGCTAGCTAGTAATGTGAACTTCTTGCATATTAGCCAGATAACTGGTTAAGCTCTATAGTTACTCAGCTAACTTACTTTATAAAATATATTAATGTAAGTCAGAGCAGCTCTTTGGTAAAAAGGATTTAACAATAAAACAGGATTAATTATGTGTTAAAAATGTGTAGTCTCTTCCTCCATTATCGATGTCGCTGGAATGTTGCTGAAGTGTGTTTATACTTTTTGTGAACGACAACTACAATCATCAACGTCAGGAGACATTAGAACTTTCATGAACATTCTGTGAGTTCAGTCGAGCGATGGTTGCTGACGGAGTATAAACCAGCCTTAACACTTCCTTACTGTCTGACATATTTTTCCCAGCATGTGGACGTTTTCTGCAACCAATGGTGAAATTATATAAATTAAAAGCAGCCGCTAAAACATCTCAGTATTTACGTGTGAATTACTAAACAGTCGCAATGAGTGAAAAGTGCAACTAAAATGGAATTTGCGGTGACTACATCACTATGTGACTTTCCACTTGATACATAGTAAAATCTGTTCATGCATATGTATACTTGGGGTAAGGGCGCTAAAACACGGTGTAGATTTTGTAAATGAGGCCAATTAAGGATTCCGTCTAATTTAGTAAACCTTTCCATAACTGCGACTCCTGCCTTAGTGTGGGAATTTTTACGACCTCTGAAACCAGCTGGTAAATTTTCACCGTCCAAGAGTTACCTTCTTTCAGTTAACCTAACAGCAAATACTGACGTGATATTACACAGGTTACACAGTCACAGCATAATTGCACTACTGGAGGAGCTTGAGCCACTTGCACACAAAGATCAAATACTCTGCTGGTTGTAGTGATGTTGTTAACTACATGTCCTCCCATCTGGACCTTTTCAGTACAGTTGCATGGCTTACAGATGGGTTGTTCCATCAAACAATGAACAATTGTTCATGAATAAAAAAAACACATATCTCATGCATGTACAGTTTGTGATGCAAAACAAATAATCACAAATGTTGCAGCAAGGTACAGCGGTTCACGTCACAGCAGCTTTATTTTCAGGGTGAGCTCTATCTACAGAAAGTGAGACGATGAAACAAGCAGAATGCATTAGCCACGCTTATTCCAATCTGTGTTAATATCTATTGTTCTGTTGTTAGGCCACCAGGTGTGTTTTTGCCCTTATTATGTTGTAGGAAAGTTTTTTTTTATGCCGCCTAATGTCATGTCATGTTTTCTTTACTTCCTATACGGTTCTTTTTGTTACTCTATACCTAGTAAATTCATTTTGAACATGATGTCATTCCAAAATGTACGCCTCACAGTTGGGGTGTAATTTATATACTGCAATACGGCCTTATGAAGCTCTGCCATCCTAGCTGTCATATCTATTACTTAATCAGTAAACATAGTTTTATTTTTCTTATGGATCCCTGACAACTTGCGCCTGGTTTCTCCATATCTATCTCAGAGCATCTTATCGGAATCTGTAAGCATGCCATATAAGGCCTTTTTATGTGTGTCTCCTACCACAAAATTGCGACATGAGGGCATTTAATTTTTTGATTGTGTAAGTAGAACAAGTCTTGGTAAATCGGTCTTTAATATTTCAGTGTTTGTGACCGCAAAAGTGTTGCTATATAGCGAATATTTTTGCACTGTGACTATTCCTTAGTAAATGTGTCCCAGAGAACTTTGTGTGACATGAACGATATGCTTAAGTAAACCTCTGTCAGGTTAATAGTTCTTAAGGGGCTTGTTTGTCATCTGTAATTCTGACTCATTAAGACACACTCTGTCTTGATTGTTGCAGAAGTCAGGCGAGGGGCTCAGTGCCATTGGCAAGCGTTCATTTGCACATTTCTGCTCAAATAATGCAGCTGTCATTGGGAGCCATTTTCACTGATTGTGTTTAACAATTTGAGTCAATCTGCCAGTGTAATTGCAGTCATTGTGTGCCATTGTCAAACTCTTAGGTTCCAGAAAAAAAGGGATAGAGAGGAAAACTTCAAGCTGAGTTTATGCTGTAAGAGACTAAGAGCATTGAAAGGGATTTAGAGGATGGACGCATCTGAAAACCGGTAATTTTAAAAGTGATTCAGCAAGAGTATACCACCCCTGAGTTCCGCTGATAATCAACACTAATACTGTGGTCATCATAGCATTGAGTGACTACATTGAGAAATGCTTTTTAACATGGAGAATGTGATTTCCATTCCTTCCTGAGATTTGGTTTGAAGGAACATGTATTGAGCAGAATGCTCCACCCCTGGCCGTAATGCCGAGTGGCGGCTGAATGTTTGAAGTCGCTGGGCGGTGGGCATTGTGCCCACTCACCACTTCAGAGGAACCTGCAGAATCTCCTCAGGTCCCAATGCGGAAGAAATAATACATGAGGAGGTATTAGACCTGCAGGTTTCAGAATGATGGAGGGTAAACGGGGGAGGGAGACTCAGAGGAGCTCTGAGAATTAGGGCTGGCACCTGGATGTGGCCTGGTTTTTAATCCTCACTGTCCATGACTGTCTATTACCATCAGCTAAACTTTCTGGCCATAAACTCACATTTACATTGCTTGGCAGGAAAAACAATTGTACACTAATTTCAGCACTGTCCCCACTGAAAGGTTAGCAGTAAATACAGTGTATTTGTTGGAGTAAACAGGAAATCAGTGTGGCAAAACATATGTCAAAACTATGTCTTTACAGAAAATGTATTTGTGAGTTTATTTGTGTATGTCCCTATTTGTCCTTTATTTTGTTGCTGCTTTTTCAATGTAGCTTTAATGGGCAAACATCAACCAATAATGTTTCAGGCTCATATAACAACGCATATGTAAACTGACGATACGAAAGTGTGGCTCCAGTTTGTCCCCTGTTCCATGAGGAAAGTGTTTTATTCATATTCATATATAGACTCAAGCCTGTGTTGGTTAATGGGTTTTTTTAACATGGAGAAGTTTGTAAGACAGAAATTATGTGTTTATTTATTCAGTACATTGTTCAGTTGGGTGGTAACCTTTTTACTGTGACTCAGAGAAACATGTAGCTTTTCGCTGCGTTAAGTGCAGTAGTTTTCATAATTTATTCAATCTACTTTTAACAAAGTAGTGCAGTCCAGTGAGAGAGACAAAAGAGAAACCTTTGAGATATTAATTCATAGGTAATGCTCTCTCAATTCTCTCTCCCTTTCTCCCCCATCCTCTCTCTTTGTACCCCGACTGCTTTCTCTCAATTTGTGATTTGTGTTTGCTCCTGCTGTGTTTCATCTTCCGGCTCATCTCCTGAGAGAGCCAGAAATAACCTTTTTCAGGGGGGTCAACATCGTTCCCCTCCCTCTCACTTGACAAAGTGAGGCCTTTCAACACACAACTACAATTAGCTGCAGGTGCAGCAAAAGTGGGGATTTAGTGCATCGAAGGAAAACAATTCACAAAATGTATTAACATTAAAAAGTACCACATTTATTTACTTTCTGCCAGTTCGTTTGAAGGTAAAAAGTACTGAAAGTGTGGCCTTATAAAATGTGTTTTTTTTTTTTTTTACGTTAATGCAAGAAGCAATGCTGTCGCAACCTCAACCCCCTCCTGCTCCCTAATCCCCTCCTAGTCACTGTCAAAGTCTTACATCATTTCTCACTGAATTCAGTCCCTATAATTAGAATGTATTTATATGAATCTGTAATTGGTTTCGCTGTGGTGAGCCATCTTCTCAGCTTGAAACAGGTGTCTGGCCTTTTATGTGTGGGGAAAAAAAGAATATCACAAAAACATTTTGAGAATTAAATACTGAGACTGGGAAAAAAAGAGGTCAACTCAGAGAAGTAAGACTCACCAAGTGAACGCGTAACAAGGCACTCATAGCTACCTCAGACAGAGGCCATGGTTCTAAAGGGAGATGAGAAGAATATCCATTATGAATAATGGAGGAGAGAGCCTGCAATAGACAGATCTAAATGTGAACAAAGACCAAGGGATTGAAATGGCAAGGTTTTTTTTTTCTTTTCGTCTGGGCCCTTTCGACTGGGCAAACAGTTGGAGGTGGTCGTAATCTCAAGGTAATAACCGTTAATACCACTAACAGATAAAATGTGTTCTAAGAAACTGACAAAAAAGAGAGATGGGGGTAGAAAAAAATATCAGGAGATTGACAGCTATGGACAGCATTGTTAGAATGTGGTCTGGGATAATAACCTTTGTGTTTGCAGAGTGAGAACTTCCGGATGATATTGCTGTTGTCTGGCACCTCCTGAGAATCAGAACACGTGACTCTGAATCACTTTGGACAAATTTTGGTCACAGAAGGCCCCGGAGATTCATTATTTTGAACAAACACAGTATCCGAGGGTTACCTATTGAATGCTTATCTGCATTTCCCTCATGCACATTTACCCACGCTAACTGTGCATGTAGTCACACAATGCCATTTGCCTCATATAAGAACATTGCACAATAATGTATAGGATCATTAAGAATTCACCCCAAGAAATTTATGAGGATACTAACCAGGGAAGGTTTCTAGTTGGACGCACGAGCATGTGGAAAATTTCAGACGTCAGGATAATTAACCTAATGTGTTATTTGAAGTTCATCAAACTGAAAAATGTAAGCTATGGAATCCTAGTCATGTATTTACTTTTTCAGAGCTTGAAGTATGTATACAGTTTGTGTTTGTATGTGTGTTTATTGAATACTATATTTAAAAATTATTATTATTATTATTATTATTATTATTATTATTATTATTATTAGTAGTAGTAGTAGTAGTCGTAGTAGTATTAGTGTTATTATTATTATTATTATTATCCTTTGCATTCCTTTATGGTAAATGACACCTTGTCCTGTGGAACTAAACAATCAGACACATTTCTCTCTCCTTGTTAGATTCCCATTGAGCGCACACACACACACACACACACACACACACACACACACACACACACACGCACAGAGACACACGCATCATGCAGATTGTAAAGGTGAATCTGAGGGAAAGGGGTCCATTGGGGGCAAGAGCTGAGAGAGCAGGCTTTGATCAGGCTAATTTCCACAACACCTGAGCGCAAAAACCCCAGAGGTGATTGTGAGTGAACAGGTAAAGTCTTTATCTTCACCTTCGTCAGGTGTGAAGCGGCACGGATTTCTCACTAGCTCTGATAGCTGATGTGAATGCTAATTCCCTGCGTTGAGGGTTAAGGATCGTGACAGCCTGATCAGTTCCACTTTCAAAAAGTTCCTTTCCCATAGACTGTGCTGAGCTACTTCACCGTACCAAACCAATGGACGCCCTGCTTAGTCTCCATACTGATTAATCACATTAGTACTCTTATAACATTGAATATCTGCCTATTTAATGTAATTACATGAATTTTTGTAAATAGATGATACAAAGTAAATATAAAGAATTGCAAACAGTCTTTGCTTATTTACTTGTCATGCATTTATTATGCATATGTTTAAATAATTTTCTATTTCTGGAATTGTATGCACATCTGTGCATTTCATTTTTACATTATGTTTCATGTGATTAGAAAAACCAACTCCAGCACAAGTTTGAATAAATATTTGCCCCACGTGAGCAACTTTTTTTTATTTTATGATTAGCATGAATAGTCATGTATGCAAACCATTACTACCATTATTCAATTTATAGCTGTATATAGAGCTGCTTAAATCAGGCATCTCTCCTCTCTGCAGGAGTAAACAGTAATGTAGTTTGTGGTGATAGTCGCCTGTGTTCATAGTTGCCTGTAGTTATTCGCATAGCTTTATGCATAAAGTGTGTTGGAACCAATGCTTACATATACTTGCAACCTCCTCTCTCAAAAAGCATACATATTCATGAAATCAACACTGTATGTAGTGGTATGTACATACCACAGTATATAGTATGTAGTAGTCATAGTGTGTGCAGAGAAATAAGCATGCAAGTTTCCAAGTCCACATTTCACCAAGCTTAAATAGAAACCTGTGCAAACATGGCCATTGATGGATTTAGTCTAAATGTGTATACAGGCCAAACCGATTTTTTTCCACATAGTTTTAGCAGAAGCTCAATGTCCAAAGCAACAGGATGAAGCCCTTTTTAATTGTCCCTTTTTAACACTATCTGAAGCCTGACAAGGTCCCAGAACTGTTTGTTTTACAAGCTGGCCGGAATGGAGAGGGCTGTTCTCTGAACAGCAGGGCTTGGCAGCGAATCGCTGGACACAAACCATCGTTAGCTTTTTTCCAGCCAATAAACACCTGAGATGTAGCCAGGTGAAAATGTCAAACAGAGACACACCTGCCAACTGTAAACTGCACAATGATGTAAAACCTGGGTACACTGTAGTAAAACATACAAGTCATTTACATCTCTTTCAATGTAAATGAATGTTTCTAAAGTAGGCAGAAAAGTAGGCAGTGGGATGTTTGTAAAGTAGGCAGAAAACCACATATGATATATATATATATATATAGTAAGATTTTATAACAATTACAATGCAATATGTATATGGTTATTATATTAACATTCTGTCACGTTTGTATGCATCTGGTGGGGTTTTACACAATTACTGGCAAAGGCAGTTGAACAGACGGTGCCTCCAGAATCGGCTCTTAACAAGGAAGGCTCAATGGTAATTACCTGTGCTCTTGCTTCAAAGACTTTAAGGTGCCTTTTTTGTCTTCCTGGTTCTTGCAGATGTTAACGAGTGTGAAAGACACCCCTGTAAAAATGGAGGGATCTGCACAGACTTGGTTGCCAACTACTCCTGCGAGTGCCCGGGGGAGTATATGGGGCGAAACTGTCAGTACAGTGAGTATGCTGCCTTTTAAATACATTTCTTTTTCTTTCCCCCTCCTCCTTTCCTCCTCCATCTAACAACACTCAGAGCTCACGGCTGCCAAGAAAAACCCATCCACGTTTCCTGGAGACCATTTGTGAAGATCGTACCAATTCTGCCTTTGCCTGCCAGTCTGTATCGAAGCTCTATCATGAATATATCTGCATGAATGGACAGTCAGGCAGGCAGGCAGACATACACACAGATGGACAGACATAGTTTAAACTTCAAATGAAAAAATTCTTTGTTTTCTGACAGTAGCATGTCATGTGATAAAATAAATAAAATGAACAAATAAAACACAAAAATGGTCAATGGTCAACATTTTTGTGTGAGTCAAAGAAGGAGGATAAACAACATAACTTAAACAGGGCTAAGAATGCACTATGTCACAGTAGAATATCTACAAAATCAGTTGATTCTGACACAGAGCACTTAGGTGTGTAACTATAATGGCTCACTATACAGAGAGAGTGGGTGTTTTCTGGATCTCCGCACATACCCAGGCCCTCTCCTGCTTGGAAGCTGTTCTGGCAGATGGAGAGGCCCTTAAAAACCTGATTGTTCTGCTTGTTGTCGTGAAGCGTCGTCTCATTCTCTCAGGCCCCCGGTCGAAGTCGCTCCTCACAATGCCAGAGTTAATTGCATCTCGCTCAGTGGCACCAGTTCAATTACTCTTTTGTGACCGATGAGGACCGGCACCGAAGTGAGCTCTCACATTTATGCTTCGTTAATTCCCCCAATCCGACCATGAGAACATCGTAGCAATGTGGTGTGAAAAATTGAGACTTTATGCATTATTGTTATTTATATTAAGGACTTTGAAACATGGCCTTGTGGTTCTGAAGACTGAAAATAATTGTGTTAGCTTTATGCTCCACTTTTGCGTTGTTTGCCTGAATCTTAGAAGACAAACTTAATTAACAAGCCTAATTGTTTGGCATCAATTATTCAGTTTACACAAAAGGAAAATAAATAGAAAACGAAACAGCAAATCTCGGCTACAGTTTTTTTTTTTTGCACCTAAGTGTGAGACTTAATGTTGATAATGAAATTCAAACACTCACACACACACAAACACACGCACACACACCTTTTTCTTCCGGCACAATGGAACTTCAAAAAGGACACAGGGGAGGAGTTGAAAAGCTTTCAGCGAGCCTAATAATGTATTTCTGCTACTTCAAACCGACTGTGGCCTTAATGCAGTCCCCCTGTAACAGTGCGCTCTCATCTCCCTAAACAGTGATCCTGACCTTGATTCAGGCCATTTGCATTTCACTGTGAGCTCAACACCAGAACCATCATTTGATCATGAGAGCCAAACAAGGGTCTGCCAGGCCATCGTTTCTCAAGCTGGTTTTAACGGTCAAAAAGCTACAATTTTCGAGTTTCTGTCCTATTTTACATTAAGTTAGAATTGTAATGCAGCAGGGGGTATGGTTTACATCTTGCATACACAATCAAGAGCTACACTACTTTTTTACAGTCTGTAATAACTGGTTAAGAGCAAGACATGAAATGTAGATAGGGATATAGGCCTCATTGCTGTGTATGAATGCAGTGCAGAATCTACATTTTCATCTCAGAAAGGATCAAATACAATCAATATTTTATCATAAATTTAACATAAAAAATACCTCACCAAGTATTTGTGAGTAAAAGTCAAGAAATATTGAATTATTCTGAAAGATTGACTGACAGATGTTGCTGTTTTCATCCAGGCATTTAGCTCTAATCTTTAACAATTTACATAGTTTAAAAATACTTTATTTAGCATGATATTTGCTGAAGCGGCAGTCTTTTTTTTTATCTTACTGGAAGAAACCATTGCAAACTGAAATAGTTTGCCCAACCACCATAAACTGCAAACAAGAACCAAACAACAAATCTCAATTATAAACCGCCCTTTGAGTTGTCAGGTCCTTTTTCTCTGTGGAACTCAGCATGGTCTGCCAAAACAGTTCATGCCTCCCATTTTTTGGCATTTTTAGTCTTGTCCGTTACTGGAGCAATTCCATGCAAAGCTTCCATGTCAGCCTGCAGCTGATGTGGAGTGAAGGAAAATAAACTTTTAAGCAATACTGCCTGTCAAAGCTATGTAAACATACCTCTGTAGTCTATATCTGTCTAGTGGTGTGCCTTGTATTCAGTATGGAGATGTACTGAATTAACTGTTCCATTGCTTCCCTTCTGATTGGTTCTTGTGTATTTGTCCATTGTTGTATGAGACTAGTAATCTGCTTGATGTCTTGAAGTTTTCCTCTGAAATTTCATGTAACATAATACAACACAACACTGAAGTAAACAGTCATTATATCATTATTCTGCTTGATCGTGGTGAGATAGCCCTTATGAAGTTATTGCTAATGTTTTGTGCATTTATTTAACAAGCTTAATTTATTTTATTTATATTATGATGGAACATAATCAATTTTTGGAAATGGAGCAAACAAATCTCACTAGGTGGTCAGACTGGGCTGGGCTGCTTGCTGACAGGAATGAAATGCAGCTTGTGACATTTGGTGCCAAATGCACAGAGACATGCTAGAGTATTTTAACGGAGTAAACAGTAAAAGACATGGAGGTCAGGGATTTTTAGGAACCAGCAGCACTCTTCCATTACATTGTAGGTTGCACAAATTGTGTGACCCTGTGAGCATTACAGTAATGAACAAGTGAAGTCTTCCCTGTTATTGTTCCGGGATATAATCAGCTGTCGATCAATAACTTTTTTGAACCAATGAAAACACTTTGATCCCCACAGAAAAGCCCAATCACTGGGTCAAAATACTGAGCCACTGATACCTTATGACAGGCCACCTCATTTTCATCTCTCCCCATCATTATGTTGGACCTCTTCAATCTCTTCCCTTCAGTTATATGCTAAGGCTAGGCCTAGAAGTTTCCACCTACTTTGTGGAAGTCTCGTGAAAATACAGTCATGAAATTTCATGACTATAATTTTTCACAACCATTTTCTGCATAGTGTAATTGTTCTGGGGCATACTAAACACCAAATAAATGGTTTTGGAGTATGATTTTGTGAGGCACTGGATAAGACATTTTGCATCCCCTTCAGCTTTTTTCTACTGGTAACCATATGAAAAATTTTCTGTGCACTAAAATTATTGAAGACCTTTGAGTCAAGGTGCACCTAATTTGCCTTCCCTGAACTCACATCCTCATTCTTTCCAGAATGCTATAAATGGGGCCCTCACACAGCTAGCTCTGAAGCTTCATAGTCCCTTTCGCAAAGCCTTCTGGGGATTTTTGTTGCAGAGGGAATAGTTGAAAGAAGAAGCCCATCTTATGGCTGTTGGGGATATGAAAGTACTGAGCTATGCAGGAGATGGACAGGACAGGACAGCTTCATGCCAATCCTGGTGCTTGATTCCCCTGTTATATACACAATTATAAACATCAAATGTGCATGAGTTCCGGCATGCATGCATACAAGGCTCAATTATTCCAACACAGACCGCCTGCCAAGAGACAGTTATTTTTATCGTTATCTGATTGTTATTTTTATACAAAAAAAATTGACTTAACTGTCAGAGAACAGCAGAAGTCAACTGCAGTTATTGCATGCAAATAATGAGAAGAAAAGGCAGGGTTCCAGGTCTGGAGAGGAGGGTAAAAACTTGGAGAAAAGCAGGAAGGAATGCATGGTTGGTTGGAACAGTTTTATTTATTGTTTCTGAAGAAACTTGCGGGAGCCTTTATCCATCAGATTTGAGATGGTCCAGATGTGCCCTCTGACGTTGGGTTTGCTGGACCTCATCTGCATCCCATCACTGATGTAATGAATGTGCCTAATTCTCACTCATCACAGAGGATGTTGGAAGAGGGCCCTCCATTCACTTGTGATCAACAGCCATTCCATGTTAATCATTTTTTTTTACTTTTTGCTTCCTGCCATGCCATGCATTTGGATGTCAATCTTATGTAATGAATACACTTTTCATTGTTTCAATCAAAAACAACATCCAGTTTTGTACTTGTTTTCTTATTTTTTGTCATGTATTGCTGAAATATAAATTCAATATAATGTTGTAGTGTAAATGAAAGTGGGCATACTGTAAAGCCAATGCCATATGCAGTAATGGCAGTTGACTACATCACTGTTTGATGCTACCATTTTGGACTGGACTCATTTAAAAAGGATATTTAATAAAAGGATATTCAATGGAATGGCTTTCCTGAAAAAATAATACAAACATATAACAATATAAGTCATCCTTTCAGTTGTATTGATTCACAAAAAACTGTATGAAATGACAGAATTATTATGCTATGGCATCAGAACAAGTGTACAAATATAATATATGGAGCAACGTTGTAAACAAATTGTTTATTGACAGCTTCTCTCACTACCTGTCACTCATGGAAGTACAGGTAGAGATATGAAATAGAACAATGTGAGGAAATGGAACAGTGAATCATTTTTGAACATGCTTTGCTCAGCACCTGAGCAGTGAGTCCAAGCGTCTCAGAAAGTGACCTGATCTAGCCCAAAGATCTTTCACGGTAATTGCTTTCTAATGGGACTGAATGTAAAACCATGGATGGTGGATGTTCCATCTCTGTTCCACCTTCCCCCTGGTTCTCCTCCATTCACTTCTGAATGCTTTGGCAGTTTGCCTGGTTTAACCTCAAGCTGGTAATTGACTCTGTGAAAGTTGTCTTCACAGCCTATTTGTCCTGTTCCTGTCACCAGACATGTCTGTATTGCCTCTGGTGGGTACAGACCTGTAAATAAGACCAAACCTAGACTGGATCTGCCTTTGCCGTACCTCTAACCAATCAGCAAATGATTGGCATAAAAGCAATAATAATAATCATAATCATCATCATGATTGTAATTGCCCAAGATCTAAATAGTATAAAAGTATATGTTTTTACAGTTTTTTTCTGTTAGCATTATCATGTCGTTGGCATGTTTTTTTCAGGAATTATCTTCCTCTCATGGTCTTAGCATTAATGAATGACAGAAACAGGAAATACACAAATGAGGACTCCATTCCTCCGTGTTGGACCAAGTTGCTTTTTTCCGCCAAGCGCACAAGAGACTACAATGCAGAATCTTGTGTTGTTTTTTTTTTCATTTCTGAGGTCAGTAACCCCAGCATTGTTCCTGACTCCAATTGAGTGTGAATTCTGCTGTCCATAAAGGTCTTTCACATATTTTTCCCCTCTGCAATAAAATTATACCATCCATTAATAATAGTATTGGTCATCTTATTGAATTTATTGCCTTTGCGTTCTCATTGCGATGATTGTCGGAAAGAAGCAATAAAAAAATGTAGTCAGCGAAGCTTCAGGTTGTTATCTTCATAAATCATTGGGAAATTGGATTTCTTTTACTTACTTTAGATAACTTCTAGAATTATATTAAATCAGATAGAGAGGTAATGTTCCCCCCTCATTCTTCTCATGGTCTTTGTCTGCTCTGTTATTAGTTCTTTATGGATCAAGCACAAATTATTCATTTTAGAGACAAGCCTGGTCGGTATCTCACCCAAAATATCGAATATATTGGTGTCCCCATCAGCAACAAGAGAAAGGAAAAAGAGACTCCCATAGCACTTGCATTAAGCGGTATACGGATTGCAATTTCATTCCTGTTTCATCAATTTGCAATTTAATCTAGGCCCAAATAACCAAACCACAGAATCTTAGGATAGCGAGACATGAATGATAGCTCTCTCTTTTAAGGCTTAAATTCACAAAGGAAGTTGTGATTTTCATCAAATAATTATTCATATACATGGGTATGTACTGGAACTTAATCTCAGATGTAGTCTTATGTAAATAGCTAGAACACTAGGGAAAGCCTGCCTCTTATGGCTGTTAATAAAACTGCAGTTAATTTATATAGAATCCTCTGCTGTGGATGTGGATCCTGGCTCTAGGCCTCTGAATAATCAGTCAAAAGCACCAGGAGGTTCTCTTGATACAGATATTGTTTCATTTTAGGTATTTTTGTGGCTTTAACTACAGCTTTAATTTCACACAAACATCAAGCCCTGTTTAGCTTGGTGTTTCAGTTGAAGTCAATATCACTCTGACAAGTAGCATAACTGTTGTTTGTACCATACATGTAAACTAATTAGCAACCATGTCAAAAGAGCATAAGAGAATATATGTTTAATCATTCTGTATGCAAACCCAGAGTTTCTTCTGAATGACGCTCCAGATCTTTGTCAGATGATCACAGTAAAGGGTTCTGCCTAATTGGTTAATTATAAATCGGAGCATGACACATATCAGACTTTCCTTGCAATTAACTGTATGACAGTTTGACACTTGCAGTCTACTAGCATTCAAATGTGTATACAGCCTCAGCACAATTCCTGCACTATTACTTTTCACACTTGATGTGGTGCAGCTTGTATGTAGAGTTCGTTTATCATGGTACTCTGCTAAATTGACACAGACATATGCTGTTTCTATCACCATAGTGCCAATAAATTCCAGAAAATAGCATAAGTGTAGTGAATTGCTTATTTGTGAATTACCTTTATGTACATTTTATTTTATATTCAACAGTTTCTTTTCCCTTTTAAAATGAGAAAATGTGATGTAAGCAATTATGATTTCTAATATCAAATGGCTGGTTGAAGTAATACATCTGAGGACTAAAGGCTCTTGTGTGCTGCTCTATAACGCAGGGGTGGCCAGCCTTGGAGCTGGAAAGCCAGAGGGTCTGCTGGTTCTCATTATTACTTGGCACTGAATTGATCAATTAAAGCAGTTACATAGTTTACCCACCTTGCCTGGTTTCTTGGGTCTGAACAGGTTTCCAAAATTATGGTGAGAACAAAAACCAGCAGCCCCCCCAGGACCAAGGTTGGCCACCAGAACCATAAAGAGTCTGATAACCAGTCTGGGCTGTTTTCTTATGGTGGTACTACATTGGCCGCTGGAAAATCCAGGAGCTGAACTAAATACAAAAACTAGAGTGGTATATGGTATATGTATATTAAATCTTTCACCAACACATGCAAATACATTGGCTTAGTCATTGTAGCCAGAACAAGCAAAGCCAAGTTTCAAGATTAACATCTCCATTGGAAAAAAAAAAAAAAAAAACATCAAAAAGTGTTTCATCTAATATGCACCAACCAGGAGACATGCAGAATGCATTAGGAATCACAGAGGAGCTTTTGCATGAAATTACATTTGAGTCATTTAGCAAATGCTATTAATTCAAAGCGGCACACACAGAGAGCATTTGCTCAAAAGCAGAAGTGCAATGGCATCAAATCCATATGAATATTTTAGTCAGGAAGATTAATGTATTTGGATTATGTGCTAATTGACATGTAGGCATCATGAAATTAACTAACTTTGGCAGAGGGGTATATTCTTTTCAGGGAGCTCCCTCTCCAAGAAGTATGAAAACTACATGACCAAATTAAATGAAAGGCATGGAGCAAACTTAAATGTGACGGAAAGGTAGAGCAACAACAAGGAAATTTTAGAAGTTATATTTAAAACCAGTGCGACTAGAGAGTTTTTGGTGTGGATGAGCTACTTCGAGCACGTTGGTTAAGTCACATGCCTGAGCATGCTGTGACTATGGAAACAGAGTCTGTAGCGTGTAAGCAGATTGAGAGAGGAAGAAAGGGTGAGGGAATGGCCATCCTGCTTTCAGAGTCTGTGAGAGATTGCTCTGCCTTGGCCCGAGAGAGAGAGAGAGATGTCGAGTGGCATTCTCGACATTGCTCAAAGCAGCCTCCTGTTTGTGGAGCTGGAAACAAGTCATTGAGGTCATTTTAGTAGGCGTCTGCATATGCCTGTGTGTGTTTGTGTGTCCATTATTATGGAATCACATATCCTGCTTTTTACAATTTTTTACGTGCAGTGCACAGGGGTGAGCTTTCTGTACAGAGAACCTCTGGATAAGGGCCGTCCAATGGCTGCAGCCAACAAACCTTTGAACCCCAATGGTAGTGTCAAAGTAGCATTGTACACAATTCAGTTTTACATACATATAAATTTCATAATTTAAGGGTGGCAAATAACACAGTCATGACTTATTTACATTTTAGGCTGTAATTGCCATTGTAAGCATATAAACACAATTAGTTTGAAGCATGAACAGAAAACTGCCAAGCTCTCAGCTCACAAATTCATGTGTTTGTTATTCCCTCTTTCATTCTGTTTCTATTTTTCGTGTCAGGATCGAACTGCACACATGCACTTGAGCCAGGCTGTCCATTAGCACTCAATAGGTAAATCTCATTGCGATATAGGAGAATTTAAATTGAGGCCTACTATCAGTGTGCTAGCATGTTCATTTGTGGTGCTGAGGGCCGATGGGGCTATCTTAGCGGTGAGGTGAATGTGTGAAATGATAACTCTCTCTGGTTCAGCAGTATGCAGCCTCTGCCTCGTTAACAACTGGAGGTTATGCAGAGGGGTGAGAATAATCCAGAAGGCAGCATGGCGGCTCTCTCTCTCTCTTTCTGGCGGACATAAGAAGAAGCTTGCATGGCCGGAGCATGATAAGGCCATGCTTCGCCACGCATCATGCCCATGGGCTCACGGCCTTGGTCAGTTTGTGTTTGGGAAATATAATTATGGCTTCTCCTTAAGAAAAAAACCATAAGGGGGGTCTGTGAGTGTGTGTGTGTGTACACATCATCTGTGCATTCTTGCATGAGTGCATACATGTTTTTGGGATTCTAAATTTCCCCCCTCTGTTTTTCATCTGCTTCAAATGTGAAGCAGAAGTTCTCTCATTTTGAATTTGCATATATGTATCGCTGGCAAATTAAAAATAATTTTGCACACACATGCACACCTGCCACAGTAATTATGGGCACAATGAGAAATACTGCATATATGAAACTACAGCTGGTAGACCTCCTCTGCACTACACATTTGACAGTGAAATTACAATGGCTTCATATATTTTCCACTCCATCTTACCCACAGTAGCCTGACTTAAGATAATAGAAATTATTTGGAAATTAGAGTGCAATTTGTTCCTATTAGTATTTGCCTTGTTCTCGTTACTCAAACTACTGCAGTTAGGAAAATGAAAACCCATTTATACTGCATTCAATTACAGAGATCTCGGTCACATACAAATTCTGTAAAAAAAAAAAAACTTTGACAAACGGAGCTGCTCCTCAGAACCATGCTTTCCTGAATAGCTGTTTCGACACTACACACACACACACACACACACACACACACACACACACACGCGCGCACAATCCTATACACACAAACAAGCATGCACATTCCATTGCACATGCAAATATACACATATTTGCAAGCACAAACAAGACAAAACAATCACACACAAACACAATCAAACACACAACAGTGAACATGTGCTCGCAGACATGCACAGAAACAAATGCTCACTCAAGCATAAGAATACTTGTGCAGACAAACATATTTGTCACAAACACACGCTTATAAACATGTAATACGTACAAAACACACATGATAAACGAAAGTGGTACTATGTTGGTGTCGATGAAGCCACAAATGCACGGTGAAAAATAGCCAGCTTTACTGAGATGTCAATGTGTATTTTGTGATATATTTGTCTTTGATTGTTTCAAATCTTTCTTTTGATTGAGGGAGTAAATTCATACACAGTATTAGTATCAGATTTCCTTCTTACAAGACCGCCGTGTGAGAGAGAGAATATACCCTGCACTATGGAAGGTCTGCCCGTGGTAAACATTAGCATTCATTGTTTTGGACCAGGGAAGAAAGAGCAATAAAAATGCAAATAGTATCAATGAATTGGGGTTATATCTTACAACAATGTCATATAGGAAATTCAAGCCAATTGTGAAAGCTGGTGCTTCTGTAAAAGCCCTCCCAGAAAAATGTGTAAATCATTCTAAAGGATATGTTTGAGGGTTAGGCAAATTAGTGACTGACCTGATAAACTTTGGTAAACAAGTAATGAAAATAGATTGAAATGTGCCTAAATTTTGTTCTTCCCCAAAACACAGCTTTCCCATATAAAATATCACTCAAACTAGATTTAATAACACAGTGACTCAGTTCTCGAAAGGGAAAACTTTTTGCATGACAATGGAACACAGATCAGCAATCTGGGAGTGGTTAGAAACTAATCTATATCAGTTATATATGTATGTGGCAGAATACTGGAACTTCTCAGCTTCAAGCATGTCACATCCATTCAAACCAAGGATTTGGGCCTTTTCCTCAAGAGTCCAACAAGCCAGTTAACCCTTGTTCAAATAACATTCCACCACAGAAAACATTTTGAATTGAAAACGGAACGTTCAAAAACCCCTGGCAGTAAGTGCAATTCGCCTCATTTGAAAGCTCTACTTAACTCAGGATGAAATTAGCACAGAAAGTACAGTACTACATGATTCAATAAAATTGTTTAATTTACATTTTGGTTTCATTGTTAACGTTCATTAGCCCAGGGCATTCCATTTGGTAACATTTTTATGGAGTTGATTTTTAGCAAGCTTCCTGACTTACATAATGTTTCCCTTGGTCCATTGGAAGTATTTGCTCATGACAGGAGACTGACCTGAACCTCAGGGGTTGGAGGGGAGGAAACGATATGATCCTCTGGCGTCTTTCCTATCATAGAGATGATCTTCCAGGGATGAAGATCACGCATTAGTCCCCTGTCTCTCTTCTCTCACGCTCTCTTGCTGTATTGAGAGGCCAGCATGCACTCGCTGCTTGTGAATGTCAGAGGAGGCTTTAGCCGTCCGATGTGTCACGATGGCATGCCCATTCTTAAACATGTTTTGGGTTGTTTTCTGTTAGCAAGGGGTTCATTTTTTCTCCAAAAGTATATAGTAAGTTTTTTATTTGCCAAATCCACGGTGGGAACAATTCTGTTAATGGTTTATCCTTTGCCTTTTATCTACATGCTATAAATCAAGTCCAGACAGAAGCAACAGCTTTCAGCAACAATTGTTTCAGTTACTTCCCATTGACTTATATTGAATGTATTAAAAATTAAGTCTTAAATTTAATCAAGTGAATTTAATTATGATTCAATATTAGTGAAGATTGCAATACTTAAAAAAAAAAATGAGCACCAGATTCACTTTAATTATGGTGCCCTTTGTCTGCAGTGTAATATTATTTCCAAAAGGAACATACATAATGTCACATAGCTGTCGTTTTTTGGAAGGCATGGTGAATCAGGCAGTCACAGGCATTGAAAGAAGAGATGTTGGGCCAGAATAATAAAGAGAGTGCTCAAACTTAAGGCCAGAGCACACTGATGCCAGATCCCAGCAGCAACACAGGTGTCTTTGTTATCCTTTCTGGAAAGAAAGAAAGAAAAAAAAGAACCCAACACCAAACCAAATCCACACTCCTGTTTCATGTTTGGTTGGATCCCCACCCTGATCCTAACTGACATGCCTTTGTTGACTTGAAGAGGACATTCTTTTTATTGGGATTTTCTGGAAGTGCCTCGGTGTAGGATGTTTCATGGCAGTGCCCATCCCACTGTTAAGGTTTTAAAATAAGAAGCTGAGTTTGTCCAGCTTCTCTCACCGTCGCCTTGGGCCAAGGGAGGCCCTGAGGGATGGATTTCGCCTCCAGGTTCAGCCATCGACTTAAGAGATCTACCTTCTCCTGTCAGCCCTTCGGGCTGCCCAGGGCCCCGGTCCCTTTGAGGCTTAACACAGAAGGGTTGGCAAAGGATTGGTTGCACTTTATTTTTTTAATTTATTTTTTTGTGAGTCAATGGCACAGTTAGCACTCTAGTATTCCCGGCCCCTCACAACAATCCACACCCCCCCCACTCCTGCCCACAAACCTTCTGGGTTTCACCATGCCGCTGCTCTTTTTATTTGTTCTGTGTTTCCCCTCATTTGTTTATCCATTCCCATGCAGCCAGGGCTGAATCTCTTCATCTCAAACTGAATTATCGACAAGCGATGTGTTCCCAAGAAACTCAGGCAGTCGTTGCCTGGGATGTGGGATACTCATGCCTCTAACCTCAGAGCTTACTGGACACTAAGCAGTACTTTCTGTCAACTGTTGCTTAGCCTACACACCAGGCTTATACCTCTCTACTATAAGCCAGCCAATAGCGGCGCATATCAGAGCAATAAAGCCACCCACTTTTGGCATTCATATGGATGTCTTAATCGCATCAACTCAGTAAATTTTGGATTAAGGCAAGAGCGGTGAATCAAACATAAACTATGAGACACAGGGAGGTGGATGAATAGAGGAAGAATGCGTCAAATAGATCACTGTTTTGAAGACAGCCCTCTGACAGCCTGGCCAAATTTTAAAATGGCTCTCTGTATGATCCTAGTGCTGCTACATTACATGCCCCTCCCAGACAGTAAGGGGGGGTTCTCACAATGTAGCCCTTGTGATGCAGCCATTTTGATTCCTTGTGTAAGTGTTTTATTATTCCCCTTCTTTCCTGAAATAGTTTGGTCTGCATTACTAAAGGTGACTCTATTATTTCACGGCTGAACAAAATCATACGAGGCTAATTATGTGGCAAGTTTACATTCTGTTAAAATTACAGTATTCTTCATGGGTTATGCTCTGACTTATATAATATTCTGCATTATGATTGCAAAATTTTGCAACAGAACATAACAGAATAGAAGGTGCCATGGAGGCATTTTAGTCATTTTCTGTATAGACTGCATTTCTCTGTCTTTCACTGTGGCTTTTCTTTGTTTGCTGTTCAAAAACGGCATTGTTTCATTGCATTGTTCTTTTGGTTAGCAAAACCCTTTATTCAGGAGGACAACTCAATCATATCATGAAAAAAGGAAACAGAACTACATTTTTATGTTTTCTGTAGTTTTTTATGTTATTTCAAATTAATGCATACAATTTAATAATTGTACGGGGTTACATTCGCTGAGTTTTACCTTTGAGTCAAACCGCAACCTTCCGGTTTTGGCTCAGCTACTTCACCATTGCTCCACACTGCCCCCCTTTGTCTATTTTGCAATATGTAAGCTAATGATAGTAACAGCATTAACCATGAGTCGATTTCAGACTGATTTTGTTTTGCAGTCCAATTTCAGGCAGTGCTTATCACACATGGATGCCCCTCCCAGCATCCCTGTCAGAAAAACATGGCAGAAAAATAACAGAAAATTGCATTACAACTCCTTTAGTGGTCATCTACTGCCACTTTGGAGCATAGGATAACCATCTTGTCATCAGGCAAAAATAAAAGGCTTGTAAAAGCCTGGCTTTTGCATTTCTGACTGGAGTCATAACCATGGTCAAACATGTATGTGCAATACTCCTGGAAACACATATCCATGTGAATGTTCATCAAAACATGTCATCAACCAAAATGAACAATTATTCAAAATAAGAACTTGGTGTACAAATTGTTGAAAATTGATGTTTCTTGTGAAGTTTTCAGTAACTTTACTCAAATAATTTGGAATTTAGCTGGTGAATGTCTAGTGTATTTAGAATTATCATGTGACCTCTGTCTGCCATAAATATGAGATACAGGACCAGAAATATTACCAAAACACAAAGTCTTACATTCCAGGCTGCTGCTTTTTTGCACTGAGAATTCACCTTGCCGAACTGATGGATGGTCCCAGCAGGTGCTTTGCTTCCTTTTGTGCGATTACGTATAACAACATAAAACAGCATAATCCTCGACTGGGATCATGTTGTATTTCTGTTGCAAGAAAGCACTGGATGTGGATTTCTCAAACATTTAATGATTCCTACTGAACCCAGAGAAATGTGAGTGCAGATTAATTCTGAGATCATATAACAACAAAAATCTTCCATGCTTTACTTTTGTTTAATTAATGTTTTCATTATTTTCTTTTATGGACTTTGTGTTTTCAATGACAAGATGGAAGTGTAATAAATAAAAAATCATAAACTGCCTCATTATTATTCATCTCATAAGATGAAGGATTACCTATCTATATCTTATGAACAATGTTTCTGTTGTTGTCTGTCTCAACCAGAACAGTGAAAAACAAAATTTAATTAACCTCAAAGCATTCAATCGTGGATTTTGAAATGAGAGGTTCTGAGCATCTAGCGAGAAGGAAAAACTGATGAATGCTATTTAAGAATACTAAATGTTATCTTGAACTCAAAAGAGTTTGTCAGTAATTATCACATGCTGCATGAATGCAGTAATAATGCTAATCCAAAAATGGATAGCTACAGGCAAACGATAAACATTGTTGACCAATAATGGTGGGACTTGTTCACAATTTCATCAGGATGTTGGAACTCATAAGGCATAATTGCATATACAGCATACACAGTTTGTCCATGAGCTTGACAACTGAAGAAATCAGCATTTAGCAATTTGGTATCTGTCTGCTTGATTGTAATTCTATTCTGCATCTCAATAAATTGAAAGCATATGTGAAGCCATTTTGCATGCATGAGTTCATTCTGGGACAATGCAGTGTTATATTGTATTTAGGCCACAAGTTTCCTGCTACTACATTTTGAACCGTGAGAAAGACTCTCTAGAACTGAGCTGCATGTTACGCTGACACATTCAGAAAAACAAAACAGTTTCCTGCAGACCCTTCACAGAAGTAGAGGGAACTGAAGGAAGAAAAAAAAATGACCATCACTTTTTTCTTTTTTTCCCAAGAACAATCTAATGGCTATTAACACTTTATAAACACTTACATAATACAAAGTCCTCATAAATGGCAGCTTATCGTGTGCTTTTAGGAGATTGTGTTCATTTGGGAGTAATCATTGTTTATATTTTCTGACAGTAAGCCCTTGCGCCCTGGTCTAATTGTGGCAATTTGTTGGCATGCAAAGACTCAAATTGTGAAGCAAAAATCTCCTCTAGTGCAGTATTTTTTTTTTTTTTTTGCATGACTTACTTTTTTCAACTATTTAATAGAACTTTCAGAGAACAGAACTTCTGGGATCAGGCCCAACTCCATGATTCCACTAAATGAAATTACACCACTTAAGACTCCCATATTTAGCGTAAACAAAAGTTGCCTAGAACCCAGGAGAAGAACCTCCTTCTGAAGATCTTTTTGGCTGAATTTCAAGTCAACAGATGTGACTGCATAACACTGTTATTCTGTTACGAAATGTTGCTTTGTGATTTTGAGCAAAGCAAAAAAAAAAAAAAAAAAAAAGCAGAAGGTTGATTAATTAGCAATTTCACGATCCTAGCACTTTAGGGAACGTCAGATTGCATTAGGCCATAGATTGGTGTCATGCCTAGATGGTTTAGTGTTTTCCCTGTGGAGACTATTTAAGCCCACTGTGCGTATATTCACATTGGTGATGATGGAGTCCCAACAGAGTAGCAGAGCATCCCTGAAATCAGGCTTGAAAGCCCTGTTTGCCTCTGGAAACTATGAGAAATCCATGCCTCATTCGTTGGACGAGGGTGACCTGTCCCCTGAAAAAATGGATCTCATCGATAATTACGACCGGAGAGGATTTTGCCAAAGCGAGAACAGTAGGCACATAACGCTGATCGTGGGGAACAAGGACAGCATTCTGATAAATCTGAGTCAGAGCAACATGTCCTTGTCTGAAAACAAGGACCTGGTCTCCTACATTGACTACAGAGGCAGGAGCGGGACCAAGGATTCGTTCACCATGAGCGGGAACAAGGATTCGTTCTTGTTGAGCTTGACGAAGGATTCGCCATTGGACGAGAGAGACACGGCCTCGGTCAGTGAGACAAAGGAAACCGCCTCAGTGTGTGGTAGCCTGCCCGATGAAGTCGATGCCAACAATGAGGAGACCCCTGAAACTGAAAGGATTGGTTATGAAGATGATGATGAAGATGAAGCTAGTGACTCAGAGGATGCTGTTAACAAACGGGCCATCTTAGAAAGTATAACCGTGGACAAGGACATTTTGACAATCAAGTTCAAAGACTGCTGTCCCTTTGGTACTTTAAATTGTTTTGCCAGTTGCAGAACCCATTTTACATTGATACATATTAGAGTGATCCTTAGATTCTAAGATCTTAAATTCTAAGTCTTTCTTCATCTTTGTGTCTGTGTGTGTATTCAAACTGTATGCTCTATGTCTCAACTATACCATATCCTATTAATTATATCCTGTCATTATTTGTTGTGTGTGTGTGTGTGTGTGTGTGTGTGTGTGTGTGTGTGTGTGTGTGTGTGTGTGTGTGTGTGTGTGTGTGTGTTTGTGTGCATGCTTGTGTTTGTGTGTGTTCCTCAGAATGCTCTGGACCTCTTGGGATGGAGGGGGGAATCATCTCCAACCAGCAGATCACAGCCTCTTCCACCCACCGGGCACTTTTCGGGCTGCAGAAGTGGTACCCATACTTCGCCCGGCTCAACAAGAAGGGCCTGGTGAATGCCTGGACGGCAGCTGAAAATGACCGATGGCCCTGGATTCAGGTAACGAGCTTAGACCAGGATTTACACCCAGTTTGGTGTGATTTAAATTGTAAAATCAGCCACTCTTACACTAGGATTCAAACATACCTTAGGAGCATATGCAATTCAGTCAAATCAAACCATGTTAAAATATACATTTGTTTTTGAAAATAGAGCATCTTATGCTTTAATGAAAGAGTTTCAAGTCAGTTTTGATTGCATTACATATGTTGTACAGATTAAGCGCATTTGATTGGGTCCTGGCCTTAGTTCCAAACCCTGAGCAGAGAAGCCATGAGCTGAAGCCACACCAGGAGTTTGGCATGCAGAAATTCTGTCACAGTCTCGCCCAAATTACTGCAGCGTTAGAAGCTGGAACCTCATAGTTAAGGGTTTTCTGCCATATGAATTCTCACATTGTGAAATTGCAAATTGGTGTCATTAGCTCCTGTGTCCTTTAATCTTCTGCTGTGTGTCACAAATGACCTAACAAAAGTTGCCAACCTCTAAGACTTTCAGAGCCAGACTCATGAAAGTAGTCTAGATACCTGTGAACACCCTCATAATATGGAATTGTGATTTTCGTAATGGAAATCTGTTACAGGACTTAGGTTTCATAATGAAATGTTCTATTTTAGAGGCTGGTTACTGAGCCTGAGGCTCACAGTCAGAGCCACATGTACTGTAGATATAAAATCCCCTAATTCCTGGGGATAATTCCACCTGAAGCAGGTTACAAAGATCACAAACATAGTCTATTCAGGTAAATGCATTTAGTGCCAGATTCAATCAAACGCACTTAGTCTCTTTGCAGGCATGTGCATTTTAATCAAAGCATACTTTACATTGCAACTTCATTATGTAGTTTGAGTAGGTTATATTTAAAAAGAGACAAACAAACATTCAGCAAAGAGCTTGTGTTAAATTCTATACTTTTTAAAAATAGCATATGCACTTAAAGAGACTAAAGTTCATTTTGAATCTAGTTCGTTGTCATTTTAATGGCATTTCTGTGTATCAGAGAAAAGTTTATGTACTGACGAATGTTGAAAATATTATCTCTGATTGCAGCAACTACTTGACAGTTCACTGTGACAGTTAGTGTTAAATTAGGTTTCTATAGCAAATAACTATCCATTTTCACCCTTGATTAAACCGTCTGAATGCAATGACCTTTGAGACTTGCGTGTAATAATACTTTTCTAATAATATTCAGTGTGCTCAGTTTTGATGAAAGAGCAAGAAAGTGAGAACATTTGAAAATTAAGTATTTGATAAAGCTGGAATTTCATAAAGCTTTTGGCTTTCAGCAATGGTTTTGTAATGTGTTAAGCTGGTCTCTGAACAGTGGTATTCAGATGTTAAGAAAGAGATTTTGAAGTAGAATAACATTGATTTTGGCATCAATGAAATCAATATTTGTCCTTATCTTTGGCTTAAAACTAACTGTCATTTGTATGTGTCTTCATAAACTTATTTTGGCAAGTCATTTATGATAATAGATAAACTTGATAAACTATTTTCCCAGAAGTATATAAATAAATAGCAATTCAAGCTTTCAATTATGTTGATGCTAAGAAAACAAATATTGTGTTTAGTGTGATTTTTGGATGACATATATGAATATATGAGTACACCATTTTTTAAAACTTACAATGCACAAACCATTCCTGAACTTTATTATATTTTGGTACAAATGATACAGTGACTCGGTGGCAGCGTTGTTTTGAGCGTAATAAGCCGAGCTCCCATGTAAACCCAGCTTCCCTGTAGTGTGTGTGGGAAGCAGGCATTTCTGTGCTGTGGGGACGTTTGGGGTGTTTGGCTTTAATGACACCACACGGGAGGAGGTGTTTCTGCCACAGGCAAGCTCCCTCGTTTCTCTGGAGAGAGGGCTGTGTAATTGGGACAAAAAGACAAAAGGTGGGGGCTTATCCAAATGATGGCGGTCCTCTGAGTTTTCCTGCTACAGAGGCAGGGCTGGGTTGTGTGTGTGTGTGTGTGTGTGTGTGTGTGTGGGGGGGATGGGGTTAGCGATCTGAAGAGAAGAGCAAAATTTCCCTTCTGTGAGTTAGCAAAAGGGATAAGTTAGTTGAAGATGTGGGTTTGAGTGGATACTGAGGCTTAGCTATTCACTGCTTCTTGTCTCTGGCCCTGCAAGCAGTCTTTATTGAGTAACAGCATACATACAACCTGTGTAGTTTCAGATTATAGCATGCAGAATCATCACATTGCATGTGTGTGTGTGTGCGTGTGTACTGAATATGTATGCATAATTGCACTCATGTATGAAGGGTATGTAGTGCTGTTTTTTTTTTAGGTATTTGTGTGTGCGTATGTGTATTTAATTGGAAGTTTACCTGTGTGTAAATAAATGTTTGAGTATATACTTATGTGTATAGTTAAGGCTGTGTATATGTGAACATGTGGTTTTGTTTCGTCACCATTGACAGCCAAATCTCAGCCAAGCAGACAATGCCTGTTAGTTAGCAATGAACTCGGTTAATTGATAATGCACAAAACCTGGACAGTCCTCTGATGCACCACTAATGGAATAAAACAAAGTTCCAGCTGTTTGCTCAGCCAGCTGGATGTGGTGATTGGCAGGGAGGTGGAGCCATTGATTTAATCTCTAAAGTGTGGTATTGGCTCACCAAGCGCACTCCACTAATGGGTTCCAAATGTGCTGCTCGCATCTGCACCCTCACTTAAGAACATGGAGAGACAGTCACATCCAATCACAGAGCAACTAAGCAGACTTTCAGAGGGTCACGTCACATACCTCATTTTCCTTTTATATGAGATATGCTGTGACAAGGATCCCATGATCCTCGTCTCATCTGCACACAGAATATCTAGTTATGTAATTATATTGACTTGTATTTAGATTAAAAATGAATATGTTTTTGCTGGCACATAATTAATAATTCCACCCGTCATGAAAGTTCCTCCAGCCTTTTGTTCATTTTCTAATACTGGCTCCGTTAGCTGATGATTCATTGCAATAACATCTTTTTAAGCACAGTCTTGAGTTAAATTTGAGTCGTTTATTGTGCTTTGGATGTTAGCAGCAATGTGTAATATTGTTAAACAAAGAAGTACTCACTGAACTGGTCACTTTGGTTTTAGAAGACATTGAGGAAAAGAACTCTTGGCTCTGACATCTATTGTCTTGTTCACAGCTGGTAAAAGTTTGTACTTTTGCTGTGTGTAAGTGTTTGTGTTTGTTATGTGTAGTTTTAATAAGGTTTGTCAAGATGACATGATCCTGCTTTTAAAGTGGCCTTAATTAACCCACTCTCCCATTTTTTCTCCTTTAGAGTTGGTGTTGGCACTTTTGACATTGATATGCCTGTTTTTAAAATGTGAATATAAATATGTTGCTGATTTACTCTAAGTCCTTATGACTGACATGCACAAATGGATCTATCCAACTGTTTTGCCAAGTTAAGTTCCAAAGCAGTGCATAGGGTAACTGTATGTATTTGCCTGTGTGGGTGTACGAACATATGCTACGACAGAAAGCAATACTAATTTATATGAACTGCAAGCAGCATTGGCCGCAAAACTTTGTTAAGCTAGCAATGCAGTAGAAGTCGGAATGCACTGATGTCATAATTTTCCTATAGAGTACAATTACTGCATACTCAATCTGAGTACCTGCCAATACTGGGTCTCACTAACTTTTAATAATATTGTAATTTTCAGTAGCCATGCTACTTTAAAATGATCAGATCAGTACTCATAAACAAGTTAAAAACACACTCACACAAAAAAAGGAAAAAAACAAGTGTTAAATATATACAAATGAAATGTTCTTGGCTGGATTGATGTAATAAAACATTGAACTATCATTCACAGTAAGTATAGATTGTCTGCATTTTCGGGAAACAAGCAATTATGTACTAGTACTCATTGTTAGACATAGGGACACTTCTCTTGATACTAAGCACCACTATTTCAGCAGGGTGTCAGTGCTGGTGCACCCTTAACTAGAAGTGAACAAGATATTTGAGATAAAATAAAGCTTTGAAAAAACTGCCAGACTGTGTCTGCTCAGTAGCGGTAGAAAGGCAGAGAGGCTGAATTTCATTTTTCAGAGGCACTGTGAAATTTAAAGACCAACTTTAAGTGGAAAAGTAGAGTGTTTGAATCCACAGACACTGTGTCATTATGGTCTTAGCCTGCCGTTTTCTCATTTTTTGTAGAACTGCTGTAATCACACACACACACACACACACACACACACACACACACACACACACACACACACACACACACACACACACACGCACACGCACACATACACAACAGACCTGACAAGGAGGCCATTAACTGAACTAATTGACTATTTTTCAGACAGTTACAGAGTAAGTGCAAGTCAAATGGCTGACTGCAAGGCCTCAAATCATGGCACACCTCTGTGTTTGGTGGATTGGTGGTATCTGTTACCGTGGAGAGCTCATGATGGCTGGTGACTCATTTGAAAATACCTGGTGAATCAGGCCCCCTTCACTTGGGGGGGAGGGGGGGTTGCTCTCCAACATTGCACGCAATCCCATATGTGAGTCACCTGTAGCACTCAGTAACTGTTGGCAAGGTTTACAGAGGTTGCAGGAAAAAGGGGATAACAGGAAGTCCTCTAACTCTGGAACAATTACTGCCGGTAAGGTTTAATTTTTTTTGGAGACGAGCAAGGCTGCCAAAAAACCAACTGTGCTGAAAACTCCTGCTGGGAGGAATGATGTGTCCCATAATGCCCCTCTGCTCCATAGGGGTCTCCTTGGGGAACCAGAGCAGTGAAAACCACTCACACCCCTCACTGTTAAATTGCCTTCCATTATAATTCGGGAATGATTTCACATGAAACTGTATCACGGAGACACATTGCCGAAGGCGGAGAGAGAGAGTGACGATTCTGTGTTACACTTAAGCATATTTTCCAGCTGACAATCAACACATCCCATGATTGGAATGGGGGGTAACCTGTGTCCAGGGATCGCACATTTTAACTAAAAGGTCCCCTGTGATGCACCACGATGGCTGCTAATGTAAAAAAAAAGGAGAAGTTAAATCATTTTCAGAAATCCTTGTGAAAGTGTGAAGCTTGTACAGTTTTGGAATACTTAATTATACAAAAAATACACCCATAAAATTGAAATTTTGAACTGTGCAAGCTGCAGATCAAGACTAAGGCTCATATTGTCTATAGATAAAATCAGCTTGTCTACCACTGGCCAAGGCAGATGTTAAAAGTTAGTAATATAGTAAATTGTTTGATGCCAAGTACAGCAGTTTGGAGGTTTGAATTAAACAAATTATGTCTTGTTTTATATGATGCTGGCGATTACCATGTAAATTGTATTTCAATCACCATAACACATACAGTAACTATGCATAGTGTAACATGTGAGCATATAAAAACAGTCACAGTGATATCACAAGCTGGCTGTGCAAACAGCTCGCTTTAACACATCAAAGGAATCTAATAGATAAGGACTATGGGAGAGATGTTTCCTAGCTGCAGTTGAGGAATTGATAGAAAGAGTCCCATAAATGATTCTTATCCTTCACTGTGGTCAGTTCCATCACCATTCTACATGAGACCAAGAGCTTGGTACATACTCATGTCCAGGTGAAGTGGTTGTGAAAGAGTGCAGAAAATCCTTGCACTCTTCTGTTTAAGAGACTTATTTTCCTATCAATATTATTTGCTATTGTATTTTGTTTTGGAATATGGATGGTGTTATCCCTGGGTGAATATCTATGTATTGTTTGTCCATTATTTTTCTTATTGTTATTATTATGCTCATGGAAAAGGATGAGCTCAACCGCATGGGATTCCAGGAACTTTCCTGGAAGCACTGCAGTGTGAGTGACCCCAGGTCTCCTGCTCTTTGTTAAAGTAAACAGGCTGTCTTCATTCTAGAATTTATTAAAAACGATAACTGCTGAGTAAGGGCCCGGCCCGCTAACAGAAACAGGATTCTTCCATAACCTGAACCAATAATGCAATAGTCTCCATGCTCAGTGCTACCACCTGTCCCTCCTCCCCAGTAACTGCAAGGATTTAGATGACACTCCATATCAGTGGTAGTGGAGTGGGCTTTTCTGACCCTTATAAGGTAGGGCTTTTCAAACCCAGTCTTTGAAGGCTACATTGTCTGCAGGTCCTTGTTCTAACCACCCACTCCACCCCTGTTTTTTACAGTAATTAGCTCTTCTTCTGGACTGAGGAGCTAAATTAATTAGATAAGTCAAAAGGTGAAATGGTTTGAACAAATACCTGCAGACACTGCAGCCCTCCAGAACTAATTGAATTGCCTAGCCATAATAAGTGAAGCTTACAATCAGCTGTCAGTCAAAATGTTGTTTCTCTCCACATTAAAGCACAATGGTTGGTTCAAATCAGGGAGCACTGTATGGTAGTTCTGCCCTTTTTTATGTATTTGAAAGCTCACTCTATGAGCAGTCTTTCTCCAGTGTGAAATTCTGTGATTCTTGTCAGGTTTGTGAGGTCAAGTCTGCTTTTACAGGATGTTGCCCTCCTCTGATTGTCATGCTGAATCTGAAGGTTTTTACTTTGAGACAGAAATATGGTCAGATGAAAGGTTGTACAGTAGTGAGCTGCTGTGCATATCAAGCTTTTTTATTTAATGAGGATAACTCCACTTTTGACAGGATATTGACAAGTGTGCTCGTTCGATAGAGAAATATTGATTGGTTTTGGACAAATGTTGGTTGAATCTCAACCACAGTCTTTCCAAAGGCACTTGCTGAGCTATTTTAGAGTGAAATTGGCGTGAAATATATTCTAAAGCACATTTTAGCTGATCACCAATGAAATTAAAAAAAAAAAAAAAACACTTAAAGATACTTTTATTGTGAAGTCAAAAAGTATGTTGCATATGCCCTCGCAGAGACCAAGGGCATTTGAATGGTCCCCAGTCTATGGCTTTGAATTCATTTAGTGAAGCTAGCTCTTAATGTTTCAGTGGGCTATCATACTCTATTCTGCCTGATAACATCCTACTGGCTGAGTGAGGTCATGGATCCTGCTCGTCTCTCTCATCACAGATAAACCTCCAGCGAAGGATGAGGGTGACTGGGCTCATCACGCAAGGAGCCAAGCGCATCGGGAGCCCAGAGTACGTCAAGTCCTACAAGGTGGCAGCCAGCGATGACGGGAAGACTTGGAGGACGTACAAGGTCAAGGGCACGGACGAGGACATGGTGAGCCGCATGGTGGGATCGGCGTGGTGATGCGCGGCCTTACAGGCTTACAGGCTTACTTTTTAAGCCAGCTGAATGCACTATTCAACTTCCCCTTCCCACCTTTATGTTCTTTTACAACTTCCAGGATTTTATATTTTTATTATGAGGTCATAAATAAGTACTGGACCGGCTTACCTGTCTTCTATAATTTTACTGGCACTTTTGATTAGCCCCAATGCATCCACAATTCTTTTTTTTTTATTTTCACAACAGCCTTCATGCTACTAGACCGTCGCTATGACCGAGCGCCTGTATTGGTAGCAGGAAACTGACTACAGTATGAAGACATGCCCATGCAGTGCAGTGTGTTGAGTTTGTTGAGAGAGGAGTTTTGGGCGTTGTCTGTTTAATTTTTATTTTTTTGTGTGACATGGTCAGTGATGAGAAAGAGCTGCAGCTGTGCCAGTCCTCAGGGATCACCATCGAGAAATTCTCGACGGGGGCCAAATTAACCCAAGAGGGAGTCTGTGTTGTCTGTGCACTTGCAAATGTTTCCAAAGTGGGACACTCATCCCAAGTGGGAATAGGGAATGAGCTCATTTCCTCACTCTCCATTTAAATGGGTCAGGAGACTGGACTTAGTAATGTGGGACCTGCTGATGCACATGTGGAATGTATTTGTTGGAAGTGTCTAGAAAGTTCTGTACAAGTTTCTCTCTTTTAATACCAGTTTTAGATTAGCATTGACTAAGCACAGTTATTATGGTATGAAATGAATACTCTGATGGGACTTAATACACTGATGGTTCATCCTCTGTGTGTGTGTGTGTGTGTGTGTGTGTGTATGTGTGTGTGTGCTGGCAAGAGGGGAGATTTGTCAAATTTAGCAAAAGAGATCACTTGCTTTATTATTTTTTGTTTCTAGATATTCCGTGGCAACGTTGACAACAACACACCCTCGGCGAACTCCTTCACCCCGCCAATTGAAGCACAGTATGTGAGGATCTACCCCCAAGTCTGCAGGAGACACTGCACCCTCCGGATGGAGCTGCTGGGATGCGAAATCACCGGTCAGTGTCTCTGCACTTCACTGGGTGTCCGTAAGGGGGCACCACTGAGCACAGAACGCATCTCTGGCAGTTAGGAGCAGGAATCCCAAAACGCTACTTAAGCTTTGTTTGGAAAAGCATAAATACTGAACTGGAAAAAATGTAGTCTGCTTAACATATTGTTTGGTGTTGTAAAAACGACTATATATCTCCAAACAGACAACTCCAGAAATGAAAAAAAAAAAAAAAAGTTTTTTTATTGCATTCCATTACAATTACACATGTTGTTCACTTGGTACTTAAATAAACTCCATTACTCCCAGAGTCATTAAAAATGAAAAGTGAACAACTGATAATGTATTATACAAATTCAAAAATAGAGATACAAGGTTTATTTATTTTATATTTTTTTATAAAACAATGAGGTTATACAACAATAGCAGGTTTTACACGAAAAAATGTTTTTATTTTTGAAAACCTTGTCATTATGATATACTGATAAACTCCATGTACTTCCCCCATTTTAAGTAACTCCCAGTCATTTCAGCCAACTCAAAAATTCTCTGACATGCAGCAAGTTTAGTATTTTTGTCTTCCCTAATGTTCTGAAATAGTTTTCAGTGATATTTGTGTCCTTCTATGTCACAGGTTGCTCCGAGCCCATGGGCATGAAGTCAGGTCACATTCAGGACTATCAGATCAGTGCGTCCAGCATTTTCAGGACCCTCAACATGGACATGTTCACATGGGAACCTGGCAAGGCCAGGCTTGACAAACAGGGCAAAGTCAACGCGTGGACGTCTGGGCACAGCGACCAATCACAGTGGCTACAGGTAAGCCCCGCACCCCCAGCATCATGACCCTCCTTCCTGAAGTGTTAGCCAAGGATTTCCTTAGCGTTAACTCTCTACTTGAACATGTCTCTTCTGAGCTCACTTGCTGTATCTCGCTGTTGATATCTTAGACTTTTGCTCAGCAAAAGAAGAGGATAGGCCTTGCCGTGTTCAGTAAGTGCTTATTAAAGGTAGCTAATGGTGAGGGGCAACAAAATGGCTCCAGATAGTTATATTCTTTGCCCTGCAAATGTACAAAAACCAACAAGACCTTGGATAGCCTTCCTACCGAGAAACCAGAAAAGCATGAGAGAGCCCAGGAACTCAAGTTAGAGGCCTTGAAGTATGATGAAAGCAACATGCTTGCTGCTCAGAGAACTGTATGGCAGTTGGAACCTTAAACCAAAAGAACATAATATTCTGAATGAACAGGTAAGCAAAGTACCTGACTGGTTTGTGTAAATGTCCAGTAAATCTTTCACTTTATCTTTCAGTAAAACTGAACCCCGTGGGGTGTGTCTCAGCAAACAAATAACATAACCTAATGCATTCCCAATAATCTGAGTTATCAAAAAAAGATTTTACCTAATATTTGTGGGATGTCTGGTTTTATTCCTTCTGGAAAATTTGTGGTGAAACGTTCCCTCAAATCCAGGCATTTTGCGAATTACACCATATGGGAAGTTAGGGGGATCACATTCTTCATCCTTCACAAATGGAAAAACAAAACTGATTTGTTATTGGCAATTATCTCCGCAGGAAAATAGGGCTGAAACCACAGGGCTTCCTCTCCGGGCCTTAATCACTTCAGTGACGATACACATGAAGCATGGCAGTTCTCTCTGTGTGTCATCCGATAACGCCTCACCAAGAACACAGAGCTAAATGTATAGCTATTAAAACTTGAGACACAAAAACAGGTAGTTAACCACATGCCAGTAATGACACAACACTCCACCATAATGATCACAGAGGGGAACTGAGATACTTGCGGTGGAGTATCGCTTGCATTAACTAAGTGGAAACCGGATGCTTATTCCTCGAAAACCAATCCATTTGATCTCGGGGCCCAAGGGATACATGGTTGTGTCTGCCTGAATTCCCTGAATCAGTCCATAAGGATGTATAAACTTAACTGCCCTGATACATTCATCGGAGGTGGAAAGTATGATGAAGGGTTTTTGCATGTGTTTGGTGGCGTGTAACCAAGGTGAAGCAGCCATTTGACAGGGGTCGCGTTCTGTTTTTATGATGCTTGTTTTCCTTTTTCCCCATTTTATATGGGCTGAGTTCACCCCACTCCTGTTTCATAATTTCATCCACTGCAAAACTACAGCATCGCTTTTAAATTTGATAGATTAATGGAATCAATCATACTTCTTAATGATGAATTAAGTACTCCAATTAATCATGACAACCGCAATGCTGGAGGGGCAATAATTTCACTAATGGCAAAGACATTCATGGCTGGATTGACCAATCACAGAGCCTCGGCTCAAACTGGGCTGCAGGATCTGCCACTGCGCTCTCTCTCATGATTGGCTTTACGTCTGACATTACAGGACTACAGCAGGGTCCAGATTAATGTCACACTAGTTGTAAAACATACTCACAGGAATACAAAAGTGAAAAGTCATTTACTTCTCAGTTTGTGAAGTACTTGTTGCATAAAAAAATGTTAGGCATGGTAAGGGTCTCTCTCTCAAATGTTCTCTCACTGTGGGTGTTTTTTTTTAGCAGATTGCTAACCCAAAGGAATAAAGTCCAGACCTCACTGTTTGGACAATTTAGTTTAGTTGCCTGAGAAAAGATGTGAACAATGTGTTTTATATTCTTTAACATTATGTGCAGAACCCATGACTTTTTGTTTGTTTTTTTTTTCAATCTAAGCCATAGATACATTCTCACACTGTGTGAAAACGGTTAACAGAGGAATGCTCTTTGCTAGACATGGCGTTTTAAATATGACATTGAATACAGACCATTTCTGAATCATATGGGACATTTTGACAATATTCACTGTAATTTGCTAATATTAAATTTAGTAATATTAAATGATGTAACTTTCAGATATTTATTATTAGACGTGTATTCCTACATAGGTCATGCATGGCTTTATTGTAAATGGTCATGTCCAAATGTAGCACAGCGATTTAAAGAGGTATGAATTTATCCATAGGGCTGTATATGACATTAATTTCATTAATTTACAGGACATACGCTCCTATAGCATTCAGACAAATCCTGATTTATTGGGTTATTTTGTAGCAGTGTCACCACTAATACCACTGGCTAATCTCAACCCGCTGCACGATTGTCTCCCTCTTCAGGATTATGACACCGTCCCCATTTTTGCATGCCTCCAAGTCCCGTCACTTTCCGCCACGGCTTCACACGCTCCGAGTCTCGACTGAGCCTTGCCACAGCTAGTGATTTCAATAAAAGAATAAGTGATGGATTTAGAGTAGGATGAGCCCGACAAATACCGGTGTCAGCAGTAAAGAAGGGTTGACATGTGAATTATTAGATAGACTCTCCGTCTGCCTTTTGTGTGCCAAATTGCCTTGGATCCTCCAGCGACATGTTCTCAGAAACCAAATGCAACACAGAGTGCGTCAGGCCTGATAGAATAGAATGAGACATTTACCCTCACATTGTTTGAGATAACGTGGTGCTCAAACATCATTGTTGTTTTTTTTTTTGCTCTTCTTTTTTTTCTAGTTTTAAAGCATCTAAATGCAGCTTTTTGTGATATTTTCTGCGATTGTTCCACAGAAGGGATTTTCTAATAATCAGACTCTGTCCCTAGATACAGTGTGAGCCCTGGCACAGGTGGGGGTGTCAGGTAGTGATTCATCATTACAGAGCATATCATTTCAGAGGTCTCCAATTAAATACCAAGTGCTATAACAGGCCCTTAGTTAAGATATGTAAAATGGGTTTGAAAAAGTCAACCACGCCTCGGTTACACTTGATTGGACATACAATGCTAGCATGTGTGTGTCCTCTGTTCTCATTACCAGTGAAGATAGGGATGTAAGCAGGTGAAAAGCAAATCTCACCGCCAGGGTCGGTGACACAAAGTACACAAATTATAACCTGTGCATGAGGATGAAGAGTAAAATCAGCACTCTAAGGAGTTGTTTTTCCTGTGGTCTCAGCTGGGTGCAGGGAAGGAGAAGCCATGGACAACAAGAAAACCCTCTGAATTACTATGGCTGCTTTCTCAAGCCACCTGATGCTAACACCCCACTGTGAGTTAGGGCCTACAAAACACTGAGCTAGCAGATATGAGGATAAGCACCCCCCCCCCCATTAAAACCTTCCCACCCCCTATCCCAACCCTGCCCTCCCCTCTTGATTTATTTATCTGCCCCACATGGGTTTGCCTATTGCAGTGTGGCATTCCCAGTTGTTAGCCTAATTAAGTTTTAAATTGCTTTTGCTTTCTCCTCCTCTTGCATCGAATTGTCTTATGAATTGATCGCCACTTTGTGGTCTCACTGCTCACTTTTCCTTTGCTTCTCACTCCCCAAGGATAGACAACCCCCGACCCTCATTTTTTGTTCACCCCCTCACCACTTCCACACCCCCATATCTGCACCACCATATTTTCTACCTAAGATTATGTAGCAGTTTCTGCAACAAATAGTCAGCCAGCCCCCAATGTTCTTTTGAAGGTAGTCAGACAGAACAGACATGCTCGGGCCATGAAATCACTTAGCAATCGTCTCCCGTGTTACATCCTCAACCAACTCCCCGCACCCCCAACCCCCAAGCTCTGACTCTACAGAAACTTCGCTCATTTACAAGGAAGTTAACAATCCATGACAGAAACAATAATGTTTTACACTCAAGTAGGGAAAAGTGAACAGTGCAGAGCTAAGATGTAAATAATGGGGCCTTAGGGGGATATGACTCTTCCTCCACTTGCCGTGGAATTCAAGGGAATGACATGCTTTTTTTCACGCGTACATGCTCTCTCTCTTGAAGTGTACCCATACATTAAGCAAGCTTATAAGGTGAAATGCAAGTTACAGCAGACACTTTGTTTTAGGATGGTGCAACACACCCAATTGTTTGTATGTGAATATTTTTAAGCACGTGTTTACAGGTTTTTACTCTAGCCTCTGCTTTTAATTACATTAATTAGCTCTATTGTTTGCTAAACAGTTCCTGTTGGTCTGCACAGAATACATATTAATTGAAATAATGTATTTGTGTAGTCTGAATAACAACAGTGGCTTATTTAGTGTTTTAACATGTAGAGCAAGGTTCAAGAATGTTCGGTCTCTTTAAGGGTATATTTAATAAAAACACACTTTAGTTTCTTTAAGAGAATATTCAATTAATGGTCTTTTAGTATAAAAAGAAAACATTCCAAAGGACATGTTTGCTTGTTTTCAAGAAAGATATACCATGCTCAAAGAAAATTCATGTCCATTTTGATTGTCTAAGCACACCAGGTTGAATCAAGCCCATGGCAGCCTGCATAGGGCTGAATGAGTAATGTAACCAATTAAGCCAGCAGTAATTGATTGAAAAGTCAGCATAACTGAAAGACAACATGTGCATATTCTTCCATGGTGTTGAGAACGCTAATGTAGAGCTTTAACGTGTTGAATGCTGGTTCTGGACCTGAGTTGTTAGATCTTACAGACAGCAGCATGTGCAGTCGGTTGCCAGGTCAATGTAAAACTCATCTTGAGCTGTGTAGATAATGTGTTGTCAGCTACAGAACAGGGAACTTAATGCCTCTGCCCATGTGCCTGAAATCTGCATGCAACAGTGTCAGAGACATTACTGTGGAGATTTGTGCACAGATGAGAGGTGCCATGCCGGCTCCACATACAGTCGAGGGAAAATACCATTTTAATGTCACAGATTATTTATGGATAATTACTTCAGGAGGATTAGCTCCTGGAATTGCTTCGCTTCATTCTGTGTGGATTTAATCCCCTCTGAAGCCGGGCTTCAAACAGGTAGAAAATAAACAAACTAAATGCCTCTGAGTGAAAGAAAAAAAGTGGTTGGGATGTAATAAGGGTGTAATTTTCCTCTTAGGTTTTTCTTCTCTCTCTCTCACTCATGGAGAACTGTAAAAAACGAAAGAGGACCATGCTGTGTTTGCAGTCATCATGAGGGACAAAGAGCAAATGATTCTGCACAAAAATAAGCAAAGTCATGTTGAACGGAATGGCTGTGCTAAGCTGAGCTGAACCTCGTCCGTATCGCAGTGCGCGGGTCCTCAAATACTTTGCTGATGATGATTCCCCTTTCCTTTCACACTGTGCATTCCCAGTAATTAAAACATACTTTTTGTGATAGGCTGTGTTGTACAACATACAGATCAACTCAATGTTTTCTCTTAGAGGTTCAAAGCAGTTAATTGCCCTTATATTACCATGTATATGATGAAATACTGCTGGCAGAGGGAGATTTCATAAACCCTACTGTAAAGCAAGCATTTTGGGACATGTTCATTCACCTGTCAATCCTTGGTCAAAAAACACATTTCACAGTTCAGCTTTGAAACTCCCTCCTTCCTCCTACTAAACCCCTTCTTCCCAAAAAATAGGATTTTTTTTTTTTTTTTTTGTTTTTTTTTTGCTGTATAGTACATTGGAAACATGTTGCACATTAAATGTATACATCTGTAAAACAAAGCAATGGTATAACATGACTGCATGAGAATGCATTTCCAGTCACCTCCTCAGCACCAGCAGACCCCCGGTAGAGTAGGTTTGGGCCTTGTCAGAGAAAACACAAAGGTAGAGTTGGGTTTCTCCAGTGAGGGCCTAATGATTTGTCATGTTACTCAGTGGAATGCACATAAGAGTGTCTATGCCACAGTGGACTCCCACAGAGTTAACATGCCTACACCGTGACACATAACAGGGGCCATCATCCCCAGTTCTGCAGGGCTACAGTGCCTGCTTGATTTTGTTGTTGTTGTTGCACTTAATTGAACAGTTAGAACAGCTAACTCATCTTTGCTGATCTCTTGAATCCCTCGGATTTTAAGGTGAAAGCAGAAACCAACACGCCTTGTAGCTCTCCAGGCCAGGGTCAGCCACCCATGTTTCAAAACGTCAATGGCGCTCAACACTGAGTCAGGACAGGCGGTGCTGTTTTGCAACCATCAGCCCAACCCTGACCCCCCACAGGTGTCCCTTGACAACACACATCTGGAAGAAACCACAGGATGCTGCCTGGCCTATGGATCTTGTCTTTGCATAACATGAACATGTTTTTTGTTTTTGGTTTAAGCTCTGACCACAGCTCTGAATGAAAACAAAAGACACACTTTCAGAGACACACTTTCTCTTCTCACTGAGAATACCTTCCTTGCACCAATAAAGCTAGTACACTGTCACTATACTGTTATCCAATTCATATTTGTGACTCCACCAAAGCATAAAAGTAGAAGTTTTTACATTTTTGTTGAAGTGCTTACTCATGGCAATACAGATTATATGATATGAGTTCAGATTTATTTTTTTTAAATATTGGTCTACATACCTACTGCTTTCTGTAGTCCTAAATTCTGTTCAGAAAAATTGAGCTTGACAGAAAGCTAGGCTTACACATTTAGGTGTCAGTGATTCATCCCTTAAATTAATGTAAAACATCTATTCATGATTATACATGGTTTGATCCTGATATTTTGGCCTGGATCTATTCAAAATGTGTCCTTAATATTCAGCTTAATTAATGCACTTTTTTGCAAACTAGAATAGTTTGGCAACTTCAGCAATCTTAACATACATGAAAAATGAGAAAAATATTTAGTTTGCTTTAAGAACAGTAACACTGACATATTTTGTACACAGCCCTCAGTGAAACAGCCCCTCTAGGTAGAGGTGACAGCTCCTTACCTGGGATTTGACCACAAACATGGTTACACACTCAGAACCTCACACTGTACACTGGTACAGTTTCCTAGTTTGAGGTAGACCCACACCAAGATTAAGAAGCAACTGCTTCATGTTACAGTTGAATCTTAACCCCGACCATCACCACCAGCTCACAGGAAATTTTTATTACGGCATTCAAGTGCTGACTGTCTGTCAGTGGAATCTTTTCACACACCTCTGGCTTAACACAGCCAATGCCACTTTGTAGAAACTGGTGGGCAAGTCGGAGAATTCAGTGGTTTTCTTTCATCTGTCTGAAAGAAAGCGTGTGAAGTAGTGTGGTGCACCATGTCTCTAACTGGAATGTATTTCACATTTATTCCTTGTTAATTTTCTGGGGTCTGTCCCCACCCCTGGCTGATTTTGTTTGTTTTCTTTCCAAGTCCCTCTGTTTTCATATTCTAAATGACTAGACCTCTTACCTCCATGCATCTTGAGAAAGGTTGCGATGCCAGGCTTTCAGAAGTGCTGATGGCTTTGGAGCCAGCTGGCTGCACACACAATGAGACCTAAATCACACTTAGACAAATGGGGTCCTTTCACAAAAACTGATGTATTTACTTCCTATGTATTCAACAGCGGAGGGACAATAGTGTAGCAATGCATCATGGACCGCATGAGTAGCCCTGTGCAGAGCACACATTCAGTCTCCTGTCAAATATTTCTCCCACCCATTATGTTCTAGATAAATGTATATAATGTGTATTTCATGCTCAGTTTTGTTTTTTTTTTTTTTTTTTTTTTTCATAGGAAAGAAAAAATGTGCCAAACATGGCATTTTGTGGTATAGTGAATCAGGGGGATGTGTTAGTGTGAAAAAGAGAGAAAGAGAGAGAGACTACTCAAATGTGTAAATGGGTCCTGTGGTCTGGCCAGGAGGTGAGTGCATAACCGACCATGAGGGAGGGATTCGTTTGGCAGGGAAGTCCATATCTGATTGCTCAACAAGCTCTGTTTGTGGACTGTGGAGTGGAAAGAAGCAGAAGGTGACAGAGTGGAGAGCTCACATGTCTGCAGCGGATGCAGCAATAAGCACGGCTCGTGAATATGACCATGACACTCCAAAGCAAGAGGAAAAAGGGCACAATCATTTTAATTCACACACACACACACACACACACACACACACACACACACACACACACACACACACACACACACACACACACACACACACACACACACATATATGTGTGTTTTTATGTAGCTTTGTACTGCCTGTGTGAGTATCCAAACGGCCCTTTGAAGCAAAGTATTGTCCAACGTAACAACCAAACAAAAAAAAGGATCCATGTTACTCTCTATTTCCATGATCTTTCTCACTCTTTCCCTGTTGTGGCTGAGAATGGATGGCTTTGAAAAGAATGTTTATTTTCCTCTTTTCTACATCAAAAGAGAGACCATGAATAGCTTACATGTTTCGAGATGGGACAGAGGAAATATTTAAAGTTTCTTGAGAAAACGGCTCAGCATCCCAGCTGGCTTATGCTGATTGCTTAATTATGCACATTATGGAGCGAATCGAATCACTGGAAGGTGGGGTAGAGTGGGCAGGGGACACCGGTGAATACTTTCAATTTCATTTCCTGAGAACCCCCCAACCCCACCAGCTTCATCACTCTGCCATGTATCTTCAATGTGTTCGCCAACACTTTCCAAATACCAATAAGACAACAAATGTGATTTTCTCAACAAATAACTTGCAACACTTTACATTTAAATACCTCTTTGACCAAGCTAGATCAATTTCAATTCAGCTTAGAAAATCTGCTCATTAAGGACTATATTCTTTATGTGGTTTTAATGGCAACTTGATAGTAGTGGTTGAGCTTCCAAAAGAAGCACTGAAAAGCACCCAGTTTGTATAAGTGGGAATGAATATTAAAACAAAAAGAATTTCTGTATGAAATCTGATAAAAGAGAGTGAATGAGGAGAGGAGAGAAAGGAATACAGATATTCACTTAATTGTGAAAGTGCATCAGCAAACACCCAATGTAACTCTCCACTATTGACCTCTGCATAAAACCCAGACACTGAATTAGTGATACTGTTGCAATAATGGTGTTTGAACATTTTTCTTTCCCTGGAACAAATACCACTGAATGTGCATTTAAAGAAGCTAATAGTTCTTTTGCTTTTTTCCCTCTTCAACATCAGGGGTGGTGAGTGTAAAATGAATGGACAGCTTAATTTAAAGCCTTGTGTTGTTCTGGCAGTCTCACCCTCATCCATGCTCGTTGCTGACCCTAAGATCCAAGAATAGAGTCGTCTACCATCAGGAAAGTACAGATGGAAGGAATACCATCACAGTGAATTAAAAGGAAGCCTTCATTAGTGGCCTGTTTATTTCACTTTCTTTTTTTCATCTTCTTCCCTTTTCTTCCTCTTGTGGGGGGAATTACTCCTGTCTTTGTCGTCACAAAAGTACAGTACAGAAGAGGAGGGGGACGACGAGCATTCGGGCCATTATTTTGTCCCTTTAGATGAAGATGTGTTGCTCATTAAAATCGCTCGTTAAAACTGATATCCTTTCAGATGAAAAGTGAACGAGAACAGTTCGGGTTAGAGAACAGAGGGCCTCTTTTTCATTTGCCTTGCCTGCAATTTAAGCCCAACAATGAAGCTTTTTGGCTGGTGTTCTATCCCATTCTGAGCAGGTCTTTGATTTACTCATGTACATTCATGTGGAATATATTTCTATCCAACAGATATGCATTTGAAAGGGGTTTTATTAAGAAATGGTGCACATGGCATTATAGCATTTGATAATTTTTTATCTGGGATATGGATTTTGGGGATAAGATCACATCTTGAAATAAGACAAAGCTATCAAGGTTGAAGCTGTATGGTAAAAATAGGGATAAGAAAGACCTGACAATTCTTCTTGCTTTAAAAACAGAGTGGAACTGTAAAAATTATGAAGTACATTGGTAATAACAAAAAGACTGCTGCCAGTGATTGGTGGATACCTTCTGGCGATACTCCCTGGCAACATTCACAGGGCACCTGGAAATATAGCCAGAAACTTTCTACCATTCCCCCTTGTTTGTGGTGTTGTTCCATTGTGTGTTGTCAATGTACTCCTTGATTGGTGTTTCTCCTTTCTGTTTTCCATTTGCAAGGTAATGGAATGTCTGTCCTATTTTATTATCATGATGAATAGCATTTTGAGAAGGCATTTTAGAATGCCCTTTTATTTTTGACTTTGGTCTGAAGCTCAGTTCCATCCAGGGAAATGTATATGTTAGTTTTTACTACAGCCTCAGTGAAATTATTTTTTGTATTGTCTAAATAACAACCGTTGTGCTATTACCATTTTATATGCATTTCAGTCACATGCAAATGGCTTAATGACTAATAGAAGAGATTAATTGGTTGGAATGGAAACCTGCCTAAATAAGGTCATCCATGACGCCATGAGCCTGAGACCAATGAACAAGCAGGAAGTGAGAGAAACATCTTTGGCTTTGGGCTGTGTTACTCTTTTCGGAGGTTGGTGGTTTTAGACAGCTGTGTGAGATTTGTGAGGTTGACTGTGCCGTCGTGATGAAGTCACATGACCTCTCTGCCCGGGTGCTTCCTGTGTGACTTGTAGCAGATTCAGCCGGTCCTCATTACCCCACCATGAAGTGCATTGCACACGACCTGCCTGCCCTCTGTGCTTCAAAGGAAAGTGGCTGTACCATCCATTTCTTTTGCATGCAAGAAGGAAAAATAAAGAGATCTGCATGGTACTCAAGATGGAAAGCTGAATTTAATCAATGCAGGATTCAGTGATTCAATTATAGTACAGTCATTTAGCAGACACGCTTATCCAGAACTGCTTACAATTACGGTGAAAATGAGTGTGTTCACCTGATCAATATCAGCCATAGAATCAGACCTAGCTAATACTGTTCCCAGACCAGCATAACTCTAATGCATGATGACTGTGCTAATCACAGCTTCCAAATTAAGCACTGACAAGAAAAACATAACCATAAACACCTGTCAAATGTTTTGAACTCTCAGTTGAGGTTTTCCATCACAAATGGTCCATCTGTTTTTCATGAAGAAAAACAATAACAATGACATTTATCTTTTTAGTCAGCTTTAAGAAAAAAAATGTGATCAGATCAACCTTTTTTGGTCTTAGTCCAAACATATCTATATTGCAGAACCATTTTTTTCTCTTGGCGAAGTAGGAATAAATTGGTTGTTTTTTTAGCATTTCTTGATTTTCACAAAGCTTGACTGAGAACAGCTTAAATCACCTTATAAACTGTGCCTGACAATCTTTCCGTCTAATGAGGTGGTGTAGTGCTTATGTAACATACCTATTTGAGCGTATCAAAGTTAGTCATGTAAAAGTTATGTAAACCAAAGCCTCAAAAACTTTTCATCAGCATCCAAAATCTGCATACTTATTCTGCTCGTAAAGCATCTATAAATGCAGTGCTACGTTTATTTTAATGATAAGTGTAATTAGGGAAAATAAAGTGAGCACTTGACTGGTTTTAATAGATCTATTTAAATGCAAGGGTTAGATCTTAGTTAAACACAATAGGCATGTAACTGTAAAACACTCTGAAATAAAGGAAAATTGAATTATGCATACCCAGTTTAGTTTGCAAGGACTTTTTCACTTTAATCTGTAACTACTTATTTTATTCATTGGCCTGGCAGGAACAGTTCAGCAAGCCATTTTCATGCATTGCACGTTGTGTAGCTTGTGGACCTCAAGCTTGGAGTGCATTGGTCTAACCTCTGTTCCACACTGCAGAACCTAAAGGGAAATTCTTAACTTCATGCCATTCAGAGAACCGCCTTCATTAGTATTCTTCCCTGACCTGGCAAAAAGCCCAATCAGGCCATTTTAGTCTAGCCATCTAATCATTTCCTAGTTTAATTGGCTTCGTAAATCCTTCTTTTTTCCTCCTCATATGATTTCTGTTGAGGGTTCTGGAGGGAAATGATTGCTGTATATCACCCAGGTAGGGGCTTCAAGTCAGTGTGGGTCAAGGTGAGGAACCCCACCTTTACTGATTAATGTTTTGAGATCTATTAAAAGTACTATTTAGAGTAATTACCACAATTAATACATTCTTTTCCCTGACTAACCTTTGAACTCCCTTTGTTTCCACTTTTAATGTCTGGCTCTAGCTTTGTCTGACAAACTCTTAGGAAGCTTGTGTATCTTCTTTACTCCTTTGCTTACTTGTGTGCCAAGTGCAGACAGAGCTAACAGTTCCCATTGTAGGGCTTAGCATTCTGCTGTCATGGTACAAGTAGCATTGTGGCTACATGCACTGCTGTCAAGGGTTGTTTAAACCTTTTAACAAGACTTCTGTTTGGTTGGGTGCTATCAGGTACAGTCAAATGAAGAGGGCAGAGAGAACCCTGTTTTGCATTTTTTTAAATGAAAAATTGAGACCTGAAATGGACCCCCTACTGTTACACTTGGGGACACTTCAAAGTGTGTAACTTTGTCTTGCACTGTGGAGATAGCAGGTTTTGAGAGGGGAAAGAGAGAAGCAGAATATTGGAATCTTCCCTGCTGTGCACATGCCACTTTGAAAAGGAATATTAAGGAGCGATAGTAAAATACTGCGCTGGGACAACTCTAGACCACATACAGGGGAGTGTTAGGGCAGAGAAAATCTGTGCACTACCCATAATTAAAGCATGCCTCTCCAGGTACATACATCTCAAAGTGAAAAACTGAAAAGGCTAACAGTGTGATTTGAACTCTCAAATCAAGAACTTGCATTACAGAAGCTATTCGCACCCCATATGGATATGAATAAATGTTGGATTATGACTATGTATGGGGAAATTCTGCAACTTTCAAAATGTAGCGGACAAAAGTAGCTGCTTTGTCAAATGGCATGCATGCCTTCTTATCGAAGTGCAGCTGAAATTTCTTTCACAGGTTTTCCTCATGCTTAGATTTTTGAGTTGAGGATTTCATTTGATCTCCATATTGAAAAATTGCTTGCCTTCCTGCATTGCCAATAAGTAGCTCTTGCAAAAGGATTTTGGCGGATTAGTTACTTATCATCACCATCGTGATCTCAGCAAAGCCACATAAAATAATTTAGAATGTACCTCTGACATATCTAATAAATACATGATTCAAACGTGCATACCCCGTATTTAAGTTTCTGTGACTTTTTTCATAGTAATCATAGGTCTGTTTCTTGGCAGTGTGAAAGGATTATAAAATAAGTTCAATTTTTCATTGCTTGGCCTACTGATTTCACAATAAATAGTTTTTTTGTGTGCAGTAATAAATATAAATAATATGGTTTCTGTGGTTTGCAGATAACTTGGCCCAGCCCTTATTTTGATGTGTTAAAAAAAATCATGCATTGAAATTTCGGAGGAGGGGTTAGAATTCAATAATTGGCTCATCCAAAGGCAGAGAGCACAGTGAGCTGCCTTAGTCACACGTCAGTGAATCCCATCTCAGCCCGTAATGCAGTCCCCCCCAGCTTCCCTAGCCATCATATTAATCTCGCCAGCAAACGTGTGGCACGCAGTATAATGTGATTGATGATGGACTGGCTGCTGGTCAGCTCATGTCAGCGGCTTTATTTGCAAAAAAACATTTTTTACATAAAGCAATCCGGAGTAACAACAATAAATCCAGGATGATCAGAAGGAAAAATGGCATTTTTTATATACCATTTCAGCATTTTAAGTTCTTGTGTTCATGTTTCACCATATTTCCCCACCTAATTCTAGCTATGCCATCAACCCCATGCAGAATTGTCATAAGCTGATTGGCCTTTCCTATTTTTCACCGTGCAGATTCGACACCAGTCTCATACTGCTTTTGATGTTGGATTTTCAACATTCACACACATTTTCAGTTCACACACTTGCACTGCTGAGATGGGCAGGAGGTTTCACAAGAGGGCAATGGAACCAATCAGTTTGACCAGCTACCCCCACATTCTGAAGAGGCTGGTCTGACTGTTGGCACACCAGTGTGGACTTCTAGTAGCATGAATGATAAAAGTTCCACTTAGATTCAAATTCCCTGCCTCAGGGAATCTCAGCTGAAGGAACATGGAGTGTTAGGAACAATGACCAAAGTCTACAAACAACCTTTTAGTACTCTAAACAGTGTGTCTGAATGTGTGTGTGTGTGTGTGTGTGTGTGTGTGTGTGTGTGTGTGTGTGTGTGTGTGTGTGTGTGTGTGTGTGTGTGTGTGTGTGTGTGTGTGTGTGTGTGTGTGTGTGTGTGTGTGTGGTTGGAGATTTGAAGGTTTTTAAAAGACCTCTTATCGATGTAATGCACCTCCTACAGATTGACCCGACAGCTTTGAGAACAACAGAGCTTTCGGGACTCCTTGATTGACCATAAAGGTTAAGAGAGAAGATGGAACTGCAATAAAAACAAAACCAAAAAAAATAAATAAAAACATGCCTTTCCAAAACTTCTAGCCCCAAACTCAATTTCTCTGTTTCTCACTTTTGTATTTTTGTGTGTAGTTTGTCTCTTTTATTTTTGTTGTTATTTTTTTCTGGGCCAGGGCCAGAATAGACATGGCCTCTGCTTCCTTTGGGGAGATTATGTTTGGAGTGTGATTGTGTTTGGGGGGAACACAGCAGGTCCATTCCCCAGTGCCCTGAGCCATCAGGAGCAGGCGGGTAGCTTGATGTAGCATTTGCATTGACTTTCCCAGGTATTTTAATCACATGCATTTAATGTATGCATTTAATGTGTATGTGGAATTCATGTCTATGTTTATAGGGTATATTTCACCTGCAAAGTAACCTATATCTCCACCAGTTTCATTTTAGTCTGGATGGGCAAAAGCAAGCTAATTGTATTTTCAATTTTCTTAACTACTTAATTATATATATATAAGCAATTAAGAAAATGTGTTCATATATATATATATATATATATATATATATATATATATATATATATATATATATGTGTGTGTGTGTGTGTGTGTGTGTGTGAGTGTCTGTATATATATATATCAAATATGTAACAGTGATGGCATATGACAACTGGGTCAGAGCATCTCCAAAACTACAGCTCTTGTGGGGTGTTCCAAGGAAGGGAAGGTGGTCCAAGGAAGGAAAAGTGGTGAACTGGAGACAGAGTAATGGGCGGCTAAGGCTCATTGATGCATGTGGAGAGCAAAGGCTGGCCCATGTGGTCCAACCCAACAGACAAGCTACAGTAGCTCACATTGCAGAAAACATTAACGCTGGTTCTGATGAAAGGTGTCAGAACAGAGCTGACCCCTGTCCACTGCCGAAAGCGGCAATAATGGTCACACGAGCAACAGAACTGGATCACGGAGCAATGGAAAAAGGTGGCCTGGTCTGATGAATCACACTTTCCTTTACATCACATGGATGGCCGGGTGCATGTGCATTGCTCACCTGGGGAACACATGGCACCAGGATGCACTATGGGAAGAAGGCAAGCCGGCGGAGGCAGTGCGATGCTTTGGGCAGGCTTCTGCTGGGAAACATTGGGTGTTGCCATACATGTGGATGCTACTTTGACATGTATCACCTACCTATGCATTGTTGCAGATCATGTACACCCTTTCATTGAAACGGCATTCCCTGATGGCAGTGGCCTCTTTCAGCAGGATAATACGCCCTGCCACAAAGCAAAAATGGTTCAGGAATGGTTTGAGGAACATAATAATGAGTTCAAGGTGTTGACTTGGCCTCCAAATTCTCTAGATCTCAATCCAATCGAGCATCTGTGGGATGTGCTGGACAAACAAGTCCAATCCATGGAGACCCCACCTCACAACTTACAGGATTTAAAGGATCTGCTGCTAACGTCTTGGTGCCAGATACCACAGCACACCCTCAGAGGTCTAGTGGAGTCCATGACTCAATGGGTCAGGGCTGTTTTGGCAGCAAAAGGGGGACCTACACAATGTTAGACAGGGGATCATAACGTTATGGCTGATCGGTGTATATATATAGAAGGTGTGCGTTGGAGATCTTGGTTAAGAATAATGCAGAAAGGTTTCTCCCTGTGATTATGTGTATAATTAACATAAGGCGAATAATAATAATAATAATATGTGTTTGCATTAATATGTTTTTTTATGGTTGTGCCTTAGGTTTTTCCTTTACAAGTTTTGATAAAGCTGAAAGAGAAAATGGCTCTAAGAAGTGCATAATTTATTTATTCCAGCTGAAGAGGTATACATTTGTAATTTCTTTATTAGAATGGTGGTGATGATCATACAGGACTGTGTGACCTCATGTTTTGTAGTGAAAGTGGTAGAGCTAGGAGCAGGTGTCAGATGAAGCGTCTATTTCCTTCGAGCTTTTAGGAGAAAAAACCCTTTTTGAAAACAATGTCAGCATCGTGAGAGGAGAAACTGTAATTGCATCTGGAAAACAATACTCTGGAAAATAAGCAGGAGTTTGGTGTTGTTTTGATAAAAATTCTCTGCATGGTAAACACACTGGAGGTAGTTTTTCCCAAAAGTAATGGGCAAGCGCTGAGCTTTGAGTTCCATCAGATTCTCCCACTGAGAAGCATAATAGATTTGGCTGCGTATTAAACAGCAACATGATATCACTATGGATTCTGGTCCAAAAATATTGGGATGAAAAATGATCACCAACATTTTACCCTGCAGACATTAAAACTATGACTGTAGAAAATTATGATCTGTATCAATGTTAGTTATGAGTGTGCATCATATTATTTTATCATTATTTATCTTACTTGATCTGTCATTAACTAACAGAACAATATGTCTCCAAAGGACTCAAAATACATGCTTAAGTCACATTGCCTTGCTTAACTGAAGGTTTTAGAGAGAAGCAATGAGAGAATTTGAAATAGAGAAAGGAGGGTGGGGGAGGCAAGCTTGCTTCTGCCTTTTGTTTACCAAGCAAAAGAGTGCAAAGGCAGTCTTTGGCCTTGTAATTTAGTGTCAGATCAGATCTGGAGCAAATGGAGATAAAAATGTCTTGTGATATCAGATCAATGATCCACTCATCCTCATCAGATAAAGAGTAACACAATAATGTAACACTCTTTTAGTGTACTGTGACAGTAATAAGCATATAACAACAGCATAACAAATATGATTAACATTTATTCATGCCATTAGTATTCATGTATTGTTGTTTGGTGCTTACTATTAAAGTTTTCTTGTTTTGACTTGTCTGACTTGAAGTGCATACAGTGCACTCCTTATGGATGATTTATAAAAGCTAATCAGTTCAGTTTGGAAAATAAGAAGTAGAGAATTATTTTTGTTGCCCCTGTAAGAGTCATTCATATCGACTGAGTTATGTCAACTTCAGGACAGGCAGTGCAATAAAAGTTAATGATTTATTGATGAGTTAATGTGTCATTAATTTATATAAGTTCATGTAAAGTGTTAAGAGGGTTTATTGTCCTTTATATGATTTAGAGTCTAAAAAAATTAATTTCAATTTTGTGTCCTGATCGGGCAGGTCCGGGACATAGTCGAACAAAACTGCATCCTACACTTTTCCGTTCTACATATGCGCAATATACTGCCTTGTTCAGTGAAGCAACATGCACAAACATTTGAACAAAGAATTCAGTATTGGATGTTGTATATTTTGAAAGAGTCTCAGTCTTGACTTGGTTATTTACATATTCACATTGTTGTACTGAGTTTGTGGTTCTTTCATTATTATCAATAGCAAATTGCATCAATCTATCCACATGTAGGGAAAGTTAAGTTCAACTTAACTTTCAATGAAGTGTGACTGATTTGGAACAAACAGGCCTAGTGTGCTTCTGACTACATTTGTTTCCTCTTAACAGGGCCCATCCATTGCATAAGTGATCACTTAGGGCTCACTACTGGTTGGGGGGCCCAATGCTAATTTAATTTAGCTCAAGTTCTATTAAGGTTGGGGCCAGAAAAGATCCTTCTTAGGGCCAGAAAAAGAGTGGGACTGGCTTTGATTCCTTATAACATTTATGGCTAGATTGAAACAGACATGCATAGTACCTTTAAGGGTGTATGCAATTCATTAAAAACACACTTTATGGTAAAACAAAGTTTTCTTTCAGTGTGTTATGTTAAATTGTATATAAGCAAGGCTGGAGTTGAGGGGGGATGCGGGGGGATGCCATCCTCCTTGGAAAAAATCTTGCCCACAACAATCTCCCTTGTCTTCTCCCTCCCCATCGCCTTTTTTAACGGGTTAGCTATGCTATTTATTGCCCCATCATGCAAAGTTGAAACCTCTATTTAAATGCCAGTTTAAATGTTGTTATTTGCAACATTTAAAATATGTTATCTCCAGTTTGTGTTGTTTTGTATTCTCTGTGCCTTTGTGGCTTTTGATTGTTTATTGCTTCAGCAAGACCTCAGAAGTTTTTTTTAGTAAAGAAGAAGAAAATGACAGGTGAGATGGTGACCAGTCTTGTGTATTATTACTACATAACATCTCCCTTATGTAACAAAACTTTGGCAACAGCTCAGCCAATGTTTAATCTTGAATGAGACCGTTGCAGATAATAACATGTCCAAGTGTCCTTGAACATGTTATACATATATTACTTGGCATCTGACCTGTTCACTTGTGAGCAAACAAACATGTGACTTATCTAAAGTATTTTTTTGCTTGAAATAACATTACTGAAATTAGATTCTAATGAGAGGGTGACTTACTGAATATAAAAGGTATATTAAGCAGTAACTTATATACAGTTGTGATAGTATAAAGATCTGTTTTTTGAAATCCTACACTAGTAATATTATTGTTGTTATTATATAAATGAAATAATTTTGTAAATAATTGGATAGTCTTTGTTAGTTTTATATTAATAATATGAGTTACAAGTATATTTTCTTATTTGTCTTTTTTCTCATGATTATGTATGAATATAAAAAAGTAGGCATATACCACCATCCTTCCACTCCGAGGTTGACCATCCCCCTTGATTTTTTTTTTACAAATCGACCACTGTGTACAAGCAAACATGTCCTTGCACTTAAAGAGACTAAAGTTCATTTGGATTGAATAGCATAAACCCTTAAACAGACTAAATCCATTTTAACTCAACGACATATTCCCTTTAAGAGACTAAGTGCATTCTGCAATCTTGTTTTCAGTAGGGAATCCAGCTGGGAAACACAAACTCTGAAGGAATCTTCTGAGTAACTGAGTTTTAAATGTGTTTACTGCAATTTTGTTAAGCTATTATGGATACTGTTTTATTACAGCCCATCTCATTGCAGTGCTTACTCTGGCCCGCTCATTCCATTCTCCCCTAAACCGTTAATTCAATTATGCATCAAATGAATTTAGCTGGAGGAAAGACAGCCTCATGTTCCAATCAGTTGTTGGTGGAGTTTTTAAATCTTATATTCAAAGCCTCTTTTTTTCCATCTCGAAGGTCATTATTCCAAATTCCATTCCATTCCATTCCTACTACTGATAGGACTTTTATAACCAGCATGTATGTCCAGTTCTGGCCCTCAAATGCATATGTATATGTATGTATTTTTTATACCCTGGTGATTTATTTATGTGCTCCCTTGCAGTGTGACATGTAATCTTTGTGTGTTGGCCCATCTCTCTGAAAAATCTGAATCTCCAGGATCTCCGGGGAATGCAGAGGTTCTTGGAATCTCAGCTCAAATCAAAGCTACTGAGATTGCAGATCAGCTCCTGTGTGTGTGTGTGCGCGTGTGTGTGCGTGTGTCTGTGTTTGTATGATCAGGTTGTCAATAAGACCTTGGTCTTATTTATAGTTTGTCCATGAACATAAAAAAGACCAAGGTTCTCCATCAGCCCCCACCAGGCTCCTCCACACCCCCGCCAAAAATAACAGTTAACAGTATAAGCCTCGAAAATGTGGACCAGTTCCCTTACCTTGAAGTCATCTCTCCTCAAGGGCAGACATTGACAGGAAGGTACACCATGGCATCTGCTGTGCCAGTGGGGCTTTCGCAAAGCTCCGTAGAAGAGTCTTTGAAAACTCTGACCTGCTTGCAAAGATGCTCAGAACTAACCGCTGGACAATGAGCGCCTTGAGGTCTGAAAAAGCGTTTCAAAGTCATCAGGAATAACCTCAAAAAAATCCACATAAACAGCTCTAACTGGGAAGACCTTGCTCAAAACAGAACCGCATGGAGAAAAATTTTACATGAAGGAGCCACATTCCATGACGACGATCTCTGACAAGCTGCCAGAGTCAAGCAGCGACAAAGGAAGGAGGGAGTCCCCACCAATAAGGCTGTCCCACGTTCCGCTTCCAGCACCTCACATCAGTGCCCACACTGCAAGAAAGTTTGTGCTCCCAAAATTGGCCTTTTCAGCCATTTGAAGATGCACAATAAGGAACCCCACAGGAGGACCATCTTACTCGACTTCGAGTGATCGCTGATGATGATGATGATCAGGCTGTCTAACCACTTCATCTCTGAAGGCAGAACAAGCCACAGAAGTAGAGGTATAGAAGTTATTCCATGTGTTACAATTTAGTGGTTATCTAAATGAAGTGTGGAAACCATCTGAAGGGGCAGAGACAATACGTCTTACTTTTCACTCTTTGCTAGTGCAATTGGGTCCAAGCCATTTAATTGGCTTGGACCCAATTAAACAAACCAAATTCTCTTTAAGGGCATATGAAATTCAATTGAAACAGATTTTACAAACATTTCAACATAATTTTATTTCTGATACTGATGGCACCCAAATTTATTCTGTTCATTCTAAAACAGAATAGCATATGCCTATGCAATGACTAAAGATTGTTTTTATTCATTTGATTGGGTCCCACCAGTGTTTTTACAATCTAATTATGTGCACTCAAACCATGTTTAGGTGGCTTTCTTAGACTAATTATTTTCATGTTGTTACAGGAAGAATATTATCCAATGAGATTTCTTTCCAAATACTCAGCTATCACATCAGCATCAGTTTCAGCCCCCAGCATGCATTTTTTTTTTCTTTTTTTTATTTAGGGGGAGACATATGGCAAAAAAATATGTGTGGGACTATGTGAGTCTTTGATTGCTTTGCAGTTGGTAACAGAACCACAAAAGAATGTCACATTAGCCTGTTTTATTGAGTTATAAAAAATGGTGTTCTTTGATGCGGGGTCCTACTTTAGCATTTGTGAAGAAAAACATGTGTAAATTTCAGCTGAATTATAGCTTGAAAATACATTTTTCCATACTGGGAAGCCATTCTCTTCTGCTACATTTCTGCCTGTGAATGTTATACTGTCAATGGGGCTGACCAGCTAAGCTGCAGGATATAGGAAGGAATAGCAGGTCTAGCCCATTTAACAAATTGTTCCCTAATGAATGGAATGTATCTTCATGTTGAGTCGAACATAAAGATTTAAGAGTGCCATAAACTGTGCATGTCATGCAGAAGTGTTAAAACAGAGCAGTTGGCACGATGCAAACATGGTGGATTTTTTAATCTGTTCCAAGAGTTAGGGAGAAACTTGCAGACAGCCAGGAGACTCTAACAGAGCAAGAGAGTTGACAACACACGGTGTTCGTGCTGAGCCAGTTATTTCAAGCTCTTGCAACATGTTTGCAATTTGTTCGTATATTTCAAGCCATGTAAATGTAATGCGATTGGACACAAATGCAGTGCTCACAGCAGTTGTGTTTTGCACGCCAAAGAACAGGGCCGATCCAACCGTCACTGAAATTAATGGGAAAAAAAAACTATTTATTCCACTATCCTGCCAGAGAAACATTAATGTGATGCTCATTGAAATTTGATACTCAAAGTTAAGGCCAAACGATTCCCAAAAGTTAGATTTAAGACCCCCTAAGCATTTAAGATTATCCAAAGCAAATTGAGTATTGACTTATCTAATGGGAGGTCTTGGCGAGCGTTAACAGTTTCTGCATGGGGTGGGCAGTTTGCGGGTGGGAGCTATTTGTAAATAATCTCTCCTATTCATATAGTCATTTTTGTTAGCTGTGGATTTACCATGGGATTCAGCCCAACGCTGTGTGCGTGTATATGAGATTAAACCTGATATATCTCTGTTTCTCTGTCGGGCAAGCGCAGTGTTACCGGAGGGGGATCTGCGGGGTGGCTGTATCAGACAGAGGAATATGCACTGTGGGTTTCTGCAGGCAAAGTAGGACAGGGAAGTAGAAAATGTAATCAATGTTAGACTGTGCATGTGCGTGTGTGTGTGTGTGCGTGCATGTGCGTGTGCATGTGTGTGTTTCCTTAAATCACTTTGTTCATTGAAGCTAAATCGATCAGAAGATTCTCCCATCTTAAAGATTACGGTGTGAATTGATTACTTTACACCAGATGTGCTTTGTAGCCAAAGATTATCAAGTTGACACACTTAGTTTCAGTCTTTTACCCTGTAATGTTTTATTTTTTTATTTCATTTAATTTTCAATTTTATTTTTTTTTTTTCATTTATATCCCTACATACTTATTTTCCATTACTGGCAGCCACTTCAAAAAGACACACATTCTAACAGACTCACAAATAAAAGGTCAGGCCAAAGATTGTATTTCCTACTTTGAGAGCCAAGAACTCCTTTTCCAGGTTTAAAAGAGCAGGGTGCCTAATAACAGTACGTTGAAATTTAAGTTTATAGCACTCAAGGTTTTTTGTGCATTTTGTTTCTACTTGGTGGGCTTTAAAGAATTTGTTCTTCAATTTTCCTTTTAATTCTACTTTTTTAAGTCTTCAAATTAAGTTGGAGGACAATAGTACTCTAAATCCCCAGCTTCAGGGCTTGACAGTGTGTGAGAGATCTAAGATTTCGTTATTGTACGCGATGGAGTCTCAAAAGTGTCTGTGTTTTGTTTGTATGTGTTATCCCACTGTTTTAAAAAATAATCTCTTTTGCAATGAGGCAAAATGCTTAAGAAATCCAAACCTTTAAAAACAACCTGCTGAGTATACTAGCGTTTGAGAGCGTGGGCAGTTATTATCTTTTTTGTGTTTAGGTTCTGTTGCCATGGTCACCAATTACATTTTCCTGTTTCAGTAAGCACCAAGTCCCATGTGAATGTAAGACCATACTGTCTTTTTTATTTAATGCCTATACTTCCAGTTCACTCTAAATATTAATAGTTCTGTACAATGTGACATATCCATATTGGGTTTTGGGTAGGGTATTTTGCACTGGTCTGCTGTTCTTGCCTTGGAGTAATGTATGCGTCAAGGATAAATGACATATGGCACTTTAAACGGACCTCCAATGTATAATTTCTTTGAAAAAAGATTTAACATTTCAGCCCGACCAGTCTTCTTACTCATGTGTAAAAGTGGGAGCAGTCAATTCATTCTGCCATACTGTATAAGGGAACTTTTTTCAAGGCTGCAGTCACTCAGAGGTCATTTTTGCATATTTTATAATCTCAAGCTGATGGAAGCTTTGATTTTGGTATGGATTTTTTTTTTCTTTACATAATTCTTCCCCTGTTTGCCGTCTCTCTGCAGTGAGCAGGTGACTGTATGTTCAATCTGGCTGCCTCAGAGCAGTTAGGGGGGAGGAGGTGGTTGAATTCAATAATGTGCAGTAAATAACCTGTTCAGAAGTAGGAGGGTGCTAGGTCAGTGTGATTGTGATTGTTCCACTGAGGGATGTGGAACTCCCCATGCCTTGGTTGCTGTCCAGAATATAAGACTTTTTTGCTGCATGGGTCAAGCTTAACAAGTAGTACTATGATGAGCTGCCTGCAGACAATCACAGAAAACAGCTTCAAAGCAATTCATGAGAGACCTTACTTCTACTCTCATATCCATAAGGTGCAAAGTAATAGGTGAAACTACCAAAAATTCAAAAAACCATCAATGCATAAAACTATTGGGTTTCCTACTTGGGAAGGTAAGTCACATTTTTTTTTTGGCTACCTTTCTACACATCTTTTTGTTATATCTATTTCCATTTTTAGATTTTAAAATCGCAAATCAAGGTTGTTCTGGGGTGTTTGCCTGCCTACACTAATTGTGCTGTGACATTTTAAACCGTGGGAAAATGAATCAGCAAGGATGTGCACAAGACACTCAGGTGAAAAGAGGAGCTGAGGTTCTGTGAAAATTCTGTCACACATCCAAATTCAAGCGTGGCTTGAAACTAATTGGCTCCCACCAGTCAATTTGTTCGGTGCAAACTTTTTTAAGAGAATCCACATTGAATTGACATTGATGTGCACCCCTGTGTAGAAAATAAAAAGAAGGATGAACTGAAACTTTGGCAAGAAAGAGGACCTGCCCGCCTCAGAGTTTTGGAGTGATGAGCAATGTGGTGGAACCCCACTATGTGGAAAAAATACTTTTTTGCGATCAAACCCTGTGTTTTCAAAGGGCTGGTATCAGCGGTGGAGTTAGGGCGTTTAGGGACTTTTAATACCATAGAGGGCCGTAGGCATTTTGTGCCTTTAAAAGCCTTTAGTGGTCATTTTTTTAGGGGGAAGGAGGAGAGTCCCCAGATGTAGCTCTTATCACTTCAACGGCGAGTGGCCTTTTCGTGACACAACATCGACCCGCAGGCGAGGCCTCGAGGTAGGAGCTGCGTCCGCACGTTAGCACATCAGTGGGATGGGACAACCCCCTTCCCCACCAATGTCAGAGGACTGACACTCAGAAATGCGTGGCTCTTGATCTGCCGTGATAGCGAGCTACCTTACTTTAAAAGGCGTCAGAGAAACAGGAGCCGTGTCTCCATGGAGAAGATCAGCGGGGGCGGCTCGCAGTGCCGTCGGGTCCTCTCTTATCTCTCCCCTATCACAAGATCCTTTCAGTCTAAGCCTGTCCTCTCTCTCAAACTATCCACTCTCCCTCCTTCCACTCCCCTGTTCCCTGGGCTGAACCTCTGGGATACCTTTTAAAAGGCACTCGATTCCTCCATTAGACCTTGAACCTGAACATATGGGAGGTTGACTGCTTGGGGAACAGTGTGCTTAACATGAAGAGCTGATGTACGCAATTTGTGAGTTACCAGATTGAGTGTCCCTAATTCCCAGGTTCAGCTTCCTTGGGCTTCTGAATCAGACCTTACACAAATGATAATCGCTGTCCTTCTCACACAAAAGGGGTTTTCATGGGATTTGATTTTGTGGATAATGGACATATCATGTATTATGTTCTATGTTCTTGCCAAGCTTTTGATTGGCAGGTGTCTTATTCAATAAGTCTCATTAATATGTCTTCAGTATCTTCATTTCTCCTTCATTTAGTGTCTATGCCTAAGCATGTTCCATTCCCAAATACATTTGACACGGGTTGTTTTCTGTATTTCATATATTGACAGTGAAAAATGCATCTATAGTTCTACTTAAGTTGTTTAACCAAGAATAACAATTGAGAAGCACCATTTTTTTTTGATTTGTAAAAACTATTTTCTGATCATAAATCTCAATACATATTTGTTGCTATATGAAATAAGCATGTAGCATGATTTTTCTATTTCCAAAACTGTATTAAGAGGGCACAGTTCAGTCCAAGACCGTCATACACTCAGTCCAAGAACATCCCACCCACTCACTCGGAACAAAACAAAAAAAAACGTGGGGATACATTTTAAAGGATTACAATTGGATTAAAACTCGGTAGAGCTTGAACTTAAATATACACAGCAAGTGGCTTTCTCTTTAACATGGTAGAGAGAACACATATGGACTGAATACCATATGGCAAAGCCTATTTAGAAATGAACTCCCCAGCCCTAGTGTGTATTTTCTAAATTGTGTTAAGTAATGTACTTTCTTTTCATTTTCCCATGTTGTTTTTTCTCTTTTTATTTTGGTCGGTTGAATGCTTGGTTGGAGTTTTCAATGAAGCTGTTTCAGCCCTGAGGCTTTTTCCCTGCTTCCAGTTTTTCACAATTCTTGGCGGCAGTCAGAAAATTATGGAATTTTATTTCCTCCAGGTTTTCATGTCCCTGGTAACAATGTGTATTGGTTTTGCCGTGCACACCTCCCTCCAGTCAAGGAGCTTAATGTCACTCTGACGGTTTATGGGTTGACCTCGGTCACTCATGTGAAACTTCACTTACAGTTCTGCTTCCAATGTACTGTACCCTGCTCATATGATAATGACAAGTGCGTGCCTGTGTAAATTGTACATATACATTATATATTATATATACAGTACATAGATGTTTGGCCACTATATGCCCAGCCCACAATTATTTTCTGTTCAGAAAACTGGGTTACAGTATGTGATTTGTAAATTGAATAAGTCTCTGACACACATACACTCACTTTCAGACACACACACACACACACACACACACACACACACACACACACACACACACACACCAGCGCAATTAAATTACTCTACCACTGGGCCCGAGCCTCCGTGTACAGATTTGCGGAGCGGGTTTAATTTGATTTCTCTAATGCGGCTTCGCACTCCTTTCTTCCCATCCACCACCACTTCAAACGGGTGACAGAGGCAGTGATCCACCAACACACATCTTAATGAGCAGATGTTCCTGCACCAGAATTGCAGATCACAAGAAAAACCACCTTGTCTCTTGGTCCAGTTGTGCTCCGAAACTCTTGAGAGAAGGAGGCCTGGGGTGTCATGAGAAACTAATTAATTATCTAGGCTTAATTGTGTAAAGCAGTAAATATTTTCACAGGTTGGGAAACAGGCAAGATGGGGGGTGAGGGCACATTGGCATGTGTCCATGCCCTGGAGGATCATGGGAGAATAAAAAAAACTGCAGATTTCAATGACACCGCTACAAGCTTCTGTGGATTGCTGTGAGACTTCAAACACCTCATGCTCGTCCTGGCTAAATGCATGCATTCAGTGTGTGCCCGCATTAAGTGAAATCCTCTTTAACAAGCTTGCCCCTCCTTCATTTGCTTCTGAATCAAAGTGGTGTAGGGAGGGTGGGAAGAAGAGGGGGGTTGGGAAACCCACTGCTGTGAACCAAGGCTTGAAGCAGTCGTCTTTTTTTTTTTTTGACCACAACCTATGACAGCAATTACAGGTTACCTTCAATGGTGCCAGGGTTTTGCGGTAAAGGACCTGAGTTGCTGACCGGAATGGGATGACTGGAGTGCTGGCAGCCTTTGCCAGTAATGAAAGCATTAGGCCGCCGTTGAGCCGTTGTTTCTGCTTGAGAAGCTTGCCTTCCTCCCAGAGTAGATGAACCAGTGAGAACGTGCGCAATTCACTCACCTGCAAAGAAGATATTAAAGCAATTGCAGTTTTATAGCCTGTTAACCCAAAATGGAATTTAAAAAGAATAATTGTATGTGTGTGATTGAGTGCGTATATAGAGTAGCTACATCTCCAAAAAGACAACTCTTCAGTACATTTTTGTTATTAAATTATCTTAGTCACATTTAAGGCTCATATTTATATATTAGGTCTGAAAGTGGGAGCACTGATCTCTATGTCTATAAGCAGATCTTATTCAAAAAGGCAGGACCTTAAAGAGGTATAGGTCAATTTTGATTGAATTGCATATGCTCTTAAAGAGACTAAGTGTGTTGGATTGAATCTTTCCCAATGACACCAATTCATTTAAAAAAGTAGTATCAGCACATTAGAGTATGTTTTGTGGATGTTGAGTTGGGGGAGGGGGTGGCTGCGTGTATGGTGTGACGCCACCAGGACATCTAGCGGTGGGCTAGATGTTGTGCCAAATACTACAGTTGCCAGGGAAAAAACACAAAGAAATAAATTGTTAAAAAAGAAAAACATCTTCTCTGCATACCTCCATGCTTAATTTATTGCTGTAATCGTTACTGACCATGGGTTTGTCTCTTCTCCAGTGATAAAGCAAGAGAATGCAGGTAGAATTCATTTTGTAGTTCCCTATCACTCTCTCTCTTTCTCTATCCCTTTCAATCTCATTTCATTTTGTTAATGGCTTGACAACGCCATCACCTGTGTTGGCGTTCGGGGCATATATCTTATGGATTCCAGGTAATTAGGGATATCAATGAAGCTGACATGTAGTAAATCCACGGCTATAGAACCGAACCCGTTTCCATGCCGACCCTGGCTCTTGTACAGTTGGGTTTGATGCATGGAGAAATGTTCATATTCCAGACTTTAGATGTGTATGAAATGAATGCTACATTTATCTTGTAAAGCAGCAGCCTCAAACTCAGTGCCAAGAAGGGCCATGTGTTTTCTGGTTTTTAATCCAGCCTCTGCTCTTGATTGGATGATTGGTTCCAGTACTCACTAAATTAGCCCTGTTGACTTGTAGACAATGTATATAAATTGAGATGAGCTGTTTATGATGTCTAAATAACAGCTGTTGCTTATTTTCTGTGCTTCAACAAGCATACGGCTGAATGAATAATCAAATCCTTGTTCCAATGAAGTCTGGATAAAAAAACTGCATACACAAAGCTCTATATGGCATTGAGTTTGAGATCTGTGTCCTTAAATGATCCCAGTTCAGAAATATGAACACTTAAGAAATCCTTATCTATTTGACGTAGTCTTGCATTTGCAGATTCATTCTACCAGTGAGCTGCAATCCAAAGTGTAGCTGTAGTCATGCCCTGGAAAGGGGAGCAATGATTTGTACTGATTGCTTATTAATGAATGTACGTCTTTTTGGGGTAGGAGAGGAGATGTAATATTTTAAGATTTAATGATTTGAGCATAGCGTTTGGAACACTAATGAACTGCCATAGCAGTGTTGCATGTGTGCTGTTTCAGGAAAGGGAAAAGTTTAATGAATTATGGTGATATTATAAGTGCTTACTGCAGATGTGAAGCCATTTGAGGGCCCAAATATCATTTCACATGTATCTCAGTATTTATCAAAAACAAAAATGCACCAGTGGGCATTTTCATATCATGTAGTCAGATTTCCTCCCAGTCCTTAAATAGACCTCCCTCATGTGTAAATGTACTTTTTTAGTCTCCAAACTACAGGTGTATACCAGTAACAATATTTGGGAAAAATGCTTATCTGGATTATACTTTCTTGCTTTAATATGTATCCATTGCATAAGGTTCCTGTTGGGCTGAAATTTGATTTAAGAGGAAAGCAGATGGGTTATAAGTACTCTGTCATGGTCAGTGGAAGAGGATCATTTAAACCACCCTTTATGAACGCTTTTTGCTCTTCTTGAGTAAAATTTACTCAACATTTACATTTCTGCAGAAGAATTTTACACATTTTTTTTTCATTGACCACTGAACTTTGTGGCAATGTGCACGATCGTAACATCAATAAATAATTCATAATCCATTGAAAATTATAAACTTTTCACAAACAATGGCCCCCAAAATAATCCAGCTGTACACGTGGCAAAAAATTAATTTAGTTTGTTTTTCCGAGATCAAGGCTCTGTTCTTTAAATGTGCATCACGTTTGAAATGAAGGTTAATTATAAATGCTCTTGTCCAAAGGATTTAACTTAATGCACTATTCATTTTTTGGTCAGCCCTCACTCTCTGTTAATCAATATTTTGATTTATGCTGCCTGTCTTTACAAGGTCCCTTCTTTCTTCCAGCTAGCCTTGTCTCTGATTGATAAAGTTCCTCCATCACCATAAAGGTTTATTACACTTTTTACGCTTGACTCCTGAATGCAAATGAGAAATCTGACCTTTTCTTGTTTACACGTTAATGGGAAACAGAGGTTATAACATATCACCGGAAAACAAGGTTTGCATCAGTTTAACATTAATAAGTACCCTGCCACACTTGCATCCTGTAATTACTTTGCAATTTTACTTATTGGTTTTTAATAGGTAGCAAATAGCTGTAGTAAATGGTGTCCTTTTGACACAAAAATCATCTTGAGAAATGTACAGTCATTGCTTAAATCTCCATTAATATCTCCTTAAGACACATTCATTTTAATAGTCTCCATACACTTCATTATATATTCATGTTTATTGTATTTGCCATGCAATCAGCTGAAATAATTAATCATTTTGAAAGCATATAAACTCATCTCTTAAATGATTACTAGTGTCATATATTTCTTGTAGTACAGTTTCCTGTTTAAATATCTTTTTCATGACTTATAAAATTACATTTAAAGACACTGTAGGCAGATTTAGTGCACTGATTGTCATTGCATTCGTACATGTGGTCATGTGTCAGAAACAGCATCTCGATTTTGCGCAGCTTTTAAACTCACTCAGGAAAGTCATATTTGAAGTGCAGTAAATGGGGCAGCCTTGCGTGTGAAAGGCAAGCGATCGCATGGTGAAAAGTCGGAGAGTGAATGAGAAAGTTTATTAAAAATTAACCTGAGCGGCTCTGCGGCTCTGCGGCTCTGCTCCAGCACCGTCTTGTGGGGTGCTGCGGATGGCAGTTTTATTTGCTGAGCCGGGCCATGACTTAGCCCTGTTGTTCAATATGCTGTGAATAATTGAAGCAGCCTTTTACATTGAATTTACAATCCTCTCAAAAGATTAGATTAAGATGCTGAGTCGTTGAAAAAAATTAAGTACACACCCCCACCCATACACTTTTTTAAGTTGCTGTATAATGAAGTTTCTCTCTCTTTTTTCTCCATCTTACTTCCCCCCTTCTCCTTCATCCGCCCCCTGCCTATCTCTCTATATTTTTATTTTTCTCTCTTTCTGTATGTCATGCTGTCCCCATCTCTCGCTCTCCTATCTCTGCTCTGTCAGGTGGATATGCTCCTACCTACCAAAGTCACCGGCATCATCACCCAAGGAGCCAAAGACTTTGGTCACGTGCAGTTTGTGGGCTCTTACAAAGTGGCTTACAGCAGCGATGGAGAAAGATGGATTGTATACCAAGATGAAAAACAGAAGAAGGACAAGGTGAGCATCCATTACCAATAATATGACTAAAAACCTCTCACCAGTGGAGTCCAACTTACCAATTTCTAGATATCTGTCTTGTTGTTTTGCATCATTGGGGAAGGCAGAATCACTCACAAGACCCAGAAAGTGCTCTTCTATGTAGCAGTCCCAAAAGTATTCCAATGCGTAACATTTTCCATTGGTAAAGTATGCATTCCCTGACAGAGAAGGAATGCCAGAAAAAGAATCCAGCATTGGTTTTGTCATATTTTATTTTTTTCCATCTTTGATAGTATTCTCTACTATATAAGTAAGAATATTCGGCATAAATAAGAATATTTTATCACCAGCTGATGTCAGACTGGAAATTTCAGGCATCTACAATTACAAAAACATTGCTTTACAGAGTGAAGCTGTCTAATCACGAGTTCAGCAAAATTCTCATTCCTAAACAGAGCCCCCCTTTAAGATCCATTTTGTGGTATCAGTGACTTAGGGCTTGTGCTTCACTTAGGCCAAGCTTACACGTAATGCCTTCACCAATGGACGGCTTTTCAGCACTCAGGGGAGTAATGAATAACCACAACAGTGATCAAAGCAGGGCATCTCTGCATCTGGTCCACAGATCCAACTGTATGTCACATTATGGAGAGACATGAAAGGGGTTGAGATAATAGCTTCTAAATTGCTTACACAATCATTAATGTATAGGAGCAGATTTGATGAAACATCACAACAAAAGCTGGGAGTATGGTATAGCTCTTGTTTGACCAGTGCTTCATTTCTTTTGAGAGCTTAACTGGCATTAAGTTCTCAAGCAAGTTAGCGTATAAACAGATGACCTGACCCTCAAAATATGAGGCCTGTGTTAAAAGCACTTCCACTGCAGTGGTTTTTAGATCCTTCACAAAATGAGTCTTTGAAGTGTGCAGGTTTGAGCTGTTTTATTGTTCTCCGTAGTGGGTTTTTATTCAGTTTCTTTTTTTAATGTGATAGCCCTTAATGCTCAGTTTTGCCCTATCGGATTCCTTGTGCTCCTGCCAGCACTAAGAATTCAAGAGACAGTCAACAGTAGTACTCTTTTCATATCTGGATCAAAAACATTTAATGAGATTCCCAGAGCACACATGCTCTGAACATGTCTCCCATAAATTAAGTTTACAATGGAGACATTTTTCCACACATCTAGTTCAACCTCTGGAAATCACCATACGTTATGTGTCATGGAGACGTATGAGATCCAGAGGAATACATGGGCCATAAATTCTGAAATTTAAATCTGGATTTAATTGTCAAGTGAAAACTGATGTACTTTTCTCAACAGAACTGCAAATATGCCCTAAGGCCTATATTATGTACATTAAAAAAATGCATTAAGAAGCCTTTGGATATTAAGTATTGGCAGCCATTGTACGGATGCCATAAGTATCGGATCTGATTTTGTAGAAGCCAAAGCCAAAAGAGCCTTTGAATTATGTGAAACTTCAGCTCAGTTTTTACTCTGAAGGGTTCACACAAGCGATGTCTAACATGGTGTCTGTAGTTTCAGAGAGAATATGTGAGCACTGTTTTTCTTCACCTTGTTGCTCTGTTCCGTTTCACGTCTTTATTTTGTCCCGGGTGCTAATGTGGCGGGCAATGATTTATGACCCGGTTTCTTGCAGCACAGGAGGAGCGAGTGAGCGATCGGAGCCGTAACTTTTCCTGGGTTTTCTGCCTGTACTGCATCTTTTTTTTTTTGTTGCCTCGACGTGGTGTGCTGAGGCGGCTCCATGCCACCTCCCCCAGGGGCCCCCTGAGATCCAGTAACGCCGCCCAAAACAGGCCTGACAAAACATCGGAGCCTGTCACCCCATCTGAATCGCTGGAGCATAGAGATGCTGAGAGCTTGCTTAATTGTGTCCTAAGCACAGATACTTGCATCCTTAAAAAATACATTAAGTGAAGGGTTTTGACATGTGAGGAGCTCAAAATAGAGTGTTCGAAGCAAACAAGCTCATGTGCAATAGTTTGAGCCTTGTGACAAGGTGGAGGCCAGATACCTGAAACCTTTAGTAATGGGAAAGGAGAGTAGACCAGAAGAGTCCAGATAAAAGCATTTTAAAAAGAATAAATACAGAATTTGACCATGGAGTTATACTCATAAAGCTTTCCCAGAGCAAGAGCGCAGAGTGAAAAGACAGCGGTCCTCTGCTTGTATATCAGAGGATGTGTATGCAGTTTAAGGAAAGAGAAAAACTGTTTATACACATTCCATAACTTTGGCCATGAGAAAAGTATGTAAACAGAACAGATGTTCCATATCAAATCACTATTCAAATTAGATTATGTACCTATCCTCTGAGACTGGCTGATGGGAATAAATTACCCTTAATCTAACACAGGTAACTCCTTGAAAGCAAAGTCCAAAGCAAAAATATTTTGGGACTACCCAATTTTTACTAATGTATTAGTTTCTCAAAACCACACTTTTAAATACAAGAGGACACCCTTCTATGTTCCTTTGGACTCAAAGAGGTGTCAGGACGAGCACAAAATATGAAAACTGATATTCACAGTCGAGTTATTATGACACATGCCATCCTCCAGTGCACACAGATCAACTTACACTTTTTACCTGCCAATAAATTGTCAGTTTAGCGTGTCATGCACCAAAACCTTTCCCATCTCGGTACGCAGGTGCCGTGCTTGAGTAGTTTATAATTTCGATTCATGAGATGGTATTTGGATGCGGGCCACCGAGCCCAGAGTGTAATTTTCAGCTCAGCAATCTCAATTTGGAGGCCTGGAAGACATCCAGGCCCTTGGCAAGACTGGCAAAGAGAACATGTGGAGAAGGACGGTACCACCTACCCCATATCGGGTGGGCACCGCCTTCCAAAAGATGTGCAAAACCATTTGTGAGACACTCAGCAGCCCTATCATTCAGAGCTCACATTCCCACGTCTCATGTCCTCTCAATGATTAATGATCCTTCAAAAAATTTCTTTACTTTTTAATCAAAGCATCCTCTTCTCCTCAAATTTCCTGTTAAAGAATCTACAGTGCATTGGCTAGGACAAAGTAACAAAGTATACCTGTTGAAGTATTATGTTTAGCGTGCAGTGCTTGAGTTCAGTTCCCAGGTAGGACACTGTCCTTGAATGCTTGAGCATGGTACTTCACCAACATTGCGTAAATAAATCTAGGGCCATATAAATGGATAATGTGTAAAAATTAAAAACTGTATTAAGTACGCTGGATAACATTATCTGCTATAATGCCTAAAATGTAATCAAAATAAAAAATAACCACATAAGTGGTTTACTGTGATAAACATTTTGGTGTTAAAAGCATTTAGGTTTTCTGAATCACAAACAGAAAACTTTTTTCCAAGGAAGCATTTGGCCTTTTATTTTCTGCATGCTGTTAGTATATATTGATTGAGTTCAACATGAGGTTGACATCAAGTGTTAAAGGTCAGGGCAGAGAACCAGGACCACATTGTCTGTCCTATCATTCTGAAGCTCCACAACAGAAATTTCTGTCACCTGGGAGAGGCTAGGACTAAGTGGGAAACATTTTCTCAGCTCTCCATACACAGCACCTCCTAGTGGCAGCTGAGTCAGTGAAACCCCATCCAGCAATCTAAGGCTTAACTTTTTTTCAGTAAAACATCAGGGCTCTCTGGCATTGCAAGCTCTGTCAGCATCGCAGCCTTGATGTATTGATCTGAGCAATCATGCACAAACTCAGCTAATTGATTAGCATTTAGATGCGCTCCAGGGTTAGGCTGTGGGGTTAATTACCAGCCGAAAACCCACTATATTCCTCTCCCAGAAGGAGGGGTCAGGGTTGCTGTCAAACCTAATGACGAGCCATGCGTCAGTAATGAATATGATGATCAGGACTTAAATGGTTAATGAAGGAAGGCGTATTGGTATTGGTCTTTGTTTAGCGGTGTTAAGGATTGCTGGCTCAGGGTAGGATTAGCTTTGATTTGTCTGGTTAACTTAAGGATGTGAGAGGGATTCACAGCCAATTTCTTCCCCAATGGTGATGTGCTGACTGTGGAGTCAAGGCTAGGGATAAGCACAGGGATTCGAATAAAGAGCTGAAGCTCTAACAATACCAATGCCCGTATTCATAAAGTTAAGCTACTGATCCCAGACCAGTTTCTCTTGCGAGCTCACAATGGATTTAGTTTGAATACAGCAAGCAGAATGCTGATCCTAGATCAGTGCCAGTGCTCATATTATGAGGTACTCTATAAATGTGGACTCTTGGCTTCATACTGTTTTTCTGGTAAAATGATGAAATATAACCATCATTCACCTCTTGAGCTCCTAGGCCTTCGCTGCAACATCCAACTATGGCTTGTTCATTTGTGAAAAAACCGATAAAGGAGAGAGGTAGCATGAGTCGATTGGAAGGCCTGCAGGAGTTCATTGTAGGTGAGTTTGGACTGTTCTGTCCATCCACACAGGCCAGATAAAAACCAGGCCCCTCAGGAGACAATAGAGGTCTTCGGCAGATGTCACGGTCAAGTCACTGCACAACAGCACCTCATAAGAACCACTTCTTATGCTGAGTGAAATATTGTAGTCATGTGGAAGCTTGATTAACTTAATCTATGTGACAGAAATATTTGAAACTGCATTCAGCCTTCGAACAAATAGCACACTGACACATCATGTTGAATAACTGGTGCATCATTTATTTCAAAACTCTAAATTGTGATATATTTGCATTAGGGCATAGTTTGTTTTACCGTAGTACTGAATGTGGCTGTCACCTTTCTCATGTATTAATTTGACACAACATAGTTTGGCAACAATAAACATAGCAGCTGTTTCTCAAGGTAATAATTTATTTTGACGTTGAATTTTGGGCTGTGATATTGTGACCTTTGAATTCTAACTTTTGTTTTGTCACAAGGTGGCAGTGCCAACCATATAACATATAAATGAAAAGAATGTATGCAAATTGGAGTTTAGCAGATGTGAGTTTTAACAGTGGAAATGGTGTGAATGTGTGTGTTAGCATGCTTTGAACAGAAGAGTGACATGTGAATTATCTTTGCCATGTCCTCGCGAACACATTTTTTTGCTATCGTTTTTGAAAAACGCATTGCTGTCTCTGTTTTTATTTTTCTACTAATTTATTCTTACTCTTGAGCAGCATCTTGCTTTTCTGGGCATCAGAAAAAAAAATGAAAGTGACAGTCCCTGGTTGCCCAAGACAGTGCAGAAAAGATCCCTGTCATATTTTCATCAGATCTCGCCTCTCTTATTCCCATCTGAGCCCATTGGTCCTGGGCTCACTGCTGTGTTTTGTCTCTCACATTATAGATCAGTAGGCCCTCGTAGGAACCAATGTAACTTGTTTTATTCTTCTCTCCACTCTGCCTCCTAGATATAAATCTGGAGTCTGTGCTCTATGTTTTTATTCTTCTGTAAATTTGATCCTGATTCTCCCTAGATGTTGTGTGAGCATTTCTTTATCCTATGTTTAAATTGAACAGTTGAATTCAAATTACGTTAATGTTTTATGGCAGCCATATTTTAGGCATTGAGAGTCGCATCACGTCAGACGGAATGCAGTTTCACTTCATTTCTGTGTTTGAAGCTAACTTTGTGTAAAATATGGAATTGTACTGGAAAGCCCCCCAGTTTAGAGTAACTACTTACAGACGCCACAGATGGAAGTCCCTTAAGCAAGCGGCCACGTTTTCATTTTCATGTTGCATCACAGAAAACACGCCGATCATGGCACTTTAAATAAAAGTCACCATTTTTTATTGTCAGGACAGCAGAAGTGCTTTCCAGTTGTACGTGTCTTAGTATTGTTTGACTACCATGACTAAAGCAAGGAAATAGTGATAATCCCTGTTTGGGTTGCAGTAGGATCTTTGTGGAAATGTGACATGGAGACACATGAATTGTCTTCCATTCTGGTAATGGCCTCTCTCTCTCTCTTTTTCTCTCTCTCTCTCTGGAGTGCATTAACAGTACTGCATTACTGGGCGGAAAGAGAGAGAGAGATGAGATGAAATGGGGAGATGGCCATTGTTCTGCTCCGTGTGCAATGTGAATATGAAAGTAAGATCCTCGCAAAAGGATCTTGATGTCATCGCTGCACAGGCATATTTCATTCCGTAAGGCCCTGGAGATTAAACACAGTTACGCTACCTTAATGTTAAGGACGAGGCGGCAGAGCAAAGCATTAATGGAGTTTTCTCATGGGTCATTGTTTTTCAGGGCTTAAGAGGGTTTTTAGAAGGGAACAGTCTAATGTTTGGGCAGTGGACATGCTCTCTCACTATCTGGGACAAAAACAATAAGGGCTGGATTCAATCAAACATAAGGACATATGCCATTCAATCTAAAATCAGTTTGGATTGAATGGCATATGTCCTTATGTTTGATTGAATCCAGCCCTTATTGTTTTTGTCCCAGATGGTGAGAGTGCACGTCCACTGCCCCAACATTAGACTGTTCCCTTCCAAAAACCCTCTTAAAGCCCTGAAAAACAATGATGTCTGTAAGGACACGCTGTTCTATTGAAAATTAAAACAACGAATTCCAAAGGACTCGTTTGCTTTCCTCTGATAGAGTTAGACATAGCCAACGATAATTACCTTGTAATGTAAAGTTTGTCAATGACACTAAGTACTGTATGTTTGATCGAATGTAGCCCAAAGCCTTCTGGTGCCCTGAACCAACAGGGCTCAACTTTGTGAAGTATTCTCAAAGAGGGTGTCTATTTTTTTGGAGACCCTGGGTTAACCGTGTCATTGTATTATCATACAAAAGACAAAAAAACAGGGTGCAAGAGTTTCCTGAGGAAAGCATGAAAAAAGGAAGATTATAACACACAGGCTTCCCTTTGTGTTTTTCTGTTTTGTTTTGGTTATTTTTGTTTTATTTAGCTGACATGTCTGCCCTCAGCTGTATTATTCATTTATACTTTCTCGCCCAAATTAAGAAGTTAAAGGGGGAGGTTGGAGAATTGTTTGGGATTATTTGGCAGGAACGGATGAAGGCAATCACTGAACAGAGCTTCAAAGAGAAAATTGATGAAACTGGGCAACCGAATAAATGAACACCACCTGCCGTTCTCGCTGCTTCCTCTTTCAGCTAACCACTTTATCTTGCAGCGGAATAAATATAACCAATGGCTTAACCCCCAACCCCTTCCCCAAACTGGCAAACTCTTTTTTTTAATGAAATTGCTCATAAGGGATGTAGTATGTTGGCCAGGTTTCCGTTATTTAGGCTGTGATTACCAGGGTTACACAAGAATGGGACAGAGCTATAACCTCCCCACTGAGGGAGGGTGTTGTTAATGAGATCAGCAAAGGTCTGACTAATTCCTTTATTATCTTCACCTCATCAAAAACTCTCTGCTTCACAATGCCTCTTGTTATTATTTTTTATCCCTTATTGTGGCACCTGCCTCCCAGAGGACAGCCTTGCATGTTTCATAGAGAAGAGACTGATCCTGGCAAAGCACCAGGCTCTTTTGGCAGGCTGTCATGTCCCTGTTGGGATCTGGCTGCCGTGATCCTTCACAGACTGATTCTTTATTGCCCTCCTTGGAGTCTGTTCTTTACACAGCTGGTAAAATGTGTCTTGACCAGCATGGACAAACATGCAGTAATGACAGTTCCTGGATTATAGTCTATGCTTGTCTTTACCATTTGCTTAATATTCAAAGGATAGATTGTTCGATTGTGTCCTTGAATAACACAGTTAGTATGTTCAGTAATCTCTGAAATTAACTCACAAGAGTGTGATAGTGAAGAAAGAAAGAAACTGCCTCTTCCTTTTAATTTGTAAGTCAAAGTCAAGGACATGGCATATAATATGATCCGACAATAAGTAGCCTACTGACAGACACACAGTAAGAACTTGTCATTGTTGTTTAAAATGTTAATGTGAAATGACAGGACAACAGCAGAGCTGTTTTTACAGTACAGGTGTCTATTTCTACATGCAGAGGACAATATGGCAGCCAGTATGGCAGTTTTGACTTGTTGAGCTCAGTCTATGACAGTGTGTCAGCCTCTGTGTCATCTTTTGTGGCCTTAAGCCTCCAGCCATCTGATTGGTTCCAGCAGATTTCTGATTATTGATTTGATTGGCATAAGCAAATTCTCCAGTCTATTGTGAAATTTGTCAAAAGTAGCAATTGGTTTGTGACCATTGCACATGGCCAGAGGTTGAGCTGTCTTAAACCACATTGTTGTGAGAAGCATAGTTCAGCTTACAGTTATGAAGTGTAGCTAACAACCAGGTCATCCCTACATTGTGTGTATACACCCAAATTTCACTGTCTTCCAAACTCTCCATGGTGGTACAGTTGTAAAAATACCTGCCTTTCCTTAGGCTGAAACTTTACTCAGCTGCAGAAGCAATATTACCCTGTGTAAACATTTTTACTTAATATATATACAGGTGCTATTTTTCCTGACAGTGTCAATGGGTCTGGTGGTTTGGGAGTGCAAACTCTCAAAATCTCACAAGTCAGAAACAAAACAAACAATCAAGACTGTCAGCAGATGCCAGGAGAAAATGCAAATTATTTAATAAAAAATGCAAGATGTGTCAGTGAGCAAGAGAGCGGGAGTCGAAAATTCCTTCAGCATCCTCTCTCCGTTTCAACACTCTACAGCCCCCTTAATGGCATTCGCTGGGAGCGTTTCCACAGTGCCAGAGAGAGTGTTCCACCTGCATGCCAATGAGGGCCAGTCGAGCCTTGCTCTGGGACCCCCTGGAGGTTCCTGGGAAGGGTCGAGAGTTGGGGTCTGTGAGAAGCACATGGAAAAATAAGGCATTGGATATAGGACATTCCATTGGGAACGCAAATACACTGCACTAGTTAGAATGTGCATACAGCTGTCTTGGCATATGTTAAATGCATCTTAATTTCTTATTTGAATGAATTGTAAGGGCATAGAATGTATTGTAAGGGCATATTTTAATAATGGGGGGTCACAGAAAAATGTGTTTGCTCTGTGAAACACTCTGGATTTTCCATTTGGGAGCTGCACGTTTTGCAGTCGTCACCATTAGAGTGCTATGGAGGTTTATATATCGCTTAGGTTCTCAGAGGATGGTTCACAGAAGTTTCCTGACTTGAATTTCCACCTTCAGCTTAGACATGCCTTTACTGATTTGATTTAAACAATTGAGTCAGTTACCAATCCAAAATGAACTGTTTTTTTCTGAGTTTATAGCAGAGATCCATAAGCCTAGCTAGCAGTGTAATGTTCTGATTTGCCTCTACTATTCAGTCAAAGGCTTACATCACACAAGCTCTTTATAAAAGCCCCTACACGGCCCTCAGATTCCACTGACAAAATTGCCTTTGACATGTAGTGTTTCTTTTTGTCATTCTCATTTATTGTTCCTTTGCCCCATGTCCTGGCCTCTGCCACCAAGGGCAAGACATTGTCCACTTTTATTTTTGCATCGCACCTTGAAAGCCTGTTGGGGCACTGTGGGTCGAGTGGGCACTGTCTCGGTCGAGTTAAATGTCATCCTTGGAAGTGACCGGGTAGCCGCTCAAGGCCACCCGTGATGTGACAGTAGGTGGCAGTGTCTATGATGCTGTCACAATGCCAGGTGTCAGAGCAGGTAGAATGGAGTCTCCACTGAGTAACTTAGTAAAACAAGGACACAGCAATGAAGAAGTGTTTCTTAAAATGTGTTGCCGCTAACAGTACGATTTATGAATTCAGAGCTGCAAACCAGAGAGTGGTAGAGGCTAGGGGAGAAAGTAAGGCCTGCATATAAGTTACTCTTTGACCATACGTCCATGTACATACTGTAATGAACAACTAACACAGATGCAATTCTCAGGTACTGAAGATGTCTTAAATACTTCATGGTCAAAGCACTCTTTTTTGCAGAATGCAATCTGTTCACAGAGATCCTTATTTAATTTCTCACAGCTTAACTTCTCAAATGAATAAAATCATTGTTTTCAGTTATTTTCATTTTAATTAATACTTTATTCAAAGAGATACCTTTGATTTTTCATGAAAGAATAAAAGATTGAGAGCAGTGATAGCATTCAGTGAACTGCATGTTTGTTATCAGAATAAGAAACATCTTACATTAAAACACCTATTTTGTGTTTTATATAAATCCCATTGATCTTTTTTTGCTATTTTTTGTTTTATTTTGAATTATTTTGATTTTTCTTGTTCTTGGCAAGATAATTCTCAATTCCTTTGGAGAACTTGAGTATCAGTGTCTTTCGTTGGATGTATCTTTCTGTTTTTTTCTTTGCTCTTGATCAAATTTTCACGAACCGTAAAACTTTAAGTGGCTTTGGAGATTTCATAAATCCTAATTAAAGGACACCTCCATTTCGACTCAAATAATACAAGTTTTTGGGTTTTTGTTTCATTTATTCTTTTCCTCAGAGAATAAAAGAATTGTTCAAATCTAAATGACATGAATGTTTGAGTACAAGTACAAAAATTTTCGATAGATGAAAGTCTTTTAAAAATTCAATGGAAACAATCTCTTTTTATGATTTAATATTCAAAATCTTATCAGTTACTTTTGGGTGCATCCTGCTTTTTAAAACATTTTGAGTGTTTCTTTTTGACAAGGATAGGTTAAACAACTGATGGTGTGTCTTAATGAAATGAATGAACATTAAGTGTCTGCGCCTTGACTGAATGGAGAAAAATCCCTTATCCAGCCACACACAATGTTTTAAAAGCATCCACCAACATTCAAACTGCATTTGGTTTTGAGATATCAATTTGATGTTAACAAACTCAAGTTAAGTGTAATACATTGCAGATGATTTGTGTCCATAACACAGAATGTATATCATATGAATATTGTAATTCAAAATTAAATGACAATCTTTGCCAACTGAAATGTTACTTGTGACATAAAAAAATAATGTTTAGGGGACATTCAGGAAACCAGACAAATTTAAACTGCAGAAATAATTGTCCTACCTTGCGAAGAATGTTCTGGAAACCAAGTAGGCAACAGTAATACCCTGCCATGTAGCCATCACTACGGCTGAATTTTATCATGTTTGAGGGTTTAATATGAACAACAAAGGTTAATCAATGCACCCAAAGGGAGTGCCATGGTCACCAAAGTAATTTGTAACAGGGTGTGACATTGCAGAATTAATTCTGCTGCATTTAATCGCTATTGACCATATCAAACAAGCCCTCTCAGCTAGGAACACATCACCCCCAGCTTGTGCTAAAGCCCCCAAGTATGTAGCTGAAAAGTAAAGTACTTACTTTTTCTGTTTGATGAAAGATAAAAGTTCATATTAAGGGAATTACAGTTTATAGCCTTTTACTGATGAGTACCTTATTTTTGTCAAATGATCTCTGAGGCTGACAAGGTTCTCTGGCACATCACAGTAATGAGGCAGATTTTGAAGGAACACTCCTCGTGACCCAGTTAAAATATACCCCCCGCATCCCCCATTTGCCTTGCATCATGTCAAGGCGACAGTGAAAATTTTTTAGGATTTGTTGGCTTGGCGTGAGACTTCTATCACACCTAATCATTTGCACATTTGCACCCCAAGAAAGTGGCACCCCCCTATAGTCTGACAAATTACATTGTATCATAAAATAATATTTCCAAGCATATTAATTATATCTCAAAAGATATACAGTGTTGCTGTTCTTTCAGAGCTTCTCATATGCTGTGGGATCAACTCAGTCTCAGCATGTCCTCCAAATGATAATTCTTTCAACTGGCTTTTGATCAACACTACAAAACACTACAGTCATCCAGGGGTTTTAAAATATGAATCCCAACATAATGAAATATTACAAAATATTTATTAGTCTCCTTGTTTTATTTAGTTTTTTTGCACAAAGCTGTTACTCTCACTCAACATTTGCTCTTCTTCAGACCACAAGTCTGCTCAGGGTAAATTAATAATTTTGATTCAGGTTTTAAGAACTCAGGCCTGTAAACCAAAATTACAGGTGTGATTTCCAGGTGGTGCACTGTACTTGCATCTTTGAGCATCCTGAATCCAGGCTAAAATAGTGCAAAGGTACGTTTGAAACTTGCCCATGACTTTATATCTATCACACTGCAGTTTGTTTGAGCCAAAAATTGTTGCCAAGCCTTTTATAAATCATCACTGGGGAAGATTTAAGATGATAAGTTGAACATAGACAAGCAGAAAATGAAGAGAAATTGCTGCAATTAGCTCTCATCAATAACGACCAGGAATTCATCACACAAACAGCAGCTTTGTGGCATTTAGCCTCGAAGCAGGCCTTAGCAAAAAAAAAAGTTTGGACCGAACACCAGGTCAAACAGCATAATGGGCGTCCTGGTCCAAGATTGCAGGCCAAAGTTTCGGACATGTTTCAATTGAGTCCTGGCCTGAACTATTTCCTCACAGTATATAGCCCTTGTTTTAGGATTGGCGTCTTGTTGAATCTGGGGGTACTTTTAGCCTGAACAATGAAAATAAAGATTAGCCCCATGTCCCAAAACCACACTACACTACGTACTCCACCCTATTGTGCATACACTGTGTACTATTCTAGATATTTCATGTTTTCACTAGTTAGTGTACAGGAGTGAACACACTTGATAATATTTTACTATCCGGAAACGCGTCACCAGTGTTGATGGTGATGCTTCTGTGTCCACCATTTTGTTCGAAATTTTCAGTTGCAGGAGGCACCTCCCTCTCCGTTTCTGGGAAAATAGTGTTCATGCAAACCTCACTTCAGATCGCTGCCATTGTAAGTGCGTACACTTGTACTAAGTAGAGCATAGTGCATGACAAAATTTAACCACGCTATGTACTACACACTCAAACAACAGCTAGAAATAGGGCTTAATGCGCTTTTGGGACACAGCATAGGATTGATGAGGAAGTGAAGGAATGACATTTGAACTTCCTCTCAGTGGACTGTGGAATGTATAGTGATGATGCTCAGAGGGCTCCTCCTAGAGGCCTCTGGTCACCATTGGGAGCAATACCTCACCTCTGTCGCTGGAACCCTTTTCACTTTACATGCCATCGAGCCACAGGCTTGCCTTGAGTCAGATAGCCGTTGTCACCAAGCGTCCTCTGGAGTATCCAGGATCCGATCGCACATGCGTGATAAGGATCTGGCATAAACACACTTTCCAAACCACGCAGGAACCATTGAAAAGCTGTCGACATTGTGCTCGAACACCTCAGGGGGAAGGGGAGAGTGAATTAGCTCATTATAGTGCACATTGAAGCATTGAGACCAAGTGGGTTTCAGCAAGGCACACTGTACAGGCCCTGTTCTCATCTGCATAACAATTGTAAGTGTTTGTGTATGTGTGTGGGGGGGATGTAAAAGTATTTTTTTAATGTCAAGAGATGTTTTACCATATCATTATACATTTTTTAGTTTTTCATTTTCAATTCAGACCTGTTCTGTTTTCTGATGCAACCCATTCACTGTCTCCATGCATAAGAATTATGATTGAAACAAACTGTAAATACCAGCATGCAGCCACAAGCACTGTCTGCCTTCAGAGTGTACCTGAATCATGGTGGTTCTGACAGTCTTCAAGGGGTGACTCCAGCTCACTGCTTTCAAAAGTTACATCTCCAAGGAATGTTACTGTAATGTTCCCCACCACAAAGACTTCCTATCACATCTTTGGTAGAGAGCAGGAGGTTTATTTCAATATATTACACTTTTATTTTCAAAGTTTGATACAGCACAGTGGATAGAAGAATAGGTTTTTAGACTCATCTGAGTTCAGACAAATCCTTTTATGGTTTATCTGTTTGTTCTTATAGGCCTGGATTTCATGAACTCAACATCATGCAAACATTGGACAAACAATAGATACAAAAAAGTAAAAAAACAACCTGAGACACAGGATAAAATAAAATAATTACAGAATGTGACTATTTCACCTTTTTGCCTGTTTATTCCTCTGATGTCTTCCACTCGACAGAACAGTGGGGTGGAAGGGAGAATAGGGGTAGTCACAAGAGGCTGTCCCAGGTTAGCCAGCTGGGGTAACATCAAAGACAGACACACCTCTCATGATTAAGGCTTTTCATTAAAAAACAACCCACCTAGGGACTGCAGATGAAAATGAGCCTTTGTAGAAATGTTTGTAAATTTTTACTGTCCCTGTCAAATAAACTGAATACTGCCAGCATGTAAATGAAACCCTCTGGAATCTAAAAAGGCATGTTATGAGGCCTGTAGACATTAATAGTCAGTGACCTTTAAGAGAATGTAGGTTATTTTTAACCAAAATAATAATAGCTACACAGAAAATAGCTGTAAAGGGAGGCAGGTGATAGATTATAAAACACTTATATAGCACACAATAATGAGTTAACACAGCTGCTACTGTATTTGTTGGAAATGTGTCAGTAGTTTTGTGTTTCTGGCATTATGTTACACTCAGTAGAATAACAAATCTCTGTCATGTATTAAATGTGTTCAATTATCCTAGATTAGCAATGGAGCTTTAAAGTTCTGTTGGTTCTACGGAGTTCTGTTGGTTCTAATTTTGCTGTGATTGTAGGCTTCTTGATCCAGTACCCAGCAAACAGGGTCAATGGTCATTTAAGACAGATTGTCTTATTATTGATTGGTTATTCTCTCTCCTCACTCTCAGTGGTAAAGAGGGGCAGAGTTTGCCGGAGGCTCAGGGCCACAGTCAATCTGAATTAGATTGTCACAAAGTTCACATATCGATCCAGGTGAATCATTAAAATATCTTGTTGATGCCTGTCTATCTAGTAACACGTCCTCAAAGGTGTTCTTTCACCTAAGGGTGTGTGTGTGTGTGTGTGTGTGTGTGTGTGTGTGTGTGTGTGTGTGTGTGTGTGTGTGTGTGTGTGTGTGTGTGTGTGTGTGTATGCCTTTACTTTGTGGAACAAATCAATTGATCAAGTGACATGAAATCCAAATTGTGTCACAGTACAATCTCACAGCAGTAACATGTCAAGTGAGATTTTGGACTGACAATTTTTTGTTTTGCTTGTCAGCCCTTTTGAAAGAGAATTTCAGACTCAGTTCTGTTTAACACCTGAAACAGAAGCATGGTAATGCTCTGAACAGTTCTGAATTGAGGATGAGTTTGATATTTTTGTTAGGCAAACTGCAGGCAACACTCTATGGAATATTAAGGCGGACTAATGTTCATTCTGCATGTGCTTGTTTGATTGCCAGGCCATCAACATATCCCCCAAATTTTTCTCACTTTTTCGTTTTTTGACATTGCTTGCCATGTCTGCTGAGCGTCACTCTTTTATTTTTTTCCCTCGCAGGTCTTCCAAGGAAACTTTGACAACGACACTCACAGAAAGAACGTGATAGACCCGCCCATTTTCACCCGGTTCATTCGGATCCTCCCCTGGTCGTGGTACGGTCGCATCACTTTGCGGGTGGAGTTGCTCGGCTGTACGGAGGAAGAGTGAGCGACCCCGCCCACTCCCCCAAAAACCCACCCCCACCCTGATCCCCTGGCGTACTGGAATGTCAGTAGTTGATCCAGTATTTCAATACAAACTGTGTGAAACCTGTAAAAAGAAATCGATTTCCAATGGGTTTTTCAAGAATAGTCGTGGTAGGCGGGGAGTTTGTTTTGTACAATGATTTAAAAAAACCTGCCCTCACCGAATTGTTTTTTTTTTGTTTCTTCCTCTTCCTCTTCTTCTTTTTTGTCCTTTACCTTTTTATTCTCAAAATTCTTATTCTAATTTTTTGTATCTGTATGGAATGCTTTTGTGTAATATATCGAGGGGGAAATGGTCACACTGTGGTTCAAACACGTTTTGACATGAAAGCTACAGCGTCACTTTTTACAAGAGCATGCAGCCTATCAACCATGCTTCACTAGCTGGGTGTGTTTGGGTGTGTGTGTATATATATATATATATATATATATATATATATATATACAGGCACACCTGACTGAAGCTGAAATCAGATTAGCAACAAAATGTTACAAATATTATTCAAAGATAATAAACCACTAATGATTATACTATATATTTGTACTTTTTACTAAAATACTTCACCAAATTTGACTAAAATGCTATTATATTTGGGAAAATTATAGATATGAATATTCAGCTGTATAATATATAAGACACTAAGATAATTGCATGGCATATACATTATGGTAGTAAATGTATACAGTACAGAATTCATACCTAATATCAGTAATGTGATTTAGGGATACATTTTTACATGTATTTTCTAAAGTTTATGACTTACACTACAAAGGGTTAGACCTTAATGCACTTAACAGAGGAAGAGAAAACAGCTTTAAAAAAAGTGACACTGCAGTATTTATTTGAGGTATATAGGCTGGATAAAAAGTTAAGGTGTCCACATGCTTTTTCACCTTTGTATTTTGTCTTTATTTATTTGAAAGTAAATATATTAGCTGGGGTTTGTGGTTGCCTAAATATTCTGTCAGAAATGTCCCTTTGTTGGGTTTCCAGCTTGTTGTCTTTTTCCAGCTTCCTTTCGGAGCAACGCTTTTCTGATATTGTCCTATCACTAAATCAATTTGAACTGCTCAGGATCGAATCCACCCCTTTGTATTGTTTACTCTTACTTATCATTTACTCTTCTTTAGCCCACAACTCTGCTATATGCCTAAGAGTAAATGCATTGTTTAATATATTTAATTGATTTTTTAAATATTTGCTGGTACTTGTATGAAACGGAAAAGATGGAAGGTGATTGTAATGCTAACACTGAAAATGTAATTTAGAATTTGATTTGCATAAATTTCCAATATACAAGAGTTATTACAACTGCGTCACAATACATTAACAGCAGCTTTTCAATATTCATGATTTTTTTTAAAAGAGAAACATACAAAAATGTATATGTATATCTGTATTTGGTTAAAAATGTAAGATAAACACTAACAGTTGTTGTTATGTCACTGTATACCAGTGTTGCATTTGCAAGTGTATCATGAAAAATACCATGGTGAAAAAAGTGCAACCCACATAAATGGAATGGGTTAAAGTAAACTACCAGTTTTGAGGATATCTTACTAGACAGTACCATGGCTCATAAGTCCCATGTTTGTCTACAACTAACCACTTAACTGTACTTGTGTCTGTGCATTCTGTTTACCATATTTCAGGTGAAATTATACCTAAAATGAAAATCTGAGCATCATTGTTCTGCAATAAAGACCGACCATGCATTTTAATGGCACTCCAGCCATCTCCTCAAGAGAATCATGCTAACGCTATGGCAAGCGAAGTGTTCATTGATGTGAAACAATGCGTGACAATTATATGGAATCATGGAATTTTCATAGCCATTGTACACTGCACTTAGGAACAAAAAATTGGAGGTTTTTCCAAGTGAAATATGGTAAAAGGGTTTTATGGATATTTCATTTAGATGTAATCTCCCTTGAGCTGTTTCTCTGGTTCTCATGCATAGTTACTCTGTGGGTGTGGTTTGTTTTAATCAGTCATTATGTCCAGTCGACCTTGTAACAATGCGGGACATTATTTTGCCATCCCTTGGAAACAGCACATTTATAATCAGACTTAGCACAGACAGAAGATAAAACAGGAAATTAAGTGGGCACACAGTTTAGCCAAACTGTAAATGTCAAACTGCCATCCAACATGATGCCTGAAGACCATCTGCCCTCTCTTGTTTGTGTGAGGCTGGCAGTGAGGGGTTGGCAAACAGCTGTATTGAGTCTGATGCTGGAGAGACCCACATTTTGGGGGTAGGTGGGCACAGCCCTGTTCATTTTGTGTACTCTTTCACTAAGGTCATCACTTCAAGGTAAATATCAAGTGCTATCTAGCAAAATATATCACTTAGCTAAATACTGATTCCTCACAGTCTGTGCAGTCAGGAGCAAAAGGGGTTGGTGTTTTTTTTTGTTTGTTTGTTTGTTTTTTTTTGTGTACAGATGAACAGTGGTTGCTTCAACGAAAGCTCTTTGGTTTGACAAATAAAAAGCTGTCTGTGAACCCTTGTCCTATTACTTTTTTGAGTACAGTACAAACATCTGGGACCAAATCCACGGACACACAAGAATGTGTGAATCCATACATAGAAACCCATATGCACTGTTTGTCCTTTGCATAGCTCAACATTATATGATGGTCGACAGACATCCTATTTGTGTTTTCTTAATTTTTCATCATTTCACTTTTTCTGTAATGTATTGTGTGCATTTCCACCAATCTCACAATATTACAAAGTATCAGAAATATACATATTATATATATAATAAAATAATAATTAAAAATAAATAAAAAATAATACATTTATTTGGTCAGATTTGAGTACAGCTTGAGTAGAGGTCTTGAAGCTTGAGCTAGTTGCTTGTCTTTGTTCTACTTGTTTCTGTTAGTCAGCTGATCATCAATTACACAGGCAGGGGTTTAATTTAACCCACTCTTCTTTACCAAAAAAAAAACTTTCAAACAAAGTTTTACAGCACAGGCCTGTGTTACTAACAGAAATGTTGCTTAGTATTAAAATTCCTCTCTGGACCTCCTTTGACCTTATTAACATCATTGTGTCTGCTGTGTTGTAGATCAAAAAGTAAAACAAAAGCCAAATGTGCCAAGCTGAGATGTCCAGTAATTATTCAATTACCAAAAATGCTGGGGAAACAAAAGAATTACCTTGTAATTCAGCTGAATGGAGTTACAGGGAAGAAACATGAGAAAACAGCCTGTTTGACTTGTGCCTTCCATCGTCAAAGGTTCGGTCCAGAACTCATTTTTTAGGTCACGCCTACAGTTTCAAATAGATTTAAACAGCTGTTCATTTTCACTTGTAGTTTTTTATTTTTTTCAACAATTTGCAACATGGAATTTGCCAACTGTAGTGTTTGAACTGGAAAAGAATCAATATGGTCTGCTGGAAATACCCTACACTTCTGTTTAATGAAGGGTCTTTTTAGAGAGGGAGGATGAGGTGTGGTATTGCCTTTTTTGGTGTTGAGAAAGTCATTTGTTCTAGGAAAAATCTTTCACTCAACTTTGTTAGAGGACAGAAGCTCTCAAAGACTTTGATATGTATATCATTACTTTCTCTGTCATATTTAATTCGATCATGCTCTGCCAATTGATCTCCATCAGCTGTCAACACAAATCACATTTCAACACAGAGCTAAGCAATAAAAGGATGCAATTTTACTTACTTTCCAGTTACAAGTGCATTACATAATGATTCCAATTGACGAAATTGGTCAGTGTGGATTTGCTGCTCTGGTTTAAATTAGATTGGATTCATGTTCTGACCAAGGAGGCCGTATCAATCTAATTTCAGCCAGTCAGCAGAATATCAGTGGGCAACACAAGGGAGTGTGTCATGTCATGTTGGAGGGGTGAAACTGAAGCGAACAAGAGCATTTGCATGAGGACGTTACTTATGTAGGAATATGCTGTATTTACACTGACAGTGGAAAGCACCAATGGGAGAAGTATAGTGAATTGGCAATTCTCCCTCTCCAGGCATACAGAGTGCAGATCTTAGCTACAGAGAAGTAATATGGGGATTGGGATATGAAAAGAGCAGGTTACAAAATCTTTCTCTTAACTATGGTATCAAATGCTGACCCTTGAAAAACAGCACTGATCTCAGACCTCACAAATACCGTACAAAATACAGAACAATGTAATAATGACCATAGGGGGCCTTACTTCTTTGGGGGAAATGATCAAGTTCAGTAGTTCATTAATGAGGGTATAATCAGCTACAGATTTTTATTAAAGTACAAGCATACAGCGCCTGTCAGCAACTGTGTAAATATTAACAATCAATGTAGTAGTACATGTGATTGGCCATATCAAAGCTTTAAAATAAGTTTCACACTGCTTTTGGATATTATTTTGTTCTGGATTCTGTATGCACTCTATGAACCCATTTTAAAAGAAACATGTATCATATTTATCCAGTCTTCAAAGTGCACAGTATGAGAGAGTAAGATTGCTGCCCTGGTCCAACACAAGCACTCTTGAGTTGTGTTGCCCTCACCTCCCCCCCTTCCCCTGCCCCGCCTGGCTGCAGTTCCCACGGAAACTAAGTACGGTGTCCCACAGAGGAGGTGAAACTGTGACATGGAGACTCAATGCTTCTCATTTATGATTTAAAACTGTTTTCCCTGTTTTTTTTTTCATCATTGATAACAATAACATTGTTATCAGCCCAACCGGCTATGTGTCATCCAGCTCCATTTATTTTTTTGTTGTCAAATGATTGCATAGACTGTAATCTATCACAATCTTGTCTTGTTTGCAATGTGTTCATTGCTTTTTTGGCATTGATCTGTTGAATTTGAAACACATCCACATGTTGACAGCCATTGTAAATTTGCAGATTAATAAATAATGCATTTTGATCAGAATCTCTGGCAGAAAATTTAATCATAAAATACAAAAAAGAAATAATCAGAAATGACTCCCACAAGAAATGTATGCTTTGAGACTTTTATTGAGAAATAATGCACATTGCACTTAATGTATGTTATTACTTTGAAGTAGCGCTCACAAGTTCAAAGACAGGATTGTAACTTCATTGACCATGGTCTCTGTCTTAATAGTCCAAGTGTATGGTGTAGTAGTCTAAAATAGAGTTAATTACCTTGAGTAATTGATTCTGTATTTCTTTCAATGGGCATGTTTGCTTGTCTCCAATAAAATATAGGGCACTCAATGAAAATAATGTTAATGTGAAGTCTGTTTTCACTGAATTGCATATGTCCTAAATGAGGCTAAGTGCAGTTGTCTGAATGCATCCTAAGGTATATACCCATGACAGAGTCCCCCCACCCCACCTGCATGACTCAGGCATATGACAGGAAACAAAGCAGTAGAGAGCAATGTGTGTCCACAGACCCCTGAGCTGTAGTAAAGGGTAAGACTGAGTGAGTCCTGAGGCAGACAGGGCATTCGCTATGAATTCACACTGTAATCTCAGTTGACATGACAGCTCTCCCCAGCCACAGCTCTGGCTAGCGGTCCTCCTCTTATCCCTTCCTCTTAGGGAGAGCCTAGCCAGTAGCATCTCCATATGTAACACAGTCAAGGAAGTAGTTGCCTTAGATACAAACACCTTGAAGGCCCACTTGACTCCTCCTGCCATTTTTCAGTATTGAATCCTGTGGTTTGAAAATGGTCCTGCACAATGATCCATGCCAGAAAACCGACATATCTGCTGAAGTATGAATATTTTGATGGTGGAGGTCAATTTCCAGACTTGCTCCTAAAATGATTTCCCATATGCCATCGTTGCATACATTAGAGATGTGACATTCTATCGTGTTCATAAATCAGCCAACTTCAACAAGTAACTCTATAACGCCACTCTCAGCTTCTGTTTCATGATCACCTTTAGTGTAAAATCAGGAAGTTTGAGGTGGGTCTTGAAGTGTATCATGCCATAACTCAATACCCTGGGCCCATTTTGAAAGACATGCCCAATTTATCTCTCTTCTACACGATTGGGGTTCATCATCAATGTAAAAGGTTTGCATGCATGGGAAATGCTGTCTGTAACCCAGGCTAGAAAGAGCGGAAGCCTCAGTGAACAACGTGTCCAGAATGGTGGATAAAGTGATGAGATGAGAAAAGTATTAATTATTTCAAGTGGCAGCTGATGTCACACCAGAGTCCTTATGTGTTCTTCTGGACTCTTATGCCTGCTCTCATAACTGCTCACCTTCACCAAACTTATCTGACAGCAGGTCACAGAGTGCTCCATAGTAAATGGGGGCTCTGTGGCAGTCACAACACAACACCAATGGCTTTTTAAAGGAGCAGGCACATTTTTATATGTTAAGCCTGTGCACTGCAGTGTCTAGAAACCGTGGTGGAAAAATAGTAGCATTTTAACAAATTCTCAGAACTGTAACTTACCGAAAATTGCTTTCTGCCAGTAATACCCCCTCAGGCTCTTCTGTCCTTGTCAAACACTGTGTTGTAGCTCATGCAAATCTACAATGTGCTAGCTCGTTAAATATTTGTTTGAACTATAATACTGGTGAATCAAAAAGTTCATTTTTTTTCTTTTTGACTCAACCTAACTTTCATGGTCATGAAAAATGCCTTTGGGCATCCCTTACAGCTATCTCCTTAATTTTGTGGACTGTTCTCTGGAAATGTATCAGTAGTTTTCCCACAACAGGCTATGAGTAGCATTATCTTGAAGTTAATTGCAAGCTTTTTGAGAACGACAATAACAATATGTGCTGTTGGGAGAGTGGCACAGTGTATTAGAATAACAAAGGGATGACACTGCATTGACCTGAGCCAATGACCTGTTACCTGCCGACTGGGGCACACGGGGTCCCGTCTCACTTCCTGGGGTTACCTCGCCATCACCTGCTAATATCTTTCCCTTAAATTGCATAAATGTTGACAACACATTGTAATTATTGAACATTTGTGTCCATGCTTGTGTTCCTGTGGACGGCTGTGTAAGTAAAGTATCTGTCCTCAACTGGGAACATGGGATCCGTCTCTTCTTTAACTACATTTTTTTTTTTTTTTACTTATTTAGAGTATTTGGTTATTTACTAATAGCACTAACATAGATTCAATAAGCACAGAATAAATGGCATATTTTTCCACAAAAATGACTTCCCCTTGATTTTAGTTCCTCAAAAAAGGTGCGAAAATACCCAAATACCCCAAGTACCCAAGATGTTAACTTGCTTATGAAACACACAATATTGTTTCCATGTAAAGCATACATGAGAGAATTTTTTCATCATCATCATCATCATCATAATACTGATAATAATAATAATAATTTACCTTTTGTATAGTGACATGCATTACAAAAGTGCTTCACAGACAAAAGAGTTATAAAGCAAACAATAAGGGAAATTCTCTCCTGTACTGCTGCATTTAGTGTCTTACTACTAAGACAGTTTCATGATGCTTAGTATTCAATACATCAACTGCATTCCTGAAAAATTTGGTTTTGTGACACGTTGTGGGATTCTGGTGTTCCAAATCAAAAATGGTTACTATCAAGAGGCAATCTTGCATTTGAATGTTTTCTAACTCAAGCACAACAGTCAGCCACATACCCAGTGATAAACACACATTATTTTCTATGCAGGCCCATGATGCTAAATGATGTATGCATTTCAAATAGTGCACGCCGAATTAATCAATTCTGAAGATCATATCTTTTTGTATTACACAGCAGTGAGAGTGAGAGGGAATGCAATTGAGCATAACTTTTAATCAAAGGTGTGCAAAAATTCTTATGCGTGTTTACAAAGGATAAGAAAAACTGAAGCAACATTTATAATTTCATTAGAAACACACAAACAGAGCAAATCTGCATTATGAGAAATATAAATGATTATCTTAGCATGTCAGGCCAAAAAAAACTGTGGCAGTTGCCTATAGCTAATGCTGACTGTGAGTGCTCATTTATGAAGTGAAAAGTCTTTCGCAGTCTTGAAGCACAACAGCTGGGAGGCAGCAATAATCTGAGAAAACATTTCAGCTACATGAAAGGAACACCAATCAATACTGTGACAGGGTTTGTCTTACAATGCCATTTCATTTTACAGGACAATAGCAGCATGACAAAATTGAAAACATTACATTGGTGAGAAAAAACAAAAGCTGAAATAAAATAAAATGAAATGGGAAAAACACTGCTCACAACAGGTTTTCTAAGAGGTTAAGGGAGGACAAGCGAGTTAAAAACAATGAGAAGCATTCTCATAGCACTAGATGTTAGTGCTAGTGCGTTGGTAGGAGCTGGGCATGGGTGGGGGCACTATACAGCCAATATGTTTTCTTTTTACACATGTAACAGAATTATTGAGAAACTGTTTTAAAGCACAATTTCCCCTGTGACTGGCAGCATCTTTACAAAGCACCTGCAAAATCATCAAAAGGCAGGTGGACAGAACGAAGCATGGCAGTAAGGAAAACAATGACATCCGTAATCAAGTCTGGGGGACTTGCGAAGGTAGATAAGGGAGGCCGAAGAAGATTGCAAGCCTCTCTCAGGCCTCCGTTTGCCATTCCTGAGCCATCTGTTTGCCCTCCAAACAACCAAAAAAACGCATCTGACAAGAAATTTGGAGTTGGCATATTGGATGCGTCAACATATATGAAACAGCTGCCCGTCTCTGCCGTTTAATTATTCCAAAATTAACACTTGGGAATGTCCATAATTCTGTTTTTTGGGCTGGACCACCAAAGTGGCCAGGGTGGCCCAGGTACTAATTAAACATGTTAACGGACTCTGACATTAGCAGAGCACTTGTTATTGGTTATTCCATTGCAATCCTCTCATTTTTCTAGGTTAATTAAATTGGAAGGAGGAAATAAGAAAATTTGTGAGAAATGTCCTTTCTTACACTAAACTGATAACACAGCCAGGGAAGGACTCCTTGAAAAAAAGGAAACAAGAAAGGGACATTTTTGAGGTTTTTTGATGGTTCTCAGGGGCAAAGAGCTGGAGAATCTCTACAAAATATTCTCTCCCCTTTTTTGTCTAACTTAACACTCTACTTGGGGAAAACATGGATACCTGTAATGAGGTTGAAACACTCATCACATGACAAGGGTGCTGTTGACTGATGCACTCAGACTGTATCAAAACGAACACAGAGCTGAACATGTATGATAAAATTGCTTCTTAGTTTTAATGAAATAACAGATCCCATGGTATAAGTCTACTGCCCTTTTTTATTTACCAATATTAGTATTTGTAGTGTTTTGTTTTTGCAGATAAAGTAAATGACTTAAGCACTCATTTTTGCTGGCAACCCCCAAGTCCTTGATTAGGATTTATATCCCCAAAATAAAATACTGAATTTAAAAATGGTAATGTGCAATCTTTGGCACTTTCAATATCCACTTGATTAAGGTGAATCTGTAGTGCAATGGTTAGGGATTTGAGCTTGTAAGTCAGAACTTTTACCCAAATTCAGTGAACACCTGGCATTGTAAATGAGCAGTGTGAAAAAATGACACCAAGTCACCAAGGAAAAGAATGTCTGCCGAATGTAAATGAGGGCTCCCTGTAGGTTCAGACATTGTTTAGCATTAAAAATGTTCCTCCTCCCTGTTTCCTTTGAACAAATTGTTCTGTTTAAATCATTACATGCTTTTCTGCTGTATTTAAAAGTGAAGTAGGTGTCAGGTGTATGCTTATGCATCTAGATAGATCTCATCAAGACCATTTATTTGATGATTATTTGATCTTCTCCCAAGATATAGTTTTCACCTCTCTAGCGGTAAGCCCCCAAGAAGCACATCACACATCACAAAACAAATTTCCATTATCCTGAAGATGTATTTTGTTCTGTAGAGTAAAATCTAAATGGGGCTGAGACAGAACAGCATCACAATTCCAGATATCTGTGATATCTATGTGTTTTGGATATAGATGTCTATGCATTTTGGTACATATAGATAACCACCAGACAGGAAGAAGGGTTGAGTTGGTGGGTGAGTCAAAGAATGAAGCGATTTTAAATTAATGCTTGCATTTCATGAGAGACAGTGAGTATATAAATACACTGTAGTACATTATAACAGCTGTCTGCTTGACTAAGTCCCCAACATGTATGATCACTGAAGATTCATAAGAGAATATTTTTCCTCAACAGCTTCCCCTCACAAAACACAATCAAAAAATGCTCCAGGAACTCCTTGCCCTGGATTCTCTTTTGGCCCAGATGCAAAGCTTGTCCTTAACTGAAACCTATCTATAAATGCATGTTACCTCATTTTTTTGCTTCTCAAACACAATTGTTGAGTTGGTTTTGATGTATCACCTGCTGTTGAACAGTTAGTTGGATATGTGTCAGTGTCTTCTGTACACTTCCCTTACCTGAGCAAAGATTCAGTGTTTATGAAATTTAAGTGAGATGAAATTGACATTTAATAACACATAAATATGTGGTCAAGGCAACACACATTACCTGTATTTCTTTCTGCATCAGTCCAGACAAGTGTACCATTTTTTAAAATAAAATGTTTGGCATTTATAAATAATTCCTGCAAAATCCCTCAAATGTTGCATCATGTTGAGCTAGGAATATTTTTTAATTTCAGATGGTTGCAAAAAAGTGGACATAATTTCATTGATGAATCAAAGAATGATTTCTTTTGTTTAACTTTTCTCCATGTTGTAAACAGCTCAGCCTCGGTAAGAGAAAAGGCTTGTTTTGGAACTTGTAAACCCCAAAGCCAAAAAGGGGCCATGATTTCTATCATTCTGAGGTAGCTAGAATTCAATTATACAATAAATTGTAATTATGGGTCTCCATAAGTACTGCAGCATGTGTTTCTGTAAGATTCTTTGAAGTGAGGGGCTCTGTGTTTTGTCAAGCATGCAAGCATGCATTCACCAGACTTTAGATTCTGTAATGTGAAGTCTTGTGAAATATTGCATGTTGCAGGAGACCAAGCCATTTGCATTTATGGTTGAACATTCCAGTATAATTGATCTTCTTACAGCAGTTCTTTCCATTTTTTTTTTTTTTTGGTCACAATAGAAGGTGTGTTCACATTCACGCTACAGTGAAAGTACATAAGTTTGAAAAAAAAAATGGGAGCACTGGGTCACACTGCTGCTGACATCTTTTATTTCCTGTTAGCGATGGCTGGATTTCCATGCCAATGTTGGGGCCGATTTTCTTGGAAATTTGAAAAAATCCAGAATTTTGTGGATAACCTCTGGACATATCTTAGGGAAGCACCATTGAATACAGACTCAAGTCGCTATTCAAAGGAATTAATGCAATTTTTGGGAGAATGTTAAGTGTTGAGACATCATGAATAACATTTTTGTAACATACTTTTACCATCAATGACTATTTTATTTCCAGTAACCAATCACAAAATTCCCAACTATCCTTTTACCAAACTCCTTTAACTAATGTGTTGTAATTTTTCCTTTTTTACATCGATTTTTTTTTTCCATTTTCTTTGGGTTGTAATAAGTGAAGTTTTCTCTTGTTAAAGCTAGCAAAGTTAAATGGATTCTGCAAATGGGTACTTAGTTGATTATTATTTTAATTCTCTCTTTGTTAAGGAAATATCTTTGCTTGGTGCGGAGGTGAGTTTATACAGGACATATTGGTACGCTTTTCTCAGTCCGCCTGCTCTGGAGTATATCCATCGATCCTGGAGGTGTTGCCATGGAAAGGGCTCTAGTGAGATTTAACCTTGATTCATAACACTTAAAAGACAGTTTTTTTTATATTTACAGACATCAGCCTGCCCGCCCCTTAATCCTGTCTCCATAGGCTAAGTTGACTGAAAGCGATCCAAAACAATGATTCAATGATATAGCATTATAACATTTGAATTCTAGAAATTTTAGTGACTATGAATAAGTGCCAGGTAAGGTAACAGGGTGACCTAAATTTGGACATAAAAAAAGGTATATGGTTGAACATTAAAATACTGGAAATAGAATTTCACAATTGCTTTTAATTGCAATGAATGGTAGTACAGTATTCGATGCCAACAAATTCAGTAGAAAAAATAGAAAAAGGTACATTGACATATGAATGAGAAATACAGTTCTTCCAATCAGACTTCATAAAACTCAAAACATTTTACTGGGGCTCATTCCTCATATTGTATGTGAGGGTCCAGAGCCCCCCTTAGAAAACCCCTCATTTCACACTCTGTACATTGGAACAAGGATCTAGTTCTAGTATAGACCTGGCGTTATGGGGATTGCCCCATTAGCATTTGAGAGAGGACTACATGTCAGTCCTGAACCAGGAGAGCAAAAGAGAGCTTGCCAGTCCTCCGAAGAAGGATTATAGCAGGTCGAGCAATCTCTCATCTTCCTGTTTCTTTTCATACCCCTCCCAGCGTGCAGTTGTCCTATCACTGCAGTGCACCCACACAGCCTCGCCTGTATCTTCCCCAGTACACTTGTTGTTGCTGTTTTACAGTGAAGTCCATAGGTTGAACTGTATAGTATTTATTGTGGCAGAACGGCTTAGCAAAGGCTAGTCATCATGGGAATTGGAGGAGTCTTTTTTTTCAGTGGGCAAGGTATGTTCAGCTTGTGTGGTGAGAAAAGCAGAAAAAAGGATTGTGGATGCATAAATGCAAAAATGTATTGAAGCATTGAAAGTAAGTACTTTTGGTAGCACACAAACAGACAGCCCCTGTCCATGACCTTTTGCAGGATAACACTTATCCTGCCCTTATTGCCTGATCTGTGAATGATGGAAAAAGCTTCTGCCTGGTTTTCACTGAACACACACTTCGTATATAATGTTGTGATTACACTGGCACTGTAACTTAATCTGCCGTTTAATCAATACTGAATAACACTGCCTCTGTTTCTGGTACATCATATTTCCATACTATTTGTGCAAACATCCCTGTCTGGAAATTATTTTTATATATTTTCAGTATTTCTTGTTTTTCTTTTTGGCTTGCTTGCTTGTCTCCCCCTGCTAAAAATTATATAATTGGAAATTACCAGCACTACACTTCCTGGTTTTTTCACTTGCTGAGTTTCAGAATTTGAACCTGAGAATGACTGTGATTCTCTGTAAAACAGCAGTAAAAGGGCATAGGTGAGGTCTGGTTGGTAAACAGCGGGTGGCAGCAGCTGATGAAAGGATTAGCCCTTTCGTGCATCCTGGGTCTTTCTGTCAGGGGTGGGGGTTTGGGTGCTGTGGGGCTTGGCATATTCAAACGTAATCCCCGCTTGACACACTCATTGGCTGTCAATTGAGCCAGAAACCTATGGAAACCTGGCTACTTATCAGTGCAGATAATTTTGTTCCAGCAACCTCATTATATTTTTAGATGTTATTGTTTTTTTTCCCTCTTTGAACTCATCAGTTGTTCCATTGTATTGTTTTTTTCTGAGATGTTAACAGATTGAGATATACACAGTTGAACCATTTTCTTAATTTTCTTTAAGTCAGAAGGTTATGAAATTAATTTCTGACGCATTTTCTTTCCACTCTGTCTTTATCTTAATGGTGAGTCTTACTTGGGAACACTGTATAGTTAACATGCAGTTGTAACTCGTATTTGAATGAATGTGAAATTACAGTGATGGTATAATTACTGAAAAAAAATATGCAGCTACACATAATTAGTGACTTAAATTAACGAATGAAACACATACAACCTAAAAACACTCCTGGATATCATATATTTAGTAAAATGTACAAATATGTCTCCTCAAAAGAGACAGCTAAAAATGCTGAGATGTGCAAATACCATCAATACACAAATACACAAAACAATAATTCAGATATGTTTGAACTGCTCCAGGTACAGTTCCCCTTCATCAGTTTAATGCTAATTCATGCTAATGTTAAGACATATATTCAGAAAAATAAATATTTCTGTATTCCTTCCTTCAATTTTTGGAAACGATACCCATGACACATTTATGATTATTACACAAGAGTGCACACCAATAAAATGGGGAATTCAAAACACAACAACCTGAAAACCCTTGATAAAGGGTTTTTATAAAAAAATTATTGGTAGAATACAGTAAAATTAGATCTGAATTAAGTACTACAGTAGACAGCACAGTAGTACAGAGCAGACCATCCTCATCTTGGTTAATTTGTGCTTATTTTTGACTCAAGATCTGTCATTTTTCTTGCATTTTGTCTTCACTAGATTAACTATGTAATATGGTACTCCAATTTAGCTGTGCTTTCTCTGCCAGCTGTACAGAGTGTGAACAACAGTGGGAGCTAACAGAAAAAACACAACATCACTGCAGTTATTGCTCCAAAAGGTCAACCTCAGTAATAACCGCCGAAAATAAAATGCACTGTGAGGAGTTCATTTCATTGGGAGTCCATTTTTTCCCATCCAGTGCTTCACAGTGTACAGATCACAGGTCTTGTTCATATCACGTATTATAGTGTTTCCTTCCCACTGGGCCAATAGAAAAGCATTTGATTAAGTGCACTTAAATTCTTAGTATTGCATTTCCTGGCCCACTGGTCCTGGAGCACAGACAACCGGAGACACTGAAGTTGATGGGTCTAAAAATACACAGGAATTTGGAGGGGGAGAGAGTGTAGCATCATGTTTTGGGAGCTGGACTTGTAACTCTAGGGTTACAGACTCAGCTGTCTGGCAGGGTACCACCATCATATCCCAGGGCAAGGTAATTACCTTGGTAACTATTTATATGCATACACATACATTATTAACTACACACTGTGTAATTCATAGTGGATAGATCATCTGCTGCATGCCTGAAATGGGTATGCAAATGGGAGAGGGAGAGTGGCTTCAGGCTAAAAAAGAATGGGGGCAAAGAGAGATGTAAAGAAAAAGTAAGTCATGAATCTTTACATACTGGGACAAATTGCTGTCTGGACCTCCTTGGGGATTGGCTGGAGAGATGAGGGGAGATCACGGCAACCAATCAATAAATGTTTTTATATCGTGGGTCAAGTCCGCTGACATCGTGTTTTTTTTTTTTTTTTTTTTTTTTATATACATATACAGCCACTTTTCAGTCTCATTAATTTTTATTTGCAAAAACCCCTGTGCTTGACTTTATGCAAAGGATCATGGTTAAGTGTTTTTGGAGATGTGTTTTTACATTTCCTTGTCTGGACTTCTGTGTGACCACATCTTGATTTCAGCATTCATCAGAAGTATAGTCACTGAACACTCTTCATCTCACTTGGGGAATGTAGTAAAAGGGACACCTCAGTTTAAATGCTTTCCAAGAGAGTCAAATGACATTCAAACTATTCTCATAATGAATGTGAAATTGCTATAATATTTACACTAAATAAAATGTTTTGTTTTTTTATGTGATTTTACCTCATGATGTTCCCTTCTTTTATGATGTCCCAAACTGGAGGAGAAAATATTTTGACTTTTTGTAATTATTCTGATATGATTCTTACATAACATTTTTGTTATTAAGAATTGTCACACTGTAGTCCTCTTTTGTCTTTCATTAATTGAATTATTTGTTAATTCATTCGTTCATCCATTCTGTCTTACTTTCGTACTCTTCCTTTCTTTCTTTGCTCTCTACATTTTCTTTCATTTCCTTTGTCATTTTGATTAATTGATATTTATTTTATATAAATAACCTGTATAAAATTGTTCACATGTTCATAATCAAGTTTAAGATCATACAATATAGTAAATTCATAAGCAGTATGGATAAGGGGAATTTCTGAGCATGCCCAGAATGAGCTCTCAGGAAAAAAGCTCATCTCCTGCCCAAAGGTGCATTTAAGGACATCCAATATCCCATCAGCCCCAGAAAGGTTTCAACACCCTACACAAAGACCTGTCTTCCCAGCCTTCTGATGTCTTTTATTTTTTATTCATATATTTTTTGCAGTATGCAGCCTGCAGTATGATTTGAGCTGCTGCACATGGCTAGTGTAGGAGTTTTTTCTTTTTCTGAATGTTTACCTTTTTGATTTTCTGAAAACCAAGCCTTTTCTCTGTACCAGGTTTGTTATGGTACAAAAAGTAGCCTCTTGACAAATAAAGGAAAGAACATTTTGTTCTGTGTATTTCAACTCATCCTACTTTACATTAGAAAGACATTTTTTAATATAAAAATGCCTATTTAGTATGCACTGCCAGCTCTATCACATATCGTGTAGTATAATAGCACTATAATAGTACCTTCTACTTCATTGAGGTATGTGGTTATTTTAAGCCTAAATGAATTTCATCAATTAGAATTCTGTCAGAAAACACATACCGAATATTGCCTTGTTTGACGTATCAGAATTATATATTTTGGCCGCCATTGGGAGCCCAGTGGAATCTTATTTGTGGTGTTTGTTCCTATTTAAATTGTTTGCATAGCACCAGCTAGTTGTTCTGGAAAGAAAAAAAACATCCCATTGCTTATCTTTTGGATTGGCACTATATTGTCCAAATTGGAATTTCAAGCAATTATATGGCTATCATGTATGAAAATAATTATGATAAATTCATGTCACATTGAACATATTTACATTTATATTACCATGTGTACAATGCTTTTCACAACTAGCATACAGAAACCACAGAGCTGCTTGGACCAGGATCCATAATATCAGTGGCCAGATTTCTGCAACAGTTGCTCTTTTATAAAGGGTAATTGTTCTGAATAGTTTACATAGGTACTTGAGTCCTCGTCAACTTTTAAACCATGATAACATTGCATGAGGAATGTGAGTACATCTCCAGGGTCTGTCTGCAGGCTCAACTGGCAGGACATGGCGTCGTTCTCAATGTGTTCTTGTGCATTCGTGCGTTCTCATGTACTTGTTTGACATAATTATTAATGGCCCAAATACTATTCTAATACTCAAGAATACAAATAACAAAGACTGGATAAAATGCCCGGATGTGTTCTTGATCTGCCCCTTTTATCAAGAATGCATCGTTTGGTGACCTTTCCAGTGAGAATACATCAGATTTCATTGCAATGGTTGCCGAGAAAACCCAGAACTGGCAGATAAAAGCTAACAATCCATTCCTAAACAGGTGGAACTAGCAGAAACAGGCTAAACAATGCTAAGACACACACATTTCATAATCCATAATCCATTTGACAATTTTGCTATCACTGCCTACAATAATAGTACAACTTAAATAGCTGCTATTTAAATTAAACCAGCTGCAGTTTCCCCCACCTAACGCTACTTGAATAAAGAAATATTTACCACAACATCAATAATAACAGTGCACACAAAGCATGACAAGCTTTTTAATAACAGCAACAAAAGCATGCAGTTCGTTGGCTTGTTCGCTGATGATGTTTAAAAAGGAAAGGAGTAGTAAGCAAAAGAGTGATGACAATTATATTAATGCAACAACACGCACTAACTAATGCATAAGGCAAGCAACATTGCTAGGCTATCCCAGTCAATGCTGCTTGAATAAAAAAAAATATGCGCACAACAATAATAGCAATGCAAAGTTTCTTTCCTAGACAGTACCTCTGAAATGTTGCTCATAAAGATGCTTTATGCTTGTGGTTTTTAAACACACTGGTTAAAAAGATTACATTTCCAGTACAGACCAACATTTCAATAGCATAAACAATATTGGAAAAAACAACCATATACAAAGTGTCACTTCAACAAAAGTATACAGCTAGTCAGCCTGTTAGCTAATGATGTTTAAAAAAGAAAGGAGTAGCAAGCACAATAGCAATAACAATAATAATGCAATGATACAAGCAAACTGATGAATATGGCAAGCACCATTGCTAGGCTACCGATAGCCAACTACTAGTTACTGTGCTCCTTTTCTCCAGATTACTTGATAAAAACATGGAGACTCCTTCATATAACTTGGCTAGTGAGGCATTCAAAGTATGTATAATAACACTTCATCTCGGATTAAAAACATTGAAAATGTCCACCATTACTATGGGAACCCAGAGTTTGAAGCCTCAGAACATGACTGACCAATGAAAACCACAGAAAAAAATGTCACATTATGTCACTTCCACCATGTTCTGACAGTTGAGATTGCAGACAGACCCTTCTCTACATATCTGTGCTTTCCATTATTGGCATTGATATTGGGACAACCAATCAGGGTTAATGACTAAGACATAGAATTCCAAATTTTTAAAAAGCACAAGTACAAACGTTTTTGCCCTGGCAGGTGCTAAGCCTTTATATGACCTATTCAGAACACATTCTTGTCTGAAGCTGTTCATGTCACGATCCTGTTGAGACAATGTAAACCCCAGAAGCTTTGTGTAATTAGGTTTTTCAGACCCATCCATTTTGCACTCAGAGGGATGTGAATCACTTTTTAAGAATTCATTACACATAACTCTTCTGTCCTTGGGCTAGTGTGGTTCTCTGATACAACAGGTCATATGTGCCCATTCCACTTGGATACCAAATGAGTGAGAGTGCATGTTTTTCATACTCAATCTAACGATCCAGACCCGAATCCAGTTTTTGGGAAACATTGCCCTGTTTTATAGCCTGTTGTATAACTTAGAGGCTGCAAATACATATATCTCTCTACATGAAATACCACAATTATGTTACCAACACATCTTGTGCCTTATATAAACATAATAATAACAATGTAAGTACTATAATATTGCATCAACTGTACTATTACTTCGAAAAAGCAGTTGGGAGTTTGTCTCTAACTTTGCCTGCTTCTTTCTTTTTTAGTGGAAAAGCATTTGTGAGTTGGGCATTTTGAAGGAGCAGGCCTATTTAAGAGACATTTAGGGTCTCACCCTTGCTTGTACCAAGAAAATGTGAAAATAAAAAGTAGAAATCTCCTCTAATGAATATAGAGCTCTGCTGCAATGGTTCCCAAACTATGGGTTAGGACCTGCTGCATAGTCTTGAGAGAGGGTGATGGGAATCACATATAATCTTATATGTAATACAAATTCCTTTCACATCCATGCCTAGAAATAAATTTAAAAACATGCAGTGAACACACTCTGTATATGCAGTTTTTTCATATATGTGAGAAATATCATGAGCTCTGCTTTTCTGCACATGCTCTGGTACAGTAAATCTTTAAACCCGTTTATTTTCCCAGCATGTGACTGAAAAAAAAGGATTTTCTCTGGCATCTTGATATGCACTGAAATTCAGTTGCCCCAGTTTCCAGCGAGCTCCCTGTTCACAGCAGTTTCCTCTGAACTACATTATGAACCGTCAATTAGTCATCTTTCAGTGCTGTTACTTATTTGCTTGGCGCACATACACATCCAGGGGGACTTACAGCGCCTGCCTTTTACATATTATCAGTTTGTACAGCTGTGTTTTAACTGGAGTAACACAGGTTAATCATCTTAGCGAAGTGTGCAGTGGTTCTTGAGGGAGTCAAACCTGCAAACCCCCTGCCACAATGCTCACTGATGTTTGATGAAAATGTTGCAATGCCAAGCCTGGACACACAATTCTGAGAGTGTGACTGTGATGTCTCACCTTTAATGCCATTATCCAATGAACCAAAGCTTTTATTCTAACACTGCTATGCTTAACACAGAATATTGGCAGCTAAAATTGGTATTTAACTGAATGCTTTTTTTTCTACAGAACTATCAAATTCAAATAACATGCAAAAAAACAGACAGATTGGAATTATTAGTAATTACTGTGGGATGTTTGCATAAAGCATGGCAAATATGTAGCACACATTGTGCAAATGCGGTGCATATCATAGACGATGTAGTATAAGTAAAGCACTTAAACTAGGGTGGAGGAATAGCCCAGCTGAACTGAACAGTAAGCAGGGGAGGGATTCCATAGCCTTATTGAGAGGAACAGACTGGGGCTGTCAGTAATGTGGTCGGATTATGTGTTTTTTGTTACTTTGGTTTCAGTTTTATTCAACTGTTTTCATTTGTTTTGGTATTTGTTTTCCTCCATGTTTTGTTTTTGTTTTCATTCCCCTTTCGTATCTGCCCCACCTCCTTCCTTATTACTTGATTGCCGATTTATTTCAGCTGCCCTTCTGTTCACATGTACCTTGTTTGCCTGTTTAGCTCTGCGTATTTATACCCTGCTTATTCTTTGTTCAGTGCAAGTTCATCTCAGTGATTTCTCCTGTGTACACTACGAGCCTTTCTGTTCCCTGCCTGCCCGCACAATTTTTACCTGTTACTTTTTCCTGGTTTTTGATTCTCACTCTCTGATTTTGTACCTTCGCTAAGTCTGCCTGTTATCGACCTTTGTTTGCCTGGCTTTTGACTACTCTTTGGACTGTGATTTTGTGCTTTTGCCATTCCCTCCTGGTTCTAACCATTGCCTGTTTTTGACTAAGTTTTTTGGATTTTTGCTTCTGCTAATGTAAACCCTTACTGTTTACATCCACATCTGAGTCCTACCTGAGTTCTGACAGGTGTCTTCCAAGACAGCAGTCCACTTTCTCTGACACTTTACAAAGGGGCTTTGGAGATTCATACAGCCCTTAGTGAGTCATTACCTTGGAATATCACATCTTCATTATTAAAATAATCAAAGGACTTACATGTAGAACCTATATAACACATGTTTAAGTTCAGGCTTGACATCTAGCTATGATGCGCCTAGATGGGCTGCATCGCTTATTCACTTATTTGCTTCTGCAACTTCAGAAAATGCAGTTTTCCTTATGGAAGCTTGTAAAGTGGAATATAAAAATCAGGTCATACATTCATCTGTGTTATAATAGTTAGATTAGGCAATCTGCAGAAATTTTTATGTGGAGTTACTTAAAAAAGTAGTAAAAGTAATCCAACTGTGTGTGTGTGTGACTCCTCTAGATTCAGTTCTGATTTAATGACATCAATGAGTATGATTAAGCAGTAATCTACACTGACAGTTCTTTTGCATTAAACTTTTGTTTATAGAGCTAAGAAAGATGAGACACTGTTTATATAGCTATTTCTAAACATAATTGTCACAGGGATGTCACAAATTCCCATGCACTGTGATCGTTACACAGCGTTCCAATCCACATCAACCCCTGCACGTATCAGCCCAGGGATTCTGATACCAGTAAATCTGAGCTCATTTCTCTTCATTCTGGGCCCTGTCACCTGGTAATGGGAAGCTATACTTATTACACTGTTTCACAAAATTGTGGTCTGGCAGAACCAAATTGGTCCTCAAAATCACACTCTCACAGAACCGATTTGATCTACAAACTTAAAAACGAGAGGGTGAGGCACACTTGACATTTATAAGACAGTTTATTGAAATCTAACAACCATCTTTAAAAAAGCCCTCGCTTGTCACAGACCAGTGGGGTTTTACCAACACGTTAGCATGCAAAGTCACCCATCTGTCAGTGTCTACATTTCTGACTGTCTCTGCTGCTCCCGTTGCCGCATCAATTGCACACAATGCATTTTACACGATATCCACCAACAGCTGGCCCACCAGGAAAGACCTGCACAGTGCCTCGAACAGGAATCCCCTGTGTGTCAACACAAACTAACCGAACTGGGGCAAATCATCCAAAAGCAGATACGTGAATGCTTTTCCCTTTTCCAGTGCATAAGTCGCCATTTACCGTGTCAACACATATATTATTGTTATTAAGTTATTGCTGTATTATATAGATATTTCAGTGAATCATAATGGATTGGACTCTGGAGTCCTTGCACAGAGCAAGGGGTTTGATTCCAAGGTAAGGCATTATGTTGTACCCTTGAGCAAAGTATTTAACTCTGATAGCTTCAATAAATATCCAGCTGTATAAATGGATAGTGTGTACATAGCTTCGAAAAGCATCTGTTAAATTCTTAATCATAAGTGTATCTACTTGACTATCACTCTAAACAATTATGAAGCAGTGCACATAATACACAATTTGAAATTCATTTACATGTCCAACCTGTGTCAGGGTAAAATCATGAGGACAAAAACATCAACAACATAAACCACCAACTGGGCATCTCCATGTCAGGCAGCTGGTCTAGAATATTAAAGAAAACATCAAATGAATCCATTAAACCCCCTGTGCACCTTTGCAAAACATGCACTCCAAAAACATCATCACGGCAGTCTGTGACTAATCCTGTTCACCCACAGGCCCCCTCTGCCAACAATCGCCCCCAGAATGGTGAGAACTTGCAACTCCCACCTGAATATTTCACTCAGCATGTGTTCCTCACAGGTAAGGCCTGGCCCAGCCCACACCATTATTGGACAACATTCTTCTCGGAGGAAAGAGTTTTATTTTTTTTAATGATACTCTGCTGCGATGAGCAGGGGGCCATGGGAGTGAGCTCTACGCATTTGAAGTTTGACTTTACCAATTTCACACTCCCTCCTGCGGGGACCTCCGATTCGTCAGCAATACCTGTCGTCAGCGTGATGGAGAAGACTGCAGTGCAGGGGGGCCTCCTCTCTCTGGTTCAATCTATTACTTCTCTCTTCCCTTGAGTCTGCTGTCTTGTTCAACAGTCAATGTAACCAGGAGTCATACATGTTTAAAAGAAAAGGCTAGTTTGCCAATGCAGTGTGGGAAAGATCAATAGATTTACAAGATGCATGGACTAGATTCAATCAACGTCCATCCTTAACTTTGACTTGCAAATAAAAGAAAGTGTCTGTTCTTTTTCCCCTTGCAAACACAATTTGGTGAGTTCATTTTGGTGATTGCTGAACTTAAAGTAAAGCAAAACCAGGCATATTGGCAGTACAAAGTGTGTGTGTGTGTGTGTGTGTGTGTGTGTGTGTGTGTGTGTGTGTTCATCAATGTGTGTCTGTTTATGAGTTATCTCCATCCGTGTGTAATATTTCAGTTAATCTTGCTAATCATCACGTGAAATTGGATAGCCACTTGTGTGATTCCTCTAAAACGATGTCAGCCAGATCTGCATTCTGCCCGAGCTCACATCTGTGCTGATATGAGGGAATGCAGTCGGGTGTATGAGGTTTAGAGTTACAGTGACAGAAATGCATGATAACACAATAATATACAATCACATACACTAGGAAGACTTTCTCCATGCATTTTACATTTATGTCTACATTAATCTGGCATGTTTATGTTTGCCTATGCTTGTCCCTGTTCTCCCTTATGTTAGGCTGTACTTATCCCTGTTTTACTATATATTATATTCAATGTTACCAGAGAATTTTGGGCAGTAATATTATGGGTTGTTGCCCCCTTGAGGGCATTAAGGTCATTTCGATATAATATTTAATATCTCAGTCACCTACTGTTCTCAAACTGAAATGATGTGTAGTACCTTAGCTTCATGGGCAACAGAGTCTATAAAGATATTTCAGATTGCATGTAGCAGACCGCAACCGTGTCCCTAGTCTGGCTTTTCAATTTTTCACTAATGAAAGCAACTGTTCGGTCAAGCAATTTTCAGCACAATCACTGTGCTGTACAGATTTGGGGTTTCTCTCACTAAATACAAATAGGATGTGCAGAACTACAAAAGTTTTCCCGATGAATCACCATGGACACAGCCATCCTGTCCGGCACCTCAAAGGGAAATACTAAAAATTTGTGTGTGTGTGTGTGTGTGTGTGTGTGTGTCCAACATAGGAGAAACAGAGATTGAGATGGAAGGTGCGTTTGGGACAACTTTTAAGAAATCTTAATAAAAAGCGTCACGAGTACAGGGTCAGAGGCAGCAGCTTGTCAGTTTTCTTGTATGTTTAAATTTGAAACGATTCAATGGGAAATGTGCAACTGGTTAAGACAAGCAGTCCCATTTCCAAATGGTCACCCTGCACAGACCAACATGCCTATTTGACATTAATATAAAGTATCTGATTTGAAAGATTGCAAGACTAGTGTCATAGTCGATGTATACAAGATTTCTGTGATTTAAGACCAACTGTGGGACTGCCCAGCACCAACAGAGGGGTTTTATGGTTTTGGTTTTGTGTGTTTTGGTTTTGTGTGTTGTTTTTGATTTTGTTCATTGTTTCCTGAACAGCATAAAGCTACTGGTTTAGCCCACCTTCAAAAGCCGGCTCAAACATATATCACATTTTCCTGCCTCTCCAAGAACACATCTAAAACCACAATCTTCTTTTTAGCTGTCATTCCTTTTCCTCTTCATTTCTGCAAGACATCTAACTGATCCAACTCACTTCTGACTTCTTTCAATATTTTGTCTTGTTTTATGACTTTGATATGTGTTTTATTTTGCTTCAAGGCCTGCAACTGTAGCTTGATTTCTGTCAAGTGAACTGTTTGTTTTTCATAGTAGCGGCTTGGTAAGTTTCATAAAAATATTCATTCACATCTCAGTACATTAATTATCCACATATGAATATCTGCATAAGTAGTTTTATTGTCTTATTTATTCTGCCATATTCTGAATCGAACTGGACTAACATTAATTAATGTACAAACTGACAAAGAAAACACGTGGCTTCATTATGTATAGCGAGCAATTCACCTTTTTTAACTGCTGGCAAAATCTGGCTCTGCTCTGTATTGAACATGCCTACATTTTCATAAATTTTCAAGAAAACAAATATATTTCCCTTAGCTCTCACTGGCAATAGAAGGTTCAGTCATGTAGATGTCATTACATATTATATATTAAAATTACAACAGATGAACAAATACTATCCCACTTATCACAAATTAAGTGTGCATCAGCTTACCCACATCCAGGTGGCCCCATCTAACAATTACAAAGGTTTTTGACAATTCATCCTAGGATAAGGTCACGCATCTGGCACTAATGCTATATGAAATGTTGATTTTAAATTCTCATTGAGTTAATTCTCACGGAATAAAATTGATTGTATATGTGGACTCATACAAAGTTTTAGAGATAAATTATCACAAATTGTTTTACTGTGTGCTGCAAACATGTCCAAATATTCATCAGCAATGAAAAATTCAGTCCAAAAATGGTACTTTTAAAGTTTAGAAAGCCCACCTGTTAACGTATAACTTAGGTTTAATAAAGAAAAAAAAAAAAAAACTTTCCTTGTGCAGACAGCCATAGCAATTACTTCAAAGTTGGCATATATGCAAATTGGCTCAGTCAACAAGTCAAAAGCCTGTGAAAAAAATCTGTCTTACCTGACAGTGCTAGACAGCAGGGTTTATTCATTACCCCCCCAAAAAAAAAAAAAAAAAGAATGCCAAACTGGCAGCAGAGGGGTGAGCACCAAGCTCAAAGTCAGAACTTCAACAGTGAAAACCTATAATTTGCATTCAATCAACAGAGCATGCAGTGTTTGCTGTTCGCTCAGTCTGTATAATTTAATTTAAGGACTTAATACCCATGCAAAAAAGAGATAATGCCTATGGAACAATACTCTTTATACTGGTGGAACAGAAAAGGAAGACTCAAATTCCACAAGGCGCCTCCAAAGCTATTGCTAGCTGGCGATGATGAATTTGCATTTGGTTGAAATGTGTTTTCTTTTTTTGTTTTGCTCAGCAGCATTTTAAAGGCAGGGATTAGACACACGCAGTGAGTTCGGAGAAAGGCTCGTCTCCACCGGTTGTCTAGCCACCGGACGTCAACCACGGTTGGTGGAATCGATGGGTGGGGGAGGGCAATGAAACATTCATGAACCGGTTCCATGGACTCTGAGCGCAGAGTCGAGAAGGATGAACGTATTTCATATTCAGGCGAGTGTGACGTCTGCACACGACCCCTCACCTGTGCCCCCAGCAGGGCCTCCTCTCCCTCTGTTACATACAGGTGCATCACTGCATACTCTGATATACATAATTCATTCAAAATCCTCAGTATCTAAAAAAGGGTTCCTCTGCAGACTGGCCTCTATGGTCATCTTCAGGGTCAGTGTCAAATGTGCTGGTATGGAGTAAAAGTAAATTAACAAGTTTCACGGAACTCTCCAGTTGCACTTTTTATTTGCAAAAAAATATTTCTTCAACCCCCGCTTTCAAAATGATCTGTAAGCACCTCATTCATTCTATATTCGTGATGCATTGCAGCCTGAAGTCATTTCCAGTGCATGGGAAGATATTACTACGTGTAGAAATAATATCACATATTGGTCTTACATATAAGTCAGGTACCTGCATATGAACTATCTTGCTGGGGAAACCTTGATGTAGTATGACACCATCAATAAAAGTATAAATGCTGACACTTTTGTTTATTTTTTTTCCATTGATCAATCTTTGCACTGAGTTTCCTATTTCTGGACCTGCTTAATCAATATGTATAAGACAGGCCAGCCTATCTCCCCTGTTTACCCAGGATAAAGCACTCTTCAGCAGCTCTGAATGCAAGAGTGCAAGCCTCTTCAACCCACCTCTGAAAGTACCTTCTGTCTGAGCAAGGCACAAGTGAATTTGTTGGCCCAAAAAGAAATGTAATATGATTACCTTGCTCTTAAGGCAAAAGAGCATAACTGATTGTTCTGATACCAAATCAGATAGAGGGCTATGTAGATCATAAACACTTTTTCACAGTGTACCACACCACTTCATCAGGTGACTTCTTAAATCAAAACCATGCTTTCAGCAGAAAAGATTAATCTATAAATCCAGCTCCTTAACATGGAATGTTTTCCTTAATAAAACAAAGAAATAAGCAGAACAAATAGTTGAGGCAAGGTTGTAGTAAAGGAACAAGAGTAAATTGTTTTGACCATTCTCTATTTTATTCCATTTCTCAAAATACTTTTGTCAATAAACACACAGTAGATCATTAAGAATATAAACATAGGACATTGCATTTTAGCTCTCTGCAGGAACTAGACCCTAATCAAGTTTTGGGGGGAACTGCTATGCTTTTCATCAGAAAGTGATCTGCCCCTTGGAACATTCAGGTACCCTTGAAAGTTTTTCTGTAACAATAGTGACACTTCTTTCTACTTTTTTCCTTCATTTAGGGATGTCTATCTAGCTAACAAGTCTTCTCAAATTTGTACTGTGCTTCCCACAATGCCTGTCCAGGACAGTGTATTGTAAGTGCTACTGGAGAACCAGTGAATGTTTCACATCCTACTGGGTGACACAACTGTATGGACGGAAGGTACTACAGGAGAGCCATTATAGACAGATAGATTTTTATGTATGTCTGTATGTATGTATTTATTTATTTATTTAATATCTGTTTTACATCTGGTACAGACTTTTGTTTGTATGGTCTTTTCTGGTGAGTGATTGGTTTGTCAGTTGAACTCTAGCAAACAGATGTAATCTATTACATATGAAACATATTGTATAGTTTCAACTTGACTTGGATTCAGCTAATTCCTGCATCCCTTTATTTTTTTATTGCGTCTTTATGTTTATTCTATGTACATATTCATTTGCGGCTAACATGATTCTTATCTGAAACTGTTTTGTTGTAGTAAGGCCTAACCCCTCTCACTTGTAGCTTTTAAGGTTTCTGAAGAGTTTCTGGCATGATATCATTTTTAAACTGTCACATGGTAAAAGTGTGGCTCTTCACATGAGGTACTGGGTAATAGAGTATAATTAGGATGTTGAGCTGAGAGTGGAATAGGAGAATACACCACAGCATGCCACCAATGACAAAAACACACTAAGATGGATCCGCTGCCTTTGAAAAACACATGTAATGCTTGCCAGTTGATGTTTTTTTTTTTTTTGTTTGTTTTTTTTATGCTGGCAGTTGTGATAATGAGGTATGAATGAAAGCTCTGTTTTGGGTTTTTTAAATGATGCCAAATGACTTTAACCATGGCGTTTTACTGCTGCTGTGCTCATAACGCTCGTCTGCAGTGAAAGCTACTGTTCCACGGGTGATCCAAAGCTTATTTTTGCAGAGATATTCTTTGTCAGTTTCAGAAAGGCTGTTTATATTTTTAACACCTGTGGTCAAGATATGAAAGTTAAGGCGTTTTTTTTTGCCACTACAATCGCTTATTGCACCTCATTTTTTTTCATGATGAAATCAACACATCAGTGCACTGTATATGACAAACAGTGCTGGGGAAGCTACTTTGAAAGCATAGCTTTGCAAGCTACACACTGGAAGAAGCTGATCCACAGCAAAGCTACCATAGGAAGAAATCTAGTTTGGTTAACTAAAGCCACTTAGAGAAAGTAGTTCAAACTACTTTGTAAAAAAAAAAAAAAAGATCAAATTGACAATTTACATGTGATACAAAATTATAACGAAATTTTACACAAAAAATGCCATTGAATTGAATGCATTACAAAAGGTGCCCACTTGTTCACAGGTCATACATAAGCCAAAAAATAAAATACCCCACTATTCATGGGAAAGTGCAAAGAATGTCAGCTTTGGTTTTGTATATAATGTATACAAGCAGGACTATTAGGTGAGCCAGGTAACTTATAAAGTAGCAACAACTTCTCTGAACATTTGTTAATACATAGCAATAATCAATACTTATGACTAATAGACAATTCAAGTTAAGTTTTACAAATTCAAATTCAACACATTAAAAACTATAGCCAAATATTTTTCACAGGTGAGCTGACAACCAGCTTCCTGCTTCCTGGAATCCCCCTGACCTAGACACGAGGTGTGTTCCAATTCTTTTTCTCATTTCCTCCTTTCCCCCACTCATTTCCTCCCCTCCTTTCCTACCACAGAAATGTGCCGGAAATATGTGGAGGAAAGGAGGAGATTAAACAAAAATTGGAACAGTTAATCTGATTTGCCTGTCATCAAATTTGATGTCGGCTATTGGTGAAGTAGTAACTTCAACTGATTCCGAGGACACCTAAGCCAATCATACTTCTCATACGCCGCCAGTGCTTTTAACGCATTACAATATGAACGTCAGTTACTCACATTCTGCTCATGGTTTAAGATAAACATGTACAAGGAAATAAATAAACCTGCCGCTACAGTAACCCGCTGAATTTTACATTGGTGAAATTACCATTGACAACTCAAAAACGTGAATACATCGAGTCAATGTGGATTTGTTTGAAAAAGCAAACAGTAATTTTTCCCTATTAATCCAAATTTGGCTCTCACACTTGTTGGTAAATTTAAAAAAAAAATGTTTCGATGGTGAAATATTCTTTGGGATGGTCTTTTAATCTGATTGGTCGTGAACACAATGATGTCATCCAGAAATGTTAAAAGACTTCTGCTGTAAGGTACATCGATGTATCCTTCATTTGGAGGAAACAAGAAAACAAATGGAGGAGGCAAGATTTTGTTTCCTACCTTTTTGGAACAGCGGAGAAGAGGAGGACACATAGACCAGTTTCCGGGGCATGGAGGAAAGGAGGAGAGGAAAGGATGAAAGGAGGTGACAAATTTGAGTATTGAAACGCACCCATGCACTGCAAAAAGGTCAAGTGTGTGGTGGTGGCTGCCAGATGAATGCATAGCCTGGCCATGCATTCATGACTGTCAGGATGAAAGAAAAAGGGGGTGAGCTGGTCAAAAGGGGTTCAATTGGAGAAACAATAGTTAAATAAAAATAAAAAATCATTCCTTTCCTTTTATGTACCAAAATTGTTTGTAGTTCCAGAAGTTAACTACACAAAAAATTGCAAAAAATAATTTAACTACTTGAATCACTATGCAAATATGAATGTAGTTGAACTACCAGCAAGCTACTGCAAAATATTGTTAAACTACTAGTTTAATTACATGTACTCCCCCACACTGATTATGAATACATACATATTTTCAAAACCCAAGTACATATCTTGGATATATATATATAAATATTTATATATATATATATATATATATATATATATATATATATATATATATATATATATATATATATATATATATATATGTCTTGGATGGGGTCTTCAAAGGCCTGCAAAACAGATCCATGGGAAATATTGATTTTACATGTATATGTCAGGAGGTGAGCCTGACAAGCCGCCGTCTTGGTGAGTTTTCTTCATTGGTGATTGGGGGCACGTGTGCAGTATGTGGATAGGGGTGGTTTGTCTCCTTTGCTTCACCTGATTGGTAATCCAGCACAGCTGTCTCTCGTTCTCTCCGCACAGGGAATCAGGATAAAAGAGTGGGGGACAAGGCAGTCTGGGTCCGGGCAGCCAAGAGGGAAACAAGCTTTGTGTTGGTGATTTTAGATGGGGGCTATGTTTGTTTATTTGGAAGTTTTGGTTTTGTTTCATTTTCGTTTTTTGAGGATTCCGTGACTTTTGATTTTGGAAATTTTTGCTGCTGTTTTTGTTGTTGTTTTGGTTTGGTTTCTTTCTTTTGGTTTATTTCTTTTGGGTTTGTTGGGAGAAATACCACAGGGGGGATTTCTTTTTAGGTGTGTGTGGTGAGAGTGGAGGCAGGGACTGCACACCTGCGACCGTGTCAGCGGCCGACTGAGGGAAGGGATGGAGGAATTGGCAGGGTCCAGCACGAGTGAGGGGAGACGGCAACGGGCAGCGGAGCTGCATACCCCGGTCTGAGCAGAAGGCGAGCGGGGGCATGGCCCCAGTGGTGAGAGGGACGTGAACCACAAATTACAACAACGTGTGTGTGTGTGTCCCTGCTCTGCTCAGTCCACAGAGGGGTGATCTAGCGTTGTGTCTTCTTCGCCTCTGCAGCCTTCCCCGTCCCAAGCCCAGCAGAGCCAGCAAACTGGGAGTTCATTAGTGTGCAGCCGCGGCGGTTCCTGGACTCTGGAGAGTGGCCGTCTCTGCCTGGATTTCTTCTGGGTTTTGTTTTTTTATTTTTGGGCACAGAGGAGGCCCAGCTTGTTGGCGCGGGCTGAGTTGCACCCCACCCTTAAGAACTTACCCTTAGTTTGTGTGTGCATATCCCTCGCTGTGTGTTATTCCCCCTGAGTTGGCCAAGAGGGGGCTGGCCTGTGCCGTGTGGGTAGGCCTGGGAGAGGGTCTGAAACTGACACGGGATATTGTTGGCGGGTCGGCTTGTGGTGCTGCTGAGGGGAAGTCTCTCTCCCAGGAGTTCTCCCACACGGCACAGGGCCGGTCAGTAGTGGGGCTGACAGTGGGAGGGGGGGCGTCAAACCGGGGGCACCAAAAGTCTCTGCCAACCTCATTCCCTGTGTTTTGACTGTTTGTGTGGGTTGGTCCCAGTACCTGTGTTGGGAGGGTCATCAGGGGGTGCTTGCATGACTCCTGACATGTATAGAATTTATTTGGATTGGTCAATTTGTCTCAATCAAAGGAAGGCTTTGATTAAATTTGGTAAGGAGCTCTCAGAGCATTAGACTGGACACACCAGTTTGCTTTTTTGCTGATACAGCTAAAACAGTTTATGAGTTTAAGTCTGGGTGATTATTACATGAAAATTATTTTTACATAAATATATTTTCCTGGTACTCTTTTGAAATGGCTGTTACTATGAAAATTGATTTGTTAATTGTTTATTTTTCTTGACAGGTAATCAGATGGATCTATATTGTTCATATTTCTGTTCTCTGGGATTTCCTGCTCATGGATATTTTGCGCTTCAAACCCCAGTGTATTCAATTTTGTTTGCTTTGTTAGTTGCTCTGGCTAAGAGACTGCTAAATGCCTGTGATTTAATGTTAAGGCTCTGTTCCTGTGATGGCGCAGTGGTCTGTCCAGGGTCTGTCTGTGCTCACCAAGCTACCCTCTGCCCAGTGCCATGAAAACCAACCCCCAATTCCTGCTCTATGAGACAGACAGGCTTAGACACAGCTCACAGGAAATGCACAGGAGCGGCAAAAATCCAGGGTACTAGATCGCCAAGATGCTGGAAGTGATGCGGTCAGTGCTAAGCTTCATGAATAAAGGGGTTTGGGAATAAAAGGTAAGGCATGAAAGAGCAGCTTATCTTCCTCAGGTGATAGCACTCCTTCTCTGACAGGAACTCTGAAGTGAATCAGGTTTTGTTGCTTTGCATAAAAAAAATCTCCATATTTACATATGGGAGCAAAAACTTTTGCTAATGCATATGCGCACATCCACATCATTGCTGTCAATATACACACTGAAATAGTATAATTGTATATAAATAAATTTATACTTCATTCCTACAGGAAAACACATGCAAATTGAAGGTTGATTTAACCGCACATCGTGGCTACACTTCTGGCTACAGTAAAAGGGATAATGTGGTAACTCCGAAGCAAGGTCTAAATCAGAAAAGTATATTGTACATACAGTGTGCCTGCATGTGTAATCTATAGGTATCTGTTGTGTGCTATTCTCTTAAGTACAGTGAATGTCAGGAGACTAGACTGAAAGAAGTTGTGTTTAACCGGCCCATCAAATGTTAACACCATTAAGGCTGAGCCAATAATGTTACATAACACTCCGTGGAGATGTATGACTGAAAGCACCTGCTGGGTGTCTCACATTAGGAGTTCAAAGCAATTCAGGTGAGTAAATACATATATAATTAAATTTACTTGTTCAAAATTCCCTACATACAAATGTAAAACAAACTCGGCAGGTTTAAGAAAACAGGCTGGTAGCTTTCACACTTTACTGACAAGCATGCTTAAACATTTCCCTGTAAGGCTGTTGCTTAGTAATTGGTTGACACATGGCTGCAGCTGTTGGTCCCGTTTTAAGTAATAGTGTTATAATGTAAGTTGTGAACGTGATGTTTTTCCTTTGGCGCACAGACACTTTCATTCCTTGTGGTGCTAAGGTTAAACTCTACTGTGTCAGGTTAAACTGATGGCTGGAGAATTTCCAGTAAGCCACATGAAACACCCTGGTGTTCAAAATTCAGTGGGCCTACAGCCAGCCAGGAGCATTGATCAAAGAGCCCCACATCAATGGAAGTCATTAACAAAAGGAAATGTTTTATTACAACCCGATGAGCTGTGGCCATGTTTTCTTTCCCCTCCTTCTTCGTTCTACGTTCCAGAGGTGTTGCAGAACAGCACGCCCGCTCAGCTGTGAACCAGTGGGAGGTTTCACAGTCCTCTGCACCCACAGAAGGAATGACCGCTATTCCAACATGTACATGTCGCTGTGGCCAACACTGCCCCCTTCAGGTTGAGGATGAGGTCACACAGTTGAAGTTGGCTGTGGCAAGTTTGTACATTTTAGGGCCTGGATTCAATCAAAAGCTGCCCTTAACTTTGATCCAATCCAAATTCGTTGAAATATGTCAGTCAGTACTTTCTTTTCTTTTGCTTTGCAAATACAGGATGGAAGGTTCACTAGTCAAAAAGATTTAAAAAAAAGATGTGGAAATATAAATCCTTGAACTTCAAAAGCATTATATTGGGGAAAACCTGGCTGTGCACACTCCAAGACAGGCTCTTAGCTCTGTATTAATGAAGATCACCAGTGTTTTTTTTTCCTGTTTTTAAAAAAAAAAATGGATAAATACAATGAATAATACAAGGGAAGGCCAAGGCTCAGTATGCCAGCCCCTAATGATTCTGCAGCCTAACCGAGAATAGTCTGATGACCAAAAAGGCACGATGTTGGTCCATTTCCTCTTTTCAATTTGATCCACATGGTCAAGTCCAAACAGGTTCAGAGAAGCCATAATTGTATCGTGACCAGAAAGGACCGTGTATCTGTACTCTTTCATTGTGCAGATCACTGGGGAATGAGCCACCCTTTAAATCTTTCATTGCTTTTTCCTGTGCTTAGCATCCGGTTTTCTCCAGTGAATCTGAAAGAGGCTAGAAAAGACAGCTCAGGACAACTGAGGAGATGAATCAGGTAACACTGAGGCTGAATAAATTAGCAGCATGTGCAGAGACTGTTGGAAGGCTCTCTGTGTCGTGGTTGAGCAGTTTGGAGATGACACACCGCGCCGGCATTTGGACGAGGAAAGGAGGGGAATGCCAGGAGATGATTAGCAACGGTTCCCTCAGGGTACACATGTTGACATCTCCAATTCAATTGTATGTTAAACACTGAATTATTTGTTTTTGTGATAATAAACGTTGTCTTTTTCATTGTTCAATTAGATTATTTCCTTTCCCTTAATGAAAGACTCTGTTTCAGAGGCAGTATATAGTTTTTCAATTTATTTAAGAAAGAACAATCAGGGGTGGTATCCCATGTCTCCCATGTCTGAGACACTGAATCAGATGAAAACCCTCACATTTTTCTCAGATGGAGAGCCTATAATAAATATAATTAATCTTATTGATATCTCATTGAAATAATGGCAGCTTCTACTGCACAGTATCCTCATCATTCTCTGATATTTTTTCCATATGGCTCAGAGAGGAGACTGCACCCTTCTGGCACACCGACACCAAGCCACAGGTATCAAGCTGGCACTTAATCATTTCCACAGATCCATGTAACTTCAACTATTTAACCAAAAACTGTTGGATAAATCAGGTTTTATCATTTTTTTATGTTTTTGAGCCTCTTTCAAATCTTCAGACTTGAGACCCAGGGAAGTGAAGAAGTGTGTGTGTGTGTGTGTGTGTGTGTGTTGGGGGGGGGGGTGGGGGGTGCGGGGGTGTTGGAGGCAAAGAAACCATGAAAGATTCCAGCCAATAAAATATTTTATAGACTCTTGGGTCACATAAAATATTCACTGACAAAATCAAATGTGGAGTTGTGAAAATATAATAAACAAAGAGAAATATATATATATGACCGAAAGTTTTCTTTGGTTGGGTACATATGACCATAGAGTCATACCGTTTGCACTATCACATACTGCATGGTGTTATGGTTTACACACTGCACAAATAGGTTTTATGGAGCCTGTCCATCACCGGTGAGGTATCTAATGATCAGGATACAGATCACTAGAGAGGATTTATATTCATCCGCATCAAGACATTACTGCACTCGATCAGGGCTTGAGTTGCAGTTCTGTAAAACAAAAGGAGTGCTTACTCAGCTGTAATGGGGAATTATGGTGCCCAGCACTGACAAACTTACAGTACTCTTAATCCCCTAACCCCCCACCCCCTTCCCACACTCCCACTTTAAAAACGGCTTCCCTCCTACCATCATCCTTTTATGTTTCCATTCTACCATCCCTCCTATCGACCGACGACAACCCTATCTTTTCATTATAATTTTCATTATTATTATTATTATTATTATTATTATTATTATTATTATTATTATTATCGGCTTCATATATTTAGGTCGTACTCACACTAGACCTGGTTGTCTCGTACCGTGCCTGAGCACAATTGTCCCCCACCCACTCCCCCGCTGGTCTCTGCTCACATTGAACTTAATTTTCCCGGGCCCAAACATGCTTACATCATCACAATATGATTTTTTTGTGTTGAAGAAAAGTGGTCTCGCACAGCACAATGGAGGTGATGATTGCACTTACTTTGTGGCTTATTTGGAGTCGTCTTGGGCACGCTGACACACAGCCCTCTCACATGTATTTCAGATTTATCGATTACACAAAGCGTTGAATGTACAAGAAGATTTTTATGGAGGCAGCTCATGTTGAGGAATTTGCAGCTTTACTCGCCGACTACAATTCATGTTCATCAATAAATTGAGAACCAGACCTGTCATTAACCCAATATTCTCAAATGAACTGAAAAGTGTACTATCCAAGTAGTAATAGAAAATGTTTCTTGTTGTAATGATGACTGTAGCACACACACAAGTGGCAGCCCTAACTGGTAAACATTAGCTAACATTATTGTGATTAGGCTACTGTAATCTGACACAAAATATTTGTCATTTTATAATGACTGAGTTCCATGCTCAGGCATGGTACGGATTGCCTAATGTGAGTACACCCTTAGTTTCATTGTTTAATTTGCCCTGCTTATATATGTGTTTGCACTGTGATGTAAGGTTCAGTATCATGGTGCTGGGATAGGATGGGGGTGTGCGTGTGTGTTGGGAGTTATGATGGATGGGATGGGTATGGTAGGGGGTCACAGAGCTTGCTTTTGGTCAATTCCAGAGCAGCTTAATCTTGTAAACGAATCTTAAATGAAAATGGAGTTGTCCTCTGAAGAGAGAGTGGGTGGTGATGTGCCAAAAAGGAAAAAGGAAAACTACATCCCTGTAGTATTCAGAGGAAGCGAAGGCAAACATGGGCCTTTTATAAACTAAAGCGACCATCTTCGGCAATTCTTGTCCCGTACTTGATGCATTAGTCAGGTACCCTGAGCAGTCACAGTACAAACATACCTTAGTGAATTTCCATCTACCACATCACTGAGTGACTGGAAGGAGGGCTCCTTCTGTGTTACAGCTCAGAACTACTGCAACACTGCAGATAAGAAGCACCAGCATGATAAAGTGAATGAAAGCCCTCTTGATTAACATAAAAGTCTTTTTTTTACACCTTTTAGAGTAAAAAAAGAAAAAGAAATTGAAAAGTGAAGGCATTTAATCTTTGCCCCTCAAAGAAGCAACAAAATGTGAGACTATATGTGAAAGCAGACATGGCAGTGTCCTTTAAATGTCACAGTGAATAATGGGAACCTTTTGTGGTGCAAGTTTTGGGATGGGAACACGAAATCGATTGGTTCAAAAAACGAATGCCCTCAAGCACATTGCAGCGACTTTCTCCCCAAAATTTCATTTAATTGTTGCACTTAAAAAAAAAATCTTTCCTATGTCACACATCTACACACTTGAAACATGGCAGCTTAAGGTCTTTCCTTCACTCCTCCAAAACACCCTGTGAGGGCAACTGGTATCCTGTGGGCACCTGGCGTGTCATGAGGAGGAACTGATGTAGCAGTAACCAAGGAACCCCCATGCTCCCCTGCAGTGTCAAGGCCAGTGAAATGAACCCCCATGCTCCCCTGCAGTGTCAAGGCCAGTGAAATGAACCCCCATGCTCCCCTGCAGTGTCAAGGCCAGTGAAATTAACCCCCATGCTCCCCTGCAGTGTCAAGGCCAGTGAAATGAACCCCCATGCTCCCCTGCAGTGTCAAGGCCAGTGAAATGAACCCCCATGCTCCCCTGCAGTGTCAAGGCCAGTGAAATGAACCCCCATGCTCCCCTGCAGTGTCAAGGCCAGTGAAATGAACCCCCATGCTCCCCTGCAGTGTCAAGGCCAGTGAAATGAAATATCTGTGCAAAGAACTCAGTTTGACAAACGTGGAATGAGACTCCTCAGTGAGGCTTAATTGGGTGAATGTGGAGGTGATTGTGATGCCTTTTAGCCTTGTTTTGCATTATGAGTAATAAGGCTTGAACCTCTGACTGTCACGTCCCTCTCTGCCCTCTCAATGGGTGCCTTTTCCAACTCCAATCCAACTCTGTCCTTGTGATGAACTAAATCTTAGAATAACACCGTTTTCACTCCATACTCTCTGTTTGACTTTGCCGCCGAACATAATGGCTGTAAATAAGTTATTTGTATCTGAAGCACTGGGCTGGGTTGAAGCTTTAGCTGGGATGAGCTCAGCTGTCCAGGGACAGCCAGACAGTGGCTGGCAGGGGGTTGCCGAGCTTGCGGATGTTCTCGGGAAACAAAATCAGCCCGACAGAAGCCTAGCTAAATGAGGAGCCGCTCAATCAGCAATCACAGTTCAATGAGGGCCTAACAAGGGAGTCAATGCGTGGCTCTGTGCATTCTCCACAGTGAGAGGAATACGAAACCTCTGCACCAAAGCAGCCTCTTCTGGCCTCATCTGAACCTGAAGCTGCTCAAGGCTGCACTGTTTCTCGTGCTATAAAAACAAACTAGTTTACTGCCCTGTCAATCTGAAAGTGATGTCAGAATTTAAATTATTACACTTACTGAATATTTTTTGCAGGACTACAAGCATGTAATACAGTCTCTAGTTCAGGAGGGAGTGTGACTTACATGCAAGGTATAGAAATTCCATCTTGGGATTGGGTCTGTGTTCATACATCATACATAAAAGGTTCTTAACTCAAATAGATAGATATCTATCAAGACTTGGAAAACATTGCATTTCATTACACCCCGCGTTAGGCAAAAACATTGTATCCCACATTCTAGATCAAGGGAAATTTCTTCTTCTACGGGATGCCTGTAATCTAGATGTATGTGCACTGACCTGTGTAAAGATGGGAAATTAACTACTAATTAAACGACCATGGCTTGTTTTGTCTACTGTTCTCTTTAAATGAGCAATTTAATACATTATTCAGATACATCCTCTATTTTTACGCCAAGTTATTATAAAATCTTACATTTTTTTGTGCGGAACCATAAAGAAGGGCAGATGAGCACATAGCTGGCAATGGGAGAGGGGTACCCTGGTGTGCATTATCAGCTCTCTTCACAGCTGTCACTATTGGCTTCTGGGAGGTTGGAGAGATGATTCGCAATCAATCCAGCTTCACTGCCGCTCCAGCAAAAAATTAAATAAAATGAAGAAGAAAAAAAGTATCTGAAAATGCATTCCTTTTGATTTTCCCTCACTTGTCTTTGAATTGGTCATCAGCCTTGCTGTTAATATCCGCAGAAAAGAGGCTGAAGTCACGACCGCTGATATCCGGCGCACGCGGGAGGCGGTTGAGGCCATCGATGCTTGTGTATATTAATGGGGCTGGAAAGACTCTCGGCGTTTCAGAGGGGTACATCTGTCCACGGCAGCTGCTGTAATTCCCATTTCATCTGCTAGGGTCATTCACACAACCCTATCTGGCATAGAAATGAAAAAAAAAAAAAAAAAAAAAAACTTGGGCTTGGGGTACCCAGTTCGTTATCCTTATGGAAGAGTTATCTTGGCGGCACTCAGTTACACTTCCCTACGGGTGTGGATTCAGACAAAGCCATTCTAGGCTTGTGCCACAATCTCAAAGCAGGCATTTGCCCTTTTTTATGTTTGGTTTTAGTACTCTGTGTGTTGGTCATAAATAGAGGGATTCTAAGAGACGTAATAAGTAGAGCTAGCCATGTGAGAAAACTAGTGCTCCACCATACTCCCCCATACCACTGGGTCGCGTTAGCGCAGCTGTGAAGGGCCAGTTGAATCTTAATCGACTGCTGTGCTATTAATTGCATATTCTGCTGTGCTGCTTGAGTGTAATTGTTTTTCCCTGCCTGCACCTTGAGATAGAGCATTATCCTTAACCATCTTGTTTCAGGACAGTTTTAACTGCACTGTTTTTATTTGTACAGCATTGTTCTTTATTATTGAGCTGAAAGATATTCTTTAACCTGTTTGTTTTATTCCAATTTGACTGTACAGCACTGTTTTGTGGTATAATATGGTTAGCGTGGTCATAGCTTGATACTTCTATAAGTAGAAAAAGTTCAAATTGGACCCTAATTAGTTGTGGTGCTGGGCAGAGGGCTCCATATTAAACTAATAAAGCTAAAGCTTGCCAAACTCATGAGCTCCTGTGTGCGATGTTCAGATCCCTTTGGATCTTTTCTGGTTTATTTTATCACTTTCTATTAAAGCCAGAACTCTGAGCCAAAACCATATATACAGCCTGATAAGTATATACCACTATAATACTTTTCAAATTTATCATAAATATTCTTGAAAAATAGCAACACATCAGGTACACATTATAATTAAATTTATGTGAACTGTAGATGTGTTTTTATTTCCAAATAGTAATGCTTGCATATAAATTGTCTTCTGCATCTGTGCATTTACGATGTAAAGAGGAAAATAATGCCAGTTCAATATAATGCAATGTTTCCATATTTGGTATATTGCTGTAGCACAGGGGAGGAACTGTCACAGAGATAACCGAGAGGGGCAGATTGTCAGAGACCCTAATTTTGGTTGATCACAAATATAATTTACTTTTTTAATGAAATGAAATATCCATGCAATGTGGCCATTTCTACAAATGAGGAATGATAAACCCCGGCAAGGCATAATTGGGTAATTGTCAAAGAGCCAGTGATGACCGCCTAGCTCGTTTTCCATTATGAAGATATCCTTAAGGGTGGCTGTGAGCTAAAGATGGCAGCTCCATACACAAATCTATCTTTCCTTTGCTTCTCCATTAACATTCATGTGTTATACGTGATAAGGAGGAATTATCATTTAATGAAATACGAATCACAGACCAGGATTTGCCGTTTAGTTTGCCTTTCTGTTTGAAGCGAAATCACCTCCAGCTCCTTTTACATTAGAATAAATAGCGTTTAACAGTAAGATGACTCCAAACAGGGAACGGGACACTTCCCTGTGAGACTTGTGTCAGCTTGTAGTAATTATGAGAAGGAATACAGTCACAGCACCAGAGATAAGCGAGGAACCATCAACGCAATGGAAATGACTTTTACTATGGCTCTGAATTACATTACGCTGTGGCCTCCTCTGTGCGTGGGGATTTTTTTTCACCCATTTGCATGGATGAAATTGTATTGGCTTCGTACATAACTGCAGCTGTCTATTGCAATCATATGTGAATGACTTTATATCATACTGGATCCAGCTCATGCTGATTCAGATTATAAAATGTGTTATTGCTAAATTGCTATGCAGATAAGTATATTTATGGCAACTTAGAAGCATGCCTTGTAGTTTGTATTCTGAATATTATCCATTTATACACATACATATTCTCAGAGGTGGCTCAGATTAAATTGGTACAATTTTTCTGTTGTTGTTGATGTTGTTTGTATCCAGGAACCACTGCAATTCCCATTTATTGCATTTGCCAACTTGCTGTTGTTTCTGAGACTGCTGAATGTGGAAGTTTTGAATTAAACTTGGCCTGCATCAATGTATTGTAATATAGCCTGTGGTTACACTGTGTCACAGTTTGCATTGATTTTAAAGGCAACTCCACAGGACAAATTTTCAATTTGGGAATGGTGATGGTATCAGTCTATCTATGCATTTACTTGGAATTTAACATGCAGTCTTCTGGCTACAATACTAGGTCCTTAGCTACACAGAACGAGTCCCCAGTTCCCCAGCCTCAGTTGTCTCGTCGCATTATATTGAGCTTTAATGAGTCACGGGAACCGAACTGTGATAGATTTAAGACACTTCTGCTGCCGCACTAAACAAGATCTCTCTCACATTTTTTCTACCTCTAGTTTATTTCGCTTGACATATTCCTCACTCAAAATCAATGTGGGGCCCACAGAGGCCTTCATGCCCATGAAAACCCTGCATATGCTTAGTTTGCCAAACACAACGCATTCAAGCTGGAGCCTCTCCCCATCAGTCTGTTTTTAACACACCAGAGCTCGGTATGCAATTTAATTGTCATCTCAGGTATTGTTTGTGCTGGCTGTGGCTCTGCTTGTCTTACGCTTATACGTTTCTTCTCATTGGTTTCTTTGTGTTCCTTTACAATTTAAATTTAGACCTTGTTTTGGATTTAACACCCGAGATGAAAGCGGAGGATCCATTTCATTAAATCCATTTCAATTTGTGGACGCTGGGTATGTCAAGATGTTGATTCATCAGACACCCACATCTTAAGTTGTTAAACGCTCTTAATTGAGTTTAACGGAGTACCTTAATGGGTGCAATCCCAGTATTGTGTTTGAAAACATCCTCTAATCTCTGGAATTCCCTCTCAATTCCTGACAGACTTTTAACATAATGGGATAGTTGATTAGCAGTGTGTTGATTGCATTGTTTTTCTAACAGTTTTGGGTGCCTGTTAAATACCTGTTAAAATAGGTTAAAGTAGTTTGCATGCTTGCTGGTACAGATGAAGATAAAAAACAAAAGAAAACTTTCCTTCACAACCACGGATGTGGTAATGGATTCTATGTCTTTTCTAATGCACCTTTTAATTAACTTTGAGTAAACATCAAACTCAAAATCTTTGGCATAGTTTTCTAACCACAAACGCACACACACACACACACACACACACACACACACACACACACACACACACACACACACACACACACACACACACACACACACACACACAATACAAGCGTCCACCTGGGAGGAAGAAAACATCGTGTTTTATTGAGAAGTGTATCTTGGCTGTGATGTATATGCGCCTCTCATGCATCTTTCTGGAGATAAAAATGCATTTGCATGAAAATGGTGTTATGGAATACGCGATCAGGTGGCAGCCAGCTTCAGCCCATCCTGGAGTACTGTTCTCTCAAGGCAGAGCTCCGCTCGAATCTTTAATTGAAAACAGAGGAGGAATAAAAAACACAGAAAACCTTTCCAAGATAAGCCTTCTGAATGCCCTCATATCCTCTCACCACTGTCCCCAGACATCCCTCTTTCAATACTTTCTCATTTTCTCTCTCTCTCTGTAACTCTCTTCCATTATGTATTTGTCTTGTTTTGTCCCTTTCCTCTCTGTCCTGCCTCTCTGCCACCCTTTTTTCTCTGTTCTTCTCTTTATGTCACTCTCTGGATTTTCTCTCTCTCTTATTATGTTTTTATCTGTTTTATTTTTGACTCACTGTTTTCCAATGAGTCTGGCACTGATTCTCATTCCCTTCAGCTTTCCTAAACCCAATAGCAAAGTATTTTCTTTTTCCTGAGACTGAATCCTAGTGTTGGGGGCACAGGTTTGTGTCTGTTGTCTGTTTTTGGGAATCTTAGACTGGGTCTCTTGGTTTGCAGATTTTTGTTGCCCCTCATCAGTGACAAATTACTTCATGACCAAATAAAGCTGTTAATTTCATAGTTAATTCAAGTCATCAAGGTTTGAATTGGTTGTAAAATTTCAAGGGAACAAAAAACACTCCCAGAAATGAGGATCGCTGATTTAAGTAATTAATTTAAGTTATATGATTGGTTGAATAATAAACGCACCTTGCTTCCAAGGCCTAAACTGGCCGCTTAACTAAAATTATCCAAAAATGCTGCTGTAGTGTCATTGCATATTTTCAGTCAGAATTCAATTACCAATTTTGCTTTTTGAACTTTTTGAATTTACAAGTAAGTGATTACTTATCCTCACAACCTTGGTGAGTCAAACTCACAATATACTCTTGAGACAGAACAAAAAGAACAATTGGCTAGAACTGTTTGACCACTCTGTGAATCGACCCTCCAAAACTCTGAGCTGCAAGGTCAGTTGTCCACTATACTATACCATTATAATTACCATTATAGTCACCTTATCACCCCAGAGCAAATGTTGTCAAATAAAAAAAGAGATGAACTAGCTGGGAAGCCCATGTGAAGGCACTGTTCCAGTGTGTGAATGGGCCTCATGGTCTGGAACTAGGGTTTGAAAAAAGATGACAGCTGACCATCTCCTGAATACAGAGGCTTTATTGATCACAGATTGGGAATAGTATTGAGCTTTACACATAAGGATAAAAAAGGAAGAGAATGAAGAAGAAGAATAGATTCGGAAGACTGGGGCTTAAAAAGAAAGGGAGGAAAGAGCAAAGAAAGGGCGTGTCATGGGACAGGACTGCCACACAGAGAGACATTTTGCATATCTGTGGGGTTAGGGAGCAGGAAGAATCTGGAATGAAAGACAATACTTCTTCCCCCCACACATGTAACTTATAGAACCAGCTCAAAAGAGACCAGCCACATCCGCTGTGTTACTTTTGAGGGAAGGGAATTGGTGGCTCTTTGTGGCTTGAGTTTTGGCAGGAAAACTTGCACAATTAGCATGTGTAGTCTGCAAAAAGGCAATAGGACTTGTACCAAGAGCTGACACTGTTCTTGGGTGTTCCAACTTCGACAAGCACAACAGTGCTTCGCTTAATTATTATGCCAAAAGATTTACGCTAGTGTTCATCTTTTGTTTTACCAACTTTGTGCAATTGTGTTGCTGTTTGTGCAATTATAACCATGCAAGTGTCTGTTCTTTCTCTGCAATCTTCTCTCCCTTTCTTTCAGTCATTCTACGGAAGCATATGTTTAGTGTTCTATAGACTGTTCATGTTTGTGTGTGTGTGAGAGAGAGATTTCCCGCTTTTCCGATGTCTATTTTTGAATCAAATGAAGGAAAGTGCAATGGTTCAGACAAATGAGAAAGGTTAATTTTCACTTAGCAGGCTGGCCATCGTTTACGATATCAGACGTGTGCACACGGCTCATCGTTGACCTTAATGGAAGTGATTTTGGTTGAGGTCCCGATGCTGCCGTTAATTTAAAATGTCTGGTACAGCAGATAAGAGACCATGGTGATTAACACTGTCCACCCTGTCAAAGTTGGCTATAAGCACAACTCCCAGCATTCGCACAGGGTAGTGGTTATTCATAGATGGTTGGGCATTTCGGTCTGCTCTATTTGATTAAATTGATACTAATTTTCCTTTCAAAACATTTGCTGGACAATGATGATCAAATGAATTTTGCTATCAAATTAGACTTGATGTAGCAGCCTGCCTCTGTATGTTATGTTTAAAGTACAAACTGTTTCTGCTCAGTATGAGCTTCTTATTAAAAATGCAGTTTGTTCGGTTTAGGTAACACTGGGCAAATAGGCATAAATTTTCTGCTCATCAGTTTTCTGGATTGACAAAATTTTAGAGTATATCTGGAATAATGAAAACACACTCTGTGCTCCAGAACTTACCTTTAGTACTCAGTGCTTCTTGACATGTCACAGAGACATTCAGGCATGCATTCAGTCACTATATATGATAACAAGACAATTCTATCAGGCTGAAAATTACATTACTAAATCTGGGTTTTATATCAAGTCACAATCTATGTAAAAAGAACACTCTTCAGAAAATTTAGTATGTCAAAAAATATCAAAACACTTGGATATTGACTGATTTTCCTGATTGCAAGTCATACTGAAACTGTTTTATTTTAGATTCCAAATGTACATATTTCAGATACTTTCTGTAATTTTAGATCAGGACATGTGAATACACCACTGAGACAGTAAATTAGCAAAAATCAGCACTCCGATCAGCACTGTGTCACACTGTGCTATGGTGCATAATCACTCTATCGCTCAGTGATTGTGACAGGTAATGGCAGTGGAGTGTGGAGCAGGGCTGTAATGGGCTTGATCAGTGAGGGGATCAAAGCGGTGAGCCAGGATCTCCCACCCTGAGAAAAACAGCAGATGGGCTGGACCTCCACTCCAGCCAGATCCTCTCAGACTCCTCACTGTGGACTGAGGCAGCACGTGTGTATATGTGGGTTTGTGATTATTTGTGATAGATAATGGTTATATTATAGTTAACACCCCCATGCACACCCTGTCTTTACTGTTACTAGTTGCAGCAACAGTTCACTGTATAAAATAAACATTTAAAGGTAAAGAATAGTTTGTTTTTATATCCTTCCTCCCTTCCTCTTGCTGAGCTCTAGTTTACACAGTTTGCTCCACTGCAGAGTGCATATGCTCCATGTCTTTTCTTCCAAGCTGGCCACAGAGTCACTGTAGAATGAACAGAGCGATTTATTACAACTGTGCCCCAGCACATCTTTAACACGCACTCGGGCTACTAGTCCAACTCTGCCCGCATCAAGCTGTTACGGTCCGCGGAGCTGGGATGGGGGGATGGGGGGATGTGGGGGGCATTTGACAGCGGTCAAGCTGGATGACTTTTCTGGACATGTTCCCCTGTCTCTCTGGCCCTGGCCCTGGCCAGCCCTCATTAAAGCTTCAGGATCCCAGCTGTCACCCCCGCCAAAATCCCCCACCTCCCGCTTCCATCCCAGCTACTTTTTCAGAAACACTTACATCCTTCTGCCAAGACTTTGTCTGTGTGCTGTCTGTTTGCTAACAGGTGCCAGGTAGCCACCATGCCCTTTAGCTTCTCTCAAGGTCAAACCCAATGTGTGGTGGGGAGCTTTGCACAGGTCATATCTGTACGTAAATCTTAATTGCGCTCCTCAGTCACAGCAGGGGGTATGAGGAGGATAGAACGGGCCTTTAAAAGTGTCTTTTGAGGTATAAAGTCTATGTTATCACTCTTTCATGCATTTTTTTTCACTTTGGCCAATTATTTTACATGGGCTTATTGGTGTTTCCACCTGTAGTTAATATGCAGCACCTTTGAATAACAGGAAAACGAACGCTCTGATATATGTCGCTAAAGTAATATCTTATATTGTGTCTGTTATGATTGAGATGACGGTATTTAAATAAGCAACATGACGCAAATAGTTATGCTCTAGTGTCTGGGATCTTTGTGGTGTTTCACTGTAGATGGAGAAAAATAATTGATAACATTGCCATGGCCTGGGGATCTTGGTGTGTTCTCGTGAAGCCTTATGTAAACACGCTGGGGCAGTCTTGTTCCATTTTTAGACACAGTGGCACCAAGTGGGAGTTTCAGTACCTAAGACACAGAAGCTCTGTGGGGGCGGGGGGGGGGGCACATAATTATCCACATTACACTGTCGGTTCCCTGTGAAAAGCTTCACTTCATCCCTGGCTCCTGGTCTAATCTCCCTTGCATGATTTGCCACCCGCCCCCACCCTTTTTTTTCCAGGTCGTAATAATGTTTTCGGTTTCATCTGGGACAGGGCCAGCTCAGCTGGGGTATGCCTTGTGTCCTCTGCCAGTTCCCAATCGGTACAGAACATTCCAGCAAATGGAATCACCTCATTATGATATTGAGGATTCTCAGGTTGCTGGAAGGTGGTGAATGATTTATTGTGTATGCTTCCCTGGAAAATGTAACTTTCTTAAGCTGTATCTGGGTTCCTCAGAATAAGAGTAATCTGCTTCCCTCTTTCCCGCCTCACCCCACCCCGTGTGCTAGAGTGTCACAAAGGAGGCAGTGTTGCTGTCTGTGTTGCTGTTGCCGAACCCAAGCCTTTCCGCCCCACAATTACTAAATTACACCCTTAGCTCACTGCGGTTGCCTTGGAGGATGGTGGTGCTGAGGCAGGCCAGGGGTGCTAACTCTGTGGGTGTCTGTGCGACTCAAAGTGAGGGCCTGGAGCCAGAGAAATACTCTAAAAGAGTATCTCTAAAAGCCTCTCCTCTAAAGCACAAAGACTGGCCATCTACAGTGTCAATCCCTCTTTTTTATGTTTCTTCATGCATGTCTTTTCATTATTTGTATTATTTCCTTTATTTATCTAATCTGAAAATTGTATTTCATTGTACTATCCACTCTTTAAGCTTTACATACACTGATACTTCATTTATTTTCAGATCCATTAAGGCTTGACAATGACAAACATGTAAAACAATTAACCTACGATAGTTAATTCTGGAATGTTTATGCATTGTAGTGAATGTGGGCTTTTTCTATACTGCAGGTCTCTGCCAAAGACTGTCACAAGATTAGACTGTACATGGTGTTTACTGACATTTAATGTAAAAATTAACAAACCTTTTGTGGTTTGTTGTGATATATGTCCCCAATCCATGTTTCCTGTACAAGCCATGGACACTGCTGGCACAAGATCTAGACTGTACCTGGCCTTTGCAGACTTCTTCAGAACTAAGACCGTACTCATGTCAATCCCCAAAGAAACGGTTGCTGAATCTCCAGGCATTAGCAGGCCGTTAAAGTCAATGACCTCCCACCCCCAGGGGCGAGGGAAGATTCTTTTCCTGTGCTTCACATTCTTTTCAGTTTGTTAGTCTTACCGATGCACTTTGACCTTTGGCTGTCCTTAATTAAGATCTTAAAGAGGAAACGATGTTTACAGGCCTGCACTCTTGGGAGCAGTTCCTCTGGAGCTGAATGAGTCCTTTTGGTTGTTGTTATTATTATTTTTTACCAGTGGAGGGGCTTTTGCTCGAGTGTATGAGCCGTGATGAAAGACTAAATCAGTTACTGTTTGACGTCCAGCTGATGAACAATACAATACAATAAGTGTTTTACTGTACCGGTGCTAGCCTGGTGCTTTGGAACACACACACACACACACACACACACACACACACACACTCACATAAACACACAGATGTGTGTGCACTCACCACATGCTCAAAATGCACAAATATGTGCATGCACATACACACACACGCACACACAGGCACACACAGACATATAAACAGGCAAATGATACACAAAGACACAATGCGCACCTTGACACACACAAATGTGGGCACACGCACAACACACACAAACACACATAAACACAGACACTCATGCACACAAATACTATCACACACAAGGTAAACATATTTTATAGGATAGAGACAAATACACGCACATGCACATGGTCAGAAACACACTTGAGCAAACACACACACACACACACACACACACACACACACACACAGGTAAATCCTCCATTAGGTTGAATGCATTAAGCGCGCCTTTGCTCCTGGAGAGGTGAATTATCCCTCTCTGCTCTCTGGCCCAGAGCATGGGGCTTTAAAAGGTCTTATTAAACTTGCTTCTCAGAGAACGACCATTGATTCTCCACACAGATACCAAACCGAAGTTTCACCTAAATCCCTGCCAGATATGTTCAGAGAATCTATGTATTGGTTTTAAGGTTTTTGGGTTACCCATATGGACAGGAAACTGGGGCTCAATCAAATGTATCACTATTGCCCTTTGCGGAAGGCCCACCCACAATGCTTCAGTAAACTGATATGACCGACTTTTCACATGGGGAACAAACACAAAACAGACAGCAAAGACATAGTAACACGGCTCATTCTTGACTGTGGATAATCGGTGGCCTTTGGACTGAAGTTATGTTATTCTTGCTTAGCCTGACTTTGAGATCTGAAAACTGGAGCTCCAGAGTTTGACTCTATGCACATCTGGTTGTTCAAGAAGGCTCCACAGGGCTGTCAGCATAACGCTCTGTTATCGCTTTCAGCTGAATAGCAGTCACTATCCCCACTGTCAAATCTTTGCAAATGTGTCATTCGTGCTTAGATTGCTGCATGCAGATTTTTACATGGGAACAAAGCCACACCTGCACAACTGTCCATCTCAGGATGCCATTCAAATAGTGTTCTTTTCCTCCTGTCTTCTATCCAGGTTTTTGCCTCATTTAAATGTAAATTTGCACACCTCACCCCTGTGTTTCACCACAGCTCAAGAGGTTCAGAAGACTGGTTGCTTTTCCTGTGCAAATGACTCGCCTCAATTTGTGATACACTATCGCAAAATTATCACAAAAAAAACATTGCATCCCAGCATGCAAGTGCAATCCCTGGTGTAGACAATAAATGCTTGAGTGCATTGCCGAAGGAAAAAAGCAAACGAGCACTTTCTTTTTTGAGGGCCTTTCTCCCTACAGAAAAGGCGTAATTTCGCCCCCTCAGGTCCGCCACATATCGCAGTCTTTAATGATGAAGAAACAGAATGCTACTCCATTAGCGGCCTCTGGGGGGAGTCTAGCCATTGCCCCTAGGTGGTATTTTCAGTTACTGGCCATGAGATGAGTTTTAGAGTGAACTCTGCAGTTGGAGAAAACTCTAGATTATTTTGTGTGAAAACTTCTTGAGGAGTAAGGTTTCAGCCGGTCCATCCGGGTCTGAGTCTTGGTGATCAAACAGGAAAATAGCATTTTCTCTCGCAGTCAGTTAATTCAGTGAACCAAAAATCCAAAGAGCCACTTCCCACCACAAAAAGTTTGTGGTGGTTGAGATGGATTTGAAAGGCTTTCCCACATTTAAAAAAGGCAAGACACAACATTAAATATTGTCCTTGCAGACTATTATATTTCATAAATTTGCTTTTCTCATGAGAATGGAAGACTCTACATCTCAGCAGATGTTACTTTCCATTGCTCTGTCTGAAAATCATGAGAAGGCTGTAAAGAGATGATAAAGTTAACCTAGTATAGGCTTGACTTAGTATTGAAACCTCACAAAGGAATTTGCTGTGTTGCACATAAACACAAACACTTTTTGAGCAGTGTTGCCAAAGTATGCTACAGAAGTATGCTATGAAACTTGTGTAATTAGTTCTGAGTAGTATCACAAGATTTTTAGCCCCATTTTCTTTTCTGTAGGACCTCTCTCATGCTTTATTTCCAGAAATAAGCCACACACTCCACTATAAAAGCAAGGCTCTGATCTTATGCTGTACTGAGCTGCTGATTGACTCCTCCCTCATGTGTTTCTTCATTTGTGGAGCCACTTTTCACAATTACAGTTTCAGCATTTTTGTTTACTTGTGTAATTTGTCATCTTGTCCAGGATGTCTTAAATACCTTTCAATATCATGTGTCCCTTATAACTCCTGGAGAGCAATGAAATCATACCTGGACACCGCATTTTGAAACAAGATTCAAAATGTGTTTTATAACCCAAGACTGCTATAAAATGCTGAGATATGACTAATAAAACATATGATAATGACCGCTGTGTTTTGTATTAAACCATCGCACAATCAGTGTACCATTTCAGAGCCATTTGCTTGTGAGGTTAAATGCCCACATAAAGACACTTTCGTAGGTGTTCGAGCCAGTGACTGTGCAGTTAAATCGTCCAGCATGTTCTTTAGTGGTTTGCGAGAAGTCTATTCCTTCTATGCCACCAGCCGATGTAAAAAAATATGCTCAGTTGTCACGAATGCACCACCAGTGACTGTCAGTTTCCTCAAATTTTTTGTCACAGATTCTCTACACAGTGAGTTCAGTATGCAATCGTCCATGGTGACTGGCAGGACCACCTGTGCTCTGATGTTGAATCCTGCATTAGTGCCAATATGGTTTCTCACTTTGTGTAATTAGTAGTGTTTTACTGAAACTGACAGCGTCACCGAAACATCCTGGCTAATTTTGTGTAGGAAGAGCATGGAATTTGTGATTATGAGAGAACCAGAGTTAGGGTAAAAGCAGATTGAATCCAGGTCAATGCTTTGCTGTTTTGGATAGTGCTTCTGTTTTTCATTTAGCAATAACAAGCCATGCATTCCTCACCCACTGTCTGGTGTATGGAATTATTTTTGTTTTCAGTTGAAAATCTCTCTCATCCCCTCTCTCATCTGCCATTGGAGGCTGGGGATTAGGCCTGGCTTGACTGATCATTGATGCTGAAGAAGGACAGGCTCTGTTCAGAGTCGGAGGGCGAGGCCAGATTCTGTTTGAAAGCTAGTGCATGCTGTGTTTGTCTCTCTGGCCTGGGCTCATTTGTGCTTTATCAAAACCTTTCCCTCATCCCTGGGCCAAGGACCACTCCATAATGCAGAGGCCGGAGCCTGACACAGCCCGGTAGAGAGGCTGTGATCCTCTGCTCTCTCAGGGGGGGACAGGGCGCAGGGGGCAAGGGAGACGGAGAGAGAGCGAGACTGATAGGGAGGAAGGGATGGAGCAAGAGAGACTGAGGGAAGAGAGTGTGTGTGAGTGTGAATGTATGAGAGAGAGAGAGGGAGAGAAAGAGAGAGAGAGAGAGAGAGAGAGAGAGAGATTGGTTTAACTGTTTTAAAATCTTGTGGCACCCCCAGGCTACTCCTGTGTCATGCTACTAAATTTATTTTGAGTTCTTAAAGCTGAGAGAGAAAGAGATGGAGAAAAGAAACTGAGAGAGAGAGCATGAGAGAGAAAGATGAGCTGGCAACAGGGATGAGATGATAGAGGATGTAAGGAAAAAGAAAAAAAAGGTCACTCAAACCCATCCATATATCTAAAATGTGACAGCCTACTGTTCACTACTCTTCACAGTCACATGAAGCTGCATCCTGGTTTGGTTGGCACTCTTCTTGGACCTGAGAAGTGAATAGAGAAGGCATCAGGGCTCAGCTTAACAGCGGCGGCAATGCACTTCAAAAGCAACATCCCAGAGAGTCCAATCTCACACCCAACTGCAGGGGAGCGACCAGCCTAATTATTGCAATTAAATGAAATCTCTGCAGTAGGTGATGAACTAATGGAATTCCAAATGCCTCAGAGTCGCATGACTCCACCAGCCACCTGTCATTTCAAAGGCCCGTCTTCTCTCCCAGACCCCAGCAGATATATGATATGCGTGTGTCTCTGTTAGAATAACATAATATCCCATGTTCATTATTGAATACCATTATATGAAGAAGAATGGTTTCTTTTATGTGGATGCATAATATCTACCTGTTGGGAAATGTATAGAAAACACTGCAAAAAAAGATGATCTGACAATTATAATGGACTGTATTGCAAGGAAATATAATTTATGGCATGGTGATTTTTTTTGGGCATGCCAGTGAAAAACAATGAAATAATATGTTATCCAATACTTGTACAGTATTTCCTTTCAAAATAATTTTTCCTGTTGCTCATGTTTTGAACCAATCCCAGCAACACTGCAACCAATGCGTACCATAAAAGTGTCGGCTTCAATCAGGGCTCTCTCCTCCCATTGGACCCTTGGTGGCAGCCCAAATTCCCGGCAGGATTCCTTCTTGTGATAGTGACCAAATCAGGAATTGTGTGTGAACGCTACACTGCAGGAAACGAAATATTTGCACCAATTGCCAGTGTTTCAGAATCGTTGTTCAATTTTGTTTGTTTCTATGCATATTCCTTTAACCACAGGCTGTGGTCCACTTCAGAGGTGTTTTTGACAGCAAATTATTGGATGTATAGACACCACACAAACTCAGCACAGCATGTGTTTCTTTTAGGCTCATTGGATAAAGCACTTTGGAATACACAATATTCTTTGAGAACACTCCATTCCACTCTGTCATTAGATCACCAAGCACACGGCATATTTGTATCAATAACCTTGCTAGCCTTGAAATGTGCTTCTTTGATACATCATGAATGGTGCATTCATTTAAAATGCAGTTTTCTGTATTTAGAGAGTCTGCAAACATGGATCTCTGCAGGGCAGCCTCATTTATATCAACCAGGAACTTAAAAGTTTGCTTTGAAAACTGCTGGGTCTTTTCCTTCTTTTAAACTGCATTCACTTTAAACATGAATGACACCTCTCTGTGACACCAGCATTTGTTTTGTTTTGTTTTCATCGCTGTAAACAGTTTTTTTTTTTACAGCGATGAAAAAAAAATGCTGGTTTGATTCACTAATACAAGGCATGGTATTAGTGAATCAAACGCACAGTACAAAACTCTGCTCGGAGGAAGAGCTACACAGACAGTGAGAACTAATATGATGAAGGCATAGTGATGATGAACTTCTAACTCACTCTGATTTATGCTGCTACTGCCTCTGAAAGGATTTTTATCAAAAAAGAAGTCAACAGCGCCATCTTCTGGTTGTGGCTGAACACTACGTTCACATTTGAGCAAAGAAGCAATATCATTGATTTTCACCAACTTGCAGCTTATTCAGTTTATAGAATAAAATGCAAACAAATATATTGTATTCATGCATTGCCTGCCAATATCATCCTCTTTAAATGTATGTAAAAAGCACAAAGCCATATTTTGTTACAAAACATGAAGACATTAAACAGCAACATCATATAACAAAAAATTAGACCACTCATTCCAAATGTATTTAATTAATTGCCAAGACATTCATATAATGACGAAAGATATGGAAATGTTATGACCTCTGTTGAAGACCATTCAATAAGAATTATGAGACATGATGCAGATGAAGACACAGAATATGACTATATAAAACTGGATTTATGCTCTAATAAAAGATCTAGCAATAAAAGATCTCAGCAATATTAACTGATGGGCTTTAGGCAAAGTCTGGCTTTTGTTGCATAAATTAATTATTTGATGTGTAACTTTAGCACTCACACTTTATCATGACTTGCTCCCTGGTAGCATATTCATGCTCTCTGTGTGCATGTGCGTGTGCATGTATTAAGTAAAAAACAGAATAACACCAATGTACAGTCAGTTAATAGAATGTTAAACCACTAAACATGGCCAGTTTGTGAAACCACTCTTCTTTTTGAAAAGGAAGTCAGTTCTCAGGCAATGAGATTACTCAGGATCGGGGGCATGAACTAATGTCTGTTTTGATGCAGAAGATTCATTATCCCCACATGTCAGGAGCAGCACTATGAACCTGACTAATTTCTTAATTCAATGTGGTGAAACTCTCAACTTCTGGGGATGTGCTTTGCCAGTAAGTAAATGAAAGAGTGAACTGTTCTGATTAATGTTGCACTGGAATGTGAAAATGATAATCCACTACAGACCACCAGATCCACCCTCGTAAAACTGCTTACACCAATCACATAGCTGGAGGCCAAGGCCCGGAAAGTTAGCAAAGATGCCCAGGCACTCTATTAGAGATGCGGAGTTTACAGAGCTGCAGACTAGTAATCCACAGGTGCCTACAGAGTGGGCTGCAGATGACATTGGGTAAACATGTCTTGAGCCTGGGGCCAGGAAAAGAGACAGTGGTGTGTCTGGCCCAAACTTGGATACGACACTTAGCGGTGTTGATGTCAGCCGTGAGACAACGCCCCCCCCATGGCTGCCACCCTCCTTATCGCCCCCTCCAGGCACTTATGCACCCAGACAACAATCAGTCCGGACCTGCTGTTTCTCAAGAGTGTGTCCGCAGAGGAAAACAGAGATGGAGAAGCCAGGGATGGCCTGGCGCCTGGTTGAGAGTGGTTGTTTTTGGGGTGCTGCGATAAGGGGATTAAGGGAGAGGCTGGTCCCAGTGAGGGGGAGGTGAGCGGAACTTTCCATGAGCCTGAGGGGCGGCTTGTAACGGCAGGAGTGTGGGGGTGCTGAGGAGCCCTTGGCGGCTTCTGGGAGGGGGGCTGAGCCTGGATCAGCGTTTGTGTCAGTGTTGGGAAACAGGCTTTTGGGATGGGGGGTGGGGGGGGGTGGTGTTTAAATGATTCAGTGCTGGGAGGAGGACGAGAGAGGGGTAGAAACGAGATAGAGATGAAGGGAGTTATGTCAACAAACAGCAATGAAAGTAAATTTTTTTTCCCCTTTCAATGCAAAGTACCAAAGAAATAATCCACAGGTAACATTCTCAAGATAGCAAGCAAAAAATGACAGCTTAATTGAGTGATTGAGAGCTGGAGGGAGGATAACGAGTTACAGTGACAGTACAAACATTGAAAAGTATTTTTTCCCTTTCAAACCAAAATACTGCACATCCAAAGATTAGATTTTTAAGGGATTCTGCTATTTACATGAGAAGGAAAAAATGGGAGTCTATGTACCTGGGAAAGGACATTCTATACATTATGACAAAACTACAGCTGACTGACACCTTATAAACAGTAACAGCTAAGATGTGGCTTTCCCATGTCCAGCATCCAACAGAACTGCATGGCTGAGTGACTTACAACTTTAAGCTATTGCCTCACATTAGAATTTGTAAGAATATTACCAATAAGTTAACTATGTCTTTAAGACATGTTGAGATAAACATTATCATCCCCGGGGGAAAATGTATTTAAAACAACATATTTTATTTCAAAAAACAGAAATACATATGAAAACATGCGTGATACATGCTATCACCCTCATGCTACACATAGGAGCAGACATTAAGCGTTGTTGACTGTCTTAGTCTTAATTTTATTTGTCACGTTTATTTTTAAAAAATAAAGGATAAAGATGGACAGATTTCACCATCACCTTGATAGCTGATAGTTTTTTTTAGAAGTGAGGGTGTACAGAAGTCAATGTGCTTAGAATAACTATTATTCTCTCTTACTTTTCATGCTGGAACATACCTCAAAGGTCTTCAAAGTGATGATGATGAAGATGAAGAGCTGATGAAGGACAGTATGTTTGATGAGGGCAATTGCAGTGTCCAGGTGAATGATTTCTGTGGACACGAGGTGTCCCCATCCCCCACTCCACACACACACACACACACACACACACACACACACACACACACACACACACACACGCACAAACGCACACACACACCCTCTTCAGGGACCCTGATTACTGAGCACGCTCCACCTCCTTGGAGCTCCAGGACAGAACAGAATGGGACACAGCCAACTCTGGGAGTCTTTAGTGAAAGAGTGCGTCTCCACACGGTTGCCAGCGGGAGCCGTAGTTCTTTACAGGGACTCAGATGTGCAGAGCTGCAGCCCACATGGGCAGCACTGCGCACAGTGGTTCCATATGTGCTTATTCACTCTGAAGTCTGCCTTTCTTTACCATGGTCAAATCTATGCAGCTGATGCCAGACTCATCTGACAGACCTGGGAAAAAAGATGCTTTGCCTGACTGTTGTAATGTTGATGACATAAGGAAATGTGTATGTGCATTAAAAAAATCAATTAAATAATTGTTGCTTTTCACGGTACTGGAATTGATTTATTTCATTTATTTTGAGAGGGATCATTGAGTTCAATTTTTCTTTTGCCTTAATATGGGGCAGCTTGTGTGTACCACAGTTGGTGTCAATTCTATTTCAATTTCAGCAGCTAAGGAAATGAGCTAACATTCAATTAATTATTTGCAAAGAAATCATAGAAAACCATGGGTGCTTTTTAATTCAGTAAATGAAATTCCTGAATGAATGAATTAAGGTGGAATTGACTCCATCCCTGGTGGGCGTAAACACACTTTCATGATCGCAGACACACACACACACACACACACACACACACACACACACACACACACACACACACACACACACACACACACACACACACACACACACACACACACACACACACACACACACACACACACACACACACACACACACACACACACACACACACACACACACACACATGCACACACAATGACATTTTGTCAATTCAGAGGCCCTTTCTAGAGGTTGACCATGTCATATAAGCCCAAAATCCCTTCATCTCTGCAGTGGTTTGTGACAGGTAGCGTCTAGTCATGAAAGCATTCATCATTGATGCCACTCTGTGCTCCACCACCACCAATGTTGGAATCACAATGAAAATATGTTCTTCTCCCGGTCGATGGTGAGAGAATGGATGAGCTTGTTGGAAGATATATGCATCAGCCATGTTGGCTCTATAATGGTGATTAGAGGGGAGGGTCAGTATTCTTTGCTCTATAATGGTTATTAATGGGTAAGGTAAATCCTCTTGGCTCTGTAATGGTTTGCAGGGGGTTAGGTCAACCATCTTGGCTCTATTATGGTGATTAAAGGGGAAGAGGGAAGCAAAGGAGCATTTAGTTTTGCTGGCTGTCAGTCAAAATTAAATTCATATCTGATCAAAGATTAAAGGACAATCATCATTCAGAGTCATTAAGCTTAACAAGGATTTTTTTTTTTTTAAATATCTACTCAAATATAAGATACCATACTAAATAAATACTAAATTAAATCCATGTGCCAACCTTTAGTATCACAATATTGATTCTATTATAAATAACACAATAATATGACATTGATATATTCTCTCATGCATTACATAAAAATATAAACACACATGGTGTAAATAGACATCTCATTCCAAATGTTGTAATTCTCAAAATACTCTTTGACCAACCCATTACACACAAACGAAAGTTTATGCCTAATTTTCAAATTTATTTTTATTTTATGACAGCAAAAAAAAAAAAACTTTCAACCTTTAATTTTTCTCATAGATCCACAATACATGCACATTAAGAGGATCTGAAGTTTGAAATGCATATTGAAAAATAAGACTTCCTCTGGTTGTATGATGAGATCCAGAGGGCCTTGATAGCTGGAGGTCTGTTTTTGAATATAAGAGGCTTGCTGCAAACCGAGGGATAAATCATGAATAGCAGTTGGAAGGCCGAAAGAGGGATCCAATTTCAGATATTTAATACAGCAGAATTAGCAGCAAGAGCACTGGTGAAAAATAACACTAACTGAATGCCCGGACATAAATTCTCCCCCTGACCGGATCCTAGAGGACATCACCATCGTTAATTAGGTTTAATTGCCTTTATTGTAATTTCTATCGCATCCTTGCCCATCCACATTGGGAATGGTTCCCTGAATGAGGCCTTTTTAAATGAGCTGTCAGAAAGCACTCATTTTAGAAAAGGCGATAAAATATCCTCTCCGTAAGCCCATCAGGAGTTGTCCGTAGACCGGCAATGACTCTGCCACTTGGAATATTATTTATAATGCAAATCGTTTAAAGCAGGAATTAAGCTAGTGGAGAACTTCCTGTTTCCATCATTGATAAGCAGACGTGGATGGAGCACTGAAGGGCATTGCCTATGAGTAGACAGTCAAACTAGACATAATTCTCAAAGGGTGAATGAGATATATCTGTGTGACAGGGAGAGGCAGCATGGCCAGAAAAGTTTGGTATACATTTTGTGTGCATGAAAGAACACTCTCCATATATAGTCTGGACTGTAATGGCTTGTAAAGTTTGGGATTGGTCCAGCCAAAGTTTTGAAAACCAAACTGACAGGTACCTTGTGTACCTACATGTAATTCTCATGTAGGGTCTGGAAAAATGTTTAATTTTCTGGTCTGAGATTCCTGTGGTGTGATTGGTGGCAGCAGATGTATGGCAATGGACTTAATTGCTTTACACAATTCATGTTATTACACGTCCAGGCCTACACAAACCACCAAAGCACATCTTCTGTGCTTGATTGATTAATGTCCTTTATCAGTCCCCTGGAAGTAATTCACATTGTCAGACAGCAGATATCCATGGGCAGCACTGACACAGTTGTATCGAACATGAAAAATCTGTGCAGATTCTGATCCATGGAAGACTGGGGCATACTGCGCAGATTGAGCAGGTGGGGGGTACTCCATAAGGCAGGGAGAACCCAGACAAACTTCCTCAGACACATGCCGCTTCTGAATTTGCTCAGCTGGACTCTGGACTTTATTTGTTCCTCTTCTCTAGAAAATAAAGTAAAAAAAAAGTTCTTCCTGCAAATAAAGAAGGTATTTTTATTTTAGGCAAAAAAAAAGGCTCAGGACATGTGAGCGAACTATTTTCTCCTCTGTAGGAAATTGCTGTGGAAATAACCAGAAGCCTCTCCTGTCTCACCCCAATTGGCTGCAGCAGTGGTTTGGACAGGTCCCCTCTGTCAAGCCCACCTGCCCCCACCCACAAGCATAGAGCTGGAGAGCAGTCCCCAAGGGCTGAAAGGGGAGCAACCTCTGGCCGTGATTTACCAGGTTTTTTTTCCCGCGCTGTGTGAACCCCATCCCCTGGGCGCACCTCGCAACCTTTGACCCGACCTGCAGCTGAGCCAACATCCATCACTGCCCACAAGGTTGAAAGCCAACCCCGCTGGCAGGAGATCTTCCAGGGGCAGCGCAACCATCCCAGGCTCCGCTTTCTCCCTTCCACTCAATTACCACCGCCAGTAAATCTGCTTAACGAATTGCTGTGCCACTCTGTGGCCTTTCTCTGCTGCAGCAGCAGGAAAACCGCTTTTTTCCCTTGCTGCCATAGCAATAGAGCCGATTGGTGTCTTTCCTTCTCCACTGCCTGAACTTAGCCACACTGCAACAAATCGTGTAAATGGCAGGAGCTGATATAGTGAATTAAAAGCTCAGAGAATGTTTATTATGTTGATGTAAAAGTGGATGCCTCGTAGAGAATACTGATGGGAAAAGATGAAGCGATGAGGCACTCTCTGAATTATTTCTCTGACCTCCTCTCTCTCTCTCTCTCTCTCTCTCTCTCACACAGTTTATGAGCCCTCGGTATACCTTCATTTAATGCTGCTTATCCTTGAAGCAATTTAATACTGGCAGTGTTCTCATTTCCACCCTTTCTCTGGAAATCTTACCACATTATTTTGCTGTACTTGCCATGGCATAAAATGGAGAATAATAACCAAACCAAAACAAACAGGGTTCACATTTTCCATGTCTCTCAGTAAAAAAGTCACAAAACAGCATATCATTTTCATGACTGAGATACTGATATTACGGTCTCCAAAACCTTTCTTACAACATGAAACAGGCATCTTCACATCCAAACAAAAGATAAATCAGATGCATCTCATCTTTTCTTTTTGGTTTTGTTTTGTTTTGTTTTATTTTTGTGAGCACATGAGTTGAAAAACCTGGAATTTGACCTTTGACCCCAGCCAACACAAACAGCGGGGTCCATTCATGCATAATTAGTCTCTGTTCTGTGTCACCCCCCTCCATTACCTGCCAGACTGACTGATAAGTTTGTTTGAGGGGTGGAAGGGGGGCATGTGTGAGTGAAGGGGAATAGGCGTTTCCGGTAATTAAAGCCAATCGCTCTCAAATTCTCATGCTCTCTGACTTCTCTCTGTCCTCAGCGTATTTAGCAGTCTCTCTCTAAAGGGCAGGAGGATGGAGAGAGTAGGGTAAGGTAAGAGTGGGTTGGGGCTTTTTACCAGCCCCTTTACCTCTGCACTGCCATCCCTGCACCATCGTTGGCACATCAGCCATGTTTTATGTGTGTGAAATGAATGAATGAATGAGTGAATAAATAAATAAATGAATAAATAAATACATAAATGCTTTAAACGCTGCTTCAGAAGCACAGTACCCACATGCATGCACACGCCTGCAAATGCACACACACACACACACACACACACACACACACACACACATCTATGCATGCACACTCATACGCATGCAAGCGCACATGCATACACACGTGCTGTCAAACACACCCATATACATGTGTCTCACTCCAGATCAGAGGTCAAGCTGTAGGTTTCAGGGGCTTTTTCCTTTCATTTTTGTTTGATCTGTGCAACCCTTAAATTTCTTGCAAAGCACAAGTCCACCCTGAGCCTTCCTGAAGGGTGATTGGTACTTCTCCATCAATCTAGTTCTGCCTTTTAGGCCAGCCTCTATGTATACAAGAATCTTTCCCCACCTCTCTCATGAGTTTTGAAAGACACACAAAGACATAAATCATGGCTTGTTATAATGAAAGATCCAGTCCAAGTCAAGGACAAAAATGATTTATACTGAAAAATGGCTATGAGGGTTTCCATGGGCAGCTATCAATGTTTTAACTCCTAGCATGTATTTTCACAACCTTACAACCTGTGGGCGCCAGCGAAATGTTGTATATTCGCGTTTGTGACAGGACTTTTCCTGGGGGAGACTGTGTGTCGACTTGTTGGATTTGCCCGGGAATCCCTAAAGTGCCGTCCATCGTGATTCGGATCAGTGACTGGATTTTCCTGTGTTTATCCCGGAGAGATGGAAAGGCAGACAGAGAGAGAGCAAGGGAGAGAGAGCACACGTGCACTCCAGACATTCGACCTGACCATCTGTGTGCCTGCGGTCTTTCCCCGTGCTAACTTCCCTGTGCCCCGAGACGGCCTGCTGGGTGTCATCCGTCACACACACCCCCAACCCCCTTCCCTACTGCTGGCCCCCAAACTCCAGCCCTGTGGCCTATCTGCAGCCTCAATGAGACTCTCCCCAAACCGATAACCTGATACCACCGTCTGGGCTGTGGCACCAACCAACATCCTGTGCATATCAATGAGAGAGAGAGGAGGAGAGAGGGGGGGAGGGAGACAAAGACGGAGAGATAGAGAGAGAAGAACGAGGTCGACAGAACCAAGAAAGGCGGGGATGCAAAGTGAGATAGTATGAGAGGAAGGGAAAGAAATAGCTAGAAAAGAGAGGGAGAGAGAGGACAGCAAGATAGAGGGAAAAAGAATGATGAGGAAGAGAGAGAGAAAGGCAGAGGGATTTAGAGAGAGAGGGGGAGAGAGAAGGGGTATGAGAGAGAGAAAGTACCAGCAAGCAACAAGAAGAGAGAGAGAGAGAGACAGAGGACAGTCAGAGAGAGAGAGAAGAGAGGGAGACAGAGGACAGCCAGAGAGACAGAAGAGAGGGAGACAGAGCTTTTTGTGGCAACGTTCGAGGAGGTTAATCGTTCAGCATTCAGCCGCTGTATCGGTGATATCAGCAGCCATGCGCAAAAACTGTGTTAACTGATGGGCAACACATCTAGAGAGTTGTTATGTACTCTTGATTAGCATTTCATTATGCCATGGAATCAATAAAGACCCTTAACAAAAAGCATTTCAAATTAATAAAAGTTAAAGAATTGCTCCCTCATAGTTACAGGTATGCATGGTTTTAATGCAGGAAGTTTTTTTTATTGTTTTTACAGTCAGTCTGAGGGACAAACAATTCATCAGCTGCTGTTGAATGCATTAGCTCCAGTCATGAAATATGTTTTAATTACAAACCGTTACAACCTTTCAAAATGAGAACATGTTACAGTGTCTCAACGCTTCAGATGTGCTGTATCTGATCCTCTGGTCCTGTTTAAGATCCAGCGGTAACAGAGATCCCATTGTTTCTGCCTCAGCCATCAGACCTCACTGCCTCCAACATGTGTCAAGCTCAAACATGTTCCACATGTTGCGTTGCTTTGAACTGACCTGAGGCTTGGATCTCTGCAAATCAAACTCGAATCGCACCCGGGGTTGATCGCGAGTAGTGGTAGGCTAAATGTCTTCACTTATTTCTGTGCCTGGGGACGTCAAAGTTTCTTATTCTCGTCTCGGGACGTCCTTCTTGGAGGACATTTCATGTTACTTTCAAGTGAACTTCTGCTTAAAAGGAAGGTCATTTTTCCTTCCACATATTTTCCCTATACCATTACCTGATTGATGTTAGTGATAGGCGGTAGTGAGAAAACATGGATGGAATTTGGAGGTTGCAGGTTTACATCCTAGTTGAGGAAATGTAAATATAATTTTGATAGCTATTATTAAAGAGCTGTTTTTTTCTTTGTTGAATGCACAAAATGTCTTCCTCAAAACACAAAAGAATCAGTAATAGTTAAAAGTACTTTTGTCTTCTATTGGAACTGCCACAACATACTTTAAAATATCCTCACCATGTAAGGTACCACTGCTTATTTTGCAGGCAAGATGGCAGATCATATCAGTCAGAAAGTGTTCAGTGCCTCCAAGCCCAATCAAAGAGGAAGCTGGCACTATTCGATCAGTCTGGTAAAAAAAATATGGAGGTAAAGATAAGGAATGCCACTGAGCTCCAATCCCTGTCCTCACACTTAGATGAGTCGTTCCCTGTCACTCCCTTTGCATTCCTCACATCCCAGCAGGAACCTGTGCTCTCCCAGAGCAAAGTCCCTCCATGGCCACAGTTATCACTGTGGACTGCTAATTAACGTAGAACGTCGGTCGACACCAGCCGCGTGACAGAGTGTCAGTCACCTGGATGCGTGGAGTTAGCACCCAACTGTGAGGTGGGAGAGATCTTGCCCTGTAACCTCCTGTGACTCCATTATTCCCTGTGAGAACATGATGGCCTGGTTAAGCGGAACCTGGAGCAAGCCACAAAGCTCCATTAAATTCAACATATCAGTCTGTCAGACTGCATGTGATGTCTTTTTTCCTTTCTTTTCTTTGTCACTGATCACATCATGAGGTCCCAAGTCAACCACTTTACAGAAAATAAAGCATGACAGCATGATGAAATGGCACCAAAACTTCCTGCCTCCTTTGTACATTTTAATGGTGACCAATCACTTGGTTTCACATGATATTTAATTTAATTTTTGTAAGGCTTTTGGGCAAGGTACATTTCCCAAATAAGATCACAGTTCAGTACTCTTCTGATTGTCTTTCAAGAGTTTAATAAAGGAGAGAGCCGTTTTCTTGAGAAGTAAAACTCCAAAGAGTAAGAGAGAATGTTTTTTTCTCTCATTCTCTACACTATTTTTGAAAAAACTGCCATGATCATGACCCTTCTTTTGAGGACTTTAGTGTCGGTGAGTGTTGACGACTGTCTCTCCTTTGTTTTGCTTTAGAGATTCTTTTTTTAAAAGTCTACCATTTGTCATTCTGCCACTGTGATCGATCTCCCTTTCAGGCCACTGTAGCGTCCCTTGGACCCTTGTTTCTTTTCCTGAGGTGCCCCCGGGGAATGAGGGACAACGCTTGTTTTTAATACCGCCTGTCACCATGATCCCATTCACGGTGCTCTTCTTGGAGCACTCATGGAGCACACAGACATGTTGTCCTTCAGGTGGTAAATGACATGGAACAGGAGTTTAATCACCTAACTACAGAGAAGCACGGATTCAGAATATTAGCGCTTCAGGGTTCTACTCCTGTGGTGTACTGCAAATGCATGACTTTGACAAATACATTATTCATTCAGACCAAATGACTCTCCTTCTGTCAAACCTGTCTGCTCAAGGGCCTAAGCGCTCATACTCACCTAGGGGCAGAGTGGAGAGAGAGAGAGACAGAGGATTTTGCTTAAATCTTACAAATTAAAGAGGAAAAACCTTTCTTTGATGTACAAAATTAGCATTGCTGTTTTGGACACAAGCAGGTTAAAGTGGATATTCTGTAACAGCTATAGTTGATAATGTCAGGAAGCATTATCCTACACAGAGAGCTGTCAATGCTAGGAACTAACCAAGTTGTTTAGTAGAGGTAGGGACCTGTAGAGGACTCAGTTCCAGGCTTGTTGCAGCGCTGGATACTCTGTAGATCATATGTAAATGATGTGCCTAGTTGGGCTAACTTGCCATGTTCTTGTCATTACATATTTTTATGTTCTTATGGTCACAGTTTGCCTTCTTTACATAACTTTGGCTTAGTTATTCATCATCAATATCAACGCTATCATAATTATCATTAATATTCATAATTTTGATAATTGCAGATATTTTATCCCCAGTTGACTTTATTCCCATTAATACATTTTTTCGATTCATTGACTATTGTAGCATTAACAGAGATAGCAGGAGGGACATAAGGGTGTAAATTTGATGGGAGGTGATGGAAAGGAAATCCTCACACCATGTGCAACTATTTACGTGTATGATAGCCCCTGTGGGAATGAAATGAAGTGATTGATCTACACAGGACCTTCGTTCTGCTTTCAAGCAGCAAGCTTTTAACAAATTACTTTGTGGAAGAGCAGCAGTTTCTACCAGATGGTAGCCTATGGCTCCAACAAAACAGGTGTCATGAGAATTAAATGGAACTAATGCTTTTTCCTCTGCCAGGGAGATGTAGCTAGTCAGTTAACTTTTTTTTTTTACCTGGATTGTTGTGAGGTTGTCCAATCAATCGCAGGGTTGTTCTGTTATCCTGGCACAAGACACACACTTAGGGAAAGAGAAGAGAAAAAAACAAGGTCATTACGTTCAATGTCAAAATAGTGCAGGTTAGCAGCCGAACATAGCTGGAGACATGACTGGGTAAAGGAAATGGAGATGACTGTTTCTGTGCCAAAAAAAAACAACTATATGAGTTTCAGGTGTTTTTACATGATGTCTCCATGGGGTCACAGAGCTGTATGATTACATTTATTCTTTCTGGATGAAAATATGGTAACATTTACATGCCAATGCCCTGTTCTAAACTTTTTTTTCCAGTTTCACCAGGCATCAGTGCAGAATGTTTTGAAAAAGGCTTGCGCAAATTGTTCCGTATATGCACAAAAGGGTCAGAATTGGTTGGGATAAACCCAGTGTTTATTTCTATGGCATATTCTCTCCGGAACAGCACTATACCTCCATGAATAATTGAGCCCATGTTTATTTTTTTCCCTGGGGGCAAGGTGTGCCTGGTATGGAAGCGCTCTCCCTCTCTCTCCATCCCTGCAGGTCGCTCCATCAATATCCCCCATACCCCTCCACTCACCAGACCCTGCGGTGCACAGTGGCTGAGCCGGGATGACCTTCTGCACCTCACTCTGTGGGACACGTCGATCCCCACGCCATCCCTCTGTTTGGCTTTCCACTACGGCCACTTTGTTCATGTCAGAGGCCCTGTTCCGCCTCTGTAACTCCTTTATCTGGTCCGACGGTGGGCCCCTGCGTCCCCGTCTCACTTTATCGCCTCACTTCCTGCCCGCTGGTCAACGTTCTGTACCTCCCACATGTGTCTGCATGAACAAAAAAATGTGGTCATGGAAATTTCATGGACAGGTCTTTCAAAAGAACAGAGAGGAACGTTGACCCTAGTTACACGCGATGCTTGTGTGCCTGGCTAAAAAGGCAATACATGCCTTTTACAGGAATATTTACTGGAGGGGAATGGGGAGGCCATCATCTTCATTCTCTTCAGAAGTTATTAACTCTGGGCCATGTTTGCCTAACTCTGCACACGTTCAATTATTTACTTGCTTAGCTGATTACTTTATCCCAGCTGACTTAAATAGCTTATACTTAATCTGTTATGTATTTACACAGAAATGTATTATATTTGCTGAAGAAATTTTGGATGAATACCATCCTTAAGGGTGCAACAGCAGTTAGTCCCATCTACAATTTGGACCCAAAATTTTAAGTTAAATGCCTAACGTTCAATGAATGATTGATAAAAATTACATTAAAAAAATCACGTTCCCTATCCACAACACAATGCCACACTACAAATCATGTTCCCTAACCGCTACACCATTCACACAACTAACCCTTTTTCCCATACCACTATGCCACATGACACATTACAAGCCTAGTTCCCTAACCATTGCACCATATCATAATCATGACTGCAACTACTATAACTATAACTAAGTCCTCTTCCTTAACCACTGCACAGGCTAAAAGCTTGAGTTCACTAACCACAATTTGACAGGCCACACAACAAGTCAACTTCCCTAACCACTACATCACAGTACCCATGGGAACCCCAGTCCCCAGTCACTTCACCAAAAGCCATACTACAGAAAGATTCACCACATAAGTAAACACCACATAAAGATTCGCCTCACAGTTGCCTACAACTCCGTCACACAATGAAACCCGCTGCACGCTGGGACCTCTGAAGGGAGCTCCTTCAGTCTCACGCTGGATATGAGCGTGTTGATTTATTTGACTGTAGACATGTTGGATGTCCATTCACTGGCTTGAGGCTGATCAGTAAAATCAAAAAAGAAGCCGCAGAAAGAGGACGAAGTCAGCTCTCATCAACTTTGTTAGAACCAGCACAAGCTCCTCTGCCAGTATGAATGGGACCTTGTGATGGAAGCACAGTGCTGGCTTTCTATGAGCAGGACTTCCAAGCGACCATGATCCACAGGAGAGACATTCACAGCAGCTGCCAGGTTTTTATGATTACTGCAGGACCTTGCATGCATATATAAGCCACCCCCAAAGAAAAAGATTCTTTGTTTTGACCAGTGATCACAAACAGTAGTTGCACTCATTCCCCCTGAAAACCTCTCCATACTGCATTCAAGTGCATTCTAATGTAAGGAAAGTGGTTTACCCTCCACCCCCAACCCCCCCCCAACCCCCAAGATGAATGTGGGAATGTGGGAAAGTGTTGTTGTTTTTTGTGCTGCCTAAATGTAATCCTTCTGCAGAGGTTGCTAAAACGTATAGACAGGATTTCCCTGAGCTCTCAACACTCCCAGCACCTTGCCTTGCATATTAAATCAGCACTTGCCACACAGGATCAAAAAACGTAAAAAAAAGTTATTTATCACTGAAAACCTTTTTTTTTTAAGTCTTCCACCAGTCAAATATCGGCATGCCTATTGATGTGTCTTGTTGGCACAAACTAGATTAGCAAGTCAATTTAAAAAAGGCTCATTGGCACAAGAAAAATCTTTTTTAACACCTCTATAGTGAGAATGAAGCAAGGCTAGTTCAAATGGAAAACTCAAGTAAAGAGTCTACCTAACCTGACAGAAACCAAAATCTGCTGACATGCCATGTAGCATCAATAGAGTTCACATCATGCAGTGACAGCTCTTATTGCAGTCTGTTAAAATATGTACTCAACATTATTGTACAAATGCTCCTATCACTATCACCCATTAGCTTTGTCAATTTTCCCAGTTTAGCTTTTGAATGTAAAGCTTTTGGATGACACACTTGCATGTGAGATGACAGATACATTCGACGACACAGTTCTGAAGTTCCTAAACATGGCTTTTCCTGCTGATTTCATCAAAGCTTTATGTAAGGGAAAAGTGCCATATATGTTTCTGACCATGTGACATTCCACAATGCTTAATATTTTATGTAATATTCTCCTCTAAAATTTCTCTTTGCCATAGACTTGACTCATTGACTCTTTCAGACTGTGAGCATACTATTGCTAATGGATCTGCACAAACACAATAAATGACTGAAATGAAACAGCAGAGCCATGACTAACATAGCACATGCTAAGGCCATGAAGTTCACCTGAGTCTACCCATAAATGATCACTTCAGCTGCCACATTAGGCTCTACTCAGGGTCAGCGCAACATAAGGGGCAAATGTGGTTCACCTGCTACATCCACAGAACCAGTGTGACCTCTGACCAAACTTCATTTTCCACTCCGCCACCCCTCACTCTCTGTGGGGTCAGGACCCTCAGTTCAGCACTAGATTGAACTGGACTTGATAATGTGGTGACAGAGGTGTGCAAATCCCCAAATGAGTTAGGAAAATGTACACAATCCTTTGATGAATTATTCCATGTTGAGATGAGCTGCTATTTTTTGTTAAATAAGCAAAGTGAGGCAGTATAATGTTTTGGTGGATTAGTTACAAAAACTGTATGCTGAGGGATTTTGAAATTTATGAAGAGTGTGGTGTTGCAGGAACAGGTTAAGAATCATTGCATAATGGCATGCAGAATTGATTCCTTTGCATTTGCAGGCATACCTGTGGTCCCTAACTGGAAGCTAATATGTTGTCTTGTTAAGGGGTTTATATTTGGAATGCTGGTGTTTACTCATTATTTCCCTTAAGTTCATAATTGTTTCCCTTAATTCAAAATTAATATTTAAAAATATATATTTATAAAAAAATGTTAAAATGAGATAATTTTGGTTATGACCAGTTAATTTAAAAGGAAAATTTTTATCAGTTTAGTTTGTTCAGTTAATATAGATGCAATATTTCATATTGGTATTGAATATAGCCATCGTCAATCAGTTATCGGGAGTTTTCTTTTATGGATCAGCAATGATGTGTGATTGTATCCATAAAAAGAGGCACTTCTCAGCACAACACCGTTTCCAACTCATTCCAGGATTTGAGCTGAACTCAGTGTGAGACAGTTTTCTTTCTCATAGTGTATGTATTTGCCTAGCTTTGTGTAATGGTGCCTGTGAAAGCAAGGGAGAGAGTCCAACAAGAAAGTGCCTACATCCAAATTGCATTCTTGCTTTGGTTCAAAACTTTTTATGGCTTTGAGAAATTCATGAGCTGGCTGAAAGATGTTTCCCTTTTTAGTTGATGAGGGTTACGGTAAACAATTAGGTCTTTTTGAGAAAGTGTTTGCACTTACTGGTGTATTATGCTGTCTATTGTTAGCACCTCCTGTGTCAATGTATTCATCATCTATTTATCAAAATCCGGGATTTTATGGAAGATTTCTTTAAATCTGCATCCTTTCAAATCCATTGGACTGTAATCTAAACATGAAGAAAGTCGGGCTTCAATTTTTAAGATCTAATAACAATTTGTTACTGTTTGTGGTGTAAAATTAATCTCCATGACCAAAACAGCTTGTGTAAAAAGGGATATATTTGAAATAGCATCTGAGCCCCAAATGTACTGGGCTCAAATATCAATATTACTTATTGAGAACAATTTAGACTCAGAAGAAACACAAGAGAGAATATAAGACAGTCCATATGAGCTTACTACCTATAAAACTTGAAAGAGAATGCAGGAAGCAATTTCTGGGTTGCTTTTGCCTCAACCTAGGCAAGAGGTTCATTGCAAAGTTATCAGTTGTAATTTCTATAAGGTGTCAATTAAATGATTGTTGACCAGTTTTGAAAAGACAACAACATTTTAAACAACATTTCATTCACAACATACAAAAAAACATAAATAAAAAAATATTTTATATAGATAACTGCAACAATAAGCACAACAAAATAGGTAAAAACTGAACTGAATGTGAATCTCTTTCTGAATGAAGTTGAGACTTATGGATAACTGAAAATGAACCTGTCCCAGGAATGGTGAAGCCATAAACTGAAATCGCAACAGGGTGACAACATCCAGGCCAGATCTATGGGGCCAGCTATGGGGCCTGCAAAGGGCCACAGAAGACAGGCTGGTATCTGACACACGCAGCTCACACATACTGGAGCCTGGGTTGGACTGGGCCCCTGGGGGGCCAGAGGAATCCATCAGGATTGAGCCTTAAAATGCCTCAAGGGGATGCAAAGGACTGGTCTGCGGATGGTTGTTCACCTTTCCATCTGCAGACTTTATATACAGTAGCCACCCAATCTAGCATCTGTCTGTGTTTTATTCTGCACAACACACAGCTGTTTCTATAGTCTATGGGGGAAAACAAGGCACTTGATTTGGTTTGCATATAAAAGTTGCATGAATGGCTTAGCCAGGTCCCTTTAGAAAAACACATATTTCGATGTCAATAAGAATCACCTGGATGAATAAGGTTAGACAAATAAAATTTAAAAAAAAACATATACAACATGTGTAAAAATAATTTCCTTATGTTATTTAATACCATTTTGTCTGTCTCCGTTTTTGTGGGGATTGGGACCAGGGGAGTTTATAATGTGTTTTCAATCCCTCCTGTCAATTCATTTAAGCCAACTGCTGCTGTATCTCTTAGCAGAAAGAATCATTTTGATGAATATTTTCCTCTATGGGACATCAGAAAACACTCAAATTATATGAGGACATGAAGGCTTAAGACAGATACATCCACAGACTCGATCACTAGAAAGGCAAGTGACTGCCACTGTTTTCAATCTGCATTTTAGCAATTGCTCTGTGCCAAGAATGGCATCACTTCACTATTAGTGAATATTCTCCCCTGCTGTCAAAATGCCCAGCAGTCTTACTGAAGTGCAAAAGGCATTCCTGGAACATCAATAAACCAAAAGAAAAGAAAACAAGCATGCCTTTAATTAAAAGAAGGCACGTTGCCACAGCTACCAAAGTGTACAGGCCTTAACTTTCATTGATGTGCTAATTATTTACAGGTACAAGTAATTGAAAATAAAAGGCATTAAATTTGGAATTTGTTACTGAACAAACACTGCTGGCTTAAATGCTGACATATTTATTTAAGGTGTTTATTTTTTTTTGACAAACTGTACAGAAATACAACATATTCATAATATTTACAAAGACAGCTACCCTTTTTTCAGAAATGACACTGTATAAATACAATACTTGCACTTCCTTTGACAAATACATAGACAGGATAGGACACCTGTCTGAATGAATCACAAAGGCAGAATATCCCTGAGGTACCAAGCATCAAAGGTTGACTTGTCTTCCCTCTTGTTTGCACATCTCCAGCTAGACCTGGAGTGTGCATGGCTCTGTTGGGGGCATTGGTCTCTACCACACAATCAATGTTAATATGTATTATATAGTTCATATATAAGTATGTATTAGAGAGTTATTCATGTAAACTGAGTCTATGTTAAACTAATTCCTACCCTTCTTGATACTAAATTTTCCTCTGCCCTCATGCCACACACAGACAGTCCCTTGAGGTCATAGCATCTGCTAATGATAATGACCCTTGGGGTCATCGTAATTGTAAAGTTGAAAGCTGACCTCGGGGTTGGCAACACACACACACATACACACTCAGATGTTCACACACATTCTCCTTAACCGCCCAATACCTCCCACAATTTGGCTGAAAAGTTAGACGGTGATTCGTACTTTGATTCTCCCCATGGACAGTGGTAAAGCAAACACCAGGGTCAAACAACAGACTACACATTCTGCGCCACTGGTGCAGGGTGATGGGGCTGCGGCGGCACAATGAACAGTGCCTTCCCCGGAGGTATGGCCAGTGGGCCTTTGGGGATTTATCGAATGTCCCTGGAACCCGCTTTGTTGAACGAGGGGGGCGAAGAGGTCACGTCATGTCGGCGCTACATGTTTAACATACCTACTTCTCATAAATGGAGCCATGCCCCCTTTAAACAAACCCAGCCTTGTCTGAGAACCGGGCCCCAGCTCGGAGCCGACGGGATGCTTTGGCAAGGGAGCCAGGGGGCTGTCACTGAGAGCCATTTCCACTTTACAGAAATGCCACAGAAACCTGGACCCTGGACAAGGATCCGTTTAACCGGTCAACCATGTCCTCTATTTTTAAAATGGACAGAAAAGGGGAGACTCATGGGCAGACAAAAATGAGGAAATGTTCATGGTTTATTTGACGTTTAGTGATTTATAAGAAACAAACATGGAATCTGAAAACATAAACTTAAAACATAAAAATTTTTAATTACTCATCTGTACTACTATCATAACATTACATATTATTGAATTTATGGTAGTTAGCTGATGTTCTTATCCAGAGAAACTTTCAAGTCAAAGACAAGCGCAGGGCTCAGGGTGCAGCTCAAGTGAAACCATTTCCTAGAGGAGGAGTGTAGTTCCAGAGACTTCAGCAAAACACACGATTCAATTGCTACTACAATGGCAAATCAAAAACTTACTGCACGAGGAGTTGCAAGTTGATGGCTAAGAGGGTCATAGATAATCGAGGGCAGTCTGAATTGTCTAGTGTCTGACATCTTGATGACCATGGGAGGAACGTTCTTATACTGGGGGCCCAGAACAGAGGAGCATGTGCTAACATGCTACATTATTTCCCACAGTTGCCTTTCCTTGCAATTCAGCTTGTACATGTATTTACATGCATATTCAGAGTCTGTGAGACCTGGGAATGTTATGGCCTTAAACCATTATGTAAATTCATAAATGCTCTCTCAACTCAGAAAGATTTCTCTTCCTACCATCATCAGGATTTGTATTGTTGAATTTGTATGGTATAATTATCTTTGATTATTCTTTTATTGTTCCAGAAACCCACAGTCACACAGTTAAGTTAAGTGGTTGCTTTAGGACTACTTTCAGGTCCTTGGACCCATGAATGAAGGATGTAAATGCTGGTTTGGCTTTCTGATTCGGGCATTGTGGCTTCAAGCCTCCCCTAGGCACAGCAGCTACAGTGTAGTGAAGCAATGCCATGCCCCATGCTGAATTTCAGTTTATCTGGGTGTGTCCCAGCTCTCACTGTGGTAGGTGGGCAACAATGGGAGCCTGTAAAGTGAATCACAGTCAGGCCCACGTCATGATCTCAAAAAAACACATAAAAACCTGGCTGCCTGTTAATTCTGATAATTGCTGTATACACTGTAAAGCCACTTTATTCCAGCAACACCCCTCTCAACCACCACCCAACCCCGCAACCTCACACTCCCCTTTCCTCAAAAGTTAGCACAATAATCTCTCAGAGAGTGATCCAGTGTGAGGCCATTGGGGAGTGATCACTTAGCTTGACTTGCCTGGTTGGTGCTGTCTGCCATTTGTCCAAGTCTGTGATTGAAAAAGTCTTGAAGTTGACAAAACAAGCAGGATTAAAAGTCTCTTGGCTGTGATACAGAGAGAGAAATAGAGAGGGGATGGGAGAGAGAGAAAGACCATGGTGCTAGGGGCCATGGAGTTCCTGAGAAAGAGATCATGGTTGTATACATACAATGTCCCCTGATGACTCGTTACCAGGTTTGCACTAAGCCCCAGCAAATCAAACAAAGTCCCCCTTTTCTACACTCAAGGGCTTGTCTGTGTAGCTATGCCAGGAAAGTAAGTCATGTTTTCCCCTACCTCTAAAACAAAATTGAAATGGTGTAACATACCTTTCCTTTTACTTGTTAGGCTGTCCAGCCAGAATGGATGAAAACATATTGTTGTGCTCCCATTGATTTTTTCCTCAATTTAATTTTCCCTCTCTTCCCCCATTAATTTTTGACAGACTTGTCTGGTTTTGTTCAGTTTCTGCACACGTTCTGTCACAGGGTAACGTGAAGATGTTTGTGAGATGATTTTTGTTGCCTTGGGTCAAATTTCACAGGAATCATCACTGATAATCACATTTCTCACCAGCTGATACCCTTTGACAGTCCTCACTCATTCAGTCTCATATTTGGTATATGAACCTCACAGACAAAGATGCTCTGTTCTTGTATTCTTAAAATGGTTTGATCGGGTAATATTAAGTGATTAATATCGGGTGATTAAGGAATTCATCAATTAACTAATTCATGACTTGGTGATTCATGAACTCATTGTATGTTTTAAGGAAAAAATAAATAATTTAAAATATTGATTGAATCAATGTATTGGATTAGAGATGTGTGTAAAATAAAGGCCAAGAGAAGAACGTGACTGGCAAAGTCACAGCTGAATATTACATTAAACTCATATCAAATCTATTCATGTATTTATATTCCATAACAATAGAACGTTACTTTTTACTCACTATTAAATGCAAGTGTTGCCTTTTATCTTTACCACTGCAGTTTGGTGAGTTCAGCCATCACCAAGCTTAACTTGCCAAACTATTAAGAAACAATGAAATAAGAGTGTTATGCTTGATTCTAAGTCAAAATTAAATGTTGATTGCATACAGGCCAAAGTTATATAAAAGATCATTATTCCTGCCTGTGGTTGCATGACTGTGGAAAATGCAGTTTTATCTAAAATCTTTTCCTCAGTCCACATTTTAAAATTCCCAAATAAAAAGGGATTTTAAAAGGATTTACAATCAAGAAGTAGAGTTACCCTTTTCCGTTCGATGTGTTCCTTTAGCAGTGGTGTGAAATTGTTCAGCCATCACAGAAAAAAGGGATTATTTACATGAACCATGGCAGATCATAAAGGCAATTACAATGTTTTTCTAGTTTCCACAGTAGTTTTGGAGTGAATGCTTTATTGATTCTTTTATTGCATTGCCAAAACATGGGCAGAACTGCACAACAGTGTTGTAAGGCCCTTTACTCTCTCTCACAAACACACACACAGTTTCCCCCAAAAAAAAAAAAGCTATTTATACTGTCACTGTCATAACTTGTGAAACAACAACAGACGTATGAAAAAAGATTACTGAACTGCTGTCCTCTTTATATTCTGCAAGTCAACAGGTTTCCAAATGAAGCTTGCTCTAAGGTTGACCTAACTCAAAAGAATAAGGATATAAAATGAATAATTCATAAGACTCTCTCTGTACCACAAAGGCACTTTAGATAGTGAGAGGAACCTACAGGAATTCCATGTTTCATTTTTTTTTATTACAGATAGAATCCTGCTGATGGTGACAGTTTTGAGGTGCAGTGATATTTCAGAGGAAAATCTCAACGGCTCCCATGGGCTTGTACAGTGAATTGTCCATTCTAATGGGAAAATGTATCTTTAATACTTGAAAAATAAAATCTCATGGTGTGTATATAATTTGGGAAATAAAAAGAATGTACAATTGATAATTTATATATTTTTATTTGAAGTATCAACCATTTGTAAGGAAATTATACTCATTTGTCTGCATTTAGTGCAACCATTTATCTGGGAAACAGTTCAAAGAGAGTGTGATGATAAGGGAAAACACTTTTACTGGATTCAGCCTAATTACTTATGGTGTCTTCCCCATTTGAAAGAAAGCACTGAAAGTGTTTTCTTCCATTCTCAGGCAATTACCTGTTTCACTAACCTCAGTTATGACCAAACTCACAAAATGATTCAGGAAATGTTTGGCTCAGTTCAATTTGTTATTTGAAGGTAAGGGGAAAACAGCTTCGTCAGTTAGATTGAATACTCCCTGGAGAAATTTAGTCTCACAATGTTATGGAGGTTTGAACCCTATATACCTTCCCACCAAAAAAAAAAAAAACCTCCCAGTCCCCTATGAGAATCTTGTGGAATCTTGCTTGCCCGTCCGGGTAGCAACAAGGGCGCAGGGGGGCTAACTCTCACATTCCTGCACACCAGACAAAACCAAAATGTCTGGTAGGTGGGGGGTGAAGGGGTATCTAAAGTTAGCTCAAGGCAAAATACAACCTACAAAGTGAGTCATAAAACCAGAAAACAGAAGCATCACAATGTCCAACATGGCTATTTTTCAATATTAGATTACCAGATATATTATTTCTCAACCCCAAAATGCTTTGTCAGGGGCACACAAACCAGGACTTTTTATTTATTTGCACAAAAGAATAACTGCTTTGTCAAGGTTTTGTCAACCCATACAAGCCAAGATGTTTACAAAAAAGAACATTGAATCCTTTTTCAGATGAAATCTATTCAAATCCACTAATTAATGACATGTGTTTTTAATTGGACGCAGCCAGGGCCAATCAAATCATAAGGAGTCTGTTATTACCAGGCCAGAGTGAATTGGAACCAGAACACTCGTGTTCATTTCGTGAAAAAAAAAGGCTGTCTTGGACAAGTAAGGATAGCAAGACAGGAACAAAAGTAGATGCAATGCAATACAATACTATTGGATACTTTTTCATTAAAAAGTTAAACATGAAATCCTTGTACCAATCTTAGGAAGAGCTCAAATGATGAATAGATAGGTCATTAGATAAACAGTGGACTTGCCCCTCAGTGAACCCTGGTGAACACCTTGGCTTTGGAGTTCATGGGTCATTCAGTAGAACGCACATGCTGTCTGGCAACATTGGATGAAATTTATAGCTAATATCCTGAGGAGGGAAATGCTTACAAAGCATGTAAGCCTAAACCTAAAACATGCCATCAGAGCTGATATTTTGCCTTCAGAATTATCTGGTTTCAATGGAGAGAAACAAGTTCTTTGTTTCAATTTCAACATTTTTTTTTCCAGTTTAAAACATGGGGGTGAACATTTTCTCATGGATGAGGTAAACCTTAACAACTGCCAAATAATGGCTTGGAAAACTAACGGGTTGGTAACATTATTATAATCAATAATAACGTCATATTAAAATTACAGCCAATACGCATTGCCTTGCCTTGGCAACCACACATGTACGCCTTCACATTATTGTACCTTTTTGGGATTTTTATGAAATAAGAGCAGAATGACAATTAGATTCATTCATTTGCTGTATGGGGTGTTTCAGCTTTAACAAGGTGTTTGTATCAAAGATAATAGCGCGGTGTGAAATACAAGGAAGCAAGCACACCGTACTGTCAAGTTACCTACCCACTGTTGCTGAAGCACCATCTTTCTGCATTTTGATGCGCAGTGGAAACGATGCCCACGTGGACAACAGAGAAGCATGAATCATAGAATGTGGGTTCAAAACGTCAACTGCAAGATAACTAAATTCGTTTAACTGCTTACTTGTAAAGAATGGCTTTTTGCCAGAATATGAAACCGAAACATAGTAATAGTTTTCTTTTTCTGGCTCAACATTTTGAAGACACACATATGGAAGACAGACGCTTGAATTTTCAGGTACAGGTTTGTGGGTTTTAACCCCACACACCTCTACCTACGCATGATTCATTTTTCGCAGCAGTTTTTACTTAAAGTTAAAATCCCACCCACTATATTTATGAATAGCCCTATGTAAGGTGAATTCTGTGGCCATTGATTAAAAATGCGCCGTTGCTAACATTTCATAACCACACTATGCTTTACAGGCCAACATGAATGGATCAGTATTTGGCGAACTACCACCTCTTGCTCTGCTTCTGCTGAACTGTGCTCCATAGTGTTAACATCGTGCCACATGAAGTTAGATTACATGATTACTGCATGTAAAATTGGAGAACGCATTCTCCTGAAACAACAACACCTCCATGCGGCTGTGTAAACAAGTTGACGAACCAATCCAGTCGCCGCTCTTCTTTGAACGGCTGCACCTGAATTTGGCAGCCATCTGCGGAGGTTCCTGGTTCAGCCAGTAATTGGAGGTTCCTGAATAACTTAAGATTTTAGGCTTTGCCTATGACGTGGTTCCTCCTTATGAATTGGTGAGAAAGTGGGTTCACTCCTACGAGTTGAGGAGCACACTAACTCATTCTGAACTTCCACGCGCAACATCTCAAGGTGAGGACAACTTATCTTTTTGTTGTGGACAGGCTGGTGTAACAGGGGAGCAGCACACGTCTCAATACTCATCATAAGTTTTTTTTTTTTTATATTTATATTAACTATTAATGGGGACTGGTGAGCAAAGTAGCTTTAAGGTTGCCAAGTAAATTATAATGTGTATGCGAAACTTTCTGTATTATGGGGTGACATTTAAGATTTATTATTCATAAAAGAAGTATTATAATTGTTGTTGCGTGTTGATGTTTTCTTCTTTTGTGGTAGCAGCCTAAATGTAACAGCAGTAAACCATGTTTTGTCTAAATATTTCAAAAGATGTTTTTTAAAGATTTTTCAATATTTGAATAGTTACACTGATTTAGTTCAGAAAATTGCCTTCGAATTTGCACCCTGCAGTTGTTGCCACCTGGCGACTCTATTTGAGCGATGTGCAATTTATATGATATTGCGACTAACAGCCGAGTTAGGTCATTCTTCACCCATATTGGATTGGCTCACTGAAACAACTATGCATTATAACCGTCTGTTCTTTATGAATTGTTTCCTAAAACAAGCGGGAGGAGCGTTAAGACACCTGTGCTCTCTGTGCTTGAGCGAGAAAAAACCCTGTTGTAATATAAATCTTCAGCTCCAATATCCTGTGGGATCAAAAGGCACACACAAGGAGCAACATTAGTTTAAGTATGTAGAACAAACTGTCTAAAAGCAGTGTGTTAACTAAATAGAGGCACCCTGAAGCAATTAAAGTGAGCCGTCACTGATTATTTTTATTGTCAGTCTTGCGTATAAGAAATAGTACATTGTGACATTCGTAGCAGGTACTTGGGTAGATCGGGCAGCAAATCTAATGTAATGAACCCTTTTAGTGTGTGTGTGTGTGTGTGTGTGTGTGTGTGTGTGTGTGTGTGTGTGTGTGTGTGTGTGTGTGTGTGTGTGTGTGTGTGTGTGTGTGTGTGTGTGTGTTTTCTTTTCTTGCAGTTGTCCATTGTCAAGTCCTGATGCAGTACAAAACCAAGTAACTCTATCCCGTTAGTGCTAGGAGTCACATTAGTGGTTGCATTAATTCGTTAAATTAACTTCTTTCTCGTCATTTTGGAACCAGCTATTAAAACCGAATAGGCAATGGCAAAAAATGGAAAACGGCAGCCTGAAGTTTTTTGGGTGGCGACATGTTTGTTAGCAGCGAAGTGTTTTGAAGGTCAGACAATTCAGTACAGCTGTATGAGCTGTAAAGGGTAACAGCTGACCAAACATCGCGGAAAGAGCGATGCAACCGAAAAAGTTCATGCTTTATTTAGGCTACACCGTTGACTCGCTATTTTAGAAAGGAGTGAGTTAAGTTTGCCATCTGCTGGCTTTGCGTAGCATCGCGTCTGTAAGGATGCATGATTTCGGAGGTAGGTGGACAATGTTATCAAGAAGAGCCCGAACTTTTCTTACTGTAATGATAAAGCATGAACAGGTGATAAAAAACAGATTTAATGAGAAATCTACTTAAATATTTATTAGATCTATTGTTAGACATCAATGCAGTTGTTGGATATTGTTGTGGATATTGGCCAGGTAGAGCAAGGATGAAGGTGGAAGGAACATCATTTAAGCTATTTCACTGTATATAGTTTAAGCTATACACAGTGAATGAACAAATGTAGCGTCCATGTAGACGGACAGACGAGAGACGTGGGCATGCGATTTTGAGGTTAGACGGTTGCTTTTGGAGGATAAAATTGTATTAATGAGTTTTCTTTCTACTACAGCAATTCACGCGCGTAAAACCTACACTATCAAATTAAGTAAAACTTTTAATTTTCATTTGTCTCATATCTTCACTAATTTGAATTAATTAAGCCATCGACATCTCCAAATATTACAGCCATGAGAAGTAGTATTTGGAGACCTGATCAAATGAGGTAAAGTGTGCCCTCCAGTGGAAATCTTCATCTGCTATCCAGATTTGCCTTAACCGATAAAAGGAAAGTACTGTAAAAATTTGTTGTAGCTACATCGTTTGGAATGTTATTATTTGCTCATAAATAAATAATAAGGTCATCTAGCATGTTTAGAAAACGTCATCTGACTCACGGTGACCTTACTGTGTATTAATGTAACTGACCCTTACCACCAGTATACTTCTTTTGACCTGTTCCATGTCAGGGTATCTGTTCTTATTGGTCTGTGAGAATTGAGTTGCGCTTGCAGAATGTCACAACCAGAGGAGGTAGATTCTTTGGTGACGTCACAAACAAAGGCTTCTCCTCCTGCTAGAGCAGTCACCCATTCTAAACTTCTATTGACGCTCAATACAGTGGCCACTTAGGAAGTGGAACTTGAAGGGAAATGAGAGCCAATACCCTGCCTTAATGCTGGCACAGGCCCAGCTCTCACTGAAAATACCTTTTACCGCCCTTCTGGGGTCTCTCTCTTTTGGGATGTGAAGTGTGAATTCCTGGAGGGCTTTGCGGATAGCTGTTCCTACCCAGTCCATACCCACTCCCTCCACCCAGCACTTCCCAGACACCAAAATAAAATTATAAGAAGACCATTCTTGTCTTTGATTTAAATGTCAAACATATGATTAATAGAATAGACTGACATATTCTAGAGTAAAGTGATAAAGGTGATGTAAGTATAATGCATGTGTAAAGTTATTGCTACTTTGAATCCCTAATTTTGTATGAAATTGATTTATCTTTAATTTTTAATATAGCTAATGTGTATATTCACTATATACAGGAACATTTTATATCAATTTAATTCTTAGAATGTTTTGGTGGAAAATATCAAAGCAATTCAACAAAAATTAAATTTTGTAGAAGTCATTCATCCTTCAAAAGATGACTGGGGGTGATTCAGGAAATAGGCCAGTTCCACTTCTGGAATTATTATGGCCACTCATTAATGAGAGAAAAATTATGGATTATGGCCCTTATCCAGTTGTTTCCCAGCACTACAGGGGATGGCCCTTGTTGATGTGTCCTTAATTTTGAGGAAGTGAAGTAGACAAAGCAATGGCCTTAGATCAGAGCTGCCTGAAACCCCATCCAGGGGAGCCTCTGTGTGTTCTGGCTTGCATACCGTCCGGCCTGTTCATCAATCAAGGAAACTGAAAACATGCATTGCATGATTTAGTATTGCAAACTTATTTTAACACAGTGCGGGTTTGACTCGTTGTCATTGGCCCTGTTTTGGCCTCCCACAGGCAGGTGCTCTGGTCGTGTCTCCAGGTGTCCAGGCTTTCTGACTCCAGCAAGATTCACACTGTTTACCAGTCAGTCAATCAGTCAAGCAAGCAAACATAACCTTTGTCTGAGGAAATTGCCTCAGAGAATGTGATGTTAGTTATGAGAACTAAGCCCATTAAATTACAAGACCTCGAAAAAAACATGCCACACAATAATCCATGATGTAGAAAACAGAAACAACAGATAATCAGCTGGGAACCATTCAATCGTTTTAACAGCACTGCAGAAAGATAGAAGTTAACTTTTCTGTACAGTTTTATCACCTCTTTGCTGATTTGTGTATAACTTTCCAATGTGAAGTATTCAATGGAATAATGCATCCATGTCTAAAGTCTGGAGTGCAGAGGAGAGTAAACTGCCATTAATGCCATTTCACTCAATTAATGCACAGCATTGCATACAATTTCTGCAATTTATTCTACCCCTTCATGATATATTCATGAAATTAATGGTCACATTTGATTGTCATTGTTGATTCAGAAATGTTATACCAGTTTGACCATTTTTGCACAGACTGTGTGGAAATCTTGGCTAGACAGTTGTAAAGCTTTCGGATCCATCAAATACAATTTTAGTTATTCTGCTCACTAACTCGCTAAATTGAATAGATAGATACCAATTGATTGTGCTTCCTTGGAGTATATAATTAGCTTCTAGACATAAAGCAATGTTATACACATGTTAATAAGATCCATTATCACATCTTTTAATTCCCTCAGTCTAATAAAAAAATAAAAATAACTTAGCATAATAACATAGACAGTGTTACTTGAAAACTAGCCAAAGTTAGCGATTAGCCCACTCATCCCTAAACCTGAAGAGGTAAAGTCAGTTCAGTAAGAAATCAGGTGTGGTACCAGTGTTACCAACTGTGGTAACTGATCAAATACGTACTGAATAACAACAAAAACCCAAGTTTTTTTCATCCAGGAGCAGGGATGGCCACCCCTGAGCTAAGCATTTGTTTGTTTTTTTCCAGTGGCTCAATATCTTTTAAAATACTATGCATCGTGTTTAATAAGTGGGTATTACATTCTGTTTGCACCATTTCAGGAACACATTGCATACCAATATACCATGCCTTCAGGAAGCCATTATCACAAAATCTCATAATTTTCAACCAATGTTTCTTAGCTTGGCACCTGTAGATCCAAGGGAATGATGTTTTGTGTATAACACATTACACCCACATACAGAAATTTCTCACGTTTTACCAGCTTATATGAATTGACCCAAAACAGTAATATACTTTTGGTTTTAGTGTCACATTGTCTATATTGTGGCTATTTGTCAGGCTGGCAAGGGGATATTTCAGTCCTGACATTTTGCCAGACAACTTACTTTTGTATTTTCTATCCCTTTGTGTGTAAAGTGGTTTGAGAATCTGGACTCAGTTTAAGGGATAGACTTAATAATAATTTCAAATTAATGTTAACAGTTATTTCTTCAAGCCAAAATATAGTTTAGTTTTTTTTTCCATTCATAGTTTAGTGACACTTAACCTGGAAGAATATCACAGAAGCTGGAATTGTAGCTACCAGGCTGTCTGGCTGAATTCGTAGTGTGGGGTCATGTACAAATTCCCTCTCGGTGCATGCTAACATGGACTTTAATAGACCAGTGACCCACAATATTTCTGCTGACACAGTCTTTTATGGACCAGAGGCTGACAATATTTTTGCTGATGTAGTCTTTTTTATGGACTACTGATCAGTGACATTTTTCATTTCCTCAAGTACAAGGCAACAGGGATAGAGAAATCTAAGGTTTGACGAAGGTGGTATGTGAGCTATCTAGACACGCACTATTTATCAATTTAATTATGGGACAGATTGATTATTCTGTAAATCGTACATGGTGTAAAAGGGCCTTTTGCATTTGATTTAGACCTGAGGGAGACATTCAAAGAACCACTTCCAGAATGGCTCACAGAAAGAGCTGTAGGATCCCAGGCTGTGTTTTCCCAAAAAAAAGGAAAAAGGGTGACAGTTCTGCAGAATAGAGACTGAACAGAGATCAGTGGAAGAAAGTGTACTGAGTTATGTAAGAGCGCGTAATCTTGCAGCAGCTCTCAAATGGGCCTCTATGCAGTGTTTGTGGAGTGAATGACGAACAAAGGGTCTGTCCAGGCTTCCATTCCCCTGAGCCAATTCATAATTCCGTTAATAATCCATCCTGCATGGGCACATCCCTTTATAACAAGGGGCTCTCTTTTTTTGGGTTCCACATTGTTTATAGAATCAGGAAGCCATTACCCAAATGTTTTTTATTTGGGCAAAGCTCAGAAATCCTCTCAAGTTGCACAAAAACTGCTTCTCATGCTGAATCGGTTTCCGGAACAGAAATTGCCAGGAGGTTCAAATCTGACAATGTCTGGAGTTACCGTAAAGGGGCCAAGACCCAGGAGAGGTGGGAGGTGTTGAGGGGTGGACTGTGGAGAGGGGGGTCTGGGGTGGGGGGGTTTGGGGGGTCTTCGTAGGATCGGTGTTCCATTGCTAGGGAGGGTGGCAGAGGGTGGGGGAAAGGTGCGACCAATCAGAGCCAAGCTTGTATGGAGTGATGAGTTCACCGTATGGAATTCAGAGTCGCCATACTAAGACTCCTTTGTTTGAGCCAAGGTAGAGGGTTTAGAGTAAGGTTGGAACCTACAGCATCTGTCTCAATGAAATTCAATGCGAGGGTACTGAAGTGTATCGCTTTTTACAAGTGGGAAAAGTTCTCCCCGCTACAGGAGACCTGAGCCTGGGCTGTCACTCGGGCCGAGTGTAAAATTGATACGTTTTCTTAGCTCTCAAGCTAAATAGCATCTGACTCTTTGCTCGTTTTCCTGATGGAGTGCCCCTTCCAGAGCTGCGGTGTTCTCATAAACTAAGTAACAAGTGGTGGTGAATTAGAGGTTACAGCATTGACGTGTCATAATGGGAGTAAGAACAAGGACGTAACTGATCACTGGGGAAACTGGCACTGTGAAACCTGCATAATCTTCCCCTCTTTAAAATTTTAAAATGTATGTACAATGCTCTAAAGCTAATGCTGTTATCCACCCACGCTAGTTCTAGTTAACTCAATGCGCTCTTTGTTAAACGCACAGGAACCAACCTTCCAGGTCATGGTCAGGATGCAATTAGGAATGCATCAGCATTTTAATGCAATGCACAGAATGGGATTTTGTGCTTTTCTACAAAATTTCATGTTGGCAGATCTAGAAAATACCGATGCTTTAGGAAATAAAGTGTAACATATCGGAAATACACACAAGAGATCTACTGATGTTGTTCAAATGTTTTTGCTCAATTGCTGCCATTAATTCTGGATCAATGCATTAGAGCAGTATTTAAATTATATGAAAAACTAAAGAATCATGCTCTGATTAATTAAAAATTTGTCCTAACCCTCAAATAAAAATCTACATACCCATTCCATGCAAATGTTCACCCTTGAACAACAGAATGTTAAAAAAAAAAAAAAAAGGTAGCAAAAAGGGAAAGTGCATTAGAGGGTCAGGTCGCCAACTTATATCTTTAAATTTGGTTCTTTATCGTTTTAGCTGTTCAAGGATTTCAAGGATTTGCAAAGGATTGCAGCACATAGCACTACATACTTACATTATTGCAACTGGAAAGGTAAAACCAAGTGGGCTTTTCTTAACGTGCCCGCAGAAATGTATGAGAGCAGTGAAGACTGACGAAAATCTTTTCACCCCTCCACCACAATATGCTTTTTATTTGGTGCTATAGCTACTTCACCAATAATGGTTTTAACAATATAGCCATACAATACTCTCCCAGTTCTATATCTTTAATCCCATTAATGCCTGCTGGTGGGAACGAAACAAAGATGGATGAGAAACAGCTTGACAGCAGTAGTCAATGAGCTTTAATGCCCAACAGGGAGGAGTACATTAACAATCTGGGGAATTGTATTCTATATACCTCTAAGTGGAATATAATGATATCAATATGTAGGGTGCTGTAATTTGTTTTCCTTTCAAGGCATGCTTTAAGTACATTGTACATATGGGACACGTAACTAATGGATTCCATGAACTAACCTCATCCTGTAGCTGCCCCATAGTCCACATCTGGCTCATTATACAAGACTGATGAAAGGTCTTTAATATAAACTCGGAGAGCCTAGCCCCTCCACACAAACACGTGGAAACAATTCACATGTTTGAGTCCAGACCCCTGGTTAGATGGGAATGGGATACAGAGACAGCTGGAGCACAGCGAAATGGCAGCACAATCAGGCGGCCAGTCTCACTGATTCAAAACAGGCAGGAGCACCGCGCTAGTGGAACAAGCTGTATGCTCATCCGCTCTGGACAGATTGACAGGCTGGCTAAAAAATAGGAAATATTGCGGGGTTGATATCTCCTTGTTAAATCACGGAGAGCCAGGGTCCGAAAAACCACACCGCTTACCGGTCATCCTAAGAACCTACACTTAGCTTTGGCAGTTCTTAGTTTACTCTGTGGTTACGCAGATGGAAAAAGACATGTTTTTGGGGGAAAACTTCCAGCTCGCAAAGACGCACCTGGTCCGGGCACCAAGCAGAGCAGACTGTGCTTTTCTTTTCAGCTAGCGTGCTTTTTCACCTCTAGCACACCCACTATTCAAGTGGCCATTTGGCACTCGGTTGCATCTTCAAGTGTCTCTGTCTTGGCTTCTCTGGGTTTTTATTTGCTAGGATCATTCTCTCAGCCTGGCCAATGCGTTTGGGCGTAGCTCTTGATTTTTTCAACAAAGCAAAACGTTGTGAAATATGACTAAATATTGCATGGTGTAGGGCAAACACAAAAAAAAAGTACTACTGCAATTGTTAAGGTTTCCACCAGAGTCCCATATATTTCTTGACTCACTGACAATAGTGAATGGGGTTTGTGTCTATTTTGGCAACGGCTGGGAAGTGTTACGCACCGCCCCCACTTATTAGCTTGATTTACACAATATTGGAATGGACCATACACTCTGTCATTAAACCCTGCTCCTCTGTTTCATTAGGCTGCGTTAGAGTGTGTTGACTCAGGAAAAACAAAGAAAGAAAATGGAGCAAAAACTGACGGCTGAGTAAACTGGAGACCCTGTGTTTATACAAACGCAGACTGAAAAAAGTGGAAACACAGGGGTTAAAAGTACAGAAAAATAATTATCTCTCTTCCTGTTTGGATTCAGTTCCAAAGAGGTTTATAGTCAAAGGGGTTTTATCACTCGGCACAGTTTGAAACACAAAATAGTTTTCCCTTTTTTTCTTTCCAATCGTCGTTCGGCGTTAATCCTCGTAAAATGGTTTATTTCGCCATCCGTGTTGTTTATGTTGCTCTGTGTCGGACGCGGTTCCCCCTGGATCCGCCGTGACGCGTCACCGGCAGAGTGCGTCACTGACCCTCGCAACAAAGAGATTAACCTTGAAGTGTGATGATACCCACCCTGACACTGAGGGAGCTTCCTGAGAAAGAGCTGAAACACGTGTGCTCTTGGGTCCTGCCATGTGTCTGCTCAGTCCATGGGAGAGGCACCAGCTCCTCCATAAAAGCTCTAATGAAAGCAAGTGAGCTTGAACTGTGATGGAACAAGCGGTGGTTTTAATCACAGTTACAAAAAAAAAAGCTAAAGCAAAACAAACAAAAAACTGTATCCTTCTCTGCAAGCACAGTCACCATTACAGTTGCACTTCCTCTAAGTTCTTTGAGATTTCAGATTCCTGTATGAAACTGCAAATGGGTCAACAGGTCCTGAAGAGATATCAAGGTGCAACAGAGAAGCTAACCAGTAAACATACACCGGATCCTCAACAAAACATGCACAACAATTACAATGATGACACTGACTTGTAAGAATACTATGTCTCTGAAAACCAACCAGACATTTTCTAAATGAGGTAGAATGGTTTCCATCTTAGCTTTGCAAATGATTCTTATCATTTGGACAAAAAAACAAACATTTTCAATCCTTTCTTTCCCAAATTCTGCCTGGGACCCATAAGACATTAAAACAATACGTTCTATAAAAGCCAATTGAATGACTACTATCATTATCAATTTACTCAATTAAGTGCATTCACATTGATGACATGGAAAGTAAAATGAAAAAGTAAAAGACCAGAGCAGTTGTTGTCTGTTTGGTTAACCACTGTCGTCCTGCTTGATGTCCAATGTTCTTTGTAAATGGGGAAGGGCCTGATTTGATCATGAAGTACAAAGCCCCCTTGCTGAGAGCCATTCAGATTATGAACCACAAGCACATCCAAATATGGAAATAAAATGACTGCTGTCCAAGTCAATTAATCATACATTTCATGGATTAAGAACATTCATATAGATTCCCTGAAAAGCTGTTGAGACCAGGTCAGTTGTCACCTTTTCAGTAAGCCATGGTAGTCCTCCTAACTCGATGTTTAGTATTCTTCGTTAAAGGGAAAGGGCCACATTTCATCATTTGAAGTACCAATCCCCTTCCCTGGAGAGGAACAAACCATGAACCACAAACATTTCCAGCTCTACCAATAAAATGACTACTATCATAATCAATTGATGGTATCCTTAAGTAACTGAGGATTTTCGTGTTGATGCCTTGAAAAGTGAACCAGAGCAGTTGACTCGGTTAACCACTATAGTCCAGCTTGATTTCCCATGTTCTTTGAAGAGTGAGAGGGGCACATTGGTCCATAAAGTATGAAGCCCCTTGCCCCGGAGCCTTATGAATCATGGACCACATTGATGTTGAGGTCTGTCTGTAATTACCCCACCAGCCGATTGATGTTAAGAATGATAGAGCTAGTAATGGCCAGTCCAAAACCCAGGGCCTCAACATCAAGCAGTGAGCCTTGGGTTGAGAGGGGGTGTGGGCGTGTATGTGTGTGTGTGTGTGTGTGTGTGTGTGTGTGTGTGTGTGTGTGTGTGTGTGTGTGTGTATGTGTGTGTTTGTAGAGGAGGGGGATGTGGGTGTGTCAGGGTTGAGGGGTGAAAGAGAAAACTGATACCTTCAGTCTTTCACTTTGCCTTTGTTGAGACTGGGGTCTACGGATGTAAAGAAGAAGGCTTGAATTGAAAGACCTCTTCACTGGCTATTATCCTAATGCTTAGCCTGATCCAAGGTGCCTGACAACTGAACATAAAAAATGACCATGTACAGTAGGAAAGACAGAGTTTTCGGTCTTTTGAAGAAAAGGAAATGTCGTCTTATCAGCTGATGCTGTTAAGACAGTGTAAGGACAGGTCGTTAAATACATCCCTTGTCTAGAGTTCATTTTTGACAAGAAAGATAAGATGACATGGCTGCCTATGGCAGTATGTGGTCCACAAAAGGTTTGATGCTCACAGCATGCTGGGTCAAAATTGTTTCTTTGTCTGTCTGATTTTGAGAAATGGGAAGTTCTAACTACAATTACAAAAAAAGAGTTACGATGCTGCCTTGCTTAAATCTTTGCACTATCTGTATTCATCTTCATACCACAGATGTGTGTGCTTGCTTCCCAATATGCCGTAAAATATTTAGGCAGCTATATATCATATAACTTTATCTGATTTAATGGTATTCTTTCTTTTCCCTGAGGTACAAGAAATGTGATATGGTATATGAAAACTGAAATTTGCTTGTGAAAAATGATTTGAAATTGTTCTTATTGGCCAGTGTAATTATACACTCCAAAAGTGCATGAAACTAAATCACTCACTTTGTAAGCACCAGTAACATTTAAGGCTGGTCACAGCCACACGCAACTCCCTGATTAGTCAGTGACTTGCAGTAATACATATCAGGTTTTTCAAAGAGTGCAGCAAAAAGATGACAAATACATTCAGACGAAGGCAGCTGCGGAACACACTGGAAAGAGTTACAATGATTCTTTTGATTGTTTATCCAACTCCTCTCTTTGAATTAAAGTGAAGTCTCAAGCTATTACAGTGCCTATTTGCCACTTGGTGAGAAAAACTAGAATTTTCACAGCAATTTAATATTTTGCTCATTGGCAATCCTAAACATCATCTCTTGGGTAAATCATTCTCCAAACGTGTGAGGTTTGTGATTAGAAAACATGTTTGCCTGTACTGTAATTGCATGGGACACCCTGCTGGCCACAGCTGCTTCCTGCTTAAAAGATGTCCTTGATGTAATGAGAGGGAGCCTACTGGCTCTGATCTGTCCAAAGAGGAACAAAAGGTCTTTTGTTCATAAGAAAACAAGGAATTAGATAAGTTGTTTCCAATTTCTTTTGTCAGTTTAAAGGTATTGTGTTTGTCAGTTAACCCCAAAAGAACAAATGTGAATTTGTTCGTTTTGAGGTGTACAAAAGAAGAACAATTGACTTTTAAATACAGCTGTCTTTCTTGAATTGTACCCCTTTAGTCCTATCGGTTTTTTTCAGTAGATTAAAAATTCAGTTGGTCAATTTCCACATTTCCCTCATACAATATTATTAATATGGTTATTATTATCACAATTTCTCAGATAAGTAACTTTATAATGCTGTAAAAACAGATGTAAATAATTCCAACAAAATCTTGATAGATGATACATGATTTTTTTTTTTTTTTAAATCAATCCACAAAGGAGTCATTGCTGTCAAGTACATGACAAAGTGTATAGAAATTCCGATGTACAGGAGAGAAAACTATGAAGTTTTCAGCACCTGTTCAGTCCTTCATAACCAGGCCCTGTTGAGAGCCTGTTGCGAACATATCCAGAGAATTTACAATTCAATATCACTGGAAGCATGAAATGTGAAATGTGTTTCACATGCTGGATTACAGAGGAGCAGTAAGACCAAAAGTGGTTGTGATGGCGGCAGGAGTTTAAACAAATATAACTGCAATTGACAGTCAGGACAAAAATAACTGCTGAATATTTTCTATGAATTGTGCAAATGTATTCAATGGCTTTGAGCTGTTCTTCGAGACAACAAAGCAGGCAAATTATTTACAACCCCTAGTTGACAGAAGTCTCTGTAATATTTCATTGTAAACATACACTCTTTTGATAATAACTTAAGGCTTAACATGTGTCAGATGAAACTTCTGGAGAGCAGCCTTCTAGAATTTGGAACAATGAGTCGCACTCAGTAATTCTTCAGTACAAACACAACGTAGGATATGTGACAGTATAGCAGGAAACAAATGATAATAAGCAACTGACCAGTTAATAATAGAAGTGATGTATCTCCTTATCTCTCCCTCTCAAAAACATGGAAATTTGCAGTTTAAGGTTTACATAGCCAGGTGTTTTGAGCCACCCCACCCCTGTCATTGGTTATTATGTTACTTTTAAGCTCCTTAATAATGCTCTCCTAAATCAATTATGAGGAAAGCATATGTTGCTGTATAGCTGGCTCCATTTCAAATCCTGCTTTATCCATTTGGCTGGCCTGTCTCCTACATACATCCACTTTCTCCATCAGCAGTGTAAAGGGATAGACACTCTTCCTCCACAGCTGAGCTCCCAGGAGAGTGGGCTGTGGAGGGAGTCCAAACTTCGCTAATGGGTTGTGAAGATACGCCCATCCAGGATCTCACATCAGGAGGACGGATACAGAACACTTGTCAGATTATTTGCTCTGTGACACTGATTTGCTCTCACTTTATCCCACCTCTTCTGCTACCACAGCAGCTGCGTAGCAACAAGGAGGCTAACGGAATTACTCCAGGCACTAAAATGACCACCTCAAATGAAATCCTTCTTGTGAGGTTGTTAACCAAGAAAGTCAGTTTCCGTTCTTAAAACTTGATAGCCATTGTGGTTTCCCTCTCTGACTTCCCAGCCAAAAAGCAGCCAAAAAAAATTATCTTGTCGATATTTCTCCCCAATGCTAGTCACTCGGCTCATATTCTGGCATCTGCTTTTAGACCTCTAAGGGCATGTTTAATTTTTTTTTTTTTTTTTTCGACGACAGAAAATAAAAAAAGTTGATGGATGTGACTCGTTCACGTAATTTGTCCCCAGAGCCATGCCCTTTTACTTAAATTTCCAGTAGTGTGTGATACTCAAAGAGATTGAACAGAGGGGTTGTAAAACACCTCTTGTGTAATGACCAGTGAAGGAGAAAGGGAACACAACGTACAGGCTCCCTATAAAAAAAAACCAAGACGACACCCCTGCTCCCTAAACCCTCAGGAGGTCCTGAATATTGAAGCAACTGTGCTCTTTGTGTAAAACCATTAAGTAATTATACCGTTTAACTGAACATGGGTCTTTGCACATTGACACTATCTGATAGTCTAACCCAGAGGAAATAGAATTATTGCATGAATACTTTTATGTCAACATCAAAACGTGTTAGATGTACAACATGAGACTATCAAATCTGAGGGTCTACTATACACTCAAAGAAACACACAATTGTATATGTGTAATAGAGACATGTTTTCCATTAAAAATGGTTAGCATTCCCATTTTACAGTAACAGTAAATGGTGAGTCACTAATTATCCTATACATTATTTTCTCTGCCCAGCCTATGTGGAAGCGCAGGGCAAGAAAGAGTCATTTTGATTGTTTACTGTTCCATGTCGACGAATTTCCAAAAGGCTGCAAAGAAACACAAGAGTTGGTGTGTGTAGCTCCCGCATTTGGGAAAACTGCCAAAACTTGGTATAAGCACGCAGCAAAATTTCCCTCTTTTGTTTTTTCCTCTCTTGATCTGCAAAACGCTGATCTGGAGTGATAAAGCAGTATGCCCTGGCCTGGGCCTCTGCTCAATTTGCACCGTGAACCACATATGCAGAATACATCAGTCCATGGGCTCACATGCGTTGTCATATGAATCCAATTACGGTGTTCGGTTATATATTGGTGTGCATGTATTCTGTGGGCCGTTTGTTTTATGATGCGTCACATATATCAAATGTATGTTGTTTCTTTGTGCTTTGCCCCTTGAAACTCTCAATGTCTCTATTCACCACCAGCTGTGGGCTTCATTGGGGAATCGGCTGTATAGTTTGTTCTCCGCTGAAGAAAGACGGCCTGCACTGCAGCTCACCCTTAACGCTGGAGGGCTGGGAAAAAGGGGCAATTAAAAATCAGTTTAAAAAAATTCAGATCCTCCTTTTTAGGGGCCTACATATTTATGCAATACATTTATATTATACAGCCTAACAGAAAAATTCAAAAGCTAGCTAGTCTCTCAAACAAGTAAATTCCTGCCAATATCTGAGTTGCTAATGGGGAACAACCATGGCATGATTTAGTACTATAAGATGTCGGGTGACTCGTAAGTACTTCAGTGGGCCCCTTTAACAATGATGGCTTAAGTCTTGTGCTTCTGGGGGCAAACAAGCGACAGCTGTGTTCAGAGTAGGTAAAGAACCAGTGTCTAAGCACGCTTCACAACTGCAAAAAGTTTTTATGTCATTTTGCCACTGATAGAATTGTGTCACCCTTATCGATTTCAACATAGAACCACAAGAAAATAGTTTTTGCCTATCTGCACTGTTTGTCTCTGTGCAGTCAGAAAATTTTACATGTAGATGCTCCGAACAATTAATTGAACGATGACGTCGCCTTGTCCAATGCCACCCTCTGAATTACACGCTTCGCATATGGCACGCACAATCTCAAACTATGCCTGGAGCGCTGGACTGTGATGTGAGCTTGCTTAATCAGAGTCAGATGAGTAAAAGGTGGTCTGATGAAATAGTCTCCTTTTCCATGTTCCATGTTCCGAAGGACAATGGAAGGAGCAGGCGGGTGCCGGGCCAAATGATGTCACAATCATTTTCATCGCACACGAAGTAGGGCGTGGCCCAGTTGCTGCTCGTCGGAAGACATGTCACTCCTGCTCTCGCCCCTTTTTTCATGTTAGCCTAAGCCGCATTTAATGAGTGTATTATATCGTAAATGGCTCCTAATCAAATGTTTTGTCTGAGAGAATATGATTGGGAGCAGATGTGCAGCCCGTGAATGCTATGGATGGCTCACGACCTGAAAAGCTCTTATCAAAAAGGATGCGTTTCACACCATTTCCCCAGACAACCTTTCTTTTCTCCTTTTTGTGGGCTAGCTTCCCCTTTCCCACTGGTGCTATGGCACCGATCATGGGAACAGCCAAGTGCTGATGAGGTCTACTGTGACCTGCCAAAAGAATGTCTCTGTGAGACATGTAATCATGGAATTAACAGACCAGCTGTTAATGTGATCATGCTCCAGGGCTGGGCAGAGAGGAGGACATGGGAGTCGTGCAGCGAAGCACAAACCCATGTTCCCAGACATTATATGTACACATACACAAACACACTCACGTACACGCACATATGCGCAAACAAGTCTGCCTGCATAGGCACTTTAACAGCAATCATTTTTCCGGTCAACGATGTCTGTTTTTTTGTTGTGGTGTTGACCAAAATCTGATCTAGGAACAGTAAATTACGTTCTCATTCGGTTTTGATTGTACACCACTGGGCGGCTGGCAAAACCAGAACTTGTGGGCTTTTACTGTTGCCAGGGAAATGAACAAAAGCTTTTTTGAAAACTTCTTTTTTTTTTTCTTTAATAAGGAACTCGGGACCAGGAAACTTTCTAGTTCTTTCATAGTGCTGTGGATGATGACGATGATGACAGTCATGTTGGGGAAAATTACGATAATGGTTATGGTAGTAATAATGACACTCCCCAGTTTTAATTTGGCCTAATTGATGTTATTGTGTAATCAAAGTTTTGGGGTGGAACTGGATCCAGAGACTTCAATGCAAACAGATTGAGAATGCCTGGTGTGTAAAGGTTATACAAAAAAAACTAAACCTTAATGTCGACTCCACCCTTACATCATGTCACATTGTAAATCTTAAAAACTGAAGTATGTTTTCCTGAGCTTTCCCCTTACTCTCCTCTCCTGGTGTTCCTCTTGAATATGTAGCAAAAAAATGTCATTACACCAGTAATTTGCTTCGGGAAGTAGACTGTGTCTAATGTTTGTGATGCCTCAGTCTCAGTCCCTCTCTCGTGGATCCCTCATCTGTTAAACTAATCGCCATGTCCATGTCCCTTATGGAATCTTAGAGCTTTCACCAGGAAGTCAATCTGTCATGGTTTTTAAACAAGAATCTGTAGTGGAGCTCTCTGTTTTTTGGCAAAAAGCCGTGGACTTGGCTGTTAAAGTGGCGTGTGGTGTGTGTGGCCTGGCCGCTTCGCATTGGGCTCCCATCCATCACCCTGAAAACCAGAGCTTAACAAAGACTCTCAGCTTAACAAAGAAATCCTAGCCCTTAATGCATTCCCCTGAGCACTACTGCCATTTACATTTTGATTTTGGTCTGATTAAAATGAGAAAAAAAAAGATTTTCACATGGTTTGAGGATATCAGCCCTTTCACCTTTTCTACCTTAACAGAAACGAAAGTGGAATCTCATGTTGGATGTGACACTATAAACTGGCAAGCGACTAGCCCACGGCTGAAAATGAAAAAGAGAAGCCAAGCAGGCTAAGGGAAATTGCACACCCTTAAATAGATCAGTGAAAATCATTAGAGTCAGTCCTCTTCCCTCACAAGCTGGGTGACCAGCAGGAAGCTCTCACTGTAATTACACTGATTATGAGTGCGTCAGGCTCTATTTGGCCTGGGGAAATACCGTTCTGAGATACTCTGGAAGCATGAATTCCTTCCCTAAAATCATAAAGCTAAACTTGTCCCCTGGTTCATAGCTGTATAGGATACGGAGAGCATGTTCTTCTTTCGCTTTAGTGTAATTATTATTTCTGCAATACTGTGATGTTACAGTGCATTGCTCTGGCATGCCCGGTTTGTGTAACTTTTGTCAGAGTGCTAGCGGGATGCAGCTGGGGATGTAGGGTGCAGGGCTGAAGGGCAGGGAGGTTTCGGTTTTTATTCTGCACGGGTTTTTGCTCTGCAAAAGACGCCCCTGTGCGTCGTCTTTGACAAGAGCTGTTAGTGTTACACAGCAGTGGTTTAAAGAACAACAGGACGTGCACTCCACCAGCTGTAACAACTGCGTTACATGGAGGCTCCAAGGTCCATCTGGAGGTGACCTCCCTACACCAACACCAACACCCCCCCACACTCCCCTACCACCCCCCCCATCTGCTCCTCTCCTAATGTGTTGCATGTCCGACTTTGGTCACAGGGATGGAAAAAACTCCTCTTCCTAATCTGCAGTGGGACCCCAGATGTTTTGTATTCCCTGTTTACCCCAGTGCTGGCAAAGATCAGCAAAATCCCATCAAATTTCACGTTGAATCTCTCTCTCATCCTTCTGAGTCAGAGGGGAGAGGACGCCCTCGCTGCAAGTGCCCTGCTCTCTCTACCGCCACGGTCCTCAAGGTGGTGTGCATCAGATTTTTTACAGATGTGTTCCATGTGTATTCTCCCGTGCTCAGACCACAGCCATCTAAAGTGACAGTCATTGAGTCTGTCAGTATATTGGATATATGTTGCATATAAAGCCATGCGTAAACAAGCACCTCATTTGCCAAATGACTTTCAGCAGAATGGAAAGATAAGAGAAAAGTAGAGTGTGTGTGAGGGAGAAAGCTGGAGAAAGGGGGGAAGGGGTGGTAGAGAGGGGAGGAAAAAGCAGTGGTTGCCATGCACCTTGGACAGTTCTGCTGACCACAGAGGCACAACCTGGCATGCTCTGGGTGTGCGTCATTACTCTAGGTGGAGATGCATGAAGAGAAAAAAATCAATAGCCCTTATTGCAATGCCAGCATACAGGAAATTAAGGTAGTTAGTATTTTGGCTTGCCCTGAAAGCAGGTGCAAGCATTATTTAAGATGATACATTAAGCTCCAATGCACATTGGCAAATATTGGCTGTTTGGCACGTGGAAAAAAAGGGTGTGGTGGTTGAGCCGGGATAAGTTTTGACATGCCATGATCAGTGTACCGGCCAATTTTATTGTACATTTAGCAGTCAGAAAAAGGCCCAATTAACCTTGAAAGTTGCTAGGGGGTCAACTGTGCCATCCTGCATAGAAGCACGGGGCAAAACCTCCAGGCCATTCTGTCATGAAAGAATGAAAAAAAAAAAAAAAAAAAAACAGCTGGAATTTAATGTAAACTTTGGGAGTTAAACTCTGAGGTTGTACAACTTTATTAGTAATGGCATGTCATGGATGGGACCTGTATGCTAGGTGCTGAGGCTCTGTGGTGTACCATTTCTCCCAGGACAATTCAATCTTCCCTCTGCTGTATTTTATCAAGGCATGGGGCTGCATGGGAGGACTCGGTGGGGTCCGCTTTAGGCTGAAAACTTTTCTCTCTCTCTCTCTCTCTCTCTCTCTCTCTCTCTCTCTCTCTCTCTCTCTCTCTCCTTATGGCACGGCATGGTTCCTTGCAGGCGGACATGTGTTTGGGGGTTGAAATTATTCATAAATTATGCCATGTAGGGGAACACACGATGTACAGAATGGAGGGGATCTCTCCTAGGAGAGGGGGGAGTGGTTTTGGACCGTGCCGGCTTTAAATAAAAGGGGACTTATGAGCACCTCAGAGGAGTCCCAACTTTTCAGTAGCACCTCTGTCTGCTGCTGAAGAAGTTTAGCCAAGACCTCTCTGAAGTTCTGCAACTTTTTTCCCCCTTCTTTTGCTTTTATAGTTTTTAAAAAGAGGCCCTCCTTTGGCGCAACAAAACAAGAGAGAGAAAATGATCACCCTGATTTCCATCGCTTTGCTTTCCCTGAGCCTGGTCGAGAGTTTGGACCCTGTCTTCATTTCAGGTAGGAAAAAAAACACTTGTGTCTGTGTGTGTGGATGTGTGTCTGCATGTGTTTCTGTGTCTGCAAGTGTGAAGGAGGACAGTGCATGCACAGTGTATTTTCTGTAGGATGTGAGTGAGGCAGACCTGCTGATTTCTGTCTGTGCAGAAGGCTCTATGCTCCTCTAACTGCTGCTGAGTAGTAGGATTCTGTCTGGAGGTTACACCTCCAGTCTCGCACAGTAATCCTCCGGGATGCTGGGCTGCACTGCCTGACATTCTGTAATGCAAGGGAAAGTTGTTTCTCTGTACGGGAGGGAGGGGAGGGGGGAGCCTGGTCCTGCGCAAGGCTATAGAATGGTGCTACAGCTGAACTTATCCTCCAATGCCTTCTGCAATCTCAGCATTTTTAAAGGCTGTTTAATTGGTTAGATAATTTTTGACATTCATGTACATGGTAAAAGTGTTAAATCAGCTGTGATATCTTTAGTGTATTCAGTCTTTCTTGGATGGGTATTCCTTGTTAAATGAAATTAACCACATTTACCATTAACTGTGAATGTATCTGTGTGTATGTATTTTTGTGTGTGTCAATATATGTATGTACATATGCATTTGTGTAAGTACATGTGTAAATATCTGTGTGTGTATATTTATATATATGTGTATATACATATATATGTATATAATGTATGTGTGTATATATATATATATATATATATATTATATGTATAAGTATGTATGCACATACAGAAATCTGTGAGAACGTCTGGAAAAATGACTGTGAAAATGTAGTAATGTAAATTTTCCATGAGAAAGGGTGGGGAAAATCAGTTCCATGTTAAAACTATACATCATAAAAAAACTGGAACTTGGCAAGCTACAATATTGTCCAGTATAGATTCCCAATCCCCCCCCCCCCCCTTTTTTTTTTACTTAAAATATGATTGTTTTGTGGATGGTCATCGGATACATTCCTCCTGTGTGCTCAGTCTTCTTATGTGGGCTTGTGATGTCACAGGTTTGGCTGCGGTCCCTGCAATGCTATACAGTAGATCTTTATGTGGGCCATATGGAGCACTTCAGACAGTATACTCACGCCACAGTTGCTGCCAGGTTTTCTGACTCACTCGGGTCCCACTGTGCTTTCAAACCCTCAGTGGCGTACAGAGTTTGGCAAGACAGAATCAAGATTAACAACCCCGGTATTCGTATATATATAAAGCCCCCGCGCTGAACTTTTTCCAAAGTATTCTCATTTCCTTTTGAGGTAATCATCTATTGACTCGGAGGGGCTGGGGGTGGGCCGGGCAGAGGGGCAGTATATGCTTTATGCTTTTTCATGACAAGTTCTAGACACATATGATTTATAAGCCAGGGTGAAAGACCCAGGGACACCATGCAGATACTGAAATTGCCAGTCTGTGTGTGGCTTTCAGCCCAGCCATATGTTCCTTATGATCTTTAGTAATCATTTGGTACAGAGACAGTCAGAGTGAGGGATTACTTATGTCAGGCTGGGCTAACACCACAGACTCTCCCTGCTCCAACAAATATAGAGTGGAATAAGACTCAGCTCAGTTAGAATTTCTGCTAACTGGAGATGCTTGTCTGTATAGTCAAGTCCAATAAAAGACCATGCATACTCAGTGGTAGAAATGTTAAAGTCAGAAGTGTTAAAAATCTTAAAGAAACAGTCTTCTCATGCAAATCAGTGCTATTCAATTGCTACTGCATTATTCCTGATTTACTTTGGCCCCTAGCCCTCCCCCCAGTCACAAACCCCCACAATATTTTCTCAAACACAGATGGTTTTGATTGGCTAATTATATAACCTTTCATTGAGTGAAAGAGAGTTGTGTATGATTGTAAAATAACAGCAGGTCTTGGCCAGAGCTTTCACTTAAAAAAAAAAAAAAAAAACTTTTATTATCATGCTGAATTAATGCCACAGCCATAAATGTATTCATTTACTTTCTTTAAACTTTACCTCTGCCCCTTTTTGTGTTTTTCATTCCTAATTTTGCTCATTTATGCCAGGAAGTTATGGCTAATGGGTTGCTCTTGTGTATACCTTAAATGTGGCAATTAAACGGGAGAGCCTGACTAAAGCTAAACAGCCTTGTATAAACATGCCATCGTGTGATATACGAGATGAGATCTAGGGAACTCACATTCATGGTCAAGCGACTAAACATACAAGGTTTCCTGAAGTCTTCTAAGCAACCTACCGACCGGAGTACGCAACCCCCAGTGTCTCTTATAGTCCGGCTGTTGAAGCTGAGGTTGACATGTGGGAGATGAAGTCTGTTCTGGTCTGCATCTGTCGCCCCCATTTTCCCATTTTTATTATGGTGAAGGACAGCTGTGTCAGGAATGTCCCCTTTCATCTACTGCCCCCCAGCCCCCAAAGCCCCCTACCCACCACTCCTTCCCCCAAACTTCAGCTCCTCCAGAGCTTAGCATGACTCAACCCATGTCTTTCTCTACTCCTAAGATTTGTGCACCTCTACCAGCAAGCTGGTATGCGACCACAGTCAAGTGCTTTCACGCTGTAAGCCAGTGTGGCATTTCAGAATGAGTGAGAGATGGAAACTGCTCCACGGGTTTACGGTAAAAACGGTGTAATGCTTGATTTGATCATTTTCAATGTTGAGGGTCCAGCTTGGAAGGCGGCATAGCCTTTAGAGAGCTGTTACCCACTTTGCACAAGGAGGTGGCGTCATTCGGCTCACACCAAGCACACTGGGCTGTTTGATAGTTGACTCTGCCACTCCCATCTTTACAGTTTTCAATAAAACATCAGTGGACAGTGTTGAGTTTTTAGGATTTTTTTTACAAGGAGTCTGAAGGAAAACTGCATGCATGACTCATGGCAACATAACTGAGCACTGATCAATTCCAGTACCCAGTTAAATCAGCTCTTTTAAAGATTGATTTCCCCCATTGTTTTAATTACTGTTGGAGAAGTTGCCATTCTCTTTGATTTCCCCAGAAGAAATTGCTGTGTTTGGACATCGCCCACTGAGTTGGGGGAAGGTTACACATTTTTTTTTTTTTGAAAATAGAAACTTTTGAGAAGCGTAGCCTGCTGGTACATTAAATCATTCATTGGGACGACCAGTCATGCATATAGCTTAACAGCAACTCAGGGTGTGTTCAAGAGCTTCCTTAGGATGGGGTGGGGTTTTGGGGGAAGGGCAGGGGGCAACTAAAGTATTGGTGTGAGGAGGGGGTTGTATGTGGGGGGTGGGGGGGTGTTGTCAGGGAGCTTATGAAAAAAAAAAAAAAACTGGAGCTCCCAGTAGTCATTGCTGTACCTTCTACTGAAAGAACACATGTTGGAACCGTTTGGCTTGAGAGGGAGCCAGCAACATCTTTTTAAGCAAGATCCTGGACTCTTGCACTGCTCCGGAGTCCTGCAGTTAAACAGCCTGACTCAGCAAGGGGTCTGCAGCAAGTATGCCAGACAGATGCAGAATGGATATGGGGAGCCAGTTCCCATTGTTAAATGTACGCTGCTCAGAAATGGACAAGCACACCCATAAGATTTACTCCACGGTGGCTAATAATGAAATGCTGAAATGATTAGGGATTGCCTGTTTGCCTGGTAACACTGTTCAGGACCAGCAGACAATCTAAAGGGACATGTGGTTATTGAGTCACTGCAATCTATTCTAATCAGACTATAGCAATGATTCTGCAGGCATGCTGAACACTTGTTCCTTTTCTGAGTGAAAATTTGGCACAATTATTTCTTATAGGTCTCAATCTATCAAAATAAACCAATGTAAAAATATAGAGGGGCTTTTAATTTAAACAAAGCAGATTTAAATTAATTTTGACATGAATCTGTGATAAATCACCCAGATTACAAACAAGAAATTGTATTAAAGATTTACAGTAAAGTTTAGGGTATGGAGCCTGTGGTTCCTAAGTCTTGAATGTGCTGAAGCAAGGCCAATCAACCTTAATCCTAAATCAAGAATCATCTCGCATCATTTGATTCATTCTCCTGGTGCATTCAGTCTTTTCGCTGTTTTAGCTAAGTTATACTCAATCTCAGCTTCTGTAGGTGGCAGTGGTTTAAACTTTGCTGAGAAGATGACTGGAGTAATGGATTAGCTCTGTCAGAAATGCCCTGAGTTTTTAACAAATCCTAAATTATGTAATACTTTAAGACACGATTTTTATTTTAACATTTCAAAGAATAATTAACCCTGTTCCAATACGAAACAGTACTTCTCACTTTGTAAACCAAGACTTTAATTTCAGAATTCAAAGTAGAGTGTTTTTTCTTGATACCTCAGACTTGGGAGCAGATTGTGATTCCTGGCTTGGCAGGAGCCCCCAGCAGAAGTTGCACACAAATCCGCAGAGTTGAATGAAAAATAAACATTCAATCATCATTTAATATAAAATAATCTGCTGCTTGATAACTGCTGTTGTAAGCAGTGGTATCACCAAGGAAAAACACAGTCCAGATGATTTAACTTGGATGGGAGGCTGGATGATGCCCAATGTTAAATTAAATCTGTATGAAGATGCATTTTGATGATAAAGCAAATGTATGGGGAAACGCATTTTTGGGTGTTTTGGGTTATTTTTTGAAAGTCAAATCCCATCTCCAGTTTCATTTCTCTGGCTGAGACGTATATCCTGAGGCCCATGACCTACCAAGACTCTAAAATACATAACTAGAATTCCTTGAAGCAATCTATACAAATATTCAAATGCAGAAAAACCTACTCTGCCATTATACTCACAACATATGTACTACAGCAGTGAAGATCAGTGGGATTTATAACAAGCTGTGAGTGTTTAGCCTAGGGGCAGTGGCCCCTGCTGTTTTGTTCTATGCAGGGGTGCAGAGTTGGGGCGGAAGGTCGAAACCCCCAGGCTCTCTGGAGTTACATTAATCACCCCATCTGGTTGAAGTGAATGTGGTTCAGTAGTAACATACCTCATTTCACTGGAATTTTCTGGTTGAGTTTTGATTTAACGACATGGGTAAATGGCGAGACATATTTTGAAATAGGAAACATTCAGACTCATTTGGTTTCTAAAACAAAGTTCAACACTGAACAGGTTAAGTCAACAGGTTGATCCTCGAGTTTTTAGGGTGGGAGGGGGAGAGCAATGACAGGTGTTTTTAAAGCAACTTTTAAGCAATGTTCAGTGGTCAGATTTGGCTGATTCACACTTTTCATCCGTTATTAACCAAGATTGTTAGAGCTAGCTAATTCTAAACATTTTTGACCATCCTCTTCTTTTATTTCAAAATTTTCAGATGATACCTCCCGTATAACTGTGACCACGGAACAGGCCAAAATCATCACAGCTAGAGGTGCCAATGCTACCCTGCCCTGCAGACTGGACCGCGACATCGAGGATGCCTTCGGCGGCACCAACATGAGGATCAAGTGGACCAAGCTTTCCCCGGACTACTCCAAGGAGATCGATGTGCTGGTGTCTATGGGCTTCCACAAGAAGACCTATGGTGACTTCCAGGGCCGAGTGTACCTGCAGGAGGCTGACGAGAATGATGCCTCACTGGTCTTCAGTGAAATCAGGCTGGAGGACTTCGGAAAGTACAAGTGTGAGGTCATCGATGGAATGGATGATGCTACCGATGTGGTGTCCCTGGAACTCGAAGGTAAGTCTGCCACACTGCACCAGCACAATTATTTTTTTGGTATTTTCTGTTAGTTTTTCTACTTACTACATCATCAAGTGATTCTGTTTTCAGTGTTCCCTAAAAGAGCAATTGGTATTAGATAATGAAGTCATTCAAGCTGTCATTGTTTCCTCTACTTTTTTTTTATTTCATGGCGAGTTCAAAAAAATCACAGCAGACTAAGAACTGATTTCCTGCCCTGTTATGCCTCCATAAGGAATATTCTTTTCAGTTTGCTTTCCAAAATTCTTACATAATGTTCTCATGATATTTCTCACAAGACTTAATGCCTTTGTATGCTCTCCATCACTTTTGTTAATACAAAAAAGTATGCCTAAATAAGGTGTATTACTGCAATAAAATCAAAAACTTATTTTTCCAAAGCAGAAAAGGGCTACATGGTGGAAATGCACCCAATAACCCAAAGCTATGTGGTTTTCTGCTTTATACCAGACCCCAGACCCCCCTGCCCTCCACCCCCCAATTCTGGCTCATGGATAGGGAACATGATCCAAAGCCAGACTGCTGCCTCAGTAAAATTTAACTGATACAATACAATTTGCAACAGCTGACAACCTCACACTGACAAGGCTGGACGATTTCTGCAATCCTGTTACAGATTTGTGACTCTCAAAGTAATTTGAGTCATATGATTCTTTCAGGACACTGTTCTTTTCCATTTAATGAGTTGAGCACATATTGCTGAATTACGGTCATTTTTGTTTCCTTTTTGTCCTTATAATCTTCTACAGCCCAGCTCCCTCATTTCCTCCCCAATTTCAAATGACCAGTTGTTCTCAGAAGCCATGCTCCTTGCTACACCCAGGTGACCAGTGGAGGTTGTTACTGGGCAATGATACATGGACATCCCTGCTAAACTATTCGCACCCACGCTATGCAAAACTATGTTTTGCCTGGTTGCAGCTGCCAGTCACAGTTGGAACTCACGCAGCTGAGATTCAATACTACACCATGGGGCCCATTCCATAGAGTAGAATAGTATTTAACTTGGTGAGACACACACCAGCCCCTTGGTTTGCAGTTTTTAGCCATCAGTCACTCTTAACATGTTGGGTTTAGGGCGTACCTCTACATGCCATCCTGGTAGCATCATTATGAATTATATAACCTGGACTGGCCAGCTGTGAGCCTGCATCTGCTCAATTAAAACTGAACATATGTGAGGATGTCCACATTGAATTCCCTTTATTTTTGGACTTCTGCAATGCTGGAATGGCACATTATCCCAGAGAGCTGTGCTGTTGGGAATTATGTGCTTCTGGGGGCTACTGCTTGACCCTCGAGAAGTGAACAGATGTCCATCTGCCTGGTGGGAGTTCAGGCAGTAAACAAAGACCTGTCTCCTCTGCAACCTGATAATCTGGCTGTCTATGCAGCTGGGCGCTGGAAGTACCTGGCTGGTTTACAGAAACAGGCGTTCTCAGCTCTGGGGCCTGGTTAAAAAATTTCCCCCTTGTTTTGAGACCAATGATGACAGGAGCTTTCACTCTACGGTATTCCAACTTGCCCTTGAAAAGATAATTGTTCAAACAGAGCTGAAAGCAGTCAGACCAGATATGGAAAAATGTTCCCAACCCCTAAATGGTCCCAAACATCAGACTCCACAGTGTCTCCAACCCTGGTCTTTAAAACATTCTGATTGTTGCTCATGAAATTTATTACAGGCAAACCAGCCAACTGTGGTTACCACCCTTCATTACAGGCACATTCAAGAGTTCGATGTTTGTCATTTTATAGTTGTTGGGTATCAGACAGCATATAGCAGGGGCAGTGACTTCATGCAGGACATTTCATGTTGTCCTGTGAGCATCAATATGCCATTTTCAATATGGCAGCCACCACTAAGTAATAACCATCAGTTTTGAATGTAGTCAGTATATTCAAGAAATGTATGGCCAGCGAACAAAACTCCACTTCTATTCGACTTCTTGGAAGTGAGGAGCAAATTTATGAGATTTAGACCAATACTGTGGCCATCTTAAAATCTGCCATTGGATCCTAACTTGGGCAATGTTTTCTCTGCCACAGTCAGGTTATATTTCCAATTTCACATTCATGCAATACAGTCAGAGATAAAGTGTTATTTTTTATTTAACACCTCCATTCCACATATTCAACTGTTCCAATACTATTCAGCCAAGGTTAAACAGTTACACAGTAACCACCCGGGAAAAGTAAACACTAAAAAAGTAAACATTAAAAAATCCCTCAAATGAGAAATTGTCTCACATCTTAATTTGAAGAGACAGTGTTTCTCATTGCAACATTGCAAACAATGTTGGGAACATTGCTTTTACTCAAACTAAGAGGAATGCATCCTAGATGTATTTGTTTTCAGAGAGTTGTGGCATCTTAATAGCAAGACAAGTCAACAGTCACTACAGCCTCAGGAGCCACTTTATACCCTGTGCAAGCACTTAAATATTATGTCTTTGTTGGATATTGCATAATTATATATACATGAAATGCCTGTCATTCTTCTTTATAGATTTATTTTTGTATAACAAACAAGCACTGAATGAAATTACACAATGTTATCACAGTTCAACTAATCCAAAATCTTCCTTTTAAAATCAATCTCTTAAGCTTCTCTAAACGACAATTACAAATGTAATACAATCAACCTTCCCTTTAATTTCCAGGTGTTGTGTTCCCTTACTCCCCACGGCTGGGTCGTTACAACCTGAACTTCCATGATGCTAAGAAGGCTTGCAAGGATCAGGACGCAACGGTGGCCAGCTTCGACCAGCTGTATGATGCTTGGAAGGGTGGGTTTGACTGGTGCAATGCTGGCTGGTTGAACGACGGATCTGTGCAATATCCCATCACCACCCCTCGTGGACCCTGCGGAGGCAACAACACCGCCCCCGGACTGAGGAACTACGGCCTGCGTGATAAGGACAGAAGCCTCTATGATGTATTCTGCTTCACCTCCAACTTCACAGGTGAGGCTGTGACTTGAGAGTGACTAAGCACAGCTTTCAAAACAGTTAGATGCAGTAACAGTGAAAACATACTTCCTTATTCTCAAGAATGGTTAATCATATAAAAGTAAACTTAAGATATTTGTGTTTTTTTCCATCTGTCCTTCAGGGCGATTCTACTACATCAACAGCAACATCAACGGAACAAAATTCACATACGATGAGGCTATCCAGGCTTGCCATGAAGAAGGTGCCGAGATCGCCAAGGTGGGCCAAATGTTTGCTGCATGGAAGCTTTTGGGCTACGACCAATGCGACGCAGGCTGGTTGGCTGATGGCAGCGTACGATACCCCATTTCCAACCCAAGGAGGCGCTGCAGCCCCACTGAGGCAGCCGTCCGCTTTGTCGGCTTCCCCGACAAGAAGCACAGGCTCTTCGGTGCCTACTGCTTCCAGCCCTTCTACTGAGAGGAGAACGATGCTCGAGAATCAATTTTTTTTTTTCAGAATGAATGAAAGCGCAAAACAAATGTTGGACTAACTCCTTAACTAGCATGAACTCAATAAGTTACCAAAACTGTGATAACCTTGTTACTTTCAAACTGTTACAACCAAAAACAAAAAAGATCTCTTTCATACTGTAAAGATCATTTATAAAAATCAAAATAAATGCAACGATTGCATTGTTAACCATTCTCAGCTATTTTAAATACAATTCATTTGGGAATTTATATTCAGAATATCGTAATAGCAGAAATTGTGAGGCAAAACAAAGGGGATAAAATTACCCAAGCCACTGGGGTTGTTTCTTTACAGAAAAATTGGGCATGCAACAGTTTAAAGAAACTGCTTGGGCGGGTAGGACAGTAAAGCTTCTCAAAGTCAGAATTGATACTTTTTGGCACTTTTGGGTGGTTTTTATTGTTTGTTTTCATTTTTTACTTATGTATTAATTAATACTAATCCACTAAAATAGACTATGAAGTGTCATGCGGGGTCGACGATGAAATAGCCATTTACATTAAACGAATATAATAATTCAGCTGAACCCTAGATACACCCGCTAATCAATAGTTGCAAACCTAATACCATTAGAAACCTAATTACTTGTGTATGTATTTAGCATTTGAAAATGTTGACAGTTCCAAATAGTGCAATTACTAATAGTACCAAGTTTGTAATTACTGCTTAGCAGGCAATCAGGTGTTTCAATGAATTGAGCCCCGGGTGGGCAGATGTCTCGAATGAGTCTTTGACGTATTGAAGGGAACTGTTTTCTTGCAAATTTGGCACCTTGTTCATTTCTGACAAATAATGCATACATCAAAGGGCTATTATCTAATCAAACTGCCAGTTTTGGGTGCGAGACCATAGACTGCACTGCAAATATGCCTTGGAATTTTCTTTTTGAAATTGTAAAATGAATGTATATGGACCATGTATAGAAAAATATATAATCGAAAAAAGACATCATTTGTATTAATAGAAAATTATAGCCTTTCATCCTGTAAGAAAACAGAGTACTGCATTTTTATATAATTTTTTTGTTTGTGATTCTTGTACTATTCATAAATCAAGATGCAACTTCTTTTGTTTAGTTTCATCAGAAAAGATGCCATGCTAAAGTTTGCTGTAACTCCCAGATCAGTCAATTGAACTCACTTGATGAGTTAAGGCAGTGTTACCATCAGTAATTATAAAAGGCAGCAATTACATCCCAATGACCACCAAACTACATGCTTTGCACTGGGAATGACAGACCCAAGTGGCCCTCTGGTAACAAACAGTAGAAAGCTAAATAAGATTCACAAAAGATTTCATGACACCTGTTGATGGTACAACACAGTTAAGGTGAAAAGAGGGCTTGTACTGTACGCACAAAAGTGCCTACGTTTACCCTCCACAGACCCAGTTGCAAATATGCAACAGTGTCAAAAAAAGCAGGCTACAGTTATGTAATTATGAGTGGTAGCTACTAACTGTGTATTCTAACTCCTGAGACCCTTAGAGCGATGTGTACAAGTTTTGAGTGCTGCCAGATGGAGTATAGGTCTATTGCTGTACGAAGCAACAGTTTTTTCAAAGTTGCATATTTATAACGCGGGGTCTAACTGGGTACTTCACTCAGTTTGGTTGAATGAAATCCAAAAGGAAATCATACTCAAATGTAGCCATCAAAAAGTATCAAATTACCTTTGACTAGCTCTTCTGTCTTTGACTTTGTTTTAGCGATAATTAAAATAATTGGAAAAATAAAGTTGCAATAGCATCATTATCACAGTGTAGTAATGACACACAACTGTTGTGAATAAGTGGTGCAAAATAATTAAATTGTGATTTGGACAATTGTTAATCATTCAAAATATGTTACGGTGGTATTAAATGTTTTCTTTGCGTCTGAGTACTGTGAAGGTCACAGTTTGGGAGAGGTGGGGGGAAGTAACAAACTGAGGTCACTCTTTAATTATTTTTTTTTTATTTTATATAAATTAAGCCACTACAAATAGCCTGCCAAACCTGTTTTAGCTAACTGAAAGACATGAACCAAGTTTGAGCTTTTTTCTCTTGCTTGCTTTTCATTTACATCTGGAAACAATGTAGATAGCATTTGGTTCACTGATCAAAACAGGTTGACTGATTCCAATAACCAGTAACACTCTAATGTCACAATAAGTTTGAAAGCCACGATACACAAAATGACCTTTTATTTTCTTGTCATACTTGTGTGCGTAGAGCATTACTCAATGGAGAAATTGTTTGTAACCATATGGAATGTACTTTTTTGAACCAAAGTCAAAACAGAAAAATAAAAATTTTGAAAAAGACAAAACTAGTTTGGACTATAAATTTGTTCTTTGTTGAATTTTCTACTAACGGTATTACCCTTCTACTGACTGTAAATTCCCAAACCTCCACAAAACGTGGGATCATTTTGAAACCTTTGGTGAGTGGGAGTACTTTGGCAGAGCAGGGCACTCAGTATTCCATTCACTGTTGTCTTAGCCTGTGCATGATCACAAATCTTAACATGGAAGTTAAAGACTCACACAGTGGAATTTTAAGTAAAGAAACACCTACACTTCAAAAAAAAGGTGAAGATTTGTTTCAAGCAAAGGCCCCCACAGTCATTTAGTGATCTACTGATTTCCTCCTTTTCCTACTTAATTTTTATATTCTGAGAAATCAAAACTTAGAATTTAGAGTAAATTTAGTTTTGAGGGGTCACTTCAGGAGAGTCTATGCTTACAGGTGATCATCTTGCATTGGAAAATCTATAGCTCTCTCGTGTTCGCTCATGAAATATCCCAGTTATTGTAAGCTTACATTACCATGTGCGCCATTATTCATACATCAAGTCCCACTGCACAAATTATAGAAACTTAATACAGCATTCACACTAAAATCAGATTTATATTTTCCGCTACCATTACTGTTCAATGACATTTTTAGAGAAATATAGTTTAGAGGTATATTTTTGGGGATTTAGTCTGGTGCAACAGTCACAGCTACTTTGCAAACAGGTATACTTTTTGAGGGAGATTTTTAGCGCATTAATTACACATTGTTCTGTGTATGTAATGGTGTACACTTCACCCTCCAGTTGCCAGTAACTTGTTAGAGTAACATAGAAATCAATACATTCTCCCATCAGTTTTGGGCAGCATTGTTAGTACCCTGATATAGCAAGACTAAAGATGAAATGAAATCAAGCTTATAATATTCAGAGCATCTCATAACATTTCAGTAAAATGGTTCATCTTGGACCATCTCAATATGACATTCCAGTGACTTCTCAATTATAAAATGAGTGATATAGCCAATTATACCGAGATTAAGGAGTAGTTTATTATATGAAATTAGCACCAATAATCTCTTCTACCAATTAATTTTCCACACACAAACCTTTTTAAACATGCTGTAGTTTGGGAATTTTTTTCCAAGTGATCTGAATCTCCACAAAGGCTGTTTCATTGTCACACGTAGCATTACAGCAGCACTTCAGCTACAGCTACAGCGTAAACTCAGTTATCAGAATAAACCCACTTTGTGAAAAATCACAAAATGATGTCATGGAACATTGTGATATTGCGAGAAAGTACTTTGAAAACAGTGAATGGAAAGTAGAGGCAAATGTTTGCATTTAAGGTGATTATCTGGACAAGAAAAACATTGCAAGAGGAATAAGTCCTACGTGTAAATTGCAGGGGTAAGTATAGCTGGGGTTGCTGGATTTTAGGTAATTAGCTGGGAATTGTCTGGAATATCCTCCCAAAAACTTTGTTTTGGAAAATTCCCAGTTCTGTTGATGGCAACTCCAGACAAACCTTGATGGTTAAAGCTTTTATTTTAGGAGGGAAAATAAGCATTACACGGGAAAGTGTTTTCCCTTGGAATCCAATGAGGGGAGTCACACCCAGTTACGTGAATGAGGCTGTTCAGTCCCCTCAAAGAACTCTATTACAACACAAATTACAGTGTTTCAATTGTGTGTTTATAGAGTTTAATGTAGCAAAAGACACATGGGCTGGCAAAAACCACTGAAGAGAGCATTTAGTATGGAACTTGCATGGGAAATGATGCTACAAAGTTTGGTTAAGATGTTTTTTCATATAACATGTGTATGTACACAACTTGGGGAGTGCCTGTCTGGCAGAGAGGACAAGAAGCTACAACTCGGTGTGATGTTGAGATAAGATAATGGTTAGACATAACTGCTTTCAGGTTCATCCTCAAGTGAACAGTTCAGGTACTAGGGACTTGCTGACTAACCAAGCTGGGTAAGGCCTGCTTCAAATTCATTTGAAATTGTCATACTGAATTCGGAATTCCCTGGTGGTGAGTAGGACTAATCCTCACAATGCAAAAAGCGCTTTCAAGGAAAACATGAGATTTAGGGACCTATTTTGAAAGTTATATGTCAAAAGTCAGAAAGTAGTCATTGCCCAATTCTCGCAACATTTGATGGGTGGGGCAAAAGCGCAAAACTATTTTCATGGACTTAAGTTAAAGGTGATAAAAAAAACTGGGTGGAGCCATTCCGTAGAGTAATGTGTTAATATCAAATAGAGAGTGTTGGCATGACATTGCATGTTTCAGCCAATCATAATAAGAATTACATACAATAAAATCACTTGCACCCAGCGCTCGCATGGATGAGCTGAGGCAGAAGAAGGTTCATTTCACACTGGAGGAGGCAGAGGTAATGGTTTGTGAGGTCCATGTCCAACATGAGCAAATTTTTGGATCTGCCAGAGTAACTCCTAGTTCTTCAATTGACGCTACTCTGGCAGATACCACGCTAACAATATCACTGGGTTTCAGCGGTGTATTGAGACTGGCATGAACCGGCAAATAACAACTGGTAAAATTGACAGTTACTTGTCACCGGCAGAATGCGAAGGGGCAGAGCACACATGTCCAATTGTTAAATATATGATTTATATATGTGGTGATAGTATAGTTTTTATTCCTCTTTGTTGTATCACTGACCATATAATATATATATATATATATATATATATATATATATATATATATATATATATATATATATATATATGACAGTCAGCTATATTTATTGTCCTTATGTAATAATGTGTCAGCAGTTAGATACATGCCTGCTGAAAATCGGTCCTAATTAGCGATCTTCGAATTTTGACAGGTGTGACGTTGTTATGTCCTGTGCTCTCGCTTGCAGAATGCTGAGCAGAAATTCTGCTTATGTATGAGCATAGGGTCAGTCATATTAAGGAAGGAGTGCTGCTGATTGAAAAGTCATTGACGGTAATGTATTCCATACTATTGGGACCAACAGCAAAACAGATGTTGAATTCAGCCAAGATTAATAATCTGCATCCATCATGTTCCAGGCATTAAAAGATCATAAATTTAAAGAACACAGGTCTCAAGTTTTCTTGGCTTCCTAGGTTTTGTTAAGAACAATTAACACTGTACCACAGCTAATGCTATCACCTACTTGTCAAAAGTTGAATTGGTTATATTTGACACCAGTTTCATTTTTGGTTAGGCTCCTACTTAAATCTGTCACCTTGTGGTTAAAGATAGCTTTTCCGTCTGATTAGCAAATCTCGAAGCTGAGTTAATAACTGCTGGCTGCAGGTTACGTTGAATGTTCTAATGTTGCCTGAGGATACACAGCTGGTAGCCTGATCAAACAAATTGAGGTTTTGTTAATCATTTATTCATTAATCATTCTTTATCATTTTGCAGTTATTTATGGTTCAACAGTTTTCTCAGTCTTCATTGTATAAAAATAACATTAAAATAATGCATTCTTTTCATGTTTCAGGGTCAGTGGAGTGATTAAATCCAGCTTCAGCTCATCTCGTTTGATGAGCCAAAACTGATTTGATCGACCAATACATACAATTCTGCACTTGCACAACAAGAGCAGGCTTCCCCAGTTTATTTGTAGCCATTTGTTTGCAAGTAGTGGCTAAGTAGTGGCTTACCACAGAAACAAAGAGTCCATTTATTTTGAACATAAATTGCACCAGTACAGGGTGAAAAAATGGAACCTCTTATTTAGGTGTGTAGGTGTCAAATGACTAAATGGACAGTTTCACCACCTGAAAATTGTTATCTAACCCCCTGGTTGTAGGAGACACAAAAATCCATGCAGTGATGGAATAAGAGTGTAAGACCAGACAGTCAGGACACTATGCATTCACAAAGCATAACAGGTCTGGAACATTGATTTGCACTGTCACCTTTGTCTTTCAGCCCATGTTGGATATTGCTAGGATATTGACAATGGAAGCCTGAGCGCAGATCAGCTCTGCTTCTTTGAGACACTTTAAGAATGTGGGCCCAGGGTTTATAAATGCATTTTGTTGAGCAGGAGACTCAGTGGATTAGCATCTACAAATCTCAATGTGATGAAGCATTTACTGGAGGGCATCAGACCTGGTGCAGAGAAGCAGAAGACACCTCTCCAAAACATAGTTACAGCTGTGAGTGATTTGTGGAAAGCTACATGGGATGCGAGTACACAAGCTGTAACAGGTTGCTAAATACCCCATGACGTATTTGGGAAATTGTGACTTTCCCACATTCACAAAGAGCTCAGAGTGTCCGTTAGATCAACTAACTAAATATGTAGTTTTATATTCATTTGTATTAATTTCATACAAAGGTATATTTTATATAGAACTGTGAAATTTGCAACTGCAAATAAAACAAAGCATGTTTGAATCTACAATGTTATGATGTAGAACAGAAAGCTTTATAAAATGAATAAGAATAATCCATGAAAAAATTGTCCATAACTTCATACAAAATAAATTCCAATAACCAAGGAGGTATACACAAGTTTCCCAGGGTACATTTTGTATGACCACTGGCTGGGACTTCAGAAAGTTCTTTCTGCAGTGGTTTGCATGCTGCTGAGTCAGTGCTGAAAGGCACAAGCAAAATGCTGACACACGCTACAGTACGTGACGTTTATGCAGTAAGGAGTCTTCTCCTTGGGACGGACAGTCCTTACTTTGGTGCGACCTTTGCTTTGGGAATTTGAGAGGCGTTTATCATTCCCAATAGAAGCAAGTGAACTGTGTCTGGCTTCACATAATTCTTTTGTGCTGTGTTTAGATAGAGTCACGTTTATCATAGTGGCGTAAGTACACTCAGGATGAATGTAATGGTCATGTTTGAATAGCCCAAGAAGCCATTAACATCCCAGTTTAGTGGTGCCATGAGATTCGACACAGGCCCTGTTCAGGAGAATGCCTGCTCTCGGAGCTGCCCTTAAAATAAACCATGCTCCGGGTTTCGCGAAATGTGACGCGGTTCCCCGTGATGACCAAAGCTGAAAGTAGTCTTTAAAGAACACGGTTGAAATGTCTCATAAAGACATCAACACTTTCATATTTCCATAGGGATTGCATAACTGCAGGTGATCACAAGGGAACTAGACCCCCATCGTGCATGTGTGTGTGTATGTGTGTGTATGTATGTGTGTGCTCAAGTGTACTGTAAGTCAGCTGAAATATGTGTGCGTCTGTATGCGTGGGTGTGCACACGTGCGTGCACGCATGCATGTTAAAGGTGAATTTACATGTTGATGTCCTGACCCGACTGAAAATGACAACACAGAGCACTGTATGAGGTGGTGAGGCAAAGATAAGGTCGACCTAGCAGCTTGCAAAAGCAAGCACATCATCTTTAAGAAAAGATTTACAGGGGGCTCTGTCAACTCACAACAAGCAAACAAGGTTCAGTTTCCGGACATATAACAAAAAATGATGTATTTCATGGGGTTAGATTGATGGTTTTGTTTCATGGGAGAGCCATTTTTCTCTTCCCAGCCGCCCAGCAGTCTGTAATCAGCACAGTAGCAGCTCATAATTACAGGGCAAAGAGAGAAAAGAAGTTCAAGTTATAATTGCTTCAATCACTCACTCATTGCAAGGATATGGATTCTGAAATCAGTTGTTCTCTCGCACTTATGTAGGAAATGGGTTGCAACCTGTTTGTCTTCAGTGTCGAGACACATGGTCCAGTGGCCAGTGTGGTGTAGTTAAGTGCCATATATGCATGTTATTATGGAGGACATGTACTAGATCAGGTGCACCAGTTATATTTCAGTAACACCACTTCTTGCAAAGAAAACACTTAATCCAGCATTTATCAGGAAGTAAAACTGCGTTCACATGTGCGCTGTAAGCAGTGATGCAGTTGCTCCTTTGGGTGTGATTTGTAGAACATTAGACCATTTAGACATGTGGAGAAGGGGACGGCCATTCCACCTATCTTGGCATGTTCGTTGCTTATAATTCCCAGTGATGATTTGATTGTTTGTGCATAATGGGAGCTGTGCCAAACAAATCACAGCTTAAAGGTTGGTCCTTGTTGTTACAAGTTTCTTCATGTTTCTCTCAGGCCGGGGATCTATGTAAAGCTGCTTTGTGATAAATTATTAAAGAAACAAAAAAACTACTATCAAAATAAAATAATGCTGATCACATTTCCACAATTTCCATTTTAACTTACTAACTTAATTTTCCTTATTACATTTCATGATTTATTAATTATGAATACAATCACTAATTACAGATGCTTAAAATACCAAAAAAACCATTATGATTTTAATTTTCTTTTTTTTTTAAATGAGCAACTGAGGTGCATTTTCCATGTCTCTTGGTTACCTCTAAAGTTAGCTCCTATTCAGTCTAAGACATATGTCTGCCATTTTCCCCATATGGTATTCATAGCATATTAGCTCATAGTGGAAAAAAATGTTTTTCTTGGTCATACTCTTGGTAGCCTGTGTCATATTCTTACATATATGGATAAAACAAGTAAGGGTGCATTTGACTTAAACATTTTTCATTCACAACGTTAGACTCGCACAGAAAAGGGGGAGGTGGGTTTGGCCTCTGGGGTCGACTGTTATTTTATCCGCCCTGGTCTTCGTTCACCCTTTCCTCGCTCTTTCCACACTTTGGTGTCCCCACCCAGCAACCTTGAAGGTTGACAGCTGCTGGTGAAGGCTGAGTGCTCTCTAGCTGGAGAGCAACAGGCAGCGGGGAAAATGTGTCCTCGACCCACACCTGTGACAGCCCCTCCGGTCCATGTTTCTTTACTATGTATCCTTATGATCATTATGAATTTGAATGCCAAGTGTATTGCTGTCATTGGTTTTGATGATGACACTGATGACGATTATGAATCATGATGGCTGGTTGAATGAACAGGGCCAAATCTCAGCGGTAAAGGTGGAACTTATTTCACACGAAGCGCTGCTGCTGATGGCTTGCAGACATGTAACAGGCAGCAATCAGCAGGGGGGCATGCCTCATTTACTTCGCTTGAGTAAATTACGGGAACTGCTGGCGCTGTAGCTTTTACATGCAGTACTGCTGCATCTAACATCACCATGTGATAGCTGCAAAGGAAACACATATGTCCCAGAAATAAGCCCCTCTTTATAGTGCATTGTACCTCAGGAAGAATGATTTTGGGTATGTGTCAAATTATTGCTATTCATTCTTTTATTTATTTTTATGCAGAAGCTATGGACATTAAGCATCATGCTCCCTCGTGCTGTTCTACATGAAACATCGCCATCTCTTGGTGACACTTGATACTGCAGGACACAAAGCCATCCTCCCCTGTGGCACTGGGACATAACTGCTGCATGTGTTTCACTATACATCCTTTCCTTGTGAAGGGTTGTTGTTTTAATTGGTTTCAGAACCCCATAAGAATCCATGCTTCATGAGGAGTGCTTCAAATCACTGTTAAGCAGCTGTTTCAAATCCTGGAAACTGGAGGCAGAGAAAAGACATCCAGGGAAATGAAAGGTTGCCAAGAGGCAGAGGTGTGATGTTGCAGTTGTGTTCTAGATATCCAATGAAATCAAACTATACAACCGTTTGCAAGTGTTAGATGAAGTGGAAATAAACAACAAAGGCATGCAGTTTAAGTATACCTCACTCATAAACATAAATGTTAATTTATATACATATCAGTAAAATCCTTTGAATAAACCGCTATTAATAGTTGTGGTGCTGTGGTGCATTAATGTAGGTTGAGCTGGAGTCTTCTCTGTATAAGCTATAAAATCTTACTTTCAACAGTGCATCTTTCCAGATAATATGTTTATATTTCCCTGAATTGCCTCTGGCAATGCAGTGGTCACAGAGGATTGCAAGAAAAGAGTCGTTTCACACTCCATCGGCTCCTGAAGGAGGGTCCACTTGATTATTTTCTCAGTGGAAATGTTTCAATATACCATTTTAATGTTGGAAAATCCCAGCCGCAAGGTCTGAAAGCCAGTGAATGAAGCTAGTCATAATTGAGCTTCACAACCATTGTTTGTGCACCGGTGAACTCAGTCTGCCATTTAAATCAGTTTTGTTTGGGTTAATGTGAGTTCACTGAGTACAGTAATGCTTTGCTTTGTTTGCCATATGTCCTCAGGGTAGAATTAAAACAAAAACAAAAAAACTAAATTGTGTTTAAGGACAGTTGCCTCATTTTGAATTTTATGTTGTTGCTGATAGCTTTAAATACGTAATATCCATTCAACATTGTGGCCTAAACTGTTCAATGCTGTTAAATGTGTAGTCACCTATGTTAAATAAGAATTTTTAATATTTAGTACCTATTGAAATGTTATTGTAAATGACATAGTATAAATAGACGTTGTGCTATTAATATACCTCTGTTTTCACTTTCAGTTGTTTTAATATTGTTTAATATTTCTGAAACAACTTTTATAGTTTTAATATTGTTTTAATTGAAAGCTAGTCAACTAGGTGATATGACCATTTCAAGATAAATCTATTGGCTACACTTTTATTGGCACTGCACAACTGTAGTTTTTTTTTTTATTTTTATAATGAATCTGCATTGCAGTGGAGCTTCAGATCCTGCAGATTCTGGAAATTGCTGGTGTCTTATTCCCCAAAACCAGCAACTCTTTTCTTCTAATGCACATTAGATAAAAAATAAGTTTGTTCTCTATGTACATACCTCTCCATTATAAACCAAAATGTTCTAACCAATCACACAAACTCTGTGAAGACAGTTTGAAGGAAATGTGCCAATTCCATCCAGCTATTCAAACTGAATATACCGAAAGGAGATATAAGTCAAATTCATCACACATCCAGAAACCACCATGGCAATCTGAAAATCTATGCAGTGTCTTGAGCTGGCAATGCAATCACATTTACAGTACAAGCTCTTTCCACACGATAAAATGAGACTACTAATGCCTTTCACTTGAATGCCTTTCTGTGCTGATGCTAATCTGAGAGTAATAACTTTCATATATAAAATGTGTGGGTGATTATTTTCACTATTGTTGAGGGAAACAAGATAAATTAGACAGACACAACATAATAATAACATTCTTGTGTTTCTTTGGTGACACAGAGCATGTATAAAAAGTTAAAAAGTCTTTTAAAAACATCATTCACAAACATCCCAGACATTCACATTATAAAATACACAAGTTATAATATAAATATAACAATGATATTATGTGCATTCTATTGGTAGAAAAGGGACAAAACAAAGCAATCAGAAAAAAAAAACTTGAAAAGAATGTCACTGCTGGGGATAAAACAAATGAATGGTCATCCATCAATTTGCAACATGGTTATGTGGTGCTTTTGATATCGCTGTGAACCCATAGCAGTTTTGAACCATGGATACTGTGAGTTTCAGTTCATTATCTAAAACAGTGTCATATTCAATCATTACATAAAAATATGGTATCTCCCTCCTCATCACATTGACTGATGCTTCCTTGCATATCATAAATATATAATCTGTTTCTGTGCCAACGAGACTGTGCAGTAGGCCACGTGATTGCATCTCCAGAATGTCTTGCCTCTTGCAAGACAAAAAAGTTCCAAAAAAATAAATTATTTGTATTTCTCATTAAAAGTGTTCAAGTCTTTTGGCGTATTTCACAAAGTACATTCTCTTAGTAGTTTCATGTTACAAAAAATGCATGTAAGGAAAAAGCAGAGTTAGTCAAAAGAACCAGGAGTCCCTTTTTTGCAAAACCTAAAAGATTTTTAAGGCAAAAATAGAGATTACAACATGAAAAGTTCTTCCTCAACAAAGCGAGGAATTGTGGGGCTGAAACTGAATGTAAATAAAAAATATGGATCACCTTTCAGAAATTATCTTTTCATCTGTACTCTCGACAAGTATGTACAATAAATTAAATCCCATGGTTTTCCTCCAGTAACTTAACATCTAAGGTGGAAGCACTGAGTCTGCAGCACTCTGTCACACATTCAAATCTTTTTTTTTTTACTTTTCACCATACCATGCTTAAAAAGTACAAAATGATTAATCTGGTTATATATACACATGAATCCATTTATTAATTTACTATATATTTCGATGATTTCAAAAAAAATTCCCTCAAATTGCAGATCACCAATAATGGCATCTCCATTCATGCTGATGAACAGTTCAAAGCTGCCTTTTTGGAAAGATAAAAACTCTCTGGTTCAGAAAGATGCCTTCCTGTTTTCCGAGCCACCTCCTGCAGCTCTCGCTCTCCTGGCAGTCTTGAAATCTGCGCAGTCAACATCTGGGGCATTTACACAGTCCACTCCTTTTACCAGTCTCTGCATTGCCCAGTTCCTCATGGTATAGTGCCTTTGGGCTTTTCACTAGAAATGTGCATCAATGCCAGAGTCAAAAGGGGAGCAATGCACCTATCCTTAGATGGAAAAAGAGCAACCCTCCTGTAAGAATCGGCTTGTATACTTTCATATAGATTCTCTGTAAAATATGCTTTTCCAAAGGATACATAAGAGCAGCAGAAAGAGACACCATCTGCATCTCTTTCAAAGAAAAAAAATCCTAAGAGCATGTTATTAACACTGACATAAATCCCATGGTGTATGTAGATGTCTTGAGCTATTGATGCTTGCTTTTTTCTTTTGCCCCATAGAACTCTTGGACAGATTCATTATCTTGTATAAAGAGCTTTTGAATCATGCACTCTGCCACAGAAGAAGGCTGGATTACCAAAAAAAGTACAAAATGTGACATCATTGTTAATATCCACCAGCAAACAGATCTTGTCAGACATTGGCATGGACGTGGAGAGTTCCCAGTGTCAAGCTGACTGTATCCTTTTTGTCGTCATTAAAAATGTGTGACCATCAGAAAAAAAAAAGAAACAACAAAGTTTAAAACAATTAAAAGGCACTTGATTTTTCATAATTCTCTCTTTTCATTTTCACTGTCATTTTAATCTTTTAGTTTTTTGTTTTGCTGTTCTTGTATTTCCTGTAGACACCTGGGAAATGGTGCTTAAATAGGCTCCTTGAGGGCTTTGGCTTTATGTCCGATGCAGGGGGTCAGCGTCGCTTTCTATCCCTGATAACCCAGCGATGTTGGTGGTGGCGCTTTAACTCGCCGGCACGCCTCCTGGCATTGTTGTAATTGTTAATTCTGTATCTCCATGAGTAGTTCTGTTGAAATGTAGATGCTGGAAAATAAATAAAAAGAATTATAACATTTCATGTGGAACCATGTTGTGAAATAGAGACACATGAGACATTTTTGGTTGGGATTTGGCGTGGAGGCTGAAACATTGTGTGAACTGCCTGCCACATCAGATAGATAAGATCAGATGAGTAACTGTGTGCAAAGAATAAGCTGTGTCCCACACAGCTCCTCCAGGACTAGCTAAACCCTGATCTTCACCTCAATAATTAGGCTATTTGGTAATCAGAAGAAAATCTAAGACCAGTATTTATGAGCTGATTCTTCACTTATAAGGTCAAATCTCATGAACAGGGCTGAACCTTTCTTGTCACCCGGGCAAAGTGACTATATCTAGAAAATCACTCGCTAATCAATACATTTTAGTTATATTTGACCCTAGCAGATATTTGTTTCTCTGCTTCTGAAGCCATTACCTTGCACCTATTTTTCGACACTCACCTAATTGGGTGGTATGTCCTCAAAAATATCAATGCAATTTGTCACTCGTAAAGTGTTAGTATGTAAAACTGAGGCAGGGAACTCACGGGTCATGCAGGAGATTTGGGGCACGTCCCATCGTCCGTCTCCACGACACCTGATAGTGGGCACATGTCTCTGGATGAAGCCTTCGTTACACTGGTACCTAACCAAGGAGTTGATCTCGTACCGAAGCTTCATCCTGCCAAATGTACGGGCGTTCTCCACAATGGGAGGCTGGCTGCATGCGACTTGATGGAGAACAGAGATAGTAGAACGTGAGCAAAAATTTAAGGCCATCTCTTAAAGAACTGAGGTTGGAAGGACACAAACTTGAACAAACATGTCAATTAACATCTGCTGTATGTTACTGTACATAAAATACCAAATAAACAGCATGAGTAAAGAACTAACAAGCTGAAATAATGCAAGAACATGGTTTCTGGAGACCTGTGCAACATGTTGTGCCCCTCACCTGTGCCCTTCTTGCAGGTGAAGGTGAGGTGGTAGTTGCAGGGAACATCATTCCACTGCCCGTCCTCATGCCAGATCATCACCACACAGTCCTCTCCGGAAGAGAAGAAGCTATCTGGCTGGTTTGGTCTCCAGTTTTCATATTGCTGCAAAAGTAAAAATAGAAATGAAGGAATGAAATACATTATGTAGAAACACACAGTAAGCGAACAAGTATTTCCTTGATGGAACTGTCAGCATTAAAAAACACAATGGAGGTGCAACAAATTGTTGTGCAGTTCTTTTGGTAAATTAAACTGATGACAGGGTAATCTGATCATCTTCTATTTCTTTTTCTAGTTGTGATTAAGAAGCCTTGCAATCAGTAGTGGTGGCCATCACTAGGTGATGAATACACTTCCTGACTGATTCACTTCCTGAGTGACACTGATGTTAAAAAAGTTTTCCTTTTGGTTCAGCTAACAGCCAGTGAACTGGCCAAGCTCAGTTCTGACCTTTACCATAGCCTCTTCCTGTGCAGCTCATTTTGTATGTTTTTAGTTGTGACTAATGAATGCTGCTCCACTAGTGGTCATGCCCTTCACCAATTGACTCAACTGACTGACTTTCTGACTGGCTGAAAGACTGCAGGTCACAGCCATTGAACCGAGCCAGCTCAGTTCTTTACCATAACCTCTTCCTCTGCAGAGACCTTGGCAGTTGGTATTTGCCCGCAGCAACGTACTTGCATGGAATAATGAGCTATAAATGACTCTATGATAAAATTCCTCTGAATTACCTCAAACTGATGAGTGCTGTTTAGCGTTTTGCAGCAATGAGGAAATGACTGACACACATAATCACTGTAAAAAAGCTGTCCTATCAAGCAGTCATGGGAACTGGTCAGATCTACATTAGTAGTACTGTAATGTAAGGGGGAGGGGTGTAAGGGGAGAAGCCTACAGAATGTTGGCAGTGGTGGCAGTTTGGAATGACCAAACTGCTGGATCTGATAAGGTCATCAGACACGTTTGTTTTGGCGGCCGTCGTCAGTGAGCACAATCTCTCCTCCTCTGAGTGGAAAAAACAGTCCCACAGTGCAAAACGGTCCAACAGTACCCCGCCCAGACATGAATGTATGAAATCTTAGAGAGCAAATTTTAGTTCCTGTTACTTAGCTCATGGACTGTCTTTCTTGGCCAGTTCAACACTATATCTTACTTTTTTGGGGGAGGGAGGGTGATGTAAGTTTTCCTTACTCAGAGAAAACTTCAGCAAACAGTACCGCATGCTGGAGCTTGATAGCCTTCACAGGTGTGTGGCTTTCATTTTTAATGTTTCTACATAGAGTATCCCTCTGCAAAGATTACAGAAACTGATGCAAGAACAGTGAAGAGAAGTGCATTTCAAGTATGACAGCAGATACTAATAACATAATATTACATGTTTCTTCAGCTTGTATTTTAATTGACCAATATGTATAATATATTATTTGCTTTGCTAACAAAAATCCAAACAGTGGAAATTGGAACTAGAAAGAACTGCAGTGAGACTACCCACTGAATATAAATCCTGGGATTATTTTATTTCATAACAGTTGTGTGTGGAGTGTTCTTACTTCTGCAAAAGATGTTTTTGGGTTTTTTCTCCTATAATTAGATACAAAGAGATAACAGCATCAGACCACCAGAAGGAAAAAAAAAAATCAGGGCCGCAAGTAAATGTAAAATAAATCCAAAAAATTGATTGTAAAAAAAAAATCTGCAGTGTTTGCTCTCGCAGGAGAAGTGGTCTCACTGTGGAGCAGGGATTAACAGAGAGTAAATCTGCATGCTGACCTGCTCAACCAGTAAAACAGCAGGACCCCTCTGCTTTAATCTGGTCAGGGATGTTTCAGTGGCTGCTTTGACAATCTACAGAGTTTTTTTATTATTATTTTTAAATCCACTGCAACTGTGTCATCACACAGCAGTAAAGATTTGCTGATGATACCTTTCTGAAAAAACTACACTCTGTGCAATACTTTTATAGCCCACTTGGGGGCATTAATCACACATTTCCACTTCGGTGTCTCTCATGCCCTGGCCAGGTGAATATTTAATTTTTAGGACTTTACGTGGGCATTGCGGTTACCTGTTGCTGCCTTTATAATTACAATCCAATCGTGTTCCCTATGTATGTATGAGTGGTACATTGAAATGGTAAACGACACCACTTGTATATCCATTGTTCTGTGTATGATAACAATGTTGTTATTCAAAGTAGATTTCCCTCCATGCACTCCAGTCACTTATTCCATTGCTGTCATATTACATTGCTATTTCACAGAGGCTTTACGTTACTGTATCACCTCATGTATGTTAATTTAGGTGGTGAGTCAGTTTCTGGCAGCGGATACTGGATGGCAGCCAGGGCGCTCTCCCCTCCAGGCCCCTGTGCTGGATTCGCCACTTGGCCGACGGCAATGGCTCGGGCCCATAAAAAAGTTATCTTTCAGTCTCTCAGCGTATCTCTATGACCTGCTGTGCACTGTGCAGCGGCCCAGCCTTAGTCTCTTCCAGATCGGAAGAGATTTGCCCTCTCCAGCGCATCCCCAATTTCCCCCCCCCCAACCCTCTGAAATCTCGGGAGCACATCACGTCACCGCCAGCTGTGACATCAGGACCCAAATTAATTTTTTGGGAAGGTCCCACTCCAAACAAAAGGGCTGCTAACTAAAGGCAGTCCCTAAGAAGATAAACATCCATCCCATTATTGTGGTTATAGGACTCTGTACTTTACACAGCGCAGTCACAAAAGATTCACCGCAGTGTGTAAACTTTTGAAGGTAGTTCTTAGCAAAACAGAGCCAAGGCGGGGGAAAAAATGAGGGGGTGTCTTTGATCTCAGAAACCACTAATTGCAAAGAACCAAATCAATAAGGGCCAATACTTCCCCATCTTTTTGATATGTTGCGTTCTGTTTCCTGTCCTGGACAGAATTGATCAAATGTGCTTGTTTCCATGGCAAAGGGGGATAAACAGTGCTGAGACAGAGTGAGGCCTCAGCATCCTGAGGCCTGTTTGTGATCTGCCCTCTGATGATCAGCTCCAGCTGTGAGACAGCCTTAGCAGGATCCTCAGGGGAGTCTGTATGAGTGCGTGTCTGTCAGTCCAGACAATTCAACTTCACTTAAGTTATAAAATTCACAGGCTGGGATTCAATGAACATATGTCCCTGACTTTACTTACAATTGATTAAAAGTGTTAAGCTTCTCTTCAAAAAAAAGTTTGGCAAGCTAATTTTCTTCAAGCTCAACCAACCATACGTTGTCGGTGAAGATACAAATGAACACTTTTATTCATGTTTATTGTGAGCCATCATTAAGGACAAGTGCCAATTGAATCCTGGTCATCGTTGTCTTGGTAATTTTCGAGATAGAACCTAACAATATCATTGGTATTCATTTATAATGATTTCATATAGGTCATTTAATGTTTACTTTCAATTTATCAATGTTTATAAATGCATACTGCACCCACCACATAGATAATAGCTGTTCACTGGTGTGAATATATGGCCATACATGGTAGATATAGTAGAAAAAATATATGTCACATGGGAATATACAGCCATCCAGGAATTGTCATCCACACATTCTTCTTTTTTTTTTTTTACAGCACCTGCTAGCTTTAGCTCAACAGATCTCCTCTACCATCACAACAGGCCTCAGTGCCACGGCTTGCTGTAAACTCTGTCCATCCCTGTCATTATATTGTGTCAACACAAACCCTGCTTCCTGCTCAGCTGATCACTTGCAGCATTTTTGAGCTGAGGATTGTAGCCACTTCTCTCCCCCCCGTCTCCTTCCCCTCTGGTCCCTAAAATGTTTCCAGCTGACTTGCCCTTGGACAGGTGGTGCCCAGCTGGTCCCCCTTCCCCCATTCTAGCTTCCTGAAGCCCCTCTCTACCTGTCCACGCCTGTCCCCTTCTGCCAGAAAAATCACCAAGGCCTTTATTTTGAACATCTTGCTGAGAATGGTGCTCTGTAGACAGACGGCTACGCCTTATCTCCAGGCCCTGGGGTCTCATCCTATTTCTCTCTTTTTCTGTTGTTTCTATGCCTTTGAAGTGAAAGGCCAGTCACCACTCTGGCCCTGAAAGGAGCAATTAGCCACTTTCCTGTTCATGTAGAGAAGACCTCAGAAAGCCGACCGCCCCTCCCTAAAACCTCCTTCTGTCTGAGACATGTGCGCCCTTAAAGAAAATGGCTTTGGCAGAGCCAGCATTCTCATAGGTGGAATGTCTGTCGCAAGGGAGTGTGCTCTTAGTTGAGAAATTCCCAAGAGATATCTGTCCAGCTGGGATACCGTAACACAAACCATGACAGGGAATGACGTCTTGATGATCACAGTCTCACATTTGGCTCAGCATGAGAGAGGTTTTGCAGGCCAGTGCTGGGATTGATAGGACTCTCCATAGACCTTTTGTCATCTGCACAGTCAGAAATGTTTTTCTGATGATTCAAGCTATTGAGGAGGGAAAAAAAACACTCTCTTACCACAGGTCGCCCGTCAGTCCAACGGAAATCGTTCTCAAACATTTTATCATTGAGGCCAATCCATTGGTAATCGTGTCCCAGGCCTGACAGGGAAGAATGAAATGCAGGTCAGTGTAGATTCTTCTCCCATATTAGGCTTTTGCCAGCATTAGGAAAATAAAGAGGCATTTTTATACTTGTGAATCATGTTTCCTGTTCCAAGGGCCTGTTTTCTTGCACTCAAAAGATAATTTAGCGGTCTCTCTACCCAGACATTGGCAGAATGTGTACATAATCCTAATTCTAGTCCTCCTAATTTTTATCTCTTTGCAGAAGATGCATATTCATGGACAGTGTTGACTGTCCATGAATTCAGAAGGCATTCAGAATGTGTGCACTGCCATGACAGTAAAGATAAATCCACGACAGCACTCCACGGGTTTTCAGATAGTATATCCCATGGTATTTCTCTTTAAGAAGCACAAACCCACTGGAAATGAAGAGCAGTGAATGGAAATATACACAGCTTAAATAAGTCAATTTGTGCTACTTGTTCAAGATTAGGTTCTCTTAACTTTAATATGAGTTTTCGAAAGATCTAAAATATGTTTTCTGGCCTTGCTTTCAGCAGCAGCAGACTTGTTAAAATGGATTTGGTTTTTTTATCATTGTATGTGGGAATCATTGCAAGTTGTAACTGACTGGAGTAATCGGTAGTGAGGTTGACGTTCATGAGTCTGACAAGTGAGACTAGTTTACGAAATAACCAAGGTGTCTTTGTTGGAAACTGTTGGGGGCCTTAGGATAGCTAGTGTCTCTGTTGAAAATTGTCTGAGTGAGGTTGCTGGGGTGGAGTGAGGGAGGGGGTTAGAGGTAGAACAGAAGTCAACATTGGGTCATTGACAAGGTGATGGCATCAGGGTTAAAGAAAGAAGAGGGAAGAGAAACTAGAGAGGGTCGGAGGTTAGAAACTATGGGAAAGGATGAGGGGGTTATGGAGGGGACATGCCATGTCAAGAAGCAAAGTGTAAAGAGAAACGAGTGTGAAGGTGAGGGGTTGAATCAGAGAGGAGACAGAGTAACAGCAAGTGAAGATCCATCCAAGGGAAGGGGAGTATGAAAGAATTGGGCAGTGTCTTAATTAGAGGCTAACGCCTCCCTGTCAGCCCCATGACCTGTGAGATAAAGGAATCCACTTACGGTTCACAAACAGCTGTTCCTCATGGGACAGAATGCTGGTGAGGTGGGCACCCTGCAGACGGCACTCCCTCTCTGCTATATCCCACGTCCTCCTATGTGCTATGTATCTGTAGCAGTGTCCCTGGAACTTGTGCCAGCCGTAATCGCAAGTCTCAGTGTCTGAGGGCGGAAGACATTTCACAAATGTACTTTTGAAGTTCAGATGCCAAGACAAGACATGATGAATGGAGAGTTTTCACACAGCAGCCTCTCCAGACAATATAAAACTAGATGTTTCACACTGAAGAAAATTCTTGTCATAAAAAAAATTGAAAATCATTTCATATTTAATATGTTTTTTATCTGATGTGAAATGGAATTAACACACTACTGTGCAACATCATTACTAGCTTCATATTGAGTAGCAACACTCACTGAACAGTATCAATACACTGATACTTGCATATTAGTATGTTTAATTAGAAACAGGACACAAACTATTTTTACACTGCTACTGCATCAAACATTTATAATCCAACAGTCTTATATCATCTTATAATTGTGTGCAATCCTGGTTTTCACAAGTATTTGGTTGAATATTTGGTTGCAATACAACAATCCATATGCTAATTATAGTATGGAATATGGTTCATTTAATTTACTATTTGCATTTGTAGTACACCCTCACTCATCAACTAAAGAGTCATTTGCTGGATACAGTCAGGCAAAAAAAGTTGTGAGGCTTTTCTCCTCACGACCCATTATTGTCTTCCCTTAAGCCAAGCTATGTTTGTCTTTGTCAGAGAGATGGTAATTTTCTACAAATTTGTTCACAAAACCTGTCATATCCTCACAACCATGTACACAAATAAATGTCTTGGAACTTTCATAAAGTCAAACTCTTTATTCCTATGCTATACCAAATATGTTCTGATAACTGAAAAGGCATGGTTTGACTAAAATAACAGATCATTTGGTATTCACTCAGTTGACTAAGCTACAGAAGAAGGGTGAGGGAAGGATGAGTGTATAATTCTGGGGTTTTTATCAAAATATAAAGCATTAAATTGCCATGTGAAAAAAAGCTAAAACAACTGTTTTCACCCAGAAGGGAAGTTAAAGGATTGACCCAAGGTTTTAGCATAAATGTTTAAGCAAACTGTTTAGTCTGAGGTGCATAGTTTCATCCCAGTGAAAATGAAGAGTATGTGCTCTCCTTTTAACTTTATGGAGAACTCTCATCTTTGCATAAACACATGTATGTGACGTATTGCTCATGTAATAACAAGCACCTACAGGAACTGAAATCCAATGCTGTTTCATTATTTGCCAGGGCATGAACTTGTCAAAAAAGTTACTTCCTAACCATGCCAGCCTTGTTTAACGGGAGCTGTGGGAGACTGGAAAACAGTGACCTTAAACAAATAATTAGGATTCATTTAAAACAGAAAAATAGCCATGATTGAGACATCAAGGTACCAAGAGTGATGTTCCCATGTGAACAATGGTACTTTTGAACAGAGGGCATTAAATATTTGTTGATACACATAGTTTTAATACAGTTTTAATAGCAACCTTTGATTATTGTTTTTGTCTTATGTGGCTATTATTTAATATTTTCTTTAAAGAGGTCAGCAATATAATTAAAAGCCTGGTTATGAAGTGGAGGCGTGAAATTTCCCAAAGGAGAAGGCCCATACCCTCAGAGGGATGCGGGCCAATGCATAGATTTGTTCATATCAAGGCTAGTACATCATAAATTATGACTAAAATAAAATACACCAGAGAATGACTGTACTGCAAGACAAAGAAACAAGTAAATATTTTTTGTGGACATCTGTAATCCATAAATGGATTAGAATGACAGCCACAAAGATGTAATAAATAGTGTTCATAAATTCCATATCACCCACACCTTTGGCCAATGAGATGAGAGGGTCCAATAGTCAGTTCAGAATGAATGAAGAGTCTGAGGTTTGTACCATATTTAAAAGAGAATATTTAACAAGCAAACAAAAATCAATAAAAAAGGGATCATTCATTATTTTTATGTTGCTGTTTTTATAAAATGACAGAACACTCCTCATCTGCTGTACAACAGATTTTTTTCTTGTCTTGTCCAAAATCTACGCTTTGAAAAAAAAGAGGCTTTGGTTCTGCTGAAGACTAAAACAGCAGAAGGAGTTGCTCTGCTCCCTGCTCGTTATTTCCTTCTCCCGCTGTGACGCATGTAATTTGAGTAAACAAGATAATTAGTGAAAAGAAGAATTTTTTTTATATCTTAACAATATGATGTAACAAAAAGAGGAACACCTGCTGTACAGAGCTAAAGCCTATAATCAGAGGCACTAATAAGAGGAGACTGATGGTTTTAATCCTTTGTAGGAAGACAATTCAGAAAAAAACTCAATGTTCCTTTTATATAAACACTTCTGCAAGTCACTTTTTATGAGGAAGAAAAAGCAGCACTCATATATATTTGTAAGGGAGACTTAGTGCAGTGTTGATTGAATCTAGGCCAGAGTCACTTATGTACCATCTGCAAATCTGATACCATTTTAATGTGTAACACAAAAGGATCTGAAAAATTATGCATCATTGCACTCAAACCACAATAATGAAAAAGTTATCTACAGATTGATTGAAGTTCCTACAACCAGCCTTGCTGAGCCCAGATGTGAAAATAGGCCATTCTGTTGGGGTTGGAGTACTGTATGGAAAGTATTTCCCAAAACCTGCTAAACCTACTGTTAATGGCTTTTTTGGAGCACTTGCTTAGTGCAGCACAGGCGTCTGTAAACCATCGTTAGAGTTTGCAAAAGGAGCTCCGTTGCAAGGGCAAAGGAGGACACCATTCTGAAAGGCTGGCTTCTATTCTGGCACGGGAGTCAGCAGAGTCAGTGCCATAATTGTAACCCAACGTCTCAGAAGCAGGTCTGGTCTTTTTTACAGCCTGGGGTCTCCTGAGCTCATGGGAAGTCTGGAGAGGAGGGCGGACCCAGGTGAGGGGTGGGGGAGAGGAGGGGGGTGGGGTGCATACCTATCCAATGCCTGCTGCTTGCTGCAGAGAGCTGCAAGCACTCACAGGCAGCCAATCGTGGGCACAGAAATGAAAGGTAATTTGGGGGCACGAGCTGGAAGAGTTGCAACCAACACCCGTGACCTCATGCAGCGTACACATCTGGAGAGCCGCAGGCTGCCTGCCAGGACTCCCCGGGACGCTGGAGCAGGACCGTGCTGCATTACACATGCCACGCTTGTTCACTGCCTCTACTCGGACCATTAAAAATAAGGAGACCACAGATAATAGTCTATGGTAAACGCCCCAAACATACATTCATGTCACTAATTTCCCCATTTGATGCCTATTCTTTGCCAGAGTGGGGTGAGCCTTGCTTTTTATCTCTGAGCCTATGGTCAATTCACTCTGACCTGAAAAAATAATTTGTCAAGTTTAAAGTAAACCTTGGGAGAATGGGTCAAATCCACGTGATAAGGATTTGCCAAAGAAATTGGTCTCCTGCCCAGTACATAAGAGCCTATAAATAAATAATCAGAATGACTCTTATAAATAATGATAGTAGCATATCCCTTATAGCTTTGGATCGTTAAGATTTTGGGAAAGAATGTGGACCTGGATTCAATAGAAAATGAGTTGTTAGCTTTGAACTTTCAGTTCAAACAATTAGGCGAGTTCAGCAATCACCAAATTTAACTTGCCAAGTGTTTCTCATGAAAAAAGTTGTTCTTTCACTTATTTGTCAGTCACATTTAGTGACAAATGTTGATTGAATCCAGGCTTTCTGCTCCCAAGTGGTTCAGTCTCAGGCTCAGTCCTGAGAAGCCAAGTTCAATCCTGGGCTATGTCATTAGCCAGCTGTGCCCCACAATCTACAGTGACAGGACACAAGTGGCTATGTTATGCCAAAGGTAGGAACCAACAGACTAACATTTTTGTGAAAGAGGAGTTGTCTTGCAGTCACTGGGTGATATGTAGGATAACTGGCTGGCACTGGCTGTTGAGTAAGGTAATCATAATAATGCTCATGTTTTAGCTCTAATGATTTTCACACAGGTTCCGATGGAACAATAGTGAAGTATTTTGATAAAAAGTGGCTGGACTGAGAGATAAAATGACTGTTCACTGTTATACCACTTTTTACTTTACAGGTGAATGAATGACTGATTGAAATCTGTAGTGCACAACCAAGACACATAGCAGGAGTGAAATCCTGATTAAAAAAAAATGTTTCTACAGATTTCTAACTGTGGAAACACTGTAACTGTAGTACAGATTAATCTCACATGTAAACGAGACATTCTCTATTCTTTCCATTTACAACATGCACCTACTTACTGCCAGTACATCTCTGTTCGCAGAACTGCATAATAAGTAAGTGTTACCAAAAGATTTCCTTGCCACTTAGTTCAAATGAAATTCTTAAGGAAGTACTGAATATCAAAATAATTACAAAAACACATTTGTTTATTTCAAGTTCAGCTTGCCTCTTCAGTGGTCCTTATTTATCACGTTAATATCCAGCTGCAGAACCCTGTGGGTGAGAAAAAAGGCCACGTATTTGGCTGAAAAGCATGAGAAAGCAGCTGTGCATTAGGACTTAGATGACCACAGCAGGAATCGATGCTGAGTAACTGTAACAATATTTTAGGGGCGTGGTTAGGAGCAGTTTGTGAAAGAGAGAAATGTTCAATATGGGGTCTTCGGGTTCAAGTGGGGGTTTACATAGCGGAAACATTTCGTTCTGCATGTGTCAGTGAAATGGGGTGGGGGGTACTGGTGGGGGGTTATGCCACATGGCCACAAACACACAGAGAATCAAGCACCAGTTGTCTGTTTTCTTCGATCAATTTCTTACTTTTTCATTTGACAAAATAAGGAAAAAACATCTGGCAATAAAATTTTAAAACATTGTCCGGGATCTTTTACTTTTTTTGTAAAATTAGTTAAATGAAGAAGGAAACACAGTTTGTCAATGAACTAATTCATCAGTTCTGTAATGGCAGGCTGCAGATGGACTTATTAAACTTAATTACCGCAGCACTTTACCAACTACAATACATATGGCAAGCCCAGCATGCCATGCAGGAGGCCACTAGCCCTACAGTGTGAATAATGATGTCATCAAAATTAATAAAAAAATATCTTTCCCCCTTGATTTTTTTTTTTACGTTTATTAAGACACCCTTAAATTAGAAAGGGATGAAATGTAATATAAGAATCAGAATCAGCCAGACTGGGGTATGAACTCCCAAAACCCTGGAACAAGCATTTGTTTGTTCCTTCAATGGGGAAAGTTTTGACAAAGCCACAACTTTTCCACTCGCTTATCTTTTCATTTTAATTCTAAACCTATTCCAAAAACATTCTTGCACAAACGCATGAAGTTCACAAGTAAAAGCGCTGGCCAGAATCAAAGGGATTTGTATCACTTGTTGTTAGGCAATGTGGAAATGGTTTCAATAAGTGTATATTAAAAATAGTATGCCAGACCTAATGACTGGTTTTATGAGCTCAGCTCCTTTCATTTCATTTAAGTTTCATTCATTTAAATGGGTACCATGAAGACACCTGTAACTGTAACAGAGCCTTTTTTCTTTTTTTGTAGACATGCAAAACCATGGAAAACATTATGTGCCAAAACAAAATGTGTGCTGCATGTTGTAGTGACTTTAATTCTGGCCATAAAGACGGTTAACATATCTTCCTTCAGGATTCACAACAAGAGTTGTAATAGAAACATGTCTACACACTGCACAATGTGAGTCAGAATATTTTTTTTTTTTTTTGGCTTGGCCAGTATTGAGATGTTCTGACACCTCACCCTTTTCAACCATTAGCTGCCTTCAAGGCAGAAACGACTCTTTTCTAGACACAAGGACAGACACAGGACAGATTTTCTACTGGGTTTACATTATCACAAAATATTTTTTTCTAGAATAGGTTTAGACTATAGCCTGTGGCACTTCACTCAGACAGCTGCTTGCAAGGGAGTGACCTACAAAGGAAGACTTCTTGAAAAGATGTGTTTTCATGACTAAGAAACCACCTCAGATAATCACAGCTGGTCGGTGGTTTCAGATAAACCTAACTAAATGTGATCTTTTTCTTCTTTTTCCACAAACTGAAACAGCAGTAACATAATGTGTGCTCATTATTTGCTTCCTTCTTTAATATATCATTAAGCAGCATTGCGTTACAGCCACCCAGTTCATCGAATTATTGAAATTGTGTTAAGTTATGTATTATTTACTTAATTTTTTTTATTATATTAAATAATACAAAGTGATTGGATATATTACATTTAGCAGATTACTTACACAGGCTATATTTCACACAATATCCATTATAGAGCAGGGCATTTTACGGAGGCAATTCAGGTGAAATATCTTGCCTAAGGGTACAATGGCAGTATTTGTTTGGGAATCAAACCTACAACCTCTATTTTACAGAACCAGCTCCCTAACCATTATACCAACACTGCCACATACTATATACTTTAAATGAAAAAAAAAACAAAATGAGTGCACAAAGTCAGAAAGGCTTACCTTCTTCACAGAGAGCTCCTGCATAGCTTGGGAGACACACACAGGTGAAGGAATTTAGACCATCAATGCAGGTGCCTCCATTACGGCAGGGGTTAGACTGGCATTCATCATTGTCTAGAAACAAATATGAAAGCAATACATAAACATCAGTGCAAGTAAAACATAAAATAAATTATAGCATTACAAACAGCTATTCTTAAAGGAAATGGAAGGTATATAAACATGGAAATAGAGTAAAATAATTTAAATATAAATAAAAAAAGAAAATATGCTAGAAAATCTGATTTTAATTCATCCTCAAATATGCAAAACATTAATGATGAGATTTTTCACTACCAGCAGTACAACATGGAATTTTTGCCATTCAGATCCCACAGGTCATATTGAAACTGATAATGTTGAATAATGTTGAAATTCCTTGGGCAGAATCCTGTGTTAACCTAATATTTTCACATCAGGTTAAGACAGTGTAAACTGAGTGGGTCAGCTTGTCTGCTCAACATGCTTAGAGTACCTATTTCACAGTGGTCCCCACTGTAACCAGGTGCACAGGAACAGGTGTAGATATTCCCCCTTGTGTAGCAGGAGCCCCCATTAAGGCAAATGTTTTCAGTGCAAGAATTCAGTTCTGTAACAAAGACAAAACATTGTAAACATCCAGTAAACATTGCAGTACATGTTTTCAAATGTAGTACAGAAGCATTTCTGCATTTTCTTACATAAGCATGTTTTGTTGCATACTTTGTAATTATTATTTGAAATATGTGTCCACATTCTCGATGATACCAAACAAGTAATTCACCATTAAATGTAATATGTTTGGAATGAATAATTTTTAGAACAAGTAATTCACCATTAAATTGAAAATTTAAATTATATAAAGCCATTAAATTCACAATTCAAGTACCTGGAATTTCAAACACCTGGCCCTCAATGGTGTGGTCCAGATCCAGTTCAGGTCTAATAGTGCTTTCAATCCCACTGGCAGTAGGCAGAGCTTCAACATGTGAAGGATGAGACAGATCACCATAGTCAACTGCTTTGTCTATCTCTGGCTGGACAGTAGAAGCCACAGGGACAACCTCTGCTGGCATGCTGGGGAAATGAGTCTTGGCATCAGTCTCAGTCTCACTGGAAGGAGTGGTCGCGCCTTCCAGTTTTACTGCCTCTTCTGTTTCCATGGTGGGAGAAACAGACTCCCTCACTGTCTTGATATCCTCCTGTCCTTCAGAGGCACTTTCCACAGTAGTGGTACTTTTATCAAACTGTAGGACTCTTGCCGTTGACAGTTCAAGCTCGGACTGGTTTGTTGTCATTGTGAACCTGGATGAGAATGCAGGTGGAGAATCTGAAATTCCAGGATGTTCAGTCAACTTATCCAAGGGTCCTCTCGGCTGTGCTTCAGGCTCTGTGGATCTGAGTGTCGGCAAAGCAGTTTCCACAAACACCTGATCCACATCAGCATGAAGAGTAGAAGAGATATCAGGCCTTGAACTAGCTGTAGTGCTTGGATAAGCAGCATCATCAGGTTGGATGGATGGATGAACTGTATAAGTGGGCAGGGGTGATGAAAGGTCTTTTTTTTCCAAGGAGTCATGGATAGAAGGTGATGGTACAGTTGCTTCAGATAACCTGTCCTCTCTATTACGGTCCTCTGTGACACTGGTTGGCATTGAGCTCATCTCTTCAGATATGTCAATTGGAGTACTGGTTGGACTCTCTGTTGTGGATTCAGATACTGCATGCATGGGATGAGCTGTGAAAGTTGTGGTAGCATCTGAACCAGATCCCTCAGGTTCCTCTGTCATTATTAGGGATGACTGCGGTGGAAGGGTCACAGGTGTTACACCCCCTGCTTCCTCGGTAAGGATAGTCGGTGAGGAGGCCTCAACTAATGAAGCGCGATCCACATCAATGATTGAGTCATCTGTAAAGTCGAGACTTTGGGAATCAATAAATTCTGGACTTGTGACGTCACCTTTCCCACTAGAGGTCACTGGTGATAACAACTCATTCTCATCCATGACTTCCTCTGTAAAGATGATACTTGTGGTAGTTGTACGTCTTGTATCATATGGCTTTGTGGTTAGTGACAGTTCACCAAGGCTGGTTTTTGCTTGGCTACTTGTTGGGCTAGGTATGACCACATGTTGCCCATCCAGGTCTGGGTAGACCACAGATGGGGTGGGGGTGTGTGTTGATGTTAGTGCACTACCAGGTGTCATCATGATTTTAGAATCAGAAGGCTGAGCAGGCTGAATGGTACTGGTAATCTCTGCATCAGGGAGAAAATGTCCCTCAGATGTTGTTGTATGAACAGGGACAACATTGTTAAAGTGTGATTCAACTGTTGTTGTTTTCTGTTCAGGACTATCTTTCTCTGTGGAAATTCCATTGAAACCTTTTTCCTCTGTAGGTTCTTCAGCTACTTTTTCACCTACAGAAGATGTGAACGAGGGAACTGATGTTGTTACAGCTGACTTTACTGCATCTGTAATCACGAAGACTGTTGGTGTCACATCTGAGCTAGTAACAGTGGAGGGTTTTTGCCTGTCTTCTTCATGACTGGTCATCTCACTTTTCACAGTTGTTATGACAATTTCATCAACAGGTTTTGATGAATCCTCAATGATTAAAGGTATTTCAGTGAAAGATGATTCCTCTGATGGAATTATGGTGAGCACAAGAGGAGTTTTTGTTATAGCGGATTCCAGGGTTTGGTGAATTGGACTCTTATCCTCTGTCATTTCAGTTTCCCCATTTAGCTCATCTTTGACATCACCACTTCCTGACTCTGGCTGAGCTGTGGTAATAAAGTCTTTCAGTAGGACAGACTCCTTTGTGAATGGCGTTGACTGAGTAGATAACTCCTGAGAAGATGTTTTTTCTGTCTTCATAATTTCATCTTCATCAGTACCAAGAGCTTTTTCTTCTAACTCCTCCTTAACTTCTTTAGGTTTTCTTGTGGATACCTCCATCTCTGGAAGCAGAGTGGAAATTTGGATCAAACCTGGTGTTACTTCAGGTTCTGCTGCCTTGCTTTCTACAGTTGTTACTGGAGTGATCCCAACACTAACTGCTTCTAATTGTGAGGCTGTGGATACTTCTAATGATGTAGTTGTGCTTGACAAGAATGAATCTTCTACTTCAGGAGTCCCCACTATTGAAGTTCCAATAGAACTATCCCTCTCTATTGAGATGAGTGGTGTTGTTAAGTCTAGGATAGGATCAGTTGAGGACTTCTTAGTGACACTGATTTTGACTGCGGTGGCACTTATATCACTTTCTGAAACAACTGGTGATTCAGTACTTAATGCCACTTTTGTCTGAAGCAACATTTCTTTGGTTGTGAAGCTGCTGTCTGAATCAGAGGATGATGTACTCATTGTGTTATCTACTTTTTCTCCATCGGATAGTAAGGGAGCAGTAGTAAGAGCAGACTTCTCAGTGACTATCTCATCAATTTGGTCATCTGAACTGTCATCCTCAGTAGCTTCAGTTTCTGATGGCCTTTCCTCTGCAGAATCACCACTGCCTAACTCTGCGGAACCTTCCCCTGTCTGAGCTGTGCTCGGTGAGACAGTTGTTTTGGTTATTCCAGATTCCTTCATGAATGAGGGGAATGGAGACGTGCTTACTGCACCTAAAGCATCCGATGTCATCTCTATTGATTCTGTGACCTCTGCCTCATCAGTCACGATTTTGATTTGATCGTGTGATTCCTTTGTGGGTGTGACATGCATTTCCTGCCCTGACCCTTCCTGCTTTTCTTCCATTGGTTGCTCTTCTGGTCCCTCAGTGTCTGGATACAAAGAGGTACTGGTAATAACAGTGGTTATTATTTTCTTTTCTGTTACATCACTTTCCACAGTCGATACCTCTGTGACTCCACCACTTACTACTTCAGAGGATGTGACTGTGGATACTTCCAATAACACAGCTGTGCTTGACAAGAACGAAATTGTTGGTGCAGCAGATTCCTCGGTAAGAATGTCTGGCTTTTGAGCACTAGATCTGTCTTCCTCTGATAAGATGAATGGTGTAGTTAGGACTGGGCTGGGATCAACTGAGGGCTTCTCTGTGACTGTTGTTTCCACTGGTGTGCTGCTTGCTTCAGTTTCTGCAGTTACTTCACCAGTCTCACCTGTGCTTGGAGAAACTAGTGGTGTTTCAGTGCTCAACTTTCCTCTTGCTTGTGGCTCAACCACAGTGTCTTGTAGTGTGGTGAAGCTGTCTAAACCAGAAGATGATGTACCCCTTGCGTGATCTATTTTTACTCCACTAGACACAAAGGGGGCAGTAGTTACATCTGACATCTTGGTGACCATCTCGTCCATTTGGTCCCCTGAACTCTCACCATCAGTAACTCCACTTTCCACTGATGTTTCCTCTCTGGAATCTCCACTGCCTATGTCTGCAGAGGTTTCTTCTGGCTGAGCTGTGGTCTGTGAAACACTTGCTGTAGTTATAACAGATTCCTTTATGAAACTGGTGATACTCTCTGAACTCTCAGATATCTTTTCCGATATTCCTGTGATTACTGTCATATGTGTAACTTGACTGATTTCCTCATATGACTCCTTTATTGGTGCGACAGCTATTGCATCTCCTGATCCTTCCTGCTTATCCTCTATGGGATGTTGTGTAGATTCTTCCTTGTATGGGTGCATAGTGGTGCTGGGGCTCATAACTGATGTAACTCCTTCCTGTTCTGTGACCTTACTTTCCATAGTTGTTACCTGTGTGATGTCACTTTTTACTGTGAAGGTTTCTAATGAGTGAGCTGTGCTTGAGAGGAGAGGCGCTTTTGTTACAGCTGATTCCTCTGTTAACATGTCAGGAATTTCAGCTCCTTTGCTTTCCACTTCTGCAAAACTAAAGATTGTAGTTCTCACACTTTGGGTAGGAACAACTGAGGATTTTTCTGTGCTGACTGTTTCTTTTGACTCAGTTGTGTGCATTTCACTTGCTGATTCCAGTGTAGTGTAACTGATGATCAGACCAGGGGATGAAGTAATCATTGTGCCCTCTGTTTTCACTGTGCCTGATACCAGAGGAGCTTTAGTCACGACTGATTCTGTAGTTACCTCAAACATTTGGTCCCCTGAGCTCTCATTTGCGGTCACATGACTTTCCTCTGGTACTTCATCTGTATCATCATCACTTCCAGACTCTGAGGAAGATGCAACTGTCTGAGCTGTGCTATGAGCAACTGGTACTTTTGTTACAGTGGTCCCCTTCGTAAATGGTGTGGCCTTTGTGGATAATAACCCTTTCTGTTCTGTTGCTTCACTTGCCACAGTCACATCACCAAGAGCTGTGGAGGATTCCATTGTATGAACTGCTTCTTGCGTTTCTGTCAGCTCACTTTCCCCTGTTACACCTTCACTGTTTTCACCACTGCCAGACTCTGAGGAAGATTCTACTGTTTCAGCTGGGCTATGAGAGAGAGGTGCTTTTGTTACAGTTGTCTCCTTAGTTAATGGTGATAAATGTGTGGATGGTTCTGCACTAGAGATATGTAATGACTTTTCAGTTGTGGTTATGTCTGTCTTGTAAGTTGCAACTGTGATTGACTCATGATATTCCTTTGTGAATGTGGCAGGTAGGTCTTCCCCTGACCCTTCTTGCTGTCCTTCCGTAGGTTCCTCTGCTGATCCTTCCATGTCTGGGTAGAGAGGGCTGCTGCTCATTACACCTGTTGTAATTAATTTATCCTCTGTTACCTCACTTTCAATAGTTGTTACTTCTGTGACTCCACCACTTATTACTTCTGAAGGTGTTTTTGTGGATACTTCCAATAACACAGCTGTGCTTGGCAAGAGTGAAATTGTTGGTACAGCAGACTCCTCTGTAAGAATGTCTGGAGTTTTAGCACTTAATTTTTCTTCCTCTGTTATGGTGTGTGATGTACTTGTCCTGTCTATGATGGGATTAGTTGAGGGCTTTTCAGTGACTTCTGTTTCCCTGTTTCTCACTTCAGTTTCCACAGCTAATTCAGTCAGCTCAGTTGTGCCAAAAGGTGCTTCTGTGCCCACTTGTTCTTGTATATGTGTCATATCCACAGTGTCTGATTGTTTGGTAATGCTGCTGTCAAAAATAGAAGATAATGTAGTCATTGTGTCGTCTATTTTTAATCCACCAGACACAAAGGGAACAGTAGTAATGGCAGATTTCATTGTGACCGTCTCATCCGATTGGTCACCTGAACTCTCATCCTCAGTAACTCCACTTTCTGGTGGTGTTTCTTCTGTGGAATCACCACTGCCTAACTCCACAGAACCTTCCTTGGGCTGAGCTGTGCTCAGTGGCACAGTTATTTTTGTTATTTCAGATGCCTTCATGAATGGGGTGGTGCTTATAACACTTAAACTGTGTGGTGTCTTTTCGGATGTCTCTGTGCTTTCTACGATTTCAGCCTCGTCAGTAGCAATGCGGTATTTTTCATGTGATCCCTTCATAGGTGTGATGGCAGTGGCTTCTCCTGACCCTTCCTGTTGGTCTTCTGTGGTTTGATCGACAGGCCCTTTCGTGGCTGGGGACATAGTGGTAATGGGTGTAGCACCCGCTGTTACCACCAACTGTTCCATTACTTCACTTTTAATAGTTGTTACTTGTGTGACATCACCCCTGGCTGTGGATGATTCTATTGTCTGATCTGTGCTTGAAAAGACAGGTGATATTGTTATACCAGACTCCTTTGAGAACATTTCAGGGGTCTCTTCATCTGAGCTCTCCTCTGTTAAGCTGAAAACTGTAGTTCTTATACCTAGACTTGTAAATTGCTGAGCTGTAGTAGGAGACAGGGGTGATTCGGTCACGGAAGCCTCCTCAGTGAATGTTGTAGCTTTTGTAAGTGATTCTGCAGTTGAGACATCAGAGGTTGCAGTAATTCCTTCTTCTGCTCCTTCCATGTATGGGTATAGAACAGTGCCATGTGTTATGCCTGTCCTTGCTTCAGCCTGTTCTGTTACCACAGTTGTTCCTTGTGTAATTCCACTACTGATTGAGTAGGACTCCATTGTCTGAGCTGTGCTTGACAGGGTTGTAGCTTTTATTTCACGTGACCCCTCTTCTGTAAGCATCACAGTGGTTTCATCACCCCTACTCTCTACTTCTGTGTAGCTAATGACAGCTGTTGTCACACTCACACTTGGTTGAACAAATGGTTTAGTTGTGCTCATGCTTACTTCTGATTCAGCTGCGACTATTTCACTACTTGATTCTTGTGTGGTGTAACTAATAATTAAGCTAGGGGATGTTGAAGTCATTGAGTCTTCTTCTTTAACGGTGCTTCCACTAATTACCTCTGATGATGAGGCTGTGGAAGCTCCCAATGACCTAGACGTGCTTGGCAAAAATGTACCTGGTGTTACAGCAGAACCCTCCTCAGAAATATCATGAGCTTGGCTAGCTGAACTGTCCTTTTTTATTAAGGTGAATAGTGTAGTTGTCATGGGTTGGCTTAGATCAACTGAGGGCTTTTCTGTGACTATTGTTTCCACTCTCACAGTACTTGCCTCAGTTTCTGTTTCTGGAGTTATTTCAATGGTTTCAGCTGTACTAACTAATGGTCCAGCAGTAGTCCAAGTTTCTTTTGATTGTGTCATATCCACAGTGCCTTGGGTGGTGAGTCTGTCTAAACCAGATGGTGATGTACTCATGTTGTAGTCTGTTTTTACTCCACTAGACACAAGAGGAGCTGTAGTTACAGCAGACTCCTCAGTGACAATATTATCCATTTGGTCACCAGAATTTTCATCCTCAGTAACTTCACTTTCTGTTAGTACTTCCTCTGCAGAATCACCACTGCCTAACTCTACAGAACCTTCTTCTGGCTGAGTTATGCTTGGTGAGACAGTTGTTTTGGTTATAGCAAATTCCGTCATGAAGAGTGTGGTACTGTCTGTAAGCTGACTGTCTGATGTTGTCCCTGGTGTCTCTGTGACTTCTGCCTCATCAGTTGCAACATTAAATTGTTTGTACGATTCCGTTGTGGTCAGGGTGGAGCCTTCCTGTTCCTCTTCTTTTAGCTGATCTACTGATCCTTCACTTTTTGGGTATGAAGTGGTAATGTGTATCAGCCCTTTCTCTTCTGTTACCTCTTCTTCCAGAGATGTCATTTGTATTACTTCAACACTGGCTGTGGAAAGGTCTATAATCTGATTTGTGCTTGACAGGAGAGGTGCGTTTGTTACTACTGATCTTTCTGTAAACATGTCAGGGGTTTCACTACCAGATCCATCCTCTTCTGTAAAGCTGAATACAGGAGATTTCATGCTTTGGCTAGGAGTAGAGGGCACTTCAGTGCTTAGGGTTTCTTGTAACTGAGATGTATCTGTTTCCATTGTTGGCTCCAGTGGGGTAATCAGACCGGAAGATAATGTAGTCATTGTGTCCTCTGTTTTCATGGTGGTGAATGCAAGAGGCGCTTTTGTAACAGATCCTGAGGTGAGCTCAATGGTTTGGTCACCTGTTCTCTCATCTGTCATATCAATTCCCACTGTTCTAGCATCCATGATATCACCACTGCCAATCTCTGAGGAAGATTCTGAAGTACTCACTTGTGTGATGTCAGTTTTAGCTGTGAAAAATTCTTCTGTGTGAACTGTGCTTGACAAAAGAGGTGCTGTTGTCACAGCAGACCCTACTGTGAACATGTCAGGAGTTTCACCTGAACTGTCACCTTCTGAAAAGGGGAAGACTGTAGTTTTCATGCTTGAACTTGGAATAACAGATGGTTCTGCTGTGCTGATTGTTTCTTTTAACTGAGTTGTGTCTATTTCACTTGTTGATTCCAGTGTAGTGTAACTGGAAATAAAACCAGTAGATGATGCAGTCCTTGTGTCTTCTGTTTTCACTGTGGTAGACACCAGAGGAGCTTTTGTTGCACCTGATTCTGCCATGAGCTCAGCAGTTTGGTCAACTGTACTCTTGTCTGTCACATGGCTTTCCTCAGTCACACCTTCTGTGTCTTCACCACTGCCAGACTCTGATGCAGATTCTACTGTCTGGGCTGTGCTGGACATGATAGTCACTGCTGCTTGACTTTTAGTGAACTGCGTTGTACTCTCTACAGCCCTGATGCCAGCACTGGCTGTGGATGCTTCAAATATTGAAGCTGTGCTTGACAGAAGAGGTTTTTGTGTAATCATATCAGTTTGATCACCAGAACTCTCTTCCTCTGTTGTATCACTTTCTGGGTACAGATGGGTTGTGTGGGTTACTGCTGATGTTACTCCTTCTTGTCCTGTTACCGGACGTCCCACGGTTGTTACTGGCGTGATGTCACTTTTAGCTGAGGAGAATTCTACTGTGTGGGCTGTGCTTGAGAGAAGAGGTGCTTTTTTAACAGCGGACCCCTCTGTGAACATGTCAGGAGTTTCACCTGAACTGTCACCTTCTGAAAAGGGGAAGACTGTAGTTTTCATGCTTGAACTTGGAATAACAGATGGTTCTTCTGTGCTGACTGTTTCTTTTAACTGAGTTGTGTCTATTTCACTTGTTGATGCCAGTGTAGTGTAACTGGAAATCAACCCAGTAACTGATGTAGTCCTTGTGTCTTCTGTTTTCACTGTGGTAGACACCAGAGGAGCTTTTGTCACACCTGATTCTTTCATGAGCTCAGCAGTTTGGTCAACTGCACTCTTGTATGTCACATGACTTTCCTCAGTCACACCTTCTGTGTCTTCACCACTGCCAGACTCTGATGCAGATTCTACTGTCTGGGCTGTGCTGGACATGAGAGTCACTGCTGCTGCAGTTTTTGTGAATTGTGTTGTGCTCTCTACAGTCCTGATGTCAGTACTGGCTGTGGATACTTCAAATATTGAAGTTGTGCCTGACAGAGGAGGTTTTTGTGTAACCATATCAGTTTGATCACCAGAATTCTCTTCCTCTGTTGCATCACTTTCTGGGTACAGATGGGTTGTGTGGGTTACTGCTGATGTTACTCCTTCTTGTCTTGTTACCGGACTTCCCACGGTTGTTACTGGCGTGATGTCGCTTTTAGCTGAGGAGAATTCTACTGTGTTGGCTGTGCTTGAGAGAAGAGGTGCTTTTGTAACAGCGGACCCTTCTGTGAACATGTCAGGAGTTTCACCTGAACTGTCACCTTCTGAAAAGGGGAAGACTGTAGTTTTCATGCTTGAACTTGGAACAACATATGGTTCTTCTGTGCTGACTGCTTCTACTAACTGAGTTGTGTCTATTTCACTTGTTGATTCCAGTATAGTGTAACTGGAAATCAAACTACTTGGTGATGTTATCCTTTGTCATCTGTTTTCACTGTGGTAGACGCAAGTGGAGCTTTTGTTCCACCTGATTCTGTCCTGAGCTCAGCAGTTTGGTCAACTGCACTCTTATCTTTTACATGACTTTTCTCAGTCACACCTTCTGTGTCTTCACCACTGCCAGACTCTGATGCAGATTCTACTGTCTGGGCTGTGCTAGACATGAGAGTCACTGCTGCTGCAGTTTTTGTGAATTGTGTTGTGCTCTCTACAGTCCTGATGTCAGTACTGGCTGTGGATACTTCAAATATTGAAGTTGTGCCTGACAAAAGAGGTTTTTGTGTAACCATATCAGTTTGATCACCAGAACTCTCTTCCTCTGTTGCATCACTTTCTGGGTACAGATGGGTTGTGTGGGTTACTGCTGATGTTACTCCTTCTTGTCTTGTTACCGGACTTCCCATGGTTGTTACTGGCGTGATGTCGCTTTTAGCCAAGGAGAATTCTACTGTGTGGGCTGTGCTTGAGAGAAGAGGTGCTTTTGTAACAGCGGACCCTTCTGTGAACATGTCAGGAGTTTCACCTGAACTGTCATCTTCTGAAAAGGGGAAGACTGTAGTTTTCATGCTTGAACTTGGAATAACAGATGGTTCTTCTGTGCTGACTGTTTCTTTTAACTGAGTTGTGTCTATTTCACTTGTTGATGCCAGTGTAGTGTAACTGGAAATCAACCCAGTAACTGATGTAGTCCTTGTGTCTTCTGTTTTCACTGTGGTAGACACCAGAGGAGCTTTTGTCACACCTGATTCTTTCATGAGCTCAGCAGTTTGGTCAACTGCACTCTTGTATGTCACATGACTTTCCTCAGTCACACCTTCTGTGTCTTCACCACTGCCAGACTCTGATGCAGATTCTACTGTCTGGGCTGTGCTGGACATGAGAGTCACTGCTGCTGCAGTTTTTGTGAATTGTGTTGTGCTCTCTACAGTCCTGATGTCAGTACTGGCTGTGGATACTTCAAATATTGAAGTTGTGCCTGACAAAAGAGGTTTTTGTGTAACCATATCAGTTTGATCACCAGAATTCTCTTCCTCTGTTGCATCACTTTCTGGGTACAGATGGGTTGTGTGGGTTACTGCTGATGTTACTCCTTCTTGTCTTGTTACCGGACTTCCCACGGTTGTTACTGGCGTGATGTCGCTTTTAGCTGAGGAGAATTCTATTGTGTGGGCTGTGCTTGAGAGAAGAGGTGCTTTTGTAACAGCGGACCCTTCTGTGAACATGTCAGGAGTTTCACCTGAACTGTCACCTTCTGAAAAGGGGAAGACTGTAGTTTTCATGCTTGAACTTGGAACAACATATGGTTCTTCTGTGCTGACTGCTTCTACTAACTGAGTTGTGTCTATTTCACTTGTTGATTCCAGTATAGTGTAACTGGAAATCAAACTACTTGGTGATGTTATCCTTGTGTCATCTGTTTTCACCGTGGTAGACGCAAGTGGAGCTTTTGTTCCACCTGATTCTGTCCTGAGCTCAGCAGTTTGGTCAACTGCACTCTTATCTTTTACATGACTTTTCTCAGTCACACCTTCTGTGTCTTCACCACTGCCAGACTCTGATGCAGATTCTACTGTCTGGGCTGTGCTAGACATGAGAGTCACTGATGCTTGACTTTTAGTGAACTGCATTGTGCTCTCTACAGCCCTGATGCCAGCACTGGCTGTGGATACTTTATATATTGAAGCTGTGCTTGACAGAAGAGGTTTTTGTGTAACCATATCAGTTTGATCACAAGAACTCTCTTCCTCTGTTGCATCACTTTCTGGGTCCAGATCTGTTGTGTGGGTTACTGCTGATGATACTCCTTCTTGTCCTGTTACTGGACTTCCCACGGCTGTTACTGGCGTGATGTCATTTTCTGTTGGGGTTGACAAAAGAGGTGCATTTGTTACAGCTGTTCCCTTCAGAAACATGTCAGAAATTTCATCACCGGAACCATCATATTGTGTAGTGGAGAAAACTGTAGTTCTTGAAACAGCTGTGGGTTTTGCTGTGCTGACTATTCCCTCAGCTCGAGTTGTGTCCAACTCTGCAGATGATGCTACTGTCTGAGGTGTGCTCAAAGACAGGGGTGCATTTGTTACAGTGGTCTCCTTAGTAGATACTTTTACAGTGGAATCCTTTGAAGGATCCTTTGTCTCAAGAGTTCCATTGTCTGAGCTCTCCTCTGTAAATGTGAAGACTGTAGTTCTTGCAGTTCCATCTAAACTGGTTGAAAATGAAGTCATGTCTGTTCCTGTGTTATCTACTATCTGGTTTGTTACCTCACTTCCCTCACTTTCCACATGTGACAGTGTTGTAGCCCTTTCTTTTTTGGTAGTGCTTTGTGGGAACAGAGTTTCAGTTAAAGGAGTTTGAGCCATAGTGGGTACAATAAGAGGTGTTTCTCTCGTAGCTCTTTCAGTCTCAAGAGGTTGAGCATCACCTTGAAAAGTAGTTTCTTGTGGTACAATCGTGCTTCTGAGTCCAGGCAATGGAGTGGTAAACGATCCTTTGGTTTCATCAGTGGATACATCCACAGAATAGCTCACACTACCTATGGAAGATGGGAGAACTGTTGTGGGAACTGTTGTTTCCATTGCCAAATGCACACAGTCATTAGTCCCCAGTGAAGGATTGATTGTGCTAGACAGCTGAGTTAACAAAGCAGGATCGATTGTGGTGTGTTTAGGCTCCTCTGTTGGATATCCATCCTGGGCTGAGCTCTCCTCTTCAACAAAAGGGGAACCTTCAACATCTTTTCCCAGAAGGATGCTGGCATCTTCAGGATGATGGGGAGTGGACAAAGTAAGAATTTCCATCTGGGCCTGGGTTGAAAACTCTATATGGGAACGAAGTGTTGTCTGCTCCATGTCCATAGTCTCAGTTTCATATGTCACTTTAGGGATTTTACCATGTAAGGCGGTTGTAGGCGAAACTGAGGTTTTCTCATCATGTGTAGGTTTGTTTGTTAATCTGCCCAGGTTAGGGCTTGATGTGGTACTGTATACAGTATTGGGCAATGTTGTGGCCTCAGGGGATGTAATCTCTTCAGATTCTTTTGTGCCCTCACTAAAGCTCGTTTCAGGGTGTCTGTCAAGGGCTGTGGTTTCTGTTGTGACAGCTGTCATGGTTGACGGTTTTCTTGAGACTTCCTTTTTCAGTTCAAAGACAGTAGCACTCAATAAAGTACTTACTGATGATGGTACAGCAGCAGATGTATGTGGTTCTTTTGTTGTAGTTTCAACATCAAAATATTGTGGCTCTAATGTCCCTTCTATCACATGTGGAGGCACAGGGGGGGTGGACTCAACTATATCAATTATGTCAATTCCACTCTCATAGTCTCGTTCAAAGGTTGGAAATGGAGATGCAAACTTGCCAAGGTCTATCTGTGAGGAATCAAAGATGCTGGCTGTTTCTTGTGAGCCTCCCTCCTTCGCCTGAAGCACCCTCACAAATTTTTCTCTGTTTTCTCTTGCTTCCTTAACCCCTTCAGGTGCCAGAGTGACCTCATGATTTCCGTTAATGAAACTCAGAGTTTCATTAACGGTGGCAGGTGAGGAGAGAACGTCCGCATCCCCACTGAACTCAGGTTCTGTTTCTCCAAGTAATTCTGGAAGGACAGGATATTGAGATCCTTCAAGATCCAACCTGATTGGTTTTTGTAAAATATCCAAAATCTCATCCACTGCAAAGGGAGAGGAAAAAGACATTACTGAATTACTGGTGAACTAAGAATTAAAGCATTAATCATATAATCATTTAATTATTGTACACCTTCCATAACTTAGTTTTTCTTATGCCCAAGACTCATAGAGACACCCACCAAGCCAAGTTCACCATAAAAGATATGCAAGTTAATCAAAGCTAGTGTTTGAAGTACTATAATAACACAATGAAAATTATAATCAGAATGTCCAGTGGCTATATGGAGTAAGAGGTTAAAAACCATATTCCCCCTCCTTCCCCTCCCTCACTTTTTCATGTTTTACTTTTTTTTATTTAATTAATTGCTTTACATCATGTAACACCCTACTGGTGTATTTTGTTATTGTAAAAAACCAGCCAAATTACTTAAATAAAAGTTGATGAAAAAACAATGAATAATGCTGAGAAATTATTTTTAAAATAAACTGTATGCAACTCTCAATATCAGCAGCCAGACTTCTTATAGTGGAACAGGATTATTTATTTAATGTTGTCTTTGTATTGAATTAATTGCATTAATTTCCCGTCTGAATGGAAACTATCTGTAAACCATTACCAAATCGTAGCTTTAGACACCTGCTGTATATCTTTAGCTGTTCTATCATAAGGGAAATCCTTGTGTGACCCTTACTCTCATCATCTGCAATAGTTTAAGTTTAGCGGGAACTTAGCATACAGGTTTTTCTTTTTTTCCATTTCACAGCTGGAGGACTGCTGCTGTGTCCAGCAGACAACTATTCTTTTGGTAATGTCAGCTGTCAAATGTTACAATAAATTGGCATGCAGTTCTTTAATATAAACAAAAAAAAACAATTAAAGTAAAAGTTATGTGATTAAGTAATTTAAATACGGCCAGTGTGTACTTAACTTGTAAAAAGTGGAAGCTGGACAGAAGTAATTAGTTAGGGTGAATAAGTTGTCAGTGGATATATGGAAATTCACATCCATCCCTCTCTCTTTCTCTCTCTCTCACACACACACACACACACACACACACACACACACACACACACACACAAACACACAGGAGCCACCCATTGTTTTCCTTAACACAGACAAAATGGTATTCACTTTAAATAATGAAACAAATGCATGCACCCTATGAACTGAATGATCTTTTTTAGCCCTTCATATGAGGTTAAAACATATAGTTCCAATAACATATTAATGTCTATATATTATTGGGTGGACTGAGTACGAGGACTGATATAGCTCTGCCATGGGTCAGAGTTAAAGAAAACATCCAGCTGTACTCCTACTTAGCAAATAGCACAGACTGTCTTGTGTAAAAAAATAAAAGGACCTCAGAGTTTACCCCCGAGATGCCCACGGCTGAAAGATTGCAGAACAGAAAGAGGAGATTATCCCAGTTCTGAGACAGCCTTTATAGTAAATAAAATAACAGCAACCCTTATGAGTCGGCCCACACAAAATGTCTATCCCTTATCTGAGCGATGGCTCCAAATGCCAAGGTGGGTGGCAGGAAGCTATAAAAGATATAGGGAGCTCTGAGCCTCTCCTCTGTGCATCTGCATCCACAGCGTCCACCACATTACACCCGAAACCAATAAGGTTATTTATTCAGTATGCACTTCTTCCTCTAGGACTCCGTTTCCCACAATCTGCAGCTCTGAAAGATTAGTGGCTAAGAGAAAGAACACCTGCAAGACGGGGAGTTCCACAGATGCAGACACCTGTTTCTGATGCCAGATGCCTGGGAAAGCTAGAGGAACAACAACAACAACAAAAAAAATTCTGAACCCATGCTCCCAACCCTCATCATCACCAACACCATCAACACCATCCTGCCATGTGATTATACATGGCTTTCGACCAAGCACCTGGTGTCATATTAAGCATCTGTAAAAACAAGAGGCATCCAATAAACACATGTCAGGACATGTTCCTATTGGGAGGGGGGAATTCCCCCCTGTAGTGAGGATAAATGTTTTATGTTTGCTAACAATTACCTCAGCTACAGGAAGTAACCTCCCAAATAGTTATGGTGTTTATTCATTTTTGTGCATCTGCTTTTTAAAATGTGTTAATTGATTCAATAAGAAACGTTTCAGAATGAAGAATTCCATCATTTTTGTAATCACTTATTGTCTTGTAAAAGGTTGAGAGGCTGTTGTTTTGGTACATTAGTCCACTGAATATGTGTACCCAGTGAATGGACTGGAGCTACACTGACACTTGATGAGTGGAAGAGAATATATTTATGTAAGAATATAGAGGTCACTTTCACATGTCTTTAAATACAGTTTTCTAAGTTTGAATAAACAGGTGGACAAATGCATACATTATTATGTAGTAGCTACTTATTTCTCCTGCACTTCATGACCTGCTCTTGAAAACTGTGATGTGATTCAATCTAAGCATTGTATCTAAGCTAAAAACACAAGAAGTATTTCAGTAGGGATGCCTGAAACCACACTTTTTTTGTACTTGAAATCCAAAAAAAATCCTATTGAATCCAACTGGACATCTCCCAGCCTCGACAACAGCGCAATATTTTCCGGAGGCTTTTCCCAGAGCACATGGCTACAGGGGATTTCATCCATAAAATCTGTACTACACTAGAAGCTTTGCCCACGTTCCAACAGCACCCGTGATCCCATTTCGTTCCCGCTGGGCTTTCTCCAGGTTCTCACCTGTCTTCAAGGAGAAGACTTTGCACTTTTCACTTTTCACTGACATTGCATTCCATTTCCCTCCACCAAAAGACATCTATATTTGCACAGGTAGAGAGCCAGCATCGTTGAAGTGAGGCCAAAAGCAGAGAGGAAGCCGGGGTAAGACATTCTGCTTCCAGACTCTATTCTATCTCACTAAGACTCTACCAGGCTCTGTCAGCATCTGAACCCATAAAATTACTGACTAAGTACACTGACACTCTGTACTACCTAATTAATATATACCACCAACATAATCATCTCCATACTGTCTCTCTCTAGCTCTCTCTAGCTGAAACCAAAAGTTAAAATTTGTAAAGGGTAATCACTAATACTGTTGCAGAAATATAGCATCAGAGAATGAAGTAGTTATGCAGTGAAGAGGTCAGGCAGATCAAAAGAGCTGAGTATCTATTAGTCTTAAAAATGGCCATTAGTCTTAAAAAAAAGGCTGTCACAGGACATAAAAAAATTACGGATTGAATCATTCTGATGTAGGTGCGAGTAGACCACTCCAAGTACCAAAGGATAGATACAGATGTCTAATGCACAGCAACAGTTAACACATTGTTACAATGATCTGTCAATGCTATAATTCAGATTGGAAGCTATCATTTGTTTACTTCAAATTTGTACACATAAAATAAATGGCTTAGGACTGCTTAATGGTGGATTTGTGAGAACTTCTTTTAAAACTTGTTTGTATGTGTATGACAAGCTGAAGGCCTGTTCTGTACAGACTTCATTCCATGGGTCTGTTAGCTGCTGTAATCTGCTGACCGATTAACCTTGAGGTGTACTGGGGTCTGGTCATTCATACCAGAAAGCAAGAATAGGCTTTGCTCTAGGAGTGCCTCTGAAATACAAATAACTAAGCCGGAAAGGTCATGGTTTGTTTCTATGGCCTCAGGCTTAGCTCACAACAAGCAGCTGCTTCTAGAGGTTTGGGATCCGTTCTGTCTTGAGGGACATATCCTCATGTGTCACCATCTGTGTAAACAGTGGTGGTCCTGACAATTGCAAATGACTTGAGATATCCTTCAGCGGAAATGCTGATGATTACAGAGAAAAAAAATAAAAATAAAAACTTCTCAACTTTCACAGATGTGGGTGAATTTTTGATATTTAATTGTTTGAACATGAGCTGAGTTATTTATATAAGACATTATCTGTAACATGTAACATCTAAAAAATAATACATTAATTCAGAGGCTGCCATGTATATGCATTTGTAAATTGATATATTTTTAAAAGGGGATCTAGAAAATAAATTAATATTCAATAGTGCACACAAGGCCTGTTCTTTGCATGTATTTAATGTTTTTATGCTGGATTTTAAGTGTTGTTAGAATCTCATATGAGTATGAGATCAAGCATTATAGTGGAGTTTATGTGAGAATAACATCTTTGTTTCAGCTTGCGTGGAAGCGCTTCTCTGGAGAACTGCTTGAGCACTTTACTAAGGCATATTGATACAATAGTCCTGCTGGAGAGAACCGCATGGCTTTGTGGAGTAAGACAAACTTGGAAACTGCTTAGTTCAACTCTGGAAGAATATTCCCCCCAAAAAAGTACACAAAGGGATGCTGTTCTGCTTCACATTCTCTCACTGAAAACGCAAGAACCTCAATCCTATTAATCCTTTTAATTTCACCCCTATTGAGCAAAGCCTCAAGGAATATTCACAAACTCCTTGAAAAAAAAAAATTGTTTACTGTCTACTGTTTGGACAGCCAATAAGATAATGTCTGATAAAAATGTGTAAGAGCATAAATATATATAATAAACTGAGAGAAGGAAACCTATGTTAAGCTGTTTAATATTGAAATGTATTGACATTTATTGAGCCAGATTTGTGTAAAGTGAAATAATATTGTATGGTCAGTTATATGGCATGTAACATATTTGTCAAAGTATGTGTGTCAAAATAAAAGTAGCATATAGAATCCTACAGATCAGTCACTGAGATGTTGAATGTACTGAGCCTGTCCAAACGGCCACTCTCTTGGGACAGCTACACTTATGAAGTGGGCAATACATCTTTGTTCTTTATTGGCAAAGGCATAATTAGGTCATGTGAAACAAGACTGCTCCCATAGTTACAGTCTCTATGTCCAAAGCTCACTTGCAGGATCCTGGACTTCTGTTTAGCACCCTGGAACTTATGCAGGTTGTTTATAACCAAGCCACACTTTAACTGAATCATGTCATTGTGCTGCTTGCATTCTTAAGCAGGAATATATGAGTTCAGTCTGCTAAAGAAGAAAAGGGAATATATCACACTATGTATTTGGCTGATGTCAAAAAATAGTTCTAAAAATAAGACATTCATTAAGGATTAATTGATGTCATAAGACTTACATCTCATTGTACAAATTGTATCATGTTGTATCTTACAAGTGTACCACTTAATTGATTAATTGGTACATTTGAAAAATGTCAACAGACACACTAAAAAGAAAAGAAAATGTTACAGCAAGTTATTATATACACTAGTGGGTTGACTTCATTTGTTCTCACTATACATTCTACCATATAGAAAAACACAACCCATTTCAGGACCCTGGACAGCCACTATTTCTCTCATACAAGAAAGCGTTCCAGTACATTTTAGGGTATCCTGTGCAGAGTGGATTACAGTCAAAGGCTCAACTGCTCTTCATTTTTCTATTCAATGTGTAATTTATACTGGCCATGTGTGCAATATATAGTTTATTTATGTGTGCTATCTAATTAACTGCTCAATACTTTTTTTTTTTTCCTTTTGAAAAAAGAAGAAAAAAATATGAGAATATAACAATGGAATATGGTCACAAGAAAAAGTTTCTTGAACAGTATTCTGTCTGTCATCATTTCCAATCCTGATTTTCAAAAAGGAATATTTGTTTGCATGTAGATATAGATCTTCCCTCAATGTTTTCCAATGGTTTGTGACTGTTTCCTAGCAATAAATAGTATCCATTGCTACTAAAGGCAAATCTGTGACAGACTGCTAGAAAAGGTTGCTCAACTCTGAGGTAATCACCATTAAGAGAATTAATGTATAAAAAACATATCTATGTCCAGTCTCAATGTGTTCACTGACAAATATGTAATGTAACTTGAGGACACTTGCTCATCCTTTCATTATTGATTTTACACAACAGCTGCTTCTAATACACCTAATTACAGAGCAGCCTATCCCACAGAGTAATGCTCAAAGGGTGTCAGGGTGTCTCAGGATTTCTCCTAGCTGCTAAGCACATGATCAGGTAATCCTATTTCATGCAGGTCTAATACATATTTTTCTAGGTTAAGGAATGTGGTATTCATTTCTGAAATCTTAAGCACCTTAATATTCCAGCTATTTACTTTTGCAATGTCAATTTTTAGGGCACACATTCCATTAAAAATTCTGAGCAAATTAATGAAGCAAACAGTATTACTACTTAAAACTTTTTCTACAAAAAAGTAGTACACACACAACAAATATTTGAATAAACAGAACTTTACCTGCCAATACTACTACTATAAAATCCAGCAATGTTAGTAGTCTGCAGTGCATCTAAATTCACATGGAAAAGAAATTAAACTTACCAGATTGGTTTTTCTCTTGAACATTGACGATTATCAATTGGATCTGGGGAGCAGTTGGTAATGCAATATCTGGCATGGTTGTTGGCTTTTCCACCACAGAAGTCTTAGTTACTGGTGTAAAATACTCCTTGTCAACCTCATTTGTCATGACTCTGCCCTCTGTAATCTCTGCAGAGGATTCCGGAATTCTTGTGGTCGATTCCTCTATTATGATTACATCCTTTGTGAAGTCCTCAACTGTCTCACTATCAGTTAGGACAGAGGGCCTTTCTGTTGCTGCTGAAACTGTAGGATGGGTCTGCAATGTTTGGAGTTTTGCTGTGGACTGTGGAGTTGAGGAAACCTCCTTGTATACAAAGGCTGGTTTCCCTTCATGATCTGGAAAAGTAGCACCTGTATATTGTGAAAAGGTCTCCGTTGTACCAACAGGATTTGTTGTGGTGATGTCAGTCTTGGATATTGGACTTGTGGTTGCTGACACAATTAAGTCTGTCTCCTCTGATCCTTGAGGTGAGGAAGGAGTTCTAAGTTCATCAGTGACTCCCTTGTCCAAAGGCTTTGTTGCTGAGGTTGATGGGATAACTGTGATGTCTTTGGTAGCAGTGGGACTCACTGACCCCTCCGTTTCCTTTTTTTTGGGAGTGGTGATCATAGGACCCGTGGCAGTCTCTGTGTCGCATACTATGGTTGTGAACATGGCTGACCCTTCAACTTCATCTGTAAATGTTGTGGCTGTTGTGGCATGCTTTGACTCGTTTGACTCTTCACCCACACCAGCTTGAGATGTGAGGGAGCTGCTGGAAGGAGCGGTGGTGTCTATAGAATGCTGTGTTTTCATTGCAGAGCTTTTCTCATCATCTACCTGGGGGATGACGGGGATAGGTGGAAAAGCCTTCACAAATCCGGTCGGTAAGTCTAGGTCATAGTCTGGGAAGGCAGTAGACACGGGACTCTCCTGACTCAGAGTAGTGGCCTCAGGCTTTTGAGAATCTGACGCAGCTGAGGAAGGAGTTGAGCTGACACCAAAGATTATATCCTCCTCGGCTTTCACTGAAGCAACAGTCTGCATGACCACTGTGCTGCCACTAGCACTGGGCATTGGGGATGGAGACGTGGCTCCGTCCATTTGCTCTGTGGGTGCTTTTGGGCTGGTTCCTGCTGCAGACAGCCATTCTGTGCCAGTAGGCTCCACCCTGTCCTTGGATGTAGATGTATCCCCAGTGAAAACGGATGTCTTAGCCATGTCCACGTCAAATGTCACAGACAAGGACATGGACTTAGTCGAAGTTCCAGTTGTATGAGAGTCAGTGGGCGCAGTTGTATGTCCCAGCTCGGTTTCCAGACCAGGAACTGTCTCTGTTGTGCTGCCCTCAATAATAGTTTCGTCTGTTTTTCCAAGCAGGACAATTGCAGATGTACTTAGTGTGTCAGTGAATAAAATGGAGGGTGTTTCTGTGGCCACTGAAAACATAATGGTTTCCTCTTGAGGGGTTGTCTGCACTGTGGGCCTGGACACTCTCTCTCCTGCCTCAGTGCTCATAGGCTGGGCAGTAGTAATGTCAACAGCATCTGCTTCAGGCTCCTGGGAGTGTAAACTTGCCAGGGTGGAGCTTTCAGTTGGAGTTACAGCCTTTGTAGAACCAGGTTCTGACAATTTGTGTGTGGACTGATCAGGGCTGGAAAGGGAAGTAACGGAGGTTGTGAGAACTTCATCAGCAGATTCAGGTTGTGGCGTCACATCATCGCCATACCTCATCCCATCGAGAGGCGTTGCTGTGGTTTGCGGGAGGGCATCCCCAATGGATGGAGCATTGGTAGACAACATTGATGGCAAACTGTCAAGAGTCTGCACTGTGTCACCCTCTAACGTGACTCGTGCCATATGTGGGAGGGGTGTAGAGAATTGAACTGGTGTCTCAGTGCCATTTGTTTCCTCCTCCTGCTTGTGGTACAGTGAGTCCCCCCTGATCACTGAGTCATCTCTATCAGTGTTCTCACTGTCAAAATTTGCAATGTCAAAATCAGCTAGGGGTGTGCTCGTGGCAAAGTCCATTGGCACTGTGACAGTTACTTCAGGTGGGAGAGTGATCAGGTCACTCTCATCTGTGGCCTTCTGTTGAGGGGGGGCCATGCTTGTTGAGAACATGGAGGGAGGGTCTGTGGTGGCCCCCACGGTGACAGACTGTGGGCTTCTGGACCCTTGGGTGAAAACTGGAGAGGTTACAGAGGGGTGCAGAACTCCAAGCTCAGATGTCACAGTAGGTTCCAGTGCTCCCTTGACTTCAGCCGCTGATTGGTCCTCAATCACAGCATCTGTGCTAGTTGCAGACTTAACTGACCCTGCAACAGATGTCTGGGCCGTGCTCTGGTAAGATGGTGTGGAGGGTATGGTTGGCCTAACTGAGGAAAACTCAGATGGAGATCTGGTGGTACCCTCTACTGAAACATCTACCCAGGAGGTCTGGTTTACTGGGTCTCTGCCTGGATGTGATAAGATCAAAACATAGATCAAAACATAGTGCATTAATATTAACAAATAACATCAAAACACTACTGTCATATTGGAAAGTAGGCACAAGTTAATTTTTTTTTTTCTGAAAGGACCAAAGATATTTATATTCAGAACCATATTCAGAGTTTAATATTTTTGATTATTTACATTATTCTTTATTAGTTGAGAATTGACTATGGTGTCAAAATGCAGATATTAGTACAATGCTAGAGATTTTCTCTCAGCCTACACACTACCATTCTATTTTAAAACAACTTTTCCTGTTGTTTTAAAATAGAATTTTTTTTCCATATTACAGTTCTTCAAATGTTCGTACATCTGTACATATGTATGGGCCCAGATAGCGTCACGGCAGTATTGCTATGAAATTTCAGTGGCAGTTTTCCACAGCAGTGAGCAGTAAGTATTACTAGACTATTAGACTATTTGTCTTCACAAATTTAACCAAAGATTAAGTCTTCATTAAACAGAGAATAGCATGACTTTTTTGGCTTAATATTATCTAAAGCCCTATGAAATCAAGCTTTAGCCTTATAAGTAACCAATGTGATGGGTGCTAACATTTCCAAGGTAATCACTTGTTCATGTAGGAAGGTAGAAAAAACCAAATGTATTATGACATCTTCTTATCACTGCTATGTTTATACTGCTGTGCATCTACCAGCTGAGCAGTGTAGTCATTCTATTGTAGGGCTGCACAATACATATATCTAGCAGGTTTACAATTGACCAGAGAAGTCACTGTTGAGCAGGGAGTGGGCAAATCATTTGGCATGAGGCAAAAGTTTTGACTGAAAGCTTCCCTTTTCAGGACAAAGCTAGGGGAAATTATATCCTACAATATGGGGCTACCAGCCACAGCTAGGACTGCATAGTCAGTTCAGACAGTACTCTTTATTTGTTGCAATGTTACTAATGCCACAGTACTACCCCGTCATTGTATTACCTACTACTACAGTATTTCATTCCAGGTTCTATATTCAGTTCTGATGTTGCCCTGACTTTCCTTTCTCTGTGAGATAATCACAGAACTCCCAGCAGAGATGACATTAAAAAAAATTGAATATCTATTTGAGCCATATCATCTTTCCACTTGGAAAGAAAGTTCTGAAGGGGGTGCTACTATGCATGTCACATGGTCAGCTTTGCCAATTTAATTCACCCACACAGACAGTCCCATGAATCAAATATGTTATTAATTGACATTAATAGACATCACCACCCTGGGAACAGCATGCAAAACAGAAATTAGAGTAAACATGACATGAAAAGAAAACCATTTTATGGGAGGGCATTTCTAAGTCTTGAATCTTACAGCTATTAATCACCATAGTAATGTTATGGTTGTTTTCCCTCTGAAAATGCATGCCTCCATCTTTCTAAGAAGCAGGGCATAAGGAAGTATTGCTGCTTCATCCCATGGAGTGGTACTTTGAATGAATTTTTCATTTAGGAAGTTTTAAGACTGTATAGTTCAAGGGTACAGCACCAGGTACCAGACAGAAATTGGGTCCTGAACCTTTCTTGGTGTAACTCCAGCACTTTCACCACAATGCCACCCTCAAGGCATTGGTAGTGTGGGATGATCGCTGAGTTTCTCCCACATTACATTCTGTACAGTGGGACAGCTGGAGAGAGACCTATCCTGTCTGAATGTGCTGACTGCCTGAGGCAAGGGCCAGCTGTTAGGCATTAGGGACATGCTCTCCTTTTCTCCACAGCTACCTCTGATGTAAGGCAATGAGGCAAATTTTTCCGAATAAATTTCACCGATCTATTAAGTGGGCCTAAAGTGCATTATCTCATCAATGTTTGTGTACTGTTAAGAAGGGTCACTGTTTTTTGAAAAGTAGACTAGCAATTACCTTTCTTCCCCCTCGGTCTCTATTTGTCTTTCTGTCTTATCTTACAAATCAGTGCATGTTTTATGTTGTTTTTGTCAATTGAAACAATAATTAATTTTCTTCCAAATGGAAAAAGTCCTTGAAAGGGGGAAATTTGAAGCACAGAGAGGAAGTTCAGTAAACTGTGTTTATGTGACCCTTTTCTGCACCAGTCTGTATCATGGTGAATGGACACCTTAATTCAGGTCACCCCAGAGGATCATGGGGATCTGGGTACAAAATGCTGCTCTGCTGAAAGGTAAAAAGCCAGGGTTAAAGTTCACTGCATGCCATAAACACAGATCCTGGCAGCAGGAAGAGAGGCCTTAATTTGAAAGTATCTCCACAGTCATTCTCTTAGAAATGGAAATTAAAAAGAGCTGACAAAAAAACTCCAATAAAAAAGAGACAGGATGCTAACCTAGTGCATTTTGCTTCTCACAAGTGAAAAAACAAGGTGGCTCCAAGACAAATCTGAATTATTTGCACTACACAGTAATGTTATTATTACATCCAGTCTGGCTATGTCCTGCACTAGATTTACTAGGAATTAAATGAAGGCATTTTCTGTCACTTGGGTACAAAGGAACACTCAATCATATATCTTCATATTTACATATTTTCAGACATTGAGTTATTTAATTTTTTTTATCTATGGTTACAGTAGTTGCAGTGCATATGGTAAACATTCTACAAAATTGAGTTCAACTAAGGTCAAAGTGATTTAATATATTCCACATTTGGTTCAAACAGACACAAATTTCACCCGAGGGAACCACGCTCATTTATAATACATATAAACGTGAAAAAATAAACAGTCTGAGACATGCCCATGCAGTATTAGTCAGTAGTTACAAACTGAATAGGCTTTGATTGGGATACACAGAATCAAAAATCCTGAAACATGACTTAACTCTCCTGCCGGCCAAGCCATACGTGGTTGCCAAGGAGACTGTCCAAAAACCATAAAGAAATACAATGAGATCAGGGAAGCACAAGGGGAGTGCACCACAGAGTCCAATATGACAAGACAGTGATGCTCCAGGAATGAGAAGCACAGGAAGGTGGCTTCTCTGTCAATAGGGAGAAAAAAACAAGGGAAAAAAGAGAACGCAGCCCTCGGGGTCACATAGATCGGAGATAGCATTGTGAGCTAACTGTTGCTTTTGTTAAGTGCTGACTTTTAGTATCTGAATTGGGGGTGTAGAAACATTTGCCTTAAGGCTGTGAGGCAGGCGGAGAGGTGGAACATCCAGATGGGTGACATCATTGACATCCCCGTCTGAACCACGTGCGCCATAGGCTTTCACTTCTGAGCCATGGCCTTGTTTATTATAGGCGGAGATTGAATGACTCATGACCCAATACTGGACATACACCTATATCTTTTTGTGATGGTTTCTGTATAAATACAGAAAAACCATACTGTGCAGTCACACAGACGACCCTCTACACTGACACAGAGACGATACTATGAATAAACACAGAGAGACCACAAATTGTATGGGTGATTTTTTTTTCTTTGAAACCGAGACAGAAGCTTTACTTAATGTTGTCAAGGAGAGAAGCTGCACTCATAGAGCAACTTCATTGCATTGATACCAAATAAAGGGAATCACCATCCGACATGGCATAAAATGGCATCCAGAGGGTTAATTTCCTGGAGGCAGACAAACATTAAACTGGTTTGTTTCAAACAACATCCTGCTTGTAAGATTTGTCAGTGAGACGCTGCAGCTGATGTCCACAAAGTGTTTATCAAGATGCTCTATAAACCTACAGATACAATCTGTGTGCATTAGCAATATCCTACATAAGCTTAAGAGCCAGATGTATGTCTAATAGTGAAAAGCATTCATGTCATACCATAAGGCAACCATCAGACTGATAGTTTAAAAAGAAACAAAAAAGCTTTTAAATTTAACTCCTTCAAAACCTTTGGGGTTTGATTGGAAAATATTACTATGCCTAACTGTCCATGAAAAAATCCAAGCAAAGATCAGCATCAAATGACAGCCGAAGGCATCCTCAGTTACCTTTGAAGCAGAAGGCTCCGAGCTTTAACGTGGGTTGAGGAAAGCCTGTCTGGTTTAGGTAGCGGTACATGGTCCTTACACCCAGCAGCCCACCCCCACACTGTTTTCTGGGCACTGAGATGGGGTAGCGGGCACTGCCATCTGAGAGCCAGCCGTAGTCACACTGGTCCAGCCCGTGTCTCCAGGCAGCGTGAAGCTGAGCAGGGGATGCCAGCACAGCGTTCCTGTCCTTACACTCTTCTTTCGCCTCCTCCAGGGTCATCTTATGGGTGACAGGTGCATAATACACATCACCTGAAGATGCAAACAAATATGCCAACAAACACATTTGTGAGTCAGAATCGTGTGCTTGTTTCCTTGTGTCACATTTATCTGCACAACAAGTCCTTCAAAATTGATTCTAAGTAGTGATGGCAGACTGAGGATCCATGAATCATTAAGTAAACAGAGGTGTCATCAGTGACACACTGATCTGGAATAATCATAGTGTCCTTCCAAGTCCCTCTATTAGCTTGTAAGTCAGTTTTTGACAGCTGAACTTAGCTCTACCTTCTATGAGGTCCACAAAGGCTCTGTCTCAAAAACAAAAGTTTAATCATTGACCATAGAATTTTATGTACTTGTCTGTCTGGTTGCAGAATAGCGCATTAACTTTCCAAACAAGATTTAGAGGCCTTTTGCTTTGCTAGGCTATGCCATTTTCACAGTGAGATTGATTGATTCTGAGTGAGCCTTGTGTGTTTTCTTGTAAAGAACTGCACTAGATATCACTCCACATATATCCCACCACTCTTTTTAAGTAAATTGAGAGTCCTGGATGTTGCAATGTGTCTCTTTGGTGGGATGGAAACCCACACTAAAGAGTTACTGAAGCAGTCTGATTTATTCTAGCTTTGCACATTCGGTAAAGCAGTATATTCCTATGTGCTGGAACACTTACAAAGGTTATTTCTGCTCTACATGGATTAAACATGATGAGTATGTAAAACTCTCATTCAAGTGGCAAATTTTCTTTTTGTGTTTTTCTATTTTTACTGCCTGCCTGGTTTGTCTTTTAATCTATAATTGCACAACACTTCATAAACACCCTATTTTCAATGAAGAATAAGTTTCCCCAACAATGTATTGTGCTTAAGTTTAAAACCAGCATGTGACAGGGGGAGAGGGAGAGAACATGTTTTCATTTATATATGGGTGTAACTTAAGAAACAGTCACAACAGTCTCCAAAGGGTTTGGCAGATTTACTGCCCAAAGATATGGACATCCCTTTTGAACATCTCATGCTAAATTCCCCTAAAACAGCCAGTAGACATATTAAACACAATACGGCACAAAAGGGCGTTTGTGTTTTGACAGCATCACTGGTGCCAATTAAAGTCTGTAGTTTACTAAACATTTATCAAGTTTGTGTCTTCTGTACAAAAAGCTCAACAAAATAAAGTCTTAGCCCAGTGTCTCTGCATCCAATTCAAACCTCCATATTGAAATGATTCACAAATCACTCAAGTGCTTACCATATTTACTCACAGGGGAAGAAAACAGATGGGTATCATTCATGTTGCCAAAAGAAAAAAAGGGGGCATTTAGTCCCCCTCCTTTGTTGTACACTTTACCTAAATATATCATTGCATTGGATGGCTAAAACATCTTCCCAAATCCAATAAAGACATGTATTTTACAATCAAATATGCATATCATTTATTGTTATGCCAGCAAAACACAATCACATTTATATGGTTCAAACAGTAGAAATGAGATCATCCAGAAAGCGAAAAGCACTCCCTGGCTGACATCTGCCTGGAATCTGCTGGAGATCCATCCAAGTGGAGTCTACACAATGTTACAATCGCTGATTACAAATGTTCAGTGTGCCAGATTACCAGCATTGCACCCACATTACATTTCTAAAACATCTTTTATCTTCGCCCCAGTAACCGAGAGGTTGACAGTTAAAAGCATGCTATTGGATTTCATTTTCTGGAGATTCCCATAAAGAACAGGTGTTCTTCCTTGGGAGCACCTTGGTGGTACTCCCCCCTTGCACTTTACCTTGTATTTCCCCTTTTCAGAACATGGCATCAGAGGCCATAAAGCTTTATCCCACTCATATCTACCATCTACAAAGCCAGCTCTAATCAGGCCAATTATGACCATAACGGTCATATGTCCAAATCTGCATCTGCTGAATTGCAACATTGTGGTGTAAAAAAAAACAAGATAAGTAATCAGCATCCCTTTAGCATTCTGTTTATGGTGCCAGAACAGTTGAAGACTTTCATTATCACATATTTGCTTGTATTTTTTCAAAGGCTTTTGCCTCATGGAATAAAAGCTACAAACTCAATGAAGGGACTAGCTGCTTGTCTTACAGTAAGAGGAGCAAAAATGCTTTTAATCCATTCACTTTTCAAACAGACTGTTTCTTTGAATAGTAACCTCCTTTTCCCAATCAAGCTTTTTCTTTGCCTGATATTCCCCTCTACCCTTATTTGTACACAAACAATGCAACGCTTTCCAGACTTTCTTATGACAGTTTGAATACTTACAAATGAAGTAATCTTTACATGTATATTGCTGTACAGCTATATAAAAATTTCATCTTGTCTGATGAATCTAGCATTTCCTTTTATGTAGCTGAAACTTAGCCAAGACCAACAGCGGTCTCCTAAAGACCATTTGTTCTCTTACCGTCAAGCTTGTCCACATAGCAGTAGACATCATAAGTCTCACTGGGCTTTCGGATCCCGTATGTTCGGACGCCAGGTTTTGATTGTTTGTCTCCGTAGCAACCAGGCCTGGGCTTTGTGATGGGATATCTACACGGTAGAAGGATAATGTGTTAAGGGAACGTTCTCATGACTCACAGCTACAGCATGCACTGAGATTTGGAGTTCAAATTTACAGATGAAAGACAGGACTTATTTGTATTTCAGTAAACTGATAGCTGTTGGCGATTTACAGGGTCATTTTGAGGATCTCAAAGCTAAATGTTTTTATTATTTTATTTCTGTAAGACTAGTAATAGGCTGCTTAGAAAAGACATATGATAGAGTTTAAATTGAGAAAACTTTTATTGAGAAGAACTTTTAGCAAGTTGAATCGCCCATTTACTTTTTCCAGAACAAACTGTCTTCAAAAGGAGCTGGTAATAATGGCAAGTTATGGACATTATTAAGCAGATTCATAGATATTGCAGGTCAAGAATGCTCCCAGTTTTTAATAGAGAACTAACATAAATTTATTTTGTTTTGATAAAATATGTATAGTTTCCTCTAACCCAAATTGGATTGGTACAGAGCATGGCAACTGTCCCACTACAGCATGCCAGTGGCATTACTTCCTTAATTAACAATCCTACATGCATCCTTGCATATTCTAGAAAGCTCTGGGAAATGGTTCCTGATATATGAGTGTATAAATGAGCACATCCTGCAGCAAACCAAGAAATGTTCCTCACCTGACTGACTGGTCTGCGACCCAGCCAGCATCACATTGGTCGAACCCGTCCTCAAAGGCTGATTTCAGCTGATCTGCAGTTGCGATTGAGGCCCCAATATTTTGGCAGGCCTCAACAGCCTTCTGGTAGGTCAGACTGTATCTGCTGGTGCTTGCCCTGTAGTGGAACACAACACCTGCACAAACACAAACACACATATACATTTTATTCAAAGGAGAGACCTGAAAAAATATAATTGCATAACCAGGTGAAACCCCCCAAGTAATCCCAATGAAGATCTTAACAAAGATAATCCATCATTCAGTATTTACCTCATATTATTAATCATTCAAAATTAAAAATGAAATCCAAAAATGACCATCGACTGACAATTCAGAAAGTTGTATCATTGTATCATTTATAGTTGAAAATCTATGGGAAGAGAAATCATAAAATATTTGTTGTCTGCTGTACGGCTTTTACTGTTGTAGACTTATCCATTTCCAAATACAATTCAAATTTCCTGAAGTTGGGATATTTTACATGCAGAATTCAGCAAAGTTACATATATGCATCTTAAAAGAATTTTTTAGCCCAGAGTACTTTCAGACAGGACTGATCCAGTGTAAAAAAGCTGGAGCATGGAATGGAGATCCAAAAACAATGATGTGAAACATATTTATTTATCACATAGCAGTGTCAGCACTCAGGTAGCAGGGACAGATTGAACTAACATTTCAACGTGAATAACGTCTTCCTACAGAGTCGGAACTCTGAAGAAGACCTCATTCACATTGAAATGTCAGTTCTAACTGTCCCTGCTACCTGAGTGCTAACACTTCTCTGTGCTAAATACATTTTTGCAGCATTATTGAAACTGGAATTCCATTCACTTGGGTTGCGCTTGACTGCTTACCCTGGATTCGTCATGTCTGAAATTTGTTTTCTATAAACCAACTGAGAAAGAATCCCTTTGAATAAAAGGTGTTTCTGTCAGTGACTGAAGGGTTCCATTACTCTGGCCACAGGGTGATAACCTAACCATGTGTTCAGCAGTCTGACACTTAATCATGAATTGAATGAATCATAAAGACCGCTGAAGTCACTTTTTTGACAGGATTTAAATAGTGCTTGGCAGAATGATGCGCTATCCCATGCCAAATTGACGGCTCCTCTTCAGTCAATTTTCCAAGAATTGAAACCTCAACTCTTTTACAGATTTTGCTTTTACAGTTGTCAATATCATCTAATCACCAGATACAGGCAAAAAGTGAAGAGAAAAAACCAAATATCAGGCAACCAACAGATTGAGATGGAGATCTCAATTGACTAAAACTACAGACCTTGTCTTGAAAATACTTCCCCTCTGGACTAGAATTGAGAATTGACTTTATCAGCCTGAAAATTAATCCAGACTTGGTGTGAGATATGTGAGTAGATAAAAAATCACTCAGGCGGGTGACACACATCAATTGGCTAAAGTGATCTTCCTAATGTGGCCCCTCCAATGGGAAATGAATCACAAAAATTAAAAGCGTTATGAAAATGCAATTCACTATTTTTTACCTATTAAAACACAAAAGGGATCACATCCACAAAGTCACACCCACTGAGAGAAAGACAAGATCTCTAAGAGAAAGAGAGCGGACAGTCACCATTGACATCAAGAGAGACCGTATCCTGTGTGTCCTCGATGCCGTACATGACCTCACAGCGGTATGTCCCCGCATCACTAGCTCTCAGCTTAACCACAGTCAGTGAGGCATCGCCAATGTCCTCTGGGTGACTGGGCACTGACACCCGGCTCCTGTAACCCGGCCCAATCTTGATCACCCCATTCTGGGCCACCAGGACTATGCTTTCAGTGTCCTGGTCCACCTTGGTCCACTTGATGCGTAGGTAGTCGGTGCTGGCGGTGCTGTTGATGGCGGGGGAAACCGTGGGCATGGTGGAGAAGTGACAGGGCAAGACCACCCTCCCAGAGAGAGAGCCACTGACAGGTCTCATTATCACCATTCTGTCTGCTGGTAGAGATAAAAAAGACAGGCGTTCATTTGTCATCCAAAATGCTCTGCTGATAACAGGGGTGTCAGACTACAGCCATTGGGGGTTGTAATGTCTGCTGGTTTTCGTTGTGTTTCAACATTGGTTTAGGTTCTACAGCCCATATTTTTTTCAGAAGGCATTAAAAGATCCCTGAATGTGAGATACCCAAAAAACTCACAGACACAATGCTCATCCCAGACCTGAGTTTGACACCTCTGAACCTTGTTTTAAATCTTAAAGACATCTCTTGCAGCACAGCATCCCCATCAGTCCACTGAGACATATTTTTTCATTTTTATTTTTTACTTTGCTCAGGGTAAAGACTGCCTCCTACTGGGAGTCTAACTGCAACTGATTCCTTCTTATTGGTCAGCCTGTTAGTGTTTTCATAAAACACAGACTTTTTGAAACCAGCATGTATGTGCCTGGAACAACCCTCAGCCATGTGTAACTTTACAATGCCATATGATAAAGCTTAGATATTACTCATTTGGGAGAGAAGATCCTGGCAGTGGTTACAGCCTTCAGCAGTGACCTCTGGGTGGTGTATAACAAGTCTTCATACAAATGAAAAAAGTGGAGCCATGCCTTCCTTTCACTCCTCAATGCCAGACATGACGCCATGGATGCGGATTTCAAACTGCTTGCCATGGATGGCAGATTCATTGTGCTTGCTGCATATATCAGGAATGTTGCAATGCAGAGGGGCTGACCCTCAGGTCTTATTTACTAAACTCAAGTCCTTATTAGGCTTCATCCTGTCACTACCTGTTTATCCAAGGCACCGACATTAAAGAAAAAAAAAAAAACCTTGAACTGAAATATATTTGTAGCTGCTCGCTAAAGAACTGAATAAATGTGGGCTGTACTTTGCAGGCTTCAATGAGCAAGATGTATAGAACATATTATAATGTATTAACTAATCTTATCATTTATCAGTCTCCTCTGTACAACACAGTATGTCAGTCTTACCAAGTCCAACAGCTGTGCTGCAGAGGCAGGATAACCACAGGATATGTTTTATATTGAATATCATCTTCATTCTGTAAGAAAAAAAAAACAAACACAAAAGAAATACCACACTGCATCCATACACCGATACATTCTGAAGTATGTTCGTAAAACTGATGACTGGGCTATGGCAATGGATTACCATAGGGACATCATACTCATGTCCTGGAGGTCTGTACTGTCTGCCAGTTTTTGTGGTTTCCTTTCAACCAGCTTCCACTTTAGGCTGTGGAAACTGTGGCTTAAATCAGATATTGGTTTACATCAATTACTTAAGTATTAAATCACACAAAAAAAAACAGCAGACACTGCAGCCCTTCATATTTAATGTCTTAACACCCATGTCTACAGTGAGAAATGTGCTTTTCAATACTACTGCCCTGCAGCTTTCTGATTGGCTGGCCACACTCTAGTCTGTCCTCTGGTGGTCTGGGGGCAATTTGACAGGGTGGCCACTTCCTCCGAGTGGGAGTGTTTTCAATGGGAGGGCTCCCCCCCCCCCACCCCCACCTCTTTTTCCTGTGATGCCAAGCCAGTCATGAGGGAGAAGGGGTGGGGGGAGGGATGTTACTGAATGTTCTTCTAAACATAAGTTGAACCGCTGCTAAATATTAAACACTGTGACAGTCCTTCAGCGATCTGATGTATCTTAGTGATGAGTCTTTCTAACAATAGATCTGACCATGAGTTGTCTTTGCTTATTCTGTAAACCTAAGATGCAAAGAGGCATGTGTAGAGTAGCCTAATGTGACAATCGGTGATGAAATGTAAGTTTACTGCCTAGGAAGAGATAATGCATACAGTAGCAGTCTGAAGATGACAACACCCACACGTCTTACCGCTGGAATATTAATCGTCCGGAAATAAATATGAAACATGCAAATAGTCCCTTCTTCCCCTAAAAAAACTACTTGTAAGTAGATGCATTGTGGAATTTCATTATTACAAAGCCATGCTAAACCAATGTGTCGACACTCTTCTTTATTTAAGATAACTACGTAATATAGAATTTGAGAATACATAATAAACCACGTGGACTCAGGCACTACTAAAGCACTCCTTGGCTAGCCTCTTGCCTGTTTTCCCACGCACGCCTTTGATGTGTCACTAAATGGTAACCCAATCCCATGAAAAGGAATTAGAATTCTGTCTGCTGGGATTTGGTGAAAGGTCTGCTGTTTATTTTCCTCTCCTGATAACAGGTCATCCCGATCAAACAAAAAGCGTGTATACACATATGGTTATAACCTGTCACATTTCTTAAATCCCTCTCCAGTTATTACACAAAATTGAAACCTTGGCAACGAATCAAGGCACAAGATGCTGTAAATAACCGTTTAAGAAGTACCAAACAATTACGAATTTTGATTTGGCTATATGTATAAAACTTATTTTCTTGTAAGACTGCATTACGTTTTCGACATTAAAAAAGCAAAGATTCCTGACGATTATTGGTATCCGTATATGGACTAGATGGAGAAAACGACCTAGATCCTTTTGACTACCGTTTAATCTCTGAACAAGTGTACAGTGAATCTCTACAATTCAGTATTTAAAATGTCTTGACTAAATTGGATGGACCACGCGACAGGTGTCCAGCTGAAGCACTTGGGAGCGATACTGAGATGACAAGACATTCTATCAGGGGAATCCGCCTATAAATTGGCTGTTGCCACTGCATCAGACCAGATATTTTGTTTAGAGCATCCTGTCATCAAGGACCCAAATGAATGTAAACCCACTCTAACGGTGCCTCACTTTTGAAAATGTACTATTGCGTATCCCTGATATTGGTCACACTATGACTCATTTGTTGGCTTTCATATTTAAGAACTTGAATCAGTATTACATGGATTTTAAAATCTAGCCTATACAATTAACATACAAACATACATAGACACTCTCCTGATTATGCGCCACGCCAGTCACAGTAATGCAATTATCCGTTATTGATTTTAAATTCATCAAAATCAAAAATAAATAAACCATCGGTAGATAAATATGCATGTTTGAGCAATGGGAGTCGTGACCTAAAACATCTGTTTAGATGTGTTTAAATAACATTTATTTTCCTTTTTTTGTGAAAAATTGGATTTAACAGTCACGCCCAATGATGTACACGGGCGAATGACAAGTTTCAGAACTTATAGTGAATCCGCGGATTTAAATCCACTTGTTTCATCAAATGTTAACCCGCTCTGCTATTCTTCTTATGCCACAGACATTTCAGTGTCATGGGGGAATATCCATATGCACAATGTGCGCTGAAGGCTAAAGATGAGTAAACCGTATCTCAGACCATGTATTGGTCACCTATATCAAATTATAAATACATTATGTGCCTACTACGTAAAGCATGACTCCAATAAGCATATTGGAGTAGGCAACATTTAGGATGCTGCCTTTCTATTGTTGCACACAATAAATTATATACTACCCGATTTTGATATGAAACATTATATGCTGCATTTTCAATTAAATCGTCCTGTATTTAGATGAGGGTTTAAGAACTGATAACAGACATTCACATAAACTATAGGCTGTTGTATTGTCTATCTGGTTAGAGGAAATATCTTCTCTCATGGAAACATCCTCGTCCTCAGGTATGCGCTGATGAGATACTCTGTCATTCCATGACTAATTTGGAGAGATGGAAAAACTTTCTAGGAACCAACGACTCTCTTCCACAAGGATGTGTAAGCTTAAACTCTGAGGCTAGATAACGAACAAAATGACCCAAATAACTGGATAGTACCGCGCAATGTATTGACTACATGCGTGTCCTTAAATTCCCCGGGTATTTAGGGTCACCAGCAAGTATACATGTAATGGGAAACTTTTAATCTTCTGGCAGTTGCCACTGACAACACATACATTTTTTAATAATCACAAGTAGCCTATACTTTACCCTTCTGAAGGTTTGATGTTTAAATTTTTCCCTTATAATTAATTTGAGGTACCTTTTAATAATTAATACATAATACCACAGACAATATATAAATATATATCAAAGTAACAGTAATACCTGTGACAAAATTTGTAATTCCAGAAATAAGGATTCCGACAAATAAATTATATCCTTAATTCCCCAGTATTTCCCCGAGTGCTCAGAAGCCCAGGGGTTCCGTCCTCCTCCACGCGCAGGGCGAGCGAGTTCTCATGCGTGGAGCGCGCTGTTCACTGCTGTCGATGCTCCAGCTCAACAGGTTCCAACTCCAGTTTGCAGTCTGTTCTGATCCAAACTAGAACACCCAAAAACTTTACACTGCTGGAAGTTCAAATTCGAACCCCCCACAATTATTTCGTCAGTGAAAGAGGAGGGGCACATTGCTCATCCTAAAAGTGTGTGTGTGTGTGTGTGTGTGTGTGTGTGTGTGTGTGTGTGTGTGTGTGTGTGTGTGTGTGTGTGTGTGTGTGTGTGTGTGTGTGTGTGTGTGTGTGTAAGAGGGAAGGGTTATAATTAAAAGCCCACTTTGAAATAGACAATTGATTGCACCAAAAAGTCTATACATGAACAAATTATTCAAATTATTACTAGTTTTATTTGTAGCTGTACTCCGGTCGTACAGACAGTTGTCTACTATTTAATTTGATGATTTAATTATTTAATTATGGCTGGAAAGTCCCTCGTTTGAAGAACATCCACATATGGGACAGAAGTTTAAACGGTAACAGTGATGTAAATTTCCTGAAACTTTGATTTGAATACGACACCCTATTAAAATAATAACGAAGTCAATGGATAAGTTAATGGACTGAAGTCCTGAGTGGTAGCCTATAAAAAGACTATTTTTCAGGTTGCAGTGGAGCGATTTCTGCGTTCTTGGGGAGAGACGCTGAAAAAAGCCTCGGGAGGTCCCGAAATATTTACCATACACAGTTAGTCGTTTAGTCTGTGTGGTAAATACGGAAAATGTGTCTCTGTGATTACTCATCTGCCATGGGGAGAAACCTGCTTAATCCACCCCATATACCCTAATGTAGAGAGATACCATTACATCAACTCTTTGTGCAGTAACACCATTCCAGACAATTTTGCTGAGATTTCCACGAGAAAAAAACGATCCACATACACATTTATAATAGTTGCTTAACAAAAACTATCTAACATAAATAAAAATATGTGAAGTAAGCCTCCCACAGGACTATCTATCATCTATCGTGTAAGCTACTGTACATAGACCATAGAGTGAATTCATGACCAGTATCTACGCATTAAGTTCAGAAATGATGACATTAAGTAGAGATCAAATTGCTGCTTCTCTGGATTTGTTGGTTGCACATCGCAACCTCTGGAGAGACAGCTGTCTCTGAAGTCACTTTCCCAACCATATCCACACGGGGGAGAGACCGGACCGTATTTGGTTAACTATTGTCAGATAAGGACCATCAGTATCTCCCACTGGGATATTGTGTCAAAAAAATGGGGCGAAGGGGGAGGAAGGAGTGGTGTTGGTGGGGGTTCGCGCATCCAATCAGAGCGCGTCAGAAAGATGATACCTGTACGAACCCAGTTCGTGTACAACCTAAGGGACAGGCAACTTGCAGGCAACTTATTATTTTTCTTGCTTTTTGGCAATCGGAAGTGATAAAAGCGACATAGTCACATAGTCTGCATCCCTCCCACATGCATTCGCAATTGCATCCCTTGGGGTTGGACACTAATTATTTAGCAGACTACAGTCATTGGCAAGACTTTCCTTCCTAAGGGAGAAAATAGTGGCGAGCTTGGTGAAAAAAGAAGTAAAAAATTTGCATTCCTTCGAACAGGTGCTTTGCAGTTCGCCAGATGGACTATGTCCAAAAATCTGCCTGCGGGAACGTCTCAGTTGTATTAATATGAGACAATCAGGAATAAATGTAATGTAATTAGATCAATTTCGGGAACCAATTATGTTACTAAAAACTGCGTAGATTCAATTATAATATATTATGACTGCGACTTATCTTTTGGGTTTGCTGAGGTCAGACAAAAACCCACGGAAGCCTCATAGCATCTCCTTTTTACCGACCTTTTTACATATATCTGGAAAAAACCTAATACATTTCGAGAGCAGGTCCCGACCAATCTCTAGACCGAGCGGGTCAACTGTCTGTTTGGATGAAGGTGATTTTGCCACGTTGTGCCTGATGCAGCCTATATTATGCGTAAGGAAAAACCAAATGATAACGTTTTATACAAACCATTTTATGGATATTAATCATTTTATAGTAAACATTGTATATATTTGTTAAAAAAGAGCACAAATTTAATGTGCCAATTTTATAAAACATCTTTTTTTTTTCACATTTTTGGGACAAAAACGATAGCTGTTTGGAGGGCAGAATGTTTGCTATTGTTGCTGTTGTTGTTCATTCATCATTAGGCAGTGTTATGCAAGGACAAATGGATGAGTAAGGATAAATGTTCTCCATGTCAAGCCCCTTTTAATAGATCATCCATGACAGGTTTAGCCCCTGCATTCAAATCTTCTGCCTTCACAAATATGTTTCTATTATGATGCATAAGAAAGATACGTCCATGGCTTCCCTTTCTATCAGAACATGCAGGGAAGTAACCAAATTGCAACCCCCCCCCCTCCCCAGCTACCTGCAGAACCTATGAGCAGCAGAGCTCAGGGGCAGCTGGTGTTCTGTGGCTCAGACACAAATGAGAACAGTCATACCTTTCACACAGTCATTCCTTTCAGACGGTCATTCACTGAAGACTTTTCTGGCTAGACACTCTGCTAGTAGACTGGGACAGGGATTCCCTAACTTTTTCCATTTCTGGGCCCCAAGAAATGCCCATCCTCTGACAGAACTTCTCCACCCTAATTAAATGGTTGCATTTTGACACCTTTATCCAACACCCACAACACAGTAACCATTAACAGACAAGTGCATGGAAGCTTATATGATTATTATATAAAGATCCAATGGATATCCGATAACAGTTATGTTACTAGGGGATGATAAACCACACATTTTGTGAACTGGGTTTATCGTGTTCTTTCAAAAATATGCAATATATAAGTCATGGAATAAAGAAAATATTATTCAATTGTTTTGTCCGTTCTACCAATGAACTCCTACTAGCTCCCTCTGCAGACTCCAGTTTAGGAACTATTCGGGTGTTGACAGAGTTCTCAGCACACAGCTTGCTTAAGGATGACATTCACATACTTATGGTGGTTCACGTGATACAACCTTCTACAAAATAATACTTCAAGTATAAAACTACACTTAGAGGAAAAAATGTACTTTGATGATCAAAACTGACCAAAAAATTGTCTCTTCTAAAGCTTCTTAGCAGCCATATTTATGAATCTGGTCTCTGACTTCTGAACATAGTAATGCTAAGGGATAAGAGCATCTTTCAGAGCCGGCCCTGCCCACCGAATGTGATCCACAAAAACCTATACAATATCTAATGCACCAGTGGTGGGAATTTTTATTATTATATATCAGCCTCTATCTCATCCATCTTGAGCTCCTTTGATCACAGTCTGTATTGCCACTGCTATTAGTCAGTTATGTGTCATATATCATTTTGGTGCTTTCTTTGAGTGATCGTCAGATAGTATTTTGTATTTACTTATTTGGTTTTGCATATACTTCAGCTTTCTCATCACCAAAGCCACAACAAAGCAATTGCTGCTTTGTATTTTGTATGTGCGTGTGTGCGTGCTTGTGTTTATGCTGGTGTGTGTAATTTGAATTGACTTTAACATTTGTCAGTCTACCCTGATTCATGCGAGAAGGGGGAGGGGATGTGGGTTACTGTTGCCAACACAGCAGAAGGAAGTTCTAACAATGCACAATCAATAGAATCCAACAAAATTGTTAAAATAATATACATCAGTAGACTTTATTTAATTCATGCTCATCAAATGAGTACAACTTTTATCCATTTTTCTTGGAAGGAGAAGAGATCACATTTGTCTTTTGTGAAAACACATTTATGTTCATTTGTTATTTTCTCTTCTTGTAAGAGCTCCCAAGTGGCTCAGCCTTCAAAAGCGTCCCAATAAAAAGTTCCCCTGTAATTAAATAATGAAAATCTTTTGATTCTTTAGGACTCCAGCTCTTTCTGGCTAGGAACCCAGTCATTTTGTTTTAAATCAACAGTAATTACACAGATAGACATATTTCAATGCAATAAACATCAAATCATTATCAAATTGTTTTGGACAGATTCCTGAGAGTAGACTTAAACAATTTCAAAAGCAGTAAGAAACACACATGAACATACGCTGACGAAAGCACCTGCGGCAACTGTGAAGCCTTTGGGGGGGAAGGGTCAGAAGTCATCAAAAAGATTGACCTCTTTAGGACTGGGCATGGCTACATCTGGTGGCTCCTGAGCCGCAGCCCGATTGGCCTCTGCTTTGCTATGGGCGGGGTCCTTCCTGGAAATAAAATGTTACACAATTAGTTGGAAACTTGTTACAACAACCAACGCCCCCTTTCACCCAGCACCATTGAATTGATGTATGATAATGATACATTTTTAAATCAGGCCTGAAAGTCTGAGTGCAGAAAAAGTGGCCTGTAAAGGACAGCATGAAATCAATACGTCTCAGGTATTACCCTAAACTAGACGGGATTTCTTCAACAGCACAATAATGACGACTCACAAAGGATCAAAAGGACACTCAAAGTTACGAGCGCTAATATTGAAAAGGTACAGGTCTCTCTACCCTGGGCACTTGTGTTAGAAAAAAGAAGAAAGAAAAAACATTACGCACTGTTGTGACATTCCAGTTTACATTCTAATGTACCCTGTGCATGTTCCCCACAAAGTACAGGCAGAGAAGGAATTAAGAAGTGGGTGTTGAAGAAAGATGAGTTAGGGCACTTTGGAGTGACAGAGCCAGGGCCGAGCTCCCTAAAGATGGGTGTCCTGTCACTTCCTAAACATCTGCCTCTCTGATTGACACCAAGCCAAGCACTTTCTCTCCCTGCCCTGTCACATGAGCTGCACTGTCATGGCTGTTCAGTAATCAGATGCAGCTGTTTTTATGTTACTAAATAACAGTATTCTTATTTTGTTATCCTTGTAAGGAGGTATCAGTATATTTATAATTCTTTGAAACAAAAGCTTTATAGTTGCTCAACATTTGAGAAATGAGACCCGTTGAGAGAAAGTGGTATACTCAAGGATACCGGTAGGGTCAGAACAGCATTATCAGAGTAAGCATCGCTCACTACCCCCTTTGCTTCTTCATATTATGTGAAATGCCTTTTGACTGCAGACTGAGAGAGGCGAATCACCAGATAACGCTATTTTCTTGCTCTTTTGGCGCACATTACCACTGATACAGCAGACAGATTAGCTAATCTCTAAATAAGATACAATAAGTAATACAAATCAGGAGTGGCAATAATCCTTCATTGTAATGTGTGCCTTGTTAAGAGGGGGTCTGTATCAACAGATCATAGAAGAAAATAAATAATATCAGAATGATAACAAAAGTGTTATAATCGTGATCCGCTGTAAAACTGTAAAAGATGTCCCTACAGACCTCTACCACTGAATGCTTCATGCAAAGAAACATAAATGGAGCGTTCTACTGCTGCTGGGATCCCTAACAGCCAAGGTCCTGAAGCTGGCTGAGATTTTTAGGAGCTAGACAGACACTCATTTGATCACAGGGTAGTGGGATAGTGTAAATATTGATCCAATGCCACCCATGTTTGTGAATCTGTCATAAAACATAAACCAACATGTATGACCAGGACAAGGAGATTTATCGTTTTCCCAAAGGATTCATGTTTGTTTCAGAGGTGAAAAACATCATTCATTGGGAGATGTCAGTTCAAGAATGACTGCACCCACACTGAAGGCAGAATTCCAAACATTCCCTTTCGGTAAATAAAAACAAGGAACGCCCCACCCTTCACCACTAATGCCTACTTGGGATGTTGACCTTTTACAATATAATAATTTCATAATCATCTGTAGCAATCTGCCCCCTCCCCTATTTTCATGTAGAATATTAAGGGAAAAACATATTATCAGTCAAGCAAGAGAACTCATACAGCTTTTCCTCCCCATGACTTGAGCACCCCTTCTTATCGCTGTCATAAATATTGTCTTGTGACCAGCTTCTTATTTTTAAAAATGAGAAATCAGTTGTTTTATTTAGTTTATTGATTTATTTTACAAAAGTTGCTGAAGTAACACAATATACATTGCATGATACATTGCTCAAGAAGCTAAACTCACTGTGTAATGTCAAAAGTTTGATTTCATCTTGATAACTGACAACACAAGCCACATAACAAAGTCCTGTCAAAACACTCTTATTGGCATGAAAATGAAGGATTGGTGAAAATGATTAATGTTAGATGATCCATCAACAGTCACATTACAGCCGTGATAAATATCTCAAATGTCTGCTTCAAAACCTGTTGATGCAGAGATGTCTCAGCCCTTGCCTTCAATATGGGAAAGGGACTGGAATCTGCCAGAATATCCCTTGGTTTGGACAGATTTAGCTGCACTATTTGAAATAGATTTAGTTTAATTTTAGGTCGCTATCCCCTAAAAGCCTGAGATCCATTTTCAGGCCACTCAGTCCAGGCTCCAGCATTAAAGGAAAGCTTGCAGGTTTAGTGCCAGCTTTGGGACAGATATTAAGTGGTTCTCTTATGTTCAACTTCTGTTAAGAGTTCAGAGCATGCTCATGTACGACTCATGCACAGACAGAGTGGACCAACATCAGGATGGGTTCTTACACCATAATAATTCATATGTTTTGAGGTGTGATTCTGGAAACTAAAACTGCAATCATTCCTTTTTGCTGTGAGACAACAAATATAGACAACAATAGTAGTTGTACAAACAGAAATATGTCTAAATGAGCCTGCTGAATGTTGTATGTGTTCCATTTATGTATACCATGATCTGGCTGAATTCTTGTTTCTGATTGGCTGTTGGGTGTACACTAGTTCTATCTTACCAAATATGAAATAGTTCCAGCCAAGATGTTTAATTACATTTCTAAATTAATACTCTGGATACATTATCATAAAGATAGCCCATGCAATGATTAAAGACAATTTTTTTTTTTTACTTAATCAGGATCTCAGGTTTTTTTACAAACAGCTGACTGATTTCCCTCAAGAATTAAAACAGCAGTCCCATTGGGCTCAAATAAAGTATGAACCCAGCACATTTTTCCATTTGTCAGAAAGCAATTACACATTCCTGTGAGCTTGATCATCTACACTGGTGCCTACTGATTAATATCTATCCCACAGTCCATAACAGTGACTTCACATTTACCATCCTTGAGGTCACAACACAAAATACTTTGCAAGCCTTTATGCACTAAATGTATTATAATTCCACCTCTGGTTTTCCTCATTTTAAAGATGTGATGTATAACCATCTTAAAAAAAAAAAAAAAAATCTGGGGAGACCAGTGCAACTCTTTTGCTTGTTACCGTATCTTCCAGAACTATGTGATCAAAAACACACTGAAATGAAAAACTAACTCTGAAATGTTCCTGTAACTACTTTTCTTGGGGAAAAAGATCATTTTGTTTTAAATGATCATGCCCAGAGGGAAACCTCTGCAGATGGCTGTATCAATTTTTTAAGGGGTATCAAGGTACAGTCAATCATGGGAAGAGACTCAATGGAGCTCTACAGAAAGGGCACCCATTCAGATTGGATAGACATGAGAATAGGGCTAATCTACAAAATTATTCTGCCAAAGCAAGATGAATGTCAACATCCTAGTGGGCCTTGTGTCTGCAGATTTTGTGGTTTCAGAAGTCAATTCAGATCTTGGAAACAATGTGTGTGAACTCCTCATGCAATCACTGGCTTAAATTAATCACGTAAACACTGAAACTCAGAAACCTGGTCCTTCAGGATGAGTTGGACGTCCATACAATAATGTATTGTCACCCAGTAAACATCTGTATTCTCAAGTGTTATGGCTGTGGAACAGCAAGCAGCTGTATTCAGTAATTAGCCCTCATTACTGTGAACATAGTATCCAAAATGCATGCCTTAAAGTGCATCAGAGTGGAAAATACCAAGAGAAACAGGAGGAGATTGAGAGCAGATTAACACATTCATGCATAGACCCCAAGTTTGAGATTTCAGGGAACTAAGACTTTTATTAATAACTTGTCTTTTTCATCTCTTGCCATAAATAGATTGCAGAAGAGGTTAATTTCCCTCTGTTACTGTAAATCCATAAATAAAACAATCTGGCAAGTATAATAAAATAAAATCTGCAAATTACCCTTTGCAATACATCCAAGTGATGCACACACAGACATGGATCCTCACATAAAGGAAGATCTTTGGAGATCAAGTGTATTATGCTCTACCAGTGTACTGTTTTTGACAGTTCCACACCTTCAACATATGTCTTCACTCAAGCCTGGTTTTCATTCCAGTTGTAATCTCAGTTCCTGAAGTATAACAAGATGTTTCTTGGTCTTAATTAACAAGCTGCAATCTTGTTTTAATATTTAATGAGGTATGAGTAACCCTCTTAAAGTCACTTCAAGTCAGGAAATAGAAATTCATATTACACAGAATGAATATTTAAAAGTAACTTTAAGGACATTTTTTTCATATCAGTTTTCAGACAAATGATTTCTGTTGCAAATGTTTCTTTTTGAAAGCGGTAAGACAGGGGGAGGGACTCTCATGTCTCAGTGCTCATCAGTAACTCCTACTGGTCAGCTGGGTCTGCACAGTCTGGTTGCACAAGCTGCAAACATGACATGTTTTCCTCAGCTTGCACAGGCATGAGATAAGCAATAGCAGTGATATCACCTGAAGAAAGACAAGTTCATTTGATCTTTTCTTTGACTGTTAGCAAGGGTTGCATCAATGAACATTGCTTGCCTTCTGAACTGGCCAAAAAGAGAAAGAAGAAGGAAAAAAAAAAAAAAAATCTGTCTGCCAGTGTCAGAGGCCTGAAAGTTAGCCTTTCTGGGAGGTGATTAATTTCAGCTTGAATAATTATAGTTGACCAGAATACGCCATCTTTTTGGTTTAACAATGTCACATGCATTTACGTGTCATATGGGAAATGGTGTCCGCCAAGCACAAATGCTAGCTGCTTCATTGAGAGAAGGCAATGGAGTATTGTTGGACACATCACACGTCCCCATCTGATGCATGTCCATAACTGGTTTTCACTTGGTGCTGTACTTTTAAAAAGATACTCTTAGGACCAACATATACACATATACTGTTACAGAAGCACATGTGAGTGCACCAGTTTCCTGAGCATCGGTTCAATGTGTTTAGAAAAATAATTTTAAAAAATCTGGTTTATGGAACCCATTGTTGTCTTGGCTTTCATTCCTATGTATTGTAGCGCACTGTTCTTAAGTTTCCTCTCTTTCACCAATGTACGTTATATATTTGAATAGGCTATGGTTGGTCTGGATCAGTATGGCATGACATAATATTTTTCTCATGAAACTGAAATGACATCACAGTGACAGTCATTGAATCTGACTTGCATTGCAATAAAAAATAATGGATATTTTATTTGACTCATATTGTCCACTCTCCCTGAACTTGAATAAATTCATGAGCATTTGTCAAAAGGCCACATATTTTGTTGTTCTCCTGTGTACTGAACTTGATTACACTCTCAATTGCCAACTCTGCTAGTGTTTATGACGACAACTCTCTAACTGTGTCAACATCTACACTTATCTGAATAATAAAGCTGCCAGAGGCTGCTGGGAGATCTATCTACAGGAATCCCAGGAGATGTAGTCCCAGGGTTCCTGGGAGTTGTAGGCACTTGGCCATTGTTCAGTGATATTTGTGTGAGCGCAGTGTTCATTTAATAGCAGTTTGGAATGTACTGGAGTGCAAAGTTCTTCATATTTGTTCTTATGGCATACATAAGTCCATAATATCCCACCAAGAGAAGGAGAGTTTCCAGTCAGCAGGATACTCTTTGCCATGTTACTACAGTGGCACCTCTGGGCATAACCTTACTTATGCCTGCACTCTGTATGCACCAGCTGCGCACCTGTGCTAGCACAGCAGGGGCTGGATACAAACGTCTCTGAGGAAATATATTTTTACATGCACCCTCCTAAAGGATACGACAGTGATGGAATGGACCTATGGTTATTGCCAGGATATCAAAAAAAAGGAGGAGGAGGAAGGAAAAGCCAAAAAGGACTACCAAATTGAAGGCTTGTTCATGGAGGAGCTCAGAGTGGTTATATATGTGCCAGATATATATGTGCCAGAGTCACAATAAGGACATTCTCAAAGTTCACTGTAATTACATAGTGTTCAACAAGCCCCATTGTCATTGACACGATGAAAAATTCAATTGTGAAGTTTTGTTCATGCTGACACTATCAATGCTTAGTACCATGGATTGGCTCAGTCTTCTTCCAAAACCCATTAAAGGAATGACATCAACGGTTGTGGTTGATCAGAAGGACACATAATGTGTAGGTTCTCCTCTCCCAGTCCCAATGCTTACAGAGTGCCATAAGAGGGAGTTACAGGAGGGTCTTAGGTCTTTAGGTGGAAAACCCTGCAGAACCCACCCTTCAAAGACACTCTTAAGCCTAGCCAAGGCATGGATAGACTGGCCCTGCTGAATTCAGTCACGTTTATTTTTTTAATGATGAGCATCAAGGGCCTGGTGCTTAGTTTAGACTTGCCCTGTTGTACATTTGGTTTTCTTTGATATTGAGGGTTGTTTAATAGTTGCTATTTGTGATGAATTAGGAAATGGTTTGGGCATGCATTTTGGCCTGTTGGAGAGAGGACTCCAGAACATTGGTAGTTACGGATGTTAGTCACCTGCCGGTGCAGAGGTAATAAATGAAAAATGCTGACCTTTCACGGGCCATTCACAAAATCAGTTGGTTAATATGCCACCATTTTTTCTCTGTATGTGTTGTAATTATGCTTTTTGTGGGGGCTTGAGCTAGTTAGCTCAAATAAATCTACCCTTAAAAGTGAGCACCTTTTACAAAAGGTAGCAGTGCTAGAATATGAAACCAAAATGCTTCATTAGATGAAAGCCTGTCTGCAGGGCAAACAGCATTTCAGTGAGGGCACATGGTCAAATCTCTGCATTCAGAAACATCCAACTTAACAAAAAAAAAAAAAAGAAATGTCCCATAGAGGTAGCGCTGACATCTAACACTGTTCCTGAGTAGGGGTGTAAAGAATGCCCTTGTTCTCTCATTGTTGTCCTAAAACAAAGCAAAACACCAGGAGTGAGGCAAACGGTAGGCTCGGTATAGCTACATCATAACAGCAGCCCAGAGCCCTGCCTCTTTTCCCCACTGCGGGGTAGGTCTTTGAGGAGATTATGGCATCCAGAGGGCAGGGCAGCACCGGCTGAGTTAATCCTAACAAACACTTGGAACTCAACAGGAAGGTGGGAATTCTGAGGATTCTAATGGAATGGAACGAGAATGTGCGCGTTTGGAGCAAAGAAGATTACTGAAGTGATGCAGCTGATGTCAAACACCAGGCTGTGGAGAATGTGATGGGGCAACCCTGCTTTGGTAAATTACCATGTTGTCCATTAAATAGCTTAGACAGCCATGATCTTATCATCAACCTGGGGCATTTGCCCCTTATTGTCTCAAGCAGCAGTGATAACATTTGCAGTTGTTTGAGATACCACCAGATTTGAGCCTTAGTGTCTCCTCCATTCAGCCTGTGCTATCACTCCCTGGTTTTGAAGATACATGAAGTACAGTGTATGATGTGAACTCATCAGCATTGGAGGGGGCAAAAGGAAACAGATCATGCAACTGCTTTTCACAAGATCTCAGTGGGGAAAATTTCCTTTGAGTCTCATTCAGTGGGTCTAGACCGAAAGCCCAAATCAAAATCAAGGTTCCTCAATGGCCTAAACAGTAAATTGCATTAAACAGGAGGGGCAGTGTGGATGAAGGGCCCAAAGTGGAACACATTTCACCTGTTCTGTATTAGCCATGTATTTGCTTAATTTAAACAGGTTTGGTTTTACGCCTGAAGGTTCAATAAAACTCTTTCAACTGTCATAATATGAGTTCCTGCTTCCTAACTCATGCGGTCTTGAGACAACAGGAAGCTGAGGTTTGAATGATTTATTTCAAACAGTAGCAAAAAAGGAGACATTTTTTATCAGAAAAAGAGTTTAGTATTGGAATCAGGATTTATGAATAGTATATTTGCTTGGTGAGCATCTTTATTGTTGCAACATAACTATGGTAGCTCAAATCAAATTCATTTGTAAAGCGGGACAGCTACTGAAGTGACTCCTTTGGCTAGTCAGTACCCAACAAAGCATGACATATACTCTTGATTGCGCCGCCCAGGCTGTGAGCTGCAGTGTGAAAACAAGCTGAAATGAGTGTTTTGTTGGAAGCTGCAGAGATGAGACTCCTAAAGACTACGCATATCTAACAAATAAATATTTAATGTACATTTAACCTCCAAATGCTAGCAAAATTTCAAAACATTCCTGCAGATCATTTTCAACCAAACATGTAGCTGACCATGACAACCACTTGATAAAATAATTAGGTTTTAAATATTGGTGACTGTAGAACTATTTTTAGCTGTGAAATGCTACCAAAGACTAAAGTTTTTCAGCATTTATAATTACAGTTTAACCCAGGTCTGTTGCAAATGCAAGCAGCCATTTTAAATAATGGGATAATAATTGGAGTTAAAAGACATTTAAGAGTCCAGTCCTGCTCTACTCTCAGCCCGGAAGGGCAGTTGAATAACTTGGACAGTAGAAGTGATCTGACGGCTGCGAAGACATTTGCTGGCAGGTCATTTAACATCACTGGAGCTCTGGTCCATGACTCGTGCCGGACAGTCCTCCACACTACCCAGACAGTTCCAGAGAGCAGTGCAAGGCTAACCAAAAACCCTTGGGTACAGTTTTGACGAGTCGTTGTGTGACCGCGAGGGTAGTCGTTCACGTCAGACAGAGGAACAAACAATCACAGTCTGTGATTTACTGTTAGGCGCAGCCATCTGGAAATTGAATTTTTAATGCAAAAATTGCCTCAGTGTTCTGAAGCACTCCTAAGTGGCTTATTTTTTTATTTATTTTTTTTTTGGAGCCAACTGCATGACCATACAAAGAGGGCCGATCCCTGTTTCTCTGGCTGCTTTTACATAGCCCAATTATCTAATCTCAAATCTGCACCATAACTCAATAATAAAATGACAACAATCTATTGTGATCCTGTGATTACTGACAATGTTGAAGGAAGTAGAATTATAATAATAGCCTTTCCGTTGTGTCCTGTCATTTGTCATATAGTGATGGCCACTTTCCAATGTGTGAAAAACACTACATCCTGCAAAATACAACATTATCCACAGGCTAAGAGTTTGCTTGATTTAGATCATTATACTTTTGTGCCTGAAGGTCCAATAAAAATTCATTTACACAAACTGACAACTGAAAGGATGTCCTGTACTCAGAGAGAGAAAGAGAGAGAGGGGAATAAAGTTATGGGCCCTGCACTTGGCGTATTTGTTATTGTAAGGGAGTTGTCTTGGGGGGATTTATAAAGCAATAAGCAGGTAGTAAATGAATGCTCTCTCCGCATCTGCTAGCTGTTTAGGAAGATTACAATCATACTAATGGAGCCCTGTGGTCCTGATAACACAAGCTGAGAACTAATAACCCATCTGTATTGACAGAGAGAGAAGAAGAGATACAGGAGTGTGAGCCACATCTCTTCTCTGGCTTCACTCATCAGCGCAAAGTCAACAAGGCAAGCCAGAATAACAAACCCACACAGGTGGGCTGCAGAGCTCTAGAGCTGCCCTGGGCTGGATCAAACACTGCTGGGGAAGGCCTGGGGTCTGGAGTAGAGGGGGAGGAGGAAGGGCTTTAGATTGGGTGGCATATCAGACAACAAAACCAGCATCCCCAAAAAAACACACATATGACAAGAAAAGGGACATTTTGAAATTTTGATCTGTTTGGGATCTTTGTTAAGTCTGATCCTGTCACAGTAGGGATGAGATGCTGTCCTTTGTCTTTTCATGTTTTTAGAATTTATGTTTGAGAGAATCATGCAAGGCATGTGTCTTATCTTTCTTAACATGATTTATCCTTGATCTGACATCTTCGACAATTTTTTTTGGATGTGGTCACTTTTCAAACTTTTTGGAAATGAGCAAATGCATGCCACTCATGTGCAGAATGGCAGAATATACAATTTAAAAGGAATGAGTGTAGACATACAATCTGGGCACGTGCCCCAGTAAATAGGGTCTGGTGAAGCCCCTGGGCTCTTCAAGGTTTGACCTACATGTTTCATACAAACAACCAGCACACTTAGTGTTGACAAAATGGTGCTTTTTCGATAAAATTGTGTACCAGAGATACCAGCAGTGGCTGAGTCAGGATGTTGGTTTTAGTCATTTCCCTCTCTGGCTAACCCAGTTCTCCAACAAACAGGCTGGTTTTCATTACCGCCTCTGCTCTACGGTGGGAATCTTCAGAGAACTGTCTTCTGATAGGGCCCTCATTACTAAACGTTACTGCCACTCACTTATGGCTGAACCACCACATTCTGTCACAGCCAAAATCCAGAGAGCACAGTCATTTTACCAGATGTGTCATTTCACCCCCCCTCCCGCCCTCCATCTGTGGGAACCACACCCCATCCCCCTGCCTTGAAACTGTTCAACAGCCCCTTGTGCTGCGTGCTTTATTTTGTAAATAGGGCAATTAATGAATTAGCTTTATTGCCTTTTAAGGAATTTCTTTCGCATATTTTCCCACGCTGACGAAAGGTTCGTGGCCTGAAACGTCTCCTGTCCGTTGCTTCCTGATCCTGTGTACTGCAATAAACTGAAAAGAATGAATAACTAAAGGATTTCTTCCTTATTTTTGAGTGTCACTCAATCACAAAGATTTATTTATTTACGGGTACACACTGAAAAGGCAGTGGTACAAGACTACTTTTAGTGCAGTGTACTAGAAGCACAGCACCTCACAATATTCACTTACAAATTGAGATTCAGTTATTCACATGCAAAGGCAACAACACATTTACAACTATGCATAAATCATTGTTTGAAATCACTTAGAATCACTAAAGCAGACCTTCGCTAACTCTTTACACGTAGAGTTCCAGAGGATATGACTGATTTGGCGAGGTGTACTTTGCACAATATTTGCCACTTCCAGCATCTGAATTTGTAGTTCATCAGATTCTAACATAATATACACAGTTTAATTCAAAAGAGTTTGAAAATTTGGCTTGTATTGAGACATGCATATGACAGGAATATTTGAGGCACTACAACTGTTGGTACTTAGCGCCACAAACAGGAACAAACACACACATACAGACACATACACCAGGACAATTCCCCACATTCTTCAGGTGAATGAACAATGTTCACCAACTGCCCACATCCCACCATGGAACATAAAGCACACCCACACAGCTCATGGGAAGATGTTGGGGGAGGGTGGGGCTAGCAGAAGCTTGCACAATCCAACCACTGCAGAGGACAAGAGAGAGATGGGGGGGCTGGAAGGCTCACCGCTGGGCTTCTTCCAGGTCAAAAATAATTCACGCACTTAGTTATTTCCTATCCAGTTTAGTACTTCCACTGGCCTGAGCAGCCCTGGGGTGAAGCTCAGCCTGGCCCAAAGGGAATCCACTCCTACCTGAGTAATACACACTGACAGCACAGAGGCCGACAGAGCCAATTAAAACCCAAATCAAGGGAAGAAACATCTAATTGAGAAGCTAAGTTATAATGCTGGGATAATATGATGACATTTATTACCACCAACCTTACCTAATCTCATTACCCTGGAGGTACAGAAATGTACAAGATGTTGTGGGACCAGGAATTGCATCTTGATTTGATCAATTTTGTTGTGTTTTTGTTTTATTGCTTGCAAAGTTTAGTGGGCAAACAATAAGTATCAACTAAAACATTTTACTTTTTCTCTTTTTACTTTCTATTTTGATTACTTTTTTTGAGTAGCCTGCCCGAAAAGATCCCAGAAGAGCTACTCAACTCAAAAAGACATTAAGCAAAACACATTGCTGAGGTAATACAATGCAATACACATTTCCCGAAAGTCTACTTATTTTAAAGAAAAATGGCCAAATCTCTTTTTAGGACTATTTCCTGTATTACCAGAAATTGATCTATCTATCTATTACTCTGCACCAAAATACCTCTCACTTCATTGTAGGAATTAAAGAAAATATATATTGTTTCAAGAGCCAAGATGTTATACTTTTTATCCAATGTTTATTTGGTCTTGATTCAAAAGCCTCCTCAACTCTAATGTGCTAAAGTCAAAAAGCAAATATGCCACTTCAATCAATGGATTCAATTCTTTGTTGTGCTAGCCAGATAGTCAACAGTAATCATTGCAAAAACCAAACCTCAAACATTTTGGCCCTACTGCCAAAGCTGCCGGCTCGTTATTAGAACACCGCCAGTGCTTACATTCCATGAAACCCAAGCGGACGGATCACTTGGAATGTTTTGCTAAAGCCCTATCTTTGGGGCTGTGGTGGGAAGCCACAAGAATCATCCCATGCACACTGTCCATCTCCAAACTTTTTGTTTTGGGACATGTCACAACGAATGTCAGGAATGAAAAAGGATGCACTTCTAAAGGAATTAGCTAATGGTGTCAAGGTCATCAATGTCTGCAGTGAAGGAAGAGAAGGCTTGAACCTTTTACATTCATATTTTATAATAATCTTCAACAAACTTCTTGAACTTCTTTGACCGATAGCCACTGCAGACTTTTCAGGCCAGTAGCTCAAATACAGGAGCATAAGAATCATGGAAACAATAGAAACACTGTTGTACCAAAGCAGTAGTATAATACAATCAGGAGGCCTTGTCTAATTCCTCAGATGAAGAAACTTGCAGGTGCATAGGTAAGTAAAGAATGATGATGACTATGCCATGTGGAATTTCATTTAAAGCCAACATATCAACTTCAATTCTTCTCCAGCACTGGACATTAACACTTTAGGTGGTTATTGGCTGCTGATTTAGAGTTGAAGATGGTGGTTTTTTTTTTTTTTGGTTTTTTTTTTTTTTTTTTAGAACAATATATTTTAGTACAGGAGAGGTTGCTACACTTGGGGTCAAGCTAATGTAGTTCAGTTCAGTTCAGAGTATGAACTGGTATAAAATTACAATTTAGACCTCATAGAATATTGACCATTTTCAATTCATGAATTGAGTTCATTTCCCAATTCCCTTTATTGAAATGCCTTGGAAACCTCTCCCACTCAAACACACACCCATATACACACTCACCAGAAACTATAAAAAAAAGAAACAAGCATCACTCAATCTGTTTGGGGAAAAAAAGATATGAGACTACATTGATCAGTACTACAGCACACACCGCCAATGAGTGAGCGAGAGAGGGACATCTGTTTTCAGGAGTTTCCCAGGTAACAGTACCACTGAGAACAGCACCCCTTAATTTGGAGATTGCTATGTTAGCTGTGTTTCCTCTGTGTAAGCCAAAGTCACACAAATGGAAGGGCAAGTTTGACAATCAATTTACATGTACTGGAAGATATAATAGAGGAAACACATTTGCAAGATATCAAACTTATATTCTGATCTGCTCCACAGGGTTTTATTGAGTAGATCCTTCATTTGCTACTTCTGGTGGTTGCATGCAGTGTCTAATGTGGAATCAATATCCTTCAGTTTACACTAATTTAAAATATTTTACATATTTTATCTAATACTTCACTTATGTTGTCCATTTTTTCTAATCTAAATGAGCCCACATTCGCCCCTTCCTTTGGAGATGACTACATTAGCTCTTTTTTCTCCATGTCAGCTGAAGTCTCCCAGATGTCCTGGATCCATTTTCTTTGGGAAAAAAGGCAAGGCAGACCATGTAGCCAAAAAAAAAAGGCTGGCACCCAGCTTTCTGTCATTAAACAACGACCTTGTTCATTCCCTGTGGAAGGAAACAAAGGAATCTACAGGGGTGACACTGAGGCATCTTATCTTGGGAAGAGCTGCTGCCAGTACCCAGGCAGCTGGGCTCAAGAACACTTTGAAGATCAGTCTTAATCGACAGCCATACAGCCAGCCCGGAAAAGAGATGGCATATCTCCCTCTTGCTTGCTCCATTCCCCCACATTTCATTGTTGGTACTGGCCCTAATTGCATTGACATTGACATTTAGGTTTTTAGCAGATGCCCTCAAACAGAATGACCTACACTGCTTACATTTTTACATTCAGTCCTTTCACATAGCTGGATATTTACTGAAGAAATTTACCATGAAGTACCTGACTGAAGGGAACAGTAGAAAGAAAATCTGCAACCTTACAAGTTACAAGCTTAGCTCCCTAACCATTTTATAACTATAATTTCCTAACTAAAATTTCAAACGCAGGCTGAGCAGGTAGCGTGATGGAAGGCAATCTTTACACTGCTGCCCTTTTTACGTGTGATAACAGGTGAGTGTGAGAGTCCACAGGTAAGCAGCTCATCCCTGGTCTAGACAGGGCTACTCTGGGACACTGGTGACCCGTAGCAGGCAGCCACCCACTGTTTCAGGAGTTGCTCCCTGCCCTGCCCTAAATTACTTTAGATACATGCCAGCCGTCACGCTTGGTGCAGGGTTAAAGAAGAGAAAGAAAGAGAGAAACAGAGAGAAATAGGGCCACGTGCAGATTGTCAGACTGTTCTTTAGGGTTTCATATACTGTTCCCATGGAAACGGCCACTCGCATGCACCCATGGTTGTTTTCAAAGAAACTCCATTGGAGAGTTTTAAAGATCCCTGGGGCAGGGGGTGTGTGGGGCTCTTAGAGGTGGGCTGGGTATTTCTATCCAGGGGGTTAAAATTACTGATCTTTTTCTACCCTACTGCCCTTCCCCTTCCCCAACCACTTCATTTACTCCCAACAGTACCAAAACACATCCTAGCTGAAGACTTGACTTTTTTTATTACAGGAGATAGACTGAGTCTGAGCCAACGCAGATGGGCTGTGAGACAGAAAACGTTCAGTCTGATCGTCTACAGCTTTGTCCATTTGGCACTACAGTGATGCGACAGGCCCAGAGGGAGGCTTGCCTGCTGTATCCACAGGTTCAGAGCCCTTGGCCAGAAGAAACCAGGCTTGGTGCTAACAAGGACCACTGTGTGTGAGTCTCGCATAGCCTCACAATGCACACTGGGATAACATCTACCTCCTGGCCAATCACAACAGCCCTTTGTGTCACCGGTCTGCTCGTACAGGCGATTGCAGGTGACAGGAAAGACACAGAGTGAGTGATTTCTGCAGTGTTGACAGGCCAGGGGAAACAGCAGCAACGTGATTGGCTGGGATCACCCCAGGTAGGGTAGGTCACACAATAAGGGTCCCCCAGGGCTGTCCTAAAACTGAACCCTGTAAAGCTTAATGTCCTGGGAGAGAATGGATCTCGGGGAGGGCTGGATGGCTTCACCTGTGGGACTAAGTATCCCCTTTCATTGCTGTAGTTCTTTGGGGAATGTGTTGTTCTTTGGGAGATAACATGGATCCATTCTCACCTCAAACTAGAGAAGGAGACTCGTCAATGCTACCCCGGTTCATTGCACTCTAACCAATTTCCCTACAGCACACAATCCCCACAAAAGTGAACAGTCCCATGTGTGAGACTTCTATTGAGAAATAGGCTCATAGCATTTATTTACCGTAGCAACAATGTACACATAATGTCTTCAGATACCACAAGCTTGCAGTTCTACGATAACACGTCTGTCAAGGCGAAATGGATGGGGTTTCTAAGCCATGGCTATACATATGTTGTGCTTTGATACAACATGAGGATAAGGAACCACCTGTTTTAAATTTAGACAGTAGCAAATCTATGGGAAAATACCCCACAGTTGATCCTTCTCAACTAACATGTCACATCCAAACTCTCTACATAAAATCAACACCAGAAGGATTTCATATTCTGAAAGGTCCAGAAGTTGAAAAAAATACAAACTTATACTTGTCCACAAACACAGAATTAACTGGACAAAAGTGGACTTTAGAATCACTAAAGAAAGTTCATAAACTTGTCGTTCTGGGTCAATATTGCAGCTGGCAATTGACTATTAGAGCTATCAGTTTATCACAATTTTAGTTAATTGATTTTTTTTAATCTTTAGCTGAAAAAAGTGGAAATACTATATTTTTACTAATACTATATCATATAATTATATTCACAATACATAACCAGTACATGTGTATTAGTTATAAACTACAAAATATGTATGATTAATAAAGTCCTTGGACATGTGGTCTTTAGTGAGCTTACTTAACCTAAGAACAAATACCAACAGGGAGCCACATATTCCTGGACCAACATTTTAGGTTGATCAATATTTCCGAAGTAACTGAAACAACACCGTTTCAGTTGGCCAAGATAAGCACGGATAAATCAAGTATGTAATAAGAAAGTGAGTTTTATTTTCATAGGTTTACAATAACTTTTGCCATATTTTGTCAAAAAGTAATGAAAGTCCAAGTTTGATTGCCAAGTTAGCAGATGCGGTAAACATTCAGTATGATGAAATAGCCTCTATTTGTCAAGGATCTGTCAGGCCTTTGAGAAACAGAATCATTGTTCCACAGTTTCAAAGCACTATTAGGTAAATAAACATATATGGTTTCCATGTCCAGTAAAACAGATATCCAGACCTGTATATCATAAGCTAATGATACTCAAAAATGAAAAACTAGGGTTGAAATTTTCATCGAGGGTCTCTCTCCATCTTGAGAGAAGGGCTCGAGTCAGAGGCAGAGTCCTCTGTCCACTGATCACTCACTGGCTGTGGAACTCCTGCCAGCTCCACCCAGCACTTGTTGGTCAATCATGTGCCGCCTTTTGTCAGATCAGGCCAATGTACCACATCACAAAGCCGGGGTTAGAACTCTCACTCCCCCCAAGCACCATGTAGGCTCATAAAAGGCTTTGACCATAATCTTTGTGTTGTGAGAACCCCATAGTCCGGGGGTAGTCAGCCCTGGTCCTGCAGAGCTACAGGGTGCTCTGGTTTTTGTTGTTGTTCAGCACCTAACTAATCAATTAACACAGTTGATAATACAAATGGCTTAGCTCAGCTCACCTAGTTTCTCGGGTCTGAATGGGTTGCTGGTGTTAAGGTAAAACAAAAGCCAGCCACTCCCTGTAGCTCTGCAGAATCAGGGTTGGCTATCTCTCCCACACTGTTTTACTAGGTAAGTGTCCACCTTTCCTGAGTTGCCTTTCAGCTGAAAGGGAGCACAGCATCTAAAACAGCACATTATAAAAATAATTGGGCATGTAATTTATATGGTGCTTATTAAGTAATCCAATGATGCAGTTGCAGTGGACAATACTGTTGTAGTTATTTTAAATGAGGGGTACCAGAGCAACAACGGATGCCCAATTAACTCTTTCATATTCCTTGTAATGACTTCTGCCAGAATCATCAGGATGGCAAATGGGACTTGTAATGTGAAACTGTGATAATAGTATGAGCGTGGCGCCAGGAGAGACGTCAGAGTAAGACTGGCAGCGACATTGTTTAAGGTGGCATCTTAACCTTCCCTCTCAGCCAGGTCCCATACATAATAGCGCATAGGAAGAAATAAACACACTGCGGGGTCCTGGCACGTTCCTCCAGAGTGAAAATCCTGCTCAAATTGTTTCCATTCACTTGGCTCCCACGCTTGGCAGCCCCTTCCAAGTTCTGCATCCGAATGCTTCTCTCCCTGCGAGAAACTCCCCCAAGGGAGATCAGCCACTGTCATGGGTCAGACCACAAACGCATTCGTTCGTGTTTCACTGCGGTCCTAACAAGAGTGCGGCTCACAGAGCAGAGCGCACTGGAAGGAAACAGGTAGGATTTTTTTCTCCCTCCAGGTGTTTCTGTATAACTTATTACAAATCCGTGTCAGAGCTTCGAGGTGTGTGTGTGTGGGGGGGGGGGTGTATTTCGAAATTCACTCTAAACAGAACCACAAATATGCTAAAGCAGAAAAATGTATCCAAACTGTACACAAAATGCAACCACACAAATCAAACACAATAAACTAATAGATTGACAAACAGAAGGATAGACAAACTGATTGATAACCGTTATTGCACTCTACACTGACGTCAGCGTAGGTAAAGGGTAAATGACCTATGGTAATCTCTTATACTGCTTTATTGTTGCACAGTAATATAAAAGCATCTTAGTGGCGCTTTGAGCAAGAATTACGAAATGGACCTATGGATATTTTCCTGGAATCAGTAAAACAACAGCTTCATCTGCAGTCTGCTTTATTTTCCATTAGTGGCCGAGTTTCTGGCCATTGGACCGGCAGGGGCTGCACTACCCTCTGATTTCCATGCCTAACAACAACAGGGCTGTTTGTTTCTGGAGAACGGGAGCGACAGCAAAATCGAGCGAATCTGGCAGAGAGGATGGACAAGGCGGGGGAGGGGGACCAGGAGCTGCAAATGAGCGAACAGAGTCACAGATGCTCGTTAGCGTCAGCCATTGAGAAGCCCGCTCAGGCTTGCAGTTCAGCGGCACTGCGTCTTTAGTGCTTTTCTTAGAGGGAGGAGAGGCCCTGGCAGTCTGTGTGTGTGTGAGGGCGGTTAAGGAAGCAGGTTATGGTTTTGGCATCCTTTCCCAGGCCAGAGTGGTTGGCCTGCAGTGGGCTGTGTTCCAGAGTCTGGCCCTGCCCTGCCCCGGCCTGGTCCACAGCTGTCACCTATTCCCACCGCACCCCTAAACCCCCGCCCACCTATAACATCATCACCCTGGGTCATGGAAGCGTGGTCATCCAATCATCCAACAGAGTTTGCTTCGCTCAACCCAGATCCAGTTACCCAGCCGTCTGCCGTGCATGCGACACCCTTGCGATGCCAGCCAGTTTCGCATTTCTATGGCTTCACCAACAGGGGCCCTGCCCCTCCCCTTGATTCAAAGCAGCAGCCTCGGATTTTGAGATTAAATGAGCAATAAATACTCGGGACAGGCATGAGGTTCAGTTCCAGTAAAGGGCCTCCTCAGCAGGGTCATCTGGATTCACATCATTTCAGAATCCAAAGAAATGTCTTATAGATAATTATCCAAGTCCATGACTGCTGAGAACGCAATGCCTCTCTTCCCTACCATCCCTGTCCAAATAAACTCAGCATTTACTTACGACCCTGCATGTCAATGAAGTTCAGCTTGCTTGAGCCCTTCTAACAAACCCTTTCAAAATTTTAATTAAATATGCTGGGAAGCATGGGAGCCATATTACAATGCTGGCATTCCATGTTTTATTTGTAATTGCTTTGGGTCATCATCACTGAACATCAACCGTATAATGAATCTTTCAAGGCCAGATGCACACACAGAAGACAAATTCAAACCTTATATCCTAGATCAACACCCTCTTAGCATTTTAGGCACATAACTTATCGTGGTGTTTCAGATGGAAAAATCAGACAATCTTCAAGTAAACTAGGAGAAACTAGTCTTAAGAAAGAATGTCTTCAAACAATATTATTTAGTCTCCCATGTAATTGCACAATTTTGTGATGGAAAAGCTGAATAACCAAGACATACTAAACTCAAAATACATGTTTCATATGAAAATAGCATTCATGGAGAAGTATAGAGGAAACTGTGATTCAGTCACTGGGTGTGGATATGCGACCAAGGGTTTAAACAGGGCAAAATGACATAAGTGTCATTAAAATTGCTATAGAAATTGGTAATTCAAAATAATTCTGACAGACAAAGATACAGTGAAAGTTCTATGAAGTGTTTTGGATCCATTAGAGCAAACATGATATGCTAACATAGTGAACTTATCCGTGTGTAGCGCATATGGAAAACATCAACATGAGTCCTCCGAAACATGGGGGATCACCGGTGGGTAACAGACCCATGCCCTGTGTGGCTTGATTGTATCCCGTATCTCATTTCCCTGTCTTGCCTTTACCTTCACGGATTCATAACCAACTATTGACATTCAATACTTATGAATAATCAAAAAAGACATGGCAGATGCACACAAGACATGAACACTGATTTAAACATGAATATGTATTTTGAGAAAATGAATCTGCACAACATTTTCTTTTCTCCTCTTTTGACCCCACTCTTGTCTGTATTCAAAGTAGACAACATGAGAGATATACAGAGTAAATAGAGATGATGATGATGATGATGATGATGATGATGATGATGATGGTGATGACCACACACTCCACCCACCGATCCTACCTTTCACTCTGTGGATTCTGGGAACTCTCTGAGGCTGCTGACCCAGGGTCAGAGAGATGGCGCCATCGACGCTTTCGCATAGGCGCCACATCAAAGAGGTCACTCAGGTTGGCATCCTCGGATCCACTGGTCATATCTAGAGTGAGCCACACCCAAAAAAAATTAAATTGTGTATAATGAAGAACGTCAAGAACCTTCCACAAGACTGATTCCTTCATTGGAAACCAGAGATGTTCAGTTGAGTTTTCTTGTCGTTAAGAGATTAAAAGTTCAGGTTTGTACTTTGAGTGAAAAAAAGGGCAAAACTTAACTACTCTAAAACAAGCTGGTGCTGTCCTGTGTCACTCAGAAAATATGTTTCATTTGCTAATCCAGATTTTTACCACTATCATACCCACTCTGAAATATTTTAAAACTAAAACGGGCGAAGCTGGATGAACATGCAGCTGCCTGTTTTCAATTTGTAGGGGAACCAGACATGCAGTCCCAAATCATGTCACTCAACACATTCACAGAACTGCTGTAAGCCTGTCACTGGCAGATGGATGAAATAACAGCATAATAGTAGGGTGTTATCCACAGGGAGATGATACTTGTCATGCAAAGTGACTACATTCATTTAACTTTTCTGGATGATGTATGTCTTGTCTCCTCACCCATATTGCCAGAGTGGGTATTGACGGAGAAATTCAGATATCTAACCAAAGGCTCTTGGTGAGCATTCCCACAAAAAAAATCCATCATTTTAGGAAGCATTAATACACTCAGGAGAACCTTAGAACATTCTAGAGTTTCTATATAATTTGAAATCCACAGCTTGAACTTTAAATTGTCTGAATCTGCATGCTTTCAATCCCCATATACCACTGAGCTATAACACTGTGGTAATCTCTCAGGACTTCTTAATTTTGAGAATCCTAATTGTAAAACTAAGCAATGGTCATTTTTGGTCGTCTCTTTACCCTGAAAATTATTTTTTTAAGCCATGAGTCAGATACACCTGTGTGTATGTGTGTTTGTGTGTGTAAGAGAGTGTGGAATGTGAATACAGATCTCCTCTCTGCTCTCACATTGAGATGTGGATCCCTCTGCCTTAGGGGTCATGTGAGGTTATCTGGGGTCTGTTTCACAGAGTTTCTCAAATTCCCCAGCAGATGAATGATAATCTGTGTATCACAGGTCTGGCTCGTATGCTTGCTCACTCGCTCACTCGCACGCACGCACGCACGCGCACACACACACACACACACACACACACGCACGCGCAAACACACAGACACCCTAGCCCTAGCCCTAGCCCAGGTCTCTGCTTAGATCTGACTGTGAGATTGCATTTTGTAGCTCAGGTGCTGGATTTGACAGTAGTGCTGATCTGTGGGACTGCAGGGTCACATCCTAATCTAATCTGCCACCCTACCTCAACTCTCCTCTGTGTGAGCCAATCACGGCACCAGATCAGGAACAATCTATGAATTTATCTGAGATCAGAGCTCAAAGCCACACAGACTACAAAGAGACTGCCCCTTTACTTCACCTTGTTCTGCCAGCCAATTCAGAGGAGGATCAGGAACAAATTGCCTTATTGTTTCACTCTAGTCTTATGTTAATCCATTTTTACAGCTGGGCATTCCCATTCAAGACCCTTGCTCAAGGGTTAAATGGGAATCAAACCTGCAACCTCTAAATGAAGACACCAGTTCCATAGTCCACCACATTTAATGGTGAATGGTTATGACTAATGCAACAGCAAGCCATTTTGTTGCCTTATGCTTAGAAAATAGAGTGGATTGTAGAATACAGTGGTAGCAGACAGTGAATTTTGGGTTTTTTCTGTCTAATACCTCACAACTGTATAGAACATAAGAACACATAATGATGGGAACAGGCCCAACTAGGCTTGCCATTTCTTTGATTCTGGCCAACATTCACACAGCCATTAAGACATATGTGCGGATGTAAAGGTCACAAATGCAGAAAAACATGTGGAATGTGTATGATCAGCCACATCAAATCCATCTGCCTCTTCCCAAACCCAGCCTATGTTTTCCCCTTTGTTTTCATGACAAACCTAAAGTAGGAGATTTTGCCTCTATTGAACTCATCTGGTTTGTCTTGTTTGAATGGAAAAAGAAAACAAGCAATTGTTCAGAAAAAGAAAAGGTTGAATTAATGAACAGGGACCGGTCTGGTGTTCCTGGATCTCTCTGTCAAAGGATTTTGCACAAAGCAGCCAACACACCCTTAAAAAACCCCAAAAACATGGAACACATGACCTCACTCTCTAACTCTGCTCTTAAGACTCAATCCGGGCCTTTAAACCCATTCCTGTGATAAACTCCCATTAATACTCTGATGCCTACAACTTTCCCTGCTACGCTTTCTGGACCTTCCCAGGTCAAGCGACTGCATCATGGCTCGAATAACGCTTGCTATTACAACATTTGAGTTTTTTGGTGGGGACTTGTACAATATCAAGGACAATAATAAAAAATACAATACACAAGGTTGGGTCAGCTACAGTACTGTTTCAGAGTGTGGCTTGGTCACATGATCTGGTATCTAACCCAGACCTAACCGTTTGCAACTGTGACTGCAATGCCAGATGACAGATGTTTTGCCACAGCATCGCCAAGGGAAGGAGGGGTCAGCTGGCAGGGATATACATGTCTCTTCCCTCACCAGTGACCCCTGCTGGTCAAGTGGGTGCCCACGGTGTCTGCAAGCTGCACATGAAGCATCCTCATTCTACTAGTCTGTAAAAGTGTGTGTGTGTGTGTGTGTGTGCATGAGTGTTTGCACATGTACACGTGTAATATGTACATGTGTGCAGATTGCACAATATATTCATTTCATTTCTGTTTTATTGGAAAGCATGCCTACCAACTGAGAGCTCATGTCTTGTTTGCAGTGGGGAATCAAAGGGGAAGGGTATGCAGTGCATTGTATTAACTGATCCATTGTAAAGATATGATTATGTTACCAGATTTAGAGAGCCATCTTGAGGGCTGTGCGTATGGAAGGTGTGTAAACTGTGTGTGGACTCTGTGCTTGCAAGCCAAATAAGTGCACATGATGTGCACATGATTTGCGTTTGTGTATAAGTGCACTGTGTCCATTTTATCTACCCTGCATCTAATGGCCCCACCTGCATTGCTTTGTGTGAACCATAGGGAGTTCCCTGCTTGGCAAGGGAAAATTAAAAATTTAAAAAACTCAAAAATTAAAAAGTCAAAAGTCATGATATTCCTCAGCCATATTATTGACAGCTCCCTAATAACTACGCCACTGCCGTGCATCTTTTCAGTGATTTGCAAAGAGATATTGTTCCCTTGGCAGGACCACTGAAAGAAGGCCAGCCATCAAGGCCCACTTTAATGGGATACACCCAATGGAAAGGTTGTTTGTTGCAGGAAAACAGATTGTTTTCATAGCCTGTTTGTAGTCATTTTTGCCCTGGGACTGGGTGGAGGGAGAGAGGAGGGGAGAGGAGAAAGAGAGAAGGGAGGAGAGTGGGGGCTGGGAGACCCAACGAAGTGTGTTCTTATTTTACCACAGCTGAGAGAAACTCCCAGTGATGTCTGGGAAGGGCTAGCACCGACCGAACAGTGATGTGAAACTCCACCTCCACTGCTGTTTGTCTGCAGTTCAGGGTGTCTGTTTGTCCTACCCTGTCCTCTGCACACTCACTCATCGTATCCAAGCACAAATTTATCTCATGAATGTTTATTATTACTTAAAGTACTATTTTTTTATTTTCTATCTCAGAGCTTCCCAAGTTCAGTCCTGGAGATCTATCCGACAGGGGATTTTCCACTTCACTTTCAAGGATCACCATTTTGTAAACCATTTTGTAAAGGGTGGGATGGGAGCTAAAGGTCTGGATTCTCTTTGTCTCAACAGATTATTAATCTTTTAATTTTGTTCTTCTTTCATGTTTCTCTCCTTTCCTTTATTTTGCTTTTTCTACCAATGATGCATGCCCAGCATATTCACAAAGCTCACTGCTAAAACCATTTTAATGCTGTTAATCTGAACACCACACCACAATTCTGAGACATGCACACACACACACACACACACACACACACACACACACACACTCACACTCACAAACACAGATAGAATGAGGGTTTTTATGAACATGCCAATCAGAAGGTCTCCATGACAACACAAAACACAGGCCCCATTATAGTCCCTGGGACCCGCCAATCACTGATGACATCACCACCCAGCTCATTTTGTCTACAGTCATTATGACTTTTACATTACTTTCACTCATGTTATAGGAACATAAATATGGAAAAACATCACCAAATGAAAATGGGAACAAGCTGTTTAAATTTCAATCAGTGAATCTAAGAATTTTTCTGAGAAAGAATTTTTGACAAAGTGAGATTTTTTCCTTTCTTTCAGGGGCTTCCCAGGTGACACAGACAGCTTAAGCAGAGGTCTTTGGTGGAGTGGCACACAACCTGATCATATCTTTGGTTCAGTGGCACACTGCACGAATAAATCCTTATCATAACTCAGCGGAATGGCTGTACTGATTGAATGACTCTACTGAATCACTCTGCTGATCCAATGGATTCACCGAATGGCTCTACTGAGTGTGGCCTGGAATGAAGAAGCAGGATGAAGCACAGTTAGCCCTGGAGTCAAAACAAGGGATTCACTGGACAGATCTCACCACAAAGGAATGGTTCTTCGATCCCATCAGCAACCTCCTACTTTGGACTCCAAGAGCTCAGTCTCTGACAGGGTTTATGGAAATCCTGCATTGAATTGGTGGCATACGCTTTCTGACTGGCTTACATATTTCAGAAGGTAGATTTGGTTGGCTGAGGCAGTTTCTAACCCTGACTGAAGAGGCACCCCCATTTATAGTCTTACCTACAACAGTCCATGATTAGCCAGTAGTGACTGACTATAGGTTTAGTAGCAAGTTATACAACAACAAAAATACTTACAGTTATGCACCTGATACAGAAGATTAGCTGCATTTCTCTCTCCCTAACTGACAAAGGACGTTTTTGCATTGCCGTTATCCACAGATTATGAAAAAGCAACGCAAAAAATAGTGGGCGAAATTAACCGTGGTAAAAATACAAATAAACTCATCCGCAGTAAAGTTTGCAATCTTGCAAGTTCTTTTGAAAATGTGACAAACCACACTGTGTTGAAGGCTGGGAGTCTTTTAACCAATCATGTCTTTGGCAAATAACAGTCTCTTTGTTCGGGCACAGCTGGTAAATAGGCTGCCAGCAACAACATTTACATCCATTACTGCATATGTTCACACAGCCTTTCCAACAAACATTTTCACTACAATTTTGCACATTTGTTTTTTCTTCATCTAACCACATGAAAATGACATATTTTTGATATGTCTGGAAATTTATTTCCCATGAAGTTATGACTGATCATTGCAATCTTTTTTCTGTCGCGATGGGGTGGGCTCCCAAGTACTATTGGGTACTCCAACTTAGGCAACTCTCACCCAAAGACAGAAACTTTTAATTTCCCGTGAGAATATCACTTACAGTACCGAGCCGATCGCACTGAATCTTTCTTGCAATCAAATTTTTTGGCCAAAAAATGGTCTATTCAGCATGGACAGCTGGTAAATTCTGTGCTGTTTCCAACAACAACATCAATATAAACGGCCGTGTAAATCACCAGCTCACACATGTTCACACACACTGACTCTCCTTTCTGCTGTGAGGATGGGTGTCAACTCGTGTAAAAACACACAAACACACCACCCCCTTCGTGAGGCTGAATGACAGGTGGGAGTACTGAGTCATGAACATGGCAGCATAGAAACACAAGGACCCCCTGAGTGACTCGTGTCTTGCCATCCTGTAGGCTCTCAATCTCAGCTCTGCTCTCTGCTACGATGAGCAACAAGGCCGGAAACAAGCCGTCATTCCCACAGTCTCTTTCCGGTGAATGAGGAGACTGACTTACCGTCCCCTCGTATTTACCCTGTGAGCCAAGCAGACGGGAGTGGTGTTCAGTGAAAACAGACTGTGTTTTCTGACAGTGTTTTGTGTTCTTGGTGGGAACGGATTGCTAGAGTGAGTGATGCAAAGGCCAGGCTCACTGAAAACAAGGAGCCAAACATCAGGTCACCAACACCTCATCAAACCACTCGATCCGTGGAGCTGATCCGGTAGAGTGAAAAACAGCAGGTGCCTCACAGAGGAACGGATCAGCCTAACTCATTCCAAGCTGTACTGCACCTGGTGTGGGTACTGTTGCCACAACGATGGCTAAAACAAATAGCAGGTACTATCAATGAAATTCACATTTCTTTCGCATTTTCCATGTCCTGATCCCTTCCACTTGAATGAAAGCGATAGCTTTGAAGAGCTTGCAAGGATATTCTGTTGAAGCAAAAGCCCTGGGTTAACAATGCATATTCTTTCTTTAAAAAAATAATGCATTTTTATTTATGGACAAAATGAATGTAATTGCTGCTTTACAACAGGACATTTTCACTGCCTCATCAAATGTTATTACTATTTACATTTTCATGAATGCATGCAAAGTGCCATTTAACTGCTTATCTTTTATGGTAACAGTTAGATAAATGGTCTATCCCCATTAACACTGTGTCATGATCTTACTGTGTGTGTGTTTGCATGAGGGAAAAGGCCGGACAGTGCACTGATCCCAGATCAGGATTGGGAGGAGGCCATTACCGTGCTGGGCATGGAGCAGAAACAGAGAGAAGCAGATAAAATGCCGTTGTGTTATCACCTCTGGTTTGGGTCAGCCCATTCAGTGGGCTCTGAGTCACCACAGCCCGCACACATACACACACACACACACACACACACACAAGCCTGTTCTGATCTCACAGGACTGCATCTGTGAAATCCACAGCCTTTCCTGGAAACACACGTAGGGCCGCTAGTGATGAAATCGGCATCCCCACGCATAGTGATGCAAGAGATGGCATGATACAAAGGGGTGGGGCACCCAGAGTTCGTCAGCATGATGGAGACTGCAGAATTTAAGACTGATAAGGTTTCTCTCTGCAGTCTGTAGCATTACTAACAACCAACTGGTCACTGCCAAGCTCTATGGCTCTCCCAAGGAGTCTACCCAGCAGAAGGGGATACATTAGGTACTCCACCTCCTCCCCTTAGGAGAGTGTGTGTGTTTGTGTTTGCATGCATGTATTTTGCAAGGGTAGGGGGACTGCTGTTGACAGCTTATCAGCTTATGGAACTTAAACAAGCCTCTCACTTTTGGGGTGGGGTTATCAAAGCTACATCAAAAAACAAATGCTAAATTTATACATAAGCCAAGCAGGGAAGCCTGTGACACAATGACAAGGCAGAACATGTGCATGCTGGGAAGCTCTGTGCACATTTCAGTGTAAGGATGTAACGATGTAATGACTTGGCGGATATCACTCTGTTAGTTCTCCTTAATTCAACGTATGAAGAGAGGTTAAGCCTAAAACAAATTTCTTCTTCTGGGTGGGCAATAAATCATGATCAATTGTACTCCACCCGTTAATCCTCTCCTGGAATGCACTGCCAATGGCAGCTTTAAGAAGGGTAGGCACTACTCAGTACAGGAGTGATTAACCTATGGTAAGAAGAGCTGGAGTGATGGCAGGCTTTTGGACTAGCCCAGCTCTAAAACACCTGTTTCAGCTAATTAAGGTCTTGATTGAAGACTATGATTAGTTGATTAGTTGGTGTTTTAGTAATGGGCTGATAAATAAGCCTACAGCTGCACTGAAAAAATGACAATTGCAAATAAGATCAGACAACGCTGCTATACAGCAAATTGTAATGTAACATAGTAAAAGCGTCGGCTGTCCAACACAGCATTTTCAGCTGCAAAGCTGGGCTGAGCTCACACCGCCAGACAGCGCCCCCCCCACCCCACCCCCACCACGAGACTGTAACGCATATTTGGAGAGGCACGGGGATGACATCAATGCGTTACGCCCTGCGTGAGCTGCTGTCAGAGAGGGAGGGCAGTGAACACCAGACACACAAAGCACAATGGTGCAGCACTAAATGGATAAAAGCAAGGCCATAAAGGAAAAGAGAGAAAGGCAGTAAAAATGAGAGGAAAAGTTTGCATGTTTGGGGTGTGTATGTGTGTCTGTGTAAAGACAAATGTGGGTTTAAGATCTCTGCAGTCAAGCACAAAACAGGTGAACTGGTGCCAACATTTACCTTATATTTCTGACAGCATTCTCAAATGGAACTGCTTGCAGTGGGAAACCAAGCATCAGCCTATGCCTTGGAGTCCTCACATTTACAACAGTAAACCAGGACAGCAGTTAAACGTCTAAAAGCTGTCAGTTTTTATTTTCATTTTCAAATAAGTGTGAGAATCCCCCACCTGGGAAAGACAAAAAACATCCAAACAAAGGTGACAGATATGATAATGTTACCACTCGGTGCTGCCTCAGACCAAAAAGTAAAGTAATCAAGTGGTTCACTCAGTCTCTTAAACAGGACTTAAGGGAAGGAAATTGTGGTCTGCAGACTTGATGGCATTATGGGAAATGAAGTGTGGTTTGTGAAAATGGAGATCTCCTGTGGCTTCGACGTACACCAGATGAACATTTAAGATCATTTACTGGTTGACAACACCAGACAGAAACCACCGAGCGTGAGAATGAAACCCTGAGCCTTACGGATCAGAAAAAAAAACGTGATATTTCTGGATAATTAAAGTGCATACAAACACGGTACTTCCTTATGGGAATCCGACCCAGTTTAAGAAGCTGAACAAATTTTAGGATTTTGAGTCACTAATTAAAAAAAAAAGTCATCGTATTTTAATGTTGCTTCCTCTCATCTGTTTGGCAATCTGGCTGTTATTAAAACAGAAAAACTGACGCACACCAGGGCCTGCCTGTGCATTAACTGTATACACAGTAAATGTGGTAATTAATGGGGAAAAAACAATTCATACACGTGAAAAAAAAATATAAATAAAAGAAGAGATAAAAAAAAACTATTCTCTTTTCTTGGAAAGAGATGTGAAGGAAGGTTTCCAGAAAGTTGTCCTGAAATCACCCGGGCTAAACTGCTGTTTGTAATTTGTAAAGTAATAAGTGGGTTACTCATATGGTAATGATCAATGCTGGCTTGTTGTGGTCTAACCATGTATATGTACCTGTATACATGTGTGGACATTTGTGTGTCTCTGTGCATGTATATAATTGTACTAAGGGTTTTTTTTAAACTGCAGTTTCTCTCCATATCGTGTCCTTGTGTTTCCCATGAGGGTGGATGGGTGGTCACTGTACCCATGACAGGGACTGTGGAAACCTGGGACCACTGGATACTCGGCGTCTGCTCTTCGTCCGTGCTTGCATCATAATCAGCCTCCACCGGGTCTGGAGCTGAGCTGTCCACTGTGGGAGCAGACCTGAGGGTGGGAGGGAGGGAAAGAGAGGGAGAGAGACCAATGGAGTGAGAGGTTATATCATCACTGTGTGGTGTTGACTATGTTCATGTTTAAATACATCACTCTATGCTTTCGCAACATTTACACATATATTTGCTGCCAAAAGAACATCTTGAATTTAGATTTGAGGGAGCGAGAGAGGGAGTAAAAGAAAAGAAAGAGAGAGAGAGAGAGAGAGAGAGAGAGAGATACAAGGGAGGAAAAGTGGCTCACAGTTGATTTGATGTACAGTACATATCTTTTAGGGATATGCTTTCATACATATATGGACCATGCTTTCATCCTTTATTACGTATATTTCCACTATAATCATTCACTGAAACTCAGCAGGAACTCTGTGGGTGTGCTTGACACTTCTGTAGCCACCGTCCGGGGAGCTCAAGAATGAAGTTTGTTTGTTATGGATGCTGTAGGTGTACTTTCGCTGGTCACTGTGTATGCATTCTGCCAGTGTACCCAGGACAATTCCATTCAATTACACTTCGAAAAGCGGCCTCTCTAATGGGCAGGCTTGATTTCTTCTCAGAAATCAATTCTGAAGGGCTGGGTGGAGTCCACCATTAATGTGAGAGCAGCTTGTTTGTGCTGTTTGCTTATTGTTTTGATTATGTGGAGGACGATAGAGAGGATGAATAACCAATGGGAGCGATCCCTTCCACTGACTTCATTTCCAATGCATTTGATCCTTCACTGTGGGCTTCCCTGTTTGTTTTGGCTATGTATCCTGTGTGCTTTAATTTAAAAAAAACTAATATTAAAAGATGAATGCCATTATGCATCAGTAAGGCCAGTTTCACTTTTTTTATTTTGTTTAAAGATACTACAAAATATAAACAGAGAGAAGGTAGTGGCTGTGGTGTAGTAGCTGGAATAGTACTAATCAATTGCTCAGAAACATTATGAACAGGAACGCTAAATCACATCTGTAATTATATACAAGAATATATGTTGCAGAAAGAGAGAAATCGTTGTAGGTGGAAGAAAGAAAACTGAATATGTCAACAAAAATACTCATACTTTTGAAACATTGAAACTTACTGTAAAACGTGACCACATTCCAATACAGACATAATGATGTTGAACAAAGAAACGTTTCTCCCTGTCTAAAAATGAACAGATTACACATCTCTATTAGCGGCCCTGACAGCAGTCACGGTAGTGGGGAAATATGTAGAAGGAGCACTAAAATAAAAGACAGACACTGTAAACTCAACCAGCGCCTTCTCATGAGGCGGGGTCAAGTCTCACACGGGACCTCGGAGGACTTGTTGCTTTTATTGCACTTTCACATCTTGCTCTATATAAACCCTTATATACTGACCATGTTTTAGACATTTATGGACTGCGCAGTGCACGAGCTGTCTACACGCTCTACACGCCAGGCTTTTGCTCACTATTAACGCCTCAATGAGTACTTTTAAAAGTTAGAGGAGATGGGACACCACATCAGGAAATGTGTGTGACTGTATGTATGTATGTATGTAAATATATGTATTTATGTGTGTGCATAAATGTATATGCATGTGTGCATCAATGTGTTTTGTACGACCATGTATATGTGTATGCATATGTGTGTGTGTCTAATGTCATGCTCCAGTGTCTTACCTCTGCCCCCCCTGTTCCTGCTCCTCCTGCAGCTGCCTGAGTCTCTCCTGCAGGCCTCTGATCCGGGCCTTCTTCTCGTTCAGCACCAGGACGAAGCGAGTATACAGCTCCTGCTCCAGAGTCTCCTTCCCCTGGACGTACCTCTCCAGCCTGCAGAGGGATTAAACGTCAACATCACCCAGTGAGGGAAGGATTGGTTAATCAGACATCAATGGTTGGAAGCATGCCTCTACCATAACAAGCTGTTTCAACTGAAAAATGGAAAGAAATGACGTTGACAGCAAACACTAGCATGGATGCAATAGCAAGCGCTCACACTCAACTGGCAGCATCCAGCACTTGTCTTGCATTCCGAGCTGCTCTCGTCCAGTACAATGGCTCTCCAGCTGAAGAATGAAAATAAGCAGCTGACAGCACACGCTTACAAGCTTGCATGCTGAACATGTGTTGCTAAACTGCTCTTCATCACTGAAGATGATGCTGCAGTGTTAGGACAGGCCTAAAAATGCAATTTCAATTATCCAGATTAAGATACATAGTACAAACCAGGGATAAGGACGGGTTAAAACAGTTGGTAAGGAACTTTATGAAAACAAATTTTTCTGCTCTGTTCAGTGAGTCTGTCTCTCTTCAAAACATTTCTAAAGTTTCTTAAGACAATTCTTCCCTGACAGCCTGTGTTTGTTTTCATTTCATTTTCGGACAGTGAGCAACAAGACAAAGAGAGAGAGAGCCCATCTGTCCATGGGGGACGGTTAAATGTGACGTAGAAGGTGAGAAAAGAGACAGTGGCTCCAGTTATTGTGACTGCTTGCCTCCTGTTCTCTCATTATGACAGGAAACACGGGAGCAACATTTTTTTTTTTTTTTTCGTGGAGCTGACGTCAGCACCCCAGCTATTTAGACATGAGCCACGCGGCCGTCTGGCTTGTATGGTGTGGTTCTGCACCTGACCCTGACCAAAATAAATAAAATAAGCACAAACAGAGAGCCCCACTCCCCTCCATTACTTCTGTGTAGGTCTCTAGACATAGGCGGGGTCGGCAAACTTCACTTGGGCTGGGCCAATGATGTCATTGTTGATTCTCCAGAGAGAACCCAACTGGAGGGGGTGGGGGCAGGGAGAGGCGGGGACAGGGGCTGCTGAAGGAAGGGAGGGGAGGACTGGGGTGCCACAGGGAAGCTAAAGGGTATGAAGTATATAATGAGGGATGACAACAAAGATGGTTTGGGTTAAGTCTATAGGCAAGGGAGTGTGATGGGGGTTTGGGGAGGGGCCAAAAAGAAAGGGGAGACAGGCAAAGGTGGACAGTGACACATGTGGCTGTGAGGGTCTGACATCACTGGGTGGGTGGTGACACGACTAATCACCCTTTCCTGTGAAAAGGAGAACATGTGTGTTGAGCGCAGACAGCGACATGCCCTCAAGTCCCTCTCCCCCCCTCCTCATTTTTAAAACTCAATAGCTATAGGAGTGAACTGTACTTGAAGGCACTGTACTCACTAGTATTTTTTGGGATATATGAGGACGGGGCTTGGAGGTGCTACAATGACGCAGCTTTTCGAAAACAAGTTACACCCACATGGTAACTGCCCAGTGATGGCCAGGTGTCTACAACAGCAACCAACACTGAGGGAGACCTGCTCCACACACTCATTCTACTTGAATGAAGGTAGGATGGAGGACAGGGTGACACACACACACACACACACACACACACACACAAACACACGTAAACATACGTGCTATCATTCACATACATGCACACATATGGATACATACAGATACAATCTCTCACACACAAACACACCCTCACAAATACACACACACACAAACACGCAGACATACATAAGCACATACGTAAACATATGTGCAAACACTTATATACATGCACAAGCGCACGCACACACACACACACACACACACACACACACACACATACTCTCACACATGCACACGCTCTCTCTCACACACACAGAGTAAATATGGCGGGGTGGCAGAGCTCGTACTCGGCAGTGATCCGGTCCTGCTCTCGGCCCAGTCGCCGGTTCTCCTCCTGCAGGTGCTGGTTCCTGGCCCACAGCTCACTGCTGCGCTCCAAACCGTGGCTAATGAGCTCTTTAATGACCCGACTGGGCTCTGGACACATCAGCAGCTCCACAGAACCAAGCCTGAGCTACAGAGACAGAGGGATAGACAGAGAGAGACAGAGAGATGGAGGGATGGAAAGAGAGAGAAGGATGGTGAGACCGTGAGACAGAGAGAGTAGAGTGACAGACGAAGGGTGGGAGAGGTAGGACACAGAGGACAGAGAGGGTGAAAGAAGATAGAGAAGAAATAACAGAGTGTGAAAGAGCATGATAGAAAATGAGAAAGAGAAAAAAGACAACTTGGCTTTACATACCCTGTTAATTAAATGACTTCAAAAACAACACAAGCCAAGGATCAAATAACAAAACAAGCTACTTTAAAATGCCTTACTTCAGAGTCTCTTTTCTTATCCCAGCTAGATGCCTTTAGTCTGGGTTAAACTGAAAACACCTCATTGTATTAATACACAATCCTGCATTTAGGTTTTCTTTTTTTTTTTTTGGTGGGTGCACCTGCCATGGTTGTGCTCCCAAACTAGGCAAAAAATACATAAAATAAATGAATAACCTTTTATTTGTTTGAAGGTCCAAGTCAAGCACAAAAGAACCAGTCATTTGAAGTCTGAGAACAAACATTCAATTGTTTATATTGATCCAGAAGAAAAGAAATAAAAACAGAAAGAGAGACGGAAAGGTCAGACTGGGCCTTGTGTTTTTGGGCAGTGGAGCCCTGGACACACTCTCTAGACTCTCCAAACAGAGAGAGCAGGTGCCTCACACACAGCCGAGCCCATGGCTAACACAAAAGCCATGGCAGCCACTAACATTGTTTGCACTGTAGACAAAGAGCTTAAAGCCAATTTGATAGCATTGGTCTTAAGCCCTGGACTTACACTGGCTGGCCAGGAAAGTGTAAAACATGTATAATGATCCTTAGCTATTCTCACACTTGAAGTGCTGGCATGTGTGAAGGGGTTTGGGATTATGGTGGAGGCCTCTGGAGTTGGAGCTGTTGCAGCCAACTACGCTGATAGATTTCACCAGGTACACAACCAGCTTGATCGTAACTTGGCCACAAACAAATGTATTGAACATTTTGCAGATAGGAGGTGCACAACCTGTATTTTTAAAGCAAAATCATGTATTTGTTGTTGCTATTATATAGCATTGAGCATCACATAGAATGTGCAAATGGCACTCTAAACAGACAAACAATAAATCAAGGGCTATAACATGACAATGTACACAATACACATTCCTGTACTCCACATCCACTTCAAAAGCAAGGGCTCTCCTGAGGATGAGAGGTTAGTTAAGGACCCCTAAGTTGTTTATGTATTTTTCCCTTCTTTCCAAACCAGAGGCACAGATTCTACCAACATAGTGGTCAAGAAGCTCTCTATCGTAAAAGTGGTCTGCCTCCTACTCTACTGCTGAAAGAGGACATGCCAGCCTTCCAGGAAGATGGCTCTCATCACTGTTGATGCAGAGTTGCCCTGGCGACAGATATGATGCTCCTGACAATGAGCCATTCCCATACAGATAAAACAATGAGACACTTGGTGGCTCTAGGACCGTTTGGGTAACAATGGCTGGGGCTGGCCTGCAGAGGCACGGGTTCAATTTTGCCCCCTTGCCCTTTTAAGAAGCTCTATGTTGATAACACACAGTGCTTCTCAAGGACTCTACTGACCTGTTAGCTGTTCCCTGGAGCCATACACTGACTAAATATACTGACAGATATGCACACAAACACACATGCACACATACACACACACATCCGCGCACACACAAATATTCCAATCCCAAAAGTATGACTCAATGGCAAAAAAGTTAAGTACTTAATGATGTCAGAGGGGCACTTTCTTTTTAAAAATGTAAAACTTATGTTTTTTTTTTTTGCATACCATTTTAATATTTATAGTCTTAGCTCTTCAGCCAACCAGTCATTTGAACATTAACAGCTTGGCTCCAACTCACTGTTTCTCCTTGTGAGCGCTACATAGTGATCCACTGTGTTCCACACACTACCTGCCCAGCTCTAAACTCAGGCACATCCACGGACACCACCTGGGGCCTTTCCCAAGCACATCCAATCGAGCTGTACAGAGATGGGAGACATCACACACCTACAAAGGCCGTTTACACAACTGACCAATTAAAACACTGTCCAGCTTTCACAAATTTTCACCCAAGACAGCAGCCAGCCAGGCAGTAGGGTCCTTGTAATGATACGCATATATTTTTAAGAGCCAATTAAACGGGCTCATCACTGTGAGTGCTGTTTGGTTATGTGTTCTGTGTGTGGCTTGGTTATTAAAATCAAGCTTTTAGCAATATTCACTGTCTATGTAATGATATGGCTATGGTAATATTTTGCAGGAGTTCACCTTCAGTGCCCAATGAAGAGCCAAATATCTGCTGCTGGAAAGGGTATTAGGAACAGTGAAAAACAGCACAAGGACAAGATCTGAGAGACAGTGGGAATGAGAAAAGAGAGACAGAAAGAGAGAGAGTAAAAGAATGAAGGAGAAACAGACAGAGAAAGGTAAGACACAATGGGGAAGATAAAAAGAGAGGAAAAGAAAGGAAAGGAGATGGAGCAGACAGTGAGAGGGAAATGGGGAGAGGGAGAAAGAGAGAGGTGATGGGACAGAGGGAGGAGAGTGAAAGGCAAAGGGACAGAGAGGAGCCTGGGAAATAGAGAAAAATGGGGAAAAAAGAGTAGAGTGTGTGAGAGAAAGAGAGAGAGAGAGAGAGAGAGAGAAGAGTGTTGTCCCTCAGTTCTGTCTGCCAGTGTGCAGCAGGGGTAAATATGTAAGAGGGTGATGTCATCCACATTTTCTACATTATATTTTACAAGCTTACTACCTGTGCCTAACAAGCAGGCCTTTGGACTGAGGAGATACTGAAGGCCCAGAGTTCCTGGGAGAGACCTGCTTCCTGGGTGGCACTGCGATCAGCTGTGTGGTAGAACTTTTAGAAAACTGGGCTTGTAACTTGGAGGTTACAGGCTTGATTCCCAGGAGGGGGACTACTATTGTACCCTTCAGCAAGGCACAATCCCAGAGTAACTACAGTAAACATCCAGCTTGACTGTATTAAAAAAACATGTAAGCTGTGAGTGAAATATGTAAGTGGCCTCAGAGAAAAGTAGCTGGATGTGATTGTAAATAAGCGGGATGAAAACGGAGTATTTACAAACTCAGCTCCTGTGCTTCTTCTGTTCTCCATTTTTGGATTTTTTTGTGTTTTTAGACTTTGAATTATCACACACTTTTGCTGATTTGGTATTATGTGTGATTCCTTTTCAAAACTGTTTTGCCTGAAAACGGTAAATGCACAGCTGGTCAAACATGTGATCTGTTATATGTTGTTTTAAGCCTCTTTTAATGCACAAAAACCCTAAACATGCAATAAAACATTACATTTCTTGGGCACACCCCCTTAATAATTTTGAGAAATTGAGCAAATTGAAATGTTTAAGCATCAACAGAAAATAACTCTCAGTGTTAAGAATCCAGAGCTATAAAACAGGATATATAAATTCTGGGATGAAACCCTGCATGAATATGTATCAGTTGATAGATGCATGCTTTGGTGGATGATGGACCTATGTTCAAACCACTGGTATTCTGAAAAGGGCACCATATTCATTTAACTTTTCAGAGTGGGACTGTTTATCTAGAATCACATTTTTTTGTTCACATACTAAACATATCCATTTAGGCCCACAAGCCAAAACTGATCCTAGATCAGCACTCCTAGCCGGAGACGATGTATGAATATGGGCCCTCTTTTTGTCTGCACCACTGTTTGACTCGAGAGATACATGTCTTTCTCTTGCTTAAATGCCTACTTAGCTCATCCTGACATTTTTCAGCTACATTTTGTATCCTCAGGTTGGAAAATGAGGCACAGTGATCCATATCAATGTATGGGTCAAAGTATGAGCATTTTAGCCACAAAGGTTATTTTCCTAAAACAAATTCCCACATGGCGTGGCAAACGTTTTTTTATGCTCATTAAAGATTTGATGATGCTAACCTGTTCATAAAGTTGTGGAGAAAACCAAGGGGCTTCTTATTTTTCGAGCTATATCCTTGAACTCTGCCAACACTTCCATCGTAGGGGTATTTCTGAGACAAAAATCAGGAAGGAAGTCTGGCTTGGTTTGGCCTTTAACGTCATAAGGTAATTAACTCCGCCACTGGCAGAGCATGTGTGACCGTGTTCAATAATTGGAATGAAAGCAGGGGCAATTAAGACAAGAATATGTCTGGAAAACCTTCCCATGAGCCCTCACTCATGGGCACCCTGCTTTCAGGCCTTGCCAGGTACAGCTTTCCACTCAAACCAAAGCCAAGTCAATGACGGTATCCCCGAGCCTGCTGATCCATGAACAGCATCACAATATTGCCCCAGTGACGACAAGAGGCTGGGGCCGCCCATATGAGCATTTTCCACATCACTTACTTCTCTTCCTTCAAAACAGATCCTCTGCCATTGAACTGTTCCAGGTTCCACCTATGTGATTTTGCAGGTCAAATTTAGAACATGGCCCTGGTCTACTTTTAAATTCATGAAACCCAGCTGCTGTTGCAGTGAAAACAGGTTTTAAATTATTTTGTAAGGCCGTAGTTTTTTTTTATGCCAAACTTCACCATGAGGAAAAATGAACTTGATATTTATCACTCATGACCAGCCTTAGGGGGATAACTGTTAATAACGATCACCATGGTGAACTGCAGGTGCTGAAGACAGCCTGTTTCTGATTTCCTCTGCCCTTCCTTCCTACCAGTCTATCAATCTACCTTGTATTAGTCTTTCTACCCATCTGCTATAGATTTAGATGTATATAAACATATAGATAAAGGACTCAAACAAATTCAATAAATATCTCGATATGCATGACTTGCACATCTTGATGTCAAGAGCTCTGCTTTAAAGCTTCCTCATCCACTTGGAGGTTGAACAGAAAGCATTATAGAGCTCATGCTGCAAGCATCAGAAGAGCCATCTAAGAGTCTTAGCCACAAAAGTCTGCTGAGAATTTTCGAATACGAATAAAGCGCGTCCTCCTTTATCCATCAGGAACCATCCGAGATCCTCCTCAAAAAGACACACACTGACATCAAAGAGTGGTAAATGCACTACCCTCATATACCAAATTGTATCTGTTCCACTGGGAACGGTTTCCCAGGAAATACTATGTCATCCCACAAGGTACAAACAGGCCATAGACTACGACAGTACCATGACCGAGCAGCACTTACTCTCAAATCATTTTTCTATGCATAGGAAATTGAATTTACAAATTATATGATGGATGTCTTTCCTCTCCTGCTCACACTGGCCATAACAGCTTTATTTACAAAGTGCATTGTGGATAATTAGCCATGCCATGACCAGCAAAACCCAGGGTTATTCTTGATTGCTACGAGCACAGTCTTAATAAAGACGGTCATTCAGGGGAGTCAGAATGAATGAAACTTTCTCTGATGGTTTGTGACTTTCCAGGCAAATAATTTACAAATGAAAATTCAAGTTCACTATCTCTCCGTCAGTCCAGAGTTCTCTAACCTAAATATTTACAGAAAGCATCCAGAGCAATCACAAAGCAGCGCACAGAACAACCTCTTTGCAATCAGAGCCTTAAAATAAGATGATTTCGAAAATACAGGCATGGATACATCAAAGAGACTGAAGTATCCACAAGGGGCCCTGAGCAAAATTCATTTTAAAAGACTCCACAATCAGCTAACACCATCAATGTGAGTATGCCAAAATGACAAATTTAAGAAAGTGAATGAATGAGAAATGTTACCATACACATTGTAGGTTAATCCCTTGAATAAATTTGGGAAAAAAAACCATTGAGTGAAAAAAAAAAAAAAAGCTCCTCAAACACACTCCAGTTCTCTGGAATGAAGCATGCACATTACATACTGCATCACGCCTGCGGATCTGGCCTCATTTTCACAGCAGTACAGCTGAGGATGTAAGGTGGGTCTTTCTCAAAGGCCAGTTAGGTTCCCAACAGCTCTTACTCTTTTTTCTCCTCTCCCTCCCTCACACTCACCACTTTCTTTTTCACATGTCTCAACTGAATTCCAGTTTTTTTAATTTTGTGATACTTTATTGTTATGTACTAAATTACCAAACAAATGTTAAAAAATAATGGCAATAACAAAAATAGATAAATCACTTGCAGCACCACATGCAATAGCATATCATACTATACTATGTTTGCTATGTATACAGCAATATGTGTATTTGTATGCTAGTCTGTCTCTCACATTCAGATTCAAATGTGCTTCATGGGCATGAAAGGAGAATTGTGTGTTTTTAAAGGATACCAGAGGAGGATAAAACAAAGACACACAGAAAATATGGACAACAATCCCCCCACTCCCCCATAGGCACAAACACATTCACACCATATTGAATCTCTCTTCTGTAAGTGGCCTGACTCTCGGTGGCCTGACTTTTGTCGCCGGTTGCCAGATTTGCGCGAGGCACTCAGCAGCCAACGCCCTGTCTCAGTTCACCGGTGCAGATGCCAAAACCCCAGAAGACTCTTCTCTCATTCGAGTTACTTGGAATGATCACAATTTGCCACTAATTATTTCATTTCCTCCAAGTGATATAATTGCAATAAATCACAAGTGCATCAAAATGTCATTTGCCTTGGCCAGAAAAACATGTGGAGTAAAAAAATGAAAAATACAGTGCTGCTTTGTACAGCATATGTTTAACTGATACTCAGCTGGTATGCAGGGGTGCCAAATTCAAAACAGAAATTTAACTGACAGGCATCCACATGTTTTCCGTTCAGAGTAACATGCCGAACCTCCTGAGAGTCACAATCGATTATGCCTTGAGTTGAGACCTGTTACTGCTGTAACTGAACTAAGGGACCCTTAATTTAGAGTGTATCCATGACTACATTACTTTGCCTGTGGTGGGAAAGCTTTCCCCTAATAATAATGTAGCAAAATGTAATAATAACAACAACAACCACAAGTACAGCAATAATAATAATAACAGCAGTTATAATCATAATCATAAATAAAATCACAATCATGATGATGATAATGACGATTTTAAGTAACAAAAGCCTTCCAGCACTTTTTATTCCCAGGCAATAGAAATGGCCTAAAAAAAGTAGTAGTAGTTATAAAAAAAAAAAAAAAAACTAATTGCTGAGAAAACAGGGAAGCCTGTCTCATTTAAATCCAAGGATGACCAACAGCAGCACCAAGGAAAGCCCTTTGGACACAGTGGGTCATTGTGAATTGTGTTGTGGCTGCTCTGGAATTTGGAATATGATCCAGAATGTTTCCACAACCACTGGTTACCATCGGAGATTCCCCCCCTCTTTGCCATCTACCTGTGTGAAGTAACAGGGGATCACCCATGCACGATGGATCTGTTTGTGGGCAGGTCAGTGCCCCATTGTCTGTTGCAGGGGTGTGTAGTAACCTGTGAGGGACCAGTGTGAGTGAAGGCTTTTGTTCCAACCCAATTTAAAAAAAAACACCTGACTCAACCTAAACAAGTAATCATGGTCTTCAATCAATACTTTAATTAATCAGACATTTTAGTGACTGGCGACAGCACACTGGCCCTTCACAAACAAATCCTAGACTCTTTGTGGATTTAAGCCAGAATTCCCACTCAGAGGAGTGGGACGATACACAGGGCTCCGGCTTCTCTCAGGTAAGATAAGAGAACATAATCTCTTAACGGCTGACCTAACATTTGTAACTGAATGGTGTCCCATGAGACATCAGCTTGGTTGTCCTCATTTGCTTATTTGCAGTTGAAGTTACTAGGACAAAAGCATGTTCACAATTTTTTGATACATCAGAATAATATATATATATATATATATATATATATATATATATATATATATATATATATATATATATATATATATATATATATATATATATATATATATATATATATATATTTATTTATTTTTTTACCTCAAATCAAACAATCAAGAGTATGTAAATGGCAAGCTGAATTTAGTTCTAGAACCACAAGCTACCAGCCCAGCATTCCAGCTACCAGAAATTCAGGAAAATGCCCACTTTTTTCAGAATTAATTGCCCTAAGGAAAGAGTGGCAAGTGTTGCTCTAAAATATGGAGACAGTACAATCAAAACAGATTCATAATATATTCTTCTACCCACACAAATCAGACTATCCTGTAGCAAAGGCCACTATGGCTGCCAGTTATGATATATGAACATACAGGGAGAGTGAAGGACCAGGCAAAATAAATCTAAGAGCAGTTGAGATACCAAAGCTAACATGACTAATGAGTGTGGTCTTGGTGTCGGTTCATGGCTTCAGGTTTCCGTTTCAAAGGCTGATAACATTGCTTAACGACAAAATTCCTGTGTGAGGTGTCCAGATTCCTGAAAGAATGCTTTGTCATGCAGCGCATTCACTAAGATTATCAGATTAAGATAAGGCAGAGATCAATAAATCAATGAAATTGTGACTGTTATTATCAAAGGGAAGCAGGCTGAAATATTTCGATGGGAATGTTTCTGAGCATGACTCAGAGCTGATGAGGCAAATCACAAAGGGAGGACTCGTTTGAGCAGAAGAGTTTGGCTTTTAGGATTAGCCCAGATCTCAGCCAATCACACAGCTGGATCTCATACTCAACAACCAAGAGCACTTTGTGAGCACTCATGTTGTGCAGAATGTTATGTCTCAGAAACTCTCTGTGGTGTGAACTGATGAAGACATTTGTGGAAAAGATGTTTATCAGAAAAGACATTTGTGCCCATTTGTGTAATGTTGTCATCTGAGAATCAAATGGGAAAATACAGACTCTTTGGGGGAAAAAAAACTGAGATACGGTGGAAACAGTGCCCTTATCATGTTGGGTGTTTTTTACAGATCCATTTCACTCCCTCAATGAAGACAAATATAAAACAATTAAAATAAATGATTGTAATTGATTCAGCTTTCAAACTGCTCACATGGGACTGTGTTCTGATTCCTCCTTGTGATTATCAGGCAAGAATAAACCATCCATGGGAAAATCTTGGACTATTACTATATCTAGTTGTAATTGTAATTTCAGCAGCCTACCCACAATGCAATGCCAAGCCAACAAAAACACAGCATCAACATGATTATAAAACAACACCAACAGCATTGTCATTGTTCATGAACATCTACTTAACTACTTAAATTCAAAGAGGTGCTGTCTGTTGGTCAGTTACTTCGTCTGACTAATAATGATTTTCATGAGAATTTGGAGCAGCCATTCAGAGGCAAACATTTTCTAGGACAACCAAATCAACCCCCCGAAATCTGAGCATTGAGCATCTGGAGTAGACAGTGCTCTACATTTACTGTTTTGAATTGGATGCATGGAAGATAACCAGACCATATACATTTGTGCAACATGCATACTATATATTTATGAATCATTATAGACTCATTAAAAAAAAAACAACAACTAGCTGTCTAATACATGAGTCAGGGGCAATTAGTACAAGGAGAAAACAGCAAATGGAATGTGGGAGTACCGTGATTCCCGGAACTCAGAATGATTCCTGAACACACCGGACACACTATGACCCAAAGGGTTCATTTTATGCTAACAATAACACAAACCATCAGCTCCATCACCATGGTCTTAAAAAGAGGAGAAATGACCAGTCTGAGGAGCAGATCCATGTGTTCTTTCAAAAAAAAAAAAAAAAACATTAAAAACCCGGGTGCATTTCAGCATACGCTACAGGACAGATTATGACGCAGGGACCACATCATGTTTACTGGTCACAACGTTCGCTCCCAAGCAAAATGAACCATTACCAAATGAAACAGGCATGAGGTTGCACACACTCTACTTAATAGAGCTGCACACTGGTGGAGAGAGAAGATGTCATTGTATCCATGATTCTTAGTGAAACACCCCCACAAAAACCAGAGAGCCCATATGTGCCTAAACATACGTGGTTTGCTCTATAAATTGTGTCATGTGTTTATGAGTGGTGTTTGTAAATAAGAAACTGCCTGAATTGAGAACACTCTGTTATTAAAATTAAGGTTAAAAGGAAGCTTAAGCACAAACTTTGGATGCCGCTCACTCTTAAGGCTCTATTTTGACACAAAAACTCATTACTCAATGATAAATACAACATTTGCGTGATATTTGTGTCAGGGCAAAGGTCATTTTACAGCCATTTGGAATCTAATGATGGTGACATGATAATTATGTGAAATTGACAGCACATAGTTTAGAAGTGAACATGGCAGCAATTACTCAACATAATGCTCATTGGCACATGTTAAAAGTTTTGCACATAGAGTTTCAGCGCCTAGATTTTTCATTAAAGCAAAAGAAATACCTCAACAATCATATCCTCTCATAATTCTTTTGCATCAGCAAAAAGTTTTAGTAATGTATCAGTGAATCAGGTCCTTAATAACCAAGGCCAGAGTATAGAAAGAGAGTGTGTATATGTGTGTGAGAGGGAGAAAGAGAGAGAGAGAGGTGGGAGAAAGTCCTACAAAGGAACTGCAAAATTACAGTCAACTAAACCACAATTAAGACAAACCTGGACAAAGCCAGGAGACCCATTTCCTATTGCTAACACCCTGCATTTAAAAAACAATCTGCTCTTCCAGAACCTGTGTTTACTGACTTTTGCATGGGAGTGTGGGCATTTGTATGTTTTTTCTGTATGTTGGTGCTTTTGTGTGTGAAATCATTGACATTCATGTCTGTTTCTGTGTGCTTGCCTGAGTGGCATGAGCTTGTGCATGTGTGTGAGTGTTCATGCATCCTTTCCTGAATGAGTGACCATGCGAAATTATGCATGATTGTTGAAGATGTGGATGTTTCATTGTCACAGTGCATCTTGCTGGGAATACAATAAGGTGTAATCATAGTTTAGAAGGCCAGAAGGCAGCGAGGCCCTAAATCTTTGGAGGGTTACAGTGGGGTTGGACTCCCACTGTAATAAACTCAGTGGCTTCAAACACGACCGTGGCATGCTTCTCATTTTTGCAGGGGTCCGAACTGTCCCAGCAGGTCACACACCTGTTTTCTCCCCTTCAATGATTCAGAATGACTGGCAACCCTTTTCCTCTATCGCCTTCACAGTTTCAGGGACTTCAGCTTAACCTCGAGGTAAAGAAGTACAGTGTTCCACAATATTCAGCACACATACACAAAGCTTGTATCATCAGCTGTGTACTGTGGATAGTTCAGCGCTCTTAAATATTTTCAAATGTACAAAAAATTGGCAGTGAAATATATAATAAGTTATAACTTCTGTGAAAGTTTTTTTTGGAGACAAAAGGTGTGTATAATCAGGTGACTTAGGGGAATGGCAGCTGTATCTCACAGTCTTAAGGGCCTATCAGATTCCCACATTACCCATTATTCCAAGTTTATTCCAGGTTTTGTAGTTGTGCAGGGATTCCTGTGAACAATACATTTTGATTGACTGGCTGATTGATAGACTGTTTCATTGAGGAAAAGAAACTCCACAAAGTCCTTAAGTCCTGCTTAAATTGGTGGATGAATCAGGTTTCATGACTCATCTAACCATTGCCTCTACCGACAGCTTTTCTGCATGACCAGCCAGTTACAGTAAACCACTATTACCAATGAAGCATTTTCATTGGTCATAATCAGTGTCTCATTAATAACACGCTGCACCTAAGCCAATTAAATGGTTCACAAGGCCTCACCCACCTGTTACAACTTGAGTATGCAGCTGCGTAGCTCTATGTCAGGGTTTGCAAAACTCATTCCTGAGAGACACTCATGTATCCTGGATTTTGTTCCAATTATAATTGCAAATATTGAAGCATAACAAGCTGTTAATTGATTGTAATTAGCCACTTTTAATGTCTAACGAGGGATTGCTTATCTTGTAAATGCAACATTATACAAAGAAACAGATGTTCATGTTACAAGCTATGAGGATCCCACATTCATTTAAGGGTCATTAATCAGTCAAATGAATTCTCAGACTGAGCAGCGCTTTTATTTTCTCTTGTGTGCTGTGGTGAGTGATCCCATTTTGAAGAGTCTATTTTAAATTGATTTATTGAAACACCTATAGCTGAAATCAGTAAGGTTGAATATCAAAGTGCAGATGTGGACATCTGGTCACTGAAAAGAAACCAATTGTGGAAAATGATGATTTTAAAGACCAAGTAAATGCTAACAACCAAAACCTGCATCATGTCCAAATCTATTTAAGGAAAAATTATGTCATTTAAACACATTTGAACAACTTAATTAATCAAGAGATTGGCTGGATGAAACCCAGTAAGATAGTCTCCAAGGAACTTGTGCTCTATGTACATTTTAAAATTCATCTGTTTGTAGCACAGATGTAAGAAACCACTTGAGGAATACAATATGACTCAACTGCTAATGAGGGACATTAGCCTTGATTCAATCAATATTTATACTAAACTTATAAAATCAAAGCATACATTTTTTCATATATATATCACAATAAAATGTTCCTGTTTGCTGTGCCCATCCGACACAGAGAGTTTGATCTAACAACGCAGCAAACAGAAAATGCAGAGCAGTAGAAAATATTGTGCGGCTACACCCAGTCCTTCTTCAAGTTAGACCACAGTTGTTATTTTCGATGGCTCCGTATCTCTACTCATTGCTTCCCACATTGAGAGTGTGCAGTCTTTGGGCCTCCACTTCACAGCAGGTGGTGACAATGTCTTTACATAATAGAAGTGAAAGTACTTATACGCATTTCCCTTGGGCTGTTTGTTTGAAAACCACCGATTTGGTTTATGCGTGATTTATTGCGCCGCCTCATAAAATGGGCGCATTGGTAGAAATAGGGGGTGGGGAATGGCAACTATACTCAAATCACGTTTTACAGTTTTGTTTTGGTTTCTTGGTTTATACAATCATGATTGAATGGAGTGCATATTTCAAAACCTTCTCAAAAAATGTTTGACAAAAATCCCATAGCCCCCCATCATTTGTTATTCATAATCGTATAAAGAAGATGCATGAAGACATGTTATATCAATAACATAATCAAAGAAAATTCAATTTCAGCATTCACTTTCAGCACATGTTAAACATTTTTAACACACAAATTCAGTGGAATGATCTGAGATTGGAACAAAAAAGTTAGTTCAATCAATGACACCAGAAAACAGTTTTACATGTACTAAAAATTGGGCCCTTAAGTGTGCTTTATTGAAACTAGCCCACTGTCCAAAGACAAGCTACTTTCCCAACTCCCAGGAAAGGTAACAGCTTGTGGGCGGGGAGGGTGGGTGGTAGGGGGCTAAGGTTATGTGGAAAAAGGCCACCTGGGGAGGCCTTGGGGAGACCTAGGGGAGACACCCGGACTCTTTAATCAGCTGAATCAAAACCAGGCATTACTGCTATACGGACACTCCCTCGGGAATTCTAAAAAAACCTTAAACATGCTCCAAACATGCCCCTGCTAATCAATACCCAAATTTCACCTTCACAAATTCAAAAACAAAAAAACAGAAAGTCCAGACCCTCGGGTCACCCTTCTAATTACTGGGACGTCGGTCTGAAGCTCGGCCCCACCTTCTGAAGGAAAGTACCACTTTAGCATCCAGTAAGGCACCATTAAACAAGCCCAGTAGTAAATTACAACTGAAAATCAAGCTTAGGTAAAGTCTGGGCACTGTCGCAGGGGTCAGGAGAACAGAAGGGTTCCCCTTTGTGTTTTACCTCTGATTAGACAATCACTACCAACTGTCTGGGTTACTAATCACTACTCTCTGCAGACCTTTTGAGGACAACTCTCTCCAGCCATTCAGTCCAGAAGGAGTTATTTCATCGGTGATTGAATAATAACAGGGAGGAGGACTAGATTTTGCAGGGGTGTTTGGACCATAATATCACCCTCTCCACACCCCTCGCCCACCCCAACCTCTTCACACAACACCGGCACCACCTCTATGCCTCATCAAAAAAAGAACAAATCTTCACAGCAAAATAATCAGTGAAAAATCTGGGTGTCTTCACAGATCTCAGTATAAACCGAGCATGGATGGTCCATTAGCTAAAACCATTCGTGCCACGCCAGATTAAACAAATTGAGCATGTTTATCTCTGGCTGTCTGGTTTCCTCAAATGCTGGATGAGATACACTGACCCACACTCGAGAGAATAGCCACAGCCAAAAACACAAACATATAGACACATTGGACAAATAGTAACACACACACGCACACACATATAGAATAAACGCACACATGCACTAATACACAAACATATACAAACACATTCCTACACACACATACAAACACACACACATAATATCTAAGCGGCAGCAGATGGAAACAGCAGCAAGACCCACTGTACAGATTTGTTTCTGTTATTGAACAATGCCAACCCAAGACACATGGAGAGAGTGAAAATGTACAGCTGCAATATTTTACAAATCCACACCACAAAAAAACAACCCTTGCGTTACATAATACAGAGCTTTTTCATGCAGCCCCACATGATGTCATCAATAGCCAAAAGAAACTTTACAGGTCCTAATCATCTTCTCCAGCAAATAGTGTGCCGCTACCCTTCAAGGCAGACCGCCAATCAAAGAAGAGGATAGGATACACACAGGTCAGCAGTGCACATTTCTCAATGGCTGTGCTACCATGATTTCAGACCACTTTCTTGTTACCCAGGAGCACAGTGAGGCTCATAACCAGAGGGGTCATAGTTCAGTGACCTGCATTGCACCTGAAACAATTGACTTATGTTGAATGCACCAGTGAAATTCCTAAGTGGTGAAATTGTGATGATTGTCCAAAATGAAAGGATATGCATTCTTGCTCCTACCAACCGGTGCAAAATGATTTGTGTGTGTGAAGGTAATGTATAAAATAGTGAGGGCTATTTAACAATTGGACAGATATCGTTGCCCTATATCTGAAGGGACATGCTCCTTTTTCTGACTTTGATGGTGATAATTTTATCCATCTCTTCACATGCTTCTTGTTTCTCTTCTCTTCTCCCTCTCACCTTCCTTCCTTCTGTGAGGGATTCCTCTCCATCTGATGCCCGAGGAGAGGCGAGAGGCTGCAAAATCACTTTGGGGAGAGGCTGGCTGTGATGTATTTCAGTAAGTGTTTCACTATTTCCATGAAAGAGAGCAAAATAATCATTATAAAGGGATGTTTATGGTACAGGAAACTGCTTGTCGCTGACAGGGGTCTGATTCCAGAACACCTCTGGGAATCGTTTTTCTCTGGCTAGAGCTCTGGTAAAAATGCACCGTCGCACGGCAAGCCGACACAATTAATAAATGTGATGGCAAGCTTGCCTTTGTGAATCGGTGAAGTTATCGATCCTTGGTGCTCTCCCTCTCTCTGTCTCGCTCAAAGGCTGACGCAATGCTTTGGTTTCCTTCGCCTTCGGACAGATGCTCCTGGAATTCAGCTTTTCCATTCTGTCAGCGTCGCCATGGCACTGGGCCACTCTCGGCTGGGTTCTATCTCCCAGGCCGGTTCTCAGAAATCTCCACACGGCTGCCTCTCCCCTCAATTTATTCCTCAAGTAAAGAGCCACTAACTGTATTATATGAAGAAACAAACAAAGAACAATGTGATTCCATTATTTTCCTACAGACCAATTGATACTGCACACATCTTGTCAACTGCAAGGCCAGAAATGTAATAAGGACATCCATTTTCACCAGCGCCAGTGTTTTTCAAATGGCTCACACAGCATGGATTACACAGTCACACTGACTGAAAGTAGATCTAGTTGCCTATTAATTTTGATGTCACAGTAACTATTAACAAGCACAGTTTCAAACAGCTGTGCACCACTTCCACATAATTATTTTCCTATGTCAGCTTATTCAACTTGATGTATCCCAACAGTCACTATTCCTTGAGGGATTAGCCTACTCAAGAGAGACAATGTGGAACTGAGCATGTCATAGACTGATTTGATAGGTAGCACTTTCTTTTGAGTGCATGCATACCCCTATGGGCATGGATCCTTCCCTCTTTCACACCAATAATGACAAAGTACCTGCAATCTCCACAGGCATTCTGCAGCTAAAAATAATGTTACCCTGGGCAAGGTATTTGGTAACACTTCATCAAAAGGCTAACTGAGCTTACAGCGAGCACACATTCCTTCCTTAGCTTCAGTTAGTACTTTCTGTCAGGGTGAATGGTATGAAGATACAACAGCTCATATGAAAAGCCTGCCGAGTATCATTGCGGAGACTCAATAATCCTTGCATTGATCAGTCTGACTGCATGCTGCTCTCCGCAGTTAGGTGAGGATGCAGCTGAGATCAATTCCATTTGCAGAGCTGATACCAGAGATGCTGGGATAGATACACTGCTACACTGCAGTGTACCTGTCCCAGCAGTGTGTTACTTCGTAAAGTATTTTACATCCTTTACAGTATGCTTTACATTTTGAAATTTTTGAAACAATGTCTATTTATACAGCTGAATATTTTAGTGAAGAAACTCTAGTGAAACTCTAGTGAAATTCCACGCGCAAGTGAACATAACCCAGATTATACTGACCGTTATACTATACTGCTGCCCTGCTGGAATTATTTTTATTTATAATGGGAAAAAGTCAATCAACCAATTTAAGTCAGCCATGATGGTAAAGTAAGTTTTCACAAACCCCATAATTGGTGAAGTCACAAAGAGCTGTCAATCATTGATTTGTTTGAACCAATCAAAAGGTTTTGTCATTTTTCCAGGCAAAAAGACAATGAATGGTTTAAATCTGTGAGTCACTGATGCCATATGTTAGCTCCACCCATTCTGGCTTCCATACCAAACACAGTTACCTGTCACCACTGTCAAATCTGCCTGTGGGGCATTTCTTTGAGGAGCACACCACAAGTCCTTCATCAAACTTTGTGCTTCCAGGAAAACTGAGCTGAATCCTTTTTCATGTGAGCCAGTGGTGGCCGCTTAAACCTCCATCTGGCCACAGCAATCAGCATCTCAGTGTGGGGCATTTAAATCGAATACAGGAGGGTGGGGGAGGTGTCATACAAAAGCAGGAGAGCATACAAATCTCACCAGCTCCTGGAGATATCATGATTTCATCTTCCCCTATAGTCGCTGGATTATATATATATATATATATATATATATATATATATATATATATATATATATATATATATATATATATATATATATATTTGCCTCTACATTTTTGGTCATTGTGCATCCCTGGGAATAATACTAGTCCTACTTTCTACTAATGACATTAGTAGAAAGCTCAGTTTTACAATTGCAGCTCATCAAAAACATTTACACCTTTAGTTCCATTAAAATCACTTGACATAGTAAAAAAAAATTAATAAAAAAATTAAACTTTTTTTTTTTTTCCTGGCCAAAATCACTTATCAGTGTGTTCTCTTCCATCACTGGCTCAGTCACATGAACTATTACTAAGGGCCTTATTTTCAAGACAGTGCAAGACAAGAGGTAGTTTCACCATCACTTTGACACCAGGATTTTACATCTGTGTGACTTGTAATTGTAGAGATGACTGTTTGTAAATGTACAGTGAGTGTATTTGAAGAAAGTCTTACAACCAGCACTTGTTGATGTGCTGTGCTATCATGGAAATGTGTCTCCAAATCTGTGGTCACTTGATTACATTTATAATATAGGCATTTAATACACACTCTCAACCAGACTAATTTCATAGCTTTCCTTTTTATGCATTATCCATTTATACAGCAAGATATTTACTGAGGCAATTTAGGTGAAGTGACTTGGGACTACCTGGGATTCAACTCTGCAACCTCAAAGTTACCACCCACCTCCCAGTCACCAGTCACCAGTCTCTACTCTTTTGTTTGATCTGATACAAAGGGTATCTAAACTGACCCTGTTCTCCCATACAGTTAAACATGCAAGCACACGTGGATACAGACACATGGAGTGGACGGGATCTGTTCGAGACAAAATGGAAGCTGATGGAGGCAGAGGGAAACGATTAAATCTTTGGAAATCCTTGGCAGTGAGACATTAGGCGGGACTCTAATGACTGTCTGAAGCTCTCCATGGATGACTGAGGGTGGGGTTAGTGGCAGGGTGATGTCAATTGGAGTCAATGCCACTCAATGCATATCAACACACACAATACAGGAGGGAAACACAAGAGAGATGATACTGATAAATAGAAAGCGAGAAATGCACTATATAGCCTTTTAAGAGTCCTTCTGATATAATGGTTTAAGCTGTAGTCAGAAATATACCTGAGAACAATACAGTTTAAGAACTTATGTGTCCCTGTTTGCAAGTGTTTTCCTCATATGCTGTACACGAAATGTGAAAATATCTCCTTTTCCCCAGTTTCCCATGGGTGTACCTATACCCCAAAACACTTGACTGGCATGAATGTATTCGTGAGCCAGGAGGTGAGGAACAGCAATGGGCTCTGGTGTTTTTGACCAGACATGCATTTCCAAAAAGGAGTTGCTTTGCCTGTACACCACTTAGATTTGAAATAAAACTTGAGGTGACTGTTTTTTAATTTTTATTTTCTCTCCTTCTTTACACATCTGGACAACAGTTTATTTGTCGACTGGTATTCTTTCCAAAGCTTTCTCAGATGTAGCTAGCTCTCATATCTGGTTAAGGCTTGAATTCATAGGGCTGCTTTGTAATCCCTACGTGTATTGTGTCCTACAGTTTTCATTCTCCAGGTGCCCTTACAATACCCAGAAAGCCGGCAAACCACTTTTGGCAATATGTACACGCTCCTAAACCACTATTACGTTCCTAATTCATACCCTTCTCCGGATGATAAATTGTTCTTGGTCTGCGCTGTATATAAGAAAGTATATGTATATGTATATGGAGCCCACTGTAATACACTTAACATAACCTAACATTACCCAAAGAAAGTAAATTGATGTTGGTTTGTCGCCAGCACTGGTCCTCTCTAATCATTACCAAATGCTGAGATGGCTGCAAGCCAGATTCCACCTCCAAGTCCCATAACTACTGTCTACACATACTCACAGATTTGCTCCCTTCAAATACATTATGGATCATAGTCCATGGATTCATTACGGAGCGAGTCAATCATTTGGACCACACCTCACGATCACCCCCACCCCCTTGTCCCCACCACCATTTCCAGGCACATGAATTGAACAAAGATCTTTCTATTCTCTCACATTTTTTAACTGTGTGCAAAAGTGCAGCATAGTGATGCTCCATCCTGGTCCTGTAGAGTCAGAAGGTGTGCAAGCATTCAAATAAACAAGTTCACCAATTAATTGATACAGTTAAATTAACTCACTTGGTTTCTTGGGTCAGAATTGGTTGTGGAATTTAAGGTGAACTGAAAACCAGCTGTGTGGCTCTTGAGGCCCAGGATAGAGTATATAATTTAGGCAATACAAGCCAGAAAATATGAGTAAGCTACATAAGGTACATATAGTTATGTACCCAAAAATCAAAAGATTAAAATATTATTTTAAAGATTAAAATACAAGGATGCAGTTCCATACAAATGTTATGGAAACAAGCCCCTATGACTCCTCCCAACATTTACTAACTCAGTTTTATCTCTGACTCGGTTTACATATTTTCATATCTGTATGTTTGTTTTAATCAAGAAGAAAAATGGAGGAATTTAATGTAGGGGAACAGAAACTCCTTATCAGACAAACTATGTTTGTAAGGCTCACAGATAAGAAGTAGAATGATAACACACAAATTGTATTCAATATGAAAGTGTTTCGGAAATGAGTGAGCATCATTAATCTTCTTTTTTTGGGTTTTTTTTCCGGTACCCTCGATAAAGATCTGATCTGTTTGTATATGCCAGACGTGGACGATTACTTGGCAGCACTGAAAATGGCATCATGGCATAGCAAGCAAGCCAGGATCTAGCCTCACTTTTCAAGCTTATAACTGTGAGCTTAACAAACTGTTACAGCATAATGCCGCCAAACTGGTTAATTTTGACAAATCATGATTCTGTGTATTTAGGACTCAAAATTTAAGGGGCTATGCAGAGCTGGAAAATTAAGAAACCACTCTATACAGTGCAGACCCCCCTCCCCATCCCCAATGACCCAATCCCCCTTCATCCCACCCAAATAAACCATATACATAACCCCCAAAAAAAAAAAAAAAAAAACCCTGCATCTCTACCATCTTCCATGAGATAAACCTCTTTAAAACATCTGAAAAGATAAGGACTAGCAAGGTCCAAGCTTCCAGCAGCTATGCTATGAAGGCATTCTAAGTCAATGCATTTTGTAACATTTCTTTGTCAAACCGAGAGAATAAGAACAAGACACAGATACCATCACTGAGAAAGATTTTTTCCAGGACAGGACAATTCTGGGAGATGGACCTGTATATCAGGAATGATGCAACTGGCATTTTTAGACCATGATTGATGGAAAGATGCATTTTATGATGGTAGTATTTGACTTGATGGTAAGTTACTTCCCTTTTTAACCTCAAATGGCTTTTCATTGAAAAAAACTACATAAAGAGAAAGCCTCTGCATTCTAGCGGAAGGTGACATAAGTAACAATTCATTAACCAAGCAATGTAGGTATCAGTTCAGTTCAGGGCTGAGGCAGCGTACGTTCTCAGGGAAGACAAAGAGCTGCCTGGTTTCCAGCATCGCCAACACACTGGACGCCTGCGCCATTCCGATGGCCAAAACAAGGGCGTAAAGCAGTACCTTATCAGGATGCAGCCGCCAGGCCTCTCAATACACAGTGCGGATTCATGAGCCTGGGCTTTAAGGTCATCCTCCGGGAGGGACGACGGGTGTAGGTGTGAAAAATAAGGACAGTTGTTCTAGCTGTAGGATACAGTGGGCACTGGAAGGAATGAGACACTGAATGGCTTCCTTAATCTCCGTTCGGGTTACATTCTTTGATGGAAATTGACATCGGCAGCAGGGTTTGCGGAAAGTTTCTTTACAAAACAGCAGCGGGTTGCTATCAAGCAACATCACTTTTTTACATATTGTACGAATGTGCAGAGCTGCTCTAGGATATTATTTGTACAGCAGCAATAGGGCTTGGATTGAATCAGTTGGTCTCTGTAAGGTTATATGCCATTCAATCAAAACAGAATTTACGTTACACCATTTGAAATCATTTTGTTTCATTGAGGACAAGTAATCATTTCCCTTAGAATATGTTTGAAAGTCCATTGAATAAAAGTTTTTTTCATTCAATATTAGAACAGCATATACAATAAACTCTGTTGATTGATGAGATTTAAAAATGGATAGACTTTCAAAGTAAAGGGTAGCATTTTTGGATCCTAATTGCTGACGCTTGATCCTTGCACCTCAGGCTGAAACAGAGTCCATTCTCTGTCTGGAGCCATCCACCCATTACCTAAACAATCCCATAATGCACAGTTCTATGACATCATTTTAAGCTACATTGTGCCAAATCACCCTCCCTTAAGAAGAAAGAGGTTCCATTGATTCTAAACTGACAGTAAGATTACATCCAGACACCTGGTGGAAGTGTGGATTTCAAATAAGGGGAAGTTGCCTGTTGGACAGCAGCTCCGTTTTATCTTCGATAAGAGCTAATCGGAACATGGAGAAACAAACAAGAGCTTCTTATCTGCAGAACACGCAGCCACTTACGCTACTTAGCCTTTCATGACAAATGCTATGAGCGAGGGAGAACAGCTCAATGCTGGAATTGATATTTCCCCTAAGAGTCCTCTCCATTACTCAGGAGAGCAAGTCAGCTTGTACACTGATGTGCTTTGTGCATGTGTGTGTGTGTGTGTGTATGTGTGTGTGCGAGAGAGAGAGAGAGAGAGAGAGAGAGAGAGGGTGGGGGGTGAGTAAGAGACAGATTTTTCAGTTATTTCTTTTTCTCTCTTTACCAACAGTTACAATCACTCTGTCTGTTGTGACGTATGTGTTCTCCTTTTTTGTGGGTGGTCAGGTTTACTGCAGGCCCTGGATCATCCAGAAATTTCCACCCCACTCGCACAAACTGAGGCATCTGTCTTGCAGAGGCGTTGTGGTGATAAAGCATGGAAATTTGGGTTACTAATCCAACACTGTCGTAAGTGAGCAGGACCTGACTGGAAGTCTTATCAGAGTTCCCAATAACTCTTAGTCAGGGTCTTGGAGAGCCACATGGTCTGCTGGTTTCCATTTCACCTACTAATTCAAGACCAGGAAACCAGTGGATGTGAGCAAACCATGCAGTCAACCTTGCTAATCGTGCTAATTCATTGCTGAGTAATACCAAACACAAGCTACATCCCTTTAGCTCTTCTGGACCAGGGCTGACTATCTCTGCCCTTACCCCTGGTTTCTTAGGTCTGAACTGGTTGCAGATTTCCTGGTGAAAAGAAAAAAATTGGCAGACCCCTGTAGCTCTCAGCATATCAGGGTTGGCTGCTGACTGCACTAAAGGGTGAAGTGCAGCAAAGCTAATGGTGCCTTGTAGATCGGGATGATCGGAGGTTGCGTATTCGACACGGTGCCATCCCGCAGGTCTCCCTATCTTTGGAGGGGCTTGGAGGGCTGAGATGGTCTTCAGCAGGAGCCAAACTGAGATAAAGACACAGGCATCTGGGGTAGCACAGCAAAGAGGCAGAGTACAAACTGTGCCATACACAAGCAAGGCTGCATAGCCAATCTGCTCGGGTACCTCTGTATGATGAAAGCTTGGCTATATTCAGCCACAAGAAGACTGGGCAAACAGGATATTTATCAGAGCCCAAGTGTAGCGTGGGTTCCTCAGAGAATCTGGCATTGAGTCATGCAGCAGTATTCAGTCAAAAACAGAAAAACACTGTTTAGTTCCACAGCAGGAGATGATTTGGATGGATAAAAATGTTTACATCTTTCTGGCTCGTCTTACAATGTGCAATTCACCCTGCCACTAGGCTCTGTGTAAACTCAATGACAGCCTCTTTTTTCTCATCTTCTATCGTCTTCCAATCAGAATTGTCCAATCATACTTTCAGACCCATCACGTGGCTGTAATGTTCTGTGTCATTTCTGCACACTGGTGAGAAAGGCCTTATTCTGTGGCTTGTGGCTGATCCCTTTCAATCAGCAATCTGCCAGCCGAGCTGCACAATTAATGACAGAGGACTGCGCAGCCAACGCAGCTGGAGCAGGAAGACCTCACACACAATGTAACAGAGGAGTCAATATCCAGCAAAGTACTGGGTGCATTGCAAGGACTCTCCTGGGACTAATGTCCACAGTCAGATTCAAATCAATCACGAAAAATTCAATCATCAAAGACTGAATCCATAAAGACTGGATTGTTGAGGATTCAGTCATTGAAGATTTAATCCAGACAGCAGGGCACACGACTGCAATAAGAAACAAAAAAAATCAGAACAAGAAGAAGTAGCTGTAAACCAAACACATCAAAGCATGCCAGTCAAGCTATTACACACTCCCTCTGAACTAACGCAGGAAGGCTGGGACAGACCTATAGCTGAATTTGTGCACATTTAATTCCAAAAAATTTGGTTAAAATCTTACACAAATGTAAAGAAACAAACAGCTCCAATGTGAATGGCAAGGATTCTGCTGTGAGTGAAACTGCGCCCGCTGGAGGCGGTGGGAGGGAGAGAGTGGGGCCGATTGGCCGGTCTCAGCTGTGCCAGCAGGAGGTCGGAAGTGTAAAGCACAGTAGGCCGGCATCCCACTGGAGTGAGGACGTGAGGTCTCATTATCGGCCCGCGCCCCAATCCCCATCACTATGCCGACGCAGCTGACACATCTGCATTAAATTTTAATCAGTGCTGGGAGGGAGGCAAGAGGAGAAGGGGAGGAGCTTGCTGTCAGCATGCCGTTTGGCTGTTAGGCTCACTGCCTCACACACACACACCTTAATCTTTAACAGTACATCTTTGCTCATCATTGGATTTAAAAAATAAATAAATACCAGGCCTTCAAATGATACCGTTTCAAAAGTCCTCAATTTATGAAGGATGTATGTCAAGTAACAGTTTGTTTAAAAATTAAGTATGATAATTTATGACATCGAATTTCTTTTCACTCTCCACTACCCATTTATTTAAATGCAATCCTTCATTGGGTTATTCTTTATAAATATGTATTTTATTAACTGTTATTCAAAGCAGGGGGTATGAGAAAACTGGTAATTTGCTAGTGATACATGGCAAATAATGCGATGAGCCACATTTTCATTTAAGGGCTTTTTATCAGTCAGGTCAGCTTTTTTGTAATGTGCTGTGTTAAATGATTCCTTATGGAGAGGTATATGTTGTATTGATTAATTGATAGACCGACAGCTGGCAGTAATGAGGGAATCTCTCGATTTTAATTAGATAAATGGTTACAATGTTATAACATTAAATGTCTAAATATTTTTAACGATGTTAAAGACTACAAATTAGTTGGAATGACAACCAGCACCGACAGGGGTTTGGGAAACACTGTTCTACATTACATATCTCAGCTTCCCTAAGGTGTCCTTGAAAATATAATCTTTCGTATTTTTCCAAGCAAAAGACTGGTCATTCAATGTGAAGAGCTCATGATAATACTGAAATAATACTGCAGGCCATATCATGTCATAATCCCAGTCAAATTGGGTCAAAATAAGAGGATTACTGTATGTGTTGATTTGAACCTCAGATCCATCTGGCTCTCTGACATCATCTATGATATCCCATCCCCATGTATATTTCTCTCTGGCAAAACATGAAAGGGATACTGGGAATATTTCAGAAAGAGGACTTCCCACTGGAGGATGTACAGATTGGAAGTGATTTCCAACGGAATGGATTCTTACGTTTTAAAAAAGAAGTTATTTAATTATACCAGTTCCTTAAACCGGAGGTTAAATGCATGTGTGATGATTTCCTAATGATTCAATTTCTAGCTCATAATTTCTCAATTAATTACAAGCCCCAGAAGAATATGGTTAATTTAGAAAATATGTGAAAGTTTGTTATATTATTTTTGTTTTATTTTCTGGCACAGATATTTTCAAATGACATTACAATGTCTATTAGTTTCTGATTTAAATGATTAGGAAAGGTCATTGCATATTTCAGAATCAGTGTCCCCTCGGGTCCTGCTGGATAATTTAGTAACTTAATCCAAATTAGCCCAACATATACGATAAGAGCTGCTCTCACTTTGGGGAGTGTGATGATTTCGAAAAGATTTGGTCAAATGGGACAAGTGGGACATCCAAACCCCCAACATAGCTGCCGTTATGGAAGTGTGAGTCCGCTGTTCAACAAAAAGAAAAGTTTTAATTGAGCCCAAAAAAATTACAATGAAAACAGATATTGTAGTGCCTCTTTAGCCCTTTGTTGCTCCTGGTGTGTTGGCACCACATTATTCTTGAATAATGTTTTTTTTTTTTTTTTTTTTTTTTTTTAAATCACATGATTAACATACAACCATATCAAGCACAATACAGGAACAAAAAATGGCCCAACTGCTGCTGTCAAAGATAGGTGTCTGAAATCATCTGAAGATTAGAAGCTGTCATGGCTGCCCTCTTCCTGGAACCCTGCTGCATTGCATACTGGGTAGACTCTTGGTAACCTATTACCTCAGTGCAGAAGCACAGATGTACCACCACAGACACCATCTGGATGGGGAGGGGGTGTCCAACGCATTCCACACCAGGGCCTGCCTTCTTTAAACCACCAGCAGCAGCCATAAACATAATTAAACAACATAAGCATGAGCTATTATCAATGCATTTCAGTAGCCAGTCCTCCCCACAGTTAGTTAAAGGGAGACACTCGGAAAACCTGTGGCCCCTGGCACCCCTAACAGATTTTCAGCAGGAAGGCCATGCACACAACAGCTGTCCCCCCCCCCCCCCGTATGGATACAAGATGTGTCAGTCCCAAGAAGTTCAAAACACAGTGGCTACTTGCACCATGGGTAATACTGGAGGCCCTTTTTTTTAACAATTTAACCATTTAATTTGCACAAGCAGATGCACGTGACCAAAAGCTAACCCAGTCTCTCATGGTCAAGAAACTGTGATTTTATTTATGGGAAGTTTGACTGCACTTTTCTGAGTTCTGCATTTTGGGGAGACTTGTTATTTGCAGTCTTATTAGAAGTTGGCCATTGTTTTACCAGCGAAGCCCACAGGCGGGCAGAATTACACTCCAATATTGTGAAAAAAGCAAGTGAGGGTCTTGGTTACGTGCTCAGCAAGTGCGACTGAGGTGGATGAGCCAGTTTGGTGTGATGATTTGAATTGACACAAAAACTCAAATTGTGCTTGTTCTGTGGCTGAGCAGCCCGGCACAACACTGTTCCTCAGACCGCATGTTCCTTTTCCTCCACCCCTCATCACAAACAAGAAAAAAAACTGTCACAGTAATATTGCTTGGTAATTTGGGTTTGTACAGAGCCCAAACATAGTAAAATATCCATTTTCTTATTCTTTTTTTTAGCTTCTTCAGGCTTCTGTTTTTTTGTCTTTGGCTTCGCTGGTTTTGTTGTTTACCCAAAGCTCAATCATGGTAGCTTGGTGACATGAGCTTTTGCAAAAACCGGAAAAGCCAAGATGTTTGGTCTCTGTGGGCAGTACTGTATTAGCGGTGTTGGCAACGTCCAAACTGCGGGTGTCCTGGCATGACAGAAAAATGGCATTAATCGCTGCATGATATTCCCTGAGTCAGGGATGAAGGATTCTTGGCTGCTCCCGTCCAACGAAATGCAACAGTACACTTAACTCCACCACAACACAGGAATACCAAGAGAAGTGTTCAATTGAAGAAAGTGACTGACTCACATTACTCATAAAACAGTCTAGTCTACAACAGCAGGATGTGGAAACCAAGTGTGTTTCGCTCTGGTGCCTTTTGGAACTTGGATAATCAGTTCAACTCACTGTGTGTGTGTGACGTGTGTGTGTGTGTGTGTGTGTGTGTGAGAGAGAGAGAGAGAGAGAGAGAGGGAGAAAGTATACATTTGCTAAATGTTTTACACGGCTTGAATTTTACATGCATATATATATATTCATACTGCTTTATGTTTACTTCAATTTGCCTTGCTTGAACCAGGGAAGACCTATTTCTGATACAAGTCTGAACGGCAAATTGCATTTCCTATGGCACAGTCATATGGCTCAGAATTCCCATGAGATGTCCCAGGCTTACAAGTCCATTTTTGGTAACTGTGGTGGTCATTTTGATGACAAACACACACCACAATTCCACCCAGATTACTAAACCATTTAAACCAGCAGATGATTAGGTTGCCAGATTGTGTGAACTTTTGGTTGAAGATCCAGCCAAGAGTCTTGGTAAACCCCCACTCCTTCTGATAAGTGCCGTGGGATCTTTAATGACTGCAGGAAGTCAGGGCCTTGTTTCAGTGTTAGAAACAGCAGCTACAACTATCAGCTACACTGTTTGGGGGTATACATCATCAACTGCATTGTCATTTGGAAGAAAGACTGTTTTCACAGAAACTGCACAGGAATTCTGCAGGACATTTTTCCCAAGCAAAATAAAAAAGTATCATTATTACACAGAAGTGAACCAAGAACGGGCCCAAGTGAAGAATGGCTCCCTGGATGTACTTGATTAATGTTACCAAAAGAAATTGTAACAATGAATGGATGCTGGCAATATATTGTCATCTTATTTTGAAGCCACATGCAAAAATCGCACCAAAGTCAAATTTTAAAAGACTCGAGGTTTTACAGGGATTAGGGAGTAGGTACTTGGAGGTTTAACATATAGATATGAAAATTAAACTTGATGTTTTAAATTATCTTTGGAAACTATTGCCTGGCTAGCTGATGTATATTATCTGTGTGACTATCCTACCCTTGTGCACATTTATGTATAGTATGGTAACTCTCTCCTTCATAGAAATTATGTGAAACTGTCTTTGGACAGAAGGACTGAATTAACTGCTATCCTAGGGGATTCCAGAAATCCTGTAAAATGATGTCATGAAATTCCCCATGGATTCCAAGACAAATACTGCAGAACATCATTTGTGTTTTTATCTAAGTTCTGAAAACTCATATATATATGAGATACTGTATATGTGCAAATATTTTCCCAGGCCACACATCACACAAAAACCCCAACTTAACTTTAAGCAAATCAAAGTGCAGAAACCCTCAACACTCTCCAAACAGTACATGAAAGGAAGTTCAGATTGCCCCTAACCAAATTGGACAACACAAATCCAAACATACATTGTGGGCACCAGATGTGATGTTCATCTTGCACTATTGCTCAGTGGTGCCCTCAGGGTGTGCTCAGGTCACACAGGGTATAACAACAGAGTGAGGGAATCCCCAGTCTTTGAATTCAATGACCTCACCAATTACAAAATGCCAACAGACCAAAGAACTGACCCTAACTGCCAAAAGTGTTGGTTCTTCATTCCAAGCTGAATCTCCACCAAATTAATTCTACTGTCTCCAACAAGACGGGCTTAACACCACCACCAAGTATTCACGATAGCTGCATTCTGATTCATGCCAAAACAGAATCCGCATTCATTACACTGAGGTTTGTGGAATTGAGTAAAAAAACTGAGAGCTACAAGCGAACAGGAACTGCACACAGAGAACTGCGTAATGGTGACAGGCAAACCCAGCCTCTTGGGTCTTTCCACAGGGGGTTTCATACACAATACAACAAACAAAGCAATTAAATTCTAAAAAGGAAAATCATTAAATTATCATTAGAGCTGAGGTTTTTTGTTGTTTGGCTTTTTAAAGCAACTTTTGTTTAGTTTTGGTTTGGCATACAGGAGAAAGCAGAATGTATGATTATTATCATTATTAGAAATAAATTATGATGTATCGTTCAATCGTAAAATACAACCTTTGCTACCATAATGTTTGAAAGAAAAACTTTTATTCCTCTGAGAAAATGATCATCAGTAAATCTGAGGCCATCAGGGAAAGGGTCAAATCAGCACAAATTAGAGGAATGTGTCTTGGAAGGGTTTGTGCGTCACAACCTGTTAGTGGTTAGACGATTTACTGGAAAACTCCATTTACTACTTTCTGCCAATTTACACTAACATATTTGTGTGCATGCATTAACGTATGCATACTCCTACACACACACACAAACACAGACGCATGCACACGTGCACACAGATACACAAACTCATATGCACACACGCTCATGCCCCCACACACACACACACACACACACACACACACACACACACAGCATCACACACCAGAAATTCACAAAGACACACCTGTACTTACAGACACAGAGAGGCAAGCATGTAAAAATGTCTGTCTGTGTGTGTGTGTGTAGTGAGCAGTCACCATGTGAGAGAAGATGCTGTAACCCCAATGTATATGATGAACACAGATCTGTTTAACATTTGTCTGAATCCTTGCCAACACAATACTTCCTGCCAGTAAAGCAGGATCTTAGATCTCAGTGCCTTACCACCAGAGTCGAAAAGACATAAGTTAAGCACAATTTCAAAATGACCTGCTGCCTTTTCACTTTAAAGTCCAGAGAAATAATGCATAAAAACCTCTTGGGAGTTTATCAACGTACAGTACAGTATGTGAAAGGTGAAGAGCTCATCCTCTGGAACTACAATAAAATGTGGGTGACTTTAAAAAGAATAACTCAAACATCATACAGGTTTAAAAAAACAGTACGTATAACAGTACAATAACAAATTGAGTCCCCAGAAGACAAGACAACACACACAAACAGACACAAACACAATCTTTCACATACACACAGGCACACGTGCAAGCTCACACACACGGACACACAGACACAGACACAAAATCTTTCACACACAAGAAAGATTTTGACACGCGCGAGCGTGCGTGTGTGTGTGTGTGTGTGTGTGTGTGTGTGTGTGTGTGTGTGTGTGTGTGTGTGTGTGTGTGTGTGAGCGCAAGCGCACACACACCCACACACATTACAGGCATTCAATTTCCACAAAACAAGGACAAAAGTGAGAACTTTCAACTCCAGAGAGGATTGTTTCCATGGCATCTCACAGAGAAGTGTGGAGACTCTGACGACAGCCTACAGTGGGCGCTTTTTAACAAACTAAAGACAAAGCCTGATTCATCCTGGGACACCCAGAAGCCTGGGGTCTCAATTTCTAACCCATTCGGAAGTAGGGTGGTTTTTCTGGGCCTCTGTGGACATCCTCTGTGGTGATGGTGAAGGGCTTAGTGCTCTCACAGCTGTTTGCATTTGCATAAAAAAGGAAATTGCCATTTATCACAACCATTTCGCCTCTTTTCTGTGTTACTGATATTTTTATGTTGCATTGTTTTTATGGTATTATATTGCATGTATTGCCAGTGCAATAAAATGTCATCGTTCTTTTATTTTTAAGCACGCAAGTGATGACAGAATTATTTCAATAACAATGTTTACACCCATTGACCCATCTCTCTGAATGAAAATTCTGGAAGGGGAAGAAAAATTGTAATCATGGAAAATGGCGGAAGGGATAATGACTTCAAATTACATAGGGCAAGGTTTTTTTCTGAGAACCACTAAACTCATGTCACCCCTTGGGCGAGGCCCAGATTCAAACCCTTTGTGAGAGCAGGCAAGAGCCTCACCGACCACCAGTTTGTGATTCACAATAGCATGAAATTGGGCTGGGAACATCCGGCCTAGGCGGCCAATGGAAGACCTGCTGGATCTGGGAGCAGCTGGGGCCTTCCGGTCCTTTCTGCTCCACAGCCTGCCCCGTAGAAGAATACCAGGTTGAGGGGAGCAGGAACTCAAAGCCATCATAACCCCTGCAGATTACTCCCCGATTAGTTCTTTTTTGACCCAGTGATGTCAAAGCTCAGGAAAAAGGGAGCCCAGAGCTTACATGGCAGGCATTATCATCATCAACTGTTTTAACACTACATGGTTTTTTTAATGCATTTTGGACTTTTATATACTGATGACAATGAGGAGAAAGTTACAAAATCAAAAGTATCACTCTGTTTAGCTCTTGTGCAGATAACCCTTAAGATAAGTTTAATTAGTATCTAATGTCTCATGGCTGTGGTTATGACTGCTTACTTTATGACTGATGAAACATGTCAATATTGACAGCATCCTTTGTCCTTCTACAAATAATCTAACCTTGTTCATAAGAGTCTAAATGTCAAAAATGATCCCACATCAGCACTCTGACTCTGAAGTGCTTTATGAAAACAGGCACTGCAATCTTCTGCTGTGTCTCTCTAAAAGACTGTAATCATCAAAAGGAAGGAAGTGGAGGTTAATCTAGGGTGCAGTAGTTCATTCTAAATCCATCTGCTGAAATGGAGGAAAGACAGTGAGAGGTGGAAGCGGGGCTCTGCAGACCCTGTCTGATCTGATCACTCAGGGTCACTCTCTACTCCACACTCTCCTATCTGACCCCTTTGTAGACGGGGCTATTTTTAAATGAAACTATTTTTAAATGAAAAGCTGTTTACATCCATCTGACTATTGTCATGCAGATAGTACACCATTGTAGCCTGTTTACTGATGTTAATGTACATGCAATAAAAATTATGTACAGCTTGGCATGGATAGGTTGTGTCCCAAGATCATTTTAAAGATTTTTTTGTTTAATACATGGCTGCAGTGACAATTATAAGGGTTTGATTGTGCTGAATCACCACTTCAGTGGTGGAGATTATGGCACAGCTGCATGTTGGTCAAGTCAATGCATTTGTCTGTTTTAGGTTCTAACTAGCCAACTCACAGATGCTCAGCTGTATTAACATTCTTGATAATGAGAGCTGGTTTCAACACTGAACCCAAAGACAAGGAGCATCACCTGCTCCAAGTGACAAAAGGGACCCCTGTGTGCTCAACAGGTGCCCTCTGTTCAGGTGACATGGGAGAAAGGGCTCCCTCAAAAACTGCCCTGTCCCTGAGCCCTGTCCCCCCTCTCCCCATCATAAGACAGCCTGTAGACACGGGCCTCGCATTAGCGTCGCGCACGTGTGGCTAATGCCAAACCCACTTTCCTGCAGTCAGAAGCGTGCTGATGACTGACTGATAACTGGAGAACAGAGTGCTGTTCACAGGTGAGGACAACTGCCACACAGAGGCTCTCTGTACAGATCATACACAGGGCTGTGCAAGTAGTTGGAATACAAACTTGGATGCTCACACACACACACACACACACACACACAAAATAAGTATTAATTTCACAGCATTAACAGGTTGGCTAAGAGTGAGGGGTCTAGAGCAAGGCTCTGCAGAGAAGCGCTCTCGAACACCTGCTGGAGAGCTCGTAGAGCTTAAAACACACATTACACACACCAGCACAATGCCTGTGGTTGTATTCATAAAACATTAATGCCAGGCTTGGTACACCACCTGCTTTTTCTGTTCACTTTGTATTGTCATACCACAGAGCAAACTCACTTTATGTTAGCCCATTCTTGTTCTCCTGTACCCTGACATTAGCAATCTGTCAGGGTATGTTCCACTTCTCAGCGCCTGTCTGATTTTCCCCAAAAAAGGGAGGAAAAAGGGATGAAAGCAGGTGTTGGCCTGGCATGCCTGTAAAAGTTTTATGAATATTTTCTCTGGGATTCTTCAATGGGATGTTGACGCGCACTTTGGACTTTAAACGGTATTCATTAAACATTTCATTTATGATGATTCCATCATGTACATGACATACATGTATCTGTATGATTTGTTTTGGCTCAGCTCAAAACTCTATATTGTATGACCTTTAACCCCTAACACTATTAGTTCTTTCATCTTCTTTGTCTAATAAAGCCAGATGTGGTCAGTTGCTTGCATGGTTCCAGTCCTGGCCCTTTGGGGCCTCCATACATGTCTGTGAAACTGAAGGATTTTGTGATTTCACAGACTGACCCTGACTGAGATCAGGAAGAATGACAATCCATGGGGCATTTGAGAAACTTTATCTGTTAAAGATTTACCAATATTCAATTGCATGCACTAAAAAACTAGGGCCATTTTTGACTTCACCGTTCGATTTCACAGCTCAGAGTTTCATGGGACCAGAGTCAGGGCCAATCGGCCAAACACGAAGTCCACATTATGACGAACTTCTTGGAAAACAAAGAAGTCATACCATCCACTAATAACATGTAAGATGTCCACAAAACTAAAATGATGTCAGTTTTAAGGGCAAAATGACAGAACTAGTAAATCTTTCCTGAACTCCAAAAATTTGACAGTAAAACTATTTATCTACTCTGGCCATAATGGTATTTGATCTGTGTTTCTGTATATTAGTGTGCAGTCAACTGGTGTTTCTGCACAAGTGTACAATCAGATGGTGTTTCTTGGGGACATACTGAACCAACCCTACATCTCTCAAAAAAGGTTTGCTGTTTTGTCCCATTCATGTATTCAGATGTCTGTGTTTTAAATGTGTACAGATGTCACAGATTCACTTCACCTGGATTGTATCAAAATATACAGCTGTTTCAAACTGACAATGTGTACAAATATATGTGAATTGCTCTGCTAATTTTCTGTGACATATCTACATATAAATGTTATTTAAAAAGCTCATGCACCAGCAAGCAACCTGTAATCAGTGGCACAGTACGTTCCTGTGCACTGACACAAGAAACAGAGAGCAGCACAAAAACTGTGCAATTTGTTAGAAACCATGATCCGGATAGGTCTGCCACTGTCAAATGGGGGATCTGAGATCGGTTTCCGTTTTCACAGACCCCAGGCTCTCCTCAAATCAGTGGATTAGGCACCAGGACTCCTGATTTTTATCTAGGTCCCATTTTAAATGTCCCTTGAGGGTAAGTGACCTGAACTATTGTGGGAAAACAATTTAAAAAACAGTATCTGTTATCTATCTAATCAATCCTCAAAAAAAAAAAAACAATGGCAAAAAAGCTTAAAATCATTTTTCGAAGTTTATGAGTTTTAGAGACTTTAATAGTGCTCCCTTACATTATGCTTATTGTGCCAGAAACACTCAGGAAAGAATAACAGTAAATATAAATAAAAGAAAACTGGATCTCTTTTTGGATTCTAGATTCTGTCATTCTATGATTTTCCACACTTGGCCTAATGTATAACAATGCTGACTGACTCAGTAGTGCAATACAGTTCAGCTGAAGAACTGTACTGCACTGAAGAACATTCAGGACCATACTACATGCATGACAAATATGTAATTTCACTTCTTTCAACTTTTTTTAACCACAATTTGCCTCTCAGCTTACCACTATGTCATCTTTTCTTGTGCACCCGCCACATTAAGGGAGAATCAAGCAGGAACCCTGCTTTTACAACCACCCTGCGCCTGGATGGGCGAGGACAACTGTGTTCCACAGGGACAGGCTCCCAACTGTAGCTGTTTGATGACAAAGGCTGAGGTATGACCTTTTGACCTTTTATAAGACCTTGCACTCATTCAAGATGTCTGCCTGCTTTTACCTACTTGAGTGTCACTCAAGAGTCCCATAAACTTTTATTAATACTACAGACTCCTTATATTTACATGTAGGCACAGGGTACTTACATAGCTCTGTTTTTTGCTGAAGTGATTGGGATTAAGTTTACAATGGCAGTACCCTGTCTTAGAATTGGGCTTGTAAGTCTTGACTTACAAGACCAGCTCCCCACCCAATAAACTACACTGCTGTCTAGGTACAGAAATATTTAGTGTGAAGTCAGACTCCCTCTTCTGAGCTGACACAGGGCCAGAGGGACCCACCCTTCATTTCTCCTGAGCCCACCCCAACTGCTGTGCATTGTGGGAACCCGAAGCTCACCGAAATGTCCTTTTGCACCTTCTCATAGGTCAGGCGACGAGCACGACCGCGACGGGCGCTCTCAGAGGACAGCTGGAAGGCGTAGGCCCCATTGGGTCGTCCCGCTCCTCCAGCCAGTGCCAGCTGCAGCTCCTCCACGTACCTCTCCCTCCTCATCTCCAGCTCCTCCGCCTCCCGCGTCACTTCTTCTTCCGACACTACAATGGCAGCACCCACGGTCTCAATTCCCATATGATCACACACTAAAATCATCTCAGGCCTAATGACTTTCTGTAGGCACACATTTTACATTCACATTTCAGGTATTTAGCAGACACTCTTATCCAGAATCTGTTATCCTGATTCACAATTTTTACATACCATGTGATCAGTTTAGGTTCTTGATCCCCACAACCTTCATAATGCTAAGATGATCTCAGGAATGTTGATTGCCAATGGTTACACATTCTACATTTACCCTATAACTATTTAATTTGTCAGATACTCTTATCAAGAATTATGCAGTTTAGTTTTTTTTACAAAATTACACACTACCCATTTATACAGATAAATAATTTTGAAGCAAAAGTGGGTGCTCAAGGGTACAGTGGCAGCGTTCTACCTGGGAATTCAAACTGCCACCTCAGAGTTACAGGCCCAGCTCCCTACCCCAACTAATACATAATTTGTAGATATGTAAGAAGGTACAAAAGTATGTATATATGAATTAGAGCTGCTAGTTTCCAAAGAAATAAAAGAAAATGTAGACAACAATCAGACTATCGAGGAATACATTTCCAGATTTTTTTTTTCAAACTGACTCAATTGGGTTTTATTCCCTCTGGGAAATCCTCATTATGAAGTGTATGCTGAGTGACAGCTTGTGCTGGTAGCCCACAACCCAAAATGGTGGGGCTCAAGGTGCCCAAATATGAACACCATGTCCTGATTTTTAATGAATCGTTAAATTCAGTTATAGGTTTCCATTTATTAGACTGCTTGTCCATATTTTTTTACAGAACATCTGTTAGACATTTTCCTACATTGTCTATCTATTGAGCTATTCTTTTCAGCATCAAATCATTTTCCAGGAGGTCAGCATGATTGCATTTTAAGGGGCCTGGACATCATTTTCATTTTTTCTCCTGAATTGGCTATATTTTTTTCCTCTGGAAAATATCAAAGTGCTGTTTGACAAACAGTTGTCAACATTGTCTATCTATTGAGCTATTCTTGAGCTATTCATTGTCTATCTATTGAGCTATTCTTTTCAGCATCAAATCATTTTCCAGGAGGTCAGCATGATTGCATTTTAAGGGGCCTGGACATCATTTTCATTTTTTCTCCTGAATTGGCTATATTTTTTTCCTCTGGAAAATATCAAAGTGCTGTTTGACAAACAGTCCAAACACTGTGGCCTAATTTTAATGGGTTGTTTAACTCAAATTAAATATTGCTCTGTAATAAGCAAGTCAATGCCATTCTTTTTCAGTGGAGTTCATGTACTGGGTTTGTTTGCTTATTACATATTGAAGGTATTATTACTATTGTCATTAGTATGAGAAAAAGACACACAATCAAGTATGAAAAACATAAAACACCAAGCAGCCAGCGCCAAGACTGTACATATCTTTTAAATATCTTGTGATTTCATATTGACCCCTTGATGAGTCAAGGATTCAAATTTTGTCCAGAGTGTACTCTGATGTGTTCAATGCATTCTCTAAGGCAGCAGCTTGGCAAGCTCTTAACCAATGATGGTGTGACGTATGCAAAGCATGCAGGAATGCTGTAGGGGATTACAACATCCCTGGCCTGATTACAGCATTCACAAAGGGCTCATACCCAAGTACTTTGCTACCTGCAAATTAGCCTTATCTGGTCATCAAGCACTGCAAATGAACAGGTGGACTTTTATCAGCACCATATCAGAGATTATCATGTCTGCAGGTGTTCTGTGTGTCAGTTAGTGATGAAACTGTCCAATAGTACACCCTGCAGCTGATTATCACACATACAGACAGCTTTGTGTGTCCTATCCACAGCTCTTGACCCATCTGCTCTCAAATGGACAGTGATACACACATACATACCATTATTCACACACTCTCACACACAAATACACACACACACACACACACACACAGACACACACACACACACACACACACACAGCGAGCAAATATGCACATACATACACACCGATACATGAACGTACATGCAATGCACAAACATATGCATTTACATACAACATTCTGAGCAAGCAAGAACACCAGCATACATACATACATACTCAAACACACACATATGTCCATGCCTACTCTACATGTCCTCCCAATACCATCCTGCCTTGCCAACCTCTCAGAGAGACACAAAGACACCCCCTGTGACTCCAGCTCTGTGGAATGCACCTGTAAGGCCCAAACCCCAGAGTGAACAAAGATCACCAGCCAGGGGTCACTGCTCTGTCCCTCTCCCTGCTCTGCACTGGACAAAACAGCCTGATTATTCAGGTGTCTACTAAAGCACCCATGAAGAACCTGCCATCCATGGCATTTACAGACCTGTCAACTGCATGTGACAGAGACAAAAGGGCACTACCAGTGCAAGGGCCTGTCCCACTCCTGCTTGTATTACACATCTATATAACACACTTATTTAGTTGGACCATTTATAAGCTGACCTATTATGTAAGGATAACAAATTGAAACCCAGGGAAAGTATTTGGAAAAAATGCACCACTTATGCTGGAACACCTAGCTATACAAGACATTTACAGCACACGCAAACACACATATATAAATGAAAGTCCATTTATACAGGACGTACATGGATATGGATGTGTGCATGACATTCTGCTCAATTGAATCTGACGAAGGTGATGTTAATTGCTGTGATCTGTCTGAGTAGTCAATCACTGAGTTCAGCCTAAGACAAGCTTGTTCCCTTTGCAACAAAAAACAACAGGTTCAAAACAACAAGTTGCTGGAAACTCCACACATGTGTATGATCACTATAGCACATCCTCCCATGGCTACTGTTTTAAGGCCTGCTCTAGCATAATGCTGGCTCCAAAGCTCATTAGAGGTCACCTTCTCCCATCCAAGCCGATTCTCCATCGCAGAGTGCGACGGTGAAACCTGCCCCCAGGTCCTCCACCCAATCCACTTTTAGGAAGAAGGTTCCGTCCGACTCTGACTCATAGGACACAGTGATCTGTGTCACGCTCACACTCATCCCTTGTCCCTGCCGAATCGGATGGCTCACCTGCAGGAAGAGACATAAAGCAGCTGTTCAATATTCATGCCACTTTGGAGACACGTCTGTCTGACCACAAAATGCATTTTGTCACAAATCCAGTATGTCCCTGTAATAAACTTTATTTTGAAATCTCTGTCTTCCATCTATAGATTGACTGACCACTGCCTTGTGCTTTGGCACAATCCCTTACCATACATTGATGCTAAAACTGCTAACTACTAATTTTTTTATATCCTTTTTAATTCACGGAACTAAGCCCATAGCCACAATTGCTGGTTCTAATACATTTTTTTTGGCTGTTTTGGAAAGTTTTGTGGAAAAAAAGAGGACATGAACTGGACCATCTGTGACATGCATCTTCAATTAATGAAAGGGTCAGCCAAACAAGCACAGCGCAATGGCCACAGATCAGTGGGTCACGGTCTCTCACCACACTCAATTTCATTAGCGTCAGCAATATGTTCTTGGGCCAAACATGGAGGAAACTTCAGAAAGGAACGTACGTGTCAGCACACATGCATCGAGCGATCAAATACAAGCCGTAAAAATTCCACAGCAGAGGCCTAGACGTTTAAAACACTCTCAGCGCAAGCAAATTTTAGGGAAAAAAAAATTGGCATATCTTGAAAAAAGACAACCGAATTGCCCACTACATCCAGTGGTTTCAGCCTTATTGAAACAAAATGTTTTATTTAGAAAAAAAAGTTTTATTATAAGTGCGGCCTCATGGGGCTACAGAATCTGTGTTTAAAGGCAATGCCACACAGCACGTGTCTGGTAATGACAGGGCATTTTCACAGGAGGCCTCTGGTTTATTGAGCTCCACCAGGAGGCCCAGTTTGGTTTCGCCACAGGGGCAGCAGGCTGGCCACCAGGGTAGCGCAACACAGTGTGAAGCAAGCAGACCAACACGAAGAACGATTTGTCTCCACTTAAACCATAGCCCCGTGGAAAACACTGGGTATAATTCTCTACAGACCCCACTCGGCCGGAGTTTGGTATCTTGCAATAAACTTGGCTGAGAAGATATCTGTCTCAATAATAGTGTAATCAAAGCTTTTAATCAAAAGTCTATTTGGATGAATAGTGTCTCTGTTCCTGATATTTTATAAAGTAATTCGACACTAATTTATCAAAGGTCAATATATCATAACTGATCACAACACTGAAAATATCCACTCTCAGTAAATTTAGATTTCTGCAGAGCAAAACTAATGTTTTTTTGCAAAAGGGCGATTAATGTTTATTAGCAGGAGAGGTGAATCTGTCTTTTAGTCTGCTAAGTACAGGGCAAGAAGCTAGACAGAAATGAATTCTCACAGCAACATCGACAGATCAATTGACAGAAAGCAATGTAGTCACTTTAGAAGAGGAAAGAAATAAATGAGCTTCACAGCTGCAAGAGCTGTGAATAGACGGTTACGTGTCCTGGCTGAAAGTCACCTCTGGCGAAGATGCGATGGAACACACCAAGGTGACTCGAAATGAACGGCAGGACTGACAGATGTCCCATAGGCAAATTAAACCTGACCCAATGCGTTCTGGAGGTGGGGTGAGGGGGTTAAACTTTAACCCCATAAAAGACTAAGCCCATTCATTAGTTACTGTAACATCTGCACGTGGGATGGTGACCCCAGCCGTAATGACAGACGTGCACCCCAAATTAAACAAATATTCCACTGTGGGAGAGGGGCGGGGGGGTGGTTGGCTTTAAAGTTAATCAGCGGAATCCCGTGGTGTCCTGTCTTTAGGGACACACTGCTGATGGGAGAACGGCAAATCCCTGCCCCTCTCACCTGTATTCTGTGCCCCCAACGCCCCTTTTACACATCCACATTCACAAATGCTTACACACACACACACACACACTCACACTCACACTCACACTCAGACACACACACACACACACACACTCACACTCACACACAGGCATAAACACCAAATCAAATTAAATTGTGATCCGGTATAAACATAAATACATACAAACAGAAATTTGCATGCACACATACAAGCATAGATCCTTGAAGAATAGACAGAGAATCAAAAAAAAAGGAGGAAATGTTCAACAAAAGGAACAGAACACAATTCTTTACAAATTGACCTTATTTTATTCATGACCCTAAAATTTGATTTTAACTGACATCTGTTCTTGTGCTTATGTGGGAGAGAAGCATCAGCTATGAGGCTCTGAGCATCAGTTTCAGACTACTGCACCCCTGTACCTCCATAATATACCCACCCCCCAGCCCCAAACCCCCACATCTCCCTCAAATAGACCAATCCTCACTCCAAAGCATGTAGTTTCTCATGTGGTACATTTATTTCACTTGACTATCAATGGAAAGCATGCATTTGACACAAGTTCACACATCCCATAATACTACTCATGACCCACCAGGGGACCCAAACAGTTATTCCTACCATGGCCTACCCACGCCCACCCATCTTCACATATATGATCACAGTAGGAATAAGGTTTCCATGGGCCTAATGAAACAAGACCACACATTTTTGTGAGTTTCTATATTTCATATGCTTTTATTTCATGCAAGCAGCCTGGATCACTATAAAGACACAGGAATTCAGTTTGAAAACAGCATTACAGAAATATTAATATTTTTACAGACCCCTTCCCCCCCACCACTGAAATTCTCTCATGATTTTGGGGGAATTTCTCATTCAGAGGTGGGTTGGAGCTTTCTGGCTTCCCCATAATTTGAACTCCAAAGTTCCTAATAGCTGGTTCTGAAAGGCTCAACCTCGGATGGGATGGCCCGAAACAGGACGCATAGCACCAAAACACACACTCCTCTCCAGGGTTAATGTTTTGCTATGGTGCAGAGTTGGGGAGGAGTGGTGAGGTGTGGGGGTATGGTGGGGGGCACAGCATGGCTGTTATCTCTTTGGCGCTGGCTGCAATGACTCTGCATCAGGTCACCAAGGGATTCTCAGCAAGGGGTGTCACCAGCCCAGAAGAAGCAGTAAAAGTGACAGTAAGATCAGTCATGTGACACCACTTTCTAAACTCAGCCGGTGAGGTCAGCGCGGTGGTTATTCCTCCAGAGGAGATTCACGAAGCAGCCCGGTACGGTAAACCAGATTAGGCCTCTTGCCTTGGATTAGTGGTAGCTAAAACCATCCCAGTGCACCCTCCCTGCATCTATTCCATCTTTTATCTGTCACAGGCAAGCTCAGGCAGACATGAACAGGCATGCAAAGAAGACACACTCCTCTCTCTGCAAAATTAAATCCCAATATTGGGCTCCAGTACTTTGCTTAAATTGCTTAAATGATCTTTACTGGAATTTTTCATACTGATGTAATCAAGCTATTGACAAAACCACTTCCACTCTTCTGTGTCAAATTGTCTTCCTGAGTCAAAAGTAGCAGAGATGCTTATCAATGCAATAAATAAAAAAGAGCAACTTTTGCTCAACAATAGTGCAGATGGGGCTGACAAAATTAAAACTCCTTCGATGTGAGTGCCAAACTTTTCGTTGGGGGAATGGGCAGGATGTCATTTCAGGTCTGCTGGCAGTGATCTACGTCCTCCAATTTGAGCCAGTGTCTTCCCAATTTGATCTTGAAAACGCCGAGCCACGATAAGAGGTCAGAACTGACAGGGGAGATTTATACCTGTGAGAAAACTTCAGTCAAACTGCAGCTAGGCCTCAGCCACTAATTCAAGGTGTTTTTCAGAGATTAGTGGCTCCCTAATAATAGATGCAGTCTCACTTGTATGGAAGCTAAGACAGAGCAATTAAGACACATTCCCTGCATGCTTCACCCTTGTAAACTATGATTTGCCTGCAGGCAGAAACATCAGAGAAAGCTGCATCCTACAAAGAACCATGCTTAAGAAGCACTCTGTTTTACACTCGAACACTCAGAATTTAATAACTGCCTCTCTGAATCACTTTATCTATACCTCTTAGGGCTATGTCATTGTGTTCACTTGTCATTTCCAACTAATGAATCAGAAATTAAAATATAGCACAAAATACAGTGCAAAACAATTCAAATACAGGTCTTGATATTGTCGGGCAAGGCAAGACTTGTTTGGGCTTTCACCTGTGGCCCTTTTCTAAGACACTATTATATAATATAAGGTCAGAGGTTTTTTTCAAGAATTAAATTTCTGCTCAAATTTGAAACATTTAAATCTGGAAATGATGTATGATGGGTAAGCAACAGCTCTCCAAGTGTGAACCTTGTCCACATATACATATACGTTGGGTAAACATTTCTGGAACAAATCCATTTGCACTGCTGAATGATGATATCACAAAGAAGACAAGACATCATCATCAGCAGGGACAACACAGTGCTGATCACCAATAACAGGGTCCATCCAACCAACTTTCTTTACTGTCTGCTTTGATCTCAAGCAAAGTCATACGTCTGACCACAAACAAACCATTATTACACTGTACTTGAGGTGAGCTGATTCAGCATGCTAAGATAGGCTACTTTATACAGAAAAACATAAAGCATATGTCTTCCAAAAGTACTGTGTAACTACCAAACCTCTTGCATGCAGTATGCACAAAAGAAAATCTGGAAATGATCCTAATCTATCCAGATAACATGTTGGGTAGCCAAAGAGATTTCTCCAATTTTCCTTTTTAATAAAATCATCTCAGTCTAATCCTTTAAACTCAAAAACCCTAATTTCTCCTCTGATCAATCAACTGACTGCACTGATGGCTTTCCAGCAGAAAAGATCGGAGCACAATCAGTTGGAGATATTTTGTTCCTAAATTACATTCAGATACATTCAATTCATCTCATATTATTAGACAAAGGGCCATGGCACATCTGCAGCTGTTTCAATGGATTCTGTTATATTAGACATAAACAGCATTGCAAAGTGCTAAAGGGCCAGAAATATGATATCTTCATTGCTTGACAAAGATTTTACAGCATAACAGAAACTTTCTCTCCCCTTCTACTTTTACTTCTTTCTCTCACTCTCTCTCACACACCACTCTCTCCCCCAAACTTCTCTGATTCCACCTCCTTGTTCTCACTTTCTCACCCTCCTCCTCTCTTTCTATCCTCCTCTTTATTTTATTTGGTTTCCACCCCACTCCCTCAGTTCTTGCCAGGGACTCCACATTGTCACACCAAGCCCTTGTGTGCACGCAAGAGGCTGACTGTGTTTGTCACTATGTCACACTAACTTAGGCCTACCTCATTAATTAATCCAACACAACTGACTCCAGCCATGGTCTAGCTCTCCACTTTCACACCATATCACTCACTGCTTTTCAGCGTCTCTCATAAATTACACTTAGACTGTGTTATGTCTAGCTTCCTCCCTAAGCTAAGCTGCAATCATACAGTGATGTTTGTATTTAAACGGCTATTGTCCATGAACAGGTAGTTAATCATACGTGGGACTTTGACCATGAGTCGAACATCACTCGAGAAGTGGGTCTCATATGCTAGAAGCTTTTAATTGGGTGAGATATGGTAGCTTCCGGGTCTATTAGGTTGTACCAATGATCAATTATCAGCATAGAATAACCTAAGACTTTTTACTTAAAATCTGACAAATATCATCAATAATATGCCATAATAGAGACAGGCTTTCATGCTTGGAGTTAAGAGCCTGCACTGAAATTGCACTGATGGAGACTGGTAGCATGCAATTTCCTGGTGAGTAGCTAGGGGGTGCTTATGCAGAAATGACCAATGAGCAGTAACCTGGCTGCCAAAGGGCTCATGATTCCCCATAGGGATGAAGTCAACCACCAGGTAGAAAATTCTGTCTTAGCCATCAAAATCATTCTAAATTCACTGCTACATTTCAGCAAACTTGGAATGAAAATACCTGCAGACACTGTAGCCCTAACGACTCCAGCTGAATAGCCCTCAAATGTAATCCCTGTTCCTGAATAAAATCACCACAGCAAAATAAATAAAAGGGGTTTACTGAAAACCTCTTTTCAAACATACGTCAAAGAGATGGTACATTATGACAAATGTGCTGATAATTCTCAGCTCACAGACACTTCAAGGGTGTAGGGAAGTGTTGCACATATTTGGAGGAGTCTCAAGCCAGCATTTCCTCCCTAAATGCATAAAACCAAGTCCCTCTGAGCAAAGTGCAGACCCATCATCCTTATAAATTACCACTGATTTATTTGTGGTTCACAATCCGTCCTACGCAAAACATTTCACAAACATTTTGTGTCGTCTCAAGAATGTCTCAAATGTATGGGGCACAAAGGATTAAAAAAACATGATTTAAATGTAATCAAGATGTTGACCAATTTTCTATGTGTGTGTGTGTGTGTGTGTGTGTGTGTGTGTGTGTGTGTGTGTTTGTGTGTCACAGTGTGTGGTTGGGGGAGAAATGGGAGTTTTTACTGTTGCATGTGGCATAGAAAGGTTTCACTGAGACCAAACAGAACAGTTTGTATAAATTCATACATCATGTGATGTTTTTCTTTCTTAACTTTTTTGTCCACTCACAGCAAACATTTCACTATATTTATCTGATTGATTGACTGACAATTAGCTCCTCCCTTGCCATAATGGACCGAAATTGCCTCATTAAAAATAATTTTTAAAAAATTCAACTGATTCAAAACAACTGATTACTTAGCATTTTATGACAAGATGATTACTTGAGTGGCCAGCAAGAGGGAGAAAGAGAAGAATAGGATAATTAATACCATAACAAGCTGAAATATTATAATATGGATAAATAACAACTTTGCATTATTATAATTATTATTATTATTATCTTCTACTTGAGGCCCGTTTTTGCCATTCATGAGTTTGTGGTGAAGAAGAGTAAACAAGCGTATGAATTACAATTTTTTTGCGTTTACGCCTCATATCAGCTTGTTGGCCAAAATGGCTCGAACTGAACCTCTTTATCGCTCTTTTTAGTAGTTTAAATCAGATTTCTCATTGGAAGCGCCATCTTTGGTCGATAAGTACTGCGCCACAGTAAAGCTATGCAAGATATAAAATATTTAGAATGTCTCGTTGGTTACTCCAGCTTGACAAACTTCTTCTCTGCCTGTCCTTAAAGAAGCGTGCCTTATTCAGGTATTTTCGGATGACTCGGCTGGCGGCTCATGCAAGTATGCTCGTAACCTTAACTTAGCTAAGAAGTTACCAACACTCCGCCTCCTTGTGTTTCCCCTAAAGTGAATAAGCAACATCTATATGAGTGACATATAAGTACAAAAAGTACATAAATATACGAATCGCTACATGTTTTATTTTCCTACGGTAATTCCCAACATAACATAATTTTTAACCTACCTTAAATTGCACGTACTTCCGCGTTCCTGCACGTGTCATATACGATTTATCACAAACCTAACCAATGCACTTTGTTGTTGAGTTTCGTCATATTGCACAGTGGCTGATATGTATTCGTTATCGTCACTTTAGCGCGGACTCTAAATGAACCAATCAAAGAGGGGATATTGCGTCATTTCCAAGGACAAACAGGAAGTTTGATGTGGCTGTAAAAAGAGGTCCAGAATGGTAAGGTTAACTGCAAGTAACTTTAAAGCAGTGTGCGGTTGAATATATGTCATACGTTATACGTGTTTTAGCTGTTGCCTTTGTCCTAGCTTTGCTTCTGCAACCAATGCCATAGTGTCCACAACCGTAAATGTAATTGTTAACATAATCGGCAAATCATGCAAAGACCTGGCGACATCGTATTGGTTTTGCAGCTGTTTGATGCCAGACAGTGCCATGTAAATTACCAAACTAGCTAGCAACATGACAGTTGCTAGCGATAATCTGTATTTTTCGGAGTATCATTTTCTTTCGTTTTTTCCAACGTATTGTGCACATCGCCTATAAAGCGTGTTTCAACCGTTACATTGTGTTATATTGTTTCAACCGTTCCGAGTAGCGGATAAGCTAAGCTTAGTCAGCTAGCTGACGGCTCGCTACATACGTTAGGAGGCATTACTAGACTTCTCTTGCATCCGGATAACGGAATAAGATGTGTCCACGTTGGTAATTTATGGTACATTGCTTGTTACTTTGTCTAGAACAGGTAGATCGGGAGGGAGCTCCTGGGTATTTTAGCTAAGTCCTGCGATGGGTATCACTGGTCTGCCATCTGTTATTTTAACATAGAAAAAAGCCATGCTCTTACAGACCATTCAGTTTAAGAATTCATAGTGATAGTGATCCTTTTGGAAACTAACATGAAATGTTGCTAGTTCATTATACATGTTGCCACATGTTACCAACGTTACCTTCAATTTGTATGACATGGATTAAATTATTATATATTAACAGCTAATTAAAAATCCATTTAATTACAATTACAACTAACTTTAACCATCCCTGATATTACAGGTATTGTTTTCTTTTGTATGTTTGATGTATGTTGTCTTTCACTTTTGTCGTTATGAACGGAAACAACTGCATATCCACTGTGATTGCATACAGTGGCGTTCATCAGGGATTCATGTCTGCCACGGTTACAAATGAGTACGATCGTTCGCAACAAGTCTTGAATGCAAGGAGATGGGAAGTTAGGTCTTTGAATGTTTAAAGCTCTCATAGCGAACTCTTATTCTGACTCTAGGGGGTAAGTTCGCCATCGAAACATACACATGCGAACTCACGTTACTGAACTTCTCTGCACTACATTTATTTTAAGGTGTTTCACCCTGTCACGTTTCCTTGCCTGTAATCGGGTGTGTGGAGTACGTGCAGGCAGAGCCTAGAGATTTGCAACGTGGTCTCCGTGACGCAGGTCGTTGCATCCATACGCTGAGGGGGTCAGAAGCGCCGAAGTTGCAGGCCCAGTCCCTGCCAGCCTAGGGTGTTCGGGAGGGCAGGTTCGACGTTAAGCCTGCCTGGCCTGTCATTATCCAGCTGACACGCCAGGGAGAACATCTGGAAACAGTGAATACTGGGGGAAGAGATGTAAAATAGAACTGCTGTTGGATGGCTACGTCTGTGACTTGTCAAATGGGCTACTAAAAGAGAGGGGGCTTTAACAAAAAAAAAAAAGAAGTTTAAATGCGCACATCAATTTAAAACAGTAAAACCGTTTAACTCGTTTGTCACTTTCAAGTGCTGCTTGGATTTGTTTATATAAAGCTTAAAAATGTTTTCCTTTCAAAGAGACATTAAAAATCTAAAACGTGTCAGTGAGTCCTTCATAAAGCTCCAGCTGATGCACAGGATGTTGGATATAATGGGTTTCACAGCTGGAAAATCTAAACCTGCAGAAAGCTGCATGGCTGATTCTGCAAAGTCAGCAGAATCCTTATCCCCTGCTCCAGTTGGTGGCACGTGCAGTTTGATTACAGCATGAGTGGTGGAAGACGTCTGTATTGAGCACGCTAGAGATCTTGGGCAGACAGATCACAGATCATTCAGTAGTTCTCTGGAGTCCGATTCATCTCAGGGGAGACTGAATGGATCCCCCACACTACCACATCTGTTTCCATGGGGGCTGACCAAGGCATTCTGGAAGTAAAGGGGGGCCCAATCTGGCAGAGTGCATGCTCCCTTTAACTTTTTCTATTCTGTCTCCGTCAGCAGTCTGTTCTGAGTTTGGATGCCTTGCTTCTTAAACAGCTTGGCGTCAGAAAAAAACACATTAATGTCTGGCAAATGGGTGAAGACTTCAGTCTGCACATAATTGGTGCCCTCTAAGTGGTTAATTTATTATGAGAATTTGCATGTTTCTGAGATCTGTGGTCACGTTGAGGTCATCCTTGATTGGCTCAAGGTCAGTGCACAGTTTTCATTTCGTCGGTCCATCACCCATGTTGTGTCTGGCTCAAAGAAAATAAATTAATCAGGGTCCATATTCAAAAAGCCTCTTAGAGTAGGAGTGCTGATGTACAATCAGTTTAGCTTTTTAACCTCATTCTGTGAGGTGTGTGTGGAAATGTATAAAAATTATGTGTATATATATATATATATATACTTGATGAGTATGCATCCAGATTTTCAGTTTGTCAGTCCCAAATTAAGCACTTTGTGTTGTTCATAATGTCTCTTCTCATTTTTCTTTTTCCAGTCTGCCATTTTCAATTTCCAGAGCTTGCTAACGGTTATCCTGCTCCTCATCTGTACGTGTGCCTATCTCCGAGCCCTTGCACCCAGCCTGCTTGACAAAAACAAAACCGGGTATGTATAGGTGAAGCGAAACATCTCTACTGCAACCAACCAGAGTGGAGCTTGTGCCAGCCAGCAGGCTTCATCTTTCTGCTATAAAACAGCGCATGTCAGAGCAGTAACCCCCTGAGCTCTCAGGACCTAACCAATATTTTCTAAACAATCACATAAGCTTAGCAATGGCATGGGTCAAAGCATCACTCTTCCATGGGCCGTTGTCTAAGAAATCTAACCTACTGTCAAAGCTGGTACGTCCCTGGTTAGTCTATCACTGCCGCACTGTAAGGACTGTTCCAGATGGAAACTGGAGAGCATCTCGAGATTTCTCGAAATCTGACCATCTGGGGTCCAAAAGCAGTGTACGAAGCTCTAACTCTTATGGGGGAAAAAAAACACAACAGACTTCAGAACAGTGAATGATTCCCACCGGATTATGCAACTGAACCACAGTAAAACACATGCAAACGATAACAAAGCATTGACTGAAATATTTCTTTGGACACCACAGAAGGTTCCCAGCTCAAATGATTTATCATCCCACACGGAAGAGCTCATTGGGAAACCTTGCATTTGATTGCCACTGCAGCTTTTTATTGTGAATTTTTTGGTACTTTAAGTTTGAAGTGTCCTTGCATTCGGCTAGAATTGGAATAATGTTAAATAGCATTACCAGGTTGCTTCTTTCAAACAATTACAAATATTAATGCAGCAAAAATTTACATAAGCTGCATATTCTTGCTAACACTTGCCCATCCAAGCTGTAAAGCTTATGACTGGCATATGATCTCTTATTACATAATTGTAGTTAATGTTTAAATAAACAGTTTTTACCATCTTTATCTATGTGAGAGAGAAAGTCTTATCGAGTATAATCTCCAAAAGTGTCAATCATGCTTTTTAGAACTCAGCCTGCAGTGGAGTTATCATTGAATAAATAACTTAAGAAACTGCCTGCATGGCAAATGTCTCAGCAAATAATGATATGGCACTATGAAACTGGTCTGTGGAGACTGCAGTGATATTTTGTGTTGCACAATGGGGGCAATTTGTAGGAATGTGTTTACTGGCCTGAAAGAATTATGTTGGTCTTGGTAAGGGGAAGCAGTCAATGCTTTCATGAGTGTTTGATTTGACAATTGTTTGGTCTGAAATTTTAACAAAAAAGAATAAAATAGTATAGTAATGGATGTGGTTGGTTTTTTGTTCAGTAATATGGTTCACATTGACCCTCACTTTAAAAGAAAATGTGCACATATACACTCAGTGGTATTATTTTTGTCATGCACCTGGAGTGACAGCTGATGTTCCACTTAATGGACAATAAAGCTTTTTAAGTTTGAATTGCAGCCGCAGGGAGCTTTCCAGATGTCCACGTCACGCTTCACGGTCCTTGCAGGATGCCAGAGTGGCGCACTTGGGGCCATTTTTCTGTTGCTTCAGCAGTGGCCCAGCACAGAAGGACCCAGAGGCAGCTTCCCTTTCAGCTGGACTATTTTATTCCCCCCTTGTTTCCCCTGAGTGAGCCCTTTGAGACACATGTCCCACTGGCCATGTGTGCACCACAGTCCTTCTAGGCTCATTGACATCCCAGCAGACTTGGCTTGCATAATTTCCTTACCATTGCTTTTTGCTCCTTGTGCCGAAGATACAGTGCTCCACTTTTAAAATCTTGATGTCAGGGAACTGGTTCACATTCCAAGTTTTCATTGGCCAAAAATCCTTGCATATTTGATTGGCGTGGGTGCACAGACCAGCCTTTGGATGGAGTATATCCTACTCTCTGACTGCCCAAGATCTCTCCTGAGTCAAAGTCCATGCTGAGCATATACCGGGACCTTTAGATACTGATACTGTTCTGTCACATCGTCTTGTAACATAGTTCACACAAGTGGAACTGAAACCAACATTTTTGACATTTTACCCGGTAGGTCAACTAAGAAGTCAGTTCTCCTTTGCATTGAAGACCAAGGAAATTAAAGTGGGTTGGGACTGAAAGGAGCATGCATTGCCAGTCAGATCTATAGAATGAATAGGTGACCGTATGTATACAAACAATTCTTGTGGGAATTTGATGGAGTGGCTGGAGTCAAGATTACAGTCCTGCTAGACGTATTATTGCGTTGGGTGCCAGCAGTATTGACTATGTTGCGCTCAAAAGGCCGAAAGTAATTGGATTGGCACATTGTCCAGTCTCATTGGAATTCAGTCAGGAAATAATTTAGACTCCAGAGTCTTAATCTCTAATATAACATCTGGGTAAAAAAGTTTTTAAGCCTAGGCTGCCTACAGTCTTGTTAGTGCCAAGGCATTCATGAAACTCATGTGACAGTGCTATTGTCCATTTTCATAATTGCTTAAATTTGTTAAGCTTACTGGTTAGTGAGTCAGAGTCAGTTACTTACTGGTAACTAGGGGCCGCCCTAGTTTAAGCAGCTTTGCATATTCTGTCACTGAGGCTAGTGTATCTGTGGCCCTTGAATGTTTGTTTCTCTTAATGAGGGCGCAGTAATATGTTTTGAAAGGAAGTGTCACCAGTTATCTTCCTGCATCCAGAATCATGTCAACAATTTCAGCCATGCATGTCTTGAGTAGATTGGAAAAAATTGTCATGGTCTGATGAATTTGAGGATAACTTATATTTCATGTTTCTGATTATAAAAAGTCAATTTTGTTACAAAAACACATAGCCGCACATGTAGGTCTGATCATTGTATTTCTTCGCTAAATACATTTTTAGTGGGTATGATCTCTCATGTGGCCATGCAGCTTACAAAGCTTGTCAAGAAACTTTCCAGCCCCTTGGTTTCTGCCTTTTGGATCACAGCTTCAAGTTTGGATGGTGTGGGACTGGCAGCTTGCGGTGTCTCCAAGCAGACATAGCCAGCCAGATTAGCCGGCCAGTTGATTGGTGCTAATCAGCGCGGTATTTCAGGGCAGGGCCTTCTGCAGTGATTATTTATCTGGCAGACTCTGTCATCCACAGGGACTTACCAGACAATTATGGCTTTAGACTATTAAATACATATCACCGGAGCAACCAGGAACAAATATAATTGGTCAGAAATTACTGTCTAGACCCACCTAATACCTTTCTAAATAGAATCTCTGTTTACCATCAGCAAATACCATTGGCACCAACTAGTAGAACATAACAGAAATCATAAACAGAAATAAAAAAAAATAAAAAACTAGGACATAACCTTTAGCATGAGAGCAATAGTTTTACACAACACTAATGTTCAACATGAAAACCAATAATAATGATTCAGATAGAAGACTATAGTCATTAAAACCCATATTAATATGCTTCATACAACCAAGACTCTCTTTTGGCTTTAAATGGAGGAACCTAGGGAACCTCAAGGGATTGAGTGATGATGTTGCATGACTCTGGTCCCTTGCTGCCCATCCCAAACACCCCTCCTCACCCAACACTGACCTTAATCTGGTCAGACCTTCATCCCCCAGTTTAAGTTATCTCTTATCAAAGGAAGGAGCCCTGATGGAGATTGCTTCCACTTCCTCCTTCATCACCTCTTCTCCAACACCTGGTTATTTTTGAAGCCCACCACCGCAAGGCCCTTTTGACCACACAATCTGGAGCAGTGACTGCACTTGGGCTCCATCTTTGGGGCAAGGACTTCTTTCACCTTTTTGGAAGTAGACAGATACAGCGAATCAGTCTGAGGGCCGTGTGCATGCGTGCGATCGAGGGCGCACATATGCACGTCCACACATGCAAACCTGTGTGCTCCCTCTCCCATACACGCTCTGCTCGTTTTTCCCTGAACTGTACAGCTCAGTCCCAGGTAATAAGTCACAGGGAGCGAAGGTGGCCGGTGAAAGCTGGGTGAATTTAATTCCGACAGCAATCCTCAGCTGAGCTCAATAAAGACCACTTTCTAAATGGTCTGACAAAGAGGGATTAGATGTCCTTGGAGCCTTACTCAAAAGTTTGATGCGCACATTGGGAGAATACAGCAGTGGCTCAGAGGGTCTTGTTTAATGTGATACAGCACACTGAGTGCAGGAGAGGAGCCAGTTAAATCAAATGGCCTTTAAACACTAATACCCAGAGACTTCTCATGAAATCTGACTGGCTGGAGCTTGAAGGAGCTCTGTGTTAGAGAGTACATTATATGTAAATGGCTTTAAAGTATGTAAATCTGTTACATTTGTTAGTGATGAGTACTCATTTGCTCACTCATTCACTAACTGAGTCACACACACATTCTTGTTCACTCCCTCACTCACCCCTGTTTGCTCATTTCTGTTTGTCCACATACTTGCTCACTCTCAAGCACACAAATACTCAGTCGCACACTCTCTCACACACACCCATTGAAGTAAGCCTGCATGGGTCAAACCACGTCATTAGCTCACCGGAATTTTTGATTTAATGTATTTCCAGGATTTCAGTGGCGTCTTGGCTGTGGCAGATGATCTTGTCTTGGGGCTGAATTTTACCCTCATGCCAGCTCAAAAATATGGCACGCTGGCATAGGGCTTGTCCCACTCAGACAGGAAGTGGGCAAAATTAAGATGGACAATGTGTTTGTTGGCAGGTCGCGCCATTCCAGGCTGTCAAGTAAGATAGAAACCAGTAGTGATGAGGGCACTGACTCCATAGCCAAGGTTTCTTTTCCAGTTGGAAGAACCATACCTGCTAGGCCTCATTGACTAAAATTTCAAATTAGTCTTTCTTGACTTCTGATTAGGAACAATGTTATGTTGAAGTGTTTTTTTCAGTGCACATAATTCCTTTTCAGATATGTCAGTCATTTTCCTTTTTCCCTTTTTTCTCAAACATGTCAATCATTTTTCCTTTTGTCTTTTTCAGAGTTCTGGGAATTTTCTGGAAATGTGCGAGAATAGGTAAGGCCAGTTATTATGTAGTCTTACTTTCCGATTGTCTAATGTCAGTGGTCCTTTTACTTGACAAGCAGCTATTAATTAATCCATCAGGTGCCTTGCACATGCTGGTTCTGTGTGTAGTTTTGTCCTAATTTGTTATTTCATATCCTTGTTGCGGAAAATTATCACCCTTACCGGCTCATTCAATTCCCTCAGAAACACAAGCTTACAGGAAATAAAAGTTAACATTTTGTTGTATTATACAGTTTCCATTTAAGTCCTGCTGTGCAATGGGAGGTTTCTGATGAGATAAAGTTCACTAAGGTCCCTGAAGGCCACCAGCTGCTGTCTCTTTTGAAATTATATCAGGCACAGAAAAACTCAAGTTAATACAAAGCTCAGAAAATGTTTTTCTTTTAACGGCATAGCTAGGGATAACATTGCATGTTAGCGCATCAGAAAAATGAGCTGAAGTGGAGCTGGGCTGTGAACAGTTGCACCTGTGGGAGCTTGTTCAACATGTTGAAGGAGACGTAGTGAACAGAGTGCTGTGAATCTTGAGCTAGTCCCTCCTGAGAGGCAGCGTTACAACGTGTGCATATAACATAAGGAGAGACGCTCTTCAATGTTCCCTGCGACCCGCTAAACCTGCTTAAACTACCCTCAGGGCATTTCAGGAAACTTAACTGTAGCTCATCATACATTTATGATTAGGAGCATGTACCTACCCTGATTTAAATTTACATTTCCAGCTTTAAAGTTAAAAAGTTTAAAGTTAAAATGTCCACAAGGTAGATTTCTAAATGGCCAATACATTGGAGCAAACTGTTGTGTTTCTGTCCCTCTTGGAACAACCATATGCTCCTTTTGTGCATACTCAGCTAAAGTATTTGTTTATAGGTCAGTAAAATTATTCAGCTTTTGTATGTTCTTTGTGTTTCATATGCTTTTTCTCCTCCCTTTGCTTCAGGAGAGCGGAAGAGTCCATACGTGGCTTGTTGCTGCATCCTCATGGCCTTCAGCATCTTATTCGTTCAGTAACAGACAGTGTGGGTCTGGAGGAGTGGAGAACATTGTAACGCAGAGACTGAAAATGTGAGATGTCCCCATTTACTAATACTTCTCATTCTGTCCTGGGTCAGTGTTGGAACTATCGCTGTGGAATTGTGGGTATGCTATGGACCATGGGCAAATTGAGTACTCATCGTCATTGATGGGTCCCCCTGCACCTCTCTGTAAAACAATGTACCGTTTTTCCCCTACATTTTGGCTCACCTTTTCACCTCACTCACTATAATGAGTGACTGTAATTTTTAGTGGTGTGTTGAATCCCCAACACATCAGCTATCACTTGTCTACTGTTTCTGCTTCTGTAATTCTTTTTAATGGTGTACTGCAAGAATAGTAGTTGTCCCTGTTTTTAAATCCCAGAATGCTTTGCTCTTTCATTAATATCAGACCCCCCTAAAAGTTTGACTCAGCTCAATCGATGAGTCTTGTTGTGAAGACCATGTAAAGCCTGCATTTATGAAAAGGAAAATTTTTAAAGAGAGGTATTTAGCTATGTTTTTTTTTTTCCTGTGTTGAGAACATGGCGTCAGACATAATTCCAAATGAAGAAATAATAAGGGACACCCATGAATCGTTACAATTAAGGAATTCTGTTTTGTCATTTGTACCTTCTATTTTATAGTTTTTTTTGTTTTCTTTTGTTTTGTTTTTTTTTTTTTTTTTAACCGAAAGCTGCTCTGTAATTGGCTCTCATTGGCAAAATTTGTTCTCAAAAGGGCCTGTTGTCTGAAAATGGTACTCAAAATCATGTTCTTTACAAACTTGAATATGGAAATAGTCAAGACATTCAGGAATACTGTGCTTTAACTTAAAACTAAAGTTTTTTTTTTTCTTAACAATGTGTTTCTTTTTTCTCTCGTTCATCTGCACTGTATTTGTATGAGGTGTCAGTGTAGACATCTCTATGTGTAAATGAAAAGCTCACTTTCAAAGGTATCCCCATGGCACTGTACCAAACAATGAGGTCTGTTATCAGAAGAAACTAAACAGACCAATCTGAGTAAAACATCTGTTTGTATGAGCAATGGGAATTTTTTTTTTTAAGTGTCGTTGGCTCTATTTATAAATAAAGTTGTTTTTGTTTGTTTCTCACCATTCAATTAACGTTTTGTTGTTGTTTTTTTTTCTTTGGAGAGGGGGGATGCTTTGTATAATTAAAAACTAGTTAAAAATGTATAAAGCCCAGAAAAACAGGTTGAATGCATTATTCTTATATAGTCTTATGTTTATCTTGTTAACCACTTATTATATTAAGCAAACCAATGTTATTTGACCAAATAATATCTACAACTCCCTAGTAATATTTCAGCCTTCCCCTGAGACAACATTTATAATGTTGCATTTCCACAGTGTTATGGTATATAAACATGAAAGTTATTATTGTATATGGCGAGATGACAGTTTTAGATCAGAATGTGACGGGTGCATATAAAATTGTCCCATGGCAGAGTTGCTTTGAATTTCGGTTCTTTGCCCTGATTCCCTGCAGTAAATTCCTATATCCAGCTGTTTAATTGGGTAACATGCCATTGGTAAGCACCACAAATCACCTTGAATTATTTGCCAAGCAATTATATATAGCGTAGTATGATTTCCACCTCTGTTTTTTAAGCACACTGTTGATCCGTTCTTTTAAAGCTAACACTAATGTCTGAAGGGAGCACCCTAAAGAGAAGCCTGCGTAATGGATGCATTAACGGGAGAGCTTTATTACTTTGTGTTTCCTCTGCCGAGCACCCACAGTACTGAAGTGATTCTTTAGAGAGTTCTCTGTTTCTCATAGACCTGACTAATGAGTCCAGATGTGAATGACTCCCTTCTGCGAAATGATAAATTTACGACAGAACCAGAGGCCGTAAATTCTTGGGCAGTCACCCTTCTCCCTTCTCGTGCCCTAGTTAAGCTGACAGCTAGTTCAGGAAAGGGGGAATGAGGTGTGGGAGGGGGGTCGGGTCGATAGGGACTGGAGCAAAGATCAGGAAGATACCTTTGGTTCCATTTGTGGCCCTGGCCCTGGACTTGACCCTCTCGGGGAAAAGGGAAGGGGGCCAGGATGGGGTGGGGTGGGGGTGACATAAGGTCAGGAAAGTGTATGAGGGCTCCTCTTGTCCATCACATTCATGAGCTGGCAGCCAGGACAGTCTCTGGACAGTGCAGGCCTTTGTGAGACAAAGGCCAGGCACATTGGAGAGGGGAACTGCGTGGGGCATTCACGCAGTGGAAAATGCTTTCTCTTCCCTCTTTTTTTTGCTCAGATCAGCCGTGTGTGAAGTCAGTGGCCAGGGTCACAGCAGTGGAAACTTGTTGGCCCATTGGGTATGGGGTGGAGAAATAGGGTCACTGCGGACAACAAGTGGACAACACACTGCATGTAAAAAAAAAATGTGCGTGTGGTGGAAGGCCACAGGCGTTTTTAGGCCCCCTCTCCCTCTCCTGTCTCCCTGGGATACAAGAGAAGAACAGGATCAGGGTAAAAAATTAAATCGATAATCACCGTTTATCTTCACAAACACCGAATTCATGTAAATCCTTCTGGACAGCATAGGCTAGTGATACCATATTAGAATGTGTTTTTACTATTCTCTTTTTTCCCCAGTAATATTCTTTAAAAAACTTCACAACTCCTCTTCCCTCTCTGCGCTTGGCATAATCTGTTTTGTGCAATCTCTGGGGAATTCTCTCTCATGAACACAAGGCCCAGAGCCTGACAGCTAGGGAGATTAAGCTTGTTCATCTTGGCAGGAAACGGCCACGACTGAAGTCAATGTTGTGAAGACGTTGGGAGGTTTGATGTCATCGGGCATAAATCTGTAAATGGCCACAGCAATTGAGCACAAAGACAGTGTTCAACTGCCAGAGCTAAAGTCCCCAAGGTGATTGTTAAAGAATAGCCAAAGCAAGGGTGTCAGATCTTATCTGAGAAGCATCCCAGTGAGGATAAACGCTTTTGTTCTTGCCTAGTACTAAAATACCTGATTCAGCCAATCAGGTTCTTGATTGAAGAAAAATAATTGTTAATAGTTGAATTAGATGATATGGGGCTGGGCTAGAACAAATACCATACCCACAAGTGAAATTGATTGGACAATGTGGCTGAATTAATTAAGATTGCAGAGTACAGCAGTAGTTGAATGCCCACTCTTATGTCCAGGAGGTTATATGTTTGAATACTTAATGGATGTCTCTCTGTTGGATTGAGCCCTTTCTCATATTGACTCAGTAAAATTTACAGCTGTATAAATGAATAGCATAGACAATATGAGTTGCCCAGAATAAGGGTGTCAACTAAGCCAACAGATAGCATTGGATGCCAATGTTTCAGAGCTCAGTTGAAGTTAATGATACCAAATGTATGTGTTCTGCTGACTTCAGTCAACATTTTTCTTAAATTTTAGCATACAAATCTTTGCAAGTGTTAGTACTGTCCATCACAGACACAGACACAGTTTGGCAAGTTAATTTTGGTGATTTATGAACTTGCAATGTGTGCTTTCAGAAAACAACAAACACTTGCATTCAATGGGGAGTCAGAGTTAAGGACAAATGATGATTGAATCTTGGCAGGAAACATGTTAATGAAACAATGATTCTACTGTATACGCACATGGCCTCGAGTGAAAGGAATCTTTCTCATGAACCTTCGGTGTGAGATTCTTAAATCTGTTTTCCATTCAATCTATGGTGATTACACAGAATAGTAGGATGTGATTGCCAGTGATTTAACACTTGGGCCTGTCGCCTTGCCAGACCAAGTTTTCATGATAAATCATCACTTCACAGTCTAGAATTTCATAATAGCAGGTGATGGCTAAGGTGATATAATTCCCATAGATACGGTGTTGAATAGCTGCTCTGTCACAGTTTGTAATGTTTTAAGGAACAACATGAAACATACCGAAGGTGAGCTTTTAAATAGTTTGCACCCCACCGTGCAAAAAGGCATTCACCCATCAAAGTATGCATACAGACAGGGAACATGAACTACAACCATGTGGATATGCTGTTAAGTTTTGTTCAACAGAATTCAGGTTGAAGGGCTTCCTCTGCAGCAGTTACACGGTAAGAGGAGTTATCGCTCAGCACGAGGCAAGGCTTCCATTCACCGCTCTTGGCTACAATAACAGCCTGGTGGTTGATGGAAACTCTGCTGCTCCCACTCACTGCATGTAGCATAACACTGGTTAGATTGCCTAAAGGCTTGTGTGATTACAGTATAAATACTGTTATATTTACCTTTTCATTTCAGGTTAAAAACACCATTTGAACTGAAAAAGTGTAATAAGAGAGCTGCCATATTGACCAATTTCACAAGTACCCTCCATATTACACAGATTTTCAAAACATACATGGCATACATGACTTAATTCACAGCGGGTGTAGGTCAGCAGGTCAAAGGGATGAGTGTTTTGAGGATTCAAACATTCTCTTCTACAGTTTCTTACATCAAGTTCCTTTAAGGTGATGCTTCAAAATTTTCATGGAACCTTGAGTGAACTGCGTGGGAATTCTTTCAACACCAAGGAGATTGCTTCTCCTAAACACTCAGTGAATATCATCACATCTTGAGAACGTCAGAGTTAGATGAGATAAAGAAAGCTTTCTTGTACACTCACGTACTGTCCACCAACGCTGATAACATTGAGTGAATAATGGGCAAGATGGCCTTAAATGAAGAGCGCAGAATTCTGAGGCACCCCATTCTCCTCTGTCAAGTAGCATGACAAATCATGAGTCCTAATCATCACAAAAGCTTACAGATGAACACCAGAATGACTACCAGCTGAAAGCAGATGGTGCACCTATGCTGACATCATCACTTTCATGGAAGTTGATGCCCATATTTGTGCATGTCTGGATTGTCACATTCCCATGCGATAACTAATCACCCAAGCCTTGGGCCTAATGCATCAATTATCAGTAGGATGCTGATATGAGCATCCCACTGTGAATCTGTACTGAACCACAGATCAACTGGGACCGACATTAGGGCCCCTATCTTAAAGTAGGCAGATATACACCAAAGCCACAAGGGTCAGCTCTGTCATTGTGGACTAAATACAACCAAGGTGACATGTGTCACTGTGCTTGTGCTAATTGGATGTGACAAGCATGGAAGTACAAAAGTAAGGACCAAAAGCTTTGGTCCTAATTTTAGGTACTTTACGTTCATTTCATAATTATTTTGACCACACTACATGTGGTATTGTTTACCCTATGTTCATAGCATGAAGTAGACAGTGATTTGACACAAAGGGCCAGCTTTGTAACTACTTTGGGGTCATTGTCTTTATAAACATAGTGAGGAGTGGCTAGCACATTAGCCTGTACTGCCTGCCTGCAGGGCCATCCACACATTTAAGTGTTTTCTGGATACACATGTTAACTCTATAATTTATTTTCATCATTATTGCATACTTTAATAAGAAACATAACTAAAACATTTGCCAATCATGAAAAAGATGTGGAGAGAACAATCCATCTAGAGTATAATTTAATTCCCAGTTGCCTAAAATAACAATTAAATTTACAATATTACGAAAAGAACAGATCCCTATGGAGCATGAAGACTTGCAAGAAAAAGCATGTAAATAAACAGTCTCTCTCAGCTCTGTGTAATATATTTAGGTTGGCCAGCCCGCTTCAATACAGCATTACGCCAGGCTGTAATGATCTGTAAAGAGAGGGAAAATATATTAATTTCCCCCCTCTTCTCTTTTCACAGACTGAGCTATGCTTCCAAGTCATCTATTTTACACCATTACGAATTTCTACCGTGGCTTCAGATGGATGCAGAATGGCAGGCCATCCTCACGCAGTGCCAGCAGGCCTCAAATGAGGCGAGACCAGCTTCCAAATTCAGCCGATGGGTGGCGTGGCACATTCTGACAGTACCAGCCAGGCCCATTGCGAAATGTTATTCCTCTTTTTAGCCCTGCAGGGAGAGCTCAGCATGGACTTTTTGGGTCTGGTTGTCCTCAAGAAAACAGGAGAAAGGTTGAAAACAAAATTTTGTGGATGACAGCTCACAAATGTTGGTATTAGGTCATTATGTCCAGTGGTGGACCTGTAGATCTAAAGTCCTGAGGGTTTTACATATTATTTTTAACCAGAAACTGAACCTTGAACACTTGAACCAACAGTTGAGATGAGCTGTGGAGTGGATTCCACGTATTAATAATCATAGGTGAGGTCAGAGGTGGACCCATGTCTTTCTCTCTTGTTATGACGGAGCAGTTCAACTTCATGGTCATCTGACTTTGAGTTAACCACCTTGCAGTGGCACCTCATTTCAGGCCCATTTGCCTCATTAGAAAAACACACTGACGGAGCAGGCTCAGACAGACAGAATGTGATTTATTAGATTATAATATAGTGTCAAAAAAGAACACATTACTGAGCAACATTTCTGAGCTGCTAACAACTCTGTTACATGATCTTCAACAAAGTAATTTGGCTTTAAACAAAAGTCAGGTTTCATTAAACCGGCCATTTAACTCCACGCAGGTGACTGGTTCTCTTTTTTATTCTCTCTATTTTGGAGGGAAAAACCACAGACCTGAAGAGTTTATTAGGCTCACGCAGCTTTGGCCCCTCTCATACAGAGCAAGCCAACTCGAACCATGAACTCATTTTGCTGTGACATTTTTGTTTTATTACTGTATGTCCATATCTCTCAAGATAAAAACCGGGCATGAAGTGGAAGTTTGGATGAGTTGCAGCTAATCTGCTGCCTTGGTGTGAGATGTACCTATCAGACACATTTGCTGCAGCACACGGTACACCCTACGGAGGTATCATTTTCCCAAAATAAGACCAAAATGTTCTTTTTTTTTTTTTTTTTTTTAGGTGAGGCGTGGACAGTGTCTGACGCGGTGCTGCCAGGGGAAAGTAAGTTCTGCATGGACTCAGGAGTGCTGGCTGTGTCCTGCTTTGATCATACAGATGGAGCTCGTTTGAGCTCTTCAAAGGCGATCAGGATAATGACCTCTCCACTGCCACCCGCTGTGTCCTCCAGGGGGGGCTACTGGGGGCTTGTGCTTTCAAATCTGCCTCTGCAGGGGTTGCCGGGGGGCAGACAAGAAGTTGCCTGAAGAGGAGAGGTGGAAAGGGAGAGAGAGAAGGGAAAGAGAAAGAGAGACAACAGGGCAACAGAGAGAGCATCAATGGTCAAAAGTCCCCTTTGTCCTTTGTCCCAGGAGTTTTGTTCATACTGTTGGCATATGTCCATTTTCTAAACAAAAAAATGCATTATCTTTCCAAGATATTTATAGTATTACCAATGACTCAGATTTTATTTTCTCCTCTTTCTGCCCATTAAGGTAATTATCTTGGATTAAATATGAGTGTAGCAGTCTCACTGTGTCCAGACATTTGACCTAGGCGGTTATCGGTGGATCAGTCATCAAACTCGTTTTCCAGTTGGTGGATCAACCATTCAACCTTTGCCTCGATTGCTGGATTACCTTCATCCCCTACATCAGCAGTTAGGGAGTTCCCACATCTGGAACATTCAACCAAACACCCAAATTCAGACTCTGCCTATAGAACTCAGAGTCCTCACCCCAGAAAACCTTGCTCTTGCATGTCCCTCTCTGCCTCAGCACAGCGTACTAAAGGCTAGCAGTTCCACAGTATTCCCTATCGTACAGTAGGGTACACAGGATTCAACTGTTCCAGCACCCTCATTTGTTCTACTCTAAAGAGTTCCGAAAGCTATATATAACTCTTGTGGCTGCTGGTTGCACTTGGTGGTAGTCCTGTGCCCCATTCCACCCATCAGGTGGGCAAAAAACAAAACTCCTGGCGAGGAAATGCTGTAATTTAGATTTATTTGCCTCCCCAAATGAGATTAAGGGGCACATTTGTCTCTGGTGCATACCTCTATTCAATATTCATGCCTTTCCTTTAATGCACCCTGGGAGTGAACAGTCAGTGAGTTCACCTTTGAAGAAAAGAAAAAAGAACAGCAGGATGCAAGAACAGGGCTGACAATAGACACCAATATCCGCACAGGGACTGGAGCATTGACTCCAAGTGTCTTACTCTGCAAGCTCAAACCAAGACAGGACAGAGTCGTCTGTTACAGGAGTGTCAAACTCATGTCTTGGAAAGTCCTCTGATTTTGCAGACTTTTGTGGTTTCTTTTCAGTCAGCAGCTGATTTAGGCCTTGGACTCTTTAGCCACTCACTAAGTCAAATGAATCAACTGAGTACTGAAACATACCAAACACCCTCCAGGACAAGATTCTGACAGTAGTGGTCTATAGTATTTATTTTAAGAAAAAATGTAACAGAAGTGCTAATAAAATATGTTGCATTGAGGTTCTGAAGATAAATTTGGCTTGCAGTCTTGCTTTGGGTCTGCACAGGTTGGAAGCAGGCAAATGTTTATAAGGCGCATTAAGTGATTGAGAAATTTGCAAAGATCACAATATGAAAGTGTCCAACTAATGCAAAATGAAATTGTGACATTAACAACATTGCAGTAATGCTGTGGTGAATAATAATGTCGTAACAACATATTTGTAATGTTTATTTTTTCACCGACCTCTGTCTTTTACCTGGTTTTGCAGGGAAAAATTTAACATACAGCCTAATAATATCAATGGATCCCAACATCTGTTTTGCACATATTTCCTCAGCGTAAAAATGTGATTTGGCTATCTGGGGACGTCTTTCTATGTCATCTTACCTAGTTAAAGGGGTATTGTTTTCCTCCCAGGTGTTACAAACTGAACTAAACTGTAAAGAATGACCTCTCTCCCTATACACTACATTATGGGAATAAAAATTCCTAGTTTTCCCCTGCATGCCTTCTTAACCTAAAGCAACCCTGAAGTTTCTTTGAAGATATTTACTTTGAAGAAAAATATGTAAGACAGAGAGTTATTGACTGGTCACTGGGCACCATAAAACAAAAGCAAAATGTACAGCTCTGACCATCACTCACCCTGTATCTGGTAAGCAAGAGGATAATTTGAATGATGTAACAGAAACTGAGAAATTGTTGCGGGCAGTTACAGCTGTCTTTGTTCTTTACCAAAGAAATATATGACAGGAAGACAAGACTTAGTTTAATGTCCCTTGTTTTCAATCAAAATCTACAACAGTCACTTTTAGATAGAGACAAACCCTGCAGTACAGCCCCTCACAGCTATCTGGATTTCTAAACTGAAGAACAAGTCATTGTTCTTTAGAATTATCAGTCTTCACTGTGTTTGACAGCGGCAAGTATCAAATCACAGGGAAAAGCAATAAGGAGAAACAAATTATAGGAGTGGTTGAAAGAGAAGGAGCATTAAGCAGCTCTTTATTTATATTTCATTTCATAGTTTATTTATTATTTCACTAGCTCAAACATAGAGAAAAAATTATTCATAGAGAAAATATTTTCATCACAATTAGAGCAGCGTTTCATATCCGTAAGTGTTCTGTTACTATTTTTTGTTTCATTGTTTTCTATTTCTCTTCTGTCTTGCATCCTACCTTCTGCAATTCAAATAAATATTACCCAATGAGTATATAACATAAAATGCCTCAGGATATTTAAGGAATACTTGGAGCTGACTCCAGCCAAACTCACTAGATTTACATTTAAGAAGTACTTTTAAAGCAGAGGTAGACTTTTTGCCAGATTTCACATAACTATGAGGAAAATGATTCCCTATAATTTCCTCAGTAACTTTTTGAAATGGATAGGTATGTCACATCTGTAATATATGCAAAAATGTGGTTCATGGTGCTTGGAAAATAATTTCTGTAAGATGTAAGAAATTCTCAGAGAGACGAGTCACAGAGTCAAGAATTTGACTTTTATCGGCAAAACTCCAATAAATTTACTGGTACGTCTGTGGCGCAACACCTTCTTCAAAGTACAGGATGTGGTATGTCTGCAGAAAGATAAGGGCCCTTAAAAGAAACTGTGTCAACAAACCATTCAACAGAACCAGTGCTGAATATTTTATTTTATACAGAGATAAAATGCCAATAGATACTGAGGGAATAGCTGAAGATGACTCAGCTCTGATCTTGTTGGGATAGTTCACCTAAATTACATATTATAATGCATTTATTAGCAAAGTGGTTGTTGGATGGTCATAGAAAACCATTGTACTGTTATCGCTGTAAGCCAGTGATGGCTGCACCATTCAAGTAGAAGAAACGGAGAAACCAGCTCATCATCAACACTGTCACCACTACTCTATAAGTGACCTGCAAGGTGTGTGATGTATCACAGAACTATGGGTAATATGGGTGATATGCCCCACTGATGACTTCAGACACAAGCTTGGAGGGTCATTTCCACAGAAGGAGACTCTCCTGTTAACTTAGACCGTCTGACTCAGCACAAACCGTCTCTCCAGGATTGGATCAAAGCTGACAGAGAGGAAGCATAAAAAGTTATGGATGCACTTTTACTTCAAAGCACTCTCATACCCCAAAGGGGACATGGATCACTGAGACTCTTTAATGCACACCAATAACCTTCCTATTGCCATCGTTTGGGGCCAGGAGCACGTTCTATAAAGGTGTAACAGTCACAGATGTGTGGCAATCATAATCTCCCTCAGTGTATCACCTTTTAATGACTTTGCTTTGTTAAATTTAACAATGATTCCATATGAATTCTTACACAAAGAGCACTAATGGTAGCCATCTTTTAACACTTTAATTTACACTTCTAATCTTCTGCCCAGTGATTAGAAGTTAAAATTGTAAAAAAAAATTACTCTGCATTAAGAGGATAATGGTCAAAAGTGCTTTATATTACATATGACTCAAAATGCTTAAAAAACAGTTTCTGGCTCAAAGAGTTGTGGTATGTAATATTTAATATATACAAACAAGTCACTGGTAATGGTCACTGATGGCCGAATTACAAAATTTCATAATGAGAATTTCCATCTCTCTGCATTGTTTAATTCTTCCATGCCAAAACAACAAGAGGACAGTGAGGATGAACGATTTGTTACAATAAAGTCTTAATGCATTATTGCTCAACTTGAAAACCCAAAAGTCATCTGCCAAACCAAAAAAGAAAAAAAATCATCAAGCTATATTTCACAGTCATCTGCACTGAACTATGCATACAGTACCTTGGTTACCCAGTACTTGTTTTGCATACTCCCTGCTCTATGGGGTTTGATATACACTGTATATCTGCTGTTCATTTAAAGAGCTATAGTTATCTGTTTCATGTGTCTTATAGTGACAAACTCAGCTGGCTCCAGGTTAGAAAACACGTGGTGTCAAAGGAATTGTCAAAGTGTACTGTGAAATTGGTACTGTTCAAAACCAATTGACACTCCCTATGATTTGACAGTGTTATTTGTTTTTTGTGTGTGTGTTTTTTTTCTCATCCAATGTATAGGGGTTTGTGCCTCTCAGTTTCTTGCTTAAATTAACACAGTCTTAGTTGATCTGGATTATGGAGGGGGAGCTGTTAGGCTCCTCTTTGTTACCTCCTTTATATGATATCATCAGTTGAGCAAAAGGTTTTACTTGGTTCAGCGTTGTAGACACTTCACTAGCCCATAGCTCTTCAGTGTCCTATGCCACCATATTTGAAGGTGTTCAAAACCCATCTCATTGTACATGATAAAGATGGGGATCGGGCTCTTCAGTGACCAATTAAGGCAAGCCAGGAACATTATAGGCCTCAAAAGCATGCATGACAAAAGCACATATGACACAAATACCAGAGCAGTGGCTATGAAAAGACAGAAAGTCTTCCTTTAAGTCTCAGTAAGTATGTTTCGAGTTTTATAACTCCTAGCCGCTAATTGCTTCATTCTGAGAGGCCCTTGACTTCATACTTATTAGATATTGTCACTCCCTGTTGATGAAAAGGGGAAGGGGAAGCTTTTCAGACCCAGATCCAAATTTACCCATGCCATCCTCCAAGTGACCACAGCAGCGTGTGTATCGCATGTGTGTGCACAAAATGGGGTCGTAAATTTGCATCCAGCTACAATGTGAAATCCTATGCAAATGGTTGAACGAAAGAAATTAGACTTTCTACCAGCCAATAAAACAGTCAGAAAAGGGAGCTATGATATCTTCAGGGACCAAAAGTCTTTAATAGTTACAAATATTCCTTGAAAGGGGAGAGTGGGCGGGATACCATATTTGATCTTTTTTTTTCAGATAGGACATAGTGTAGAGTGACAGGAAACTTATGGAGCCAGTGAGAGGATGGCTGCGACAGCATACCATTGGGCTGAGAATCGAGCCAATGAATTAAGAGCTGGTAAGGTGTTTTCAGGCACCAGACCACTGAGTGTCCAAAAGACAGATTTTTAATGCTGTATGTGGATAAAGGGGATATAGCAGAGGTTAGAAGCAACAGCCAAATGGGAGTACTTCACAATGTAAACACAGATTTGGGATGTTCTTTGGAAAAAAAAAATTAAGAATCATTGTTAGGGAATCTTCTTTATTTCAATCATTTCAATTCCATCATTCAGTAATTTATTGGCTTGGCTTGTGAAAACCCTGTGAAAATCTTTTGGGCCGACACTGTTCATGCAGTCTAATCACATTTACACCTTTCTAGCTGAGATGGAGAAGGAGGAAGATGGACGTCTAAGTATAAAGTTACATTTCAGAAAGTTGCTTGATGGCTCTGTAAATATCCTTCATTTTATAAGACATTCTTGCAAGGTAGAAAGAGCCATTGATTATGATTAAAATTCCAGGAAATCATATGATTACTTAATTGACAGTCCTTTCATATTCAATATGATATCTATATTGTGTGAATACTGATTTGTGTCTCATATTTATAGTGCAGCAGAACTCTTGTGCAGACTGCCTTATGTGCTGATTTGGAAAACTCAATCTGTCATTCTCTTACCATGAATTCAAAGAAAAGAGTAACTATGCTGCAAAGCCACATTACTTAATTAAAACTCAGTGTATTTTTTAAATTCTGCTTTTGTCTGTATGCTTATTAAAAACAGATTATTAATGTGTCTGATTCAAAACCACTAGAACCCAGTTGCCATTGTTTATGCAAGGCAATAAAATACCATGTGAAGGTTGAGCAATCTGGAGAGCTGACTGGAATCCTCTGTTTGTTGTTTCAGCAATACACACTTGTCCAAGTCATATTTGTATAATTTTGCCTCTGACACCTATAGCTGGTGCTAAGAAGGGTAACAGGTACAAGATATTGTGCTTCATCTCCACTCTGGATGTGTCAACTACATGAAAAAATGTAAAAGTGAAACACCTTTGACTTTTTTACATCAACATCCATAGATGCAAACTTGATATATAATTGGAATTTGAACATGGTGTTATGTAATGTCACATCTAATGTCTGAGAAAATTAAATGAAAATTATACTTCTGTTTACCTGGATTTAATAATTTTCTAAATCTTAAAAAACATGTTTCTTGCCATTAGATTTCATGAATCACACATGCATTCACAAGAGTTGTAGGTAGGAGTATTTTGTTGCAGCGCAATGCTCAGAACATCAAATAACTGAAATAACTCATCTCGCACTCCATTTTCCTTCATCTGCTTCATATCATCACATTAGCATCCTGTGCTAGATCCCTGAGTTATATGTGCCATAAAAAGCTTGTTTTAGCCTCAATCCAAACACAGTATCTGAGTTTCATGAGAGAACTCTGAGGCCTCTAGGAAGCCATCAATCAAACACCTGACGCAGCTCAGCTCTTGGTGGCTCACACACTTCTGTTTCTCTTTGGGAATATGTTTGATGTCCAATCTGCAGGTCTGCACTGCCTGACTAAACAACCCTGTCAGAGCCAGACAGCGGAGAGGTGTTGGAAGTGAGAACGTGCAGGGCCCTTGTTCAAAACCACCTACAACCAAGGTTCCCTAACTTCTTATTTTTTCTCTTTTTTTAAACCATCCAGAGTTATCTTTTTCATAGAACTTCAGCTGATAAAATCTTTGCAAGGAAATGCTTGCACGATGAATTGAAAATATTGAGTTATATGTGGTTAAAACTCTAGTCTATCATTGGCTCATGATAATTTGACTAATTTTCTTTTTCACGGAGCTAGATCCCCAGCTCTGTCCTCCAGAACTTTTATATATTAAGGGCTGCACAAGCTTTCATTTTCACATTTGCAGTCTTTCATTTCAGAGTCTCTCCATCATGTCAGGGTCCCACTCATGTCAGCTCCTGGAGGAGATGGGTGCCCCATCCAGATGCTCACTTCCTATCTCACACACTTTCACCCTATCTCTCACTGCCTCCAATCTGACCTTGGGAAAAGACAAAAGGAAAGGGTGCCGCTAACAAGCTGCTGGGAGCCGGTCACCCTCACCTATTAGACAGGCACCCGAGCCGCTTTCTACTCAGGGCACTGACCCCAGGTCAGCTTCAAGGAGTTATGGGGGGTGGGGGTGGGGGGGTGTGAGAGGCTCCAGCCTGTGGTGGTGGTGTCCGCTTCCATCAATACTTATCACAGTGGAAGGCGCTCAGTCACAGTGAACGGGGCTTGGTGTTGATTGGGTGGGCCAACTCCTTCGGGTCAGGATTCACTCCTGGAGCACGGAGGGCAGGGAGAGGACGGTCGCTAATTGGGCTGGGCTGGTTTGATGTTCAGTGAATTGAGGGGTAGAAGGGGAGGAGAGAGAAAGGGAGAGACAGAAACAAACAGAGAGAGAGAAAAACAGATAGACAGACACCCAAATGGGCAGAGTGGGGAGCAAGCACAGAGACCTCAAATTCAAAGTGTAAGTTTCCATATTAAGTGATTTTCCAAAGTTAGATATTTTATATTACATCTTGTATATGTATCTCAATTCCCTTGGCATACCATTCAAGTGTGTTTGAATTGAATCAACTGAGACATGAAGAAAGAGAAATGGAAAAGTGGCAAATAAGGTGAAGGTAGGAAACTGTAGCATGGGAGACGTGGATGTTCTTATCCCCTTCCCCTACAGCTCTGACCCAGCTAGCGAGCTACAAAACCAACTATTCTGTATCAACCATTGTGCACCCTAAAACAGAAATAATGACATTTGAAATAATCACTTTCCCACTCCAGCATGTGTTCAGCAAGTGTTTCAGTCACAGCTTAGCTGAAACTTCACAACCAAACAATTGCCGGTTTCTTTTCTCTGGAGGATATCTTTTTCCCACCCAAAAAATAGGTGAATTATCTGGTTCTTTTCATTTCAGAGATAATTTGCCCACAAGAGGTTAGGAGTCAGGAGGGAATGAAGAAAGCAGTAAATAAATTATACAATATACCAAGTACCAAGTCCATAAGGAGAATTAATTAAGTCTGTTTTGGATCGCAGATTTGTCTCTGGTAAACAAACAGGTCAGATAGTGGTTTCATTGTTTCCTCACACCAGGACCAGGATCACAGCAGTGGTTAATGAGGATGTATGCTTTAATCAAAACCAAATTAAATTGCATCTTAAGATGTAGCTATAGCCAAGTTACTTGTGTATGGCAGAGGTGGGGAGTTATCAACTCTCATCTTACGGTCGATACTGATGATAAGCATTTCCCAGAACTCACAGATTGTGATTTCAGAACAAGCCGAAAACAATTTGAAGTTATGAAACTTGCCTCTCTTCAACAGCTGTCACCCATGACCATGGTAAACCGCTACATTTCCATATTGCTAAATGCGTGAAACCTCAGCCATGATTCAGTGAGATCCAAATGAAATCAGGCCAGTGATTCATTAATCACAATCCAGAGCTCCCTTTGAGTCACCAAGTCAGACAAAGCAACCTTTTCATCTCTGTGCTGTGGTTGACCACCTTTAAGTGTACCTGTCCTATATCAACTATCAGCTGTCATCAACACACATCTCCTTCATCCATCAACAAAATAATCAAAACATCTGTATTTTGGGCAAAGCAAACTTGGCCACCATAGTCATGGGGCCTGTCTCCTTGGTGGGAGACTCAGGCTGGTATGCAGTCACACAATAGAGGCTTGAAAGGCATATGCAAATCAACCAAAATGGCCTGTGATTGGAGCAAATAACCCACCTCACCTCAACATGCTCTCACATGCTGTCCTGCCTCTGGATAAGAATGTCCACCCAATGCCTGAAACTAATGTAAATTGCTATTCTTGTTTCCTTGTTGTATTCTTGTTTGTTTGAACAAAAAAATGCTGTTTTGTGCCGCATTGTTACTACACACAGTGGGCCAGAACCTGATTCTGTGTGCCTGGCCCACTTTGGCCTCAGTCAGTGGAAAGTGAATGTGGAACCACGCTGAGCTAGGGGAGCCCAAGCCTGGGACAAGTCATGCAGTGGGATGGTGTAAATGTGACAAAAATACTGACCATGTTCCCAACCCCCAAAAACAAAGAGACTGTAAACCATGTTTCCAACACCAAAAACATCTGCTGTTGATCAGAATGTTTTGCTCCTCTTAAAAACAGCAGAAGTTTATGGCTTGTCACTGCTGTTTAATGGTACAAAAAGTTGTATACAGTATCCTGGATCATATGACCAGTGTTAGAGAAGTCATAAGCAATTTATATAATGAACAAAACACTCCGCTTCATAAACGGAATGCTGTTTTGCTAAATGATTATGCTTAGTGTGGATAAATCTATATTGTCTATTTTCCACCCTTATGAATAAATAACCCTTAAAGTCATAGGTCCTAGGGACCTTAAGCCATAGAATGAAAGCATTACCCATATTTACTGATATAGAGAAGCCCAGATGCACAGAGAAGATAACTAAATTGAGTTTTAAATGTAATATGATTATTACATTATAGAATAAATATACATATACAAAGCACTCAAATAATTATGCATTTTCTTCCTTTAATGTACAGCAATATTTGTGTCCTAGTACACATTAAACTCTCTTGTTGATACACATAGTAGAGAGAAAATAAAAGTGTATATAAGATTGCTTTGGAGCCCTCTTGTGAGCAGCAAGACTCCACTTCCACAAGCCTCTGCTGCAGGACCCTATCATGCACCAGCACTGAATTGTCTGTTCCAGGGTTGAACTGTAATTCCAGCGTCACAAGCGACCAGCTTCAGCAAAGACTTGCCTCTGCGCATCTGGCTGAAATGTGTCACTGTTAAAGGATGAAAGACCTTTGCTTTGTCTGCATTTCCTGGTGGCTGCTTTTGATAGTTCTTCATGCCCAGTCCTTGCAATGTCACCTCCGTGCCCCTATAAGAGGTAACTCATGTCTGCTTTTTGGGTCTACCTCACCTCTGAAACTGACTGAAGACCCACTTCTAAAGAATGCATCTTGCATCCCCTACTGTCCCCTCCCCCTTAGAACTTGCCAATTCAGTATTGTATATCAGTACAGCATTTTATAGTTTATAACTCTGTGGTATGTATCTTTATCTTGATTCAGGTTTACAGGATGGCATAGTTAACATTATTAGATCTTGATGTTTTACAATAGTGATGTTATCCTTGCAGTATCGGTTGTGGGAGTGTTGATAGATAGCTCTGTATCACTGCTAGACATAACTCTTGTGGAACTTTGGGTCTGCTCTGGGTAGGATCATCTGCTAAATGACTGTAATGCAATTTAACAGGCTTGAACCGATATTAAGGGAACCAAAGGACAGAGGATTTATTACTGGCTGAATACTGACTCCCAGGCCATGCGGTTTAGAATAAAAACCTGTTTAAAGAGTTTTACAGAGGAACAAACTGTAACCTTATACAGTGCCTTGAAACAGTGATGGGAGTGAGAGCTCTTTATCCACCAGTCATCTCCCTTAACAGCAACCATGCCGTATCTTTGGGAGCCATAACCCTGCTAGCCTCTTCCCCAGTGCAGGGTAACTGCACATCCTCTTTTTGCAATGTAAAACTGATGAAGTTAAAAATACCCCAACAAACCAAGGATTATGCAAATGCCTCTGGGATAAACTCTAGTATAATTAAACCTCAGTATTATTTGGAAAATATGTTTGTGAGAGGAAAATATGTACATAAGGCTCACTCAGCAATGTTGACACTTAACTACCAGGATAGTACTGCTTTGTCAAATTGCACATTTGAGATCAGCTGTTTCCATGTGAAAAAATATGGTGCCATGCATTTAACTTACATGCTGAAAAGCATTCTCTCATGTGAAATGCTCAAGAAAACAAATCATTTACATTTTATTATTATTTTCACTAATATTTTTTGTTGGGGGTCATTAACCTTTTGTAGATGAAAGCCTTCCCTCCTCTCTCTCCACTTTCCCATCCACTCCAGTCCTCCATCCTCCCCAAAGTCCCCACTTTACTTTGTTAGAAGTGCAAGTTTGGATTCTAAGTCAGAGGAGCAATAACTGTGTGACACTTCACTGCTCAGGGAAATTTTTCTGCGTCAATTCAAGTTTTTTTTTTCTCTTACTCTCTTTCTTGCCATTGATACTGTGACCAAGCTGAGACAAGCATTCTCAATCCACCAATATTGCAGATTTTAAGGAATGAGTCAGGAACAGAGTCTACAGACAGCTGCAGTCACTGTGCCCAGAGGCACAGTTAAAGGGACAGGGTGCAGATTTAATGCGTTGGTGCTGAAAAAGAGGGGTACATTCACATATATACAAATGTGGTGTCACACTGTCACACGCTCATCCTCTCCTCCTCCCTCATCATCACCAAAACCTGCCTGGTTTTCCAAGGGTCTTTTTCTTTTCTCAGCCATATAATGCTCAGAAACTGAAACCCCCCCATAAAGCATATATTGGGAGGTGTTACCAGCAGGCCAGGGTCCCTTGATTTCCCCACATGTTACACCTTTAATAATACAATAAAAAACACCCATATTATTAAAAAAAAACCCAATGGGCCCTAGAATAGTGTAGCACGTTTTTTCTAACTTATGATGTTGGGTAATATACCTTATCCAATGAGCATGAGTGCATGAGGCTTCTCCCTTCCAATTCAGCAGCACCAAGTGACACGCCAACAATAATGAAAATGGCCAGAGAATCCAGCTGTGGTGTAAATAAGACCTATACGCCCATTTTGTGATGGTCCAAAAAGTGCTAAGAGTGGAACGGGCTGAATAGTGCATTTCATTTTTCGTGAAAGTTTAATGTAGTGAGCTCCAGGACCCAGCACCCAGCCAAAATGTAAAAGAATATGGGCTGGGGCAGTCTTACTGGCATGTCTTAATCTTGATGGCATAGCCAGGATACTCCTCTGCACGTCTCTGATGATGATTCTTTTTAAAGAATATTCTCTGACACCGGATTAGCCCTGAGCTCCTCAGTTAGCTCCCGAGGCAAAACAAATCCCTTAAAATAATCAGAAGAAAATTAAGAACATAAGGAGGCTTAGTGATGAGAACAGACCATTCAACCCATCTTGGCCAATCAGTTCGCCTGCAGTCCAGTGAGAGCATCCAGAAACATGTCAGACCAGGACTTGAACACTCCAAGCATCCATAAATCTTTCCATGCATGAATAACACATGAACATTAATCACTCAGGCTGAATCTAAACCTGAGTTACATATTGCTTAAGTGCATTTTCCATCTTTGAGAGAGTGACACAGTACATTTTATTTAATCCCTTTGATAAACATAAAAAGGTGATTATTCACCCTGTCTCTCCTCTAAACCTTTATTATAATTGGGATAACAGTCCTTTTTTCAGCTCACAAGTTGAAATGTTTTAGGCTTCCGGGTAAAAGTTTTGGGTATTTGAGTATATAGGCCCCAAAAAAAGCTTGTGTAGGTCTGTGGGTCTTTGCTCCCAAGCAACCCTTGCTGGCCAGATGGGGTCCTCTTACAGCCAGCCAGCACAAAGCTTCACTTTTCATACTTAACATTCAAGTATGTTGCTCCAGCTCACATGTGTGAAAAGAAGCAGCAGCTCGCATAACATACTTGTACGCTTGTCCACTCTCTCCTGGAGTGATGGCAGATTCCTCCATGATTAGTGCGGCTTGTGAATATGATTGGGCATTCCAAATTATGAGAAAAAGGGGAGGAAAAAAAGCAGACAAATCCAGAAAGAAGCGTGTTATTTCAGCAAATGGCCTCCATACTGAAACTGCGCCAACATGAACGGCAGACTCAGGCTTTCTGTAGCGGCCAAACCATAAACCCTACTGCCAATGTTACGAAAACATCCAACAGTTCTGCCTTATTTTCTGTATCATAAAGGCTATCAAAGTTTTATTTGGGTAAAGTCATCAATAATCATCAAGGTCTGAGCATAAAAAAGGAGTATCTGCTTCCCAGAGGAATTATCGTTTTATGTTCTTCATCTCTCATCAGCTCTTTGATACTTGGTGGAGGGCTGGTTTCAGTTTAAGCGCTGTCGTATTTGTTTATTCATCCAGAGGTCAGCAAGTACATGCAAAAATTCACAGGTACAACTGGCTAGCTATCCATGATGACATATATACTAATTTCAATATTAAGCAGAGTTCATCAGGGCCCTCTAGGCTCTCAGAGAGGGCCTAAAATATTGAAAAAAATTGCTTTAAAAAAAAAAAATCAGCTCTAATTTTATTTTATCAATTCATAATTTGACTGTCAACATCTAAACAAAATTTTCTGAGGAAATAAACCCTTCAAACCTGCCTATTCAGTTTGTGTTGGAATGTGAAGTGTTAAATGAAAGAAGTCTTTGTCTCCCTGACAGAATTCTGCCATCTCTGCAACTGCTGGGAGGAAAATGCTATACTTTTAGCTCAATGATTGGCGGTCCAGATATAAATTTACATATGGCAAAGCAATAATAATTCAAAGAGAGACTAATTTCAAATGACAGTAAAATTGACCAATTGTATCTTCCCTCTAAATGGGTGGGTTTTGGGGTCACAGTTCACTACTGATATTAGGAAAATTTAACTGCAGTTGTACTAGTAATAATCAAAAAGATTATGTTGATATAATCTAACTGTTTTGTGCTATTGATTAGCTGGACCTCACACAGTTTTTCTCATCACACTTGCATTTCTTTTCACACTTGCATTACAATTTTGCCACTGATAGTCAATGGAATACTGTCACATCACTTCCTTTCACTGTATTACAGCTTTATCCAAGTATGCAGGAACCATGTAAAATTGAAAAGAATGGAAAAGAAAGTAATATATCCCACAAGGGATATCTGTCGGAATCCCACAGTCACCTGTAGCAAGATCATAGACACTTGTCATAGTTCCAGCATGACAGGGTGACAGATTGACAGACAGAAATCATGTCGCAAGGGCAGAACCTCCATGTTGAAAAACGCCTCTTTTCCACTCTACCTGTCATAGAGCGCAACGTTAATCATGATCATGAAAACATGAAATGGCCCACCGTGTGAGATAATTTATCTCATATGTGAAATTGTGCTTTGGGTTTTGATACATACAAGTAATGCAAACGAAGTCAAGAACTTAGTGAGTTATGAACAAAATATTACACCATACTGTATGCAATAATTAATTTCATAGTGTGCTGTTTGGGTTTCAATACCTACAAGTGGGCTAATTGAGGAGCTCCGTAAAGAAAAAAAAATATATGCCATATGTAAATAATTAATTTCATGTGTTAAATTGTGCTCTCTGGGTTTTGACACCTACAAGTGCTGTAGGCTAACTCTGGAGCTCTCCCACTGTGGTTTTTCTGAGCATTTCTGTTTTGTTTCCAAGACACAGAAGTGTCTCCACTCAGGCACTTGAGACGGAGGACCGAGTCCAGCAGGCAGAGGGCCAAACATGAACTGCTGGAGCGCGGCTGGAAGGAAAGCTTTCGCTCTCAAGCCTGATCCCTCCGTAGGAACCCTGTCAACTGTGAGCACAACACTCCTGCTGCCAGAGATGGGCAGTATTTCACTGTCATGTACTTAAAACCACCATTTTATGTATATATTTTTCAGGTAACATGGGCTTTAGCCTATTCATTGAGTGGTTTATTGCTATATATCACCTACAGAACAGCCTGGGGTCTGGGATTTCCATGCTGGATTGTGTTCTGCCCATCAGTATGACTTTGCCACCATGTGAAGTTTGTTTCCACTTGTGATGGAAGACTGGAGGTGTCAGGAATCAGAAGTGGGCAGAGCTACCCAAAATGATCAGTGACACCCACTCATTTGAATCAATCATTGTGTTTTACTGTGAGAGGCATAATCTTGTGATTGGTAGACAGTCAATGACTTAAAGCTAGTTGCAGCTCAGGCCATTTTTGGTGTCATGATACCTCATCCTCCCTACTCTTGTAAGATATGGGACAACAATGCTGCAGTGATAGTGTTACAATGGTGGTACAATTTAGTTGTAAAATTCAGTTGGAGTCTAGTAAATCCACCTTTAAGCTCACTTAAACCTTCTATGATATTCAGGGTGATTCCAGGAAAAAAACAGCTCCTCTCACGGAATGATTGAATGAACAATTATTTCTTATTTTCCAGGAAAACCATAAAATAAATTTCAGCTTCCATTGTGATAACAGATTGAATGGCAGTAAATATTCAAAATTCTGATTCCGTTTTTAAAGAACAGACCTATATTCTGTTTAAGTATTTATTCTGTGGACAACTAAATCAGTTCCAATACTGATGTTGATTTTCCTTGCATGACTGAAGGAGCATAAACGTGCCAAATGCTTGTGTGTGATCTCTGTTTAATGGGTGCTGGACTGTGGGCCAGTCAGGAGTAGAGATCACCATATAGGAGGAGGTGATCGGGAATAAGGATGCTGGTGGTGTGAGATCTGCATATCAGGCTGCTCTCACCCCCTTTCCAGCTCTGCTAATGGGGAAATTGGCCTGATCTCCTGTCTTCTTTCCTGGAACATGAGTGGAAACTCTCCATGGAGTATTTCTCCACCGTCTGGTCACAGATACTCGAAGCAGACAAGTGAGCATGCTCCATGGCCTTGACGATTGAATTTTACACGCCCCTCTGTCCTCCCCACCCAATGCTTCTTGGCTTTTAGAGTGCACGGTTGTTTAAATGGGAAATAAAGCCAAAAAGCCAGATTTTGTATGTTGGTCTTCACTTTGAGAGCAATTGAGCTGTCTCCTTTGTAAAGTATCACATTTAATGCTTTCATCCACAAAACAGAAAATGCCCTATGCCCCACCCCTAACGACGATGTCACCCAAATATAACACTGCCCCTTTCCCTCCAATGAAGAGAGCTGATCCAGAGAATTCAGCAGAGGCTGCAATGCAAATCCACCTTCACTTATGTCGTAGTGTTATGGCTCATATTGCCATTAGGACTACATAAACATAAAGGAAAAACTAGAGATTTGTCACCAACTCGAAAGAAAACTTCATTTACTACATGGTAAGAGGAAGAGGGTCTCCCAATGATATGATCAATAGACAAATATTTTTTTGTAGACACAGCTGAAAGATTTGGTTTTGATAAAAGAAACCCAGGGCCACCCACATTATTCTGAGGGTAAGACAGAGCATTACAAATTATTATTCTTGGGTGGAGTTCCCCTTTAAATCCAGGCCTCCATTTTGGAACAATGGTCTTTTTTACATTAAATGGCAAAATCATGTCCATTAATTTCCCACCATCAGTCCTTTTTCTAGAAAGTCAATATTCCATGTTGCTTTTATTGCTAATTTAATTAGCAACACTGTGATTTATTAAGGTAAAGTAGATGAATAAAGCACTCATGATTTCATTTTTTTTTTCGAGAACATTACAGCATGACAAATCAAAACTATGAATGTCTTTTCTGTTAGAAGGGGTGGGGGCATGCAGCAGAAAAGCTGTATATTTATGACAAGAGTAAATGGAATTTAAGAACAAAACATTTGAGACTGATTATAAGAGAAAGATCCAGGAGGTTAGAAAACTTGCATACTGTACAGCGTTTTATCATATTCTTTAAATTTATGGAGGAGTCTATAAATCTGCAGGTCTCATCGCTGCCAAAAGCTGCATAATCTAATCTTGGCCAAAGAGCAGCTCCAGTGCAGTAGGTTAGAATTTCTGTGGTATTAATGATAGTTTGCTTCTTCAAAGAAAAGGTAATCTAACTGCATGGTTATGGTTCTGATCCACATGTATGTGAAAGTTAATGTCCTCATAATAGACAATGAACTTAAAGGCACAGACATCACTTCAATTTAGGCAATGTCTACATAAGTTTCAAGTGACCCCACAAAGCATAGCCTTTAAAGAACTGAACATGAGATTATCATTGAAATGCCATGTAAATGGTATTTAATTACATTTATCTATCCTTTGACCTAATGAAAAATCTTTTCTGTGGACAGTGATGGATCGTCATTTCAGTTGGGTGCCAGTATCATACAGTAGTTGCAAACACTATCAGGGTCATGAAACCTCATTCTCACAACATTTATGTGTGTTCTTGTATATATATATATATATATATATATAAACTGTCATCTTACAACTTTCTCAGTCCTCTCTTTCCCTGTTGTCCTTTTGGTATTTTAGAAACGCTCCATCTATCCCGAATCCTAACATCATGCATGTAGAGCTAGTGAACTCAACATTCTCACATCTGCATTGATTAAAAAAATGACTTAAAATGCCTCAGGGACCAAGAACACATATAATGTTTCACCCTTCTCCTCAGGGCACCCCTCTCTGACAGTAAACCATAACGGCGAACAGTATACAATCTGGATCTTATTTTCCCCAATATATTTTGCAGCACTTGAAACTGTAAGACTCCATACATATGAATGTAAACTCTCTCTGACCAAAACCATATTTCACTATAATGGCCTGTGGGATCTTTGAGGAATGAGGAGGGATATTTTCTCATGGTGCAATTTATATTCTGCACTCATGCATGTGTTGAAACTGATGACACTCAACAAATTTGAAAGAAGAGTAATGTTAAAGACAAATTATTCTTTATTTCTTATGTATTGTGCTTCGCCTGAGTTTAATTACACAAATACATTGGTATGAGTAAAACTGACATTGTCTCATAGCTGAGTGAAATTAACATGTTTTGGGTTTCAGTTTCCCCATTAACTGACAAAAAATCAACTGTCTTTTTGTTTTAATCTTCTATTTCTTTCTTTTATGCCAAGTTAATGCAAAATATGTATTCTTCCATCACTGCAATCTTATCTGATATTTTCGAGTATAAACACTAACAGTGTGCCCCCAGTGTCCCCCAGGAATTTTTCTTACATGGTGGCGGTATGTACCTTAAAAACCCATCAGAGTAATTAGAATATAGTACCCTGATTAGCAAAGTCAATTGTTTTGTATAAATTGTACTTTTAAACTGGTAAAATACAATGAGCCTCAGGGTAGCTCATGCAATAAAGATGCCATTTGTTTAGGGATGCAGAGCCTAAACAACTGAGCCTTCAAGTCCCAGCTGCACCATGACCAGCTATGGCCCATACGGAGATCTATAATGGAAAGGCAATCATTGACCCAGCCTTGTAGCGGAATGATAGGGGTTGAGCACTGATGAAGTTCTTCACTCTCTAGCAGCCACTTCTAGTCAGGCTGCATATTACCGGAGGCACAAATTGAGTACATGCTGACTTCAGGAACCTCAGACTGCAAAGGCAGTATATAGTTGGTGATGTGAAACGAAGCAGTGTGAAAAGAAGCGAGGATTAGTCCTCACATGAATCAGGTAAGTCAGGCACCTATGGCTCCTTCCTTCGTGCAAGCATGTCGGCAGGATATGGATGCTTACAGAAGATCAACTAATTTTGTCAAGCTGAGGTGGGAAAAATTTGGGAGAAAATAACAGTTCTAATACAAAAACTTTCATTTTCATGTTCATTTCTTTTCACATTAATGCTCAAATAAATTGCCATGGCTAATTTTGTGCATAGAAATGGAAAGGTATTTCCACACTGCATTATGGGTTCAGTGCCACTGTAACATTCTTTGGGGGAAAACTCTGCACTAGCGTATGCGTATAGCAGCCAGGTGCAACCTTCCATTCACTGTACAGTCCTGCATATGCACACTGGAGGGATTTCTCATGTCTGTCAGGGATGTAGGCCGTTCAGTCCTGTGTTGCTCTGATTGGCTAGAATAATGAGGTGTTCCATTCTTGTCATGGGATCAGCCAGCATTGCTCTTGGCTGCGTCAATGTGCTCTACTTTTGTCTGATCTTCCAAAGTGAGGGGTATTTTGGTGGGAGAGTGGTTTAAATACATGTGTTAAAGCTCAGTGGGTTTCCCAGGCTTGCTCCCTATAGCAAAACAGTGTAAAACCATGGGGTAGGAGGGGAGAGTGAGGTTCAGTGGTCTTTTATCCTGGTCCAGAGTGGTCATTGTATAATTCTGTCTTTCTTCAAAAACCAGTTCTGACACTAGAGACCAGGTAAGGTAGGTTAACTGCTTAATCAGAAGTTTTAATTGGTTGTTGAGTTCTGAGTAACAGCAAAACAGAATACATTGCGATCCTCAAGTGCCCAAAATGAAGACCATTGCCATAATATACAGAGCTACTTTGAGCTGCCAACCCAAGTAGTAATGTGAGCAAATGAAAGGTTCTCCACAGCAAAACACAATGATTGGTTCAGATCAGCGAGACCATATGGTAGCTCCATCAGTTTTTGGTTCTGCAGAACTTCTTGCAATCTCCCATCACCGCCGTGGATCATTGCCACTGTGTGCTTTATTTAAAAATACAATATCAAAAGCTCCTGTACTGAAAAGGACCACATTTTGTGGCCACATTTTCTGTGCTGTATGCAGCTCTGAGAAACATGATATCTCATGTTACACCGTGCAGATCGTAATCCTCTTATATAGTATGAAAGTACAATAAATCATACTCAGCACTTCTTTGTTTGCATTCATACCTTGTTCCTTAAATTCAATTCCTCTATAAACAAGTACAGCCACCAACATATTATGCCTTTTATCAAAGAGATTTAAATACAGGAGAAATGACTGTTCTGGCTGCTTATGTAAACATCAGCATTCAATATGTTTTCATTGGATTGAAATTGTAGTTAAACATACCCTTTTCAGTTTTGCCAAAAGAACACTGATTTTTTTTTTTGTGAACCATCTGTAAAATCGCGACCTGAGCTACTCCACTCCATCGAGAAGCAAATTACATGAGCTGCAATCTACTGAAATATTGTTACATTATTTGCAATATGTCTATTTCACAAATCAATTCATTTACCATGTGCTGTGTTCCCTGTCTTATCCCTGGTTATTGTTGTGTATATCATGGCTTCCCACATTCACAAACATCAGTGTGATTTATATTGTGCATTAAACAGACTTTGTGTCTTTTATTCACCAATAAGAACAATCAGACAATGGGCCTACCATTGGGGTGTTGGCAGCTACACCTTGAAGGTTGGCGAGGGTACAACTGGACCGTGCGTCATGTTTACCATAAGTGGTCTGTGATATTTGATGATCCAGGCCAGGAGAGGGGCTCTTGTCCAAGTGCCCATAAATGCTCTTTGTTTTCAATGAGTTCAGCTTTAATGACTTCATTTTCGGCTGTGAATAAAAGCATCCAAGGAAGGAGAACGCTGTGGATTAGTTCAGTTTTTGTGTGTGTGTGTGCGTGTGTGTGTGTGTGTGTGTGGATGTAATTATATGATTGTGTTTTTATATATGCATGCATGTCTGAGTGTGTGTGCTTGCATATGCATGTGTATGTAATGCCTGTGCATGCAATGAATGTGCTTGCGTTTGTGTGCGTTCGTCTATGTGCAAGTGTATGTGTCTGATGACATGAGCTTTTGTGTTTGAGTGTGTGTTTTCTGTAGACTGCACATCTCCCTAAAATGAATTGCCTTCTTACTCAGCTAGTTTTAGTCCAAATTTGAAAGTTTTGATACCACAAATGGGCAGAGCCACAAACTAAAAATATGCCACAACCTCCTGACTGAACTAAATCATCATCATTGTGTCTTCTCCATCAAAACTTTGCGATTGGTTCAGTGAAAAACAGACAGTGACAGCTCATTGTAATAACACCCATTATATGGTTCATGAAGCCTCATTGTGCCATCACTGGGATGAATAAGTAAATTGACTGCATTTACTGTTCTGTACTGTACTGTTCAGAGAACCTTTCAGGAGAAAAAAGGATGAGGGGGAGAGGTTGATAAACAGCAGGAGGGGAACATTGAAGGAGCAAGAGCAGGCACCATGGGGGGAATTAGCCTCCCCCAAATTGAAAACAGGAGATGTGACAGCATCGCTAGCACTGAACGGAGCCCTCTGTCCTCCTGTTGCACAACGTGGTCGATGCTGCACAATAAGGCCCTATAAACGAGCTGACAGCATTTGCTGTCTTTGGCACTAGCTCTCCATGGGGGTAAAGCTGTCCTTCTGTGAGCATGGCACAGGCCTGAATCCTGAGTCCATTTTGGAAGTGTGAGGGTGCCGATGAGTCAGTGCATGCCCTTAGGTCCAATTGCTTGGTTTGTCCAGATCCTTCATTGATCAGGGTGGGACACTGTCTGGAAACAATATGAACGTGATCGGGGAGCAGTCTTGTTAGGGCGAACCACTCCATTTGGCAACAGCATCCACACTCTCGAAGAGTTTCAAAGACTTGAGCAAACTGAGTGTGACTTAACAATTACTGAATAATGTAATGTTCTTTGGCCTATTATTGGGATAATTGCTCATGAGGTTCACTTGTGTTTTCAATGTTATGTTATCTGAGCAAGGGACTGCATCCAAGATATGTCCACATTGGTAAATGTCAAGGCTTGAATCATGAAGGCCATAATATGGAGGGGCTTTGAAGGAGTGACTCCATACTGGTATAACTATGGAAAAAACTACAGTTTCCTCAGAGCTTGATCTTTGGATGTACACCTCTTCTTTTAAGAAAGCTAAGCAAGGGATGGGAACCAGATGGCTGAAATCAAATATACAGACCCTAAACTGGGGTCTATGAAAGACTCCCAGGGGCTACTCAGCAAAAATGGAAAAATATATTTTCGCTTTCAAGAACATTTTGTTTATTTTTCCATATTTAATAAATCACACATTTTCTGCTTATTAGAGACAATATATCCCTTGATTTGATCCTTGAACCTTGTTAGTATTTTGACTGTTTTAATTTATTACATATTTATATTGTTCTATGTTCATGCTTGAAATAGATAGTCTATGATTTCACATTTTAGACATTCTTCCATGTACTAATGCTTTGAACTGGGAGTCCTCGACCAGAAGTTGGTCATTTTTGAGGTCTTTAAAGAGTTTGTTAACCCCTGGGGTATTTTAACTACAATGGTGGATTATTCATATAGGGCCTAATTCAGACCTTCGCTGAAGTGCTTTTTCCATGGAATTTATCGTTGCGAGAATGGGAGATTTACGCGGAAAATTCACTTAAGCGCAGGTCTGAATTCAGCCCATAGTTCTTGCAGTTTCTATCACAGGAACTCTTCTGATGAAATAACTAAATAACAAACAGAGAACAATTATGCTTGGCCATAAAACAACACAGAATGTGTGCTTTCCATAGGAAATAGATGCAAGATTGATGAATTATCTTCATATTTGGTTTTGTTGTTATAAAACATTAAACATGTTATAAAACACAATTGATTTACAAATTTTGTCCGTGGATCAGAGTGTACCGTAAACAATCAAGAGTCATGAGGGTTCTTGGAGTTCACAGCCCCATGATGAGTCAGGATCTGGCAAAAACGGTGACTTCGGCATGTTGTCACAAAGTCCGCAAACCTCCTGGCCCATTCGCCATTTTCAATTATTAGTGTCACAATAGTTATTGCTGTTTGGGAAAATGTGGTTTGCAAGTGTCATTGTCAAAGTAACAAAACTACATAGTTTATGTTTTTATTTTTCTGCAACATTTATAGTAATCCTCCAATGACTCTTTTTATGAAATCGTTACTCAGGATTCCTGAAAGAAGGACTGCAGCTGCTGCAGTTGTGTCTGTGTCTGTGTCTGTGTTTTTTTTTTAAAGAAAGAAATTTCTACTTCATTTTGACATATATTTTGGGAACAAGCACAATCCCCACAATCATGTTTGGGGTGAGGCCTTGCTTGCTTCAAGCTGTGTATCTTGTGGTCGCTGCTTGTCGCCTTTCTGAGGCAGAGGAGCCAAGTTTCTGAGGTTTTAACATGCATAGTGCATTTCTCAGAAGTTTGACCTCGGCCAGAAGCAGGGTCATTAGCCGTAGTGATGGAACCACCACAGACCTCTGGACAAACTTTGTATTTGCCACGCTCCAGTGAGAGAATGATTTGCAGGCAAACAAAAATCAACAACAAAAACATTAAAAATAAAACATTGATCCATTATTACTGTTATTATTTGTTCCAGCTGCCTGCCTGGATGCTGACCTCACTCCCAAAGACAAATAAACACCCAAGGCTCTCCCCTGGTGAGGTGGAGGTTAGAGGTCAAAGGTCACACAGATGGGTATGAGGCCAACCCAAGCCATGGGGCTTATAACCACGAACCTCAAATGCGCAATCGGTTACACAACCCAGAGCAGGCCAGGAGGCCCAAGGTGTCACAGCGAACTGCCTAATGACACTAATTTCAGCCAGCCTTTTACTCCACAGAGAAGCTCTGCTGCATGAAGGGAAAACAGGGCAAAGTTGAGTGAAAGCAAAAAAAAAAGAAAAGTAAAATCAACAAAATAAATACATAGAATTTATCCACAACACCTCGGGCTGCCCTCTGATTTCATCCTGCATTAGTATTGTTTTTCTGAACTCTTAAGTACTAACACATTTTATTGCCATTGGGCTGTGCCAATGCCACACAGAAAAGGCTCTAATTAGCTCATAGGAAGTCAAAAAGGAAGAGACCATTCAGAATGTACGAGTGTGTGGGGGTTGGAGGTGAGAGCACTACCTGGGCTCTAGTCCAGAAGAGAGTAAAAGAATGGGAGACAGAAGTGAGGCACACAGTAGACACACAGTGCACAGTAGAACTTCAGACTCATTTTCTCAATAATGATCCAGTCAGCATTATTTAAAACTGGGGAGTGGGAAGTGGCCACATACAGAAGAGAATTACTTATGACATCATCAATATTACCTGAGAGACATGTGATGTCATAGACCCCTGAGTCTCTGCTACCCATGTGGCACTTTGTGAGATGCATGCCTGTTCTCTATTATCACCAGCATTACTGGTACAATTTAAATAGCTGGAAATGTATTTGCTGTAACATCTCTGGTTGAATATATTAAACCTTGATATAAGGACATCATATGAGAGCAGATACAAAATACATACTGTACAATGTATTGGATTATGTGTCGCTGTGTTGATATTATGAAAATCAGGATCTGTCATGTATTTTACTTGTGAACTGTTCTTTAGAAACCATCAGGAAGATGAACTGAAATGAATGCTGCTCATCAATCCCCTTGTAATTTCGAGGGTGATCTTCTTTCCAGGCTGTGAAAATAATGATCCGGGGTGAGGTTCAATTCATTCATTTAGCACTTAGCTCTTAATCTCCCTCAACACTTATTACTCAAATAACAAATACTGGATCAGATGAAAACCAAGGAATTCCCTCAGTAAAACATATGACACATGATGGGGTAGGGAGGGGTTGTTATGGAAGACGATAAAGATTTATGATGATGGGTATTCCCCAGGAAAAAAAAAACCTCTCCTACGTGGGGCGGAAAACATATAAAGTGCTATTGAGTGTTGTTCTGTCGTTTGTGACATCACTATGTTCTGTTTGCACACATATCTGGCTGTAGGGAACTTTTTAGAAAAACATTCAAAAGAGTCCACAACAAGGACAATTTTCAAAAGTCAAAAACAAAGGCGTGGCTTCCAAAAATCAAGGGAACTTCTTTTCACGGGCACTGAAGATGGCAATAAAAAATAAGATGCTAATCCTTTTAAACTTGACTGTTAAGAGCAAGTATGTCTATATTTCTTGAAACTGAAATTGGTCACTGGGAACAGAATATAACTGCCCAGTGATACAAATTTACAAAGTGTCATTCATGGGGTCAGCAAATCTTGAATCTGGATGAGACCCAGGGCTCGTTTAAAATAATTGAAAACTGACATTTTCAATCGTTAAAACGTCAGAAGTCCCTGATTTGCCATATTTGTTTTGGGCAGACATTATACGTGGCCTATCGTGCTGTGTCGCCCGCCCTTACTGTAACACAAAAGCACTAGTGTTTCTGCGTCTGCTCAGACATGACTCAGGCTACTGCAGGGTGACAACCCATGCAGGCCTGTAATTCCTACAAACTCAATGGCCTGTTGAAAACGTAGGGAGCACTGAGGGAAGATGTCCTCCTTCTACCTGGTCTCTTTCAGTCTGTATTTACAGGCCACAAGGTTTAACTCTGCCTATGGGAGTAACCATCACATTAGGAGCTGTGCTTTTTTATTGTATTTTTTATTGTTGTTTATTGTATTGTTATTCAAAATTCACTGTACTGTGTTGGATCTGGGACGTGACATACTACACAAGGAAGGCTGGCTCTGCTGCATGTAATGGCACACGGTGTACTTGTATTTTAACATTTGCGTCTCAGGCCTTATGTACAGAGATGTTTTACATGAGGCGAAACGCACCGGAAATAATGGTTTTCAATTGGACGCTCTCCAATGACAAATGGCACCATGACGACCACATGGAAGTACAGCAATAGCCGCTCCGGTTCAAGGTGAAAAATGTAAACATGCTGCCACTATGCATAACTTTCAGTGTTAAATAACATTTGGTAGAGTACATTTTAGTCCCTTTGGACTCACAATAAGCCCAAACTGGAGAAATTTAAGTCTGGGAGACATAACTTTTTCAAGAAGACCTCAGGGAGTCAACATTGTGCAAGGATATTTTAATATAAGACCTCATACATTTATATTGCATACAGGACACTATGCCAACCAATAAATCTTACTGGACATTCCAACAATGTAGAAGTGTCCCATGACAGCAAATCTTGCAGGTAATTTCAGCAACACAGAGATTTTCTCTGTGGGTGTGCAATTGCTGGGAGATTTTATATAATTTGTAGGATTATGGGAGCCGTGGTTGAAATGGGAACTTGTAGGAGACTTCAAGGAGGGTTGTCAGAACACATAGAAAATCCATTACTGATTATTTTACTGCGGTTGTGTGGGTTTCTCCATGCACAGCCAACACCCAGTTGGATCGGCGGGCTTTTTGTTCAGTGCAAACCCTACCCTTGCTGGATAACTACCTTGTTCCCACCCTCGCTCACCTCGCTCAACTCGCTCACCATCCCCAAATAGATTTAGATGCAGAGCCAGGCATGATCCTGTTCATCTCTATTCTGTCTGCCAACATCCTTGTGTGTATCTCATGCATGACTTGTCTTTGTGGTTGACTTCAAGAAACTTCCTATCCTGGTATAATGGTTAGGGTGGTGGAGTTCCCACTTCGAGAAATCAAGAGGTGGTGGGTTGATTCCCAGGAGGGTCACTACTGTTGCATCCATACCCAAGGTACTTAACCTACCTGTGTAAATAGATAGTGTGTAGACATATTGACCATTATAATTTACTCTGGATAAGAGAGTCTGATAATTACCTCATGTAAATGAAGCTGTAGAGTTTCTGCTACAGAGCTGAGGGTTGTGGGTTTGGGGCAGGGGGGGTTGTGAAGTTATGTAGATCTTGATATTAACTTTGATGTGTATTGTTACCTTTAGTTTTCATGGTTTGTGTCCCTGGATGAAATAAACAAACAAACAAACAAACAAACAAATAAATAAATGAAAACTTGCTCAAATGTGAGACCATCATCCAATCTATAACCCATCTAAAATTGAACTGTCAGTTTTTGGAGAAGGGAGAGGGAAAGCTAAAGATGGAAAGAGCTGGTTTGGGAATTAATCTCATACGGATGTTCAACCAGTTCCATATTTCTGGGAAAGGACCCCATTCAAAGACTAAATGTTATGAAGTAATATGATACTTTTTACTTTTTATTACAGTTGTTGTTGTCAACACTTCATTGCCTCATCCCCACCCACCTCCAAATGTGAGTAAAAAAATTAAAGGTAGGAGATGGAAATAAACTTCCAAGTTATAATAAGTGAGACGATCACACACACACACACACACACACACATGAAAACATACACACACACAGACACAAACATAAACATGCGTACCCATAAACATGTACAGACACACACATATGTACATAAACACATGCAATCATACACACACACACACACACACACACACACACACACACACACACACACACACACAATTTGCCCCATGTCCTCAATGACTCACTCCTGTGTCTCAGTCTTGCCCTGGGCGTCCCCCAGTCAGAGCTGAGCATGGGGACAGAGTGTACAGTTTAACAACATCATCTTCACATTTGGGAGGAAAAACACAGCATGGTGACGCATCAGCGCAGGTAGGAATCCACAAACTGGTAAACAGGGGACAACAACAAACCAGACACACAGCCCTGACTCACATGCCCAATAGACTCTGCTATTTGATTCTTACCCTTAACTTCTATCGATAATACAGGGCTACCAACTCTCACACATTAAACATGAAGCATGCAAATGATTCTGATCACATCGTCTCACATAACACTTCTTTACATGGTATGCAAACATGATTCATTGTTTTATGCTTGACTGTCATTTTCCGCATCAAAACTGAACTCTGGAAATATAGCTACCCTACATCTTACACATGATCACAAGTCAAAGATGGCAGCCCTGATAGTGTGACTGAGTAGCTTTGCTAACTTTTATGGTCTTGGTTCCCTGCAAACTGATCAGTAGCCACAGATTTCAGCACACAGCTCTGAAGCTCGAGACTCAGAACAGAAGTAGAAAGTGACTATTGGTTTATGAGCCAAACATAGCCCTCAGAAGTTAGATAAGGTCTACCACATCAGGGTGAGAAACCAATCAGGCTCATAGTTATGCACCTGACGACAAAAGCTGAGACTCAAAATCCTTGTTGGAGCTGCTGAATTCTATAATGCTGGATAGAGTTCTTCAGGGTCAGAGGTCCTGAAATACAGTTTAACATAGTGCTTCCCCACATGCCATAGATTTATATTTCTGTAGAAGGCTCTAGTTTAATAGCTCAGTCTATCTTCTGAAGAAATCCAGGAAAAGCTAAGCCTTTCATTTTAACATGTTTTTCAAATTAGACCTTAATTAACTACATTAATTCCACTTAGGCTTTCTATAAAAAAAGAAAAACTAAATCTGAATGCCTTCCAAACAGTGAATTGGTTTCAGCATGAACCATCTGTACGCTTTGTCCCCAACCCTTAACGCTTCTTGATACTTATCAAAATGAAAGGAAGTTTACTGTATCAAGTATCATGAGAGAGGGAGACTTCTCCTTTAAAGACTATTCCCTCATTCTGTGCACTCCTGCTTTCATGAGAATATGCCAAAAATCATTCTATGAACAGAATTATTCTGTAGAATCCTTTGACATGAGAGTGTTGCAGCACAGACTGTATCCACTAAAATGCACACATTATGTGTAACATGTGTGTTAACATTATGTTTCATTCCTGATAACAGACGAGAAACCCTGGGGTGTCCCTATACAGTACAACCAGATGTTTCCCCTCTTTTTTTATTCATTCATATTAAAACATGAGGAAAGAGTCACAGTAACCCACATCAAAGCTCTGTGGTAGGAAACAGAGATGTGTATTATGGTCTTTCTCGGTCCCCCCAGTCCCCATATAATGAAGAAAGGCTCTTTTGATAAGGGGACAACAGATCTATAAAGACCAATAATTTATCAGCCTCATAAATAAGAACTACAGTATGCTCCCACATGATCAACCTCAATGTGAATGTAGGTGCAGTAGGTAGATCAAAGGTCAGATGAAATAAGTACAAATTAAAATAAACATGACTGAATATGAAAATAAATGTATATACAGGAATTAATTAATTCAAACATTTTAAAGGGCCACATTTATTACTGAAATGTTGATTTCAGTGATTACAGTATGAAATATTCTATTTTTTATATATAAATCAACATAATTCATATATGAAAAAAATCATATATCAAATCATTAAAAATAGACATGTTTGCACTGGAGAAGTCTACCTGTAGAGCATAGGTGTGAACATGCCAGTAATATACTGCACTTGTAAAAATTGGTACTTTACCAGGCTGTCAATTTTCATGACAAATTTCCATTAACACTTAATGGAGACAATAATAAGTAAAAAAATAATCCAGTAAGTTGATTATGTGAATGTGTACTGACCTTGTACTGCCCAGTTTCCATCCAGACATGAAGGTATACATAATAATAATAATAATAATAATAATAATAATAATAATAATAATAATAGTGGCATATGAGAATCACTTATCTCAGAGCAGTATGCCTAGGTTATAAAAACATACACAATACCCCTATCTATTTCTGTTATATTTCGTGCACATTGTCCCCAATGTGACTCATTGAATCAGTGGAGTTGTTTAGTCTCTAACAATGCTCCCTTCACCTGAAAAATTCTTTTAACCACCCATTTCACCTCAGGAAGTTGATTTTCAAATCTTTCAGATGTAAACGGCTCAAAGAGATTCATTCAAACCACAGCTCCTTTTGGATCAAGAAAAGCTTCTCTTTGTTGCAAACCGCTGATCGTAACCAAATGTTTTCAGTCTTGAAGTGAAAAAGTTGTCTTTTTGTCTCTCCAACAGATTCCAATATCAGTCACAGAAATGCCTCAGTCAATTCTACTTTTACCAAAAAAAATCAGAACACACTTTTATTTCTTCAGTATATTTTCTCCAGTTCTTAAAAGCCATATACCTGTCAGTGGACCTCTACAGTCTGAATCTGGACAGATTTCCCAGAGCAGGGGAGTCAGACTCCAGTCCTGTAGGACCCATGCATCTGCTTGTTTTGGTGCGTTTCAGAACTTCGAATTATTCGTCAAAGTTGGGCCTAAATTGGCTGCTGATTGAAAGGAAACAACAATAACTTGCAGATGCGACAGCCCACAAGGACTTGACCTTGAAACCTTTTCACTTGGGACTTCATGGGGCCCTGTTGCAGCATTCCTGGTGATTGGTCCAGAAAAGCACCTGGAGATCCATGCTTCTTTTTCATGTATTCCATGCCTGGAACAGCAAGGAAAAGGGCTGTATTCAATGAAGATGCTTAAGATTAGCCATAGTCATTATTGAGTGGTGGTTGACTGTAGAAGAGATGACCTAAAACTGAATATCTACACTGTAACCACAATAATGAAATGTCTTCTCTTCACGCCTTAATGAAATTCCATTCTTGTCTTGCATCAACGCTATGAAAACCACAAGCTCTCCACATAAGACATGGTTGACGGTGCCCTTTTCTTGTGTCAAAGAGCAGATGACAAACAAAAACAAACAACATGTCTTCAATCTCAGAGTTCTGAATGTGGTTGCAGATTCATATGAATGTGCTTTCACAGTTTTCTCTTTTACTGTCTGAAAAGTGGCATTGTGTGTCAGTTTCCCACCCTTCTAAATCTGTTCCAGACCCTTTACTGTATGTTTCAAAACAAACTAAAAGGCTACCACAACTCTTAAGGGCTTGCATCAAATGCTCGTCCCATTGTATGCCATTTCCAGTAATGTATTAGTATGCTGATCTCTTGTTTCTCAAGGGCTTTTGGAAAAATAATATGGTTTGCTGATCTGGAAATACAAATACAATTGTATGAGACCTCGTTGTCAGGGCCTGTCTGTAACATGATCTTTAAGTAGATCAGTGTTAGGCACTGAAAGCTGTCTGAGTGACAGCCAGGCTTATAAAGAATTGAATCCTGGGCTTACTTTCTTCATTGTTCAAGATGCAACACCTTTGCCATCTTTGAGATGTGTTTTCTCCAATTTTAAGGGCAGAATGTGGATGTTATGATGTAAATCAGAGGCAGACTTATTTAAGAATCAGTGTGACCATGCCAGTTCAAGTATAGTTATCATCACCTTTAAATGCTGCTACTCCTATACTATAAGTTTGTTTTCCTTTTGGTTTTGGTGTGCCATTGCAACCATGCCTTTCACCTGCATAGTTTTGCTTTTCTATTAGTCATTGAGTGGGATTTGGCAAGTTTTTGCTCCCTGTCTATCATTTAATACAATCAAGTAGACATCTGTTTCCCCAACAGTAAGTACCCTGAAAAGTAGAGGCTTCAGACCAAGATTAATGTGATGATGCTTGCAATACACATTTACTATATACCAAATGCATGGGTTTATCCTGATTGAGCAACTGAAGTCACACAATAAGACAACCAAACCATAAAATAGAGGCCTATGATGTGCTATGAGAAACTGTGACTCTGTTCCCATTCCAAACGAGAACAAGTTTACCTGACATCATTATTACATCTTTAGTGATGCGGATTCATATACTTAGTTGGGACAATTTCTAACACATCTGTTCCTTGTTATTTCATTACATGATAAAAAAATAAATAATTTAAAAATAAAGGAACAGTCTTTAAATATTCTACCCAAGAAGTGGCATTGTTCATTGAGGAAAAAAGGGGGAAAGAAACAGATGAGTGGTTTATTTTCTCAGCTGATAATTGCTCATGTTGGCAGCTACAGGCCTTTGCAACAGGAAGGAGTCTTCTTGGCCCTCTGGGTGAGGAGTGCGGGGGTTCCACTGGAGTCGAGTCAGATGGAGAAAGAGGTGAATTTTTACACCCTGCAACCATTAGCTAACTCAAGTTTCTTCTGATGTCCCAGGATAGCTCATTTCAAAGTTCCCTGGTGTTTAGGTTTATTTTTGTCTAGGGGCTCAGCTGACGAACATGGTTCTTTGGGCACATCCTGGGGCCTGAACTCCCCGTTGTCAAACCTGAGGCCCCTGGGCTCCACATCCAAACCTTAACGGGTCATTTCGGGGACTCAGCACGGAAAAGAGTAAGACCTCCCGCATGACAGTTATTGCTATTATTTTACTGTGTTTGGATTATCTCCCTAGTTTGGTGTAAACTCAGATAACAGGCACAAAACGTCTATCCTAATCTGAGAGCAACTGGTTTAGGTACCTTACAGACAGGGCAGGAAAGACGTTCCGGACAATGTTTTCCAGTGACCACTCTGTCTCACACATGCACACAAACACACACACACATTTGAAGGCCCCATGCAGACCTCATGTGGTGGAGAAACATAATGTGTTGGTCAGGGCTTCCTGTCTCGCCATGTGCCTTTTACACACTGCTGAGTTCAGATGACTGACCAGCTGTGGGTCCACCTTCACCCAAAGCTATCTCCTTGGAATTGACTATGATGTCATGCCATTTTTACACAATCTCTGCACTTTGTTCATACAGGAACAACAAAAAAACCCTATAACCCCCTACCCCCTCAATCTTCCCTTGCTTCACATGTTGGAAAACAAATACTATCTGTTTCATTTTCCTCCTGGAAAACTGGAGGAAATGATTTTGTGTTTTCAAATCTGTCTCTTAGAACACTGCACAGAATCTTCTCTGTTTTGACACCTCAATGGCATTTGCCCATGCCAGTCACTGGTCTCAGATCACTCTTACAGCATATTTGATTTCATTAGCCAACAACTGTCTCAAAGTTAGACTGTTATGTGGGTGCACATTCAAAAAGCAAATTCAAAAATCCATCCCTACTCATGGGCCTCAACCTTTCTGAGGGGGGTTTAGGAAATTATTAGATGTGAAGAAGTCAGCTGTTACAGGCAGTCCCAGAACTACATATGCTATTTTTGTGTATGTTATCAATCCACAATAAGACAAAATACCTACTGACACTGAGCTAGCCTGATTTTACCCTGACTTTTGTGGCTGGGAATGTGAATCTGGGCAATCCAGGGAACTGATTCACCGTAGAGATGTAGAACTACCCATAAGACCACCCACCCGGCCTGGGAGAACAGCTTTTAACAGGAGATGTTTCTTCTATGGTTTACATTATCAAAGGCAGAAATGTGCTCAGAAATGCTGTTGTCTGTGAACCTATGTTTTTTTTTTTTTGAGAGCGATGACGGTGAAATATGCACTCCTCCCAAAAAGAATGTTTGTATTAAAACACTTCCTAGCTGTCAGCAGGATTAAATATATATATATATATATATATATATGTGTGTGTGCGTGTGTGTGTGTGTGTGTGTGTGTCATAAATCACATTTCCATGTTGAAAACATGGATTAATATTTGCATTGCACAAACACTTGCCACTGAACGGAAATGGAAACAAACAATATGGCTGTCCAAAGCTGCCAATATGGTGCTGCCAAAGTTCCATTAGCAAGGAGTGCTGCAATCACTTGACATGCCTGAAAAAAAACAACAAACTCACATAGGTTTAGGGCGTATTTTGTGTGGGCTGGGCACTGTCATAAACTATGCAGGACAGCAATTTCATAGGAGTAGCAATATTTGCGTCAACATCAGCATATTTTGGCAGCTGGGTGACATTCTTGGCCAGTTTGCCATTGCTTAAAAACAGCCACAGCTTTCTCATAAACAAAGATGCTAAGAGGCTAATTGGAAAACCAAACAGACAAATGCGGTTTTCTTAGCAGGGCCCTCTTCTGTCTTCAGCCCCTCTCTGTAGACAAAGGCTAACTCTGCAGGGCTTAGAGGCAAAAAAAAGTTGTTGAGCAAAAATAATCAGAGCCACTGTGGTTTTAAAAAAAATCTAAAAACTGTTCGGTAATGATTATTGACACAGCCGCTTTCAGCTCACATGGTTTGGATGTTGTTTCGTGAAATACCAGAAATAATCAAGGATCTGTTAACTCAATGGTAATTACTTTAGCTATACTAGGCACCCTGTTGAATAAGGTCAGACTGGACCAAAACAATGACATAAGAATGTGTCCATCCTACAAACCTAACTGTAGCAACATGTCAGAACACATGATTAAGCATTTTGCACAACCATTTCTAAACCATCTTTATATGGACTATTTTACCCTTCCTTCCAGGAACATGTAGCTATTATGATAAAGCGTCAGTTGAGCTATGCATCAGTAAGCGTACATAAAGCTGTCACAAGTATAACATTACATCTGTCATGACACTTATAATCTTACAGATTATGAAAAAATGAATAACACTGTCATAATTCAGGCATTAATAATGGAATATTCACATATCAGTGCATATGTCCAAGGTTTAGCATAGCTATTATGTTAATATGTTTCATATATATTGCAAGAGATATCTATATATGTTTTATGACATCGTTATGTAATTTGTCATAATCTGTAAAACAATGTCATAAAAGATGTTATGGCATACCTATGACAGCTTTATATAGGCTTTATGACATATAGTTAAAGCAAAGTTTTACCACAATTATAACTGTAATGATAAGAAGGATCTGGTCTGTCCCTGGACTCTGTCCCTGGATTTCAAGACCAGAACTATATCAATAATTACTCTAAATGGAATGTGCTGCCTGTTTTGATAAAAAGTAATTTCATTTGCCTACCTTTTTAAAAATTTTCCATTATAATGAATCAGAATTATACTCAACACAGCGCTGGACTTCAAAACCAGCTGGATGCATCACTAAAGGAGGCCCACCACTAGTTTTAATGATAGAGCTCAAAGGTCTGAACGGAAACATTATAGCACGGCAAAAGCCAGTCTTGTTAAGGATGTACAAACCTGCATCTGATGTGGTGGAAAATACATGGCATATGCACAAAGCACTCTGGGAAACACCCTATGAGCTGAAATGGTCATCTTGTGTGGCTTGGGCTGTCGGGCAGCAGTTGGACAGTGACAAGAGCCATGCCCCTCTGTTCTGTTATCAGAATATGCTAAAAGGCCCAGATTTAATGGGTATCATCTAAATTTCCCCTCCCTCAACAAGTTAAATAAACAATCAGACCACATTGCTCTTTCCTTCCCAATAATTTAATTAATTACAGGGGTTTATTTCCCATGAAAAAACCCCTGTAATCAAACACAGCTTTTAACTACAGTTAGAGGCTGTTCCATCTGTCCAGTCTCCAAGATTTTTAATGTGTAATGAATTGGTTTTTTTTTTCATTACCACCCTGCTTGAAGTTATATGGGCACAGTCACATGAGTATATTATAGTTCTGTGAATGTGTAATTTCAATTTTTTGTTCTCAGGGTGGAAACAAAATAGATTAAAAATAATAAGATCTTCCAGGCAATTGTCCATAAATCAAATCTCAAAATGCTGTCTTCCCAGACAATAGATATTAATTCCAGGGGTTCTCTCTCTCTGTTGTTTTCTTCTCGCTGGTCCCTGTCACTGGGTTTAGTGTGTGAGACGTCATTTGCATGGGGGGTGGGAGGGCGCTGCTGGCTGGGGGTGGGTAGAACAATAAGTTTCATCACCCCATGGGGGATTGAGGCAGGCAGGATGAGGTATTGGGGGGAGCAGAATCACTGAGCACCAAATTGGCTGTCATTACCACAGCTGGTCTAACTTAGCTTACAGTTACAGTTAGAGAGGAACATCAATACCTGTTCCTGGGGTATGTCCCGTACTTTTCCTTTATGTTCTGGGACAGACTATCTATTCATCAGCAGCGCAGTTGGGTGGAGTTATATAGTTGTTTTACCTATTTCAGCTAATGAAACACTTTTAACCCTGAAAACACGTTTATTAAAAACACTGTTGCATGACACATAAAAGTGTTCTCAATGAACTGTTTAGGATGTGGAGAGACATTCAGTTTACAGGCCAATTCAGTCTACTGACATTTCATAAGTGCATAATCACACTGGACCTTGCTTCGATTTGGCATTCCTTGCATAGCTTGGGATGCCTGACCCAAAAATTCCATGTGTTTTCATTCCGCTGGTTCCAGGGTCCTAAATTCGGTCTTCAACTGACACATCAACAAATTCTAACTGTCAGTCTCTCACGTGACCTGAAATGTGGACAGGTGCCATTTCCTCTGAGTGATGGTCTAGTGCTGGCTGTTCTGTTGGGATTGGCTGATTGGAAATGAGCATATTGTGCTTTGATTGGTCAATAATTAAGATATCATATGGAATTACGTCCTGTTTTACAGTGCTGTATCATTTCTGTGAATTACCTTTATTCTTAGAAGGAATGAGTATTCTATTCTTTTCATCAGTCTCATTCTCTTTAATGTCCACCTTCCTCCTAAATAATGTCAATTTCAGGGTGACAAATCATAACTCTTAGCCACTTCCTTCTCTGTAACATCATCCATCAACGCAGGAAGGCATACAGCAGTACAAAAAGATTTTGCTCCATTTTAGCCACTGCTGAGCATGATGCATAGAACCCTTCTATAGTGTTAAATGATTTCTTAATGGTTGTACATAGTACCAAAACATTCTGAATGATTATGTGCAAAAATTCTTTTTTGTTGATATTTATACTGTTTTCAAGCTAGCGTGTGATAAAGATGTTAAATAGTTAACAGTAATTCTGAAGTGTCAGACCATTGTGAAATGAAATAAAGCAATAACTGTTGCAAAACAGCAGGCTTTGGACTGAATACAAAAGGCTTGAAGATGAGTGAAAATTGTCAGGCAGTAATTCTACAGAAGCAAAGCATTCAAATTAATACAAACAGTATCGTTCTGAATCTTACATCACATAAGATGTTCCAGCAAAAATAAAAGCGCTCACTTCTGGCAACAAGAATGAACCATCTTCACTCTCTGTGTCAGGGAGCTCTTACTGTATTCACTGGAAATCGGGGTCTCCATTGACTCTGGAAAGCCCAGCTTGATCCCTCTACCTGATTCTGTGTTTTTGCAATTTTGGCACACCAAAACATTCAGCATTAGTAGTCAGAAATGTAGGGGAAAATCTTAAATGTTGTTTTTGTTGATTTCACTGTCAGAACATCTTATTTAAATAAAAACTGGCACTCTTTTTTTTTCAAAATAGACAGAGACAGAATGTGTGTTCCCTTAATTTTTCTCTCAAGAGGCAAGAGGAAAGAACAGTTCAAAAATATTAAAATTAAAATAAAGGAACCAAAATTGAATAGCTTCTACAGCTGTTACTTTTGGCATTGCTTGGGACCATTTGGTCATCTTGGAAGAAAAGATTAAGATTTCAAAAAGTAAATATTATCATGTGATTGGAGATAATTTGGCACAAAAATGAATATGATCTTCAGGATTTCATGGACAAAGACTTATGTGGGAATTTCATTTACATATATTTCCATGCAAAAGCGGGAAGGCCATGCTTAATTTATGGATGTAAACATTCACATTTGAATAAGAGGACAAATGCACAGCTCTCAGGCACAATAATACAAGCTTATGTCTGGGAGTGTAGCTACTACTTCTTATTGTACTCAGGATTTAAATTATTGAGATTAAATTTTTCTTTGGTCTTGAAAGATGTAAGTCATTGCCACATGTCTGAGATATGCACCGAAGCTGCATATTAGTCCACTTTTCTGATGTGTTTACCAACATCATCAGGGCTATACTGTGGCTGTTCAAAGTAAATGAAAGTTTTCCAGTTAATTAGACTATGCATGCAATTCAGCAAGCATCCTCCCATTCTCTCCAGTCTATCTCAATTTACAAACAACAACATGTACTTCTACTTAGTATATCTGATGACGTAGAAAATGTTAAACATTCTTGAATAATTTTCCAAACCTAAAATAAAGGTTTTTGTAACCTCTTTTACACATCATTCTACTTCAAAGTCATCAAGTAATAATAAAACTTAAATTTTACAGACATTGCTGAAGCAATTATAGAGTGCTCAACAATTTCTCAAACAAAGATAATAAAGATGTATAAATTTACCAGTCCTTTACAATTACACAGGCCCACACACAAAATAATTTCCCAAAATAAACTTTTTGACATATATTTTCTATTTTCACAAATTGCAGGGGTAAATTTCAAATAATAATATTCCTTGGAAATGTAACCATACTTGTTAGTAATAATGTATCATTCCTCATTATTTCCTCTTTACAAGATTACCACTTGAGGGATGAGAGTTTTGAAAATATTGTGTCATGAAAATATTTTCATTATTTGTCTTTGTGTTTCCTGCATGAGAATTTTTTTAGCTTCCCACAAACACTTACAAAATTATTCCTCAGTTAATATTCATTACCCAACAGAGGCTGAAATAATGTTTTCCCCTCTTCATTGAGGTGGTTAATCGATTTTGAAAACCTCATAAGGCTAAGACATCATGAAGGACAGAAATCACAGCCTTTTGTTTGAACTGTGTTTGATATTCGCCACAAATGAGTCACTAGCACCTTCTGCCAGTGGTTCACATTCTCAGAGGAGTATGTTTTTCTGCTGGTGTGAATCCCATTTCTCACAACATTTGTTGCTATTGCTGGACAAACTCCAATGGTTCTGGCTGCAAGCACCAGAGATTCACTGATCTGAACGAAAAGTCAACATCTTTTAAATGATCCTGTCCATGGACAAGATGTCTACCTAAACAACTGGTGGCTGTCAGCAGATTAAGTTAGCATTAACAATGTAGGGTAGGGATAGGTTATGCTTATATCTGTCCTCTATAAGTGTGTGTGTGTGTGTGTGTGTGTATGTGTACACCCAGACCCCATCTCACGAAACCAGACTTTGAGCTTCACAAAAAGAATGCAATGACATGAGGGTAATATAGTTTTGTCCTTTGTTGTGGGCTGAAAAGGCACCGGCCAAGCTGAACAGGCCCAGGCGGAAACCACCCAGCTGTGGCTCGAACACACACAGTCAGGCATTATCCGGTGGCTCGCCCATCCCAGTGACCTGGGGATAAATCGCAGACATGGGCCATGAGAGCCTGAGGCCTTAGAGCTGTTTACACATACAGGCAGATCATGTGGCACAGGGGGGTCTGAGTCATTCTCCCTACTGCCCATTGACTCACTTTCCTGCAATGAGTCAGCAAACAGGACGACAAGTAAACATGGGCAAGACGGGCAAAGGAGTTAGCAAAGTGCTAATTACTGGCTTCCCACAACACTCATGCACCTCTATGTAATGTACCTGAGCAGCTACCTAGCTGTGGTGCAATATTCTCAATGAAGGCTAAAAAACACACCTGCGTTTTCATGTCTGCCTAGCCACATAACAAAATACTTCCCTCAATTTAACATAGTGCCAATGCCTATTCGGGGCTGTTATCGTGACCATAAATTAATTCCATAAATGAACGTCATAAAATAACACGGAAAAATCCAGTCGTGCATTATTTAAACATGGCACAAATTATTGGTTTAGATATATATTAAGTGCTATGATCCCTGGAATACCGCTGAACAGATGGAAATCTTGTCGTTTGCATTTCCAGCAGACTGACTAATTTCCAGAATAATATCATACAATTTGAGCAACAGTTCTGATGTCAGAAAACATACTTTATTCAGCTGCTCCTGAAAAATAATAAGACAGTCAGCACATATAACCACACACACATGCACACACTCACAAAAAAAGAGATATTTGAAAGAGATATTCAACTTTTTTTTCTTATGTAAGGTCATTTCAACCTGACATATTCTGGTTTTAGTCCTTAATAATTTCAGATTATTGACAACATGACGTGTTTAAAATTATTTCATAAAAAAGGAACCTCTGAAAGAATAATTTGAACTGTTATGTACCCCATTCCATAGAATAAAACTATTGGTTACTTGAGGTATGATCTGACTAACAGATGAAAAATCCTGGGATGAGAATGTGGGACATTTATTCCTAATGACAAGCATCACTATTTCTAAAATGATGAGGCCTTAAGAGGGTAAATCATCCACCAAGTCACATAAAGAGCATCTAATTAAGAGCAATTAACAACTCATTACAATTCACAGCGTGCAATTATGGTTGGCCGGAAAACCAGGGTACATGACGGGCTGCAGGACTTGGGAGGCCTCACTCTATGCATGCTCTAGTCTTCATTGGTAATAGTTTGGTTTTGTGGTCATCAGCAGGTTTAAACCCTTCTGTTGCACCCTCCCTCAGTGTATTTAGCTGAACTTGCTTGAGCAAATATTGTGCATCAGAAACCTACATTATATAAAATGTGCATTTTACAAGTCACCACAGAATCAATGTGTCTACATAGCAATAAAAAAGTAACAGTATTGTATGCATGGTCCTGAGCCAAAGAGCGTAACATCCTCCTTTGCCTGCTGGGTTTCTGAGAACCATTTGAAACGTAACTGTTTATGTGTCAGCCCTCACTTTACAAAAGACCAGTTTGATCTGACTGTACTGTCTAGAAAATCACAAAACATGCTGATGTCACTGTTTCAAACACTTAACCATCTGACACAACTGATTTGTCATCCCCTAAATCACAGCTAAGAAAGCTACAGGTGTCCTTTTGTGTCCTTAGTCATTCAATCCTTACTCAAGGCCCTGTCTAGATGGATACAGCTGAACTACTATTGGAAATCTGGCCAATTAGGTGCATAGGCAGGGGAGACTGTGGTTTATATATCTCTCCAGGTTCAAAGGACAGATTCTGACAGGTAACCCCTAAAGCCTACGTGACGACAGGCTCTTTGGGAAGAAAGTGAAAAATTATGTACTTCCTTTCTTCTCCTCTCCCTGTTACTCTCCTCTCCTGTCTTCGCCGGGCCTTGTTTGATTCTGTGCCACAGGACTTGCTATTCTTGAGCAGCATGAAGAAAGAGGACCGTGTCCAAGAACGTCTTTCAACCAGCCAAATCCAAAGAGGTGCACAAACATCTCTAATGCAGTTTTAATTGCCCATAATCTTCTAGTGTTTTTCTTTTCATTAGACTGTGTTTACTTTTGAGTAAAGGAAGACTTCATAATATACCACAGGGATAAAGCAATGGCAGAGCTCATACTTTGGCACCAATGCAGACTATGGATGTTAGCCATAGATTCATTGAATCTATCTGTCTGGATCAGATCAAGCTACTGCACTGTTCTGAATATACTATATGAGAGTATCAAGCTGTGACAGTATATATAACAGAACAGGAAAGAGCAAAGAGTGTTATGACCCAAATCCTAGTTTGAGGACTGCTTTCCTATGCAGATCCAAAGGAAATATGAGCAGGTTTCTTTCCCCCTATGAATGATAAAAACGGTAAATCTTGTACTGTAAAAGCCATCATAGATTTCTATTGCGCAGGTTCATATGAAAGCTCATATTAAATGCATTTCCTTTTTGGAATGATTTCATTCTCATTTGGGAAAATCTCTGCATCAACATCTTCTGCGTTTGTTTATGTTAACAATGGAGTTTGAAAAATAGGTAGTATTATAAATCAAAAATATTTCTCCTTTACGTAAGATGATAATATTAAAGGTTGTTCTGTCACATTTATGAGTACAATTGATTTATGAACCTAGAGCCATGAAGTAGCTTAATGTAACCTTTTTTCATTTGAAAACTTTTCTTGTTCTTTTGTATGTCAGTTTTGATGAGCTGCCACTCCTGAATTGTTTTTGAAAAATAATTAATAAGAACTGCAGTGTGTCCATCATTGATATTTCCTCATAACAGGGGCTTCACATTCAACATTAAGATGTTACCAAGTCAGGTTAACTCATGGGAATGGGTGAGCTATCCAGCTGCAATAAAATAATGACACAGGATGAAAAATTACCAGAGAAAAACATGGAAACAATGAGGTGGAAGACCGAATATGGCCAGATTTACTCTTGCAATGGGGATGAGTCAGTATTTGGGCCTGGTTCCGTCCAGAACCAGGAGAAACAGCCGCACTGGGTCTGGTCCAGCCTCTGGCCTGAGACATGGTGACCAGGCCTGGCAGGCCGGCCCCTAATGAGAAACATATGGTCACACCATGAACCTGGCCTATGAGCCAATGAGCAGGAGGACCAGATGCCGTTCCCTTAGTGTGCTCAGTGTGCATGTGTGTGTGCGTGTGTGTATGAGTCTGCGTATGTGTGCGTATGTGTCTGTGTGTGTGTGTTATTGGCTTGCATGCAAGTCTGCACCTCTGAACAGACTTCAAGCAGTCACTGAATGCAAAGGATATGGGACAAAGGGCTCCATGTGTCTGTATGCATGTATATGTGCCTGTTTATGTGTGCCTGTCTCTCTGAGAACATGCAGGTTTTTCTCTACATCAATCATTAAAGACATCTGCGATGTTTCTACCTTAAAGCCTTGCACCTTTCCTTCCTCAGATCAAAAATATACAAACGCACAAATACACCCCCTCTCACACAAAGTCCTGTTTCTATCATCATGAACTCCTGCATTAGTGCATATTCTTCTCACGTTTTTGTGCATTGGCACCGCCCTCCTGTGTGAGGTCATGGCTGTGACTGAAGGGTGTGGGACTGTAAGCTCATCGAGCTCGTTTCAGATCAGGGCTGTATCAAATACTTGTAGCCCCTTGAGATCTACACTGTATTGTTTATGGTGTGAATTTGTGATCTGAACTCAACAGCTGTTTGTCTCGAGGATGAGAAAAAAGACTAGAAAAAGGGTATTATTTTTTGTGTTCTAATAATAGTAATAAAACTATTGATCATTATTATTGTTGTTAAAATAAATTCTCATGGCTGTGGCATGGCAATAATAAAACTTGATTCGCATGCACTCCTTTCTAGATGTGTCACAAAAAGCTTTATGTGGAGTGGTAGCAATGAGGCATTTAAAAAAAGCAGCTCCAGGTCATAGTAACAACCTTTAAAGATCAGTCACATGTATTAAGGCTTTGAGAAAAGCTGGTAAACTGAAACACATCACAAAGAAGCACAAGCCAATGAGCCATGTCATTGCAAGGGAAAATGTTCCCAGTTCAGAATGCTTCTCTATGGAATATATTTCGCAATGGCTGCAAAAATCTTATGCATTTAAAAAAAAAAAAAATTAATCTGTTTAGAAGTTCTAAATGGTTTGTGCTGATGTGTTGATATATGATGACACTTCATGATGGTTTTTGGCACCTGTCGTTTCAGCAACTGAATTTAATGCTAGCTTCACAATTTGTAGTTAGATGTAGCACTTTCAAATGATTATCTAAGATCCCAGTCATCTGGTGTGTCTTACATATCTTACAGGCTTTTAAACGTGTAGTGAAGTGGAGGTGTCAAAGGGGAAAAGCTCATTAAAAGGATAAATTCCTGACACAGCTACTTCAGAAAACTCATTTGGTGACATTTAAATAGCCATTCCACTATCTGATCTGAGGAGTTTAAAAAACCCACAAATTTCTGCTCTTCCACAAACCATTCCAAGCATGTTAAATTCTATGTGGTGAGGGACTTCACCACAGGGCTGGGACCAGTACAATGGAAGTCATTCATGAGCAGTTTCTGTGTCATTGCCAACTCATGGTTTCTGGCGCCATCTAGTGACGATGTTATGAATCCATCCACACAAATTTGTGCAGAGTTCTTCCTTAGAATGTATTCAGCGGCCTCCCGCAGGAAAGAAAATCTGTGATAAACTTAGAAAGCACCTAAGATTTTAATATGACAAAATAAAAACCCAGGAAAGAGGTCTTGGTTGGCCATAATTTGCATTTATAAATCTGCCCTAGGAAAGCAGATTTTGACACGCCTTGTGGTTTGGGTTCAACATCCAGCCAAACTAATTCCCCTTCTCTCCAAAAAGCGTAACATTGCTTTTAAACTTGATATGCAGTGCCAAAAAGGAAAAATCTAAGGTAAGCTACTTCTCTTTGCAGAGAGGAGTCTCTGGTGTCCTTTAAGTCCCAGATGGCCAGAATACATTGTCTGAAGCATTGTGACCTCATCACTGAGGGACACAGAGCATTTGTTTTCCATGATTTTTTATTTTTTAATAAATGGTATAATATGCCGCTGAGGAATGTATTGAAAAGCACAATTTTACACATTTAATTATTTTACACATATATTACTCCAGACCTAAGACAGCTCCATATCCAAAATTAATGAGTAACATGCTCTGAGCACACTCACTCCTTCTATCTCCTAAAACATTCCCAGCCTTGAAACAAAAAATACCAGTAATTCTCTGTATATTGGACCTTCCCCCCATTTCTTGGCTTTAAAACAAATGTGGGATCACGGCCTGCTTCCCAAACAACTCATAATTATCACCGTTACTTTTCAGAGGCGTTTACACTCTCCCAGAGGCCCGATAATCGGGCTTATATTTGGCTTGGTGAGGTCGTGCTTTGCTCTGATTGGATATAATCGTCCCCTGGATGCTGTAAGATTCTCTGAAGTGCTGGTGTAACAGACAATCAAAATGGGCTATAAATTGGTATCATCAGAGGTCCGATGATACCGATTTCACAAGTATGCCGTGAACAAAAATGCATGTTGACCTTTTTGACATGTAATGTAAAAAAATATCATGTTGACAGGATAATTGTGCAGTACAGGGGTGTCAAACACATATTCCAGGGAGCTGCAGTATCTGTGAGCTTATATGGTTTCCTTTCAAATTTAGGCCTTAGAAACCAGGTGTGGGGACTCAGTTGATGACTGGAATGAAGCGGTGAAGTACTATAACATTGTAAAACCCAGAGAGAGGGCCCCAGTGTCTGGGGTTGGACATTGCTGCTGTCAGAGCCTAGTACATACAACCAGCCACTGCTGTCCTGGGAGAGAGGGTCTCAGTGGCCAGGAAATCATATTCTGCAACTAAAATGAATTAATACTCAACAATAGTTCTTTAAGGACTGCAGAGGGCTGTGAATTAATTTACAGAGGAGATATTGCATCTGTGACATTCAGACACCATGCAACCAGTGAGGATTCACCTTTCCCTGTGCACAGAGAGAAGAGAGGGAGAAAAGGGATTGAAAAAATGTGTGTTAGGGATAGAGAGGGAGAGAGAAATGGAGAGAGGGGGTGAGAAGAAAGAGAAACACAAGCCAATTCATGCCCAAAATGGCCCAAAAATTTATACAAATCTGCCCTGACCTCAGAACCCTTAACACTGAACAATAATCCTCCTTTTCATTAGGGGAAAGGAAGACTCTGTGTTGTTAGCAGAACCATATGTAACTTCATGCCACAAACCAAAGGACAGCAAGTGAAACTACATGAATCATTAATTGAATATCACGTGTATACACTGTCTGTATGACCACAAAGCCTAAATAAAGGGCTAATAAAGTTGTATTGCACAGTATTGTAATTAATTGCTGCTACTTTCTACTGAATCATTAGTCACTATTATTTTATTGAATCACTAATTCATTACTGTTGTGCTCTATTTTATGATTGTGTGTTATGGCTGTAAATGTATCTGGGTTTGCCAATACAAGATGTCTCCTGTCTCCTGGCTAATGAAACAATTTTAAGAGAGAGAAAGGGGGAGTCAGAATGGACGCTGGGCAAATGAAGTAGAGGGACAACTGAGTGGAAAGAGGGAGGGGGAGGGAGGGGGAGAGAGGAAGTATCAGCTGTCTGTGAATTAGAAAGAGAGCGAGAGAGAAAGGGAGAGGAGAAGAGTTGAGGCTGTGTGAGTTAGGAAGAGAGGGAAACTGAAGGAGAAAGAGAGGAGGGGAAGAGGGAAAGCGAGAACATAAAGACTGTGCTCAATTTATTTGATAACACTGGATGGCATTCCAGGACAGAATGGGGTGTTTTTTTATTTATGCCCTGGAAGTAGATAAAATGGCCTGATCAAGGCTCCACCAGCAGCCTGCGTAATCTCATTCTCTCTCTCTTTCTGTCTCTCTCAGAGCCTGCCGTGAGAGAGGGGCTGCTCCCTCTCACTCGCCCGCAAGCCAATCCCCTCCCTCGCCAGATCCAGTCTCAGCCAGACCTCCAGGGCCGTGGCTGCGGGAACGGGGCGACGCTGGGGGGGGTCACGTTTCCTACATGCACCAACCCTTGCCGACCATCGGAAATCCCCCCCTACCCCCCTCCTCCCCTTCACCACGCCAACCGCCGCTGGGGTAACCGTCCACCGTACTCTCTCCAATCAGCGCTTGGGAGAGAGTGCCTTCCAGAACGTTCTCACAGACTCATAGGAAAATAGTTTTTGCTGGCTGCTCCAATAAAGGCAAGGATAGTCTTTGAAAAATTAAATATACTGCACTGCAACATATTGTAAATGTACAGTTTTTTTAAGTATGAATATCTACAGAAATGTTAATGCTGTTTTGCCGTATTGGAGAAGTAGAGTTGTTTGTATGTTTCTTGATATTTTTGTGAAGCTTTCTAAAATGTCCTCTGATTTTGATGAAATAGTTCATGCTGTTATATTACATTTCTGTAAGGGCAAAGAGTGGTCCAGCACTCTTACATATTTAAAGGAAATGTTTAGTGAAAGGTTCATTGCAGGTCCCTCTCTTCTAACCCAGTCCTGCTCCCTAGAGGGCTTCTGGAAAACGTTGTTCTCTTCTTCAGGTTCTGAGTTCAAGTTTCTGACTTTTGCTTTACCCGCAATCTAATTGGTACAGGTGAGTGTTTGTTCAGCTTATACAGCAAATTATTTCAGTAGTAGGATCCATCACAAGCAGTAACTGATCAATGTCTTACCAGGAGAAGGCTTCCCTGGAGCTAGAGAGAGAGTAGAGTTACGCCACATCTGAGTTAGCCAGATAATGTCAGCCTGGTAAAAATGAGGCCACTATATTCATATATGAATAATTTATGGAGCTGTATTAATGCAAACCTCTGCTTTCAATTGCAGCCCTGCTCCTGGGGCGGGATGGTGCTGCAGTGTGGTGAAGTGGGAGAGTGTGCGGTCATGGTAATGGAAGCTTGGCAGTCGCTCCAATGCGGGCTTGCACTATGGCACTAGGGATTAGGTGCATCCAGTAATAAACATTGAGTCTTGAGACTTACTTCCTTGTGCTCCTGCCATGTAATGGACTAACCTATCATTTCACATTATTGAGTAGGCCTTCAGAACAGCTCACATAGAAGTGTGATTTGTTTTATGCCACATTTTACAAAGACAGGACAAAAAAGAAAAAAAATAGTTCATTATATTAACTGGGGAGAGGGGCAGTACATCAGTACAGAGAATTACATCCAATTATACTTCATTATGGGTAGAGCTACCATTGCACTGTCAAACACTGACTATTGTGGTCCTATTAAAATACTTTGTTCTATGCATTGAAGCCATGTGATTGGTTCAAATCAGTCAGGCATTGGAAACACTCGACAGCCCCACCCATTTTGGAGGCCCCATGAAGTCTCACTGTCTCCATTGTGTTTCACCAGTTTCCTTTTTCCAATGAGTCATGTGACTGATTACCATCCCTTGGTCCCCTCTGTGATGAAGGATGACATCACTGAAAACCAGTTACGCAACCAGACCAATTACCCTCATGGCTCTGTGCCAAACAGCAATACAGAAAACGTAAGCCCCCAGCACCCCCCACCCTCACCCCCTTTTTGGTCTTAAATTTCCAGTCATTGTCTTTTCTTTTTTTTTTTTTTTTAACTCATGTTTTTTTTTTTTTTTGAGTGATCATTGGTCAATCCAAAATACCTTATCAAAATAAAATGATCTCCCCACGGACAAAGACATGGACCCACCGTCTGTCACATAAAATGGGGAAGGTTTAATTATACGCTGTGGGATCACAAACTTCTTACAGAATGTAAACCAGGCACAAGTTGTCATTCTCTTTAATACAGTTAATGAGGTACATTCACATTCATTTTCACAGCAGGGAGAGGAGAAAATTTAGGCCTGATTAGACCAGAGGTGCAGTTTTTTACATTTTCTTTGCAGTTTCTAATACATACATTGACACAAATTTAATTCGTGTGAAAGGCACATGACTTATACATGCTAAGCATCCTCAGTGTCACTTGAAGTGGCTTGTTCCCTGCTTTCCTGTTTGGGCATACAGCTCTAGTCCACATTTGTGCTAATTGGCCCTGATAAAAATACTGGCACTAAGTGTAGCCTTCATTTGCAGGCACCAGAAATGCCTATTTCCCAACCCAGCTATACAAGTTAATATTACATTTAAATGTCTGTTACATAGACCTCATCATTCTATAGATGTAATCCCCCAGAAATGAATACCTACAACAACTGAGGAAGTGTCATACATCATTGTTTCACAATAAGAATCTTTTCAGGTGGACATTAGCTCATAGCTAAACCTGACAACATTTCTTTTTATACAAAAATGCTAGTATATTTGATATTATTGGATACTGTCCCATTAATAAAATAAAATATTATTTAACATTAAATTAACACTGCTTAAAACCCTTTGTTTATTCATTCATTCATCATTGACAGAGTGCAATTAAAACCATTTGTGACGTGCCTGAGATGGATAGTGAGCTAGCTCTCTGTAAGGTTCCATTAGTCTCAGTGGGATCAGTGATGACACAATTTAGACACGACGGTATGATGGCACTCACACATGCTCACGTTAGCATACGCTCTGTCTCATTATACTCCAGTAATGTTACTTCTCACACCGCGCACACAGACTAAACACATTCTGTGTCATTTTTATTGTAAAAAAAGGAGGTACAACAGTTTTAATGGTTTTGTAATGAGCTGAGATGGATGCTGGATTTCTGAACAGCACAAACACAGGGCTTGCACCAAGAGCAGGAAAGACTGCAGACGCTAATTTCTGCTGCACAGCACAATGAGGAGAGCAGAGCTTGGAGAGTTTTAGCGTATGAGAGAACTTGTCAATAAAACAATGTGGACCCATGATAGATAGGCGGAAACTCCATGTTTTTGTGTTGAATCTTTATTCATACAGGAGGGGCCCAGCCATGGTGAGAATCAAATCCTGGTCTTTCATACTGTGAGGCTACAGTTCCAAACCCCAATCCACCCTACATTCATTTTTGGGTGTTGTCTTCATAACAGCCATTATGTGTTTGAGAGACAGAGAAAGAGAGTGAAACTGAATTCATTGGGGAGAGATTGAATATAAATATTGCTCATATTCTGTACTTAAACATATAACTAACTGTGTATGTTTTGTAGATGAATGAGTAATTGAGCCCATTGCTGCAGAATTAATTGGCTGGAATGAAAACCAGAGTAAGCAGGGACTTCAGAGGCACAGAGTTCAATGACAATGGCGCACAGTCACCATGAGTCCCCAAACATCCGCCAAGCAGTATCAACCAGAGTGACGTCCATCTAACAGCTGGGATAATGGGAGACCGTGCCAGAACAAACAGGTTTCCTGTCAAATGTTAGCAGAGCTGGGCAATGCTAACAATGCCAAAGCACAGTGTAGACCGAGCTTTGGCCAAAGCTTAGAGACCACTCCATATACGGTCTTAAAATGACTATTCATGGGCTTGTCCTCTCCAGGGTTTGGGTCAATTCCATTTTTGTTCTATCACATCAGGAAATTAACTGAAATTCAGTTCAATAGCTCAGAAATCCACATTGAACTTGAATTTTTTGCAGTTAATGAATTGAATTTCATTCAGCTTCCTGAATTGACTGGTACTGAAACTGACCCTATCAATGGTCAGAATCCATAATACCTTTCTAAAGGCTCTAATCAAATGGTAATATAATAAAATCGATATATTTTTAATGTACTCTGCATCCCCATCTGTAACTCCAAAGTCATTCCAACGGTTGCTGAAATGTGGCCTTTGAAGCACCCTTTAAAATGGAGTAAAAAAAAATAAACTGGCATGAACCGGACAGCGTTAGTCATCCGGGTGGAGGATTAACCAGAACAGACGATCTGGCTCTCAGGGAGGCGTCCATTGCTTTCACAACACACACACACACGATCACCCAGAAAATATCCAGGTTCAATCATGGATTAATCATTACTGCATGCTGTGATCAAACAGCTTCCATGGGGGCAGTGGGGGGTTGGGTGGGGGACGCAATATGATGAGTCTGCTCTCTTTCTTCCCTCTCTCTCTCTCACTCCCTTTCCCCTGACAACCCATCTTTCTTCATTTCACAACATAATTACTTCCATGGGGCGAGGTGAACTCGGCTTGTCTGTCCCCCCAAAAACAGCAAGGCCGCGCAGTCGCAGACCTGATGTTGACAGGCGCATGCATCCGATCCCCAAATTAAACCCTGGGAAAAAAAAGATGACTCCTGGCATCGAAGCGGCTGCATTTATTTTGGTATATTATCCTGTTTTTTTTTCTTTTTTCTGACAGAAGAAAAAGACCTTGGCAGAAACGTTCGGCAGAGTCGCTCTGTCAGCAGCCGTTTCAGTGGACGCCACGTCCCAGGGTCCCGTTGGGGTGGCGGTTACAGCACTCCGGATGAGGGGACCTATGATGTTTGTTCCCACGCTGCTATGAGCAAGGGAGAAGGAGAGGGGGGGTAGAAGGCGGTAGGGGGAGATGGGATAGCTCAGTCCTCCCAGGCAGGGCCCCTTGTAGCAGGCTTCTTTTGACCCTCACTGGGGTCACATACAGTAGAACAGCAGAGGGCCATGGGGTGCTAACTGGCTTGTAGATGCACACAATTTACCCTCCTTCTCTGCGTGGAGTGGTGGGCTTTCTTTGATGGGGTTCAGATAGGCCCAGTCAGGAAGGTACAAGGGGTAGAGCTGTCAAGTGAAATTTCATGAAATTTCATTTCAACATGAAAGTTCATTAACATTAAAGCTCAAATTTACTAGAAAAATACATTGGTGAATAAAGTTACTGAAAATTAAAATGCACCAAGTAATCATTATAAATGTGTTCAATTGGCTATTTTCAGTTTCAACAGTTTCCACACACTGAGAAACTCTTCCCCCACTCTCCCCACACCCCTGTAGCTTTAGCTGCTTCTACTAGTACCCACCAGTCAGATAAGCTCAATGTGTGGCCTACAACTCCTTTGAATAAACAGAGGAGAAGCTTACACAGGACAGAGAGTGGTGTTTAAGAGAGAACGCACAGTCTGAAGCAAACAACCTCACAGTTGTTCCTCATCCTATAACCACAAGTAAACACTCGTCTGATTTCCAACAGGCAACATTTTCTTAAATCAATGCCGCGAATGATATACAGGTTTAAAAAAATCACATAACCGCAGCACGGAGTGATAGAAATTTTATCATGAAGTTTTCATAATCGTATGTATGAAGATTATATGGAGTGAGGGGTAATAACACCAGAGACTTAGAGCCAAGGTCAGCATTCATCACACTTCCACTGGGTGCAGTATACCAAGACATCTCCTGGTCTTCATATCTCTGGGGATGTTTTAGGAGATATATAGAGCTTATATACTCCACACATTCCTGTTATTAATTTCAATCATTTGGTGCTGTCTTAAGTCTTCAATGGGAATATGTCTCTATGCAAGGCCAACTTCAAAAAAATACAAATAGTTGTTTGACTTCAGAGGAGTCATCTGGGAAAAGGATATGACTGTGTATGGTATACAGACAAATCTAGAAATAAAAAAATGAAAAGTATCTAGGTGAATATTAGTAAAATCTTGATATATAATCTAAAAGGCTTACAGCTATATGACTAAAATAGGCCTCAGACAGTGTCTGTGTTTTTTAAAAATACATCAAGCCAAGAAACCTCTGGATACAGGCTGTTTTCACCTGGTGGTCTCAGAAAAGGAATAGGAATCTAGGATCAGTTTGTCCTTTTAGCTCATGATGGTTTAGGCTATCATATGTATAGGGAAGATCTGACCCTAGATTAGCATACCTACTCTGATGAAATATGAATACAGGGTCTGTATGCTCAGTGACACTGAGAGGATTCTGTTTTCATTTCAAATATTGGATTATATTCATTAAAATGTCCGATAAATTGTATCAGTTTTGTTTTTACTAGCTTTTTACACCACTGAGCAGAGAAGAACACGTATATTCAGTAAATAAACTTTCAGTTGTCCGAAGAGCCAATTTTATGCACAGATGTATACTTGCATACAGCATACATATGTGAATGGATGATGTAGACTTCTGTTCTGTATTTTATGACTGATGGTAGATTTTATTGGTCGTAATTACATTCATTTCTTTGTCTGTGTCAAACACGATTAAATGTCTTTGGCTCCTCAAATGGCAACAAGCAGAGGAGCATATGGTGAAAAAATGGGCTGAACCCCATCTTGATTTCATTCGCCGAAATGAAGCATGCAAATAATTGATTCGTCTCCAAGTCTCCGTTCTCAGGGTTCGATTTTTTCATACGATTTTTACAGCTCTCCTTCCTCAGTGGCTAACGTGATTTAAGTCCTGACTGAAAAACCTTTGACTCCTATTATAAAAGAGCAACAGGGGTCATTCTCTGAACAGATGTCAGCTGCTTGATGTTTCGATCATAATTCATCCCCAGAATCCAATTGGAGCTCACCATTCATGTTTAGGCGTCTCTGTAAAGACACCACAAACATTCAAAAATTTAACCCTTGAAAAATGAGTGCCTGAAGACACAAATGAAGAGTACACAAAGCAGATGCTGAATTCTAATTTGAGTCCTTAATGCTTCCCTTTCCTCTCAAGTCAACGGGGAGTGACCCTCACTATGAAGCCAAGGGCCACTCAAAATGAATCAATTAGTAACCAGGCGTTATAAAACAAGACTCAAGACACTTGAAATGCACTTGCTCGGAATCAAAGGAACAGCTAGCGATCTTCTGTAGCCAGCATGCAGGCACTACACATATCAAAAATTCTCTTGGAAAACACTTGGCTGGTAACACTGGCAGCTCTGCTGGCTTACCTGAAGGGGTTCCTGAAGAACCTAACTAACCCTACCTCCTCAGTCGCATATGACAATTTTAGCCCTGAACACCCACAAATACGGCAGCCTTTTTCCACACTAATGCACCAATTGAAGTTCTAGGAGCTTGTGAAGTGTCTGGGACCCTGATCCGAATTCACCCACTGGTATTTCAGGAATGCTTTGTAGCACAAGTCCAACTAATTGCTTTCACTGGGTTTTCTTTTTACATTGACTACAAAAAATAAACAAATCATGTTTTTTTTAGACAAATTGTTTAAAAACTGTACAGTATGTCCCCTCTTCCTGCTCTGTAATGGAAAGGGTCTACATTAATGTCTTATCTCTGAGCCGTCTGTTATTTTGGTGATGCTGAAATGCAACCAGACGAGTGTAACATCGTTCCCTGTCCTCCTCAGTCCCCTGTGAGAGTCTTACTTCATTCCCTCTGATCACGGTTCACACGGCTTCGCCCCCATAATTGTCTCTGAAAGCCGCCAGCGTCCAGCAGTACCGCTGCCCCCGGTGGTGGTTTGGCCCATTACACACACACACACACACACACACACACACACACACACACACACACACACACACACACAGCGGTGTCTCGTGACTCACCTCCCCTTTAGACCCTCTGAGTGGGATCAAAGTGCGCCTGCAGCTTTCGTCCTCAGTCTGACTGGTTATTTGAGTTTTTTTCAATGCCTACACGTACACATACATTTGTACTCTTTCTCTCTCTTTCTTTGACAGACACTCACTCACATCCACACACACACAAACACAGATACATAACAACACACTCTCTCATGCACAAACACACACACACAGGGTCGATCACAGTAGACAACTTTTTGGCATTACTTTGCCTTTATCAGGTGTTGAACCAGGGAACATGAGAAAGGCTGACAAATGTTGCATTGTGTTTCAATGTTGCAATGCTCTAAAGTCTGTTCCTAGCCTCCTAGCCATTTCTTCCTTGTAAGAGAAAATTTATGTCTCAATGGAAAGTACCTATTTAAGTAAAGGTGACAGAAAATAAACAGAATTTACCCTCTCATCAATTATCATGGTATTGTGTCACAATTTCCCAACACACTGATACACAATTACACAAAGGATGTGTTAGAGATGGCAGCAACAGTTTCAGTTAGAATTTGATGAATGATTTTTTAAAAGGTTATCATGTGTCATGTCCAGAGTTGTCATCCTTTCTATTTAAATTCAGTGAACTCATAAAATGAAACAAAATTGAACTAATTCTTTGACAAAAAACATTGTGAAAAATATTGAAAAATAAACGTTGTGGCATTTCTTCAGTAACAAAACTGAATTTGAATTGCTGAAACCACGATACGATGCGTCTGCTCATTATTAGGGTCTGAGCTGTACGTCAGTATGATATATGGGGCTTCTGTGTAATTGTTTCACTGTGACAACTCAAGTATACCAAAACAAGAACTATTCAAATGCCTGTTTTGTATGTGCAGTATACTGCCCCTGTTCTTGTTTCTCTGGTAATATATATTCAAAGAACCTTATTTTACAAGCCAGTTTTTGTCAATGTGGATAAACGCATCTGCCAAGAAATATATCACTGCACTATTATTATGATTATGATAATTACTGTTGCTGTTATCATTACTATCACCAGTACTACTGCTTGCAGAAACAAGTTACTTCAATTTAACTTTAAAAAAAAATAAGGAAAAACTTATGTAGCAGATCAGAAACAAAGTTACTGACTGACTGACTGACTGACTGACTGACTGACTGGATGGGTTCAATAACATTGTTCTCCTGGGCATCCAGCTATCTTATTTGTGTCCACAGATTTATTGGTTTAGGGCCAGGCCCTGTCACACTCCAATGGTCATTACTGACCGCTGGTTTATTAGAAAAGTATATCTTCAGAAGCTGGATGGATAGATATATCGTCTCATCATATCTATCATAGATATGATGTCTATTTTCTGAGCCTGACAAGTAAGGGTAACCTTGCCTAAGGGGCTAGCAGCATACTACCCCTGAGTACGAAATCGCATACTACACTCTGTATAGTAGGCAAAAATCAGTATGCATTGTCTGTAGTGTGTTCAAAATCTCAAACCAGCTGAATCAAAAATTCTGCAGTAGGCAAACATGTAAACATGTTGATATATGTTCATTAAGACACATACACGTGTATGTGTGCAATCATGTACGCCATATACACGAGTGCATACAGACACTCACATATATGCATACATACATGCACACAAAGTATCTCAGTTCTCATTGGTCTGGGCATATCCACCCAGAGCAGAGACCCCCTTTGGGCCTGTCTTGAGTATGTAGCCCCAGGGCTCTCAAAATGCTGCAGTAATTTTCTCTACATTTACAACAGCATGACTGTAATGCAAGCTGCTCTGCTATTCTGGCTCTACAACAAAACACTACATCTCCCCCAGCATGATGAGGGTTGCACATTACTTAAAACACCATGAAATGCACAAGCAACTGAAAACTGACTTTATAGACTTTCTCTGAAACATCATATTAGGATCATAAAACTCTAAAAGCTTACTGCTCCATGCAAAAAACAGGGAGGGTGGGGAAGCAGCACGAAATTCAGCACAATTCAACCCCTAGAATACAAAAAAGGTTAAAATCCAACACAACTATTACCCCACACAATGTCATAGTTCTGTTGGAGATATTGAATGGGGATGAGGGTGGTACTAAACAAATTGGTGTGAATTGGTGTGCGGGTGGGGTACACCCAGGACAAAACTGCAGCAACCTTCTATCTTCCCTCAATTTTCTAACCTGCAGTGGGAGAAACACTGTATAAGTACAGCTTACAACTCAATACAATGCAGATTTGACCCCAATGCAGAAGTCTAGAAACTGACATAGCATAGTCTAAACGACAATTAATCTGAAAACCATGCAAGAAACAAGTCTTAAACCCAAAACAAAATAATATAGAACAGTGGTTCTCAATGTCGGTCCTGAGGGCCCACTGTGTAGGCTGGTTTTCATTCCAACCACAACAGCAACCCCAGAATCTTAACAAGCTGTTAATTGTTCATAATTACGTGCATTTCATGGTAGAGATATAGAAAGATAACCTGCATATGATGAAGAAAAACCACCTATACTCACATTGTGTAGATGTGATTTTGCAAACAAATAAACAAAAAGAGTAAGTTTTCATACCTGATCAAATCATAGACTGGGGTGAATCAACAGGCTTCTTAAGTCATTGAACTCATGATTAAGCTCTTCATTTTCTCCCTTATGCTTTATAATACAATCTAGGTTTGGCTCATTATAATTAGCTTTGTCTGTGAATCATTCATTGTCTACCAAATGGTTAGTTTTAATGGTCATGTGTCCAGTTAAATCTTTTCAATTAAGTGCCCATTGATTCACTCTGGTCTTTAATATCAGTTAAAACATTTCACTTGTCTTTCTGTAATTGTTTGCAGTATGGCACAATGTGAATACAGGACATTTATTCTTCATATCATGCATATATATTTCAGACATAACATGGCTCAGAATGGTAAATAATCCCTATAACATGAATAGCACCTAATTAACAAATTTACCAGCTTGTTTAGATTCTGGGATTGCAGATGTGGTTGGAACAAAAACCAGCCTACACAGTGGGCCCCCAGGACCGACATTGGGAATCACTGATCTAGAAGCAAACAAAAAACACAGTCTATAACTGATCACAGCCCAGCTCCAAAGCTTAACTAAAAAAATACTGTTTTCCTACTTGTGCTTCTCCTGTTAAACTAACATTGCAAACCATAGCTTAACATTAGCTTTGGCATTGCAGTGACGCAATGTTGTCGCAACGATGCAACAAAGCTCTCCGCAGCCTCATTACCTACTACAAAGCCGACTCCCCTCCCCTGCCATGGGTTGGACACCACCTCCAGCACCTGAATCAGTCCAGAGGGCTGCAGAAGGGCAGTACATTCCTGCCTCCTCAAAGACTCACTGGGCCCTAGTAGCATGCACCATGGTCTAGAACAGTACAGAAACTGATGGCAGATTCTTAAGGCCCCTGGGTGTCAGACTTCAGAATTTGAGTTCTGGACCATCTGCTTGTTCTTAGTGTCATTCAGCACAAGTCATTAATTTTAGTCTTTGACTGGCTACACACTCAACACACCATGTTTCCTGGGATTAGATTAGCTGTGGACAAAAATTAAACTGCAAAACCCAGCAGACAATGCACTCCTCCAAGACTTGAGTTTGATACCCCAATTCAAGATTCACAAGATACTCTGATGCAACTTCCACGCTGATTTTAAACTGAAGGAGGCTCCAGCTGGGAAACTGTAGCTCTCTGCACTATATTACAGTTGAGATCATCCATTGCCAGTAATGTTCTCGGCCATGGCCCCCAAGTGAACTTTGAGACAATTCCTTGAACTTGAGGGTTTCAGCTTCAACAGAACTTCCAATGTATAAAAAAAAACACTGAGCTGGGTATCTGGTGAGTCTGTAATTATCTGTGGTGGAGCAACAGAAACCCTTCTTCCATTTGCAGGCAGCAGCCAGGCAGCGTGGCAGTCTAAGACTGCTGCCCATAATTATCATTACTGTCATTATTATGCTTGGCAGACACCTTAGCTTACTCTTTATTCATTTATATGGCCGAGTGTTTACTGAAGCTCTTCAGGATGGAAGCACCCTACTGAAGCAAACAGTGGCAGCAAGGCTCTAAGGAACAGAAGCTCAGTCTATGGAGTTCCTTCCTCAAGACAACCACACAGCACTGTTGTGGGCCTAAATCTAATTTTGGTATACAGTTTGGTATACAAAGATTCTAAGTAACAATAAAAGGGTTATTTGCTTGTCATCAAAGAGAAACCTTTTTTTTTTTTTTTTTGCTATTATACAGAACCATATATGCCAATGGTACTGATACTATAGAACCATTATTGGTTCTGTACTATATACTAAAAGGTGAGTACATTTTTCTATGCAATACCAAAAAAAAAATCCCCCATGAGCAAAGAACCCCTGTACAACATTTTCATTTACAATATTTTTGGATAAACTCTTTCCAGGCATTGTTAAGTTCAGAGTGCACCTGAAATCACATGACTCATGAATACTTGTTTGTTATTTATGTTTATGAATAAGCTGTCTATTTAAGGCACATTCTCCTACCCATATAAATACAAGGGCTAATGAGTGTCACTCCGAGAAAGGTATGTGCGGGTTTGATGCCAGGACGCAGGTTCAAAACAACTGGTCGCGTTTGATGACGTCATCATGCGCAAAATTCTGCGCAGTTTCGCTCAGCTTTGCAATGTTTGGGTTATCTTAAACCGTGGACGGCGGCGAAAAGAAATGAGCTGTTATGCAGTTGAAGTAAATGTCACTGGCTATCTGCAGCAGTTTCAACAGTATTGGCGCACTCAAATGCATCAGCTTTTGCCATGGAAGACAGTAGAGGACTGCGTGGAAGCAAACACGCACCACTGACCACGTGGTGGAGGAGAGCGCCACCGCCAGGCTGGGTTGGACTACCAGGTTGCCCCTGCGTCTCATACAGGGAGTTGCCTGCCAGCTTTTAAAGACTTGATTGGTCTGTAAAAACATAATATTTAATGGACTCAATACAGCACCGTTTTTAACATGTTCCATAAATTCATAAAAAAGCCATTTTTTCATTTTTTAACATAAACTATGACAAACAAATAGGCCATAACACAAACGGAAACACAAAGACATTAACTGTAGTTCACGTTTAATTATCCCCCAAACTCCTGCACACACTTTAATGGAAGAATGTTTGTATGAATTAATTAATACTGAGTACAGGAAGACAGCAGAGAGCGGGGAAATGATTGCTATTTAAACAGCGGGATACATGCAATAAGTATCTGTTATTCATTACTCTGAAGCGGACACGAACTTTACTGTTACATTATAAACGTTACCTTGCAACAAGGAGGGGGGTAATCGTGACAGACTTTAGCAAGTGCGTTAAAAACCAAGTTATTAGGCTACTACAAAAAGTGTGCTTACATGCCATTGATCTGCTTCCACGATTTTTTTCCCGTTGTGCTGAGAACTAGCACGGCGAATGCATTTATAACATCCAACTTGTGCGACCTGTTTATCGTTCGTGACTAAAAACGCTATTAACTAGAAGCGTGACAAACATTATGAAACAAAAAAATCAACCCACATTCAATGCCACACGCTTCTCCCCTGTCCCATCGGAGAAGCGTAGCTTTTTGATAGTGTCCCGCACCAACAGACATTACAACGGCAGCGGCCATCTGCCAGCTTTGCGAACTCGCTACACCACCAGCTGCAGTCGCAAAACGCCCGTACAAAGCAGGACATGCATACAGCTTCTGACGTCTCCGGCCACACTGCGCCTCAAAGCACACCAAAACCAAGAGCGGAAACAATGAGATCCCAGCCTTTAGAAACCGCACGACAAAAAAACTGCTGAGTTTTCCGAGAATATACAAGTGCATTTCTATTCTTTTAAATGTAAGATTTGTTCTTTGGAAATATTTCCCCAGCTAATTTTTTTTTTTAAAAAAAGACTCATGCAAGGACAGTTCAAAACCCCGACATGGCGGCAGGAAAAAGGAGGGAGCTTTTTACTATTTTAGAAACAAGCGCTGACACAGAAAGGGACTCGGCGTCCGATAGTGAGGAATCGCCACTTAATCTTTCTGCCGACGTGAAGTGGTTTGAAATTCCTTTCAGAAAACCCGACTCGGACGAGGAGGAAGAACTAGAGGAGGATGAGGAAGAGGATGAATTCAAAAGCGTAGCGGCAGCAGAAACTGCGGACGCGGCCAGCTACATCGCGGGAGGCGGCTGCAATATTATTTTAGTCACTGACAATGGGATAAAGCACGAGGAGGACACTGAGGAATCTTATTATGCTCCCGCTAACAACTGTTCTGAAATCACTTCAAACGACTCGGATATAGATTTCTCCGATTTAGAGGAGGAGCAGAACGATTTATTCAGCCCTTTTGATGATTTAGGTGAGGACTGCACTTCTCCAGACTTCTGGGGCGAACCTGACCAAATCATTTCAATAGAGCCGTTCACCGCTATATCTGGCCCCCAGCACGCACTGGGGGATGAGGCTGACACCCGTGACTATTTCCGGTTGCTCTTCCCTGACTCTCTGTTTGAACACATGGTAGAACAAACAAACAACTACGCCCTCTACAGGCAAAGGAGGAGTGGGAAAGTAGACGCCCACTGGCATCCCACGGACTTGAGGGAGATGCGAGCTTACATAGGGCTAAATATTCTCATGGGTATCAATCAGCTACCAGATTACGGTATGTACTGGGCCACAGATATCTTCATAGGCAATGCAGGGTTTAAAAAGACAATGACTGCCAGGCGTTTTGAGAAGCTGAACCAAAACATCCATCTGTGTGACCGTGAGTCTGAGCCCGTCCCCGGGGAACCGGGCTATGACGGGCTATATAAAATACGCCCCCTGCTGGACGTGGTGCAGAGCACCATGTGGGAGGCATACGCGCCTAACCGCTGCCTCACAGTGGACGAGGGGGGTATTGCGACCAAGGGCCGCTTCTCCCCAACGCAGTACATGCCATCGAAGCCCCTCAAAAAGGGGCTGAAGGTGTGGATGCTGTGTGATTCCAAGTCCGGCTACTGCCACCGGGCCAACATCTACGTGGGTCGGCCAGGGGAGGACACAGGGGCGGTGGGGTATCGGGTGGTCACAGGGCTAGTGAAGGGCCTTGAGGGGAAGCACCACCACATTTTCATGGACAGCTTCTTCACCTCCGTGCCCTTGGTGCAGCGGCTGCTCCGCGATGGGCTGTACGCGTGCGGCACCACCCTGCCAACCCGCCGCGGCTTCCCTGAGGCCCTGCGCCTGAGGAACGTGGGCAAGCTGGCACAGGGCGAGTTCTTCCAGTGCCAGCGGGCCAACATCGTGGCCACCGTCACCCGTGACACCAAGGTGGTCAGCTGCCTGTCATCCAACTGTGCACCAGGGATTGTGGGCATCTGCCCCAGTCGGCAGCGGGACGGGGCGGTCCTGGGGGTGCCCCGCCCGCTCCCGCTCCTCCTTTACCAGGAGAACATGAGGGGGGTGGATTTGAGCGACCAGCTCCGGGAGTGCTACCAGGTGGGTAGGCCCTGCAAAAAATGGTGGCGCTACTTTCTGTGGTTCTACATCAACCTGTGCATCGTCAACGCCTACATCATCTTGCGTGAGAGCCGGGGAGGGGCCCCGCCACCGGGCTTCACCGGGAAGCAGTTCACCCAGCGCCACTTCCGCATCCGCCTTGCCCAGCAGCTGATCGGGGACTACCAGGGCGCCAGGGGCATGGAGCGCGCCGCACGGAAACGCCACGCCGACTCGCCCGTTGAGTATGGCCACCGGCTGGAGCGCATGTCTGAGAGGTCACGCCGGTGCCGAAACTGCACCAACAAAGGCCTGCGGCATGAGAGCGTGTTCGGCTGCAAGATCTGCAACGTCCACCTCTGCCGGGGGGGCTGCTTCTCTGAATTCCACAAATAAAGCCTAGTCCCTCTTATTATCATTATTATTATTATTATTGTTATGATTACGATTATTATTACTATTATTATGACAACATTTTTTTTCACTCATAATTATTTTCACTCTGACAGACTTTTTGTTAAAGAAGACACTCTCAAAACAACTTAGGTTTGGAAATCCAAAGTTTGTCATTTACAGGTACACATTAACAGATTTTTTTTTTTCATTTTGTTGTCGTTGTAATTAGTAGTCTAGTCATAGCAGTAGGGGTAGTTATTTTATTGCACGTAGTGATTTATTTGACTACATTCAAGCAAGGGTAGCTACTTTGTATCTGTGTAAAATGTTCAAGTTAAATGTCTTGTCATACCTACAAGAGAAGATTTTGTGCCACTTTTTTATACATTGAGCAAATGGAAATTGTTTTTTTTATAAATAAATTATGCTTAATAACGTTTCAGCACTTACATTGATAAATGTTTGTTGGAAGTTTTTGCTTTTTGCTAAATAAATACTCCATGAAGAGAACCCTGTTCTTTTGAACAGTTTTTATTTGCCTTGCAACAAGATACACACTTTGTAATCTTTAATGAGAATTTAAGTTAAATTTTAGGTCTCTGGCATAAAATAACTCATGTTTCAATAGCATCCAAATGAGTAACAGCAATATTACAACAAAGGCCTCTTATTTTTTTGATCTATTGATTCATATATTGGTGCCAGCAGTTATAAAAAAAAACCTTACCCCCCAAAGATAAGAAAAGCAGTTTTGAAGTCTTCCAGGAGACTCAGCTTGTAATTATTATGTCTTTTGTAAAGGAAAAAAAGGGCTATTCTATTCTCAACCGATGGACATGCTGTAGCTATTTTGAAAGGCACTCGAACCAATGCGGAGTCACCGTCTGTAAGTGGATAGCTGGAGTCAAACTGTAAGTGCAGTGTGGGTAAACTAAACGCTCTCAAATGGGGAGCCAGGCTCACGTGGTCAAGAGCCCTAAGCAAACGCCTTGAGTGTGTGTACTTGAGCACTGAGAGCACTTCATTATGTTAGCCAGCACGCAAAGCTGTTTCTGAGGAGGGTTCTTTTTTGGCCACACATGTGGACATAAACCCTGCACAAACACACTACTTATGGTTTATCTTCATGTCTTGCATGCCTTTTTTATGGTAAATGCTTAGTAATGTAAAGTTTATGTTATGTTGTACAACAGCATAACAAATGCAGTTTGTATTTGTCTTTGTTTAACATTATACGGATACATGTTAAAATTTGAGGGTGGAATATATTTTTGTTTTAATCATGTTACTGGGATTTTTGTTTCTTTAATTTTCTCTACTTTGCTCATGTTAATCTTCAGGGATATTTTTTTAAATAAGCTTAGGTTTTTGCATACGCCTGTCATAATAGGAGCTGTATACGGTAGATGTAGCCTGTGGGTAATGTTGAGAGCTGGGTTTCTCGGCTTGCTGAAAGCTATTGAGCTGGAGCTGGAGCTGGAGTTGGAGCGGGGGGCAGAGGGTTGGGGGATGGGTTGGTGTGGATGTGGGGAAGGGGCTGTTGCCCCGTTGCGAGGGACAGCCACAGATTTTCTCAGTCGCCCTAGATCCTACATCACTCCTCCCCAGCCTCTTCTCTGTGACCCCATTTCAACACTGAAAATACCCAGTGACCCCAGAGCACTGTCTATTATGCACAAAACGCAAAGCAATTATTCTTTCAATTTAAAAAAATTACATATATTTCAAACTAGCCAATGAAGCTGAAAAACAAACCAAATAACAACATATAATAGGAAAAAACTATTACTATTGAACTGTGTTTATCAGATTTTTAAATTGAAAATAACCTACAGTATTTATTTCTCCAGGATCTATTGTGTTGAAAGGAGGACCCCAAACCCCAAACTAGGCCCCTAAGATGAGGGTTGAGTAAGCCTGGATTAGGCTGTTAGTCACAGTCAGGGGTAGGAGTGGAGGCTCATGGGTATTCTCGTGCCTCTCCCCCCTGACCTCCCCATTCAGTGTGCAGCCCCACCGCCAGGGCTGCTGGAGCAGCCCGCTGACATAACCATTATGTAATGATCTCCACAGGGGGTTCATTAGTCAAGGTAAAAAACAAATACTGGACACACTTTGCCCAACAATTTGCTTCTTTAAACTTGGTGGAACGGTTATTTTTTCTCATACTTAATGTTTTCCCCCTGCCCCATTTCTACAGTACCGGTATATTTGTTTTCGTGATAGAGTATGTTGTCCTCACAGATTTTTGGGAATGAGTCTGTGCTTATTTTGGAAGGATGAGATTATTGTGTGTGTGTGTGTGTGTGTGTGTGTGTGTGTGTGTGTGTGTGTGTGTGTGTGTGTGTGTGTGTGTGTGTGTGTGTGTGTGTGTGTGTTTCCTGTCATGCCCATGTTGGTTTGTTTTGAAAATCTGATTGCATACAAGGTCACTTATTCGGTCTGAGGCCTCCCTAAACATACAAATTTACTCTTCACAAATCTGTCAACAGCACAGAAATACAGTTATTTCATCCTTATGTATGTATGTACATAACAAAAGCTTCAGAGTTTTAGACACTCCTCTGTGTTGGGTGTCAGTTTTGTGCATCATTTTGTTTTTTGGTATGGCCCCGTATCTGCAACTGCACCTTGCGATCAACAGCAGACAGGCGACACGGTGCTTTTTGTGCGGCAGTCTGTTCGATCGTGGCCGCGAACCTCGGCTCTCGTGTAGGGGGCGTTTCTTCTTGCTCTCGGCCCAGGCTTTTAAATCCTGCTCCGCTGGGGTTTGGTCTGACTCAGATATCGGTGGGTTGGTGCGTTTCCTGGCGCTGATCACCAGCTGAGGGAGAGAGAGAAAGACAGAGAGAGAGAGAGAGAGAGAGAGAGAGTGTTAGTCAACTGCACGCACACCGCTCCCCTTGATACCGGGAACCCGTGGAGAGTTGTCATGGCAACCCGCGGCTCTGGCAAAGGCGGGCGGTTGCCAACGGGCAAGTGTTGTTGTCATGGGTACGTCCTGGGCAGGGGTTTTGAGGCATCTGAGACCAACCACCTCCCCCCACACCCTCAACCCCCACAAATACACCCACCCCAGCCCCAACACAAGCACCACCAAAAAAAGAGGGTACATTAAAATACTGAAGCCTTGTTTCAATATCAATACACAGTAAAATGCTAAGTGTTAAATTAACTCTGAAAGAGTACATTTGACTGTAGAAGAGTGCATTTGATTCCTCTTGGACTGTTAAGAGTTCAATTAAAACTGATCACTTAACAGATGATACCTTAACCCTGACGAAAGTATCGGGGTGATGGTGAATATGCATCTGCTTACAGGGTGAGGCCTTCAGAACTGGTGGAACTGAACACGGGAGCTAACATTCGTTATACAGTATAAACACTAACTGCTCTGTCTGATGCACAAAAAAAACCTCCTACACTTTCTCCATTTCAGCCACGCGTGAGATGGCACGAGAGTGATGGAGTGGGCCATGAGGACAGGTTCTGCTTTGTCTGTGGTGTGTGTAAACACCTCTGAGATTTGGAGAGTGGCACTGTCAAAAAAGGTGGGGGAGGAGTGTCAGCCTTGCAGTGGTGAACCATGGGAAGGTTGTGTGTGGCATGTGGCGCCTGGCTTCAGCGCCAAAGAACTGTACAGCACGGTCACCTGAGACGTCATACAATCCCTAAAGGCAGGGGTGTCAAATTCAAGCCCTTGAGGGCCGCAGTGTCTACACGGCTATTGTGCTTTCCTTCCAATCAGAAGCCAGTTTGGGCCCTGGAAACAAGGGATGCTGACTCTTTGGCCAATCGATTGTTTAAACAAATCGCTTAAGGGCTGAAAACACACCAAAACACCAGTGGACACCTGTGGCCCTCCATGACAGTTTGGAGCCTGTCACTCCCTCACTATGGTCTGTCTCTCATTCCTCTCTCTGTCTGGCTTTGGCTCATCAGACTACCAAGTGCAATAGAGAATATAAATAAATCACATAATGGTAAAGTAGGAGTTAATCCAAATATACACTTACTGTAAATCAGTGTGATTTAATGAATGTGGTATGCCTAAAATTATAACAGACTTCCACAAGGGGAGTATACTGAGATAGCAGCTCACAGGGTGAAGTCAGTGGTAGCTATCATGTTATAGTTAGGTGTCATGGACACCCAGAGTGGGAGGAGCTACGCTTTACTGTCAATCACCTGACTTGTTTCAACCAGTCAAAAGGGTTTGCTCTATGCAACAAAATACAATGATTGGCTCAAATCAGCAAGTTATTGGTAACATATTATAGTCCCACCCATTTATCCCTATCACTAGTTTCAGAATAAAATTTCAAGTTGGGAACTATTCAACCCCTTGAGCGGAGGGTTAACCCTGAATGGCTTTGGTATGTATCCTGCTGTATAAATTAATAGAACTTAGCATGCTGAATTGTTTTGAACAAAAAGCATCTGGAAAGTGAATGCATAATGTAATAATAAAATTAAGCCACACAAGTCTTACATATACACTCACATCTATCTGTCCACACCACGTCTGTTTTTGCTTAATGTTTGGCTTTACTGAGGCTTGATGATTCAGGTTTTATGCAGATTAAGAGATCGGAACAATTATGATAATCTTGTTTCGTCTCTTTGGTTACACTCACGGGAGTTGGAGAATATGCAGGAGCATAAACAGCATAAAGAGCACTTAAGATGATGTCACAAACACTTTCACATTCATATGATGACTGAGCATTGGTGCGTCATCATAGCTAAATCCCAGAATACCAAAATGAGTAAAAGTAACCTTGATGCTGACGAAGAGATGTACCCAATGTTCGTACTAAAAGGCTGGGAGGTCTAATTACACAGCTGGCCATGAGGAACGCAGTTCAAGTTCAACAAATTCAGTGTATGGTTCTCTTTCATACAGTTACAGGAAAAAAACATTTACATATGACTGCCATCTTCCTTCCATCACTCTGAGGCCCAGGAAACAAAATGTTCCCAGAACCTTGTAGAAGATTCAGGTCAGATTCTCATTGGGTTTTAACCTAATCTTTGCACTCCTCGAACATTCTCAGACCGTTCAATTGTTCCAGACAAGTTTGGCTACGGAAGAAATTCCAGGTAAGTAGTGTTCAAGGGACATCAAAGAAAGGGGACAGAATTCATGCCCTGGTAACATTCATTCTAATGTTCTGGGAATGTTCTGGCAACCGAAAATTGTTAGCTGAGGAGGGGGGTGCCTCTACCTAACAAGGCAACAAACCTTCAAATTGTAAAATGAATGGAAATGTAGAACCACTATTGGTGCATTTCCAGATCAAGTGCTTTGTCTCTTCCATATAACTGGTTACAAACCTGTAATATGCTATGAAACACACTACAAAAGTATCTCCTCTCTCTATTTCTGTCCTTCTCTTTTTGTCATTCATTTTCTTCATGTATCTCTGAATCCTGCATATGGTTCAAATAAAAAATATAAAAATGTTATATTTGTATAACCATGGGCAGCACAGTGCAGCCTCAGTCAGTTTATGCTAATGTTTAAGAATATAGCTTGCATTTATATGTGTTTATGTGTATTTATAGAGCCTCTTACAGCCTATTGCACATTACTCTGAGCTGAAATACATAAACCATTGTACAAGCTGATGTCTTAGATTTCCATTTTACAACAGTGAGAGTATCTCAATTCTTAATGTGCAAAAGGCTGTGGAGGGAATAGGGATGGGAGTTTGGTATTGTAATTACATTGACATCTTGAAGTAATATCACATGGGGTAAATTAACAGGTATCAGTGTCAGTTATGTTAACTTTAGACTGATTTATGACTGATATATATTTTATATATAATACATATATTATATATTTCATATGTATGCTACATATACAGTTTCTCTGATGGGTTGAAAATGACCACAGAGTAAATAATGTTTATTGCCTGTCTCTGGTTAATACTGGTTGTCAACAGATGTTATTCCGCACAGGTTGGCAAAAAAGTTGGAATTGTATGACTCTGAATCAACTCATTATCTAGGAAACTGGCATATGTTTTCAGTTACTGATTGTTGGAACTGTGCCCCAAAATCTGCCTTAAACTAAACAAAGCCTGCAAATCATGTTTGTGTTTCGTTAAAACAAAGTTGTTGATCTTATATTAATAATGTAGTTTGATATTATCAAGACTTACCCTGCATATACAGTAGGTGAGTGTGCATGTGCATGCATATGCATTTGTGGGTTCTGCTGTTCATTCACATGTGTGTAGATGTGTACACGTTTCTTCATGTGTGTGCATGTGCATGTATTATTAAGAAACAAACATGCATGTACTTGTGCATACATTCAAGTGTGTATGTGCATGTTTTTTTCAAGCCCATGCATGCATGTGTGTGCTTGTGCATGTATGTGTATATGTGTGTGCATGTATTTTCAAGTACATATGCGTATATATGTGCATATTTCTATGCATACAAGCTATGTCTATGGGACTGTAATTCCAAGGCTTAGTTCACATGTAACATTTTCATATTCCATAGCTAATGAAACACTTGGCCTATTCCTGAGTTTTAATTTCCGGTGGAGCATGCAGTTCCCATGTAGTCAGGCCAGCTTCATTTCAGCATGGGCCAGCGTTGTCAGCCATGCTGAGTTACCGCGAGCAGAGGATAAATTAGGCACATCTAAATCATTAAGCAAATCCACTGAGAATGTGCTTCATGAAGTCTGCAGCTTTACAGCTTCTCTAACACTCATGAACACGGCTATGAAAACCTCCACTGGAGGTCACCTCTCAGACACACTTACTCCAGCTTCTGTCCAGGGGGTGCACAACTCCTCATTATAAAAAATGTTATTCATTTTAATGTATTTATTGTTAAAGTTCTGCTGGAGGGCATGTCTCAGACACACCTACACACTGATTGTCTAAAGAGTTCTCACACCATGCTTCAAGGCCTAAATTGGTTTGTAAATGGCCCTCCCTGAATAAGGAAGTACACACCTGCCTGTGTCCCATTGCCATTTCATTCCATGAAAAATAATCTTCTCCAAACTGAATTTCCATCATACAAAATTACCTTGTGGTATAGACAACAGTGGAAGGTGCATGTGCACATTTGCACTGGAATACACACACAAACACACACACACACACACACACACACACACACACACACACACACACACACACACACACACACACACACACACACACACACACACACACACACAGAAATACATAAATTCCTGCAACTTTTTTTCCTTTTTTATATCTCAGTACCACCACTACCAACACTACAGGGATTCAAAGGGATCCCTCACCCAATCAGAGAGCTTTCTGGTCCTCCTCACTTTCCTCCACCTCCTTCCATGGGGGTGGGGGTTGGGGGGGCAGAATGCAGGCTTTGATGGGCTCACTCCCACCACCCGTGCTCCCTGCTGACTCGAGACGAGAGAGACCCCATGGAGCTGTGCAGAGCCGAAGCGGGGGATGGGGGGGGGTGTGGAGAGTCAGGGGGTTACAACAATTATCACATCAGAGGGCTACAGTATGGAGCCCATCCAATCTTTACTTAGGGACTCGCACCACTTCCTTCAGTGTACACAGAGATACTGCGAACTCCCTTCAGCTGGTGGGCCTGTTTTCACTTAAGACAGCATCTTGCTTTGGCCCGAAAGGTTGATACGTTTCGCTCATGAATCTGGTCATTCCTTCCTCCCACGATGTGCTTTTTGTGACGGGAAAAAGAGGGGAAGAAAATTGGACGCGCTGATGGAGAACAGGAGGTGCTCCTGCCACCAATCCCCCCCATCACCACCACCACCACTAAAATCCTCCCCCTAGGTCAGCTACAAACTCAGGCCTGCCAAATGAAACAATACTGTATTATTTTATCCAGACAGTATTTTCTCATTCATGTACCAGTATTTGCTTTGCAAACACACTTGTTCAGGGTATCTTGTGATTAATGTACCATACAGTATTTTTTTCAACAATTTCACTCTAGCTGTTGAAGAGGCATATAATACTAAAGCCACATTAAAATCATACTAAACTCTACTGTACTGTAAGGGATTCACACCCCTTGCCCTCTCTGTATAAGTTTCTGGATGACCAGGCTGTCACTCTGGATCAGTGTGCATAAAATTCCTGAAAGTAGGAGTACTGATCTAGCATCAGTTTCCCCTGTCCATACCTTAAACTTATCCATCATAAACTACATTGCTAAATGGTTCCTAGATCAGTCTTTTTATGCTAAAAATGCTTTATGAATACAGTCTGATTCTGATACGGATTCTTTTGTGCCCCTGACATTATGGCGCTAAAACCCCTCCCTGTACATGTGGCAAAATAAGTACAACTTGCACTCTTTGGAAATTTTCCTATCTAAGAATATATCAGTAGGTGTTCTAGGTTTTATAATTTCAACACAACACCAAGCAGGTGTCTCTGTAAAATTTATACTGTGGGACATCTCCAGTATTGAAGTCATTGTCAAATCATCGTAAATCTCGCAGTTTTTCTTTATCCATCCATTTCTTTACCCATCTGTTTCATTTTCAGAAATGTCATCCCGTAGTTCGGGTGGCGTACAAACATCTGCGCATCGACATCATGCTTCCTTTTGTTTCCAAACTTTTAAGAGAATACGTGCATTCTTCAGAACTCTGCATATCGATACTTCCTTGGCGAACCCCTCGGAGTGCCTGATCAAGAAAAGAAGGCTTTTGTGGGCCGTTTCAATTGAGCTGGATACGCCATACGAGCCCCGAATGCGTGCCTCCTACGAAGCAACGATCCGGCGGGGGAGACGGTGCGCACCCTAGCCAAAATCCTACGAGCGCGACGACACAGGTGCCAGTTCTTGCTGCGTCTTGTCAGCAGAATTAAAACCCAAGGAGCTCGAACGAACGGAGAAAGCAAATGAATTAATTGCGGATGGCAGCGTATCCGATTGTGCAAGAGCCCTCCGAAACGCAGTCTCGCTTTAAAATGCAAGAAAACACGTCTGCGAGTACGCAAATTGTGTTGTAAATGCTTTCAGTGATCCTTTTCAAAGGTTTAATGAGGCACATCAAATTAGACTCCATTGCCCTCGAAAACTGGCATCCCTTAGGGTTAGTTCACACACATACACACACATCTCGTTTAGTTCCACAACAGTTGTAACAAACATAAACAGCATTTGGTCCTGCTGAGTATTTGCTTACTCGTTTCACAACCTGAAGTACACTCCTCTGTGTATACCTGGACTCGAATGTCATGTGCTCATGGGAGTTGTAGGCCTACTTATGTGAGTAGTAATATACTGTTATATATTGTTTATGGTCACTATTCATTATCATATGGATAATGCTTGAAAAACTATTGTTGCTTCTGCTCACTTAAAATATAAAATGAATTCCCCTTTTAAAAAGTCTCAATTTTGTGTCTGACAAAAGTTAGGATTTATGATTAGTCTAAATGCTTCATAAAACATGGAGGACGTTTCATCTAGCCATTTCCATGGTTTTCTAGGTTAAGCGTTAGAAAGGTAACCCCATGTATTTAGAAAACTCCTCCCATCCCCAAATCAAATCTACATTAAGGTCATACTGTTTAATGGCCATCTGCCCCTATCCCATGATGCATTCATTTTCTCATTACTGAGAGGAAGTGGTAATTTAGCCCAATGGATCTTCAAAGTGATATATGAATATTCAGATTATATTTACATCTTGTTGGACGGAAATTAGAAAAAAATGAGATACCATAATTTTTCTGAGGGTCACAGCTAATGGCAGCACAGAGTTTCTTTTGGCATTTTGACTTATTACAGTAATAATTGCAATTTTCCCATGTAGTGAATCATGCTAAGACTGGCACTGTCCTTTTTACTGCCATAAAAAACATGTGCTATGCTGCTATAAAGGAAACAGTGGAATGGAAACAGTGATGTCAGTCATTCCACTAATTTAATCAACCGTTAAAGAGGCATCATCTGTCATTGGATGACTGTCACTTCATAAGATGACGATCTCAATAGCTTCTTTTACAACAGTTCAATTTTAAGTTTTCTCTGATGTTAATATGGCCCCGCTCACTACTCACTTTTGGTTGTGTACTCTCTTCTAGCAAAAGATTTGATCTCACCATGTACATGTTTGGTGACTTGAGTTGTGGGTGGGATTAATTTTTCTCAAAAATCTATCTTGCTTGTCTATCATCACCAGAATATAGATTTTTGAAATTCATTTGTAGAGGAGGATGGAGATCCTCTTCACGGCTTGATGGCTTACCCGCCTACTAGTTTGTGTAATCCCATTTACAGTAGATAGCAATGTTTACACATCTACTTTGATTCATCAAATTTGCTGAATATGTAATATACATGTTTTTTCAGCCTGAATAATCTGTAGTGCTTTTATTTTTCATTTGTTTGTTATCCTTTTAACATAAGGTGACACCCTGTGAGGCTGGTGATGGAGAAAAAAATTCATGTTCATGACACAAAAATGAGCAAAGCTATCATGGCTAAATGGTAGCTATATGGTATGGAAATAACTGTGAACCAATGGCTGCATTTTTACAGTGGCACTCTAAATATTTTGCAGATCATCTAATTTTAGCCCCATTATGAAGTACATGACAACTCATATTCCGATTAGTGTTTTGCTCATTTTACTGTATATCAGCGGAAATTCATGAGCAGAAGAGTTTATTTTGTTTCAATGGTGAATGCAGTCTGTAGAAACATTTGAGTCTAAAAATTCAAGCATTTCAACATAGTTTTCATTAGTGAAATAATGTAATTGATAGTTACTGATATTCACTGCATTTACTTTGTACGACACACTGTTTTGACCTTTAACGGGTTTGAAAACGAACACATTCAACCCCTAGTGAAAATGTTTTTGTATATTGCTGAGAAGGTCTTTTGTTCTTTCAGTCTTGTCCATGGCCATTTTCTGGCTGAGGGTACAGCAGTACAACAACCTGTTGATAACTTCACTTTAACGAGAGCACAGTCCAACAAACCTCTCCATCCACTATTGTTTGCTTTCTGTTTAACCACACAAAAAAGCAGAAAAAAAAAGTGAAACGCAAATTCCTCGGTTCCATGCGGTCTGCTGTTTCTGTTCCCGTGGTGGGAAGGACGTGAGAATGCGGTGCACTTTTATGCCTGAATGCCTCTGCAGATGGCAATGCATGTATGAGAGAATCTGCCTGTCCATGTGTGCATGAGAGAACATACACGCATGTTAGTATGTGCATGAGTGTGTATATGTGTGTGTGTGTGTGTGTGTGCATGCGCATGTGTGACTCTGTCCATGTGTGCATGAGAGGGCATACACTCATGTTAGTATGTACATGAGTGTGTATGTATGAGTGTGTGTGTGTGTGTGTGTGTGTGTGTGTGTGTGTGTGTGTGTGTGTGTGTGTGTGTGTGTGTGTGTGTGTGTGTGTGCATGTGCATGTGTGAGTCTGTCTCTCCATGTGTGCATGAGAGGGCATACAAACGTTTGTATGCGCATGGGTGTGCATGTATGAGTGTGTGTGCGCTTGTGTGTGTGTTTGTGAGTGTGTGAGTGAGTTTACATGCATCTTTGTATGTCCCTGAATGTGTATGAGTATATGTGTGTGTCTGTCTCTTAGTGTGCATATCTGTTTTTTTTTTTTTTTAATGTGTGTGAGTGTGTATGCATGAATGAGTGTGAGTTGTCAGGTGTGGATATATGAATAAAAGTGTGAGTGCATGAATGGGTATACTGTGTGTACCCATTCATGCATTGTAATGGGTGTCTGTGTGTACATGAGTGTGCATATGTGTGTGTGTGTGTGTGTGTGTGTGTGTGTGTGTGTGTGTGTGTGTGTGTGTGTGTGTGTGTGTGTGTGTGTGTGTGTGTGTGTGTTTTCCAGAAGAAGAACACATAGCAGTGATCCCAACCCCACCCCAGCAATGGCTGCCATTAGAGAGGGCCACAGTTCCCAATGAGATTGATCAGCCTTAAGCTGTCAGTGTCCAGAGTGAGCTGCGAAAAAAGAGGAAGTTGCAAATGAACTCACGTGAGAGCCATCAATCTTGCGCCGAGCTCATGCCTGGGGATGAGTGGTTGGGGGAAGTCGCGTAGGCATCCGCGCGACTCTGCCCGGCGATGATGTCATTGGCGCTCAGTCTCGGCGCCGCATAACATTTTAACCTCCCAGAAGAGGAGCCTTCGCCCCACAGCCATGAATCACTCTGTCACCGAAACCAGGGGCCTAGGGCTCCCGTTAACCTTAGCTCCCGTTGCTGGGGGAAACGGTTGTGAAAACAGTCGAAATTCAGATTTTCTTCACATTGCGACTCAGAACCTGTCCTCTGCACGCCCCCAAAAAATTTAGAAGCATGTGTAGGCCTATTCAAAGCATAAACCTTGTCACCAGGATTATTTTGTGTGTGTGTTTTTTTTGCTTTGTTTTTTTATTCCCCCTATTGATGGACAGCATCACCCCTCACATACAGCTACGTAAAACGCAAGTGAAATGCAAGTGTTAGCGGGCAGTTACCTAAATGTATTTAAGAGGCTTAGCCTACAATGGGAGTGGCTGCAGATGGGACAGTCTGACCCCCGTGATCCCCCCAGCTGCTACACGGAGCCTCGTCCATTTTCCGCCCTGACAGGTTTACGGCACCAGCGTCTCCCATTTCATCTCCAGAGGCAGAGAGGGGAGAGAGGAGATATCGATATGAGCCAAGGAGAGTTTTGAGTGGGTGTATGGCAAATGTGTGTACACTCAGTGAGTGTATCTGTGTGTGTGTGTGTGTGTGTGTGTGTGTGTGTGTGTGTGTGTGTGTGTGTGTGTGTGTGTGTGTGTGTGTGTGTGTGTGTGTGTGTGTGTGTGTGTGTGTGCATGCACATATGTGTATACATGTGTGTGAGAGTTCCTGATGTCATGCATTTTTTTGTGACCTTCCACTTGATCAATAGGTCACACAGAACTGAGGCAGACTGTACATAACATTCATTACATATCCAGTTAGATGTTTCTCAAAGTGCCAACACCATTTGCACATTCACTCTCTCTGCTTCTACCTGAAGTGGGCTCAACATCCTCAAGTTCCTCATTTTATTCTGACTGCACACTTTCTCTTACCCTACATTTTAAAAGGAGAATGCAGTAACAGTATTCATGAACTTTATTGACTATGTTGCCACAGGCAGGGATTTAATTGGTTATAACAAATAACAAAACAATTGGCTGTCAGCTTTAGTAAAAGCCTGAAAAACATAGAACTAGAACTGACTAGAGCAGGCTTTACATGACGAGGAGACCTTTCTTGGAGGGGGAACTCCACCACACACACATCAGAAAAAGTCCCATGAAATTAATGAATTGAATGGAGACATAGGCTACAAAAAATGAATTAATAAATAATTGTGTGTGTTGTGCTGGAAAGTTTTTGAAATGAACGATTGTAGTTTCATTAATACGTGGCAGACACTCTCGAATGGAACGATTATCCATCCGAGCTGAACTGCCACGGCGATCTGTGAGACGTTTCCGTGGCGCTGGCTTCGGTCCGCCGCCAGCCCATCTGGAAACAGTCAGGTCACCGGTGGGGGAGCAGACAGCCGCCTGCTGTCAATCAAAACCACAGTGCTGCGAGAGTTAGCATGTTAGCGGGCCAGGGGGGCTGAGCGAGAACGCAGCCTCCTTGGAGAAGGACGGCTCCGCCTTCCCCTTCCTCTCCCTCTCCACGTTTCCTCTCGCTGTTAACCTCTGACCACGCCATACCCCCTCACAGTGAACAACTGATCAGGGGCATGCTTCTGGTTTCAGGGAGAGATAATGGGAGGCCATTTGAGCTTCTAATTATGAATGAATTAATAATTATTCTGCCTCTCTGTGGTACATTTTCTGGAACATTTTTCTTTTGTTTTCTTAATTTTCTCTTTTTTGAGCTAATGCTGATTGTTATTTAAAAAAATATTTACCTACTTCTGTAATTAATTAGCACTAAACTAATTGATCTAAAACCACACAGCAAAAAATGTTATACATACTGTACATTGCTTCTCAGGTCATGTGTTTCTTTTTGCAGAGCCAAATCCTTTACTGTGAAAACACTGAAGTTTGACGCACAAGTTATGTACATTAAAGAAATCCTCCAATGTGCGATTTAAAGCCCAGGTCTTGGAGGTGGGGAGGGGGCGGCTGGAAGTGTGTGTGTGTGTGTGTGTGTGTGTGTGTGTGTGTGTGTGTGTGTGTGTGTGTGTGTGTGTGTGTGTGTGTGGTGGAGAACCAGAGAGAGCGGTGTTCCTCTGAAAATCTCACTAGGTTGAAAAGAGCATTTGTTTACTGGAGGTCAGCCTTGAAGGACCTTGAGGTGGGAGGATTGTAAGGGTGGCTGGGGGTTGGGGGCTGGACAGGAGCCTTTAAGGCACACATGGTGGAAATTAGCTTATATTATTTGTTTTAATTTCACCCCTGCCCACCACTGGCGTAGAGAGACAGTCTGGAACACCCCCACCTCTCCCCCACCAACATCACCACCACACCCCACCCCCCTCTCTCCAGCTCCACTGGGAGTAGACTCGAAGAGAGACTTTCTCCCGCTCCCCTCCCCTGTCTGGAACCAGGCCCCATGGAGAGGCGGGGCCTGAACGCTATTGGCTGCTGACTGACCAGGTTCCTCCTGGTTCCCTGGGCGTTTGGCATGATCTGCCATGCTATTTGCTCCAGTCAGGCTGCAGTGGAACCGGTCACACAGACAGGCAAGCAGGCAGGGAGTCATGGTCCATCTTTCCAAGCACAAACAAGAAGCGCAGTATTGCTCCCTGATACGCTCTCACCTCAGACAAAAACAGCATTCTCAGTGTATGCCTCTGCCAAAGAAATAAAAACATAAAAACGAAGGGACAATGATATTGTTGGCATCTGAAAGCAGGCTGGGTTACCTTTCTATTTAAATGTGGTGCCCTTTACACTGAAGGAAACACCTCAGGGGAATTTTTTCACAATTTTTTTTTTTCACAGGTTCACGTGTTTCCCTCAGACAAATGTGAGAATTCCCTGAATTCTGAAGTTACCTAAATGTATTTTAGCGTGCCATTGTTATGGTAAATTTTTGTCTGATAAGAAATTCACACATTGGTAAGTGAAGGGGTGTCTAGAAAAATATATACATGCACTCACAATCACATGCACATAATGATCTCTACACTGTTTTCAGGCAAGTATTTTGCACTATGGGTTATACTCCGCATATTTAAAGTTATTCTCACATTTTCATATCAAATGGGCCAGTGCTGTTAACAGACATAAGCACAAACAAAATCTGCGACATACTGGTCGAAAGGAATGCAGAATTCAGAACACGAACAATGGAGCCCTCCCGGCCAGTCACGATTACAGAAAAGGTGTTTAAACATTAACCTTAGAGCAAAACATTGCGGGAGTTTCTGTCCCATAGGACTGTCGCCAACTTTTTGATTGGAGAGTCTCTGAAGTAATTCAGTGTGGGCAGGTTCTGTGTTTTGTGGACTTAAAAAATACAGATAAGCTTGAAAGTGATACTGAGATACAAAGCTCTAATTTAGATTACCCACTTCTTATTGATTAATAGGTATTAAAGTTTTAAAGTTTCACTATGTGACTAGACCATCTTAAAATGAATGAATGAATTATAGCAATTATGTAAGTAATGATTCCAATCAATAATAGATAGCTTTAAATTGTCAGGATAGATGCATTTTTATGTCGATTCACAGTTACGAACACCTCAAATTTGGCCAGTAACATTCCCAATTCTCGGGTATGTCTGAGGCATAGGTCACAAGCACTCATGCCTACACAGGTGTAACAACAGCTCTGGGGCTCCAAAGGGACCATTCCTGCAATACCTCACTCCACGTCTTCAAAGATCAAAAGATACTGAGGTCGGTAGTTCTCCATTTTTCAATCATATGTATGAATGGTTAGAGAGGACTTGGCTAAAATTTCATAATGGATCCAATGCAATGGAAAATGTTTAGAAGTTTTACTGAATAAAGTAGCCCCCATGGAATTTTGCCTAAGCCTCTCCTCCAGTTGATCTGTGTAACAACTGGGGCCAAATGACAGCTGACACAAAGGCTCATGGGTAATGTGGTGTCTCAGTATTTGTCAATCCATTCCAATCCAGTCCTTCACTTCATGAAATATCAATCAGGAACAGGTAGACCAGTCAGAAAAACATAGCCTCTTAGAAGAAAGAGACCAGGCAACAGGCAAATGTAATTTATATGTCTGCTTCGCATTAGTTTATTCTACTTCCCAATCAGATGCTTGATTTAGTAGGAGATGACAAAGTGAGAGCTCGCTCCTGCCGAAATGCTCAGGACAGTAATTTCTGTGCTCTACAACATTATTCCCAGTTCTGAACTCACCTGCCAAAAAAAGCTCTGGCTTACACATGACACAGCGATATACATATAGAAAATGATTGGGTGCGTAGGTCCAAGGAATTCAGGAACTGCTGATCCACACTCAATGCTTTAAGCCTTATCTTAGTTGAAGAGATAATGGCTGGGATCTTCTATTAAGGTTTTTATACATACACAAGACCACATATTACAGAAAACAGACGTGACACAATAACATTGATTATAATTGCACACTGATAATTTAAATACTTTGTGGTTTTTACCTGCATAATAACACAGAAAAAAATGAAACTGAAAACTTGAAAAAAGAATGAATTCAAAAGGATAGAAAGACAGATGATGCTGAAGTTCACAGCTTACAACAAGGAAATAGAGATGCTCAAATCTTTGGAGACTCAAACAACTGGGTGGCATTCCATTCCTGGTACAAATCCAGCGAAAGTCAGGAGTTTGTTTTCCCTTTAGAATTCTTTATTCTCAGTTAATGCCAAGGAAAACAAATTATATCTAAAAATGTTCACCCTGGTCCTGCTAATGGTACATTCATTTTGTCCACTAACCTTTTGCATACTTCTGCCCCAGCAATAAGGACATGAGTTGTCCTTTCTTACAATCCCATCTGGTGGAAATAGTTATACTCTGCCCCCACATTACATTTTCAAGCATTCTGTACAAGCTCTTGTTAAGAGAAACATTCATACTATACATATTATATACTCACAAGACCACTGAAGGTGCCTTGTGGTATCTTGCACCAAGACATTACCAGCAGATCCTTTCAGTCATGCAAGTTTGGAGGCCAGGGCAAAGATGATGTATAAATGAGCAATTCCTTGTTCGAGGGCAGAGCAGCAGTGCTCTAGCTAGAAATCAAACCTGCAGCCTCGCTGCCCAGGTCTTGTCATGTCATGTTACACTACAATACTGTCTATATTTCCTTAAAACAACACAAGAAATTGAGTGTGGTTTTTCCTCTCACTAAAAAAGTATCTATCGCATATGTTCCTGGACATATTTAATATATTCAGGTTGTGACCTTACATGTGATTCTACTGAACCAGAAGGAAACACAGAAGCAAATTAACATCTTAAATATCTAAAGTGTAACCCAACAGATGATTCGTACCTTGTTTCTTGCCAGAGCGACACAAAGGTCAGCACTCAACTGACCAATGAGAAAACACGTGAGACTATTGAGATCTTGTATGTGTTCATCATGTCTTATTGATGGAAAGTATATTCTGTTCTTAATTGAGCTGAGCTGGCTGAAAACTGAATAGAACAACTGTTTTTGTGTCACCCCATGTCAGGAAATTAAACTGTGTAACAACAAAACGCTGGCACAATCTGAATCCAGTTCTCTGTGGTATGTCTCCTATCCTCTCACAATTTTGGCATGAATAACAAACAAAGAGAGAGAACAGCACCTCACTCCTTGGAGAGCATCTATCCCACAATGGCCCTCACTTGTATTACATAAGGCCAGTTGGAGGGCTCGCTCCATAAAATATTAATGTTACACAACGTTGCAACTGTTGTCCAGGGCAAGGCTTTATTTTACTGTGAACATGGTCTTGATTCCTGCCGCTCAGTCTCTGACAGTGCATTTTGATAGATGTGTTAACTATTTCTGCCTAGGCTTCCTTTGAGTCTACACTTCATAGACTCCAAATAATGGCAAAATGTCCCTGAACTATCTTATTTTTCACACTAATTGTAAGGGACATCTAGTGAAAAGAAATAATTTTTTTGTTGGTGTAAACAGAGGGCTTATATTTCGGTCACTCCACACCATCTCTACAGGATCCACAAAAGATACCCCTGAGAAAAGTAATATGAATGCAATCTCTTTTCTCTATTCTCCACTCTTCAAAGTGGTCCATCCTTCAAGCACCTGGCAGAACATCACCATGGTAGTTTAGGCGCTATGGAACATGCAAATTATCATTGCCGATCTCTGAAAGTCACATACCAATTAGCTAATTTCCACCAATGTGAGCGAGCCCAAACAAGTCTGATCATTGGAAAGAATGTCACAGCCAGGGAATTGATGCTTGTGATGTTTCACACTTTCTCGATGCAGGGACTGGAGAGTCTATGGACAACACAATTCTGAGCTTAAGATGCAGCCCATATGGTTAAAGTTTGTTTCAGCAGATGCCAGTTACATGGTTTTTACACTCAATGTGTGACCAAGGCAAGTCTGGTTACAGAGATACACATATTGCTGATTGTTTTTGGTTGTTTGTTTGTTTTTTTTACAGTCTTCAATACAGACTGTATAGAGCATGTTGTTTTTATTAAAAAAAAGCTCTGTGCTGTTGTAGCCATTCTTGACTTTTAATAGAGATTATACTTATATTGTATCATAATGCAGATATCTTGTAATAGCCTCAATGTTTAATAAGAAATACATATTTTTGAAGTTTTAATAGACATCTTGATAAAGACTGAATTACATATTTCTCATGGTATCAATTTATGAACCAATGTTTGCAGGCAGAAGACCTGAAATGATCAAACACAATTGCTGTTTAATGTTTGTATATTCATCTGGGTAATTATATATTTGAGTTTTTCTGGTGCCCAAATGTCAGAAAGCCTATTGTGTAACTCTGCTGGGTACCACAAAGAAACTTTGTACTTCTGTTTGTTTTCTACGATAATACTTTTCTTCTTTTTTCTGTATTAATGAGGAGATATTCAATGGTCGGGGTGAGTAGATGCTAAAATCTTTCTTTACAACATTGGTATCTACATATTACATTTGTATGCATTTAGCAGACACCCTTATCAAGAGTATCTTACACTTTTTTACTGTCCATTTGTACAACTGTAACTGTTCAGGAGAAGCAAATTGCTCATGTATACAATTAGAGTCGTTTCACACCATCTAGTTCTTGAATCACTTACTACTGCCCAATCATCACTGCTTACTCAATCAATCTGTTTATCCCACCATCTCCATCCTTCTATCCATCTTTCTTTACCAATGCTTTCAATCATTATTAGACCTGAGAGACAGAACTGGAAGTCAGATGTGTCTGTGCTCTTTCTCTTTATCACACTAATCTGCTTCCTTGTGAAAACAGATGAGCTACATAGTTACATAATGACCAAGAACACAGTGATAAGAGAGGACTAGTAAAAACACTGTATTTTTTCACTAGAGGTGTTTGCATGGGTTAGAGAATCATTCACCTGGTAGGACTATCAAGTTTTTTATTTATGTTGAGGATAGGAATCCCTATTATTTGCTCATGTCATGAACAGTAAGGTTGCAAACCAATCATTTATGGGACATATCAATATTTTTCATGGTGACATAAAGTTCTCACTAAGATACAGAATTGTTGCACTTTTAGAATTCACTTGTGTTAGGTTTCTGCAGATGGATTGGAATCTACTATTACTAACCAAAACCTCCTCATAAAGAAGCTCTAAAGGCAGAAGTTAAGCTGGAACTGAATATGTGCTTGGCAAATCTACACTGACATCACAGCTAGACTGAACATCCAATACTAAAACCTCCAAGAAGTATGTTTTTTTTGGGGTTTCACCATGAATGAACTCCAGTTTACTGTTTTGTTTGATAGGCTTAAAATGACGATGTTTGAATGTTACTTTTAACATACTGATACATGCACTTGACATGTCTGAAAATGACATGCCAAGTGCCTTTTTTAAAAAGCTCAACAGGTTTGTTCACATTTGTTTTTATATATTTTTCTCTTGATGTGCAGAGCCTTGTCTCACCATTCTGGCTCTACGTGGTTTCTGTCCAGCCCAGAGGGTCTGGTACCTTCAGCTGGGCCGCTAATCAGGACTTGTGGCTAAGGCGACAATAACTGGCCTGAAGGTTGTGACATCTGCACAATCTCTACGCACAAAGGCTAATGCAGTCCGCAGGGGCTTCCACGTACAGTGGAACAGAGGGGAAATGGTGTTGGCCTGGTCCAAAAGGCTGGCTTTGAGAAGTTCCTGCCACTGTTTCTGAAACATAATTGGACAGGCTGTGCCCAGCAGCTGCTCTTTGATTGGTTGCCTGAAGCTGTTTGGTTAGGGAACAGAATGTCTCCTTGAGGGCCTGTTTTTGGGGGTTCTCAGGTAACAAAGGTTGGGATAGGATATGTCATTAAACCGAAAATCAACAGAGCTACCACATGCCATTAGTGACACCCCCATTTGAACCATTTTTTTGTTTTGTGGAGAGCACAGCCTTTATTTGTTCAAACAGCATTTATTGGCAGCCCATTGCACCATCCACCAGTTATGGGGGTCATGTGACCTCATTTGAACAGCACTAGCCTGCACTCCCAAGAAACTACTCAGCACCGGGAAAATCATTCTGACCTCTCCTGGCTGAATGGGCACCTACAGGTTAATTCATGAACTGAACTGAACATATGTTCATTTTGTAGTCTGCAACAACAGCAAATGCGACAATATGGAACTGGTGTTACATCTGCAGTATGGAAAATGGTAAAGGTTATTTGACACATAAATTGGGGGAGTTATGTGTTTGGCCACTTTCCCCATAGGTCTGTGAAGAAAGACAAGTGATTCTGGTGACATAGTTCAATTTGGTTGGGGAAAAAAAGAGGGGAACATAAAGAAAAAAGAGATAACCTTGCTTTGCAATCAAGTATGACAAAAAAAGAGAGAGCTCCCCTTTGAGGTTGAAGGGCTCTTGATAAAAGTAACTCTGCATCCGATTGCACAGTTACAGAAAAGTCTTACATTTTGTATGCAAATGGTTAACTCTAGCCAATTTCTTCTTCCTGTCTGTAATATTATTTTCTGTGCAACTGTGCAAGTTTGAAAATGTGCAGTGGTCAGCTTTGCAGGCAAAATAATAAATATAGTATGAAACAGTGAAGGAGGACTGTGCTCTTTGCAGAATAACTGAAGATAGATGGAGGTAGACTGAACCAAAGATCAGAGTATGGCTCCATTTGTATGAGGAGCCATTTCATGTTTATTTGGGACTGTTGTGCACATTTCATCTCTTTAAATAAGCATCATATGGGAAATTAGGATTAATAAGTATTGGTTTGATCAGCTAATTTGTTCACAATTAGTAGTTACCGTTGTGCTTTACACCTTTTCTCTCAGGGACTACTACATTTCTCTATACCTCCACTACCATCAGGCTGATGACAGCAGCAACAGGGAAAAAAAGATGATCCATCACCCCAGAAAATGGGGATATGAGGGTGCCACCAACAAAGGCATCCCCTCCCCCCAATGTGATCAATACACTTGGAATGATTAGTCTCAACTCTTAACGCAGAAGGCCAGTGCTGGAGGACGCTGTGTGATTCATTAACTGCAAGGAGAACCACAGTTGATGAACAAATGTTGTTAGATGAACATGCCCCACCCCTCCCGCCCAACCCCCACCACCAACATTACCAATGTATATGCCCCACCCCCCTAACCACCACCTGTGTCCTTAGGTCATCCAATGACGTCAACAGATAAATTGACCAATTACTAGTGGTTTCCCACAAGAAAAAAAAGTTGGCAACATTGCATTGAAACAGTTAATGAGTCAATTGTAACCACCTGAATATGTGTTATAATGATTTCTTGTCTTTTACATCCTCTTTAATCTCACACATTCAAGAGCACCAGGATAGTGTGTGCTGTGTGCATGTGTCCCCTGTGTTTTCAAAAAGTGTGAATACAAATGTGAAAAATGTATTGAAAGATGTTGTTTTTTTTTTCAAGACAAAACATTGACTACTTCCACCACGCTGGGAACCAGCATAAACTTAGGCCATGGAGAGCTCAGTCAGACTGCTGATCTGTGCAGAATTCCCAGCGCCTCTTACCTCCTGCCAAGTCACAAACAAGCAGCTGAGCTATGAGGGGAAAAGTTGTGTTTTCTGATAGCCTTGGTGATACAAAAGCATTTTTAAAAAACACTGTCTGAAGCCTTCTTGCCGGACATGAGGTTGTCACACAGACGCGCACAGTAGCACGTCCCCTGGCTGTACCTATGGAAGGGCCGTGACTCTGCCCTGTAGGGGGTCCTATCAGATGAGGCCGTAGTAGAGGTTTACAAGGGGCCCACCGCAGTGCGTAAGTTAGGCCCAGATGTCTGCCGGCTTGTTAAAGAGAGGAGCTGTAATCTCACTCGAGCTCCAAACAGGGCAACGAGGGACTCAGAAAAACAGAACAAAGCGCAAATCGAACAAAGGTGAAACATGGTAGGTTTGCCAGCCCTCAGCTCCACTTAGCTACATGCCAGCATAGGCGCCCTCTCTGCAGAGTTCCCTCTCAGGGTACGAGTATCATGCATCGCCTAGGAGACTGAGCCAGGGATGGTGGTGGGGGTTGTGGAGGGGTCAATTCCATTTAAATTCACTGAGTTCAGGACATTAATTGAAATTCAGTTCATTCACTGAAAAAAATACTCATCGAACATGGGTATTTTTTTTTCAATTCATTAAAAGAATTTCATTTGAGTTTCTTGAAGTCAGTGGAGTGTAATGGAATTGACCCCCCAACCCTCCTAGGAAGTTAACTTTAATACACTGAATATTTTTTTTTATATATATATATATATATATATATATATATATATATATATATATATATATATATATATAAAAATATTCAGTGTATTAGTTAATTAATATATATATATATATAAATATTATATATATATATATACATATATATATATATATATATATATATATATAAAACAGCTCTTAATCAATAAAGTAAGTGAGAAAACCTGATGTGAAGTGAGTAGATGTGTTCCTCTGCTCCTGTCCTGTGGGCATGCACAGTCCTCTGAGGAAGGGCCTAATTACCCCTGTTGCTTTTTGGGTCAGGCCGCCACCTGCCCGGCTTCCCTCTGATGTGGACTGAGGCTGCAGGGGCTCAACATCTGCTCGTCCTGGGGGAGGAAGTGGTGGCTACTCCTCTCACCGGGACTTCCTGCCATCTTGGCAGGGGTCAGTGTCCAATCTGCGAGAAGGAAGCTTCTCCATTTATGCGGTTTGGTGGAAAATGCGATAGGTGGTGTGGGGACTGGCTCTGTCCAAGTTTGTGCTACTAGTTTTTCCTGCAAAACCAAGCTGTGAAAGTATATATGACAATGTCAACAAGGCATTAGCAGAACATGCTCAAGAGATCATGGTTGTAATAGAGACACAAGCTCTGACTGGCTCCTGTCCTGACAATAGACATGGGGATTCATAAAGAAGTGTGAAGGCAGACTCATTTGTTGTTCTTATACCTCTTCTTTTACTTTCTAGTGTTATTAAATATTAATATCTTCTATGTTTGGAACAAATCCATGTTAAAGCAAAAATCATGTTTGGCAATAATCAGTGGATAAACCAGTCTGCATCTGTTTTGTTGGCTGTTATCACGGGCTGGAGGAAGAGCAGCGTGCTGGGATGTGAAGCTCTAAGGCCCTCTTAGACAGTGTTTAAGTGGCCTCTAACTTTGAAATGATGGATTACAAATTATATGAGAGCCAGAGCAAATGTTGCCATTTCATGTTGGTTCAGTTTTAAAAAAACTGATTGTAAGTTTGCTCAGGGTAACACTAGCAGAGTCCTGACACAGGCTAATGTACACTGACATGTGTAAATGCTAACAGGACACTGACAGGGGGTTTCCATTGTCCTGCAGAGATTTTTTTTTTCATTTTTGTTTTTTGTCAGAGCTGACCTTCACTTGACCACAGAGCGTGGAGGGCAAGTCCCACGGAAATGCTGCGATCTGGTGACCAGATCTTTTACAAGGAAGGGGGGAACCTCATATTGCCCAACCTTTTGATGGGGCGGGCGGATGTTAACAAATCGATTCCCGCCACCCGCCCCTCCATACTGCTTTGTTGTGTCTTACAACCGCCACATGTTTATTTTCCTGCTCACATTGCTGACCTACAAAGGGTCGGGAGTATGATTTCGGCACAGTGGGTCATGGGGCAATCTTTGCATCCCCCCCGTTCTCCGATCTCCAGGGCTAGCCCGTCCCAAAACAGGATACCTCTCATTTACACACAGTAACAGATATGAGAGAAGAACACAGTAACACGTGGGCATGTTTATTTGTTCACATTTATAAACATCCATGGACAACAGGTTCTCTGGTGTTGTTAGCTCTCTGGTCTCTAAACCTCTTGGCTGGGGAATGGGGTGGGGGGTTCAAGGCCTGGCTGAGAAACATCCCACACCCAAAACTGGCACCCACTGCCTCTTGACTTGCCACTCTGCATGAAGGGAAACACACTGAGGAAAGAGCCCAGCGATGGACCCGGCCTTCTGTTCTGGGGATGTTTGTGTACAGAGAATTAATCTTATTTACAGATTACAGGCCTGTATACCTTATACAACCCATTATGTTAGATACTGTCTCTGCCCTCTCTTCTTTCTGTCTCTCTCTCTCTCTCTCTCTCTCTCTCTCTCTCATATATATATATAATGATGTTCCAACAATTTTTCAACTTTACGATGGTGCGATAGCATCACTTTCAGTACAGTATTCAATAAATTACACAAGATGTTCAACACTTTATTATAAAATATACATATAAACTATTCACAGATGACACAGAAATGCCTCTGTAGACAGTCTGAAAAATTACAGACTTTGATTGGCTAAATGGGGCTCATCAATCATCAATAGACTGTCATGTGATTTCCTTAATGATGTCATAAGACTTATATGTGGACCTACGACAACAATAATGATAAAGACAGCAACATCAACTATAGTAATATACACATATACATATATAGTCTGCATGCACCCATGCATGTTTGTATGCTTGTGTGCACATGTGTGAGTAATATACTGATAAATACAGTGCATGAATCGATCCCTGCTGTGAGTCTGAGTTTTTGCCCTCTGGTACGTGCCTTCTAGACAGATGAAACTGCTTAGTCACACTCAAAGTGGGACTCAACATCACTCCATCAACTACTGGTGGGAGAACTGGGCAGACTAGAGCTGCAGGTTCAAAGCCCTGACAGGGCACAGCAATTGCATGCTTATTTAACCTAAATTCCAATATTGTAGATTAAAATACACAAGAAGATTTTATGATGTGCAAGGAGATTTTACATCATATTTGGGGAAATAATTCTGATGGTTTTCTATTATTTTTTCACTCATGTTGATAGAGAAAATGTCAATTAAGCAGAAAATAAAACAACCTACATGGTGAATGGTGTCTCATACAGCCACATTATAAATAACCATGATAAATAGTAGCATATGGCTGATTAAAAAATCAATAGGGTGTGTGAGGGATTCAATCCAGTCTATATGGTGCATCCCAACATATAATAATAATAACAATAATAATAATAATTAAACAAAGCACTTGTGAAGGCAGAAGCTCACCCATACCACTACCTGAGTGAATGCATGGTGGCACCAGACCATTCACTCTTACCTCAAGCAGCTTAGCTGGTCTATTCCACCGTGTGCCATTTTCTTATAGGCTACCCATTTTCTTTAAAAACAAAAACTGAGACTGATCTGAGCCCTTTTTGTGTGAAATAATCTATGACAGCCCAGAGGCTCAGATCAACAATGGCTTTTGATTACACTGGGCCCACACCAGCTCTCCTCTGGGTTTCTAGAAGACTCCCTGCAAGCCTCGTCCACGCCACCCCCAACCCCCAATCCCCCACTCCCCCTCCTCCCTATGCCCTCCAAAAACTAGCCCAGGGAGCTCTCTGTGAAAGCAGGAAGAACTAAAGAGTCAGCAGCAGCAGCAGCACCACCCTTTCTCCCTCCCCCACCCTCTCCTCCTCCTCCTCCTCTTTCTCAGCCGCAGTCACAGAGCCGCTCTCTGCTGGCTGAAGCAGAGTCGCCCTGCAGAGGAATGAAATCTGCGGGCCGCGGGAGGCTGCCTCACGTAAATAAACAGCAGGCCCGGTGCTGCGGCCTCTTTTCCTCACGCACTTCCCCTTCTGCTCCGCCCCCGCGCCGGCATTAGTGGCCGTCTTTTCAACACGTTTTAAGGCTTTGGCGTTCAGTGACCCGACAAAGAGAGACAGATTCCCGAGAACAATGACTTCCAAGACCTGCTTTTAACGCCAGAAATGCATGTGTGTAAGGTCTCCTCGTGTCGCTTTGGTAGGTGCATAAACCTGCAGCAGCATTATCTTCCCACAACCTTACTGTCCATGCCCATTCCAATTGTCAAGATATCGATGCTGACACAGAATTTAGCTTGAGTTTTTATAGATTTCAATATATGCCACAACAATTTGTGTTAAATAAGTATTTATAACCCAGATACTCCTAAAGAAAAAGTCCTGTAACCTAGATTACTTAGCCTATGGCTTTTAATCAAAGATAAATCCATTTTCACCATCAGTTCAATAGATTTGTAAAATCAAAGGCTGATCGGCAATGATTGATATTAAACATGATATGTATTTTCAAATGTGCCCATCTTACAAAGATTTAAAGTACTTCAACTACGTCATGCATTTGGCACAGGTGTGGCGGACTTTGTTTTTAGTGCAATGGACTGCATTACAATTAATGGATATTCTGTTGGCAGACATTATAATACTCTCAGGTATATGTTAAGCAGCTTTCATCATACTCCGTACATGAATGAGTGTGAAAAACTCTGAATCAAATCTTTCATCGAGGGCCATCTTAAGCACCCCCTGGACACTGTCCAAGTTTCACAGGAGAACTAATTCTGTACAGAATAAAGATAATCATTTGGTCTCTGATCTGTATTTTTATAAGTGAACCTAAAGTCAGTGTTGGGATGCCTGGGAATTTTGCAAAATACTGTAGCTTGTTAAGAGAGAATAATTGTGGTTTGGTTGCATTTTCTTGGCATAGAATACTCTGTGACAATCTTGCTCTATTAATTAATCTTGAGCACCCTCTGCTGGATTCTAAAGCCACTTGATGGTTGAAGAATTTGTGTACCTGAATTTGGTAATGTGTTTCATTTCCATATGACAAAGTTTATTTTCATATGTAAGTATCGTACACACAATATACTAACATTGTTACATACATACTTACATACATATTATGGTGTACCTTTTATGTTCCTGATCATTCTGGTGAAATTCAACAGCTGTATGCTGTATACTTTTTGACATGTTTTGCAACCTTAACCTGTAAGTCACATAAAATAGAATAGAACAGAATACATTTAAAGAGATGAGTTTTTTTTTTTTTTTTGCAAAAGACACCAGGAAGTGAGTCTGCAAGTTTACTTAACCTCTTACACAATTTGATAAGAAAGAAATGTATGTTTGTTAACAGACACACAGAACTCTTCCTCTTTGCTTTTCGCATTGCCTCTGCTCTCTCTGTGACATCACATGCATATTTTCTCTTTTCTATTCCACAATTGTGACATCATCAGCTCATTGTCTACTGCATGTGAAACATGTCAATTCTACTTTTTTCTTTGGGGTTGAGGTACCTCTGTTTTATGGACATGTACCTACAGGATATTTAAATACTGACTCCTCCCTGTTCACATCTTCACTACTCACAACTCACAAATTCCACTAGTTCATTTAAAGAAATGCATCACAGTTTCAAGTTTTGTGCTACCAGGGGCTGGCACAAGACTTGAAGTCCTAGATATTTTTCTTTGAAAGTTCAGTTTATTTATATGATGTGAGGAATAATGTAATTGTTTGTTTTGTAACTTTCTACATATACCATCAGAACCAGTCACTCTCAGAAAAGGCATAAGGCAAACAAATACACACAAACAACAATGATAAAACAATTTATGTATACAGTGTACAGTGTATGTACAGTACTTTTCAATACATAACAAAGGCATTTTCAATACAGTACAGGCAGTAACAAAAATCGAACACAAGCAAAATAGAATAGACAATAGAACAGCTTTTTTTCTCCTTCTCAAAAGTATATATTATCAATAACTCATTTTTTCATATATTATGCATATTTACTTGATGCATCATTTCTGTCTAATGCATAGTTTCATTCCTCTGCAACAAATTTTATTTAAAACACCATGACAATAATTTAAGTAATATAATAAAAGCAGCAGTTCTCATTCCCTGAAAACTCATATCTTTATAGATACAATACAAGGTTTTATAATGTTACCAACAACACGTACATCAACTCACCATCAGTCATTAATCAGAGTTAGCCTGTGGTTTTGCTTTGTCACCACTAGGTGCCAGTAGAGATTTTCCACTTTTTTTTCATACAGATTTGTCCACAATGGTTTGTTCTTGACACCGCATGGCATTTTATTCAATTTGTAATGAAAAATATCTCATGACACACAGAACAGCAAATGCCATTATAAATAAGAGTCGGAACAGTATGTACCAACACAGATTGATACTAATTATTACCCATGCCTCTTGCCAACTTGTATTTGTGACTTCAGTACTTCTTTCAAGCATGGCACATCTGTCAAAAACCGGAGACAAGATTTTTTTCATTTGATGGCGATTTTATTAAATTTATTGGAATTGTACTATTTAGTCACACCATTTATTTTGCAAACATTTGCAGTGTCTCTTTGAATTAGCAGCAGGGAAGAGCTCAGCTTACATGCTGTTCCACAGCGATGTGCCCAAGATATTAGGAGACAGTCACACGTGGTGTCCTGCTGTCTGAAACCGCTGGCAAGACGGAATAGAGTTGTCTGTTCCATTGTGACAGACGACCGGCTCGTGGAGCAAGTCAAAGGTTCCCCAGGTCTCATTGAAAAATGCCAGTTTGCGTGCAGGCTTAACATCAAGCCTTGCACTAAAACAATCAAGTCAATCAACCAATTTGTAATGGTCTTCAATGAACGACTTGATTTGCTGAATTTTTGTAGGTGTTGTGGCACTGGGCTACAACAAAAGCCTCCACACTTACATTGTTCTCTCTTGGAAAAGACTGGTGACTGTTGTAAGTTCACATCCACAGCAGTTCTGTACTATGCCCAGCCAGTGACCGCATGCTTCTGAGTCTGTCCGCAGTGATCTCTGATTTAAAACAGAGAACCAGCATGAAAAAACCAAACAATTATGTCACCCTCAGATTTCTGTGGTTACGTAGAATGGACAAACTAAATTTTATACTGTATGCAGGACTCTGGCCCAATTATGTTAGAGTCATGCTGTGCCATGATGGTCCCTTTTCAGCACCACATTGTTTAACAGCTGTGTGACAAACATGAAAATGAAACTGAAACAGCAATGGTGTTATTGGTAGCTTTAATGCAACAGACCTTGTCAATGCATACACTGTATTTATTGCCATTGCATTATTGGGGTTTGAAATCATAATGCACTACCTAGTAAAAAAATTCTGGGGAGCCCACTGTCATAAAGATGATATGCTACACAAATGGTGAGCCACCAATGCTAGTTTGAAAAAAGCATGAAGATATATTAGTATTGAAGGAGGGAAGTGTACATTTGTTACATTGGATTGTGGATACATGAAAGTATTTTTCTTGAGGAGTGTTCTCTAATTGTGGAATAAACTGCAGATCTAGTCTGCTTCAGATTGCTCTGTGCTGTTGTTTTCACTCTCCTGAAAAACCACAGCTGCTGGGGCGATCCCTCCCGAATTCACTGTTTCATTCTGCAGACACCCAAAATAACTCTACCCCAACCCCCTCCCTCTGCTGCAGGCACACAAAAACACACACAGGCGGACACAAACATGAATGTGCACAAACAAAGACACATGCACATGCAAACACACAAGCGTGAATTTGCGCACATATGCTAACATGTACACATAAACCACCACATGTATACATGCACACCCTTGTGCACAAACACACATTTACAGACAAAAATAACCACACATGAGCACAAGCCCCCCCACACACACACACACAAACACAGGCAGACATGCACACATGTGTGCACACACAGAAACGCATACACACATTCAAACACAGGCAGATAGACATGCAGATGCAGTCTCACACACACACACACACACACACACACACACACACACACACACACACACACACACACACACACACACACACACACAGACAGACATGCACATGCTTGCATACACACACACAAAGAGGCAGAAACACATATTTAAACACACACACACACTATAATGGCAATATGAGGAGACAGAGAGGGCAACTGCTCTCCACAGCGTCTCCGTCTCTTCCTGCCCGGCTTTTTCCACTGCTAATTGTACCGCTGGCACTGCTGAGTGCTTCACACAGGAAAATGAGCAGAGAGACTTCACTGTTCTCTCTCTGAACATCTCCTCACCACCCCTACCCCTGCTGCACCACAGCCAGAGAGACTCCACCTCTACCCCAACTTCACCACAACCAGAGAGACTCCACCCCTACCCCCGCTTCACCATATTCAAAGAGACTCCACCTCTACCCCAGCTTCACCACAGCCAAACAGACTCACCCCTACCCCAGCTTCACCACAACCAGAAAGACTCCACCCCTACCCCAACTTCACCACAACCAGAGAGACTCCACCTCTACCCCAGCTTCACCACAACCAGAAAGACTCCACCCCTACCCCAGCTTCACCACAACCAGAGAGACTCCACCTCTACCCCAGCTTCACCACAACCAGAAAGACTCCACCCCTACCCCAGCTTCACCACAACCAGAGAGACTCCACCCCTACCCCCGCTTCACCATATTCAAAGAGACTCCACCCCTACCCCAGCTTCACCGTATTCAAAGAGACTCCACCCCTACCCCAGCTTCACCACAGCCAAACAGACTCACCCCTACCCCAGCTTCACCACAGCCAAACAGACTCACCCTTACCCCAACTTCACCACAACCAGAGAGACTCCACCCCTACCCCAACTTCACCACAACCAGAGAGACTCCACCTCTACCCCAGCTTCACCACAACCAGAAAGACTCCACCCCTACCCCAGCTTCACCACAACCAGAAAGACTCCACCCCTACCCCAGCTTCACCACAACCAGAGAGACTCCACCTCTACCCCAACTTCACCACAACCAGAGAGACTCCACCTCTACCCCAGCTTCACCACAACCAGAGAGACTCCACCTCTACCCCAACTTCACCACAACCAGAGAGACTCCACCTACCCCAGCTTCACCACAACCAGAGAGACTCCACCCCTACACAGCCAGAGAGACTCACCTCTACCCCAACTTCACCACAACCAGAGAGACTCCACCTCTACCCCAGCTTCACCACAACCAGAAGACTCCACCCACCCCAGCTTCACCACAACCAGAGACTCCCCTCTACCCCAGCTTCACCACAACCAGAAGACTCCACCCCTACCCCAGCTTCACCACAACCAGAAAGACTCCACCCCTACCCCAGCTTCACCACAATTCAAGAGACTCCACCCCACCCCAGCTTCACCAGAGAGACTCCACCCCTACCCCAGCTTCACCACACCAGAGAGACTCCACCCCTACCCCAGCTTCACCACAACCAGACTCCACCCCTACCCCAGCTTCACCACAACCAGAGAGACTCCACCCCTACCCCAGCTTCACCACAACCAGACTCCACCCCTACCCCAGCTTCACCACAACCAAAGACTCCACCCCTACCCCAGCTTCACCACAACCAGACTCCACCTCTACCCCAACTTCACCACAACCAGAGACTCCACCTCACCAGCTTCACCACAACCAGAGAGACTCCACCTCTACCCCAGCTTCACCACAACCAGAGAGACTCACCTCTACCCCAGCTTCACCACAACCAGACTCACCTCTACCCCAACTTCACCACAACCAGAGAGACTCCACCCCTACCCCAGCTTCACCACAACCAGAGAGACTCCACCCCTACCCCAGCTTCACCACAACCAGAGAGACTCCACCCCTACCCCAGCTTCACCACTGCCAAACAGACTCACCCCTACCCCCGCTTCACCACAGCCAGAGAGACTCCACCTCTCCCCCAGAGGTTCTGACACTGACCCTGTGTCTGCTATCAGCATGAGGTTAGAGAGCCAGAATGGCTCCACAATGTCGTTCACCTCAGTCGCAATGAGAATCAGGCTTTGTGCTGTGTTATCATGCAATATGTATGAGTGTCCATTTGGGGTATCATCTCTGGGGCTGATCTTCCCAAAGAGGCTTAAGGACAGGAAAACAGGGTTTGGACTCACCATACAGAAGGTAGGCTGAGCTCAGACTGGAGGCCTGGAACTACTGAGGAGGGAGGAGCAGACTATGTGTGGGTATGTGCTTGTATTTGCATGGGTACGCAGTACAGTGTTTTACTCCCCTCTCATCTGCTACAGTAGTTTGTAATGAAAAGACTGTCTTTGATCATTATGGTTTTAATAGCGGTTCAGTGATCACACGCCCACCTGTTCTCTGCACTGGCTACTGCCAATACAGGCCTCATCAACTCCTGAGTTCGACAGGGATGGAGAAGTAGACAATGTAGACAATCAGAGTGCACACAATAAGAACTGGAATATTTTACCATACACTTTATATTCTAAATTCTACCAGTTATGATAGATTAGGTGTGGCCACCAAAGGTAGTCAGTCAATTAAAATGCTTTGGACCCTGACAGAAAAAAGCATTATGACTGGTTTCAAACTCAATGTCATCAACAGCACATTCATAGCTCCACCCATTCAGAGGTTCTTGAAACCTAACGCTACTATTTGTAGTTTTCGTATCAAAGGCAGAGAGAGAGGATTTCAGTGACAAGTTACACTTTTTTCAGCTTGTGAGGAAAAACATGTTTTTGGTGTAAAGGGTCTTTGATTTTAAAATGTATGCAAAACAGGATCTTGCTCAAATTATGTTTTTACATCAGGAGATTAAATGCTTAACAGAAATACTGTGCAAAGATCAGATTAAAACAAGAAAAAATCTAAGTTTTCACATCAGGTAAAACATAACAAATAACACTGCAGAAAGCAGAACATTATTTTTATAGCTTTTGAATTCTGCCAGGCCCTGTGCCCATGAACTTTGATGCTGGACTGTCAAACACCATTCCTGAGGGGCCACAGTGTTTGCAGGTCTTTGCTGTATTCCAGCACTTAAGGTATTAATTGAAGTCACTGATTGGCTGAGGAACCCATATACCTTGTTTCCAAGGCCCAATTTAAAGGCTGCTGACAGGAACTAAACTGCCAAAAAAATCAGCTGTCACTGCAGCCTAAAAGAATCCGAGTTTGACAACCCTGAATTTAGGGATCCTTCCTCTGACATGGCTGTCACTCTGTCTATACCAAGAGTAAAAACAGACCTGGGGGGTCGGGGAGGAGGGGTATCACTAGGCATGTTTTTGATGTAGTAAAAGCCTTCACACTGGAGGGCAGTCGAGCACAACACAGTAGAGCGAGGTCGATGCTAACCAGTTGTCATACCCCGTTCTTTGTAGTGCAAAGATATGGAAGCCCTGCTTTTCTTTTTAGTACAAGAACATGAAACGGCAGAACCCTTGTAACAATGAGATTTCCCAGACAGCTACAGCGTCTAGCACAATAAGTCATATCTTCTCTTTTTTTAGCCGCTTTGACAGACATGCCGCTCTTCCTTAAGCAGAGACTGATTTGATCTTGGACAGATGTATTCTGAAGTGGAACCAGCAGGCGGGCCCCACACAAAAGGGAACCTCTTGTCGACCTATAACGCAAGGAGAAATATACCCAGTACAGGATTAAAAACATGTCAGCGATTGCGAGTCAGCTTCCACATGTGAACACAGCAGGCTCCTGTGACCGAGGGTGGAACGTTTTGGTAAGGAAGTTCAAAGGTTTCCCTGTCATATTGATTGATTGATTGATTGATTGATTGATTGATTGATTGATTGATTGTGCTTGAAATAAAGGAGGCAGAATATCTTAACCTTAAAATTGATCGCTTGTCTCAATCTGTTTCCATTTATTCTGTTTGATTATCAAGCATGCAAAATTATTTGAACAATCAATTGGCAAGCCATCACAAACCACTCTTCATTGAAATGGTTGCCACGGACATCACTTACAGACACCACTTAAATACTACCTAAATTTGGCCACTGGTTAAAAAATTGACAGGAATGAGTTTGACAGGTCCCCAAAAGGTGTGTACCCACACAAGGACACTTGAGGACAATCTTGACGTTGCACACATGATAACATGTTTTCACCTTGCGCTGATTGGTGGATAGCAACAAATTATGTATCACACCGTCAAAGAAATGATCACTTTAAAACATATTTGATCTTGAAATATAGCCAGTTATACATATTAAATTATAACTGTAAGGTAAATTACTGATTCATTTTTAAGGAATAATCTAATGTGCCCTTAAACAAGAAAGCCCATTTTTTTAAACATTGGCTGCATTTCAACGGGCTCTCTTAAAATAGTCCAGACTAGCTGTAAATGGTCAAATCATATTATCTTGAGTAATTGCTATCATATTTATTTCAAAACAAGACAAAGTCAATTTCTCACCAGTGGAATGAGACTTCAATGCTTATATTCCAAACTGTTATGAAATGAACTTTGCCCTGACAGACATCACACAAATCAGTTTTTTCAACGTAATAGTCTTTTTTAACATTGTGCCACAAGTTTGGACAATTAAGACAGTGGCAGATGAGTATGCTGTCAGTGGAGCTGTAGGGGAGTAAATCTTACTCATTTCTATTGGGTGATGACACCATGGACATGCTCAACCACAAATCCTTCGCTTTCAGACACACAAGTGAACGCACACACACATACACACAGATGCACACCCATAAATTTAAAACATCACAGAGCCAGTGATCTCATTGCTTTGGCAACCCAGCGTGCTGAACTCTGCAGTATCCACGGCAATGCATGGAGCCTCTGCGCGGGTTCGAGGCACTCTCTCTTTCTCTCTCTCTCCCTCAGCAGCACGGGGTCGAGGACCTGCTGGTGCCAGGCGAGTGAGGAGTCAATTAGGATGACTTCATCAGACGATCTCCGGGGGCTTGGCGATCCGCCGCATCGCCCTGACGCTGCGGGCTGGGGTGTTTGGGAAGGCGGGCGGACACCGTGTTGGGTTTCTCAGTGCATGACTGGCTACAGACGCGGTCCTCCACTGTAGAAACTGGGCCAGTTTCATTGCTGATTTTTTGTGAAGGAGGTCATGCTTAAACCCCTCTCAATCTAAGGTGAGGTGATATTTTGCTAATTTTTTTGGAGAGCTCAAGCTGTGTTCCCAACACCTCCTGCTTATGCCTCAATGTCAGATTTATGTAGTAAGTATTTGTGTATTTATCTTTTATTTTATCCTTTCTCTTTTGCAAGGGGATCCTGACCATAAGGCTACACAGTGCATCCATTTTAACAAGACAAGGGTAAAAATGCAAAACAGCACAGACTTTCAGATCATGGCTGTGGGCTCACACAAGCATATCTATACATACATTTCCCAGTGTTTTGGGTCAGATCTATGAAATCAGCGAAAGTAAAGGACCACCAATTCTTACCTGGTTTTGAAGTATGAAGTCATTCTTTTCATGATGTAAAAATGCATTTGTTTTCTCTTGAAAGTTACTTTTCATGTACAGTTAAGCATTTAAAAGATGTGATTTTGAAATGTGCAAAATGGAGAAAAAAAACTTCAGAAACTAAGAGCAGGTGCTAGAGTAAAGGACAACCACACTGCATATTACAGTCAGACTGAAATTGCATTCAGCTACACACTGATTTGTTCCACAGTGGTGATTTGCTTTTTTTCTGGGGGGGTCTAAGCTCTGAGCCCTCTGCTCAGAGATGTGGTCTTACAGTAAACTTTTTTTGGAGTTCATCTCACCCCGATCAGATTCTACTGATAGAGTGCTCAGGGCAGCAATGTAGCAGTGGGTACGGCCCTAGGCTCAGACATTACAGACTCAGATTCCAACATTGCTGTACCCTTAAGCCAAGTACTTAACCTGAATAGTTTCAGCATAGAAAAATGACAGTGTGCAAAAATGTAAGCTGTGTAAGTGACAGTGGATAATGGTATCTACAGAGCAAAAATAAATTAATTATGAGCTCCTGCTTGACACCACAATAAGTAATTCTGCCCTAGTTTTTCACAATGTTAAATATATTATTTGTTGTCTCTTGATATGTGAAACATGAAAAAGAAGCACATGTAAAATGTAAAGCTGGGTGTAATACAGAGGTCAAAATAGTATACAATAGGAAGGTGAAGCAGGGTAGAGGCTCACACAGCACCACTTACAGTTCAATTGCATGCCAACACGATTTACCACAGGTGTAACAAGCTAGAGCATGATACAACTAAATATAGAAACAAATGAGAAAATTGTAAATGAAGTTTACCTCTTCCACTAGCTGTTTAGGACAGCAAAATAAATCTGCATGATGTTAAATTATACTCACACTCAGCTAAGAATTAAATAATAGTGCCCAGTGTTATATATAATTCGGAGCAATAACTAATAATAACTAATAATGTGTTTTGGGTGTGGTAGAGTGCTGTGCAAAAGAATTCCCCTTCAGGGGACAACAAAGTCTAACTAACACACTTTACAGTTATCTTATATGTTAAAACATGTGTTGAACTTGACTGGCAAAATGACACCAGACATATATGGAAGTAATGCTGGTCTTGGCAGTTTCAGCTGTTCTGGTTTGTGCAGTGAGTGGAATCTACCACCAGGTGGCGTACAACTGGGATGATCACCTGTATACTGTAAAACCTGGACTGGCTGAAACTATTATGCTTTGGGACTGCTATTTCTACCCCAGGTTTAGACTCCTCTGCTTTTCATTTTCATATAAACCGTTAATTGAATAAGTGGAACAGCGCTTGTGACCTAATGCTCAAGGTATTTTTCTGATCACAGCAGCCCAAAAAATGTGCTGGAATATGATTGTCTGTCACCATCCAAAACTTTCATGACATAATGGGGACAGCTGTAGGACCGGGCTAGTACAGAAGACACATGCTGTACCAGAATCAGTGGTCCTCATAACTGGATCTGGAGAGTTATGGGGTGGGTGGGGGGGGTTGTGTTATGAGGAGTTATGACAAAAACCAGAGTAATGTGCAAAGCCTGTGGATCAGAATTGAGAACCACTGTGCAAGGGTAGGGGAAAGAAGTAACATAATGGCTAGGGAACTGGGCTTTTAACCCACAGATTAAAAGTAACTATCCCAAGTGGTATTGGAACTAATTGCTAAGTTCTCCCTAACTGCTGCTGTAACATTCTGTCAAACCTTAACTATTTAGTTAATATCCAGCTACATAAATGGAATTCTGTACACATGTAAAGCCATGTAAGTATGTGCTCTGGATAAGAGTGTCTGCTAAAACAGTGTGTCCTTTTAGGACATCACAGAACCTAATAAAAAATATTTACTTATCTCTGTTACAGACATATCTAAAGACCACCCATGAACCTGCTTCAGAGTTCTAAATAATTTACAAGCCTATTTGAATATCACATTTGCTTGCAGAGTACATATTACGACAGAAGTGTGGACTCAGATAGATGGTAGTTATTGTGTGGGAGGACCAGTCAGTGGTTTGGTATTTAGACCGCAGAAGGACGCAGGTGTTTTACCTCACCACTCAAAAGAGTCATGTTAGCTGCTTTTCTTTGAATCCTACCTCAGCTTCATGTCTAGCCTTGCATGCCAGGCTTATACCTCTGTGATATAATATCTGTGAGTACTGCATTTCAGTGCTACGAACCCATCCACTTTTCAGCACGTAACCAATGTTTTCTAACCAATCATATGAAATCAGTAAATGTGGGTCCAAGGCGAGGGAGGAGCTTGAAACAGAAAAAACAATTCTGATGTGTCTGAGAGCTGATGTATCTCAGAGAGCATCACACACTGGACCTTCTACATCTGTGTTAGTGTGTGTGTGTGTGTGTGTTATATCTGTGGGGTCTGTAGAGTGATGGAGTTCTATGTATGTGTGTGTGTGTGTGCATGCTTTTTAGCTGTAGGATCTGTAGAGTGATGGAGTTTGTGCATGTATGTGTGTTCAGTTATGTTCTGTGTGTGAGTGTGTGTGTGTTATATCTGTAGAGTCTGTAGAGCGATGCAGTACTGGGCGTATGTGTCTGAGCATTTGTGCATGTGTACGTGTGTTTGTGTGCATGTGTGTGTGTGCATGTGTTTGTGTGCACAGGAGCGTGTGTGTGTGTGTCTTATATCTGCATGCTCCTGCAGCAGTGGGCTGAGGATTCAGTGACTCAGCCTGTCCTGTGAGCCATGCACAGCCTCTCAACAAAGAGAGAGGGAGAGAGAGGGGGCAGGGGGGGGAGAGATGGAGGAAGAGAGAGGAAGAAAAGTGGAGACAGGCTCGGGAGGGGGAGCAACAGTGAGACAGAGAAAGACAGACTGAGGAGAGGCAGAGATGGGGAGGGAGAGGCAGAGAGAGAGATAGGGGGAAGGGAAGGGGAGGGAGCTGGAGAGTAAAATTAGCTGTGCGCCTCCTCACAGGCCCCAGGTCTGACTCACCCTCCTCATCTCCGGGCATCAAACACCCAGCGCTCCGTCTGCCTGGCCTCCAACCACAGCCCTCATTCACAAAACAGCACGCCATGTCGCTCCCTCTCTCTCCCTCCTCCGTCGCTCTCCTCCTCTCCCTCTCTTTCTGCCTGGCTTTATTTTTATCTGCTTTATATTCTCTCCTCATACCACATCTCTCCCCCTCACTCTCAGCAATCCACATCAAATTCATTTCTCTCTTCTCATCCAACAATTCCTCTTTCTCTTGTACTTTTCTCATATACATCCTCCCATCTTTCTCTCCATCCTCCACTCATCTCTTCTCATTCCACACCTATTCTAAATTCATCCCACCTTCTTGCATTATCTCTCTCTCTCTCTCTCTCTCTCTCTCTCTCTGTAACTTCTGTTCTTCCAGGCCCACCCTAAACAATACCTCAGTGTGATATGTGCATTGGCCCACATCATGTGACATGATGAGAGGGTGATGGGGCAGTCCTCCCATCGCTAAGGCAAACGTATGCACTTTGGTGCTAAAAGTGTGCACACAGAGGGGTGATTCATAAATTTAAACTGTGCTTATGAATGTACATTTCAAAGGCATATCTCACTCATTCTGACAAATTTTGTAAGGTGTATATCATATCCTGCAGTCTGAAAACAGTGCTGCACCGTAATAGTCCAAGCACTGATGTCAGTGAAAGCATGAATCTGCATCCTCATAAAATGTGATTTTTATGTATGTCTTTTCACAAATTACAGGTAAGACATGGCTAATCCTGTTTGAAAAGTTAATTAGCCAAATAGGACGCATGCTACTTTTCTAACTAGTTCCATGAAATCCTATGACACCAATCTCTGCTTCTGTTTTTAGGTAAAATCAGGAAACCCTTCTGCCTGAAACTGGGCTTTGAATCACCAACATTCTACCACACCATTTTATCACTGAACATTTTGAATGTGCAGCCTCATCATAACTGAACGACAGTGAGTCCAGACCTTTCATTAAAGTAGACGAGGAATTTAGTCTCATACAATGCTGGCCCCCCTTTTCAGTGCCCTCTCAAACATCTCAGTGGATTGGATTCAATCAATATTTGTCCTTAACACTGTCGTTAAACAGTAGTGATTTCAAGTGATCCAGCAACTAACCCAAGGTTTTTCTCTCTCTTTCATAGAAAAGTGACAATAGGTTATATCTGACCTTGCCAAACTTATGACTATGAAAAATTAAAAACTCAAATGAATGGGCAGGTGCCATAATGACTCAAGAGGAAAGAAATTGCTTGTCAATAATGTTAGAGCATATACTTACACATTAAGCAGCAGGGAGAGAGTGGAAAAAGCTTTAGCATTTATACCATAAATAAGTACAAGTGTTGACATTAATGTTGACCGTATTTAGACCATCGCACTGCTTCCACACACACACACTGGTTTTTCTCATGAGGAGGGGAAGTCTTTCCCAGCGCACTGGCTGACTTTTGTGGCACGTATCTGTTCTCCTCTGCGTGCCGCTCCTATCAAACACCCGGACTCGCTCTCGTTAATAATCACCTCTGATCTACCACCACGGCTGCGCCGGCGCATCGGAATGCTAATGCGACCGGCAGGGCTCCTGTTGGATGAGCCAGGGGGGGGCAGCACCTGAGGGAGAACAGATCCCTGTCTGCACACAGCTTCGTGCGTTACCCTCGACAACCTGAAACAAGGCACGGCAACTGCTAAATAACAAAGACGGTTTAAAAAGCACACTCGCCAAGGGTGGGCATAACCATTGGGGAATGTCCAGACTTTGCATATGTAGTCAAATGGCTCGCGCTGTTCCAGCTGTCACCAAGGTTCACAAACCAACGTTCTGTCAATAGCTAGCTTTGATGACTCATGAAAAGCAAAGACAGCTCAGCTAAAGTGCCATTTAGCAAGATTAAGGATGTTGTAAGATAATGGGCAAATACACATGAATAGTCACGACAGCACAATATGATAGCAGTAGCAACTGCATCAGTAGCAAGTAGTACACCAGGTAAAATATACTCTTTGCTGAGGCAAGTATTTTTTATTTTCAATTATTCAAGCTTTATGGTCCAAACACAGAGAAAGGTACGAAAACAAATGGTCAGAGGCAGTTAAAATAGGGATGCCAAAAATGTTTTCTTTACTAGAGTATGATATCATTTTTCCCAGAACAGCCTGTAAGGTGCCAATTGATTGCTTTCCCCTTCTCTTTCATCTCAAATAACAACACAAAAAAGACAAACACCCCTATTAAAAACATCCTCATTAAAGCTCTAAGCAGAAAAATGGCACTCCCCCACTTGTTTCCAGTTGGCCTGGCTCCCCTATGCTACACATTTGGATGAACCCTTCCATTGTCTTCTCATTGCTCTCCAATATACACCTTGCTACAGCAGCGCAGTTCAGATCCTCTCAACATTTCCAATTACATCAACTCAGTAAAGACAGGTGTCAGATAAAGGTGGTGTTTCAACAAAACATACAGGAACCAAGAGCATGCCTTCAGCTAAATAAGGTACCTGCCTCCATGTATCGGCCATTTCTCATCAGTGTCTATGCTGCCATGTTGTATTTTCCTCTGACAGAGATTATGATTATTATTAGCAGGGTTGGGTCAGATTACTTTGAAATGTAGTCAGTTACTGATTACAAATTACATGGCAATTTTTGTAATTAGTAATGTAATCCATTGGATTACAAAATAAATGTAATCTAATCTGAATACTTTTTGATTACTTTTGGATTACTTCAATCAAACATTGAAAATACTGCACCTTATACTACAAAAATGGACACAGCCACAAAAATGTGATAAAATCAACTTGTCATGTGTTGAGTTTAGCTAGCTAGCTCACCACACTGGAAATGAGTGATCAACATTCAATTTCTAGAGGAAAATAACTGAAAATTGCACACAGTACAGTAGACTACGGCAAGCATCAGGAGTGCTCCAACTCCATATAATCGTATCGGGTTATGCATGGCAGGATCTATATTTTCGAGATCCAATATCCCGAATTTGCTCAGTATTGTATGTTAGCTAATAAGCAAAGCCATTGCTACCAATATCAACTATACTACTGTGGCAGATGCAAATGAGCTGTTGAGCTCTGCGGTGAAAATGGTTGAAAGAAAATTCCATACCCAACCTAAAGCTAGGGCTTTGCGATATGACCAAAATCTCATATCCCGATATAGATAATTTCTTATCCCGATAACAATACATATCACAATATAGCACATTTCCTGTAAATTAAATGAATAAATAGTTTATATAAAATGACCACATGGGAAAGCCTATTTCTTATTGCATTTAGAAATTTATATACCCAACAAATAAAAAGTACTTACTCATATTTGATTATTTTTCTCCTTTTATTGAAACCCTTTGTGCAAATTTTCAATTAAGCATGTAAAAAATACTGATACAGGTATGCGTAGCATAACTTCCCATTTATTATTATATTATGTATACAGTATTGTAATGTATTGTATTGATGTATATAAATCATCTTGCCAGATACATTAGCTGAAATACAGTACTGTATGTGTACAGTATCTTGGCTATTTAGTAAATACAGGTGCACTACAGTCTCTGATATAGCTTTGTTAAGTATATATGATAATATGGTGTTCGCACAACGCCCAAATCACATCACGTCCTATTTCACAGAACGTATCATGGACGTTAAACAATGCATACATTATATACGTAAGTGTGCCGCGGGCAAAAGCCTCTTGCAACGTCTGAGTCTGGGGTTTGTTTTGTGCACTCGACTGTCCTTTTGTGGCTCTCATCCGTAGACTCTATACTGTTTGACATGATTCTTGCATAGATGGTACGTCCACGCGACAGAAATAGCCCAGAGGTAGCTTTTAGGTTCAAGCTCCTCATTTTGTCTTGGCTGGTTGGAATCCTTCTCCTGTTCAGATTTACATCGTTCTGTCACGTTCACAGCACCACAATGACTTAATCGATAGAGCATAATATGAAACGATGTAAATTTTTGTATCGTCACATGATATATATCGTAATATCACACAGCCCTAGCCAAACCCAAACCACATTTTTCTGCAACGTTAGCTAACTAACATTAGCTGGTTGACGTTAGTGATGCTAGGCTAACTGAGAGGGAACTTTACCTTTAAGTGTTTCTTCAGATTTGAATTCAATGTCTTTGCAACTTTATTTTTGGCTTGCACAAATTTCACTGGACATAGACATTCTTGTGTTGCACATATTTGAAGTCGAAGTGATGACGATATTTCCGGGAATGGAAGGCTGTTTTGGAGGGACTGCTGCTGCTTGAACCTTCCATCTTGACTCAGCACCGTTCTTTTTTCCCCTGCCACAAAGTGGAGGACTTGTCTAAGAAACCTCGTATGTCAGACGCGTTGTTCATGAGTTAATAGCATTGGTTGTCATGAAAAACATTTCATGATTTTAAAACTGTCATATTTTAAAGACGTAATAAAAAATGTAATCAAGTACTCCTTGGCAATGTAACTGTAATCTAATTGCACATTTTTCAAATGTAATCAGGGTTGATTACAGTTGCTTATTTTTTGTGATCTGATTACGTGATCCCGATTACATGTAATCCGTTACTACCCAACCCTGATTATTAGTGCATATGTTTTATGATTGACTAGAAACACCTCCCCCACCCACCCACCTACACCATTATTACTGGTAGTTTTCTGTTATTGTTTGTTTATTTTCTCTATGCTTTAGCAACACTAAGTGCTTCACATGTTGTGGCAATAAAGATGACTGAACTGAAAATAGACCCTCTCAGATGTGACCGTCTGGGTTCCAAAACTACTTGAACCCTAAATGCTCTGTGACTGGCCGTTCTTTGATTGCAGAAGGAGGGTCGTGAAGGGGAGTACAGGTGAGTGGCTGTACCTGTTGAGTGAGGGTGTTCCAGTGGCTTTGAAGTAGGCGCTGTCTGTAGGATGTACGTTGTCCCACATTTCCTCTAGGACACAGAGGTGAGACAAAGATGCGAAACAGTCATGACTCACAACAGCTGATGTGTTTGGGGGCTTTTTATTTGCAACAATTCATAACTACAACCCACCCGCCCCCCCAAGCTCATCTAAAGTGTGGGAATTTCCAACTATATCTGTGCACCCATTCCATCACTGCAACCTGGATTCTAGTAACCTCGAAAAATCATATTTTCTGGCTCCATTCTTCCTCCCATGGGTGTCACAATGGCCAAAATACAAGCCTTTTCACAGGGGTGCAGGCCACAGACAAGACAGGCAGTCAGGATTCAACACTAAAAGTTTGACTGTTAAATTGTTAATACTAGCTGCAACAAGTATTATTAATTATTTACTCAATAAATGAAGTTGATATTTTACTGGTGTGTAGCAGTATTCTTTGTACACTTATAACTGACCAAACAGCTAGCGATTGCCCAGAACTGTCCACTATATAATCAGAATTCAAAACCACACCAAGGGGCTTTGCCATATGCTGAAACAGTGTATTAACAGAGTAAGTCTGTCAGCACTGCCAGTTGAGTTAAAGGAAAAAAACAAAGTAGCTATCATTAGCTTCCTATTGCATATCAGCATATAAAAAAAACACAATATATCCCTTTAAAGGATCTGTAATGCACAGTTGCCTGATATAGCTTGTGATCTACTCTCCTCATTTAATCATCGATGGTAAGGTATTTGGGTGACCTTGGTCGTTTTTAATTGCGGGCATAAACGTGAAACTTTGGAGTTCAAAGTGAGGCATGAAAACACTAGTGTCCTAGATGCCTCCGAAACAACACCAAAGAAATTCTGACCATATTTCACGTTTCCCTGTGGTTTTAGTGTAGCCCTTTCCTGTTTTTGACCTTCCAAACAATACATAAAGTCTTGTAATCTTTAGTTACAGTTGCCAGGTATTGAAGTGTCTATCAGATAAATGTTGAACCATTTTGACATACGAACACTATGGGAGTGAGTGGGTTTATATTTGAATTCTCTCAACCTGGATCATGTATTTTGCATCATGATTTACTCCCTATAATCTCCGTGAAAGATATTACTCATTTTATAAATAGAAAACTTAAACCAGTATGTGTTGTCACAAAACCTGAGACAGTTTTCAGAAGAGAGAGCAATTCCACCCACATTTTCCAGAATTTTTTTTCATGTCATGAAATAAAAACTAATGTACCTGGAGAACTATCACAGATGGTACCCAGTAAGCAGGGTTATTTTAGAAACATGTTATTTATATAAATTTTCAGTTTATGTCTACCATATATAGTATTTTTATATATTATTGCATTAGTACATTATGCATTGAAATATATCTCTTCTATTGTAAAATAATGTTCACAGTGTGTGTTCAGTTGGCTGTATTTATAGTTCATTATTCTTTGGTTTTGTTGTTAGGTACTGGAAAAAAATAAGGAAAGTAGTTTTGCTTAAATATATCAGTTCTCTTGAGTAGTTCTAAATTGTTCTAAATATTTCAGTACACTTACCTGCTGAATACAGACTTACTTTTGCAAGTACATTTTAGAAAATACATTTTCAACTGGAAAGAATTATTTAACCTCATTGGAAAGGGAATATGAAATACGAGTGGTGAAATATGAAAATCTGATGATTTATTTCCTTGAATATGGGAGAGGGTGGTCAATGGGTTAATTAGAGCAAGGTCTAATAATAATGTAGCAGCCTTCATATTTTTGCACTCGCATTTCTTTTTCACTCAGAAAGGGCAGATACTTTACTTCCAGAACGATTGTAATACTTGTGAAACCGCTTGTTCATGCGGATATCTTGAGACGCATTTTATAACAGGTAGACTAGGCTAGTTATAGCATTTATGTTTGTGTGGGTCAAGTATGCAAAGAGTCAGCGAACAGTGAGCTCCTCACAGTTTGGTCCACCACACTTTAAGAATGCTTGATACGCCCCTGAGGTTAAATGTTTATAATATTAGCTTTTGTATTTCTGCTTTCATTACTGCCTGTGAACAGTACATTTGTTGTAGCACTATTTGATACAATGATCATGAAATACAGGAGGGAGAGACAGAAATGTCTGTTATGACACAAGTGTGAATTTGCTCTTTTAAGGAATAATGTTGACTGACTCCAAGCATTTGTTTCAATTGTCAGACGTTTATAGCATTGTATGTCGACAGCTGTTCACTTTGCTTTATTATGTAGACTAATGAGTATGTCTTTCTGGATGAAAGCTTCTGCTAAATGAGCAAATCAAAGTGAAAAATGTGCTACCTAACGTGGAGGCTCTGAAGTGGAGCACAGGTGTCTGGTAGCTGCCAGTGTACACCACATTGTACTCATAGCGAATCACTGAGGAGGTCCCCGAGTCCATGTACTCTTCATCACCACCAGCCAGCTCCTCCTCCTCCTCCCTGCATACCTGCAGGGAGATGTAGTGATGGATAAAATTAATTTTCATGACCCTGTCAGGGTGTAGTTATACTCAGCCGTTAACAATTTACTTGTTTCAGCCAATCAAGATGTTATTGTCAAATGGTGAAATAGAGTCACTGATAATATATGTTAGCTCTTGCCATTTTTGGTTCAATGAAACATCACTCCCCCATCACTACAGAGATGGGAGACTTTATGACACTATTAGTCTGCTGTGCCATGTTTATACCTCTCAGCTATAAGTCTGATGAAAGCAGTTTACTTCCTGTTCTTAACCAAGCACATAAATTCTGTGAAGGTAGGTCTATGAAGTATAAAAGATTAAAAATGGTGATTCAAACAAAAAACCACACCCAGAGGAAGTAAACATCAAATTTTTTGTGTTTCTATGAACCAGCTAAAGCTGTTATCAAAAACAACTTACAATTGATTAGACTAACCAACAGCCAGTAGTTCAGTAGTGGTCCAGTAGTGCTGACCCTGGGTGGTAAGATGAGAGCAACCCATGATCTCATGAGACTTGGCTGCATATGTTCCCATTGTACCACTGAATGACCCTTAAAAATGTGTACAATGACTGAAGTAGGACATGGTGTCTTGTCAGCATTTGTATGAGTTAGTGAACATGTTTGAACCCAAGGGAGTCTCAGTTTTATAATTGTCTTCTTCTTTTAAATTTGATTATGATAGCTGTTTCAGTACACACAGCAACTTGGTGTTTGATAACAACGTGAGGTAATTTAATTTGTCAGCAGAAAACTGCTTTGTTGGGGTTTTGCCCGGGCCTAGTCTCATACCTTGTAAGTGAACTCTGTCAGCTGCAGAGGCTTTGAAAATCATGGAGGCCCATTTGTGGTTTGTGCTTTGAAATGCCCGGAGTGGTTAGCTGGGAGGTTATCAATAACAGTGGAGGGTGAAATGTATATCTGAAAACCGCAGCTTTGCGCAAATGTGAGAGCTGGCAGTGCCGTGATCTGCCTTCTCAGAATCCTTGGAGCGTCTGAAGTCTGTTTGTTGTTTGTGAGGCCTTTTTTTTTGGCTCGCTCGACCAAAGGGCTGGATAACTCTGTGGCAAAGGTGGGATCGCTGATAGGGTACTTCACTACCGGTCATCCTCTGTAATGCTCTGTGACTTGTGCTGTCTCCAGTGAGAAATGTGTTCAGTTTTAATGTGGTTTACAGAGATGCAGCCTTCCGTGCCAGCTTTGTAAACTGGGACATTACATTACAATCATTTAGCTGACGCTTTTATCCAAAGTGACTTACAGTTGATTAGGCTAACCAAGGGCCAGCCGCCCTTGGGAGCAATGTGGGGTTAAGGGCCTTGCTCAAGTGTTCTTGCTGTGGCTAGACTGGGGCTTGAACCACCAACCTCAGGGGACCTCATGACTGGGACCTCAGGGGTACCTTAGCCACTAGACTACAGGCTGCCCCTAAAGGGTTCTGTCTGATAGAGGGCTTCCATCGGCCAGTCAGTGCACCCCCACAACCTTCCCCACCCTATCCCAGACTCTGCCAGAACCCAACACTACCACAAGCGTACTGTACCTCTCCTCTACACAGTCTCTCCTGATAGCTGTGGTTGCAAAATGTCAGAAATATTCAAAAACAAACTAAAAACACAATAAAACCAATTCATGAAAGTGCAACACATTTTACACTTCAGCTCAAATGTAAAATATTCCATGCTTGCATAAACTCATGGAGAGTTTTGGTGTTTTTTTTTTTTTTTTTTTTGGTGTGAAACTCTGCTATCATAGATCTCTGGAGGGACTGACAAACTTGAGGTCAGGCAAAAGCATTACAGTACAGAGCGATAAACTCACTAACATTCTGGGCAAAACCAATCCCCTCAGTTCAATGAACGTAGGTCTTTGGTAAAGGCAAGTGCTCTATGGGTGAAAGCAAAAAAAAAAAAAAAAAAATGCCTTCTGACCAATGTTTTAAGCTCTCATCACTGGCATGGAGACTGTTGCTACAGAGGGGGCTGATGCTAGATGAAATGAGATTCTCAAGATCTGAAACTAGGCTACTGCCAATCTCCAGTGATTCCACAGATTTAGGTCACAGAGCCAGAAAATTACACCTAAACGTCAACAGTGTGCACTGACTGTTCATACCAACCAGCACAAATCTACTAAAATATTCTAAACAATATAATGGTTATAACCCACCAAACAAGACATCTACCGGTATCAGAAAAACATAAATGTCATGACCCTAAAGTGCATGTCAACATGTATATCAATTGACTTTGACTTTGTTGATTTGGTTCACAGCTAAACTACTGAAAAAAAAAAGAAATTCCATAAATGCATAAGCCTACATTGGAAATACTGCATATAACAAAATACATTTTAGTTATATAATAGATGTTGAAAAGACAGCATCTGCAATAGATCATATGTTTTCAAAGTGCAGGAAAGGCATAAAGAATGATTTTGAAAGTTCATAAGGCAGGGAGAGCATTTCTGTGAGTCACTATAACCACAGTGGCTAAGGGTGGCATTTCACATGCAGTCAGCGCTGGCCCAAAAACAGCTCAGGTCATTTCTGTTTTTCAGGAGCCTCAGTGAGCTCTTCCAGCTCTATCTGACGGGACCATGTCATGCACGGGTGTGGAGAACAGAACCTGTCATCACACTGCCTTGCACTGCTTTGTGTTGTCAATGCCCTTGTCCTAAACATCGAGATGGTGCTTGTGTGTGTACAGAACAGTTTCCTAACGCATAACGAGAATACGAGTAATTTGTTCAGATGAGATCCTGACTGCAAACTTTTCATCCACACCAACACAGAGCCCCCTTCCCACTCCACACCCCTCTCTTCAACACATATGGTCCCTTTGGCACAAACTAAAAGGAATACATTTCCACATGTCAGTGCTGTGGTCAAACACCAGAGGAAAAAAAACACAAATTTGGAGTGAAATTTGTAGTATCTCAAACCCTGCCCCACCCCTTACTCCCCCAACCATACCCCAAGAATAAAGTCAGTTCTTTCAGTTGGTGCCATGGTACAACAGACATTCTGTCTATTCATCTTTCATTAAAGAAGGGAGGGAGAGTCAACAAGGGATAACTGGTAGCTCGGTGAGTTTTTTTGTTAATTTGTGTCTTTGGGTACAATGAGTTCTGAACTGCCTTGGAAGAAAACACCTGAAAAAGACATTGCCAAGCCATCTGTCCACGGGGCCAATTGTAACCAAGGTTACTCAACTTTTAATTCATCTTTTAATTCCGTTTTGTCTTCTCTGTGTCTTGGTCATGATTAAGAGCCTGTCAAAGGCTATAATCAGCGTCGGCAAAATAGGACGATGCCACAAAAAATAAAAAGCGGCTTGATGGATATAATCGTTACTTGTAAGGTTTGCAGCAGTCATTTTAACTTGTCTGTTTCTTTGTGTTTTATGTGCATTTGTTTACTTGGATACGGCCTTCTGTGAGATGCTGGAATGCATTAACAGTGAAATCAGCATGATGACCTAACCTCAAGGCAGCAGGTCAAACAAGGCAATGCATTTCAGGTTTAATTAACATAGATGTGATTGCCCCTGATGATTAATGAGGAAATACTGATTTTCAGGCCATAAATTGTCTCTCTCAACCAGAAGGAGAGGGATTGGGTTTATCATACACACACCTTAAGAGCTTCTGTGCTCTTCTTCAACAGCTGATAAGGAGAGAACATTCAGCAGCAAAGGCACAAATACTTCTGCTCCAAGAGACATTACGCTTTTGAATATGAGTCATTCCTGATTAATCAGGAAAAATCTGGAAAACCTGCTAAATCATGCCACTGTCTCTGCCCTTTCTGGCAGCCATGTTGGGCAGAAAGTCTGTTTTGCTCACACAATTCTTGTCCTTTCCTTCCATTTTTCCCACCCTTTGCCTGAGTGGTCCTGAGAAGATATACCAGGTCAAAGGTTACATCCAAGTTCCATCCGTGACAAAGTAATATGGGGCTGTCGGGACAAAGTAGGAGGAAGTATGGGTCTTAAAAAGATCCAAATCCAAAATCTAATCCTCTCCTGGTGAGGTCCCTGTCGAATTAGCATGCCCATAGCCCCAGCAGGACCTTGATGCAATTAACCCCAAGACAGCAGCCTGGGCCAATGTAGCCCAACAGCATCAAGAGACTATGAACAGGGGAAATCTGATCTCAGATAAGCACTTCTATTCTGAGAAAGTTCATGAATATGCCCCAGTCTCATACTATTTCTTAGCAAAATGCATTCTGTACTCAACAAAATATTTTTTTTTATCTAGTTGAAAAAGAAGCATCTCTTGCTGAATGGGCAAGTCACAAACTTTTTCAATGCTTCCAAGGTAGTATACGGGAGATCAGAATATTTTAATGCCTCGGTGGATGTTCTCTGATAATGACATAAAGCGAAATATTTCATGCACTCTGATTTCAAGTCATGTGTTATGTATTTTTGGTCATACCTTTTTGTTTGTAGTTTCCCTTTTCATTTTTTTAGCACCAGACCTGGTTTCTACAGCAAAATAGATTTTGGTCACCAGCATGTGAACAAACCTACTGCTGCCAGCTGGTGATTCGCTGGTTCCAGCTCAGTGGGCTGGACTCCCGAAGGAGCCTTGCCCCACCCTGTCCCCCTTGTTTTTTAGGACCAGGTGTTTGGCACAATCCTGCTCCTCAATTAAGACGTCATTTTGCATGTCCCTATCTTTCCGCCTGTATGTGCACAGACAAGTTTGTTCATGAATGCAAACAAACAAGCAATTTAATTTAATTGCAGAGAGTGGGGACAGAAAATGAGATAGAGATATTTTGGCATTCATGTAATCTTATCCTCCATGTATCTACTACTTTTACAACACAAATTCACTTGAGAGAGAGAGAGAGAGAGGGAGAGAGAGAGAGAGAGAGAAAGACAAGGCTTTTTCCCTCAATGTTTTCAGACAGAGAGTGAACCACTAAGGATGTTCTATAAAATGTGTAGTAACTGTGCCTAACTCATGGATGCTGTTGATGCTGTGGACTGTGTCATATATTAAATAACTAAGTACAATTCAAAGGCTAATTCAAAATGTCTATTTCCTCAGTGAGAGGGAAAAACTGGGATAAAAACTGAGGAAAGGCTTCACATGAAAAATCATTTTTTTTCCCCTCATTAATCGTGTTACACAAAGGATGATGACATTGAGGAGAGTTTGCAGCAGGAAATTTGCAATTCAAATCATGGGAGAGACACCACTCGCTGCCCTGTCCTGATCCTGAAAGGGTTTATATCTCTGCCTGAATTCTGTCCAGACCGCCAGGGCCTGCCAGGAGCAACTGTATATTGATGTCGCCCATTTCAGTCATAATTACTTTCGGTTTTAACACAAAAATGACATACACCCACCTCATTCAGCAACATTAACTAATAAACTGATTAATATATTTTGAATAGCATTCTCTAATGTTGTCATTTTATTGCAAAAACAAGAGAGTCAATCAAATGATTTCCAATGGTGTATATATACAAAAAGAGAAGAAAGTGATTCTCCATGGTCAGATTATGGGCTACAATAAAGGTGACTCTGATAGCATGACCAGTTTAGCTATAGATTCAGAGTGAAAATATCTGAAAGCCATTCTGTCGAAAATCTTTTCCAGAGATAACAGTAGAATGGCCAGGACCCACTGTAAAAAACCACCTTGCACCCATTCTCATGTCATATGCCCTCCTCTTCTCCCTCTATACTCATTCTCTTGGCCCTGTAATCTCTGCTCATGGTCTATTTTACCACTGCTATGCTGATGATACTCAACTTTACCTCTCCTTCTCTCCATCAGACACACAGGTTTCTGCTTGCATCTCGGCTTGCCTGAGGGATGTCCAGAGCTAGATGGATAAACACCATCTTAAGCTCAAAACAGACAAGACCGAGCTGCTCTTCTTTCCTGCTCCTTCCTCTCCGATCTTGGACTTCTCCATCTTGCTTGGGGACACCCTGGTTTTGTCTTCGTCCTGTGCGAAGAACCTCGGAGTGGTGATCGACAACAGACTGTCACACTCCGAGAACATCGTGGCGGTAAGTCGGGCGTGCAGGTTCTTCCTGTACAACATTCGAAGAATCCGCCCCTATCTCACCACCTACTCTACTCAGCTTCTGGTCCAAGCAAATGGTTCTGTCCCGCTTGGACTACTGCAACTCCCTTCTTGCTGGTCTTCCGGAATCCGCCATTAGACCCCTGCAGCTCATCCAGAATGCTGCAGCCCGTTACAGACCCTACACCCCTGCCAGACCCCTCCGTCCTGCCACCTCTGGTTGCCTGAGGCCGCCCCCTCTCCGCTCCTGCACTTCTAGGTCACGTCTGCTGTCTGTCTTGGTCCCCCGGTGGTGGAATGATCTTCCTGTGGAGGTCAGAACAGCAGAGACACTGGCCACCTTCAAGCGCAGACTGAAGGCTCACTTCTTCAGGCTGCACCTCTCCCCTCTCCTCCCTCTTGCTCTTTGTAATGTGTCTATTATTTGCTCTTTAATCTGTGATTGTTTTTTAACTAGGCTGTTTACTTTCTCTTAGTCTGTAGGGGAGTCTTGATCTATTTGATCACCTTTGGCACTTGGGACTTTACCCCTCTTTAGGGTTATCTTTACACTTTTTGCACTGTTCTTATGAAATTTGTCTTGTAAGTTCCTCTGGATAGGAGCATCTAACAAATGCCTCTAATGTAATGTAATGTGAAACTGCTGTCACCAAGCAAGTGTGGACTTGTTGGACGTTGTTGCTGGAGCAGGTGCTGCTGAGTGGTCTTCCTTTTGGTCCAAGTAGAAATCCAAAGTTATGGGGACACTGTGCTGTAAAAGGTATCATCCTATGCCCTATGCCCTGCGCCCTCAATTTCAGATTGCATGGGATTTTGTTTGGAGGTGCATAAATTCTGGCCACTCAATCTTCCCCTACATCTGACTGGTACATGATATTCCTCAGGTCATCACTGGATTATATTCCTCGTTGACCTACCTGGTAAGACAAAACAGCACCCATTGAGGGAAATGAGGGAAACCATAAATTGCACAAAAGCAGTGCGCATTCACTTAATCTTATATTTCATGATGTCTGGATAAACAACAACTGTCTCATTTTACAACAAAAAGTATATTTCGCCCCAAAAAGAGTCAAAGCGCCCAAAAGAATAATCAGAACCTCAAAGAAAGCAGATATCCAGATCAAAATATTATGTTTTTTTTATTTATTTATTTTTTAGAGAATATGACATCAGAAACTGCAGATGTCTCATGGTTCTTAAAAGACTCCCGGATTTGGAGAACGCTGCTGTCTTCGGTTTCAAAGGAGGGAATAAATGCTTAAATCAGAATCTGACTGAATGGAGCCATAATTATGTGTTTAACTCTCAGTTCTGTGTTTTTGTTTACAATCTTTAACATTTGCAGATTTCAAATACCAATGTCAAGCTGCCATGTACAGTTGGAAATGTTTTCCTGAAATACTCGAAAAGATATCCATAAGTGTACAGATAAACTTGGGTTGTTTTTCACACAAAACACTGCTTTTTGAGGATCAATTATGAAAAATAAATGACCAGCACCAAATATGATTCAAAGCCAAAAAAGGAAGAGCATCGACATAAATACAACTGTGTTTGAATTATACCAGTCATCAATATACACAAACTAGCACAAGCACAGACTTTCAAGGTAAACACTATTGACAGAGGAATGACTTGATTCTAAAACTAGAGAACATAGAAACAGTGCTGATAGAGTTAACAGAGCTGGGTTTTTATGCAGTCATAAGTTTTTGCTTCCTTCTAAGGATTCCTCCTATAAAAAACAGGAAGCCACAGAAAGTGTGGTTGGTAATGCTAATATCATGCAGATCCTCCTGAATTCCAACAACTCCTACCCCCCATAGTGACAGTGGGGGCTTTCTCCCAGGCACTGTGGGGCAGAGGGATCTGCAGTGAGCTGTAATATGATTATGTGTTGTTCTGGAGGGAGCTCCCTTTCACAACACCAGCATCACAGCCTTTAACCCTGTCAGTCATTCATTTCCATCCGCTGACGAACACACATGGACAATGCAGCTACCACATACATCAAAATCACCCACACAAATTCTTGTGCAGACTATCGCTCATAGCATATCACACACACACACACACACACACACACACACACACACACACACACACACACACACACACACACACACACACACACACACACACACAATGCCTAGGACCACTGCAGCAATATCGCCTATAGTTCAGCATTGAAGTGCCTGGTAATTAGCAAAACCTGGTGGTTATGACTAGAGCCGAAGGAAAACAAAAACAAACCCCCACCGCCCACCCACCCCTTTATTTAAGGGTATATTATTCTTTCTTTTGAAAGTAAGTGCATGCAGTTAAAGTGAAAGAATCCCAGCATTATCTCACAATGTGTGGTTTGCTTTGCTGTAATCATAGGGGGGAGGGGAGGGGATCTCTCCATAAAAACTAAATACTGTTGGGCTGATGTCATAGCCACAGCAGGAAGGAGAGTGACACACAGTGAAACAGGGAGAGACCAGCAGGCCGAAACAACTCCCCTCACCTATTCCCAGACTACAACGATAAACTACTCACAGGGTTAGTCAAGGCCATATTCAGCACCTTCAGAATTTAAAAAAAAATCAAATAAAATAAATTATACATACATTCAACCATGCTTTTTCGATCCCCATGGAAACCGGCATCTAAAAGCACTGGGCATCGTTCATCTGAGATGATTTGCCATTATTCGGTGTCTCTTCTGCTTAACTAAGATTGTCGATCTACACTCCGTGGTCATTAATCAGAATTATTCCACAGAGAGCGGGCCCAACTCACAAAGCCCACTGAGCAAAAAATCCCGGAGTGGAGGAGTGAGAAGACAACCGCACATTATTGTGAGCCATTTCTACACCTGAGAATGAAATGCATTTTTCATGCGCTCTGCTCTCTGTCACTCAGTATGGTTTTGAGACCATTCAGATGAAGAGACATGATTCGGCTCTCCTGGGGAGGGGGAAGACTGAATCAGTCATGTTGTTTATTTGTGATTTCTGTTCATAACTGTTTTAACAGTAGTGTTTATAAATATGAGGCATATTGTGAATAGTGATATAAAAAAAACAAACAAACAAAAAACCACCCAGGGTTGTTCTCTGATAAGAAAGAATCAGCTGCTCAATTTACAATTTTAATTTTAACATGATGGCTCTAATTAAACTTTGACACAGATTTGAAAAGTTTCAGAAAAACTGAGAACATGAATGTTATGTGGGATGAATATATGAAGGCTGAGTCATTGGCCCTCACAAATTAGACAAAAAGTTACAGCACTCCTAACTTTTTGTCTTCAAAATGCTTCATGTTTCTTCACAGAGCAGGGGTTGAGCCATCGGGTGTGCAGGTTTTGTTTGTGAGGCACATTGTATGACATGCTTGAAAGGTGTTATTATTATTATTATTATTATTCAGCTGAATATGACAATGGTGATGATGTTCGTGTGTGACCTTCTATAAAACAATAATGGGGATCAAAGCCGTTTCCATAATCACAACAACAATGTGCCAGCCTTTTAAGGATTTCATTGTTTTTTGGAGCTTTTTTATTTTCCTAGCAACAGCAAGCATAAAATTGAGCAATCTTGCCTTTCAGTCAACTGGAATACAAATCTAGCTTTGAAAAACTGAGCAAGTAAATGTGTGAGGTAATTGAGCAGTATCAATGTTTCTTTGCTTAAGCAAACACTTTTCTGCTCAAAGAGTCAGTAGTGCTTTCTTCAGGTAAGCAAACAAAAAGGGAAATTCAAGGGAATTCCTTCTCCAGTTCAGTGACTGGTTCTTTTGATAAAACAAAATGACAAATGCTTGAAGAGGGTTCAGATTTACCTTTTCCTGGAAAGAAAAAAAGAAGATGCCACTTTGATGTGTAGTCTTCTGAGTGCTTGTTTACAACCTTGAACTACTCCACTCTTAAATCGTGTCCAAATATTGACGTTTTCTGGGACCTGCCTTTCTGGTAATGCCTATCATCCTCGTGGCAATTGCGCTGAGGAGAGGGCCCTGTCTAGTTTAACTGTACATTTGCATGTACAGTTTGCTTGACCTTTGTTGGGGATAGAAACAGAGGAATAAAAGAAGAAAAAAAAAGTCCTATTTGTCAAACACCTGCTGCCCACAGTTTGTAGCTGTCCAAAGAAGAGACAGGGCCCCTGCTTGATATGTCAGTTGAACTTTAAAATTTACATTAAAACATACAACACAAAATGAATGTCTGTGCATATGTGCGTATGTGTCATTGCTGCGTCAAGCTTCATTAAAATAGTTTAAATAAATTAAAGCATTCTGATGAGAATTTTCCTTTGTACATTGACTATGATGAACTCCATAAGGACTGAAATTCCCAATATCATATTTAATTCCTATGTTCTCTGTCAAATACTAAGGAAAAAAAGCAGCAGGTTAACATTATTTTTGGCAACCAGCCAGTATAAAAATACATTTCAAGAGTCATGTGGTGAATAAAAACAATTCTGTTTGATGTCTTTGTAATTCATATCAACATTTGAGTAATTTGAAGTGATCCTGACATTATTTCCCACTATTCTACGGGAGTGAGTATGACTGCAGTTCTTCTTGTGGCCTACTAAATGGGATTGGAATATGCCTCCGTCTCCCTGTGAAATGTATTAAACATGTCAGACATTTCAGAAGTCCTCTGGGACTGGGGTTCTAGCTGTTTCGCAGCATATTAGCCAACATTCTCACACAGTGCAAACCCCAGAATACATAACAATTCTGGTAGCCCAACCTTTGTCTGACAAAAACACCCATCCTCCAAACGAACGGCTCTTGTTCTTTCATTAAACTGTGGCACCAAGGGGACTATATCTGTCATTACTAATCCATTTTCCAGGATCGCAGTACAGTGAAGTGCATTGTAGGAAGAACAGGCAGACAAGGTAAGACTTCCTACACAGTGAAAAAGGAGTCCTACACAGTGAGATGAAACACTCCTATTCAGTAGGTTTCACATGAAGTCACTTCCTGTGTTTTCTACAATCTGAGGGCTTGTAGTGATGAGTTGTTGTATGAAGTCTAATTAATGATTTTAGCCACTGTAGACATTATAATGACATGCACAGAGGTGAAAAAGTCTGAAAAGTCACCAAATTGAAGCCAATATAGTTCAATGAAGCTGAGTAATCTGCCAAAAGTCCAGGACCATAAACCCTTAAGAGAAAAAAGTAAGTAATGCATTACATAGTACTAAAATGGTCTTACAGTTAATATTATTTACACACACAAACACACACACAGACAATGTGACAATGCTCAAGCTCTTTAACCATAAATTCATTCTACATTTGTGATAGCATTTAACACTCCCAATTTAGCCTAGTGGAAGTTCAAACAGTCCTTAAAAAAATGTGTTTTGGTGTTGCATGGGGTAAAAAAAAATGCCAATTTAGGCTTTATACTTGACATTTATGATCCAGCAAGAAGCTCCCACAGTAAAGCTCTTACAATATTGATACATTCAAGGGTGGGGTTGGGGTGAGTAGATGCTGGAGACTGCATCGCTCTGGTACTTTATGTTGCCATGGGAACAGGCTGTTGCCTTGGGTTAAACATGTCGCACAAACTTCTTGAGCTTGGCTCCCTTTCATTTGCTCTGAAGGGTGGAGGCTACTATTTGAAAGAAGCTGTTTTCCTATTAGTTTTCCATTAGTCTTTTGCATGAGCGGTAATTTGGAACAATTGGGGAAGCTTTCCAACTTAAACCATACTTTTTCTTATGAGAAAAAACACATCCTTTAAAAGAAATCTTGCCTTTTTTATTTTTACTTTCTTTTTGAAGCAAACAAATGATGACTTGCAATGAGATGTACAAAGCAGCTTTGTGCGCACACACATTCCAGTGAACAATGGCATGCGGCATCCTGCTTACAAGTAATGCAGCTGGATGGACAGACGCACACCTACTCATTAAAACAAAAGACTATTTGTCTGATGATATCAGCATCGGTGGTTTTAAAACAGAGGCAGTCTATTTTAGGAGAAGCATAGTACCTGCCCCCACCCACCCCCCTCCTTTCATTTTTTACATGAAAACTGATTTAGAAGAGTGCCAGCGAGATTTGGCCTCTGAGCTGAGACCCCCGGCTAGTGAACAGATCTGTAAAGCTAGGGTTGGTTGTTGGGGGGGTGGCGGGGGTTGAGAAAGGAAAGCAAGAGGGTGAGGATCATCAGATATGACTGTAAAGGTTTTTATATTATAAGATTGAAGCAATGACTGCTTTGACTGATCAGATTCTTTACTCAAGTGTAATCTGGGACCATCTGGGGTTCACAGACCATTTGTCTGATTATATCAGTTACATATACATGTATAATTGTATTATATTATATTACATCTTATTGTATATTATAAAAATATATATAATGCATAGTATGTATGAGTTACAGTTCTCACGCCCACACACACACACACACACACACACACATATAGGTTTACATGGAATACTGGCTTCCATTACGCTATATATTGCTATTAATTTCATTCTTTTAATCCATTCAACCATTGAACAGAAATATTCAAACCTTTCCATAAGGGAAGGGAAATATTTAGCAATAATTCTCTCAGTTTTTCTTTACAATTATTATACAACATGTGCTGACACCACTATTGAAAGTACAGAATTAAGGTGAAAGGTATCTTATGTGCATCTTGTATGTTGAATGTTTCTACACGGAGCGTAGCTTTAAAGAAGGGGTGGAGCAGTGCTGGAGGTGGCGTCAATGCACTTCCTTAACTGGTACACAGCATGTCAGTAGCTAATGCAGCAAAACACATGGCAGCTAGAAAATTAATTCAAATTACATGACTGCATTTAAAGTCAGGACTGAGAACTCTCCGAATTCTTAATCATCATCATCATCATCATCATCATCATCATCATCATCATCATCATCATCATCATCATCACCCATAGAACCCTCAGCAAGACAATGAGACTTCATACTGTGGTGCAAATTAGTTATGCTGGACCTTGAAAAAAACATACTGAAATACAAGGGAAAAGAAACTCCAAAACAAAAACAAACACACATGTACATGAGGATGACATCACAGGCACTCAGACGCACACACTGCTGCTGTTTTCTCATTAATGTTCAGGGACTCATACAGTGATAACTTTTTTCTTTTTGAAATAATTTGACTGAAGCCAGACACTTGCAACACACGTATATGCACACACACGCATGCACAATTACTTGCATACACACACAAACACACACACAAGGAGGAAAGAATGTGAAAGCCAGCAAATAAAAAATGCAGGCCAGCATTAGTAAGACTTTCCAGTACTAAAGTTTACTTCAATATAAATTGTAGGTTTTGGTTAAAAGCCCTTGCAGTGCTTCCTCCGGATAATTGGTGCAATGTGTGCCGAAAACACATGAATCTCCCTCCTTCAGTAGAGCCCGCTTCTCCGAATGCCCCCAAGTGGCAGTGACATCACTTTTAAAAAGGTAAAAAAAATAATAATTTAAGTAACCAATCCACCTCCCCAATGGTTATGGTTGCCGGACAGGATGTGAGCGACAGACAGATGATCCAGTCCCTTCAGAGAGAACGCCAGGTATGGAACTTTTTTAACTGATTTTTTAACAGACAAGTTGCTGATGGGACAGTGCGAGCCCGACTGCTTTTTTCTCTCTGTGTTTGCCCTTGAATGGACACAGCTGAAACCCCAGTCACCCACTCAGTGACTAAGGGAAGGCAACAGTGTGTGAAAACACCAGACCTCACTGAGTAAACTGTGCATTAACCACTCACCAAGTAAGACATTGAGTAATCACACACACACACACACACACACACACACACACACAGATATACAAATATATTTACATGCAGACACACAAATTCACATACTCATATGCAGAAATTGTCAGACACACACCCACCTCCGCCCACACACACACACACACACCTTCAAATACTCAAATAGACAGATACACAACTTCATTAACATTCAAACAGAAGCTATAGCACACAAATACACAGAAAAACCCTTAAATTAACCATGGCCCCTTTCTAATGGCAGCAATCTATGACAATGTAATCATTCCTTATGATTTTTTAAATCTATTTTTACCTTTATTTAACCACATAAGTCAACTGAGAACTTGTTCCTAGGTAATCGTCATGAGTCAGGAATACAAGAAGCTGTGCAGCCTCTCTCTCTCTCTTATTCTCGCTCACACACACACACACATACAGCCATACACATACACACACAAACATCCTGACCTCTCTACAAATCTCAGACATCAACCCTAGGTCATTTCTCACAGCAGCAATTTAATATGTACTTCTTTCTCTTTTTTTCATGCAAGAATCATTCTACATGTGTTTGAGTAACTTGTATCTGTGGGATGAGTGGTAGTGACAGGACCTCAGAAACAGCTATGGGGAAACAGGCTGTGATACTGGAGCCAGAGGACACGCTGGGGCGATTACCACACATTGCATAATCTGCCATTCCGGCTCCTGCAGCTTTTTTGCCTCCCTTCAGCAGCATTAAAAGGACTGAAGAGACAGCATGAAACCAAAATCATGCCATGCATCCCACCCTCTTTGTCTCTCTCTCTTTTGCTCTGTCTCTTTTCCTTCCACTAGCACTTGCCTTCTGTCTCAAATTTAAAACTGAAGAATGCTCTACTTTCCTGACAAGTGAATTGTGTTGCCGAAAAAGTGATGACAAGATGCTATAAACAGCAATCTTTTTCTCACTTTTTCTCATAATAATTCAGTATTTTAGTGTTCAGGATCATAGTGAAGATAAAACCCTGCTCTCCTACTTCCGAATTCCCAGCCATTTTGGCACAATTCTCCTCTTCCACAGGTTGCCATTTTTGCTCAGTTTCACCCTGGCACATGGCGCCATTACAGCTCAGTTTCACACTTCTATTTGGTTGGAGTCACAGGGACTGAAGAATTCTACCCACCAGCCCTTTCCCAGGACCAAGACATGTCCTCTCCTGGCCTGTTGCATCCAAATTGGGTAGGTGTGGTTCTCCCAGGGACCAGCGCAGTCTTCCTCATGTAGCCTTCATCACATCCCTGAAAATAAACTTGGGTGAAGATGTGCTTCGGTCCCAGCCGTGCCATTCACTCTATCATTCTGAGAGTGCTTAAACAAAAGGACTCTAGAAAAGCAGTACATAAAGAGACTTCTTTTTTCAGTTTATTTTGGCCTGCAAGTTTCTTCTGATGAGTCACCCAAAAACACACACCAAAAAAAAAAAAAAAAAAACAGAACCATTTGGGGGAGAAAAAAAATATCTCTAAATGTGAAATAAAATATCTGACCTTGATGAAATGAGAGCTTGGAGCCAACTTCAGCCTGCCTCCCACGCACAAATACACACACATACACCCTCGTCACAGAAACACACACACACTCTCCCACAGACACACATGCACACACACACCCACATGCATATGCCCTTGTTCTCCAAAAAGAAAGAGGTAGTAGAAATGTTTTAAAAGTAATTAAATGCATTAATAAAGAACACATCTATTAAATTAGATGGGGTAATGTACTTACTTATGGAGTACACGTCTCTCAATAAGGTACCCAAATAAACACTTAGTGCTCTTCAAACAATCCTGCCTCTAAAAACAATTTCACGCACTGTCAGGTACTGTGGTCAGCTATTAATTAATGTTAGACATTAGCAAAAAAAAAAAAGAGTGAACCTCACAAGATTACACAACAGGAATTGGATATTGCCAACAGCAAAACCAAAGACAACAAAACTCCCCTCACCCCCCCACCCAAAAATTAAAAAAAATACACAGTGAAAGTCTTCCATGCAAGTAAAGCCGGACGTGCTTTTAATTACAAGTGGGCGGAAAGAGAGCGGGGCGTTCAGAGGTCAGTGTCCAGACACTGTGCCTGACCAGGGCAGGCCTTGGAGGCTGACTGGTAGGGGTGGAAAGGGACACAGTGTACCTTCACTTCCTCCCAGGCCCATCCATCATTGAGGGCACGGGAGTGGTGGACAAACTGCTGGCAGCTGCAGCGGAAGGTCTCCACATCCAGGTAGAACTCGCCTGCCCCCCAGCCCCTCTCACCTGACATCTGGGGTAGAGGGATAAGGGCCTGTCAGTAAGATCACATTAGAGTGGAGAGACGCTGAGCAGGTGGGCATTCACACGCACACACACACGGATACACACTAACCATGGACATTGGCATATTAAAACGCACACCACCACAGACATCCACACACACACACACTTGTTCCAGAGCTCGCACCGCTATGTAGCTCCTTCACTAAGTCCAACATTCCAGCATCCACATGGGCTCAGACAGCTGCTCGAGCGGGCCTCAGAAACTCAGCCTCACAAGGCCAGCCCCTGAGGTTACCGTAACAACATGTGACCGATCTGAGCAGGGAACTCAGCCGCTGGGAGTGCCGCTGTTATTTCATGAAGTTATAACTGCCGTAAACCGCTTTCGTTCCTGTGAGAGTTGTCTGTCCCGCAAACAAATGATTTACAGCCTTCAGTCACGGGCAAGCTATGATTGTGACAGTTTGTCCATTTTGGCACAAGCAGCTGTTCATTATGTAGAGTGGCTGACTGAAATCTGCATAGAAATAAAGTTTTATATCAAACAGGGGTGTTAACGGACATCTGGTTACTCAGTTAAATGTCAAAATATGTCTCTCAAGAGCCCCTGGTCTCTCTTATTTGTTCAATAAATAATACACAGTTATAATATGATTGGAAATGTGCATTATTAACATAACATTTACAATGTATATTTTTACTTTTTACTGCAGCTCAAGACGCTGCAAGTGAAATCCCTCTCAATATCAAGAGTCACATTTCCGAGGTCAGGGTGTTCTTTTTGGCAATACAAAGAAAAATGTGTATTTATATGGACATAAGAGGAGCAAGTTAGCTAAATTAATATATATACATATATATATAAATTATAACTAGCACACAGTAGGCTAACACTCAATAGACCAGCAAACAGTAGGCTAGTATGCAATAGGCAGAATAGTATGCAAAAGCACAAAATGTTAATCACATTGGCTATTGTGGAATGCACACCTTTGTGTATGGCTCTTTCACATAAACGTCTATCCAGTCTGTCCAGTTTTTTTATGAAAACTGCCATCTCTGCTCTGATTTCCAACACTGGGCATGACACTAGTGATTAGTTTAGCAGGTAAAGAAACATCATCCCAGGTATACAGACCATGTATATAACACAGAAAATATAGACGTTCAAATAAAGTTATTCTGGCCTTATTCCTTTAGAGACTCATTGCATGGTGTAGATAAATGGAATCCTCTAGAAAGGCCTTCGTTTATCTTCAGTCAGCATTTTTCCTTAATTTTTTGAGTTTAAAACAAATGAAAATGTACATTTTGCAATGTCCAATATCAACTTACCAAACTGTAGGCCTACCAGTGGAGGAAAAAAAAATACACCACTTGAATTTATTTGCAACTTAAAGTTAAAGAAAGATGTTTGTTTAATCGGGGCCAAGGTTTTTTGATTTTATTTCTTATTCAGAAACACCGGGATGTGCATCTTTAAATTAAGGACAATCGTTGATTGACCTTTTGGTTTGTTCAATTTTTCAATTCTTTGTGTTGACCTTACATTCTACAGTACTGTTCAGCATTATGCTATTGTATATATTCACAATCACCAACAATCATGTCTTTAATAGAAACTGAATGGAAAACAGTCAACAGCACGTGTGACTCACAACCCTCACAGATTCATTTGCATATTTTTAGAGACTATACACACCCACGACAACAACAAAAAAAACTTCTGTCTGGCTATTTTATGTCCACTTCTTCAGTGCCACAACTGTGAAAGCTTTGGCAGCTCACCTCAAGGGAGTCGAAAGCAGTCCTTCCTAACAAATCTCTGTAACTTGACAAATCCAGTTAAACGTGGTGAATCTAATGAACTGAGTTCTGTGTTCAGCTGGAGTTTGTCATTTAAAAGAGAGTCCCTTGAACGGGCAGCTGCGAACTTTTTTATTTATTTTTTTTTCAACAGGCTCTCCTCTGCAGACCCCCACCCGGAGGTACCACCCCACCCAACTCAACTCCCCCAACCCCACCCCCCGGCCACCATCCGCCTCCATCTGCAGGCACTCATCAGCATGCACGCCATACCGCCAGGACCGCTGATCATCAGAAAATTTCAGCCGCCAACAAACCTGCCTGGAATTTAGAAAGGGCCCTTTTATACAGTGCCTAATTGCAATGGGAGTGTAACTGTGTGCATACTTGTGAGTGTACGTATCACCATATGTGTTGTCAAGAGTGTGAGTGTGTGTGTGTGTGTGTGAGTGTGTGTGTGTGTGTGTGTATATATGAATACATGTTTGCATTTGTGTGTGGGCATGTGTGTGTGTGCACATGTGGTTTTCGTCAGTTCCTACACTTCCTGAACACTCATTAGAATGCCATGCAGTCTTCACAAAGCCATTATTAACACACTGAAGCCAGTGATGGAAAAGCCCCCAGAGTGTAAGATGTATTCTCCACTTGATGTAGTACATTTATTTCCCATCCCTGAATCTGTTTATACCCCTACCACTGCGCTAAGTACAAAGCCTTTTATTCAGCTGTACTTTTACAAAAAGCGTGTTAACAAAAGTGTTTATTTTTGGCAACTCATGTTTATGCCTCCATAATTAATCTTAAGAAATGGGTCTCCGCAGAGTCTGTCTTTAATCACATATTTGTACTACAAACTAGTACATGTGTTTGAATAATAAAATGAAAATGCTTAGCTGAGTAGCCTGTAACATACAATTAGACAACAATGTGCACAGCATTGGACAGTGCTTTGTTGGACTCATTTAATATGTCTTTTAATACTATCCTTTTTAATTTAGATACATATGTACTATACCAGGATATTGAATGCATACATATTGCAACATAGTTGACTTCTCAGTCTCTCAGTCATGCTAGCTAGTCATAATGTAAACTACATGTGAAATGGATAAGGTCAGATACATTGTTTTGTTCTCTGCTTGTTACAACTATATTGAGCAGTGGGGGCTGTCTCCTATGGGAAAATAACAAAAAAGAAGGGCTAGCTAAGCAACAGGTGCATTCCCCGAACATACACTCACCTTCTCTGGCTGATAAAAATGAGGGTCTTCTTTCAGACTCCCTTAAAATCCCAACCCAAATCAGTACAGCAGTCACACATTGGAGGAGGGCAAATACACACACACACACACGCACGCACACACACACAGGGAAGGGGGAAGGGGGTTGCATTAAGCTATATTATATTCCCTTTTTTCATACTTTTTTCTTTCAATGTAATACCATTGTAGTATTGTGTATGCATACATATTTATTTACTCCATTTACTGCATGGGAATTGATATCGCACTCAAATGATTGCAAACACGCCATGTACAGAAAACGTGTATGCTGCGCATTTACTTCCCGTCCTTTATTGTTTGAATAAGACATTGATTACGCTCAGCTGATACTTTTCCCATCCAACACATTTCCTGAGCGACTCTATGGCAAAAACACTTGAGACTCCTCCCTAATTACCCACTTAATGGATACTTCATTACCAGCTGAAATGACATGATAAAGACACAATACAGGAAATCGCACCTGTCACACATTATCCACAACAGCATTTGATATACGGCCCCCTTTTTTTGCTCTACCCTGTTAAACGGCGATTAGAGAGAAGCAGAAAAACAAGCAAAAGCGTAGCTTGTTAAACAGGCTATTAAACCACGGCACAATTGTGCTGTCATGGGGTTCTTACACAATTTGTTCAACCGTTTTAACATCATCAAACACTTAAAGGATAACAGATTGAGCGCATAAGTTAATTGTTGCTACCGTAAACGGAGGCGATTGCTCAGACTGTAATGAGAGCCGAAAGCGCCTGCTCAACGCCAAGATCTGCCACCATACTTCAGAAGACTACGGAAAATAACGGTTGAGGACTTTGGGAAGAAAAACATGTTGACTCGAACTGCGCAGTCGCATCAGATAGATTCTGTGATAGTGCTTTTACATCTCTGAGTTTCGCTGGCCGAGTGTAGTGTCAAAGTGCCACAGGAAGACTTCATAGCCCTCACTTGGGCCTGTTTTCTGAAGGAGAGGCAAACTGAAACATCTCATGTTTAATCCACTTAACACCGAGGAGCTAAGTCTTCTTTAAAGACCGTGGTTTGATTAAATAATTTTCGTTTTTGTGCCACGATCCCTTCCTGATGCATTCTATACCTTTGAAACAAAATTATCAAAAGTTTTATTGGCATGTAATTAATGTGTTATATCATGGTTCATTTAAATAATGATTGGAGTTTGATTGGTAGAGACAGCCTTGAAAACTTTTCGAAGGGGAATATACAGTAGTAGTTCAAGCTAAAGCATCCTTATCGTCATCAACAAATGAACAGTACATACGCAAACTTGTTCAACATTTTATTTGCCGTAAACATTCTATTAACGACTGACGACTAAGAACTGAAAATAACGACGCAAAGAAATAAGTTAAACAAACCAACATAACAACAGTATAACTTGTATCAGATGTATTTGAATTGTGAAAAAATCAATTTGGAAGTACTCAGAGTGTGAATGAAATAAGATAATTTGGGATGTGTATCTATGTGGAAAAAAGCCAATTAAAGTTGTGTAAAATCTCCTCTCGGCTTTGCCCTAGACCCACATCACTCCATCCTGTAACAATGTACTTTCATTCAACTGCAATGGCTATTTTTATCATTTATGTTGCTTTTACTGTTATTGTATCATCAACTCAATGATTAAATGTGATTTCTGTCATTTTACTTAAATTATTTAATTCTTTGTATGCCGCCTACTTCACCTTAAGTTACCTTTGGAAAAAATAGAGTCATTCTATTTTATTGTATTAAAGAGAAGTAGAAGAGAAGAAGTGGAAGAGTGTTCAGGACACTGGTATGAATCATGTCAGAGTTAAGTCCTCATATTGCCTGTCCCAACATCCATAAAAAATAATACATCTGTGGTAGCAGCCTGGTGTTCCCGTCACTGCGGAGAGAGCACCGCCGCATATGGAGCCCGTTACTGAGGCCACATCGTGGCTGCTGACTCACAGAGGTCTTTCAGGAATCCGGACTGACAGGATCTGGCTTCAATTATCGGGAAGGAAGTGGCAAACTGCCAGGGGCCAAGCAGCCATCTCCACAGCAAAACCTTCCCTTTTCCACCAATGAGAGGCAAAACTTTGAGCTGACGCAACTGCAACCAGGTACACCATGGCTTGGCCTTCAGTTTGTCATCCACCTCAATGATTCATGGGATTGTCCTGGGTGCACTTCCTTGTGGCTAGCCCACGACTGTGAGCCTGAAACACTACTGTCTCCATTGTGATGTAACGTTATATGACTTTGGAGAAATCCTTTGCTCTTAAACATGTGGTCACTTACTGCTCCTGACTAATCAGCATCTAATGTAGGTGGAGCTTTAATTTGAAGGAGCTATTCAGAGCCAGGGAATTCTCTGATGGTTATTTTGTGATCAATGTATGTGCAACTTTTCTGGTCCAACCAAATCCATCCTCAAAAAACTAAAAGTAACAAGAAGTTGCCAGTTAGCTTATGGTTTTTAGATGCTATTTTAGAGATTGTGTCTGGAATTGAAACTGACCATTGTTTTCAATGAAGAGTGTAATTCGTTGAGTACATTTTTAGTGGTGGGTCAGAACAAGAGTCTGGACTTCCACTTGTCAGATAAGACTGGACATTGCCACCATCACATCGGGGATGTGAAACCCTTTTTCAGAATGTCCAAGGGCAGTCCATAGGGGTGTCATTTGTATGATACATGCCTCCACATGGCATGGTTTATATGTTAAACTCACCTTAAACACTCCTTCACTAAGTTGATGTGATTACATAGAATGTACTGATTTAACTTTTTAACTTTCTAAAAATGTGCAAGATTTAACATCTGAACTGCAGTACATTTCACCATTATACGTTTATAGCAAAGCAGTGCAAGCCTGGCCCAAAAAACTACAAAACCCACAACCATGACTGTGGTCCATGACATCAGGCTGAATGGTTTTGTCTGTCCTGACCAAGGCAACAGCATGCTATCATCCTTCCTCCAGCCTTACTTGTCAAAGCAATCTTACCATCACTGATATTTAGATGAGTCTGCCCAACTTCCAGTTATCCTCCTTGCTAACAGACCAAAAGTCAGTGAGCTTTTATGAATCATGACCTCAGAGAGGTGGGGCTGCGATTGGAGGCAGTGATCCAGGCCAGCTAGACCGCTGACCTATAACACAATGCTGGCCAACATCAGATTGCAGGAAGCCAAACCTCACAAACCCCCAACACCCAAATGAAGTTAACAACATACAACTTCTGTCAGCACTACCTCTTTTTCTGTGGTCTTATTTTTGGTTTTTAGCACCAAAGCAGTTCATATTAGGTAGTGATTAAAATTCATCGATTTGGGAATGTTAAAATTGATTATTACATTACATTACAGTAATTTATAATTATTTCGCTTATAATCACTATAATTGCAGAGATATAATCGCTTATAATCTCTGGCCTTTAAAGAAACTGGAGATTGTTTTTGAAAATTGAATTATTGGTATTTCTTGAAAATTACGGTGCTTAGAACTTAAAGCTTCTTGTCAGACAAGTTACCACAGGAATAACTGGCTTGTTGCGGCCAAGCGTTCATAGCGACGTCACTTTTTGATCCTTCGATGTTGGCTCTTCCTATCATTGTGAAGCAGAATTCAACCAACAATAATGGACAGGACTGGTAATGCAGTTTTTCATGGGGTTCCAACGTGAGAAAAATAAAATGATATTGTATTTTTCTCTATACTATTCTCAATCATTTTTCACCAGTATGATCTTTGGAGTGTTGGTCAGGAATGGGTCTGCCCAGCAAGAAAAAGACAGTGGGAAACAACCCAAAACCTGGCGAGCCTGGTTCAGGATATACAGATTAAAATGGACCCTTGAGTTTTGTCACCAGAGGAGCAATAGCCGAAGCTCATGGTGAAATAGAGATGGGAGAACGTTGAGCTTTGCGCCTCTGAGCTCTCAATCGACCACAGAAACAGCTAAGATCCTTCAGGCTTTGATGTAGCAAGGTTGACATGCCTGTGAGTCATCGCTGATCACAGCAAGACTCATAGTCTGATAAAGACTTTGGGCCCCATTTAACTGATTTTTCACAGTACAGTTATATGGGATGTGTTTTTTTCTTTTCTCACCTGCTCCATTTCTGGAAGACGTGGGGTTTTGAAATTAAACATATTATAAATAATTACTCCTACCTTACTGTGAAAAAATTGGGAGCTGGGAAATCAACAGAAATTCCCCTCCTACAATTTAACTTGGCTATTTGTAAGTTACCCTACTTAAGGAGTCTTTGAAATGACTGTAAATCATCTTACGTCATATTTCAAAAGACAACATCAATAAGCTGCAGGAGGAACTATTGAACTACTGAGATGGGTAGATGGGAAATGTAGTTCATGGAATACACATGTATTTTGACAATACCAACCTAAATTTCCAGGTGAGTCCGATATGCCAAAATAGCAATGAAGAGCAATCAATCAGATTGTAGTGAGACTGTTGTAATATCATATCTTGAAGTCCCTACATTCTCCACTGTTTACATACACTATATTCACATACATATTCATATACATATTCCCTTCAGCATATGCTGCAGCTGTATAGTCTTTAAATTACTAAATCTAATTTTGGGCGACCATTGTGCCCTTAGGAAAGAAATAGTAATAACCCGCCCCCAACCTTTAAAAAAAGAAACAGTCAAATGCAACAGCATTACAAAGGCATCCATGTGGAGTGTCGTCTGCAAGAGGTGCTCCAGAAGCATTGAAATCACAAAGGGATTAAACTTCCTTAACAAGCATCTATTGCTTCAAGGGTCAGATTGGCTTTTTACCAAACCATCACATAACTGATTACATTTATTCCTAACATGGCCCAGAGGGAAATAATGCTCATAAAACAAGAAAGGAAAACATTTTCTTGCTTCAAAGACTTTCAAAAAATCATTTGATATACCTTGGCATGAAAGTTTATTTAAGAAACTTCTTTAAGAGTGTGGAATAACTCCAGTAATGTACACACAGGAACAAACCAGGAAGGAAATTATGAAATAATAAGACCTATGTACATAGTAACTAATCTTGATGACATAATAATAACTCTGAACATGACAAATAACTAAAGGATTTTTGACTTAGGAATATAAAATGGAAGCTTTTGACCTGAGCCAAAATATAATTAATAGTTATACAGTCAGGTCCATAAGTGTTTGGACAGTGATACAATTGTCATCATTTTGGCTCTGTACGCCACCACAATGGATTTGAAATGAAACAATAAGATGTGCTTAAAGTGTAGTCTGTCCGCTTTAATTTAAGGGTTTTTTCAAAAATATAGTATGAACCATATAGGAATTACAACCAATCCTATACACAGTCCTCCCAATTTTAAGGGCTCAAAAGTAATTGGGAAAACTAACACAATCATCAATTCAATTGTCAGTTTTAATACTTGGTTGCAAATCCTTTGCAGCCAATGACTGTCTGAAGTGTGGAATCCATAGACATCACCATATGCTGGGTTTCTTCCCTGGTGATGCTCTGCCAGGTCTTTACTGCAGCCGTCTTCAGTTCCTGCTTGTTCTTGGGGTGTTTTGCCTCCAGCAACGAAAGGCATGCTCCTTTGGATTCAGGTCAGGTGATTGACTTGGCCATTGCAGAACATTCCACTTCTTTGCCTTAAAAAAGTCTTGGGTTGCTTTAGCAGTATGCTTCGGGTCATTGTCCATCTGCACCGTGAAGCGTCGTCCAATGAGTTTTGAAGCATTTGGCTCAATCTGAGCAGATAATATAGCCCTAAACACTTCAGCATTCATCCTGCTGCTTTTGTCAGCAGTCACATCATCAATAAATGCAAGAGAACCAGTTCCACTGGCAGCCATACATGCCTATGCCATAACACTACCTCCACCACGCCTCAATGATGAGGTGGTGTGCTTCAGATCAGCTTGGGGGACTATGTATAGAAACTTTTGTAATTCCTACATGGTTCATACTATATTTTTGACAAAACCCTTAAATTAAAGCTGACAGTCTACACTTTAAGTACATCTTCATTCTTTCATTTCAAATACATCGTGGTGGTGTAGAGCCAAAATGATGACAATTGTATCACTGACCAAATACTTATGGACCTGACTGTATGTATAGACAAGCCACAACATTAGAACATCAGCATCTCCAGTTTGTGGTCTCTTTCTACATTATAAAAGTCCCACCTGACCCATCCTATTTTCTCTGCATATGACATCATACAGTTTGAACATGGTGTGGCACAATTATACAAGTCTGAAAATTGACATTTCAAGGAAAGTATGAGCACAGTGACCATGAAGGTAAATATTCATGCTTCTTCCTAAAAGGATTTCCCATTTGCATTGACATATGTTGTTTACATATATTACAGATGATATGCAGCTATCCTGTTCATAAAGTTACTGAGCAAATGAGGAGGCATCACTGTTATAACTAGTTCTGTGAACTTATGAGACCACTATCTGGTTTCTGTATTAATCTAAGTAGAATCAGGACATATTCCATTTGGCTGGAGTGAATCCAAGTTCCTACTGTATGCACAGAAACTAACTGCAGAATCCTACACAACAGTTAGCTGCAGTGTGGCCTGATGTAGCCACCACGGTCCTGCCAGCCACAGCCCCTGACAGTAAGTGTGAAATTCTTGTAATATGACAAGCTGATAACACTGAAAACCATAGCCTGTCCCTTTTTTCTGTGTCCAGCCTTCCCAAAAAATTCCCAATTCAAGTCAAATGAGGGTTATTGATTGCTGGAATGAAATGAAGATATTATTGTCTTCTGTACAGCTAATTATTAGTTTGTTGGTTCAAAATGCATTCAAATATTATCTTTGTCAGTCAATGTCATTATCAAAACACATCATTCACTAATCAAGAAAACAATAGTATAAATAAAAGAAGGCCCTGTTGATCCATTTTCAAGATGAACCTGGTTTGTGTAACTGTATTCTAATCAGAAGTTTAGGCAGTCTCTTAAATGTAAACTGCAAAATAGCATTATTGGTGCATTAATTCATATTTCATTAAACTTTTCCTTTTACTATTTATATCTCAGTCCTAGATGCCCTGTAAATGGAGGAGATGCTTTGGATTCACTGTGTGTTGATTAATCATATTCCAAACATCATTTAGTACACAAATGGAAATTATTTTTTAATGGATGGCATGTTTCATTAAGCAAAGAATCATTTCTGTTATTAATGTTGTTTTGACCTTTACATTAATGCAATGAATAAATGGAAAGTTTTTTTATATTACATGACATGCTTCATAACCATAATATAACAATGCATTATAACAAGGAATTGTGGGTAATGACATGGATTCTGTCACTGTATGGGATGTATCCATGGCAATGAGACCCAGGATGCACTACACCAAGAGCCAACCCTGGGTGGTGTACCGCAAAACCGGTTTACTCGTAATCTGGTTAACATTGGTATGGATTAAGAAGAAAATTAGGCTTCACACAAGAACTAGCTATAAATCATTTCAATGTGTTCAAAATACACAAGAGTAAATGTGTTAACCCATCTCCTGATTTTTTTTAGAAGGAATACAGTGGAGATATCAAATAAAAAATCATGTATAATCAATACATTTCCTTTTAATATTCGGATCCTTATTCCCAAATTAGACTGCAAATGTCATTGCACAGCCAAATATTTTCATTGTGCAGTGTTAAGACCGTGGCTTTCTTATCGTATCCCAGAAGGACCAGTGGGAAAGCAAGCTTTTGTTCCAACCCTGGATTTAAACAACTCTTTTCAACCCATCCTAAATTGGATAAAGTTGGTGTTTTGGTCCTGGGCTACAACAAAAACTTAAAACCCACACTGACCCCTTCCTAGTAGGACTGGACAGTGTACACATGACCAAAATGCAAATCAGCTATCTGCACTACTGATAGTGACGTTTCCATACCGCAGTACCTGGTGACAAACTCGGCGATAGTGAGAGCAAGTTAATTTGTTGGCGACTGCAATGTCAGCAATATCTTAAGGAGTTCTCTGTGTATGTCTGCATCAGCAAGAGGAGGTGAAGGGAAAAAAGACAGATCTTTGCATATACGGGCAATGCAAGGTTGCTCTAGGTTTCAAACGCGTCTGACATAAAACTTTTGTTGCTGCGGGAAGAGTAGCCTGTTTCTTGGTTTCAGTTGGCGTGACCTCAAGGCGGCCCTCTGTTGTTCTCCGGCATAAGTTCGCTGTGCTGACTGTACAAGACTACTGCGCTCTTGCAGAGCGACCTGACCTGTTGTGTGGCCGTTTCCTTTGGCGAAAAAGCACTGCTAACATGAATCGTTTGTAAATATCTAGACATGCATACAGTTGCATGCGCCTACTACGACTTAATAAAATTGTCACCATTACGAGGTGGCATAGATGTAGCTAATTGGTGAGACTGCTGCGTAAACCTAACATGAAAAATTAAGCCATTTAAACCATTGCAATATTAGCAGCCTGAAGTGAACAGATCCCAGTTACTAGATAACCTCGCAAGTTAAGCTTTCTAACTATTTTTTATATGTTTCAAACGAAGCGAATACATTCACCTGCAACACGCCTCCACAAACGCGTTCAGTCATCAGCTTGGCCGCACAACTTTCACACTGATACAAAATGTTCAGCAAACTCGTTTCTTACCGGTGAACTTCCGGGATATGGTAAAGCGGAGGGGAGATCACGGAACAGCAAATGCTATTCAGTACAGGCGGTTTCAAGACACCCTTTGTGTGGAATAACTGTAAACCGTATAGGTCTCTCCAACACGCTTGCAATATGCAGGGGAGAAGCGGTTGCTGAAAGTGGACCTGACACAGTAAAAATGTTCTTCGTAGAACGGCAGTTATTTTTGGGCGCATGAAGATCATATTAATTCTTTCATCATCATACTCATAGATCATACTAAATCTTTGCATGAATCAAAAATAAAAGGGTTCCGGTCAGCTCATCCCCAGTAACTTCTGAAAACCGTAAACGGCTCTCGTAAGCTTCACAACTGGAACTCGTTTCTATGTGTTGTTGAGGAAAAACTCTCTCTCTCTCTCTCTCTCTCTCTCTCTCTCTCTCTCTCTCTCTCTCTCTCTCGCACACACACACAGTCAAGAACCAGCTGTTGAACGTAATATTTATTATAATTCTCCAAGACGAATAGGTAGCTGTAAAACAGTAGCTATTAGTGAGCTGACATGAGGGGAATCGTAACCGACGACACATAATCCAGTCTCACTGTGAAGGGTTCATGTGTCATGCTGACCTAGCCGAGGATTGCTTGAGAATGACGGGATAACCCGACTTCAGAGTTAAAACACCACTGAAACAGACCAACCTAGTGTTTCAGCTGTACAGTTACTTATTGCATTACATTTACTGAAGATGGAGCTTTGGGAGAAGTGGGTTGAGCATGTGTGTTTGATATCAAGACAGTCTACCCAGTGCTAAATAGGCTATGCTCAAGTTGATGAGACCAAATGAGCATCAGCAAAGCGGTGTCATCTTTCTTTTATGTTATATTGCACCCTCCACCATATGTTCAGTTTAAATACTTGTGTCTTTCAATGGCCTTTTTCATATGCACAGCAGTGGAAGGACTTTTGAGTTCTTGTACAGTTGGGCACACTTTTTTTTTTTAAATATGAAAAAAAAAAAAAAAAAAGAAAAACCAGGGGCTTCCTTGTAATTGAATAGAAATTCAAACTGCCAAGAACAACTCCTTTTTTCCCCCCTCACATGAGCTAATGCAAAGGACTCCAATTAATTTCAGAAGATTCCATGTCTTGGTTCATTCGTTTATCTGATGACAGGAATATTGGATTGAAAACATCTCTCACCCCTCTAAGGCTCCGCTTAGTCCCCCCTTTTACCCACATAACTTATGGTAGACTGATTTTTCATTGCAGAGTTGAAGCAAGCAATCTGTGCAGGTCTCTGAAAACTCAAACCAGGGGATTCGGTGAGATGTAGTTACTGTGAATCTGACAGGATCATTCTGGCAGCATTTTGGCTGAGATGGTTTAAAGGATTGTTTCATTATTTATGGTTTATCTTTTCAAATAGTAATTGACAGATGCTGAGAAACAAATATTGTGTTTATTGAACACTTTTCATGCATTTCAGCACAAAGTGCTTAACAGAGATAAAACTAGGGTATTGTAAAAGCAGAGGTGTAAAAAATACAGGCTTTACAAGCACAATTCACACAATGACAGAATTGACTCATGAATAAAATGGGTGGTTAAATTCACAGTTACAGTAACCAGACATAGAGGTCTCCTAATCCAAATTCAGTCAAGAATGTACTGAATAATAGGGTGTAGTTTTTGCTTTTATTCAATAAGCATGGCATTCAACAGAAGAGCGATACTACTGTAGAATTGCAGCCATTCGTAGACTCCCTGCAGCTCATGCAGGCCTTGCTGACCACGTGGTTGTTTTGCTTTGCAGACATTAATTCCAAATATGATAAATGTCTCTTTTTATATGTATCCCCTAGCTCTGCATGACACATATACTCCAAATAATTGTTTCTGTGTGCTATTTCACCATCCAAATGAAAATGGGGGTGTATTTTTAAGTGTTACACTCGTGTGTCTAGACATAATTAAACACAATCCTAGACTGTGGGTGAAGTCCAGACAGTGACATGGAAAAATTAGAAGACACCACTGATGAAAACATTTGTGCAAATGTGCAAACATGGATCAAAAAACAGATTTTTCTCAGTTTTTACTACCTGTTTAGACAAAAAATTAAAGAATTTAGTCATTTTTGATAATAGAGAACATCTTGTGAGAAACAGCTCTCAATTTTCTTGAATTAAGTGTGACTAGCCGTAATGCTAGTCACTTTATTCCACACAGGAAGTGTCGAGAAATGTACATATTTTTTAGAGTTGCATATTTTCTGCATTCTTCAGGTTTTCCATCTTTGTTTATAGCTGAAATATTGGGAGTTTGGGACAATCTCACATTGCTCTGTCGTGCAACTTTATTTGTGTCCTTATTTCAACCTTGGCATGCCGAAAATACAGATTCAGCTGTCACTTGTGGAGACAGGTGTGGGAATGGTGATTCAGTGCAGCAAAGTATATTTGCATTTAATGAGACCAAAAACTAGATTTTATCAAAATGTTGCAATTTCTGTGTTGACTCTGAAAAATGTAATGTCTGTGTCAATTTCTCTGTCTTGGAAAAAAACATTATCATAATGGTGGTCTAGAATATGATCTTAAGTTTGCTGAATATGAGTAAGAATAAGAATGTGGACTCATATGATTATGATGAAGAAGATTCAAAATCATAACCACACGATTATGGCTGTGATAAAGAAAAGCTTAATTTATTTGCAGACCTGGCTGCCATGTCAACTCTGCGTAGAGTTATTATTAAATGTTGTCAGCTTATTATAACTAAGTGCTCACTGAAGGATTTCAGGTGGTGGGTGACTTTGCACAAGTGAAACGCTGTGGTGCCCAAGCCAGAAGTCTTCATTGCTGTGCCTGAATATTCTTAGGGATCGCATGTTACCAGCACATACAGATGCTCTTAAGACATATATTTTTAAAAAAGTTATTTGATGTACATGTTTTTATATCAATGAGAGAATTTTAAAGATCCTTTTTTTCCATTTAGCTAAAATGCTATTTTTGATAGAAATTATGTGTGAATGTAAATTTTTTTAATCCAGCTTGTGTTGTATTTCTAAACTTGTTTCTACACATGTTTTATCCCAAAATTATTTCAAATAATTTTAATGATAATAGTAGTCGAATAACTATGCACTATCCAAGTGTTTCCTCATTGAGCTCAATCATCTTGGGTTAGGCTGTGCGCTTCATGATTTATAACATTATCACAATGAAATGTGTAATAATGACATACTGACACAAACTTCCAGACACTGGAAAAGCACTCAGGGCCATGGTGTGGCAGGAGCCTTGGCCCCAGGGTGTTGTACCTGATCCTGCACAGGAATGTACTGAATGTGTCTGTCCTTACTTCACTCCATACACTCTGAAAAAGGTTCTAAACAGTATCAAAGAGGGCTCTTTACACATAATCTTAAGGGAACCTTTTATGGTGCTATGTAGAATCATTAGGGAACCAGTTGGTTGTATTGAACCATTCTATGGTACCAAAGGGTTTGTTACTGGTTCATTAATGGTTCTATATCATGCCAAATAGGTTGAACCCCTTGTGTTTTCATGGGTGCTATCGTGTTTTCTTCAGATATACTCCTGAAATGTATTGGTTCTGCTTTGTACAGATATCTTCCTGCTGTTTACTTGTTTCACATTTTATCATTTTAACCTGCTGACATGCTGCACCTTTTCCATCTACATTTTTGTGTGAGGGAGAGAATGTTTTCTGACATTGCACTGTAATGCGGGTGTCTGTTCTGATTTGCATCTGTACCTGTTTCTATGCCTATGTGTGCATGTGCCAGTCTTTTTCATAAGCCTGGGCTTGTGTACCAAACACTTCTCAGACAGGATTTCAAGTTTGGTACTATAGCACTGTAATATACAGAGAAAACTGATGATTAGCCATGGCTACAATAATAAGTAGTAATAAATAATTGTATGTTATTTATACAGCACCTTTCATATACTTTTGCAGCCAGTGCATGCATACAGTGAAAATAAAATAAACAAGTAATAAAACACAATAAAAAGTAATAAAAAATGATAGAAAAATAGTGAAATAACTGAACAAATAATACAGGAACAAGACACAACAGGGGTACAGATAAAATTATATGATTTTATTCACATTATTCTGTATTGATACATTTTGAATTTAATTTAAAATTTACCATGATAAAAGTAATATATGTATGGTTCTGTCCTTCCAAAACATTCTGTTACAGTTACCCCAGAGAACGCCCCCTCAAAAACATAACTGATCTTTCCTTACTCTTCGGCTTCATTTAACAGTGTGCTGGGTACCCATGATATTTTATTCACTTAGCTAACACCCTTCTCCATTCCACATTCCTTAGAGCAACTCAACCCCAGTCCTCAAGGGACAGTTTCTGTAGAGATACTTAACCCCATTTCTGGGGACTGATGTTATCTATAGTACTACTTAGCCCAGTGTTTGTAAGGAAAACTTATCTCATGACTACTGCTACTCAGCCCCATTTCTGGAGGATCATAGTGTCTGGCAGGGCTGCTTTACACTGGACAATAACTGCCACAATGTCTGTGGAGCCACTTAACCCTGTTTCCGGTTACAGATCATATCTACAAGGCTACATAACCCCAGTTTTTTTAAGAATATATTCCCACTTTTGATACTCAGTCTTGGTAACTCAAAGCATCATTTCTGGGCTGCAATGTCTTTGGGGCTGCATACCTCTGCCTGGGAGGGAATAATGATGTGAAATTTGCTTAATCAGAGAGCTCATATACAGTGCAGCAAGACAAAATCAAGACTGTCCTGTGATTCAGTGTTGCAGTCCCTGCCTTGCCACAAACCAATGCTCACTTCATAGTGCCAGGTCACCTCTATCGCACTGAACAATAACTGAAGAGTGGGGGTGGGAGAGATAGAGAGAGAGAGAGACAGAAGGTGGGAAAAGGACAGAGAGAGGGTTAGAGAAGGACACAAACATCTTTTCATAAAACAGTTTCTACACACAGACACATTTTCGCATAAAACAAACATCACTTATTTCCTAATCTTCTTTTGCCACCCTATTTCTTTTTCTAGAGGAGAGAGCGCAGAGGCCGTAGTGAACAGATAACACAATGCAAATGTAAATATGTTATTTGAGGGCAGAAACTCAGGGGAAAAAACATGGCAGTCTTTGCTTTGAAGGGGCCTGTTTCTACAGTGTGAACATTGACTGTGGCAGATTGTGAGGGAGAGCTGCTTGCTCTCCAGAAAATGTCCTTTCCACCTTGCTGGTGGAGAGGTGCCATTTGAGGCGTAGGAGTTGCAAACAAATAGCTTGGGATGAGCGGCATATGGACGAGCGATTAGGAGAGTACGAATGGTACTAAATTATAAGGTGGAAGCATTATCTTTATGTTTTGAATTAATTACACTCATCTGGCATCGGGAACACGTGTGAAGTTTTGAATGTCACATTCTGATGCTGTTTATTATGTGGATGAGATAGTCACAGTTTTGTATGAAGGAAAGCTTGTCTTGAGATATTAAATAAATAAACAAGCTGTCACTGGGAAAAAATTTCAGTTATATATGAAATGAAGAATCAATATTTTCCTGTTTGAGCACAAAAAGTGTGTGTTATTACTAATAAACTACATATAACAACTTTGTAAATGTATTATTAAAGGAGAAGAGAGTGCGTTTTTCCATTCTTTATACATTCCATGATGCTATGTTAATAATTAGAGGTTCCCATAATGCTTTGCTGTAGTTAATGTCAAATACTCTCTGCTGCTGATTCTAGGAAACCTTGTATTTCACAACTGACCCAAAACAAGTGAAGGATCATCAAGATTAAGGTAATTACAAAACTATAGGTGTCAGCAATGTTTTGAGTACACACAATTTATAACTCACAATAATTCAAAATTCTATAAAGGTGTTTTTTTGCTCTTCACATTAATGAAAGGTTTTGAGAAGTCATACCTAGCAGACCTTTTTTAAATAGAGAAAATAATGTTTTTTTTACTTAATTTTTACTTTAGAACACAGCAAATAAATTTCACACACATACACATGCAAGTTCCAGACTGGATTTCACAATCACTCTCATTCTCTGTCTCTCTCCTTCTAAATAACACACCATAAAAATATGAATGGCCTAACAGGACCAGGACTGCCACCTGAACATGCTTTATGGGCTCATATTGAGGTTACGAAGGCCTTTGACTCTATAGCCTCTTGGTGCATGGAGTGTGATATTGAGTGCCAAATTATCTCAGAACAACACATTCAAATTAATTTGTTCCATGATTTTGTACAGTGTTGATTCTACACATTTTTTTAAAAGGAGTTTTGGCATTTTTGTCTTTCATGGTTCATGAGGACAAGAAGTGAATTTTTTCCCACTAGTCCTCCTGGAATGTTCGTCTGACTGTCTCTTGCCGCTCGGGTCTTGACAGCATGATGGACGACACTTCAGAAGGTGAGTGATTAAAGTCACGCAGGATGCTCAGTGCATGGGCCTTAGGGGGTTTCCCACAATGCATTGCATGAACCCACCGCCCCCCACCCCCACCCCCACAACAGAAACTGTCACGGATCTGTGAAACTGGACCTGCCTCCTGGGCCCAGTCAAGGTTGGGACCGGAGCTGTCTGAAAACTGAAAATGGGCCAAAAAACCTTGTGTGGATATTTTTCAGAGGAATGTGCTGAAACAACAGAACATGGGCAAATGCAGCAAAACAGGGTGTCCCCCAACCAGAAACATTTACAGTGAGTGTAAAAGGAGAAATACTTTGGGACAAATTATTTTATATGAGGATTTCAAGGTTTAGTTATGGTGTTTAATCCTTGTTAGAATGAATGATCTTTGTGCTTTGGTAGCACTGTGGTAAGGAGTTCTAATTGTAAGAGGACAGTCCTTGTTTTTTGGATTTTCATGGTTATGTGAAATTACCTGATAATTATCATTTGCACATATATTTACTGGTTCTTAAAATATGCTTCATGCCCTGTGGAAAGCATTTGATCTAAAAAATAATTCAGATGCGTACTCTGTAGACTTTTTCTTTCTAAGATTCTTTCTTTTGCTTGTAAAAATAAAAATGGTGACAACATTATTAAGAAATTCATGGAACAAACAGAAAACATGTACATCGTTATCATCCCCTGAACAATGGCAGAAATGTGGCCAGGGTAATGTATTGTATGTATCTCCTTGAGAGTGAACTCATCCACCATATAGCATGGCTGTTAATTAATTTTGTGTTAATTAATTAATTTACTCGTTAACAGACCTTTATTCTGAGCAGCTCACTGGGTTTAATGGGACAAATGAATTAAAGAGGAAGAATTGGAAGTATCCCACTAATAGAATTAACAATTACTAAAGCAAGTGTGTGTGTGTGTGTGTGTGTGTGTGTGTGTGTGTGTGTGTGTGTGTGTGTGTGTGTGTGTGTGTGTGTGTGTGTGTGTTTGACTAGCTGTGACATGACTTCAAAGCCAAATTTCATTGGGAACAATGAACCATCTGACCTTACCAGAATCACATCAGTGGTTGATCCAACTTAGAGGGGGACTTCAAGGTAAAACCCCTATCATTGCATGAGATTAACAGAAATGCTGAAACACACCCCAAAACTAGAAAAAAATGTGGCCCCACCCGGACTGGAGTCTTAAAACCTGATCACTTAAGTGTGAGACCCCCAAAAGACACAAAGAGCCTGGAAATGTCTCACAAATGCAGCTGAATGAAAAAAAAAGTACAAACTCCCAGCTGCTGTGTGGTCCAAACCAAGAAAGCCCGACACTTGCATACTTCTGGGTACCATCAGCTCGCTAAGGCCTCTTGTCATTCTGGGATGTACAGATTACACATGTTACAGTGCTTGGGCTTAGATAGATTACTGGGGGATCCTGGTAGATGGCTGTTTCTTCTCTCTCCCCATCTTATTTTACACCAAATGACACAGTGCAGCTAATTGCTAGCAGCCACAGCTACAGCCAGGAGTGCTGGACCACATGTCCAAACTGGACAAGCAATAGCTGACAAACTTCAGATGTGGTGGTTCACCACGTGAATGAGTCCCAGGGCTTTCAGGAGGTACCTGGTTGTTTTTGGAGCGTGAATTCTGGGATGTCCACTCTGTCATGCTTGGCTCTTCTTCCCTGAAGGCCAGCAACTCGAGTCTCACCCAATTTGTTCCATTTCACACCCAATTTAATCTAAATCTGGTTAAAGATAACAACTTTGACCCAAAAACCCATATATTCATGGTTTGGTTTCAGTTTGGTCAGACTCACCGTATGACGTGTTTTTCCCAGACACGTGTTCTCCTCCTCCAGGACGCAAGGTATTTCTTTAAGGTCCACCCAGGCAGAATTTTGAAATGACAAGTAATGGTTGGGGTTTGTAAATCTGTCCTTGGTTTGTATTCCACAGTGTAATACAAATCTAAACAAAACAGAAATATACAAACAAATAAAAATATCTTGCTGTTTGTCACCTCTCATCCTAAATTTGCCCTGCAGTTCCCATACTCTTGTGCCCAGGGTTTGGATAATGTGTAATCAGGCTGGTATCAGGATCAGCCATCAAATCTCTCCTGTTTGCTATTTATGTACATATTTGGATAGTATGATTCTGGGTCAGATATTCCAGGTATATGATATTAACTGTGAAGTCCTGGTGTGGCAGCCTTTTGTTTTAGCCCAATACAAAATTGATTCAATTAAATGAAGACCAGAGTTAATTGATTTGTTGATTCAGTGCTGGGTTACAACAAATGCCTGTGCCTGCACCAGCCAACTTTATTAATCTTGCTGTACACAGTAGAGCATTCTGATTCGGTGAAATGACTGCCATAATTGACTCATTCAAAACACAGGAATGACAATTAGGCTCTGCCTACAGCACTGTCATATTGACCAAATCTTCATTGACTGTCTTATTCTGGGATCAAATTATTTGAAGAAGCCTCATCTGGCTCAAGTTTTAGGCCCTGATACTTTTTACTATCAGCACTTTTTAAAATGCATTACTGTGTATTTCAGAAGTCTCTGATGGTCAAAATCCCATCAGAGAATTAAATACAGTATATGACTCTCTTGGTCTTTTGACTTGTAGCTCTACTTCCTGAGTGATATGCACTTTCACCTCCACCCACACAACCTTCCATGTAATTCAGCCATTACACTTTTAGCTGAGCACTTTTTAGCTCCAATTCTAGCCCTGCTCCTGGCCTATAATATAAGCACTATTACCAAAACTTTTCCTAACAAAACAACACAAAAACTGAAGCCTTGACAACTAGTCATTTTTTTTTTCTGCATACTCTTGTGTTGACTTTTTATGAGGTTTACCTTGACATTCTTTGGGGTTGTCTGCCGAGGAATCAGTAGTAGGCTAACCTTCTGAAGCACCACAGTCACATTTTTGTGTGCAGATGGTGAACCATATTGACTGAGGGGGTGACAGTACCCAGCTATCTGAGTGACTGAGAGAAGGCGGGAGACTGAGAGAGAGAGAAAAAAAAGAGAAGGAGAGAATTCTCGCTTAACTCTTCTCGACAACTCCTTCCCTCACAACGCATCTCCTCCCAGGCAGTTGCAGCATGCGAAACCGGACCCCACCTTGACAAGCACATGCCTATCGCTCGAGTCATTGTCATGGAGACGAGCCCTCAGGGACTCATTCCAAAACTGAAACTTTTGCTCATTAAAAATAGAATGCCTTCTTTCATTGAGACAGAGAGAAAAAGAGAGAGAACATTTAAATGCCACCCAGAGCATAGATAGATAGATAGATAGATAGATAGATAGATAGATAGATAGATAGATAGATAGATAGATAGATAGATAGATAGATAGATAGATAGATAGATAGATAGATAGATATTTAAGAAAGAGATTGTTTGAATATGTTCATTGTTTGAATTGGAAATTTGCAACATAATTGAAATTAAAATAAGACGGGCTCACAAGTGAAAGGGCATCAAGCACATTTCAAGAATCCAATACAGCAAATACACTGCTCAAAAAAATAAAGGGAACACTGAAATAACACATCCTAGATCTGAATGAATGAAATATTGTTATTAAATACTTTGTTCTTTACATAGTTGAATGTGCTGACAACAAAATCACACAAAAATTATCAATGTAAATCTAATTTATTAACCCATGGAGGTCTGGATTTGGAGTCACACTCAAAATTAAAGTGGAAAAACACACTACAGGCTGATCCAACTTTGATGTAATGCCCTTAAAACAAGTCAAAATGAGGCTCAGTAGTATGTGTGGCCTCCACGTGCCTGTATGACCTCCCTACAATGCCTGGGCATGCTCCTGATGAGGTGGTGGATGGTCTCCTGAGGGATCTCCTCCCAGACCTGGACTAAAGCATCCACCAACTCCTGGACAGTCTGTGGTGCAAAGTGGCGTTGGTGGATGGAACGAGACATGATGTCCCAGATGTGCTCAATTGGATTCAGGTCTGGGGAACGGGTGGGCCAGTCCATAGCATCAATGCCTTCGTCTTGCAGGAACTGCTGACACACTGCAGCCACATAAGGTCTAGCATTTTCTTGCATTAGGAGGAACCCAGGGCCAACCGCACCAGCATATGGTCTCACAAGGGGTCTGAGGATCTCATCTCTGTACCTAATGGCAGTCAGGCTACCTCTGGCGAGCACATGGAGGGCAGTGCGGCCCCCCAAAGAAATGCCACCCCACACCATTACTGACCCACTGCCAAACCGGTCATGCTGGAGGATGTTGCAGGCAGCAGAACGTTCTCCACGGCGTCTCCAGACTCTGTCACGTCTGTCACATGTGCTCAGTGTGAGCCTGCTTTCATCTGTGAAGAGCACAGGGCGCCAGTGGCGAATTTGCCAATATTAGTGTTCTCTGGCAAATGCCAAACATCCTGCACGGTGTTGGGCTGTAAGCATAACCCCCACCTGTGGATTTCGGGCCCTCATACCACCCTCATGGAGTCTGTTTCTGACTGTTTGAGCAGACACATGCACATTTCTGGCCTGCTGGGGTCATTTTGCAGGGCTCTGGCAGTGTTCCTCCTGTTCCTCCTTGCACAAAGACGGAGGTAGCGGTCCTGCTGCTGGGTTGTTGCCCTCCTACGGCCTCCTCCACGTCTCCTGATGTACTGGCCTGTCTCCTGGTAGCACCTCCATGCTCTGGACACTACGCTGACAGACACAGCAATCCTTCTTGCCACAGCTCGTATTGATGTGCCATCCTGAATGAGCTGCACTACCTGGGCCACTTGTGTGGGTTGTAGACTTCGTCTCATGCTACCACTAGAGTGAAAGCACTGCTAACATTAAAAAGTGACCACAACATCAGCCAGAAAGCATAAGAACTGAGAAGTGGCCTGTGGTCACCACCTTCAGAACCACTCCTTTATTGGGGGTGTCTTGCTAATTGCCTATAATTTCCAACTGTTGTCTATTCCATTTGCACTACAGCATGTGAAATTGATTGTCAATCAGTGTTGCTTCCTAAGTGGACAGTTTGATTTTACAGAAGTGTGATTGACTTGGAGTTACATTGTGTTGTTTAAGTGTTCCCTTTATTTTTTTGAGCAGTGTACATTCATAGGCAATATAAAAGTAGAAACACTTTAGGACAAATTGTTTCATTAGACATAAAGGTGTGGTATAAGTGTTTAATCCTCTTTTGAATGAGTATTGTGTGTGTCTTGTGGGGTGATTCAGAATTTCTCTTGCACATTGTTTAGCTAGTGTGTGCAGTCATTCAAAACTGCCTGATAATTATCATTTACACATATGTTAACTGGTGCTTAGAATACTGTTTATGCCCTGAGGGAGGGATTTGGACTGAAAAAAAAATGTACATACAGTTTTGACCTTCTCTTTATGTGATTATCCAAATTACGTGCCCCATACCTCAAAGAGGAATTGCTGCTTACAAATATGCATGATATCCTACCATCCCCTTTTCCTGGGTTTTCCTCTCTGACAAAACCACCAATCAACAGCCAACTGCTTACTCTTCAGAATACTTCTGTAGTAGTTGTTTGGTAAACATTGTCTTTCTATTCCTGCAAACTGTAAAATTGCACCAAATGTGGAGCTCATCGCTTAGATGGGCGAGGCAGTTCATATAAAGAGGAATTTCTGTCATCAAGCTATGTCAGCAACACAGTGAGGATTTCCTCATTTACAGCAAAGGTGATCTATCAATGGAAAAATACAGATTTCTAAGTCTTTTCTCAGATGAGGTTATTAGAGAGAAGTACCCTTTGTGGTACCTATAATGAAGCATGGTCAGAGCGTACAACTATGCAAGACCATATTGCTATATGCACTGTATTTGGTTATAGTAAGCTATACATGACAAAAAGGTCGTGTTTGTGTAGTAGATACTGTGAGGTAGATATCATGTTAACCTGGGAGGTCACAAACCCCCTCACATCCCTTCCCTCCCTCTCCCCCGCCCAATCTCGAAACACTCTGCTACCCTATAGCTAATAAACTACTGATGAATTGCTGATGAAAACTGTCCGCACCTGTTTCCTTTGACTTCCATGCCTTTCATGTACAATTACCTTCCTTCTTCGCCAAATCTAAACATGATCAACTGCAGGCAAGTTTAATCAGCCAGAAAAAAAGTTTACAGTTTTGTTTAAGGGCAACTAACCCAACAAATCAACAATTCAAGGGCAAATTTGTTCAACAGCCTTGACAAAGTTTTAACAAACAGTGTAAATGTATTATTATTATTATCATGGACGTTTTGTATTGACAATGTCGTAAGAAGAATTAGATCATTAACAATTTTTACCATGTCTAGTTTCCATCCAATAGTTGTTATATTGACCATTGTCTGACCATAGTCAGTTGTATTGACTAGGCTGTTTCACTTGGGATCAAAATGTTATAATAGAGGAAGTACACATGTTTTGTCTGAAAAATGTCTGCCATATTCAGTTAGACTGTTGGGTGTTTACAAAGCTGTTGTTTATGACATATAACCATTCAGAGACTTGTCCCCTGTACAGACGCAGTTGTTCATGGAATTTCATTGTGCTCTTCAATGCGGAGTCAGTATAATAATAGCTGCATGAAAAGGAAAGCATTACATATGAATATGGTTGCCTGCCATTAAATGCATGTATCACAGGATTTTTAAGTTCAACATCGCATGCACACCGGTGAAAATGCGTAATACTGGCTCGCTTGCTGCGCACTGCGTTGACCGTGTGTCGGTAGAGGGTGTGATTGTCTAAAAGGAACAGCCAGTTGTTTAAAATCCTTCTCGGACGGTTTCAAATTCCCCCTTGCGCTGGGGGAGGAGAGGCAAACGAGAGAACGAAGGGAGGGTGTGTGAGAGAGAGGAGAGAGCAGGGAGAGGGAGAGCGAGTGAGGGAGAGAGAGGCCGTGTGTGTGCGCCTGTGCTCGGGAGAAGAGCGATCGCAAGAGGCGCGCGCTCCCAACAAGCCCAGCCAAGGCGGTCGGGAAAAGAGACAGCGCAAGACAGGAGAGGGAGGAGGTGGGGGTGTGTTGCAGTAGGGGAGTTGTTAGGGGAGGCGGAGCCAACACACTGTCAGTCATGGCGGCTACCACAGCGAATGGGCGTTCTCTATCAGCGGGACACCCAATGGAAAGTGACGCTCCTTGTGTCGCTATGGTGACGGGGTTGTGCCCGGGGAGGCTGTGATGGGTTGACAGGTGCGTGACAATCGGAGCTCTCTGCAAGCATGTACGCCAAAGGCAAGAGTAACAACGTACCGTCCGACAGCCAAGCCAGGGAAAAGTAAGTTTTATTTATGGGGGGAAATTGCTATAATGAATAGAGTGCACCAACGGCGTGGCGGTCAGACCCGTAGCTGCAGTGGAAAGGCGAGGTGCTCTTAGCGATAGCAGCAGTAGTGGAGTACTGTATTGGCTTTGAAAAGTTGTTATTGTCAGTTACCAGCGCAGGGCAAAAGAGAAACTTAGTAAGCTTCATTTCAACTTTATGTGATATATTGTTCCGGAGCGGCAGGGACAACCTAACTGATTGAACCTTACGTATATTCTGATTGCGCTGTCAATCGGAATTTTAGCAGCAATACTTAGCAGCTTTATTTTTGCGTGCTAGATTGCTAACTAGATATTCCAATTCAGGTGTCTAAAGCAACATAGCTTATCACCGGGCCAATTCGCTAGTTATTTGGCAAGTTGCATGCATTTAATAGAAATGGTAAGCTCATTTTAGGTGTATTTTTTTAAAAATATTATTCTTCACGCTGTTACTGTTTTGAAGACGAGTGGCTGTGAACGTGAACTTTTCCTTGCAAGACGGAGACGTCTGCGCTTTATATTTTGCACTCATGTGGCAATTTGCTTCGGGTTTTTGGCCAGCTGTCTATTTCTATGTTGCTTATCTGGTAGGTGGCCCTGTAGCGGGCTTGTGGTTTCCAGGATAGATGGGTTCGGTCGGATTTAACTAGAAACCGTATGTCACTTATTTATTATTATTTTTTATTGAATTCACGAAGCTGACTTTTCATGAATCATGACGTTTTGTTTAGACTGGTTGCTGTATATTAGGGCATATTCGAATATATTGAATTGGTCATGTAAAATAATAAATGTTTATTAGTTTTTTTTTTTTAATTTGACATCAATAAACGTTAGCATAACTGCATAACTAGTTGTGTGGTGCAGACAGTCTGGACTGCTTAGCATCTGTGCCAGAATCACAATGGCATTATTTTAAGAAGATGAGCTATTTGTTTAGATCAGGCGTTTTCCCCTTGCTGGTTCAGATCAGATACATTCTGGATATATAGCCTAGCCTACCGATCTGCATGATTCGCCGCTGTCAGGTATGACCGTCAGCACGGAGGAAAGTTAGCATAGCATTGGCCAAGAGAATGATTTATTTTCGTTTCGTTTTCTTTTTCCATGCTAAATTCCTGGGATCAACGAAACTCCTGCTTCCATCGGTGCAGTTTAAAGGCAATTGATCTGCTCGTGCGAGGAACTAAAGAACACACAGTTACATGTGCACGTCCTACACATTTACAAAGAACACGGCAAAAACAGTAACAGCATGGATTTACGTGTAATAAAGTGTAAATTGTCTGATTGCCTTAGTGGCTCATACCAACATGGTATAATCGTAATCACTCCGAGCAACCGCCTGTCCGCACCGTACAGCAGACAGATGTGGCTTTAAGAACTGTGTCAAAGCTGTGCGACTACGGCATGTATTCATAAATGATTGTTTCTGATAATTGAACTGTATATCCTGACGTATGTGCTCGGGCTACTGTGCGTTTAAGACGGTTGCGCCAAAAAAAAGTTTGAATGAAAGGGTAGATGGAAAAGCCAGAGACCGCTAATCGTGAACATCTGTGTGGATTTTTTTTTGTGTCCAGTCCGCATATCAGCGCGCATTTCAATCTAGATCGATGCCAGACTGCTGTTCTCAGACACGAGTTTTGCATAATGACGTCTGTGGAGTTACAGCTTGTTTGACGGCTGTACACTTTTCTCCCCGCCCCGGCGTGCTTTGGAATGAATTGTCCATGACGGAAATGAACAATAGCTTCTAGCTGTATATTGAGATGGGGCTCTTTTTAAGAACTTTGTATTTGAATGGGTATATCATTATCATTAAACATGTATAAGGAATCTGAGACAGCTAAATATAGCTGTATAACGGTTTACAGAAGGACATTCTAACTTAATTATTACCACACGTAATGTGTAAAAGCAGAATGCATGAATTCCAATTATTTCAAATAATTTAAAAAATGTGTTTAATTTGAATATTACTTACAAATTATATGCACGTGTATATGCATATACATAATGGTATGCAGTATATAATATCTCTAGAAATAATGGACTTGAATTTAATATTCTGCTCAATTTCCTGGGTTGTTGTTTATGAAACTTAACAAGTTGTCATTTTCACGTAATGTTGCTCAGCTATGAAAAGATGCAGCTGGTTGAAAAAAAAACAAAACATGAATGTGTACCCTGAGTTGACAGCAGCTTTTCAAAACACTCTCTTTTATAACTCAGTCAATGGCATAAATGCTCATACCACAACAAGCTGACGTGAACATAGTAAGTAGCCCTTTGTAAACTTTAACAAAAGGTTTAAAGTTTCGTTGGTGGTATGGTTAAGCTGCACTTTTAAGTCGAAGTTGAAGTTCCTCAGAGTGTTGTCTTTGCAATCTTTGGAGTTGGTTGTTCATCAAAACCTGAAAGCTCACAGTCACAAAATGAAGCACCATGGCTCCATTGCCAACCTGAACAGCTTTGGTACAGCACATCTCTAGATGAGTGAATGGGTTGTATTTTAAATGTAAGCTTGTGTGGATGTCAGTGTCCGCCCAAGTACATCCGGTAAGCAAATACAGCAGTGGATCGCATCAGCATAATGCTACAAGTGTACTACAGATAACTCACTTGTACCTTACTTTGTACAATGAAGTACCCTGACAAACCCACTTTCTTTTCAGCCTGCTACTTCTCTGTTGTTTTAGCAAATGGGTCATCAGCCCAAAGATTGCCATGTCTGGCAAATGACAATAGCACCCTTGCAAAACAGCACCGTACATAAGGTCAAAGCTGTCAAGAGAAACATGTACACATACTACTGCGTTTGACCCCCACTGAGTTTGACCCCTTCCCAGAGGCCCAATCCCAAAACAGGTCTACGTTTTTTGCAAAGGAATGAAGCTATTAGTTTCTTTTGACAGTCTTAACAGGTGCACCCCTCCCTTATAAAGGGGCTACTGTCAGTCTGACTTGATATTGCAACTGTCTCAGTTAAGTTATTGAATTGAGCTAAACAACAGTCATCACTACCAAATAAGATGAAGGGCCTGTTGATTTGAAACAAGTATGTGTAAACAGAAAACAGTATGTGCTAACAGAATGCATTGGTTATGGGAGCTGTTAAACTGTGGTACATTCAATAAGCTGTCTTTCTATTATTGAAACAGTGGCTATTTTGTGCCTTTCGGCTGTTACATTCTCTAAAATAAGGATTTTAAACATTTATAATATACACTTAATGATTTTTTCAGGAAAACATTGAACACAAATTCCTCTTCTCTTCTTGATTTGTTTCCATCATATTTAAAATGTACCTGTTCGGCATGATATGAAGAGAGTCACTACACCAGAAAGATAATCAAACATGATTTATGTGAAACTATCTCGTGAACGCATTTCTAGCATCATATTCAAATTGTACACCAAAGGATCCAAGTGCCATCTAAAATCCCTTCATTAAGTCTTCAATGTACATTTGATATCAAAACCTTTTTTGAACCTTTTTTTTTTTTTAAATCTGTCAGAATTATTATTTATGTAATGACAGATGCTCAACCTTGCAGACTCACTTCCCACAGGAAAGAAAACCTCTTTGTACTATCTCATTGTTGAATTAAGATTTGGATTCAAATGAAGTTGGACTGCCTTGGCCACAAGTTTAAGTTAACCAGAAAAAGTGGGTTTTAGCATAGCCTGTGCACATACTTCCATTGAAAAACACATCAAATTAACTGTCAAAGCTACAGACTGGCCTGCACAGTCACTTACATAGAACTGCATGAGATTTTAGGAGTTGGTCATGTGACCATCAGACTGATCTTTTAATGCAGGATTCTCATTTCAGATGGGTAAGACTCAAAGCCTCTGTGAATACAAGAAGCCTGATGTTCATGAGTCCTGCCCAGTAAAACACCGTTATGCTACCTGGGTAGGTGCCCTCTTCACAGAGGGCCCAGAGACACCCATTCGAGGAGGGGCCTCTCTCTCAAGTGTTTGCCAGGAGCCTCACTTGTTCATGGTTGCCATGGTTCAATCTCTGCCCGGTTTTCACCTGTTAGACATAATGAGGGACCTGCAGTGATTACAGTAAGACAAGTCTCCTCATCATGACAGGACCTCTTTTCACTCGTTTTTGTATTTTTCACCTGGGTGCTCATCCCCAAACCCTCCCCCCACTCCCCAGATTGGACAAACATTTGTGACTTCTGTGAAATCGCACCCAAAGATTTACAGGGTTGAAAGGGTTCCAACACTCCACAATGTTAATTCAGTCACCAGGAGGGATGTAAATCACCATCACGATCCACAGCTATCCTGTTGATATTGTTGCAGAAGTCCTCAGAAGTTTCATTTTCAGATCCATGGGCATCAGTGATTCCCAAACTTTATTTAATCATGTTGAGTTTCAGAGTAATCTTATTTGTTCTTAGACATCAGATTGTAAGGGCAAAACAGCTACACCTGTTACAGGGTTCTCATGGCTTCTGTTCCCCATCAATAGGCCAAGGGCCTGAAGAGAGACACTCGTGCCATTCTTCAGCTGAGCTAATAGCTAGCCGCAGCGTAAATGGGATCCTGGGTATGTAAAATGTTAAACTGACGGCCCTGCACATTACCATAGATGAGGGCATCTACCAAGAAAATGAATATATAAAATAATAAAACAAGTAATATCCTTGTAAGTAATAAAGTTTGAAAAGGAACACAAGAGATGTGAGGGAGCAATGGGAAGATAAGCAGCGACATGATGTGCCCGCCACATTCTGCACTCACAGACTAATGAAATCCAATAACTCCTGTATCTAGAGTCGGAAATGGATGGTTCGGATTGGAGAAGAAAGAACCAAATGAGTATTACTCTTGTTTTTTTTCTCCCTCCTATCTTAAAGGGCCACCTGAGCATACTGGGAAAATGTTCTCTTGGGATATCTTCCTCCGTTGGGAATATTTTTCAGAATCATTCGCAGTTTAAACCCCCTTGAGACAAAGTGAGTTTGAGAATGGAGAGAGAGAGAGCGAGAGAGAACTTAAAGGGCATCTAGGGTTATTTTGTGGTATGATGTACAGATAGAGAAATGGCAGGGAAGAAAACCATTTCGAGAGTCAGATAAATCAGTGTTATGGGAACGGTGATCACCTTTAGCCCAGCTGCCTGGTCAGAGCTTCAGAAAATGCAGCGTATGTCTGGTTTACCTTGTGTTTCAAATTTTTTACTCCTCAGGAATGGTGGTGTCCTTTATGGTACACAAAGAAAAGTTAGCAGCTGTGTTAATTTACAGCTGTTCGCAGTGGTGACCTCCGGCTGACCTCCTGTAGAAGCTCATACCCTAACGCCTCACTTGCACGACTGTCTGTTGTGGCGTTGCAGGCGAGCGTGAATTGCCATGCTCTACGATACAAGAGCCGGCATTTTTTTGAAGCTAGAAGATGAAACGTGAGGAACAACGAGGGTAGATTCTTCAGCATTTGCCTTTTGCTTTGGGCCACTTTGATTTCACCTGAACCGAAGACAGTCCTCCATGTATTGTATGCCTGGAATTCAAGTTGAAAACAAAAGGTAGTTAAACTAAACATGTGTCTTGAAGCCACTCTCATACAAGCCAGGAATCAGCAACTGTGAATATTTTTTGATGCTTTGCATTTTGTGTTGTGAAGGACAGAGGGCCTTTTTTAGTCTTAAGGCTAGCATAGAATGGGAAGATTATGGTGACCTGACCTGAGTGCAGAAAATTTACTACTTGCTGTGCATATTGGTTGTTAACAAATGCCATTCCATTGCTACCCACTTCCGATTCCTGCTACAAGCAGAGTCTTGCAAAGGCAGTCTGCAAACAGCAGTTGACCTCTTAGCCAATCAGAAAGCAAGGGGTGTGACCTCAGGACAATGTGAGCTCAAGGAATTGTTTAAATTGAATCTATCTTTTTCATTAAAATGATTGAATGTGAAGTGTGGAGAGGTTTACATAGTTGTATTACACAGGAATTGTCTTTCAATGTGTGATTTATTCATTTACTCTGGCAAGCTTAATCATGAAAAACTAAAAACAGGTTCAGGATAAAGACTATGGCCTGCTAATCAAAAACTCTTCAAGGGCATATGCAATTCAGTCAAAACAAACTTCAGTCAGGCATATATTATGTTTTAAAATGAAAAGAACACATTCCAAAGGACTTGATTGCTTCTGCATGTCTCCTATAAAGTCAAACATACTCAAAGAAAATTATTTAGTAACTTAAATACTATTTTCAGTGGACTACATATGCCTTCAAAGCAACTTGGGTGTGTTTGATTGAGTCTGTCCCTATGTAGCTTTAAAGCTAAGTTCTGTGGCTTTTGTTTTCCTGGAGCTGCTGTATATCTGCATGGGTTGATGCTGATAAAGTTACTTCTATGCCTGAGCATTGAAAACCCCTGAATTCACATCAAAAATTCCAGCTTCCCTTATTATTTGAGATTCTCAGAGATCCTCAGAAGTTCTCACACATGGAGGTAGGTCTGAGAATGGGAAGAAAACCTGCCAAACGTGAAGAAAAGAAGAAGGAAAACACCTGCTCCTTTTTGCTACCACACCATCCTAGCATGTTTGGGTCTCCCTGGCAACCCCCTGACCCTAGAACTGGTGTGCAGTGGGCTTGCACATGGCTGTCTGAGCAGGACAGCCCGCAATTGAGGGAAGTGCATTTTTTTTTTGGAATGGGACCCCCTTTTCTCATGACAGTGAATGGGATGATGAGGAGAGAATGGTAGCATTATGGGGAGGGCTGGCTGAACAGGAAAGAGGAAGGTAGGGGAATGAGGCAATGTTGAACTGTAAGGCGTGGGTCCCTGGGCCCTGCTCTCTGTCCAGAGGAGGAGCCTAGGTTCATGCAGGTGCTGTAATGTTTACAGCAAGAGCTGTGTGAAGAATCTGCTGTCTGAACACTCAGTGCAGATCTGCATCGGGATGGGACCAGCATTTACCTGCTGCTTCAGAGACATTTGAGAGGCGGAAGGAGGAACAGAGTGTGGCTTTGGGCTGTGTGTGGCTGCTTAGCGATGGGGCTCGGGCAGTTTGTGTGAACGTTCCTGTGGACATTTTCTGTGCTTCTGAGCTGAATGAAGCCGTCATCAGCATCCTTACATTCACATTTACATATAAACACCCAAACACATGGAAACACACAAAAATATACACACAAATGCACACTCACACACATACACATAGATGCACACACTCATATACACACACACACACATCAATGCACACATATAGATTCACACACATGCACAGACAAATGCCATGACACATTAACACACACAAACAGAATCACATATATATGTAATGCACAGGAAAAAATGGGTAATTTCATTGGAGAGGGTGGAGGAAGGGTTGACTTGGTGGACTTTCTCGCTGGGCAGCTAGTGAGCCATGGTACATTCCATTTTTCACAATGCTCATGGCGGGAAAGAGATTTGGGTTAGCATACAAATGCCACGAGGACAAACATGTAGGAGCAAGATGGCAAACAAACCAGAGCTGGAGGAACTAGAGCTCCTGTTCCACTCGGGGATGCCATACACCAACATATTTTGATATCATGTTTATATATAGGCCATAAGTTTGCTAAGGTTGTGGCAACCACAACAGGGTAACACAGGACTTTCATAGTCCTTCTTTTATCTTTACTTTAGAGAATGTGTATTTCCCCTCCCGTAGCCTCAAGGCAGCAGTGCAAAGCTTGGATGTTACAGAATTCACCCCCTGGAAGCTGAAACAAATACACAGAATGGGGACTGCAGGCTGCGCAGCTCTTATTCCGGATATTGTGACATAAGGCATCTGGATGTACAAGTGGGCCCCCCTCGGACTCTGTGGCAGGTCAACACAAGGCCATTACCCCAATCCATCTTCGTTTGGTCGCACTCCAGGCCCGAGATGTGGCAGCTTGGCGGGGGGTTACAGGCCCACTAAACTGGTCACAGTTGTCTGTTGTAGCTGTCATCAGTCCTCGGTCAAATAATTGCTCCAAAAAACACTTTAAACCCTGAAGTATCTCATAAAATTCCTAGAAGGGACTGGGAATTCTACAAGAAATAGCAGTTTTCACCAAAATGTAAAAGAATCTTTCTTTTGATTGTACATTGTACTCACCAGTGTTCAGCTTTGGTGAAATTTTTCAGGAACCTGTTGAAGTGTTCCAAAAGTCTGTCTAACATTGACTCCGGAACAAGGTATTTGTAGGTGCGTAAATATTCTGTTGAGTATATACAACAGAATATTAATATCAGCCACTTCTCTTAAATAAGATGTCTTGCTCCGAAGATGCCATTTTTTGTGGACATATCCACCCTACCTACCCTACTCCTCTGACTGACTACTTGATTGATTAGTTGGTTGATTGGTTAGTTGGTTGCTTTATTGATTAGTTGGTTGGTTAATTGCTTGGTTTATTGCGTTATATATGTGGAAATTGGACAAAACAGTACAGCTCTCAATGACAGCTTAGACAGTTCATATCTGTGACCCATCCGAGCTTAGGCCAAGGCATTGTGCTATGTGGCCCATGTAGACTGAAGCGGAGGGAGCAGACCTATTCAAGGTATTTAACCCATCCTCCCATTCCCCCTCCCCATCGGGCTCAGCAGCTGTCTGGCTTTCTGCCAGCTCCTACAGATCCCGGTTCTGTCCAGTTTGCTCCGTAACCTGAATGGCATGTTAGTGTCATGCAGTGTTATGCAGTTGCTGTTCTCTCTCTTCCTTTTCTTTTTTGATCAGCAGTTTTGGCTTTATTAAATTTTACTCTGCATTGGAGGTGTACATTGTTACCAAGCAGATGCATAGACACAGACACACATGTGCACACACACAAACTCATAAACACACACAAATGCTGGTGGGCACAGCATTTGGTATCAAGGGATCTTGGTGTTCAGGAGGGAGCCTTTATAGCCCTTGCTTCCCCGAACTGGTCACCGCTGGGCCACCACACCACTGAGCCTCCCTCCGGCCTGACAGATAACAGTGTGACACTCAGCAAGCTTAGCAGGAACCCTCAGGCCCAGGAGTCGCAAACACAAGGAAACCAGTGCATGCTGGGAGTGTTTATCCTCCCTGACAGGGGAGTGTAGAGATGCTGTCTGCTGCCACAGCCCTGATGGTGAATCACAAACTGTTGGGAAAACCGAGGTGAACTTCCAAATGACATCGCTCAATGCAATATTTGTGGCTCCAACATTGTATTGTGGAGAAGAAATACAAATGACAGAAAACAGAAGAAAGCTTCCAAAAAATATTGTTCAGTGTAATATGTGCATTGATGCAGAGAGGTAAAACAGTGCAACACTGATCCACTGAAGAAACAGGTACTCTTAGATGTGGAAAAGCTTCGCAAAGGGTTACCCAATAGGACTCACAGCAGGGCAGCACTACAGAAAGTTCACTGTTTAATGTAACTGGGTGAGTGAGAACAGATAATGTTCAGTCATATCTGCTATTATTTGCCAGAGCTATGGTATGGTCCTAAAGTTTGTTGGCTATTTTATGAATGCTTAATAGTGCTTGATTATAATAATGGTTGGGCCAGCCACTTTGGACTTCAGGTCCAAAAACTGGACAAATCATGAACAAAACAAGTTTAGCAAGAAAAAATTCAAGGTGCTGAAAGTGTGGGCACCAAGCTACTGAAGCAGAACCATTTTCAGGAAATCAAAGGAGTTCAAAGACAAGGGAAATCATAAAAATGAGCCCAACCTGTAGAGTGTTAAAATATATTTCAGCACAAAAACACAGAATTGAAAACACTTTTCAACACTGTTAGATGCTAGGAAGAATGATTGGAATTAAAATGAACATATAGAGGGGTGCTGTAGTACCAGAGGAGGAACCATTGCATTTTGCTTGTCAATCAGCATAATGGTACAAAACCATCCATAAGAGTTAATACAGTATGCAAAATTTCAATTTCCATACAGACATTAAGACAGCACAATGATGTTTAACTTTTTTAAACAACAGAAGGTGCAACTGCAATCATCATCAATGATTCTCATCATCATTACTAAGGAAAAAGGTTCAGTCCTCTAAAGCTCTTTTTCAGTCTAGAATCTCAAACCATGATTCACACAAATCTTGGAATAATTTGTCTTAATTCACACAAGTGAAGACAAAAATAATAAATGTTGAAAAAAAAATCCACCATGTAATGTTGTTTAAAGTCTCAGCGCACTTAGGCTGTGGAAGCATGACAGCATTGAAAAAAGAGAGCATTTGTACAACAGTGAGCAGTTGCTTAAAGTCAACATATATCTGAGGAATTAATTTGTCACCACTTTGTCGGCATGATGTAGAAGCAAAGCAGCAGTTCTGTTAAATTCTTAAGGAGCCTAAGAGCGTTTGATGGAGAGAAGAGAAAAGCAACATGGAGTCTGACAGAAGGCCTCAGGTCAGGAAGTCTTGTGGGATGCCAGACATGACAAAAACACACCAGTGGCATCATGTTACAGTAAAGAAACCAGGAAAGACCAGGAGCAGCTATAGATGCCATCCATCAAACTGGAGGACAGGAGGCTCAAAGCTGAATCTGAGACTGTAGTACAAATGTTAATTATTTAATGTACAAACATCTAAAGCATTCAGTCAATATTGATTATGTTGAGCAAATTCAGTCAATTTTTCTATATATAGGTAACCTATTCATGCTAAAATGTTAATGTGACACATTTTTACGGATTTTATATATACAGTTGTGCTCAAAAGTTTACATACCCCGGCAGAATTTTTGCTTTCTTGGCCTTTTTTCAGAGAATATGAATGATAACACAAAAACTTTTTTTCCACTCATGGTCAGTGGTTGGGTGAAGCCATTTATTGATAAGCAACTGTGTTTTCTATTTTTAAATCATAATGACAACAAAAAACATCCAAATGACCCTGATCAAAAGTTTACATACCCCAGTTCTTAATACCGTGTATTGCCCCCTCTAACATCAATGACAGCTTGAAGTCTTTTGTGGTAGTTGTGGATGAGGCTCTTTATTTTGTCAGATGGTAAAGTTGCCCATTCTTCTTGGCAAAAAGCCTCCAGTTCCTGTAAATTCCTGGGCTGTCTTGCATGAACTGCGCGCTTCAGATCTCCCCAGAGTGGCTCAATGATATTGAGGTCAGGAGACTGAGATGGCCACTCCAGAACCATCATTCTGTTCTGCTGTAGCCAATGACAGGTCGACTTGGCCTTGTGTTTTGGATCGTTGTCATGTTGGAACGTCCAAGTACGTCCCATGCGCAGCTTCCAGGCTGATGAGTGCAAATTTTCCTCCACTATTTGCTGATAACGTGTTGCATTCATCTTTCCTTCAACTTTGACCAAGTTTCCTGTACTTTGGAGCTCACACATCCCCAAAACATCAGCAATCCACCTCCATGCTTTACAGTAGGAATGGTGTTCCTTTCATCATAGGCCTTGTTGACACCTCTCCAACCGTAATGTTTATGGTTGTGGCCAAAAAGTTCAATCTTGGTTCCAGACGTTTTGAGGCTTGTCTTTGTGCTGTTTGGCGTATTGTAGGCGACATACTTTGTGGCATTTGCGCAGTAATGGCTTTCTTCTGGTGACCCGACCATGCAGCCCATTTTTCTTCAAGTGCCTCCTTATTGTGCATCTTGAAACAGCCACACCGCTAGTTTTCAGAGAGTCCTGTATTTCAGCTGATGTTATTTGTGGGTTTTTCTTTGCATCCCGAACAATTTTCCTGGCAGTTGTAGCCGAATTTTTTGTTGGTATACCTGACCGTGGTTTAGTTTTCACAGAGCCCCTGATTTTCTATTTGTTCTATTTGTTAATCACAGTTTGAACACTGCTGACTGGCATTAGCAATTCCTTGGATATCTTTTTGTATCCCTTTCCTGTTTTATACAGTTCAACTACCTTTTCCTGTAGATCCGTTGACAATTCTTTTGCTTTCCCCATGACTCAGAATCTAGAAATGTCAGTGGCTGGATGAAAGATGCAAGAGTCTTTCTGGATCCCAGAAACTCACTCAGCTTTTATGCACACACACTGATTACAAGCAAACAGATCACAGGTGAGGATGGTTACCTTTAGTAGCCATTCAAACCCATTTGTGTCAACTTCTGTGCATGTTATCAGGCCAAAATCACCAGGGTATGTAAACTTTTGATCAGGGTCATTTGGATGTTTTTTGTTGTCATTATGATTTAAAAATAGAAAACTCAGTTGTTTATCAATAAATGGCTGCACCCAACCACTGACCATGAGTGGAAAAAAAGTTTTTGTGTTATCATTCATATTCTCTGAAAAAAGCAAAAATTCTGCCGGGGTATGTAAACTTTTGAGCACAACTGTATATATATATATATATATATATATATATATATATATATAGTTGTGCTCAAAAGTTTACATACCCTATATATTATATTATATTATATATTACACCCCCCATATGCATCTATATATTATAATCCGCAAGCAACATCTTTATACGTCAACACTCTGTACTCTTTCATTCATTCATTATTTTTACTGGTATCATGCAAGTAGCTTAATTGGATGCAGATTTTACCCTTGAATTAACTGTTGTCAACTTGTGAAATGTAAAGTGGCTGAATCATTTATTTGTTTTGTACATGTTTAGTGTCCTTGGCCTATACAGAGAGCTCGGTTTTTTCCTTCCCTTCTGCTTATTGGTTCTCTAAGAATATTTTCCACAGTACTATCCGGCCTTCTACACCTGCCTTCCCCCTCCACACTATGTTGGCTCTTACTACAGTGTCCCACAAAATTACAAAAAAAATTATAAACAATAAAATCTCCAGTGATCTAGTGATCTATTCTGCTGGGTTTACAAATTTGGCGCTTACCAAATCCCCTGGCACAAGAAAAGCTCTTCTAGCATCAGGTTATAGTCTTATTTATTGTTCCAGAGTCCCTGAAAGTCATTTGGATCTCATGCAGGAATTTCATGAAAATTAACAATTGTTCAGCAGTGGCCCCCTAGCTAGTGACCACAGGCAAGGCCTTTTGGTTAATTTGACATTCAAATTTGTGGTAGTGCAGTATGACACTTAGGGAACTGGGCTTGTAACTCAAATGCTGTTGGTTTGTCTCTTGGATAGGATTCTGCCATTGTACCCTTGGGCAAGGTACTTCACCTGAATTGCCTCAGTTTATATTCAACTGAATTAATGGACAGTGTGTAGAAATGAAAGCTGTGTAAGTCTCTCTGGATAAGACAGTCTCCTAAATGGCTGAATTTAAATGAAAATGGAATGGGATTGAGTGAGAGTGACAGTGGAGTGCGTAGAGACGGAAAGGAAGAGCAATGGGGTTCTGACTCACTCACAGCGTGGGTCGGGGCTCTCTTGTCTGTCGAAGATAATGTAAACAATGCAGTTACTCTCCAACCGTCATTCAGGGCAGGAGCTCACGGCTCCTCCGTGCCTCTGTATCCCAGTTTCCTTTGCATGATTTTTTTTAGTCAGCTGAATTACAATGTAGCATGATGTTCATATGTGTAATAGAAAAGTATCAGGCTAAACCAGGGTTACCAACACTCCTAGTCATATCAGCTGGGGTTAGTAACAGTTGAAAAGAGATTTCATGAACCCTGTTGGGGTGGAGCTATAGTCAGCTGTCAATCACTGAATTGTTTGTGTCTCCTATTCAGGTATGGCCATGCTAGCAACACTAAGTTAAACCCAGTTTTGTGCTGACTGCCCCATGTAGAAAGTAAAGGCCAGCATGTTTGCCATAAGCTTGGTACTGTTTCAATGTTTCTTGTGGAGTTTTCTTGGTTCACTGTTATCCAATTTTTGTGAATGCACAAAAATAAATATGCATTTGACGTGTGCAAATTGCAAACAAATTGCATGTTTCCAGGTATGGAATCATGGGATGTTTATCTTAATCCCAAAGCGAAAAAAGCCTTCCAGCTGTCGTAAAGCTCGTCCGAGACTCTGTCTCCCAATTCCTGGCGTTCGGATTTGGCAGTATCCATCATCGGTTGTGGCAGGAAACCCGTTGTGGGCCACTGAGACATCAAATACCCGGGGCCAAGCTCCAAACAGCAGTGTGTGGAAAACTCCTGCAAGGATTCACTTCATGCCTACTGTCATGCTAAAGCCTGGTTAGTGAACATTGTGGTAAATGGTGATTTTTTTTTGTGTTGATAAAAATCATTTCTCTGCTTGTGTGTTTGTTAGAAGCAGTTTGTCAGTAGTTCAAGATCATTTTTGCTGGCCAAGTGTGTTTCAGCACCTGGAAATCTTTCAGGTCATATCCACATGGTCAAAAGTGGCATTGTGAAATGAGTCAAATGTCAATCTTGTGAAATGTATTTAAAAATTAATGAAATCTGTTTGAATGTACAACTATGTGTGTATAAGCATCACCTTTGTATTTGTATTCCTAGTGTTTGTGTGTATGTGATTTTGTGCATATGGGTATGCGTTAGATGGTATATGTGCTTGTGTATATGTATTTATCAGGTAGTATGTGTACATACTAATGTATGCATGCGAATGTGTCTGTGTGTAGTTCTGTGTTTGTATCTATTACAACAAATGTACCTGTGCATTTGTGTCTGTGCATTTTTGCATTTATTGGACAGGATGTATATGTGTGTTTGCATCTCTTTTGGGTGTGCATGACTCTGTGTATGTGTGTTTGCAGTAATGATGCTCCTCACTCCCTCCTGGACCTGCAGGGGAGGGGGCAAGTCTCTCTCCATATTTCACTGAATTGATATGCACGTCGCATCATCCAGGCGCTGGAACAAGGTTAAGCATGCATGACGGAGAAGCTTACACACTGCTCCAGCAAACTATTCCATTCCTCCTGTGCTACCACCCATTTGGGAATGTCACTGCTTTATGTTTCAATCCAAACAATACCCCTTTTTCAATCCCACAAATAAAACTCTGACAGCACCCTGTGCTTCCACTTATTCCATTCTTTTATATATTTGCTCAGTAGACACCCTTATTCTGAGTAACTTACAGACACTATATTTTTCACATACAACCTATTAATACAGCTGGATATGTACTGAAGTGGTTCAGGTTAATTATCTTTCTTAGGGAAGTGTCGACAGATTTAAACCCGTTACCTGTGAGGTGTAAGACTGGTACCTTAACAATTATATCACACTGCAGCTCATGATTCTGTTTTTCAGGTCTGGCTAAACGATTGCATAAATCATTGCATTCTGGGCATAATGATGTTTGCTGACAGAGTGGAAGACAACGAGCCATCAAAGACACTACTGTCCTGAACTCAGTTTCTTAAACAGGCTTTTGCTTTTGTTCCAGTCTGTCTTTTTAAGGAGTATCTGAGATGAGCTATTCATAGCTTATTATTTCTCTTATTTTATTCAGACGTCAATAACATCGATCGCACAGAAACACACACATACTCTCTCTCTCTCTCGCTGTCTCTTATTCCCTCTGTCTCTCACACACGCATACACACACACAGTGTGACATTGTGTGTGTATTGTTGGCTTCCCATTACAAATATTGATTATTTTGAAGGGCTCTCAAAACTCCCCGTTCTCATACTTTCTTCCATGGAAATAGAAATTCTTTGTGGTCTCAGTTTCTGCCCCTGAAAAGGTTTTCCGTGTAAAAGCTGTTTGTCTCAAAAAAATAATTATAAATGGCGGGCTGTCGATGCCCTTACCCTTGGAGACACAGAGTTTCCATTTCATTCATTATCTGTCAGCACGTAAGCACAACTCCATATTTACCGAAGGGGATCAGGTTTAGCACCTTCAAGGCAGTTTATTTTGTGGGATGTGTTCGTATAACATTGTGGTTACCATCCTTATCATGTGTATTCTGAGCTTCTGCCTCTGTGGATTGAGTTCTGAAGTCCTGTGGTGGAAGTGTTTTTACTGTTTTTGTCTACATATTTCTCATTTTATATACAACTGTACCTAATATGATAGCCTCTGTACCTAATGATACCAGTTAAATGTTCTTTCATACCTGTAATACATGCATCTACTGATAATGATTCTCTGTAGTGTTGCTGTTGCAAACACCACACTAAGACATGCACAATGCAGCAAAATCATTATAATGTCAGTAGGATTTCGATATGAATTTGTTGTACAGATCTGTTTATAAACACCAATTAAAATTGTGTAGGCTGCAGCATATTTACTGAGACAAACCAAGTTACGGTAGTAACATTATGAATAAAACCTTCAGTTAGTTAATAAGTGAAATCACATACCTGTCTAATTTGAGAGTCCTTTGGCCTAAAGGGGCCTTGCTATTAGATGTATTGATTGAACAATATTGCTTACGGTGGAATGTGCTGAAAATTCTTTGGATTCCAAATGGAGCCACATGGCAGTGATCATAATGAAAAAATGATTGTGGCAATAAATAGTTCCATGACTGTGCATCATGGGATTTCATAAACTAGACTCTAACCAATATCCAGAAGGGTGTGTTTCTATTCTGCTGGTTGTGAATTTCCCAGATGTTCCGGGCCTTGTGAGTCACATCTCCTGTTGTCATGCAGGTGGGGGTGGGGGTGGAGAGGGTGGACTGACTTAAGTGTAACCTTGAGGGGGTGGGTGATTTCTGTGGCTTCTACCTTCCCCTGACCTTGGCATAGATGCCACATAACATTGGTTAAGTCAGCTTTATTGTCACTTCCACTATATGTTAAAACATACAGAGGTGTGAACTACTACAAAACTACTAGTGCAACATAAAATATATACATATACAGAAAAAATATAATTATACAGAAAATCTGCATGTACAATGTGACAATGGACGCAGGGTGAATGTACATTGTAGTGCAAAAGTGACATTGTAGTGCAGAAGTGAACAGATGTCTTTGTGTCTAGGAGCTTCTCCTTGAAGCCAAGGCAGACCAGTAGCTGTAACTGTTTGATTGTTGTTAAACTGATTGGCTGTCCTTCAGCTGTATTGGCATATAGATGTATTGTACGTTGCCTAGGTTTCTGTGCTTGCTGTATTTTACTTTACTAATTAACACAGCTGCAATTACTCAAGCCTGTTACTGACCTTGCATCTGGTATCAATAGCGCGAAAATATTGTCGATAGGCTATATTACTCAAAATGAACAGTATCTCATTTTTACACAGAAATTAGCAATCTGTTTGCAAGCCTGACTCTCCATTACTGCTTCTGTGGTTTGGCTGTGTAGCTTAGTGACGTTAAAATTCTGATATGAGGAACATAAGTCTGATGTGTTTAGTCTTTTTAAAAGCTTATAGAGTTCAATCAAAAAGACTTAAGTTTTTTTTTTTTTTTTTTTTTAAGAGCATGTCCTCGTTCTTCACTGTGTGATCAGACTCGCATTTATTTTTGGCCCCCCAACCCCCACCCCACATGCAGGAAGTCAGCCAGAGACGTCTGGTGACAGTGGGGACAGACGTGTCATTAAAAGACCTGCTTTACTCATTTTGACATTTTTCTGATATGTCACTTCCTTTAGTTTGAAGTTAATACAGGTGCGCTATGAACCTAGTCTTTAAACTGATGTTTTGTTGAAACCGTTATTTTGGAGTCTGCAAATTCACTTTTCTTACTTCCTCCTGAAAGATTTCCCATGACGTAAGTTCCAGCAGTTTGTGTGAATTAATATGTCATCAATCCCTGATTTCAAGAATATCAGAATGTAAATTTGGCTATGGGGGGCTTTTAAGCTTGCTGTTTGCTCTGAAACAAAAGTGCTTTGCCAGGCTTGATTGTGAGTATTGCCTTATGGAGTTTTGGACTCTTAATCTGTAAGCCACATTGAAGGACAAATGTTGATTGAATCAAGACTATCTGACAACAAATGTTTGTGAAATCACATTTCTTTGGATTTGAGGAGACACAAAAAGTCATAAATAGCATCTGGACAGACATAAGGAATGTAAAAGAAATAAATGAATTTGTCTCTGGCATTTCCATACACAAGTATTTGGTTCACTGTTCTCACTGATCTTTAAATCTGTCCAAAATCACTGCAGACCAGTGACATCATCACATTGTGATACATTTGCATATCAGAAATCCTTATCCAGCTCCTCTATTTCCTGATTTTACCAGTAGATGTAGTCATCAAACTGCATAGATTTAGCTACATTGCTTAATTGTGATCATGCTAAAAGATACCTAACAGCTTGTGGGAAATTGTTTCAGGATGAAGTCAGAAAATTGACTTTTATGGTCCAGTTACTCATGCTTTGAGTGATGTAAGTTTTCAGAGTTAGATCTTTGTGCAACCTTATTATCAGTCTTCAAGATGCAATACATGATTTAGGGTGAGTCAAGAGGCCCTTTAATCTGTGTATCTTTACCCATTCATACTGACAGATGATAAAGCAGAGGAAATGTGTTTGCTTATTGGTACAACCACAGTGCCTCAGCAGGATGTGAACCAGCAATCTTATTGCTTACAACTGCAGGTCCATCAGCAGCCAGATACCTCTTCACTGCTGCCAACACAATCTTTAATTATACCATGAAAACACCAGTAAACCTCTAAATTTAGACACTTGCACTTTCCTATATAACAGTAATTATGTCACTTCATAATATACATTCTGCATACAGGTTGACCTTATCTGTAATAATCACCACAAGAGACCATAAATAAATTACATTACATTACAGGCATTTGGCAGCTAGCAAAAGGAGATTGTATTCTCTCCATGGTAAATGTTCAAATGAACCAGCATGACAGGCAACAAAAACGCATGGGACAGTTTGTGGTTCTGCTGTTTTGTTAGCTTGTTTGTTTGTTTGTTTTTTTGTTTGTTTGTTTCGGTTTGACATCGACAAGGCTTTTTTCCCCCTTCTTGATGGGATGCCAACTGGGCCCTGGCTTCTGGTAATTCGCCCTTTCAGATTTCAGATTCTTCGTGAGATCTCTGGCTCCTCCTCTCTCTCTCTCTCTGATAAGCTGGTGGCATTTCCTGTGATCCAAACGAGAAACATTGCGGGCTGTTGCTCTCGTGTGAGCCAGGGCTTGCTGGGATATCGTGGGGCTTTAGAATTCCACCTCCATTCTTTGTTAACCCCTGGTTCCGTCTGGTTCAGGAAGGGTTGTACCATTTTTTGAATTCACAGCTTTGGATATATTTTATTTTTAAAGATTCTTATTTTCTAGGATTCTGAAACAAAAAACTGAATTGGATATCCATTATTTAAACCAAGAACATGGTTTTAATCAGACGGATGCCTAAAAAAAGGACTCATCCAACAAGTTTGAGTCTATCAACACTTGATCATCTGTGTTGATTTCTCCCATTCACATGGCGCTAACTCAATTTGGCTGTGAGCTTCACCCTCCCGCCTCCCAATGAATTGCAAACAGATGGCATATGTGTACTGTGTGGTGGAATGCGTATTTCTAGGGCTCTTAGAAAGAATAATTATTATTGTTAAAGATTATCCTGTAATCCTTAACATTTGAATTAGGTACACGGAATACAATTTGAACCCGTATTTGCATGTTACCTTATAAGGTGTTGGCCTTGGTTTTACATAAGTGTTTAGTGAACTCTGAGCTTAGAAACTCACCAGCACCTGCTGTTTGAATGTGTAGCATGTCTGCTTGAGCAAAATCCCTCAGTAATGCAAAGCAGAATACACATACATGCACCACACACACACACACACACACACACACACACACACACACACACACACACACACACACACACACACACACACACACACACACACACACACAAACAAATGCAAGTCCAAAACAGATAGGCTTTTTAAACTCAAGATGCAACAAACCAAAAACAAATGCAACATGATAATTGCATGGAAAGGTTAAAGACACAATGAAAAAGTTAAGAGGAAAGAATGAATCTTCACCGGGAAGAAAATTCCAAAATGTTCCTTCCCTTAAGAGAGGTCTGATGTGGCACAGCAGAGCAGGGTACATCAAGAGCATAAGAGCTACAATCAATCAAACCAAAGGTGGAAAACAAGCTGAAGACACAAAATCTCTAACCAAGAGAATGTCAGCTGTTGAAAATAACAACATCTAACACATAGCTGCTGATTACCTATTACATGAATAATTGATTAATTCTGTATACTTCGTAGTATTAGAAGAGGACCCACAGACCACCTAGCAGAGTCTTGCAGGCAAGGTCTCTGGGGCCCCGTGTTGCTGGTACATGAGGGAATAAAGTATTCTAACCCTGCATTAGTGTGATAGTTCCTCTTCCTTCTGCTTAGGATTCCTGGGCAATTCCACTACAGGTCTTTCGCAATTGCATTTGTGTGTGAACTTTGACCAGAGTTGGACAAACTTGAGGCCTACAATCATGGAATTAGAATTAATTAAAGGCAAACATTTGGCCTGCTAAGGTATGCCAAAGAACACTTCACTTCCTCCTGAGAGCAGGATATGAACTCTGCTTTTGTTCTCTACCTTGAAATTCTTACATTTCCCATTGACTGTTTTTTTTTTTATTTCAGGAAATACTTCACTTTCACCTGAATGCTTTAGAACTTGATAGGGGGGTCATTATGAGGAAATCTTTTATTACTTATTTCACCAATTTAAAAAAAAAAAAAAAAAAACAGCCTTGGCTTATATGGAGTCTTTCATCAATGGGGTGTAGATTTTTTTTTATACATGGATTCATTATGATTTAGACAGTGTGTAAGTCCTCTTTGCCTTTGTCACACCTAGATTATAACAAAATTTGAAAATTCTGTAAAGAACGCAGTTCATATTAAATCAAAACCTTGACCTGTAGAAGCATTCAAAAATTCCTGGGCCGCATTGGCAGAACCATACATTTTTGGAGAAAGAGCCTTTCTTCAGAAAAGAAAACCTGGCAAATCCACAATAATCGCTTTTATGTTCTGTGTTTCTAAATGCAGTAAAAACATTGAAAAGACACTAGAGTTACAGATGAATTGGTTATTTGTTAGGAGGGGGTTCAGGTTGGCACAGTGGTTAGCACTGTGGCCTCTTAGTAAGAGGGACTCAGGCTCTAGTCCACCCTTTGATTAGCCCTTTCTTTGTGTAGCTTGCATGTTCTCCCCATGTTTGTGTGGGCTTTCCCTGGGTACTATGGCTTCCTCCCACAGACATGCAGGTTTGGCAGTCTAGACTTGCCAACTTGCCTGTATGTGAGTGTGAGTGCTTAAGTGCTTGTTTATCTGTTCCTGCAATGTACTGTTGACCTGTCCAAGGTGTCTCCTTCCTTTTGCCCAATGTATGCTGGAAAAGGCCCCAGTCCCCCCAAACCCACCCACCCCCTCATGTATGGATGGACCCTTGTCACCAAGGATCATCTCATCATGACTAAACACTACGCACAGCCTACTCCAGTGGTGGCCTCAAATGCTGAGCTTGTATTGGTTGTATTTACCTCATGGTTTCACCTTCCGAAGATCCTTCTCAGAAATATGTGCAAGGACAAAGGCAGCTAATGAAAAATAAATAAAACAGTGCAGTCATGTGCCTTGCAGTAAACAGTCCAATGAAAAACTCATCAACGGAACAGACGGGGCTGCAGCCAATTCCGACATTAAGAGCAGACTGAGATATGCGCTCTTTGTTATGGGAAGACTGGCAAAATGTCCAAGTGGGCAGAGTAGTTTGTGGTTTTTTTATTATGCAGCAGGATAAGGATAGATTTTTCCACATTTCTTTTTTTGTCTTTGATTTTTACTTTCCTTTCTTGGCAAAGATAGCATATATTAAAACCCAGCTTGGGGGGAGTAGAGCAATGTCTTATGGGATAGATTTTCACTTTATTTGAAAGACACACCCACCAGCCAACACACTGCCCAGAGATATCTCCTGTTATTCTACTTTAAAAATGGACATATCAGCCAAACGTATGTAGTGATATTACCCAACGAAATGCTATAATGGAACAGAAGCAGATACATCGTAGGTGGCATAGGAGTTCTCAGAACTTGTTGGAAAAGTAACACCCCTAATTTGCTCAATAACTTTATGGATGGGCTGCTGTGCACTGGGAATGGTGGCTGGTTCAGGAAATTGGGACGATGCCTTATCCTCTGATTGGGTGCCGATCGGTCATGGGGGAGGGTTTTTCTTTGTAAAAAGCCAAAATGGTGGGAAATGGGGTGGTGGATGTACCTGTGTCTGGCCTACCAGATTGGAAAATGACACCCCCCGACCAAACTAAACTCGAAAATGAACAGACCCGCTAGCAGTCATTGGTTATTGTACTTGCACCCTAACCTTTGTACTACTCTGAGAGGAACTATCATATGCTAATATCACCCAGTTCCGTTGTGGATAAAAATCTTATGATTGGTTCGTACAAGTGACTGACAGAATGACAAAATTCACCCTGCCATCTCTATAGGCTAGCACTAGCCAGATGCAAAGCTCACTATCCAGCCACAGCATGGCAGGTAATGTGATTGCACCAAATCCCCATCCCGAAAGACCACAGTGGACTTAAAACATAGTCCAAGGCTGAGACTGAAGAGGGGAAAAATAATTAAAAAAAAAAAATGTCAGCCAAATTAACTGCTTTTTGCTGTATTCAGCCAAGGTGGTGCACTGTCCTCATCTCCTCAGTTTGTTATAGCCTGTGCCATCAGAAGCAGCACAGTTTTGCAGCTCCATGGCTCAGTGTTTAACAGTGAAAACAAGGGGCATTAATTGCAGCAAATCGCCCACACCCCAAATCACCCTCCACCTGCCTCACCAGATTGGCCTGTTGCTCAGTTTTGGGAGGAAGATCGGGAGAGCTGCTGTACCCTCAAGCTTTGGATTCATCCTTTGTATTCCTGTCATGCAGATGTTAAGAAGACACTAACTGCAGATAAAAATAGGAGTTTATTTTTCTTTATATCTTTATTGTCTGTGCTCTGTAGTAGAAATTTGGCAATCGGGTCATGTGACAGCTGCCCACAGTATGTTTTGACTGTGGCAGTGGGATTTTCCCCCCTTCTGCATCTAGGGTGGGAGTGGGTGGATTTGGGGGACTCATGAGTGCTGTTGCATTTCCTTCCTTCCTTTTTTCTCTCCCTGGGCCTTTCTCTCTCTCTCTGTTTTTTTAGAATGCTTAGCAACCCTCATCCCAGGGCTGTGTACCTATGGAGGCATTGAGACCTTTGCCCTGCCCTGCTCCTCAACCAGGCCAGGTCCCTTGCGCAGGCTGTGGGATACACTGTTTGGCTAAAACAATGGCCCCGCTAAATGGGAACCCGCCAGGGGAGGGAGGGAGCACAGAGGGCACCCAGCTCAGGCCCATCCTACAGCACACAGTGGCTAAGAGTCTGTTACATCATCTCCTGTCTCACTTCCTCTCACTGCTCTGTCTTTTTTATGTAGGATAGTATGGGGGGCTGAACACAACCGGGGTGATATATCTGGGGATTTCATGCACCTCTGCTTTTAACCATTTAATTAGCCTGCTTGTTTTTGTGACCTGGCATTTTTGATAAATTCTACATCTACTGAATTTATCTGGCTGAAAGCTATGTATGCGTCCTAGGCGGGTATGCTTTACTGTTGTCAGGTATAAGAGTGAGCCAGTGCTGGTATACAAAGCAGTTTAAAAAATTAAGTAAGAACAATAGTTTTTTTTTATTTTGTTTTGGAATAAAATCCAGGATATATGCCAGCCCACCAAGAATTGATAAAAAGATAAAGAAGGATGGAGAAAACATCTTCACTGTTGTCTCAGCTCCCCTTGCTATCCGACTCCTTAGCACTTGTTTTAGCGCTGGTCTGGTCTTGGTATTGGCATTGGTATCCGTATTGGCATTGATATTGATATTGCCATTGGTATTGATATAATGTATGCTACTGTATGTACTGTTGAATGTGCCATGGCTCTGGATTGATACAGTCAAATTCCATTAGTGCTTTAAAAATTCTGTGCACACTGTCTCTGGCCCAGGAATGCTGTTAGCCTGGCCTGTATTGCTGTTTCTCTTGTGACGCATTTGAACACGTGTTAGTTTTCAGTGTATAGTGGTTTTTAAACTCCACGTGATGCTTTACCTGTGAGCTATATCTTGAGGGCCTCACCTGTTCAAGGGCTGGGTAACGTGTTCCTCTCGCATGGCTAGGCACAGACAAATCCCCCTCTGTTTCCCTCTGAGCTACACCTGTGGGCGTTGTCTGTCAAGACGGCCTCCGCCCCCTGGAGACAGATGGATTAAGCCCATGTTCAAGCTTTTCAGCTGAACACACCTGTCAGTTTTGTGTTTTAGCTCATTACGGATTAGGTTTGCATATGGACAGGGGATGCCTAATTCTAGATTACCCCAGCTTCTTTGAGATTCTTCATGAATACAAGCCCAGCTCATTCTTCAGTAATAAAAAGTAGCTTCCAGTTGAAAAAGTGTTTCCAGTTGCTATGTAAAATTTGGCTTCTTTCTTTCACTTATTTTATCCCTATCTTTGCTTTAAAGATGTTAGTTTTTTCACACAAACATACTAACAAACATGCACTGTTTGGCATGTCAGTTTTGGGAACTGCTGATGTTGATTGATTGATAAAGTGCAGATGTAGAATAAAATACAACTGATGTAGATAAAAACTAATTCTTAGCTGAGCTTAGCTGCAAGTCAAAAGTAAGGACAAATGATTTTATTTAGCACTTTGTGTCCATTGCCAGAGGTGATGTGCACATCTGCAAATTTATTTATTTTTCATTTTGTGAGTGCTGGACATGAAGCTTCTCCAGATTTTAGCCCCCCAGTGCAGTCCGTGGGCAGGTGACTTACAAGTTACAGAATTATAATTCCGCTTTGCTACAGGGATCTGTTGAAGCACAAGTGTGGTTTGGAGTGCTTCTGCAATGAGAACGTTCTTTCTTCTGCTCCCGATTCGCTGCCCACCAGCTACCTAACGATTCCTTTAATCTGCTGTCCCAAGCTCACTTCTCTGGATCGCCAGGGCATTCTTTTATCAATCATTTATGTCCTTTTATCTCTCTCACCCTTCTCCCTCTTTCTCTCTCTCACTGAGTTGTTTTATATCTGCTCTGTGTGATAACAAGCAAGATGTGTATCAGGAACTTCACAAATCAGTCGTGAGATCGTGAGGTGGCTGTCGCTAACGGTGCAAAGCTGGACTCAGCATGTGGCTAACGATGTATTCACCATGTTTGTTTTCTGTTTTCCTGTTCGCATTGTACCTTTTGAGCATTTTATGAGAGACATTTCTCTTTCTCTCATTTCACTGAAAAGAGGAATGCGCTAATGGCACAAAGGAAGCTTTTCGTAGAGGTGTTCCGTGCAATCATCGAGTCCCGTTTACTTTTTTTTGCCTCGAGTGCACATAGATGCAAAACAGCTCTGATGTTTTGAACTTATTTCGCAGTGTTTTGCATGCATTACATATTCAGAGTTTGCACTGGTTTCTATTTGTTTTTATTTGTGTTTGAGTGCCCTTTTATTACTTTCTAGCCCACTAAGCAGAATGAATTAAAAAGTAATTTGGTAAGTCTTTTAATGATATGTAAAGAATTTCAGCATAACTCGGTTTCTGCTCTTTGTGTCACAGGGCTCTTGTCTCATAGCTTTCCCCATTTATTAAACCTGCATAACAGAGAAAATCTCTGCTCCTAGCACAAGCCACACATTAACATGAGGCCCCAATTTGCAAAACTGTGGAAGTCGTTTGTTTTTAGTTTTAATCCCTATGACGTGAAACACTATGGTATGTGATCTTGTTTTACACCGCAGTGAAGCAAAATTGCACTATGTTAGAGGCATACCAACTTGAATTTGTCTTTCTCTGTCTCTCTTTCTTGCGCTCTCTCCCTTGCTCGTTCTCTTTAGGTCAGTCTTTTTCTTTCATTGTTGTGTTCACTCTTTCTCTCTCAGTCTCTCATTTTGTATGAAGGCAAAGTGAGAAAGGAACCATCCTTTGTGTTCCACTTGCATTATAAATTCCAGAGCAAAAGACTGGTTCTGCTTATTATAAACAAATCACTGCCCCTGAATCTAACGGTAAAATTTACCACAAGTGTACATGTATACTCTTATTTTTCTCCACGGCATGTATAATTAAACATCCTCTTCCTGGTGGACTCCAGCCTGCCGGCGCGTGTGTCGAGCCAAGGGAGACCGTGCCAAATTGTGGCGTTTTGGGAGCGTGCTGTCCGTCCTTGTGCTGGGTCAGACCCGGTAAAACCGCGGGTCTCGGATCGTCGGGAATGATGGGAAGGGACACTGAGGGGAATTGTCTCGCTGACAGCGCACTGGCAGGTGATAACAAGCCTTTTTGTGCCTGTCACTTGTTCTGGGCCCGTCTTGGAGCAAAGGTGTTGTTCTGTAACGTGTGCAGAGTTACGGTTTACTGCGAGCAATAACAGCACCAGAAGCTAGCCCCACCACCCGATACAGTTGATAAAATAATTCAGTGCATGTAAAGATGGGTGTCTGATGTAACCATATGGTATTTGTGTGTGTATGAATCTGTACATCCTAGAGAAAAAAAGTGGGGTATGTCCTTAATTACCGATACCCGAGTTTACATGAATATAATATATGTACACAAAATGTGCATTGAAAAGTTACAGGTACTTGTTATACATAATACAAACTAGACGTTAGTGTTGATGTGAACTCTGAAAATTAATTCTGTATATATATATATGTATATATATATATATTTTTTTTTTTTTTCTGTATAAATGCTAACACTGTGGCTAGATACTTGGTCTTGAACCATAACCAACAGTAACGCTGAAGTGCACACAAAAGACCCATCTAGAATGCCAGTACAACCACAGAATATAAATATGTTGTCAAAAAAGATGATGATAAGTTTGTTCTGAGTTGCATAGTTTTGAGTCCACTAGACAACCATGAGAGAATATTGGCATATGATAATTATAGTGTTTAGTCTGCAATTCTTTACCAGTGTGTCAGTACTTCTCCTCAGAGCTCAGAAAAGCAGGCTTTCAGTTGATTTTACATGGTGCTAAGCCTCTCACTCTCATACTCATATTTTCACAGCCAGTCAAATTTGTCTGGAGACATAAGTTGTTTAAAACTGAACGTGCATGGTGGATCATAGAGAGGCTATGGCTGTCATTAGTGTGACTGCGACACGGACCCGGCTTGCTTAAGATGGGGGTTACATTGGAGGTGGTTTTCGGAAATGTGATCTGTCTTTTAACAGCCTCAGGGATGAGAGTCGCAGTGGAAGGTGTTAGCCCTGTGGTGCCAACTTGCACAAAATCAACTAGGAATTTGTGGTGCAGGCTCTGCTGGGACACTTAGGATGGTTAAGCACAGAGAGAACTGAAATAAACTGTATGTGTGCATGTATAAATGTGTGTGTACATGTCTTAGTGAGTGTGCACATTCCGCATCATGTTCTCATATATTATTTCCTCAAATAGCAAAATACACATACGTATTCTCCCCTTTTTACTATAACTTCAGGAAGGTTAGCAGTAGTAATCATTGCCAGGCATTGCAGTAATATTTAAGAGGATGAAGACAGCATCAGAATACACTGAAACTCTCATGTTTACATTCCCCCTTCCCCTCAGTCTCGCTGAGGTTGAAGGGGGGAGTGTAAGGGAATGGGGTGGGTTCCGCTGTGGTATTTTTTTGGGGGGTGGGGAATGTTCTACAATGATTCCAGCGGTAGCCTAGTTTTCCCGTCAGTTCCAGCCAGGGGTTTTTGCACAGCGCTTTGCGGAACGAGGGCACAGCGGGGGTTTGCTGTTCTGATCCATCAGATCCAGCTACATTAGAATATGAAAGTTGCCAGACCTCAGGAGTATTAATTGTCATGCTCCACAAACCCACCTCTCCCTCCCCCCCTTCCACCCCCAATTCTATGCCCCCAACCCCCCACCACCCACCTTTGACATTCCATCCCCCTGCACCCAAACAAGCCCTTTCATCTTGGCTATGATTCTGAGGGCGATCGGCTATCACTATTTCTACCATAAAGTGTCATCAAATTCAGTCCTTTCATTCCAGATGTTCTATTTGCTGTTATTTCTCTTAACTAACTGTCTCTCTCATTATCTTTCCCTTCCAGTCTCTTTTTTCACTCCCTCAGTCTGTGGTTCTCTCTCTCTCTCTCTCTCCCTCTCCTCTCTGTGAATTCCTGCCTCTCCTTCCTTCTCTCTTTACCTGTCTGTCTCTTCCCCTTCTCTCCATCCCTCACTCTCCTTCTCTTACTCTCTCGCTACCTCTTTCTCTCATTCTTTTTCTGAGTGTGTGCTCTCCCCATACCGGAAGGAGAGAGCACAAGGCTATCTCTGTATATCACAGTGTCACATCAGAGGTGGAGCGGCTTATCATTTCATGCATGCACCCCCTGTGGCTTTTGATTGGTCAGAAGACATAACTGACCATTGTGACCAAAGCACATCCCCAGACTCTGTGCAAAGTAATACCACATGGGAGTGAGAATGTAGTCACGGGCTCTTACAGTGTGGCAGATGGTGGATCCTTATCATTAATACGTTCTTATGGACTGTCACATGCAGTGGTAGAGGGGTGTGGCTTAGTGGCATGAAGAATGTCATTGGTCAAAGGTCAAACATGATTTCTGTGGCCCAAAAAGAGTAATGTATCTTCTTTTTAGCTGTATTCTTGTCATCTCTTTCTTGCATATAATATTTACATTCACATTCAGGCATTTAGCAGGGGCTTTTATCTGGAACAATTTTGGCCCAATCAAGTCACCTTAGTCTCTTGAAAGACTAAGAAATATGCAGTCCAGTCAAGATGGAACTCAGTCCTTTTGAGGGCATATACTATTCTGTTTTATACTTAAAATAACACATTCCAGAGGACATGTTTGCTTTTCTCCTATACATTAACAAAAGAAAGACACTTACAAGGCCGGTTTCCCAGACATGGATTAAAACTTCAGTGGAAATCTTTGTTTATTTTTTCTTTTAGTCTAAGACTAGGATGAGTCCATGTCCAGGAGCCTGGCCATTGATGCAATGTAAAGGCTGTTTTGATTGAATTGTATTGTCTCTTAAAGAGGCTAAGCTTGTTTGATTGAATCCCAGTGAGAGAAGAGCACACAAAATGTTTTAGGTGAAGAGCAGAGATGATACCAAATAATTAGTGTCACAGCCGATGGTAGAAGTCATTTCATTAAATTAAGTGCTGTAATAGGTGCAAGAGAGAGACTGAGAATGCAGAGCTTAAAACAGCAAATGGATTTGAGAAAATTAGAAAATTTTAGCAAATGGATATAAGCTAAATTAATGAGGAAAACACACGATGAGTGGCTCCTGGTCATTTTCCGTGGTGTGATTCTTCAGCCCAGTACCTGTCAGGTTTGATAATGGTGTCTCTGCGTTTAAGATGCGTAGTTGCCCAGGTTTTATTGTTTTTATGTGGTTCATCCCAGGTCAAGGCAAACAGCATAATATCTCACGTCTGCTTTTTTACACATACCCAGATAGAGTCTGCAGAATTCAAAAGTCACTGTCTATTTTAGCAAAATATCGGAGTACGTTAGGGGTCAAAATAGAGCCATTTTGCTTTGTAGTGTATATATCCAAAGTATGAGTGGGGGGGGGGGGTGGGGACTGATTCAAGTTGAAAAAATGAGGCAGAGATAGACAGACACACATGCTCACACAAAGTTTTTTCTCCAATCACCTCATTGTGTGTGAAAACACTGAGCTTGATGAATTGAATGCAAACATCATTTGACACATAGATATTTCCAAGGTACGGCAGGCTATTGGTGTGACAAGCATGAGCGTAAAACTTTTCACACATTTTCAACCTTCATTATTTTTGGGTTCAAGGACAAACCCATGTTTTCAATAAAGACTTGAACTGAACTCAGATAGGCAGTAGTTCTGGGGTTGTAATTTGACATCTCTTCTATAGCACTGTTGAGTCTTGTGTCTGTGGGCACTGTGAGATCCAAAGGACTGAACAGTCCTGGAATTCCATTATGGCCCAAGCAATTGCCATCAAAGTATAGTGTAGGGAGCTTTGCAGAGAAAAATTCTCAATTACACCTGCCACACCTCTGTCATTCAGAATTCCCAAAACTGCTCCAGACCTCTCAAGAGACAACAATGACCAGGATTCAATCAGATGTTCTTAATCTAAGTGCATAAACTTCTCAGTCAAACTAATCTAAATCTTTCCAGATTAATCTGGTGCAATATGTAAATAAAGTTTAACACAATGTATCCCTCCTTGGTGGAGAAAGTGAAGAATTGTACCCTGTGAAGATTCTTACTTATTGAGTGACTGGAACTTTGGAAATTCATCTTATTGGTTCGACAGCTGAAAAACACTTGGGCCAGGATTAAATCTTCATTTGTCCCTAATTATTACTGACATTTGAATAAGAGTGTTGTGCTTTTTCTCTACAAGAACAACTTTAATTGCTATGATCATGATGATGAAATCATACAGGTTATTTATACATAATGTATTACTTTTTCCTGTATTTATATTCCTTTGCCCAAATCATTACATCTGACTATATGAATCAGTTCTTTATGTTGTGCTGCTCGCAACATTATTTTCTATGCAGTGCTTGTGTGTAAAAAAACTAATTGAGTATAACAGTTTTAAAAACAGCTGTTTGACAGTTGTCATGTTGCAGTATTATTTAGGAAAATTGCATTGAATTATTTATCAGCATTCTAGTAATTGCTGGTCCAAGGTCACTGCATGTGCTTGTGGAATGTGTTCTGTGAGACACACAGTGCATACAGTATGCAGCAGTGAATTTTCAACACTGTGGCCTTCCTCAGGAAGCAGTTTACATCAATGGTGGGAGAATAAGTGCTTTGTGAAACCAAAAATGGGTTTCATATATTTGTGACATACTGACTTTAAAGCACTCATAGTGTTTTAATATGGAGAGCTCGGTATTTTTTTGGTTCTGATAAATCCAGCCCATTGTAGCTCCACCCATTGTAGGATTTTTTGGAGCCTTGTTTTCCCATTGGTGCGAGCACTGTTTTTCGGGGTGGGCGTGGATGGGTAACCTCCAAGAATAGGGGTGAGAGGTGTGAGAAGGGGGAGGTGTGAACAAAGGAAAACAATGCAGGAACAAGTGTGGAAATCCTCCATCAACAATCTCAGCAATTTGGTGTCAGCATGTGCCTTTTTTCAGGATTTGCTCAGGATAATCAAGTTTCGGACACGTGGTTGGACGTAAAAATGGCATTATTATCTTTCATTGTTAAATTGTGATCAGATCAGGTTGACCATCTCTGGAGGCAGACTGGAAAGCATTGTCTTCAGATTTCAGCCATGTAAATATGGAATCAGGGTAGGATTCCCTGCTCCTAAAGACCTCATCAACATCAGGTTTGTTAGTGCTGGCTTATGACAAAAACTTGCAAACCATATGGCTGTCCAGGAACAAGGTTTCCCCACTTCTGGTATAGAATGAATTGCAGAAGATGGGCACATTTTCAATTCTGGATGAACATGTGAGCTTGGCACGAAAGGAGCACATTTAACATCTTGTATAGACGCACAGTACCATAGTAAGGCATTGAGTCGATCATCATGATCCAGTATGGGACTTCCATGCTTCCGATATATTCTTGGACATAAAGATCTGATGTGAATGCCCACTTCCCCACTTCCTTCTGCATCGAAGCTGAGGTAAGCTGTCCCCCAAGTTATTTTTCTATTGCCATCACAATCCCAAAAAAGGCTTACCACCTGTTTGTCAACTGTGTAGATAGACAATTATTCGGGGGGACCCGCATGGCAGTTAATGACCAATACTCCTGAGACACATAACCCTTGTATCTTGACATGGCAATAGCAGGTGGGTCAGTGTTTCTAATGAATCGAGTGGTGAGCGAAGGGACACCTTGTTGGACTGCAAGGCCCTGCTGGTGAAAGACACGTGGGAAAGGGGTGTCCTTTTTGCATACCGCGCATTCCTTCAGCGAAAAAGAAAATGAGAGCCCCTGTAAACAGATATGACGTACTTCCTCCACCGTGAGCTAAGCCAGATCCTACAAATAAGCCAACAAACAAGCCAGTGGTGACCGCACCTTGAGCTCTCTGCCATGTTATTGTTGTTGTTTTTGTTGTTGTGGGGGCTGTGGTGGTTGTTTTCTTTTTTGTTTCTTGTTTCAAGCTTTCTTTGGATGTTTTTTTTTTATTTGCAATCGCGTTGTTGTTTTTGTCAGCTCTGTCCAGAGGCAGATGTAGCTTTGTTTTTGTTTTTTTTGTAATAATGTTATTGTTGTCTTTCTTGGTACCACAGCAGATGAAGCTTTCTGGCTTTTTGTGATTGGATTACTGCTGTTCTTGTTGGTTCTGAGGTGGAGGCCAATGAAGTGTGGTCCACAGGAGTATGTAAATGTGGGAAGGAGAAGGGTGTGTGCGTATATGAGTGTGTGAGTGTGGGTAGTCATGCAGCATATGCCTGTAACCTCTCTATTTTATCCAGCTGCCAGAGGCTCCCCAGGACCTGCTGGGAGCAGGAAGGACAGCACACGCCCAGCCTGGCCCAGCTGGGGGGGAGGGCCTGCCCTGCTTTGCACTGTTTACCCAGGGGAGCTTAATCCACAAACTTACTATATAGTCACAAAAACAGACCCACATTCCCGCACAATCACAAACATTGCCCTTAGCAAAATCAAGCAAACGTCCTGAGGATATCCACTCTGTGGCCTCTCAGACAGTGTCCGCTGTAAGACACCAGAGCCTAAGATCATAAGTGAGATTGATTTGGGGCTTCAATACAGGGCCTCACTACATTTACAGCTTATGCCACATGCGCCTCCACTTTGAGCAACAGACAAATAGACATGTGTTTTGGCTCTTAAACCAATTTTATGGAGAAAATAATAATCAAAAACAAATAGAATAACAGTGTGTCGAGCAGCTTCAGCCCCGGGACAAATTCAGTTGATGGAAAAAGGAGTCCCATGTTAGCTGGTCAGAGAAGCTATGGCCCAGTAAAGGGATATTTTAATAAAAATGAAAGGGTATTTGTTCTCATTTGCACAGCATACAGCCTTATCTAGGGTAAATTTATGTATACATATTAACAGTTTCTATGTATGTGTGTGTGTGTATATGTATATATATATATATATATATATATATATATATATATATATATGTGTGTGTGTGTGTGTGTGTGTGTGTGTGTGTGTGTGTGTGTGTGTGTGTGTGTGTGTGTGTGTGTGTGTGTATGTATGTATGCTTTATTAGCTGAAGTACTTCTCTCAAGGGTGCTTTTGCGGTGCCCTACTTGGGTCTGCTGCAACCCACCGTTTTCTGTTCTTTTTCTGTGTTCACCACTTAACTATTCCACAGAACCACCCCCAACATGACATCACTGTTACAAAACACATGAATTCTGTCTGTCTTGTCAGAGTGAAGCATGTACCCTCCAACTGTAGATAGTGTTATCCCTTTGTTGCCCTGATCACAAGCTTCTACCCCGTAATGCCCTTCACCCTCACTTCTCTGTGCTGAAGATCTGCTCCCCACTACCTCACAAGACCTGCAGCAGATAGAAAACTAAAAGTTTGGTTTGAACTCTATGTGTCTGCAGGTTCAAATCCCTGGTGGGGCACTGCTACTGTACATCCAAGCAAGGAACTTCACCTGCATTGCTTCAGTAAAAATCCAGTCATGTTAGTGGAGGCTTAATTAAAATGTAGACTGTGTAAATTTTTATGGATGAGACCGTCCACTGAATATCAATGTATAATTCAGAACAGTATTCTATATAAATGTAGCTCATAAATATAAATGTATAAATATACATATAATTGCAGTGTGAGTGTGGTCAAGTTCCATCTACTGCTACTCCTTTTGTGCTTACCAGATACCCTTTTCTGTCTGTGCTTCTTTTTTGTGTATTATATGCTTATAATACAGCAGTGTATTTGTGAGGCAGTTTTCCTGCTCAAGTGTGCAACTGCAGCAGCCTGTCTGTGACTGCAGTCTGCAGTCTGAATCAGCTCCTTAACTATTATTACTGTGATACACTGCTGCTACAGCGTGTCTGTATAACAGACATCTTTGTTACATCTTTCATTTATGTTGTTTCTTACATTTTATTACAGCAGATACTGTTTTGCAGAATGAATAATACAAAATGTATGTATATTTTGTAACATAGATACTGCTGTATATTTTACTAAAAGCTGTTCAGGTTAAATACCATGCTCAAGGGTACAATGTCAATGCCCCATCTGGGAGCTGAACCTGCAACCTCTATGTTACAGCCTAGTTTCCTCATTGTTATACAACAGTGTACTGAATTTGCCATGTTGGTGTTATTGTGTGTGAGTGTGTGTTTTTTTTCTGGGAAGGAGTGTTGAGGGATGTGGAGTGGGAGTGGGGGAATTGTCTGGGTTTTTGAGGATAGAGGAATGAATGTGTGTATGTTTGTTGTGTGTGTGTGTGTGTGTCTCAGTTCCACCAGGGCCTGCTGCAGACAGCCCCACTGAGCCAGACGGTTGAATGAGCACAAGTGTGACTCTCTGGTCACCGGGCTGTGCCCCTCGTTTGTCCTCCGGGCAGCTGGTCACCCGAGACGGGGGTTGGAAGGGTGGGGGGAAGGGGGTTGTGTATGGTCTTCAGAGTGTTAGCAGTCAAGCAAAGATGTGGTGAAGAAACAGCTCGCAAGAGAGAGAGTAAAGGTTTTGGAGAGGGAAAACAGAGGAGGGAGAGAGGGAAACAGAGAGGGAGAGCAAAAGAAAGAGAAAAAGACTGAAAAAGAATGAAGATTGAAGCGAGAGGGAACATAGAGGAAGGAATAAAGACAAGAAAGGAGAGATGAAGGATTGACAGAGGGTGAAATAGAGAGTGCCAGAGAGTGAGAGAAAGAAAGGAACATGGTAGGCTACTGTTTAAATATGTACTGTATGTTAGTAAGCATGAAAGCACATTCCACTTCCAGACCCCTACAAGCTGTGCTTCAGAACAGTAATGAGAATGTGAACCTGAGAGAGACAGAGGGAGAAAGGAGAAGAGATGGGGAGAGGAGTGCAGAGCACGGTGCGGAGCTGGAAGCGCGATGTATTCCCGTCTGGTCCTCAAGGTGTCGGGAGTTCTGTGGAGACTCCAGCTGTCAGGTTAACCTTGCTGCCATGGCAGCTTTTTGATGCCACTCTCAGCTAAACGCCGCACAGACGTAGGGGCTGGGGCCACTTCCTGTCCCCACTTTTTGTGGCATCACCCTTTTATCATAAGTGGAAAGGAAACTGTTCACAGAATTTTTTAATGTGAGAAATATGGGTAGAAACAGAAACATTTCTTTCCAAAATGTTTACAAAATCCACCTGAAATAATACCATAAATAGTAGAGAGTAGAGGGAGATTGGGAGAGTAGAGATTGGGAGAGTAGAGGGTCGAGACACAAAGAGGTGACTGCGAATGCATCTAGGTTTTACTTATTATTATTATTATTATTATTAGTAGTAGTAGTAGTAGCAGTAGCAGAGGCAGCGAGACGGGGTTACCTGCGGGAAGAGGCTTTGAGACTGCCATCAGCAGCAGGTTGAAGTTTTGCTTTGCTGCAGGCTGTGACATACATTTGGGCAGCCAGATGAAAATTGCCAGATGTCTGATTCAGCTGCTAGCTTACTCTGTGTGCCCCCCTCCGCCCCCGCCCCCAATCCCACCCCCCACCCTCCAAAACAACCCAGGTCAAGATCAGAACACAGGAAACACACAGCAGCTTCTTTTAAAATTTGACTGCTTAAAATGTCACTGGATGGTAGTGGGTTGTTTAAAGTCTTCCTTTCTCATTCATGTGTAAAAATAAATAAATAAATAAATACAACGTCTGCTGGCACACTGACAAAAAACTGTCTAGGTGTCTGTCATAAACCAAGCATTGATGGAAGTCACTATACTTGTCCCTCTAGCTCAGTGCAGGAATCTTTCTCACCAAGATGACAAAAAATAATCAAAAAACATCAAAAGGAACAGCCCACAAACATACTGTGACTTGAACCGACAAGCAAGTATAACACAAAGCCAGCTCACTGGTTACTTAGGTTAAACATTATGTTTAAGGAAATTATGGTTTTCTCTTAATAAAACCTGCTTTATTTAGTGTGTTCAAATATGCAATGAGTTATCTATGACAATGAGTTATGCCTGTCTGTCTGTGTACAAAAGCAGCCTTTTAAATATTTTTAGTTCCGTATGTTTACCAAAATTAGGCAGGAAACTGGATAAGTCTGCTTCATGACTGCATATCACCCTGAATTACCCCTCTCAGCACACCCGTTAATCTTACATGACAGAAGCCGTATGGGTTAGTTAAACTAAATAGAGATGTCGCATTGAGAAGGCGTGGGGGGGGGGCTGGTGGGAGGAGTAAGGGGGAGGTGTCCCACTAGGACATCACAGCCAAAATATGTGTCTCTGTGTTGCAAGGGGGGAAAGACCGCGTCCCGAAACAAACAGAACCCCTAATAAACCACCATGGGGCCAGGCTAGGTTCCCCTCTGTCTCTGAGCTCTCATCTTCTCCGAAACCCTGAAGATGTTTTTCTGATTAAATTTTCATTGGGATTGTTTGTGCTCTGGCCTCTGTACTGCTTTCTGAAACAGAGAAAAGAAAATGGAAGGGAGTATGTGAAAAAGGAGAGAAAAAGCAAGTCAGGGAGAGAGAGAGAGGGAGAGAAATAGAGAGAAATAGAAATATATTGAGAAATATTTCATATCATATTTATATAAAGTCGTTTATGAGCTTAATATACTTAGGTACTACGGCTACCATTTTCCTGCAGCTATATCATCATTGAATGAAGAGAATGTGTGTGAGGGAGAGGAGAAGATGGAGAGAGAGTGTTAGAGAGAGCGGGGAAAAGGCAGGCGATTGGGGGTGGTGTGTGCTTGCAGATGTCCTGAGCATTCGGCAGTTAGAAAATTATTCTGGTCCAATGACCTGAGATGACCCCCTGATGTCTTTTCCCATTTTGTTTCTCATTCACCCTGTGAGAAACAAAAATAAATAAATAATAGACTCTTCTCTGTTAAAGGGCCCACCTGCTCTTGGTACATGTTCCTTGTCATCCCCTGTGACAATGTCAGCTAGTGACAGCCTTGTCATTTTCACAGCTCAAAGACAACAAAAAGACGTCTCAGAAATGTACTGTAAAACCATTATCTATGTTACTGTATTAACAGCAATGTAGCATATGTATGCAGAGTAAATTAACTTGTTTTTGTTTGTCCTAAGCCTGTTTCCCATTGGTTTCCCACTGTTTGTGTTCTACTTTGAAGTTTGGTGACCCAATATTTCTGTCAACGTCTTTGCTATCTTGCTGTCTATTTTTTTGTCATGCCCTGCACATTTTAAGACAATATAATATTATTTAGCAGCAAAGCATAGTCCTGTGTGAAGTATTGTAGGAGGGGCTACTTTGATCAAGGATCCAACAGCAACCTAGAAACAACCCACCTGTGAGTTAAACTCCCGATTGCAGAAACATAGGATAGACTGTAAAGTGCAAACAGTTCTTCATTTTTAGTTGTGAACCATTCAGAGTTTAGCATACAGGAATGTATGTACAACTTATCACTTATGGCTATTTGTGCAAAGCTCCAATGAACTTGGCAGTAATTCAGCTACACCTGACGCACTTCTGCTTGACACTGACCAGGGGTCCCGACAATGTTTGCAAACTCTGAAACGGAAACAGGTGTGTTCATCCTGTTGAATATGACATCCAAAGAATGTCTTTGTCAATGTTTGTGCTGGGGCTAGACGGCATGGCATTCACAAAATGCTGATATCTAAGGTTCAGAATAATAAGACCGGTTCTCCCAGGCAATAGCAATGTTTGCATCATATACAGCCATAAATGTTTATTGAAACATTTCAGGTGAAAATACCTCTCACAGGGGTAGAGTGGCATCTCCTCTGGGAAATGAACCTGCCATAGCCAAGTTACATGCTCAGTTTCCATTATAATCATTATACTATGCTACCATTTTATTTTTGTTGTTTGTGGTCTTTCCAAGATGGCACAAGAGGCAGGATTATTTCCTACACCAAAAGCTGACAGGCTTATTTAATCATGCTCTTGTTTATGAGGTAACTCCATATCAATTGGTGTAGGAGGTACGAGAGTCATGCTTGGTCAGGGTCAATAGTACCCTGAGAGCCAGGAGAGACCGAAAAGCCAAAGAGGGTCACATTAAAGCGGTAACAACAACTAAGGAAGGGAGGTGTATCCATATAAACACACACTTTCATAGTCTCACATACACACACATACACACTAAATATACACACATACACATGCCTACACACATACAGAAACACAGACTTAAATATGTACACACACCTGCACATACACACACACACACACACACACACTCATAGATACACTAACATATACTCATGGAGAGAGAGAGAGGAGTGGAGACAAGATTTATTGGGACAACAGAGTGTCAGGTTTTTCACTGTAATCTCCATTTGTATTATGAGAAAAGGCTGGATCAGCTGTCAGTCCAGGCATCTCCTTGACAGTTTATAATAAAATAATAATAATTATAAGAATGATAAATCAGCTTCAGAGCTCAACCCCCCAGATGCACTTGAGGAACCCTCGTCATAGCAGTTTTTATGGATGACAGTGTTTTAGTGTTCATTACCTCAAGCAAATAGATGCAAAATGCAGTTTCCAGAATTGTGGCAGTCATATATCACATCTGATTTCTGTAAAAATAAAATGTAAAAAGCCAGCTTGCCAAAAAATGTCATTGGCTGATGACTGCTGAGAGAATGTGTGTCAAAAACAAGTGAAAAGCTCACCTCTACGGAGCAGGGGTGTCAGTTTCCTAATTCGACATTACCACAGACATTACAGCATTAATATGATGAGTACTCTAGTAGTTATACCTAATATATATATTTAGCACCTGTCATATAGAAATATCCCCCAAAGTGCTTTGAAGAAAGGTCATTAAAAATAGAAATGGGAAATAAGTCAAGGAAAGCAAACACATTTTACTGCATAGGCTAAAAAGAGTTTCAGTGATATAAATTAGAACGTCTGACTAATGCAATAAAATAATACAATACTGTATAGCCTATATAAAAATAATTTTAAATGGGATTTAAATACTGCAGCCAAAGGGGAGTCTTTGATGTCTTGGATATACCATAGTTTTTGATGCCTTTGTCAGTTATTGCACAATGGCTAAGTGGTACAGTTCTTTAAACAAAGCCCATCATGTCACTTCAAAATACATCTGAGTGAATTGCAACATGGATCTGTGAGGAACAAACCTTACCCTTCTTTGAAACAGTATGTATTCATTTTGACTGTGAATGCTTTAGCTGTAAGATGGTCAAATGCACTTTAATTGGCAGTGGATGGTAATTGAGTACAGGGGCGAATTAATGTTTAACTTGAAGGATCTTACTTTCAAATTTCAGAATTACATTCCTTTCAATAGACAGTTTTAACCAAAAGATCTTTTTTTATATGTGGGTATGGAATCAGGGACAACTGGGCTAATTAAGACCTCTCAAGTGAAAGGTTGCTAAAGGGGAAATTTAGATGGAGAGTCTAAACATTTGAAGACAAAGCTTAGTGGTTCCACATTTCACTAAATAAATTGTGTTTTTTTATGTGTGTGTGTGTGTGTGTGTGTGTGTGTGTGTGTGTGTGTGTGTGTGTGTGTGTGTGTGTGTGTGTGTGTGTGTGTGTGTGTGTAAGCTGCTTCCCTCTCTATTCTAATGGGCAGTGCTTTGGCCAGCACATCACAGGACCCATTCAAACTGCACAGAGTAGCAAAGCTGCAGTCTGTAAGTCAATGCAATGGCTACATTTGCATACAACTACTGCATGCCCCACCAAGTGCTAACGGCAAAATGAATAATCGAGTATCGATTCTGGCCTGGTTAGCTTTGGGTTTTTTTTTTTTGCAGATACAAGAGACTTCTACTCTTCTCTGACTAATTGGAACTAAGAGAGAAGGTTGTGGGGTGGGGGTGCTGCGCATTGATTAGTTAATTATGTCCTTAATTAATTTCTCAGCATAATACAGTCCTTGGTTGTAAAAGCGGAGAGGAGCAAAGGGAAGAATTAGGTAACATCTCCAGTTCAGTGCATGCTTGCTGTGCAAACTGTTTGCTCAAGTAGCCATTGTGTGTCTTTTGGTTTAGCATACTTTAACAAAGCGTAGTCTCTGTAGTTCAGAGGCTTCCCCTTACTGTCTAACCTATGGCAGTCCTCAGATGGGGTCATGTGACCCATGTCATGAGCAGCAAAATGGTCAGTGTTGAATCAGTTCTAACTCTACATTTTACACAGAGTACACTTTATTCTCAAAAAGTGTATTTGATTTTATCCTTTTGGGTTTTCACTGTTTGAACTGAACATTTTTGACATGTGTAGATTTGAATTTATAATAATTCACATAATGGTTTTTAGAAAAATGTTCTTACTTTCATTCTTGCCTATACACTAACTATTGCAGTTCATATATTTTATTGGAATAATCGTCAGTGGAAATTGCATTATATTTGTGTTTATGTATGTATTTGTGGTATATTTCTATATATTGAGTATTTTTCTTTTAATCAGCAATATATTGTGAAGTGTTGCAATGTCTGCTCTGATCTTGATAATATATTTCGATTAAATATATTTAGTACACTTCACTGGCAGTGAGAGATGGTGCCCAGATTCTCCATGTTGGAGCTGCCGATAGGATGTAATTACTTCTTTGCTGCAGACGAAGCTTCTCTCTAATTAAGGTACAGCACGCTGTCAGCCCATTAAGTGTGAAGGTGTGACGTTCGTCCCCCCAAGCTGCACACATGAGGATAAGTGTTAAACTGTGGTTTGTGGCCCTTAACGGAGAGAAGAACTGACCTCTGCCTGAAACGCATGAGTATCAAACCCACTTACTGTTTCAGTGATGCAGGAAAAATCATAAACTTAGCAACTGAGAACAACCACTTTTCATTCATTTCAGCACATCGCTAACAACCTGTATGATCATGAATATGTCCTTTTATTTTCGTGTTTGTCAATTTAATCCAGTTTTGTGATAAAATTGAGACATGCATTAAGTAAGGTCAGTCTTTTCATGCTCACCTCATGTATTTTGTGAATGTGAAGCATTTGGGCAAATTGGCACAGATATTTATGAAGAAGTATTTGCCGTGTTTTTGTTTATTATTCACAATGTAGGAGAAAGTGTATATCTGTCATCTCACAGTTCCTCCTCTCCCCCCTCTCTCTGCAGGTTAGCGCTCTACGTGTATGAATATTTACTGCACGTAGGAGCACAGAAGTCAGCCCAGACCTTCCTGTCAGAGGTAAGTAGGCGTGGTTTTATTTACGGCCAGGGGGTTGGGGGGTTGGGAGAAATCGACAGGCGGGGCGGGGGGTTAGCACTCTCCTCGGCCGCTCGCTCTCTGGCTCGCCCTGCTAATTGAATTACAAACGGAGGTAATGCTGAGCTGGCGGGATGCGGCCCCTCGTTTAGTGTCTGTCTAATTGGATTGGACGAGAGTCCGTGAGCTTGAGCGGCAGCGTTTTGCAGTAAAAAAAAAAAAAGCATAAACTCTCCACTCTGCTCAAACAGGCTAACCGGTGTGAAAATCCTGGAGTTTCTTGATGCCATGTATTCAGCCCCTATCTAGGATGTTCCCCCATCTTAGATTCATTTTCATATGAATTTTCAAGATTTTCCCTTCCATTCCTCCATTTGAAATCCCCCATCTACCACTGACTCCTGTTCATTACATAAATCCCTGCATGGGGTGCTTGTACTCCATTCTGTAAAGAATCTGTGTTAGAATCTGAGAGAATGTATTCACATTTGTGTCTAGGAGCAAGCACAAGAGTGTTGTCTTATTTCTGCAAGACATTATTGGTTTTTATACTGTATTCTTGATAAAGAACAATGGATTTGACACAAACTTGACTTAAGATATAGTGTAACTTTAGACAAATTTCTCTTTAAGACACATTTCATACAAAAGTAGATAATTTAGACCAATGTGCTATCCTGATAATAAAATAACAATTGTAAGGAACTAATAAAGCTATAACAATAGAGTTTGAAACAAAGAGTTATACATTAAGACAAAATTACCCTATAGCAATAAAATGTAATGTAAAACAGTAATAATCAAATCTGAATGAAAATGAGGTTAAATGCATGATAAAAAACAGCTTTTCAAAAAAATAACAAAAGTTGTTTATAAGATAATGTACCATTAACAGGTATTATATACTTCCAATTGAAGTTTATTCTTCCTGAAATTCACACCTTGTGCCAGTAGTGTCATTCTTTTGATCAAACACCAACACTAACTCTGATAAAGTATAAATTGTGACAGTGACAAGACTCAATTCAAATAGCTTGGGGCTTGTCCTCATGAAACCAAGGGTTGGTGTTCTTTTTTTAACTAAAGATGAGGACTAAATTTTCATCTTGACAACCCCAAAGATTCAAAGATAGCCATACGTTATTTGTCTGTGAACACACCCATAGATTCGCTCTGCGCTGTGTGTCTCCCATGGGTTTTGAGTGTTGGGCATGTTGAGGCAACAGCCCCAAGGCTTGCGGAGGCTGTGAGCAAGGCGATAAGTGGGTGTGATGTCACAAGAGGGAACGGTCACATTACTCTCATGCTCCCCCATAACTGTAAACACTCAGCTGCATCAAGGTGTTGGAGGGCTGCAATGCCCTGTGGGTAATAGTACTTTAGCAGGTGGGGAGACAGAAAAGTTGGCCTGGAATGCGACCAGCTTTACTCAGATTTTCCCTGACCACTGAGAGCAGAGTGTGAAGCCAACTCCTTGCTGTCAGTCTTTTCATCACATTTGTTGCTGATAAGCTTTTTGTGTTCAATGAAATTAAGTGTCACTTTACAGCCAAAATAGCCAAACCCTTAGCATCTTGGTACCACCATGTTTTTGCTCTCAGTTCAACAGAAATACTCCACAGCAGGAGTGACAGCTACAACAGTTCAAAGAGTAAAGATTAGAGAGGTTTTGGAAGTTGTAGACAGTCCTGATCACTCTAAACATGCTAATAGAATGTGCATGTGATTTCTCGATTTTAAAAGGGGAAGACCTAATCAAAACAATTCAGTTCCCTTATTACATTTTAATTTCTGACTCCCATGTTGTCTGTGACATCAAAGAGGGCGGCCATATTCAGTCCTGTTCAGTTCTCAGAATCCTTGTGTTTCCTTTCCCTAGAGTGGAGGGTAAATCTAGACTTCATTCTGTTCCATTTCACCACATCCATTTCCCCTCATCCCTTATCAAGAAAGACCTTCTGATAAAGACAACGTGAATGCAGAATGTTTGAAATGGAATGCCCTATACAAACTTTCCTCCTTTTAAATGTCATCAATGGTCCCCATAGCAACTAAACGGATGTTTTGAGAAAACGGGCATTTGAAAGCAAGAAATGGGATTGTGGGATACAGCACATATTGTGAGGTATCTTGTTTGCCACAGGGAATGAAAACAAGCAAAAGAATGATTAGGATCTTTCCCTGCCTTCACCTAACATGAAATAGGATCTCTATCTGAGTTGTTGCCATATTAAATCGGGGGTAAAACAGGGATTCCCACATTTGAAATAAATAAAGGGAAACATGAGGAAGCAAACAATGCAGAACTGCATACAGACAGAGATCAGGAGGCTATTGCACGAGTTACAGACAGTTCAACATGCCTCGACAGCAGGCCCAAATGTTTATGAACAGCTTGGAAAACTCAGAACAACGCTAGGTCACTGATCAAAACAGCAGGGAAAGGGCTCAAAGGCCCTTAACACTTAGAGTTTATAGAATGAAGCAGGACAGACTGTGTTAACATTACAGGTGGCTCAAGCGATCAAAAAAAATGTCATAATATCTGAACACTTCCGTGTGAGTCACTGACACTGCTTTCTTACTTAAATGTGGTGAAACGGGGATTCCCACCCCAAATGGGAAGGAAATGTGAGGAAGGTAATAAGGACTCTAGAATGGAGATCTGCAGGGTGCTACATAGGAGGACACTGGGTGTGTCTCTGAGGGACACTGAGGGGGTTCGCCTGGTTCCACACAGCCAGTCCATGGGGGGCGTTTAAACAGTAACATTTGCGCCCCGCCAAAGTGGAGGTGCTAATGTTACATTTTTATAAAAAAAAGCGGAAGATGAAAGAGAGAGGGCCGGTCTCTTGAGTTCGGATGCACATTAGCTGAGAGATCGGGGGCAAAAACATTGATTTGTGTTAAGAATTAAAAGCAAGAATAAATTGTTTCTTTTTTTACTTATGGGTTGGTTGTGGATTTTGTTTGTGTGCCTATAAATGAAAGGGAGTTTTAAACATCTGTATCACTGTTTTACTCTGTGTATGTGGAGATTTCAGTTTTTCTCTGCCGACAAAGTGCTCTAAAAATGATTAGATAAAGACAAATCTTTATTTAAACATGAAAATTTCCAGTGGTACAATTGTCTAATTCACTTATGTCTTTGCAAGTAAAAAAACATAATGTAGGCAGCAGACGATTAAAGACCAGACAGGGTGCTGCCACAACGAAAGGCAAAGACCTTTTTGAAAACATCTGTCCTTGACTGCCAAAAGTAACGTTCTGTTCTCTTGCCGAAAGACAGAAGAGAAGCAGAGTTCAATATTACACATTTGCAGTGTCAGAGAATAATGAATTTTTAGTTTACATAATACAATTTGTATCCTAGTTTGTACAAATTGTCTGCTTGACTTGTTTTACCCCTTTTTCTCTCACTTTAAAGATACTATATGAATAGATATATTATTATTATAATAATTATTATTATTAGTAGTAGTAGTAGCACTAGTAGTCGTGGTATAAATAGAAGCACTCAGAAAACAGATTTATTTTCCTTGCTTTTCCTCACACAACTTGTGATGTGACATACCTGCTTTGGCACAGTCAATAATGAAAAATACAAGGCTGGTGAGAACAACGTATGAGTGTGTCTTTTTTAAAAAAAAAAAATCAGGACAAAGGTCAACACACCCTTGCTATTTGTGTGGCAGGGCTGGCTCATTGGATGTTTGGAAATCAGGTTTACACAGTGAATAATATGTGGCGATTACACCTCTCACACTGCTAGAAAACAGAAATCGATATTACAACATTAAAAAAGAGGGAAATAAGTTCAGTAGTTGCTGAGGTTACAGTCAGTTCAAGTCGGTTTATTAGAAGGCCCGAATGTTTACAAGCAGGTACAGTACTGAGTGCTCTGCTCAGTCACTGTACAGACCAGCAGACACAGGGCACAAAGGCCCTTGCAGCTCTCAGTGTTTAGAATGAACCAGGGCAGACAGCCGTGACAGCAAATGTGGCTGTCAAAAAAAAGGACAAAAACAAATAATGATTCATGAGCTCTTCTTCATTCGACTATTCATTTTGTCAATACCTACAAAAGAGTATATGCTTGGAATAATGGCAATTATGCCCCCAGCCACGAAGAAAATATGTGTAATCAGAAGAAAGCTGAGTGTTAATTGTAGGTTTAAAAAATGCTTTATGTAAACTTTATAGAGTCAGAGAGAGTAAGAGAAAGTTTACAGAGCGTGAGGAGGTAACTGCTCTGGCAGTAGAGTTGTTGATGTAAGTGGTGGTGCTTAATTGAGATACATTACATTCTCTCACTCGCATTTATGTCGAGGAGGACAGGTGACTAATTCAGTGTTAATGTTACATTATATACACACAGCACTCGGCCAGGTCAATTCAAATAAATCAATGCGGTTAAAAGAACAAATGTATTTTAATAGGCGTCTGGAGGAGCTCCAATATCTACTGGAGGGTTTTTTTGTACTTCCTCTTTTATAATTGCTTTTCTAATTATGCCTCATTAAAGTAAATTGATCTCCCGGAATTTGCTCTCTTATCCATGAGTGAACACAAAGCGCAAAGAGGCATTGACTGACTTTTGAATAGAAGGGGGGGTTCCCACCAACAAAGCTATCTTAGTTGGGTTATTTAAGGTGAGGCTGGATTTCTTTCTCAGTCCTGATGGAAGCAGGTGAAGCAGTGAAGCACAGAGGTTTCAGTGAAGGGTTTGTGATCAGAAGGATTCAAATCCCCAGTCTCGGGCCTTGCTGCAGTATTTACCCTTGATTGAGGTAATTAACCAGAATCACTTCTTTAAATCTTAATGCTATTCATGTTTAAAATATAAAGGCTTGCTAAATAGCACAGGATTACACCTAATCAATTACATAGTGATGTAGCAGTATTTGTTTCATTGCTGTCCATTTCCTAAAATGGGGCAGTTCATCTTGGGTGAATCAACAGCTTGCATTCTGTCCTGTAGTTGCTTATGCAGTTTTATTTTCCCCTGCAGCTGCAGCCAAACTGGGACTCAAACTGGCAACCCCCTGCTCAGGCACCACTCTGCAAGACTTCCACTCACAGCTCATAAGCTTAGAACATACCACTACTGCATGAGGTTGAGCATTGTAGCATCAATCAACTAATCAACTGACATGGTCTTCTATCAGACCTTGAGATTACAGTTGCAGACTAGAGCTTCTCAGATAAGATCAGTCTTGTCCTGCTGGTAAAATGGTGGTACATAAGGACATTCCAGAATTTGTACAGCATTTGTACAGCTCCACATCCTGCTGCGGGGCATTCAAGTCTCATCTGCACTGTTATGTAGCACTCCACAACTATAGCCTTAGGTCCCCATTAGCAGGGGTAACAATTGGCTCAGCCACGCCTGGGAAAAGCAGGGGTATTGCATTTACAATCATCAGCTTCAATGCTTTCTAGCAACCTCCCCTGGGAAAGTGGGCACCTGCAGGTTGGTGAAATGAACATGGGTTGATCGTTTCCTTCTGACAGCATAGGCAATATGTGCTTAGTGTTATCTGCATCTGCAGTGTGAAAAATTGCAAAGGTTGGTCACCTTGTGAAAGCTGTTTCACAAGATTTGCAGTGGTGTTGGGGTTGATCACGTAATTCAATTCAGTTGAGGAAAAAATGGGAAAAATGTATAAATGTGTAAAAATATATAAAGAAAAATATAGTGGCACTCTTTTCCACCCCTCCTCCCTCCAAATTTCCCAGTGTCCTACGTTTGCACTCATTTTCAACAGTGTTGTATCATTCTCCACCCCCCTCCCCCAGCCTAAGAGGGAATCTGAAGTGTTTCCTTCCTTCTCACACCTTGCTTTCTCTTCCACTAAGATCCGATGGGAGAAAAACATCACTTTAGGAGAGCCTCCGGGATTCCTTCACTCGTGGTGGTGGTGAGTATGTTTTGTGTCTTTTCTTCTATTCGCCATATTAAAAAAATACAGCGCATACCAAACAGAGGCAGAGGGTATTCCCCACATATCTGTTTATATATTTTAATGAAGCTTGATCTTCTTTTAAACAAAAGCTGAATGGCTTTCAAATCAGACAGGATTATGGGATTGCAATTAAGCCCCTCGTCATTTGGAAACAGGGGCCTTTTTGCATCTTTGAATTTAGGTTTTGTGTACCGCATGATTTCCATGAGGAGACAGTGGCAGCAGACAGGTGAAATGGTAATTACGCCCCCAGTTGAATCGCTAATTATGTCCACAGGTGAGATGCTAATTGTGTCCACAGGTGCAATAATAGTGTATACGCATATTATTAGCAGGAACACAGTATGTCTGTATCACAGGGAGCCACATACTTTATGTAATTATTTATTTATTGAATATTTGGTAAAGTTGGTAGTTTAAAGTCTCTCTTATACAGATGACAGTGGGGTAAGGAATTGCAGCAGTGTTTATAGCTAAATTGCTATAAGGCATGATTAAATGGTCAAATGTAGAGAATCCAGTTTTTAATTTGACAAAAATATCATTATTGACACCTCTACTCTTTTGACAATGCTCTGACACCTCGCACTCTGTGTAAAGGTTTTTGCCATAGAGGGTAGAACCTCGTTTGGCACAATGCTGTAACTAAATGAAATTTTGCAAGATGAAACCTTGCTTATATTACACATAGAATCACAGATGATAGATCTGTGAACAGGATTGCTAGCTGATCAAGGGTATGCTTCCCATGTATTAACCAATCAAATCGATTTTCTCTCCACAGCCAACAGTCATTGGTCCAAATAAATGAGTCTTGATGTTATACGATAGCTCCTCCCTTGGGGGCCCATATGCTTATGGGTATTTTTTATTGTTTTAGCTCATGGTATTCTTAGTTTTATACAGACAGTTTAATGCTTTTCTTCATATGTCTTTTTATAAATATATTGTTTTGGTATTCAGGATTTGTATTTTGGTGTCAGTTAACATAGTTAACATGCATTAGTGCATTAGTGATGTTACATATGTATTTACTGGTCAGGACAGACATTAGCCTGGTCTGGCACAGTTGATTTTACAAATCAGGTGAATGCCCCAATTATTGTGAAAAGTTGTATTTAAATCCTGACAACCCTGGTTGCTACAGGTTGCAGGGGCAGAGCCTTTCTTATGGTGTTCCTGCACTCACGCACCTTGTCCTGCTGTTGTAGTGTATTCTGGGATCTGTACTGCGCCGCTCCTGAAAGAAGAGAGACATGTGAGCACTCCAGCGAAGCCAAGGCCTTCCATGACTACGTGAGTGAGCTGGGGGGGGGCAGACAGGGATCCTGTGCGAATACTCTGAATTAGCGTCCTTCCTCCCTTCTCAACTTTCATCATGTCAATGCACTGTAAAAAGTGCAATTGAGGAAAATAGATAAAATATTAATTATCTCAGAAAAAATAGTTTGAAATGTTCAAAATAATCTTCAGTTTTTAAAAATATTGCTGGTAAAATGCTAGGTAAGAAAATTTATCTTAAAACCACAATGACAAGAGTTACCCATTAAGATTCCTTCTGTAATGCAGTGTTAATGACTGAGCGGTCAAGTTTCCCTGAACATGCTTTGCTCAGGCCCCAGAGAGAAGGAAGGGAGTTCACGCACGGTGACAGTTTTTTCCTCTTCCAAATGGACCAAAGTCAGTGCAGGCCTGTTGTTGCAGAATGTGAATTGTGTAAACATGTCATGTGGATTCATGGTCAATGTTTTGTTGGTGAGCATCTTTCCTTGGTAATCCTCAAGAAAGTTATATGTAGTGCTGAAAATGTTTTCATTTGTTAGAGTTGACAACATTTAATTATACAAAGACTTGTATGTAAAAGCTGATACAAAATGCTGGTGGTATCAAGGAGCAAATACCTAGACTTATACATGTGTGAATGATATGGGTTGTTTCTAGATAAGAGTTGTGAATGTGTGAGTGAATCTGGTTTGTTTTGGACAATGAATGTGTGAGTGATATGTGGTTGAAATGAACAGAGCTGTGTATCTGTGAATGATACAGCTTTTGTCATGGCAAGATTGTGAATTATTGGCTTATGCAGGACAGTTGTGAATGTGGTAATGATTTATGGGTTTGGAATAGACAGAGCTGTGAATTTGTGAATGATGTGAGTTAGAAAGCATTACATGCCTGGAGTCAATAGCAGTGACCCAGTAGTCCATGTTTCCTGGTTCTCCATACTAATCCAAGATCAGTCAGTCCTATCACGATTTCAGTGGGTTTGTTTCCACATGAAGCCTTTCCAGGTGAATTTTCAGGGCACTGCCATGCTGTCTGATTTTGATTTTCAGTTTTGAGCAGAGTATTAAGGCTCACTGAGTTGAATATGTCCAAAGCAGGCCACCACAGCGGAGACAGTGAGAACCTCTAGCGTAACTTAAATTAGAAATGTCAACGGGTTTCAGGACAGCTCCCTGGAGATCTCCGGGAAAACGTTCCCATCCGCCGAGGACCTTCCAGGAATCATCCATAACATCTTCCTTTTTATTTGAGTGACAGACTAGAATTTGTGACTGGCTTTTGCCGTGGAGCCCGGAAGTCCTCAGCAGACCTTTTGCAAAGGAATATGGGAAAGGTCAGAGGCGAGGGAAGTTGTGGGTAGAGGACAAGGAATACCAGGCCACACTGACCACAATTTGTTCTGCTCGCCTAACATTCGGTAACTTTACTTGAGCCAGAAGGACGTCATCTGAGGGGGAGTCTGTTGCCGCAGCCTCACTGGTGTGCAGACACTGGGAGACTCATTTGTATCTGCTCTGTGACTCTCTAGTTCTTGATGGTGATGGGAGAGCTTGTGAGGAGAATTACAATAAAGAACCATTATTAAACATCCAGTAAGTATATCTGATCACTATAATGATGATGAAAGCCTCTGTAATAAACCACAGGCCATGCTACCACCAGGATGAGCTTCACAGACCTCACTGAAAGTTTGCTGTATTCTGCATTAATAAAGGTTTATTTCATTTTTGTATCTGGCTTAATATTCAATCAACTGGTGAAGTGATCAGTCGATCAGTCTTTATTGTTTCTGATGGGAGGCTGGTAATCACAGTGTGATAGTCAGTTGTCACGGCCTGCCTAGGCAGAGATATTGCAAGCCTAAAATAGCTCTCAGATCCTACCAATTACGGCAACATTGTCTGTAAGGGAACTTTATCTGTGGTAAACATATTCCTAGGGTGCCGCAGAGCTAAACACTTCCGGCTTGCTTGTACGTACAATCAAAAGAACAGAGTCAACGTTACCCCAAAGCTGGAGGGAACCGCTGTAGCTCCTCACCAGCCATGGCCAGTCCTCCATCGTCACTCAGTGGCGAACAGCCCGGCTTCGGATTGGCAAAGTTGGATTGGGGTTCGCTGACCAATTTGCTTTAATGCTCATTCGTTTTGGTTTTTCTTAAACGTCCACAGATTTTCGGCAGCAGTTTATTCATTCAGTGTCAAATGTGTGGCTTACTTGATGACTGAAGTGTTACGAAGATGAATCCCAAACTTCAGAATAAACGGTAGATTGTAAAGTGGTTGACCAACAGGGAGTAGGGAAGCGGCGTCTAAATAGGAGCAGTGTCCACCAGCAGCAGCCCCGTTAGTGCCCAAAACCCCACCAGAAATAGCTTCGTCTGACCGCATCACTGGGTCAGGGGTCAAACCACTGTCACCTCAGTTAACATCGACAACTGATATTTCCATCATTGCTCCACAAGCAAGCCGAAATTTTTTATGGACCCACTAATTTCAACACACACAAATTACGATAATAATAATCATAATAATAATCTCATTTAGGGAGACTTACGAGCTTCCTGGCACTCTTAAAGGGGTAACATCCTGATTTTAGCATAAATGGCCTGTCCATAACACAATAAAAACAGTCACCCCTTTTTTCTGAGATTATCCATCCATAAACTGTGACTTTGGGGAGGCATGAGTGCTTAGGGTGGAGTGCTTAATTTAAAAAAACTGGCTCTAACCAGCTAATCCACAGTTGCCCTGCACCCATGGATCTGAAGGCTGCATTGTGTGTCGTTATTTGTTTTCACCTGAAATTCCACTACCAATTCAGACCCAAGAAACCAGGCGAGGTCAGTTAACTGTGTTTTCAACTGTTTAAATTACACATCAAGTTCTGAGCAACTACAAAACCCCAAATGCCATGTGGCCCCCGGGAAAAAGAATGACTACCATGATCCAACACAAATTAGACCAATGCACTTGCTCTGGCATTTCTACATAAATGAGTTCCTGATATACGCACTACACTGAGGAGAGCAGATTTCACGGGGAGGGCGGGGCAGCCTCTCTGAGCAATGACTGAGCTGTGTTTCTGCTGAGGGACGGGTTCTTACTGGGGGGAGGCAGTGATCCAAGTACAGGCCCTCCTGCCTCTGGGAAGGTCAGTTCCTGTGCGCCTCCCTGGGGACCTGGATGTGGGGCTAGAGGTCACAGCATTGTCTGCATCCCCAAATTTTAATAAAAAATCACTCTTCACACCTCTGTACCGACTGGGACGGTCATTGGGCAAGCAGGTGAAATCAGTGCTTATGTGTCATTCCTTTACTGTGGGTTTTATCAGTGTCACTGCTACCTCTGCTGCTACTCCCAGTACAAATACAACCACTATGACTGCTACTGGTACTGCAGATCTTACTACTGCTGCTCCTGCTACTGCTATTTCTACTATCACTCTTGCTGTTGCTACTATTACTGGAACTGCAGCTCATACTCTTAGTGCTACAACTACTTCTAATACTGCTGCTACTAGCACTAGTACTGAAATTCTCACTACTAGTGCTACTACCACTGCTTCAATTGCTTTCAACTACAGCTACTATAATGACTGTTACTACTATTGCTACATCAACCTTTAATAATACAACCACTGATGCTACTACTGCTCCTGCTGTTTAATGCAGTTACTTATTAGCCAATGGTGTTCTTCAGTGCTGACTATTATTCACCCGCTGTCAAAATTGCATTTAAACTCCTAATTCTCTCTCTTCACTCCAATATAGTCTTGCGAATTCTAATTAGACCCTGGGTCAGTTTGAATTTAAAATAATAATTCTGCCAACAGTTTATGCGATTCAACCACAACCTCCAGTCCCACAATAATTTCTGCTTAATTAAAAATGAGAATATGATGATGGCTAGCATTAAAAAAGTATGAGGACCTAAACTGGAACACTGATGGTGCCATTAGTCTAGATTCATGGTATCTACATAAAACATTGAATTCATCTGCTTGATGCAAATGTAACTGGGTATTAATTAATTAATGCTCATAATTACTAATTAGAAGTACTACTACTAATTATTAATAACCTCCTGGGTGTTCATACTACATCATTACTGCTATCTGTGCTTAATCACTTCATTGGAAGGACAGCAGAAATCCCAAAACATTGTATTGCAGCCTAGCCGCCTATAGATTCTACATTTAGCCTACATGCTATTCACACTCCAGGTACCGTGTTCCTAAGAGAAATAGGTATATTGGACTGTATACTCTCTCTCTCTTTCACTCACACATGCACACACACACACTGTCTAGGCTGCAGTTTTGCCTTTCCACAAAGATGGATGAATATTTCACAGTGAACTGATTGCTGTGAGACATAAAAAAAACAGGCACTGCTGCTTCATCCCAAAAGGCACTGTACTAAATTAGATCTGATTGGCTGGATGACTGATTGAGTGACTCATTGATTGGTTGGTTGGATGATTGAGGTTGCTGGCATAGAATATTGTGTGGCCTGAAAACTGAGAGAGAATATGTTCTAACCCCAGGTATATAAAAAAAATGTATTACAGGTATTCTCTTTGTTCCTGGGTAGTTGTGGGTTTTTGTTACCATTAAGGCTGTGACTCAGGTCCTGTGTGTCAAAAATGACAACAAGCAAGATTGAAGCCGGTGACAGCAATGATGTTACTGTCACTGCCGGTGGTGGAAGGCATTCCAGGAACACCCAGGCGGAAACCGAGAGAAATCTGCCAGCAGAATACAGTCTGATGAATGTACCGTAAAACTTGTGCCATATCGATTTTCCTCACCCGTTTTCTTCTGAGATCCTCAGTCGGGGAATATCCTCTAACGTTCCATAAGTGCTTTTTAAATGTGTTCTCAGCACTGTGCGGGGCAAATTCCACTTAAGCAGAGACAAGAAGTCATAAACAATAACTATTTTTATATTCATCCATTTGTTGCCGTCAGAAGCAACTTTCAGATAATGCAAAGTCAGACGATCACTTGGAATGAAATTGCCTTCCTGTCCTTAGAAAGATGCCTGCGTGAACTTAACTTACCAGAGTTAATAAATCAGACAAAATGAAATTTTAATCCAGGCAAATCTTTTATTGCATTCTGTGGTTGCAGTTTTGAGGTTGGTGATAAAGTCTTTGGGGGTGATGTGTGGGTCAGGAGAGAGGACAGGGGGCAGGAGAGGATGGGGTAACTATAGACTTGATACTCAGAAATGTTTTGGGTGGTGGGGTCTGTATTGACATAAGGGCTAATGTTATGCTAACTCGATGGTACCCTTTCCTAGTCCTGGAGGGCTGAAGCATACAGTTGCTTTTGATGTTAAAAAGCACATAATGACCAATTAAAACAGTTGATTAAGTTAATTCACCTGGTTTTTTGTGTCTGAACTGGGTGTGGGATTTTATGTGAGACCAAAAACCTGCATACGCTGCAGCCATCAAAGACTAAGAATGATGACCATAGGGCTAATATACGTTACTATAAAATCACACCCTCAAATCCATATTCCTCTCTGAGCCCTATATGGTTAACCTCTATATTTCACTTACTGTGCCATTTAACATTACCTTGTTTAAGTAACAAAGACTGCTGTCAGGCTTGACACCAATAAACTTGTCATTATCAATTCAGGGAGTCATCCTGGATAAGAACACCTGCTGAATGCTTGTATGTTAAATGAAATTGATATTGTGATGTAATCAAAGAAAAGTATAACAGGAGACACCAGCTGAAAAGAGGTAGGGATGCACAGTGTCTGAAGGGGGCCAAAGATCGGAAGCCTCTCGCAGGGGGCATGTGGTTTTGGCCCCGAGATGCTCTTTTTCTATTCGCCCATTAGCTGCATTTCCTCCGAGACCGAGGAGAGTGGAGCAGAATGGGCCTAATTATAGACTAAAGGCACAAATTAGACATTTTCAGTCCCAGAGATTCTACATAATGTGCAGTTCTAATTTGTTCAGCCCACAGTATAAGGACCGATGATGGATAACTCTACAGCATTGGCAGAGACTTCTGTAACTACATGGGGAGAGACTTATTTAAGAATTGAGTTTCTCTGCCATTGTTGATGCTGTATTTCCACTTCAACACCAACATCTGCACTCAAAATTCCATATTTGTTTATAATTAGTTCAAAAAGTTAAAACTAAGCACCAAAAAAGGTTTGCCAAGAAAACAGTGGCAACCATGATTGACAAAGAGGCATGTTGCTTTGTCCATATGCAACTGTTTCTTGCTGAGATTGAGGACTCGTGTGTCTGTTTATAGGTTTCCTTCATTATAATTTCCACAAAAAATTAAATGAAAGCAATTCATGTAATGGTAGCTATTATGAATTGGACATTGCGTTATTTTTATGTTTTAAGTTTTGAACAGGTCTGTATGAGCAAGATGTAGGTCTTTTTGAAGTACAATTTTCAATTCAAACAATTATTTCCATTTGAGTTTAGATCTGTTTCTCCACTCCATATGCTAATATTGCATATTGCTAGTGCTAAATAATCCCTTAAATAACCCCCTAAATAATGAACCCTTGTTTGTAACAGGTCATTTTGAGCAACCACAATCTGACCATAGAACTCAGAATGCTATTTTTCCCATACTTTTTCAACACAACTTCAGGATAAACCATAGAGCACACACACACACACACACACACACAGCCATTTGGTCCATTAAGGCTCATCATTTACTTTCAGTCTGAAGAGTACAATATGCATCAATGCGTCAAGCCTGAATGCTCAAACTCTCTGCCTCTAGAGCATGACTTGGCAAGCTGTTTCAAACAAAACTACCTGTGTTAACAGTGCTGGGGGACACACACACACACACCATGTCATACCCTTTCCCCTATCTGACTGAACAATGTGACATTAAGAGCTGCCGTAACACACTCCTGGTATTTACCAGCTATTGTGCTCAGATCTGTGACTCAACCAGGGCAACGTGCCCAGCAGATGACGCAGTCAAAACTGCTGCTCTCTCATAAATCCCACAGATACCAGCAGCGCGAATCTGACTGTAGGCTACCGCCATACCCGCCAATTGCCCTTGAACAACAGCACTTGCGGGTTTAAGGGAAAGACTTTGATGGGGTTAAATCCTGGAGCCGGGGCCAGGGACGCTGTCTGGTTTTGGTTAATTAAATAGCTGCAACCTCAGTGGGGGACTTGTTCACCCCCAAAGAACAGCACCCAGCATCCTTCGCAGAAGCGATGTGGTTTTGATTATGAAGGTGGAGGCCCTTTTCGTGTGGTTTTGTCAAAGAAGATTGCTGGATACTTTTGTTAGCATAATTTATTGAAATCTCATTTCTTTTTGACTTTCTGCTGCTTTCACATGAGCACATTTTAGTTTGTTTCTTTGGGCCAGCTGTTGCTATAGCTTATAGTTTCTGTCAGTTGCATGGTGAATTTAATCAACATTCGTCTATAACTTTTACCAAGTTCAAATCATAAGTGCTAATATTTGTATTCACAAAAATGTTGATGGCATAATCTAAGTAATCACAGATGTCACTAAAATTTGTTGGTGAAGATTTAATTATGTTCATTAATAATGCTAATAAAATCATTACCGGTGTAGCACTGTCTTTTTTCAGCCAAACAATTCTTCCTCAAAAAAAATCTTTTTACATCAAGGATGCTATTAGTATTGATTATATAGAAATGTTGTAAAACTTCTCTTGGTTGATATTTCCTCCCTCCATTCATTTGACTACCATTGAGAACGTCAGCACATTTTCAGGTGCTAAGTATCCTCTTTCGGGTCTTACAGCCACATCAACAATGGATGATGAATAGAGGAAAATGAAATTGGTCATGAAAGGTTAAGCTGGCTCCTTCTTCAGCAGCGCTCAATAAGAGATGGTGTGATTGTTATTCCGAGAAAGCGGCGCAGAGCGATAGTTCATGAGGTATGCTCCGGAAACACGCATTCCCCAAAGCTCCCTCATTCTCCGAGTGCTGGAGGAAGAAAAGAAAGGGCGGAGTGGGAGTGAGGGAGGTCAGTGACCTCGTTTGACAGAGTGGTGGTTTAAAAACTGTTCATCAAAGGCTTACACGCAGGGTTAGGGGTTCGAGTCACTGCAAATCACACTCCAGAGATAAGGGATCAATACTCTTCTTTTCATGATTTCCCATGATTCATTGCTCTCAGTGGGTACAGACCTGGCAAGGTTAAAAAAAGGATTTACTCTCTTACCAGTTGGGGTTCAGATGTTACCTAAGGTCAAGGTGTGCTGAGAACTTTCTGGATGGGTGTGTGCAGGTGTGCGTGCTTGTATGTGGAAATGTGTAACTGTCCTTTTTGTATATGTGTGTGTGTGAAATTTCATATCAATATATGATTGTCTGTACACTATATATGTGCATACATTTTTGTATGCATTTTATGTGTTTTTATAAAAACCAGTTGTTTGTCTTTTCTTTTCCCTTCCGGGCACATTTTGTGCACTGTGCATCTAAACAGTGTCATGTTATTGACATACCGTTCCTCCAGATAACATATGACACTGAAGCGGAAAAATTATAAATAATTATGTTTGAGCAAATTCCTGAAGAATCCCCCAAACACGACCAGGAATTACATTGTCGGGGGCAGAGGGCTCCTGAATCTCAGAAGGGACAAGGACCTAGATCATCAGATCGGTCAATTTCAAACTCCTTAAATTCCTTGTGTCCTCATAAATCTTCACAAGACATGCACTTTGCTTGTCACTGTTTGAAGACATGATTTTGACCTTAAATTTCTCCTTTCCTGTAATCTAGCCACAACTTCAGGCATTGTGAACAGAAAGAAGAGATGACAAAGAGTTTAACACAAACACAAGCAAATTAAATCAGAAGGAAGGGGAGCGTGCCAGCATGAAATTGCTTGAGAAAAACTAGTGAATGGACTACAGGCATGTTAACAAAGCTTCCCTCCACATAGGAAGACAGAAAAAAGGTTTTGTATTTGAGTTCTCTTGCCTAGAAAGTCTCATATAAGTACAATATACATGATGCTCCTCAGAGAGTTTGATGTCCCCCTCCAGCCAAACCTGCCTCATGATTTTACTCAATGGAAAAGCTGGCACTGTGCAGAAAAGTCAAATAAACAGATTTTCTCAGTTACTTTACAAACAGGATAACCTTCTCTCATCTGTAATATATACAAGAACATTGCAAGAAAATTGACTTATTTGGCCAAAATATTCTTTCACTACTTTTCAACTTTGACTTTGCAACGTCTTTTTAAAACTACAGGACATGATATTGGGATTAAAAAATTCAGGATGAGTCTAGTGAGTCTTTAAAATGAAGGCATTTTTGAATCACCATTCCCGGATTCTGGTCTCTCACCTCTGCGGCAGAGAAGTTGGTATGGAAGATGGTGGGTCTGATTTTTCTTTTCAGTATGTTTGGTTTGGCATGCGCATCTGATTTGGATCAATAATGTTTGTCTGTGACTGTGTGTTGTGGGGATTCTCCAAACAGAATCTCCCATACTGAAAAGTGGTCTTTACATTTGTGAATAAACTCAAAGTAGGGCAGAATTCTCATCATCATCATACTTAATTACTCACCTTTTGCTTTGTATACAATCTTATCCGATCATATTGCTTTTATTTATGCTGCTAGACACTTTTCATTGAATTAAAACAGGATAGGTACCTTGACAATGGCTATGCCCACCTGGGTTTTGCACCTGTGACCTCTGTGAGTTACCAGGCCAGTCCCCTAACCATTGTTGTAATACAAAAGTTTGGAAAACTTACACTTAGTTGTGACTAGGAATCCGGTCCTGATCCTTCAACTGAAAAAACAATATTTCCACAGGGAAAGCCGCTAACAACAACAAAATTGAAAAAGACAACAAAATCAATTTCATTTTTCTGTTTGCAGTCTAAAGTTGTAATGTGAACATATATATGTAAATATATTTTTTGTCATACACATCTGCTGTTTCTATTTTTATGCAGCTGTCAGCGCCGGGGCAACTTCTCCAAGCTAGCACTTTGTTTATTTGTTTATTTGATTTATTTTGTTTTCGTCTGTTCGCTGCAGTAGCAACAAATGTACAAACTCCCCTGAGGGAGGAACAGTGAGGAGGAGAAAGAGCGAGAGGGTGCCGTGGGGGACGTTTTTGACACTACAGATGCTCCCCCTCTATGATGTCGGGGTTCTACCTCCCCGAAACTTAAGTCATTCCTCTGAGTGATCTCAGGCCCGCCCCCGGCAACCAGCCCCCACCCCCACCTGGAGTTTGCGCTCTTCTTTTGAGGTTTTAACACATAGCAAATTCTCCCAAACCCTCCAGACAGCACAGTGATGGGCTAGCAGGGCCATTTCAGATTTCAGACAAAAGTCTCATAATCAGCTGCACTACCAGGAATCCTGGGTACAATGAAAGATATGACACCAGGGCATGCCTACTCTATTGATGACATTCATGTACAATAGTAAGGCCCTTGCCCAGCTCTGAGACCCTTGACTTATTAGGGCTTTCGCCTGTTTACAGGACAAGATTCTAATCATCTGAACACAGATATTTTATCTAAGCACATTGATACACTAATGATTGACAGCGGTTGACTAGGGCTGCGTTCCAATCCGAAAAAAATGCTTGCTTCTTCTTGCTCACTTCCCTCCAATCTAGGGGACCGAATCCCCAAAAAGTCCTGTATGTAAGATGGCTACCACCGTGAGGGAGATTCCATTCTAGATTTGTTGAGGGAAGGGTGAATTTTCATTTGCTCAAGCCCCTGTTTTTACTCCTGCCAGTGGAGCCAATAAAAATCATCCCTCCAAGCGTTGATATTGCCCAGAATGCACGACGATGCTTGCTCACTTGGCCACGTGTTAAACTGTTTTTGAATATTATGCTCTTGCTAAGAAAGAACTAGCAAATTTAAAAATAAAGTTTACCAAGTTCAAAGACCTCTGTTGCCGATTGATTATACAATCCATTCGCTAAACTGCTATGTTGTTGGTGGTCCTTATTTAATTATTACAGATTCAAAGGAAATGCCGAACACTCAATAGCCGCTTATCAAGTTAATTGGTAGGCCAAAAAAATATACGTTTTGGCCATAAGCTCTCATAAGCTGGTGGAGGCATAGCTGCCGTGGCCATGCATTTTGTTAAGAATAACCTACAATTTTTTAATCTTGAAATGTAACAGTTATGCTACCCTTAGCTTCAATCATCCACACAGCATGAAATAGAATCTTTTGTTGAGCACGTATTGTTTTTAAATCGCAATTTAAACATACCGCTATTATTGCCTATATGTATCGCAGCATAAATTTGGGTTAATTCTTCTGATATCGATATTGATTTTTATTTTTTGCTTCATCATTTTACCTGTCTCTACACATATGTACTTTTACACCCTGTTACACTTCACTCTTATGTATCATTCATTGGTTTATTGACGTTGGTTTGTTTTACCATATTTTATTGTTACCGATTTTATTAATTATCTTCACTTGTCTATGCGAATCACTTTGGGATGCACTATGCTCAAAAGGTGCTACACAAATCTTAATATTAACTATTGTTATGATTGTGATAATTATTTAATATGATTATTAAATTGTGCATACAAATAAGTGGCTTCTCGTCGGAAAAGCTTGGCAACTTCATTGAAAATAATATCGCATCAATTAATAGTAGATAAAAACATCGATTTAAAATGACTTTATGGTCATGGAAAATATAAGGATTTTGGCATGGGGAATTAACATGTAGGCATATCTAGCTAACATGCGTCTAACTGTATTAATGGTTAAGTTGCATAACGTAGCCTAGAGGGAACCCTCTCCATCTTTACATTGGTTATGCAGTGGAGAGTTGAACTGGAACAGATACTGCAGCCTGCAAGTAGCACATCACGGCAATTCAGTCCTTGCACAGGAACGCAAAGTCAGGAAGAACCGCGAGGGTCATTCCAATTCGAAAAGCCACAGCCCCTCCCCTCCATTGCTCCCCCTCGCTCGGTAAGGGCTCCCTCGCCAGCTACGTCACTGGAGGGCTCACTTGATTGGAGGGAAGAAGTGAAGGGAGGATTTTGTTTCGGATTGGAACGCAGCCTAGCTGTTGTGTTGCCATAGGGACAGTTGTACCACGGCCTAATCAATGAGTGAGCAGGCATTAGCGGACACAGCTAATCACCAATGGCTAATTGAGCCAGGGTAATTGGTCGAAACAGAAGCGAACATAAACGCAGGCCCTGCAGGAGTCGTGATGGTGTGATTGTGTCTGTGATAGTGTTTCTTTTTAGGGTAGACATCAGAGGATCATGTTCTACTAAACCCCACTGGGGATATGTCATTTAGTCCCTGTCACTTAGGCTCATGCGCTAGGCTCCTATCTTTTCAGTGTGTGAGCCTTATGGAAGCAGAGCAATTCAGAACCACTACCAGGATGGAGCATAGCCAGTGTAGTCAAGTCATTCCCATCAAGTCAGTAGAGCTGGGTCTAAGATGAAGCTTGAGTTTCAAACCTGACCTATATCAAGAGAACCCATGTATCAAACCTGACTGAAACTTTAGACTTTTAGACTTTCACAACTTGCCTCAGCATTGAACCTGGCATGTCTCTGGCATGCCGATTGCTGCCACAGCAAGCACTGCTCCCAGACGGTAAGGCGAGACTGTCTCGAGATCTCCCGAGATCTGACTATCTGGGTTCAGAGACTTGTTTGCATTAGATTACATGAAGCTGCTCTCAGAGTAGTTTTTTTAAGGTTTTTTAATATATCAGCGTGTCACACCTTTGCAAGTGCTCCCGATAGCATCTCTTATTTGGGTCGCACGTCAAAGGACCCTGTTTTTCTCAGAACCCAGTGGGAATTCAGCATGTTGGCGTTGCTTTTAATAATGTGTGATAAAGTACATGGGCTGGTCTGGGGTTGTAATTTAAAAGTTGGAATTTGTTCCCAGATGCCAAATTAGTTAAGATGAATTTACTTTATTATTGTTTTTGGGTTATTATTTCATACTGTCAAGACTTTTTGGCAAGATATTTTATATGTCTGGTCACACAGGGCGTTTGAACACTGAAAACTACAGAATAACATCAATTGGCTTTTCCACTTTGGCTTCACTATAGTATGAAGGCAGCTGCTTTCTGTTCTCAGGTCCTAAGACCCCACTACTCCTGAAACTCCCTTACGGAAATTAAATATATTGAAATCAAATATATTATCTGGATCAGATGATATATTGCCACACTTCACAATCAATGGGCGGAAAGTACAAATAACTGTGGTTTTCAGACATTCCAATATATCAACAAAGCATTTCTGTGAAGTATATTCATCATTAAATAAGTCTTTATATTATTAGTCAATATGCATGTGGATATGATGTTTGTGTGTGTATATGTCCATTTGCATATGAGGACTGAGCGAAAGTGTTCCTGATAAAGGTGTGAAAGTTTGGACTCAATTTGTTTTTTGTCAGATCGAGGCTTGTTCCCCTCTGGTGTGCCATATGCCTTTTTTAAAGGAGAACATGGGACAGCTGGCTTTTTGTTTTGAGTCTCATCAATTATATAGCCGCCTACATGGCCGATTCCCTCCGCGAGGCAGTTTGCCATGTACGTGTCACTCACAGGTCATGTTAACAGCTGGTTGCATAACATGTACAGAGCAGGGCTCAAGGTCGGTCAAGGACATTTGTGTGAAGGAGGGAGAGCGCCTCACAATGAGCCGGTCAGAAGTGCGATCGTCAGGACTTGTGATACGGCCAATTAACTTGTGCCACCAAGGTTAGCTGGTGATCAACAGGGAACAAAAAAGTACTGTTTTTTCTCTGTTATATTATTTATAATTTTATGTATAAATGGAATAATGAGAGTTGCACATAAGAGTTCCCCATTGGGTACATTAGTGTGTTTTAAGTTTTGTAGACTATAATAGCACTTTTATTGTCAAATACAAAGTAAGCAGCTCTGTGTAAAAACTGTCTGGGAATAGTATTTTCATCATCAGATTTAGCGCACTTTAATGCAAGTCTGGGTGTAGAGATTGCTGAGATATCAACACACAAACAAGTGCATTTCATATGTGAAACTGAAATTCACTCTTCCTGGCGCATAAAAGGTTAAAGAACCAAGTATTCGACAGTCATCCTGCAGTAGAGAGGAGTTCATTTTTTTACTGAGAGATTGAAAATTAGGCAGAGAGAGAGAAGAGATGGGGAGAGAGAGGAAGACTGTGAACAACAAAAAGAGGCAGGCTAAAAGAAGGGGATGAAGGTAAACAAGAGGAGTAAAAGTGAGTAAAAGGCAAAGGGACAGAGCTAAAGAGAGAGAGGTAAAGGAAGGCTAAGAGAACTAGTAACATTGAGAGAGAAAGAAAGGGAGAGAGAATGAGGACAGGACAGAGAAGGAGGGAGAGGTGGCAAAAAAAGGGTGTGAGAGATGGAGAGGGGGAGGGAGGTAAAGATGGAGAAGGGAGAGGGAGGGAGAGATTGAGAGAATGAGTGAAGACTGGGCCCATGGTGTTGAGACTGCACTGCCTGTTATTTTTCCTTTAATTTTTTTATTTTCTTCTTTCCTTTTTTCTTTTTTCCCTTCTCTCTTTGCTTGTTTATTTACTTCTGTTATGCACAGCAGCGGAGAGCCAGACTCAAACGACGCTGTGCTGACGACGCATCAAAAAATAATATGTATGTATAATCATAACCCAAACAAAAACAAGGCAGAGTCCCGCCGCGGCCTGCAGTCAACTTCCTCCCATCATTAGAGGAACGTCTGAACACCGCAGTGCCTGGGGGCGTGGGGGTTGTAAGGGTGGAGCAGGCTAAGACACCTCCATCCTCCTTATACACATTAAAAATATTTTAAGAAAATACACTATCAAGGTCAAAATAGATTCCTGCATTTCACAACATAAAGATAATATACAAATAGCTAGTTTTCAAATGTTTCAATAATATGTATTATTCAATATATATATATATATATATATATATATATATATACACATATATATAGATATCATTTCAATACACAAATAATAAACAAATACTGACAATACAATGTAAAGTAAATAATGCATATATTCATGCCGTAACATACAAAAAGTCATGTATTTACATTATGCTGCAGTTTATTTTGTTTCAGCAAAGCCCCATTTCTCATTATTCATGACAGCTGCGCTAACAAAAAGGGGTACAGTTAAAACACATTTCTTATCTCTGGAGAACAGTATGTGTTAATTGTTCCTTAATGGGACAGTTCCGTACACATTGCTTTTAAAAAAACTTTGACGAAAGGTCCAGTAAATGCAGACGTCTATAGCACTGATAGGCCTTTGTACCTCTCCAGGTACAGCACAGTACCTCTTTCTATAACAACCAAGTGCAGGAAGGGGTTAAGGAGATGCAAGAGGAGGGGGGAGGAAGGAAGCGAGGGAGGAGGGAAGAGGAGGATGGTGTAAATGATTAATGAGGAGGTAGAGAGCGTGCTCAGTAGCGAGGGAGGCAGCAGCAGCGGTTCCTCTATAATGCAGAAGGCGGGAGGCTCAGACGAGAGGAGAGAGGGGCATCCTGGGACCCACGAGATGCAGGTGGTCCGTTTCGTATTCTGTCTCTTTTCTCTCTCTCCCTCTCCCCCTCCCTCTGTGAGAATTCATTTTTTATAGGAAGAACAGAAGCACTCTTTCGTGCTCCTTCTCTCTGCCTTGCTCTTTCTCTATTTCTGCTGCTCTTCTTCTCTGTTGCTGTTCCTTCTCTTCCCTCATTTTCTTTCTCTCCCTCACCTCTCTCTCTCCCCTCTCTCTTGTTCTCTCTCTTTCGCTCCAAATCCTCTCTCTTACTCTCTCTCTGCCTTTTAAAGAATGGAAAGAGTGCACTCCTCACTTCACTTGTGAGTGAGCTGTATAGCAATGAAAATAAAATAAAAATAACCACCCCACAACAGGTAAATACATTTTTTGATCTATCTGAATCAACAGTGGCCCATTGTGAGTTTTGCTTTTTTGTCACTTCTGCTTTGGGTTTAATAAAAGTTTCATATCTTCAGGATGATTTCAACAATACAGGTTCATGTACCATGACTACCAGACCACAACTGTAGCTTAAACCAGCATGAAACAAGGGGGAAGGGCCCTACTGTAACCACAAACCCAACAGCTAAAGCTAATAATGACTTTCCCCTTCTTCCTGGCACCAGTAATACATTATAAGTGGTAACTAGCCAGTTAAGAGTGTTGTAGTGTAAAATTATGGTGGTAGGCTAACAATGAGTCAGTGGTATTGATGCATGTATTGCATGTTAGCATGTTAGCACTCAACCACACCTGCCCCTCAGCCAACTCCACATGAGGTTTCCCCACCCAGTGCTCCTTCAACTCCAAAAACTGTGTCTCTTCAGTGAGAGATACTGAATTAATCAGGCATCCAATTATTGAAAATCTGCATATTCATCAGGGATGGATGGATCTGATGTTCACCAGATTTTTTTCTAACAATTTAGATTATGATTATTATTATTATATGATGATGATGATGATGATGATGATGATGGCAGACAAGGTACTGCTGCTGCCATTAGCACAACTTGTCTATGTTTATTTATTAATTTTTTCCATGATCATATTAAAATGGATATGTTGAGGATATACTGTAGGACATGTTATTACAAAGGATGATATGTTGTTTCTCTTTTTTTTTAATTTGCTGAGACATGTAGAGTGACACCTTTATGAGTTAATCAGCGGACTTGTGCCACAGTGCTTTCAGATGAAGTAAGAACATACTGAGGTTAGCAGTGCAGATGTACAAAATGAAATCCTCAGAGCATGTGCAGAAAGTGAAGTCTGGTTACAGGAACGGAGGCTAGGAAGAAGGCGAGTTTGCGTTTTGCTGTTGTTGTGGGGAGAGGAGAGAACCCTCTGGAAGAATATTACTGGCGCCGTAGAGGAGGTTTCGCAGCAGGATGGGGGGTGTCTGTGGGTGGGAGGGGGAGAAGGTGAGGAGATGGCTGCATTGTATGTGTGTATGTTTGAGTGAGTGTGTGTGTGCCTAGTACTCTGTGCTGCACCATGCTCTCCATTCAGGACTGTGTGCATGAATATAGGTGTGCACTGTATTGTATGTGTTTGTGTGTGTGCATGTATGTGTATGTGCACGCGAGTGTATATGTGTTTGTGTGTGTGTGTGTGTTCATGTGTTTTGTATTGTGTGTGAGGGTATATTTATGAGTATTGTACTGTTTGTGGACATGTGTGTGTGCGTGTGTGTATTTGTGCATATGTGTATTGTACAATGTGTGTGTTGTGCTGAATGTGTGCACACATATGTTTGCACGTGTGTATCACTATTGCACTGTGTGTGCGTGTGTGTGTGAGTGTTTATTCATATCACTCTTGTGCTGTGTGAGCGTAGGTGTGTGTGTGTATGTGCACACATATGGGGTGTGTGTGTGTGTGTGTGTGTGTGTGTGTGTGTGTGTATGCGTATCACTATTGTACTGTGTGTGCATGTGCGTCATGGACACATGGGTGTGGGGCATCCCTGTGGTAATGTCACCCCTCTGGGGCAGCTGAAAGCCCTTGCACTGGGCTGTGGGCTCATTAATTAAGCTGTTCTGAGAGGTTCTGATCAGCTCTGTCCCAGGAGAGGAGGGGGTGGGGGGGGGGGGAGAGGCATAATGCACAATTTCCTAGGCAGGCTTCTTATTGATAAATCACCCAGCAGCTGTGTGGAGGCATGGAGGCAACAAACACAACACCGGGCTAAACAAAAACTGGGTACATCTCTTTCACTGTCTTATGGACACATTGAACTAACCTTGCCACTTGGCCTGGTGGAACAAAACCAAAAGGAACACAAGTGAAACTGAGACAATGCTATGGATAAAATATCTTTGTGCATATTGACAAACCAAAATACGATTCAGTTGAAGTCAAAATACATGTTTGCATCTTCATGTTGTGGTAGCTGCATCTGACTAATTATGCGTAATTGATTGTAATCAACTGTATTCAATTCATTAGTTTCATTACATTATTTTCTTCTTTCGCTTCCTGAATTAATTACCATTTTATTTGTGTCAGTTCACGTTCCCTGCTTGATTCCAAAAAATATATTTAAATACAGAAGCAAACACATAAATATATTTTAAAGCCTGTAAATTTGATTAAGAGAAATGAAATGTTTACTCTAGAGATAATGGTAAATCCTGTCTCCATATGAAGCACTTAATTTCTTTTACTTTTTCAATATTTTCTATTATTTTTCACTGAGGTGTCATAAATCTTAACACATATGGCATCCCAGAAATCACACTGGAGTTCACAACAGAAAACACACACAACATTATGTTCCTCAAACAAAACTTGAGTAACGGGATTCATTCAACTTTACTTGCCCTGTATGCTATCAAGGAATATGAGGTTAGATCACATATGACACCAGAAACACACAGTGCCGCACATGAAACAGCTTTTTTCCACGCGATGAAAGACCGCATCGGAAAGCCGGGTAAACAGCACACCCACGTAAAAGCTCAATTAGCTGCTGAGACGTTACGTCAACCCTGAGCACAACACTTCATGGAAACAGATTGTAAAATCCAAGAATTGTTGAATGTCAGCGTCGAGAGGAAAAGAATTGTGTCAAAACAAAAAAAAGAGGAAAGTGAGACATTGATAAGGAATTATTAAAGAACAAAGTACACATGATTCTTTTTCACAAGGCTCTTTTCTCTTAGGGCTTAAATGACGAAGTTGATTTACTGTAAAGGCCAATTAGTTTTTCCAAAGCAGTGTCTGTCTTCTCTGGCTTCAAGGTTGTTATCTCCAAATCAGTATGTGTTCAGCCCTGTTTTATTCAGAAAATACACATCAATAAACATATTAAACTTTAGATAATATACGCAAGGGAATATTTACAGTATTTAAATGTTCGGGTGAGGAGTGACTACAAAATGTCAGAGCTGAGAGAATAATAGAAACCCATCCAAGGATATTTATGACTGCTACTAGCCATGAGAGAAAAAGGAACTGGTCTAGCCTTAATGAATAGTCATTTTTGAGTCTTCATTAAGCAAGCAGGGCATTGTTATGTGTTTGCACCCAAATGAGGGAAACAGTATAGTCTGTTCTGCTTGTAATAGTGGATTGGGCACCTCGTCAGGTGCATAAAACAAAGGCAATTTTTGACAGTGGGTGTGTGGCTGTCAGGGTGTGAAGTTTGAAAATGGTACAGTGTTTGTGGTAAAAAGCAGGTGTCTGCCTTGCAGTGATTTGTGAGAGATACTCAAGTGAGTGCATTTAGTGTTGTGAGGAAGGGGCTTTGCAGGAAACAGCAACAAGGAATCCAATGGTCCTCCCTCTTCCTCATCGCAGAAAAGTACAGAGGGAAAATGCAGAATAATTAACGTTATCATAAAAATGAGCAGCTAGATTTGTTTTGAAATTAATTTAAGGTACAGTGTACGACTTAAAGACACCAGATTTATCTACCTGCAGGTGGACATATGGCCCAATCACATTCTTGTCAGCAGCCTTTAACAGGACTTGCAGCCATAAATGGGCTCTCTCTGCAAGCAGTGGAAAAAATACGAAATAAAAAGTTCAAACCGAAATTATGGCAGAGAGAGCAAATCAAAGGCAGTGCTCACACAGCCTGACTGCACCCACACTGGCCCTGCTCCAAGGTGCCCCGCAACTGTGCCCATGCTTGCCACCGACAGCAGTACCTGCCCGATTCCACCCCTGCCGGCCAGGCCATAGCGGGGTAACCAAACGGCTGCTCTCTGTGCCAGGCCATGGCAGCGTGCCCTGAATCAGGGCTGTCCGTGGCCTCTATACAAGGAGGAGCAGCCGGTCGCTGCTGGCACACACAGGTTCAGTCTGTACCTGTGAGATATGCTTGGTACATGTTCCCTGACTGTGCGAAATCAAAGTGGGCTGCCAACTGTATCAGTCAATGGGGTCTGGCCTTCGAGCTGCTCTGCGATCCCTCACTGCCCCCTCCCAAGGGCAAGGGCCTGTTTTAAAGACGTATAAGGGGATTACCCTTATACATGTTTCATCTGTCCATTTCATCTACCCAAGCATGGCATTTTTATATGAAACTTGGTAATAAACCATCTACTCACATACTGTTATTGGGTCATTTGCTGTATTTTAAACTTGTTAAAATGTGTTATTAATTGAATTTGAGAGGCAGAAAATGTATTTTTTGAGTACAAGTGCAATATTGTTGTTTTTTGTGCTGCAGATTGGAAATCAGTATTGTAACAGAGAGAATTTTAATGAAAAACAGCATGAGGTTGCTTTGTTTCCATACTGGTGATGTCAGTGGAGTCCAAGCACTGACACAGTTGAATGCACTTGGACATATTTAGACTATATCCATGCTTGGGGTTGACAAACTGTGATGTAACAGGGTTGGTGGTGGTTTTGGCCCTATGATGTCATGAATTATACTGGGGAATTTAATTCTGTGATGTAACAAATGGAACTAGAATTTTTGGCATTATGATGTTACAAGCAGAACTTGGAATCATGGCCCTGTGATGTAAGAATTGGCCAAGGGATTTTGTGGTACCATTATACAGTGAATGGTTTTACACAGCTCAAGGCTTTTCACATTGGCCTGCATTATAAAGCAGGTGTAATTCTGTGCCTGACATTGCCAATATGCTTTTTATTTTCAACAATTTCAAAGCAAATGACTCATTGTCAAAAATTGAGTGTGCTAGTTTTGTTTCTTGGCTTGGTAATATTATGTGGAGAGGATTGCTCATGCCACTCAAAAAACTGCTTTTAAGTTCACAGGATGTTTAAAATTGTGAACGTCATTTATTTAATCAGTTATTGTGGAAAATAAGCAATTAAAATATTAGAAGGTAGGGAATATTTAATGATTGCCGACCCCCATTGCCTCATCCTAATTGAATGCATTTGATTAATTAAATTTCACTGCTGCAAGTTACCTTGGTGGAAAGTGCTGGGGCACATTTGTGTGTGTGTGTGTGTGTGTGTGTGTGTGTGTGTGTGTGTGTGTGTGTGTGTGTGTGTGTGTTTGAGTGCTTGTACCTGCTCATATGCATGTGTTTGAAAAATAAACCACAATATTTTAAGACCTTAGAATTATAGCATTCCTTCAGCCAATAATATTGCCTAAAAAATGAACTGCAGGTATGGGACAGACTACATGTTCTGAGTCAGCTCTCCAATTTTGGGAAGAAAATAAGAATGGAGGACTAAAACTTTTAATGTAATGATCTAAAAAAAATGTCACAGAGCAAAGATTTCCAGGAAACCTTTTTCTCCCTGTTTGAGAGCACACACAGACACACTCATACACACACATTCCTGTATTTTGCATCTCGTTCATAACACAGCTCATACACAGTCAGATCACATCAGTCCATTTTATTTGCTTATAGGACACTCTTATCCAAATCCACTTACATAACTTAACATTTTTACATATTTCAGTTTTTTACCATTTATACAGCTCAATATTTATTGCAGCAATTTAAGGTAAGTGGCTTACACAAGGGTACAGCTGTCACACTGGGATCAAACTTGCAACCATGTGGCTGCTAGCCAAGTTTACAGAGCACAACTGCTGTAACATAATTAACTGCCAAAAACTTTGCTTTACATCAGACTGAGAACTACGGATATCACAGATAATCATCTAGGCATTTATGTTGACATTAAATAATTATAAAGCAAAATTATCTTTAAATTACTTTCAACTATTTATTTAAAATGCATTTTTGATAATGGCCATGCCATTACCATTAAGTTCTATAATTCATAAATATTTTTCTGCATAATTATTTAAGAGGAATTAATGATAATGGAACATTGGAACAAATGAAATGAAAACCATGCATAAGCTGCATTCTAGATATGCAGGTTGCATGACAACCCCAAAAGAAAAAACACTTAGTCCACCTCTTTATTTTAAATGGTGAAAGCTTCAGTGAATGCATTTTTTAGCTTAGATGATTCATCTACTCAAGGGTGGTTCATGTGTAGGCTTCCTTCATGCAGCTTTTCTGAGGTAGCACCTTCACTCTTGATTTCTTAGGGTCCCTTAGGGGCTCTTAATTGGTCCCCGTAGGGGAACCCTTAAAGGTTTTTCTTCAATACCGATATCACTTAATGGTTTGGAGATTATTTTGCTGGTTCTACAAAGTAATATCGGAATCTAAGAAGAACCTTTAAGGGTTCCTCCAAGAGAAGAACCCAATGAAGAACCTTTAAGGGTGCTAGATAGAACCCTTTTTTCTTTACCTGATTACAGCGCAAATTCTGACACATATAAGATATGAAAATATTTCTATTAAAAAAAATAAAGCAACTAAATTACAGTTTCCATATGTTGCCAAGTCTGGTCTTGTGAGAGTTCAGCAGTGAATCAGATCAAACCCACAAAGTCAGATTGAGAATTGTCCCTTTTGAACACTAGTGGTTGACTTAGTTAGGGTGGATGGTTCAGATCTAGTTGCCAGGCATAGGAAAGCATCTCTATCACTGAAGGGGCTGTAATGTCTTAGAGCCTAATTCCATAACAGTGTAATGCTGTAGACCTCCTGAGAGACTGCAAAGTGCTCAAACTGTTTCCAAGGCAACAGATTTCCTTCCTACTCTTCATTTATTTATTTATTTGTCTTTATTTGTCTATCTACTTATTTATTTTTTTCCCTTTTCAACATAGCTGTGAGACCAGGTCTGGAACATTACTTATAGGCTGATGAGCCAGAACAAAACACACCCCATACAGCAGGACAGGAGATGGTCCTGACTCATCTATGGATACACTTCAGAGTGAGGAGAGGACCCTGGACTATCCTTTACTACTCTGCTATCCTTACTATTTAAAGGGGCCGAAGCCCTCACTCAGAGGACTCATATGGCTTATGCATAATTTATAATTAATTTATACCAATGCGTACATAGTGAAGCAATTCAGGGCAATCGCCCAGCAATCCCTATCAGTGACCTGTCACCTGTTTTGCCAAGGTGAAACTGAGTTCAATAATGGAAGCTCAGCCAGTATTTGAGTAGCTGTTTTTTAGCCTTGTGTCTTAGTTGTTTTTAGCAAAGTAGTCTCGGTACATTTCACAATCTAGGTTACAAAACCAGCCTCTGATTAATTTTGCCTTATATTTCAGTGTGATGACTATTTTATTATTTTTTATGAATGCAATAGCTGTAATCTGTGTGTGCCCAGTGAGGTGTGTGTGTTTATGGATTCATGAATGTTGGTATGTATGTGTGCATATATGTTGGCTCATGTGCACTTCACTATTTTTGTGTATTATTTTTTTTAAAACCATATCAACACATTTTATCTCTGACAGCATACATTTCCGCTAGAAAGCATTATTTTCTCAAAAAACTCCTTGCTCTTTTAACGAAAAGCTGGCACTCTCCAGGCAGTAGGGTTCACTGCAAACCATGACCCGTGTCTGCATGTTCAAAAATAAACTCGCCCACTTCTCCTTTTCTACTTAATACTGTCTCCTGTATGGCACTGTGAGCTTCCTTCCTGCTGTTGCATTGCAGGTTTTCTAGGAACTTTAGTTCCACCTTGTCTCTTTATCTGTATCTACTTCTAATCTATACATCCTGGGGTTTCTGTAGCTACCCTTTTCCACTGCTACTGCAGTGACTGTGCCACATGCCGAAGGGCTTGTTGCTGAATTTGAGTCTGCCACGACACATGGGTGCATAGGGACGGCTCAGGGTGACCTCAGGGTAGGAAGGGGGAGGGATTATCCACTGCGGGCTGTCACCCTGCTCTGCAGTGACTTCAAATGGCTTTAACATACAGTGAATCTGGATTTATTTTCCATTGATTTTCAAAAGGTGTTTCATTCTTTTAGATTTGGAAAAAAAAAACAAATTTAGAAATGCGTATATGTGAAATAACATTGGATAAATGAAGTCATACTTGAATAAATTTTCACCTCCTTTGTAATAGCGGAGCCTAAATGGGCCCAGGGTCCAATTTTTTCTGTATGTAGCTTGGAGTCATTCTGAGCCACTTGGACCACTTTCCAACCGATCATTGTTTCGTCTTTTGATTTGGTGCATGATCAATGTACGTTTAGGCTTTTGAATAGATTTCAAAGGGGGTTTTCAGGTGAGGAAGAGACCCGGCTCCACACTGAGTGGTGAGGAATATGTGGTATCTCCAGCACAACCCCAGAGGGATCAGCCGCTTGTACGCCCATGCACCTGCACATACAGCCCTCTCCCACTATAGGCCAATCAGAGAAAGCAACGTCTCGCAGAGTTAGAGATCTAGGCTGAAGAGGGCAGGGGAAAAGGGGTCAGGGGGGGGGGGTTGATGAGTTTGCTGTTCACCACGGAAAAATCAGTTTCCCCCTCCCAGTCTCACCCTCCTGATATCGTTTCAGTGTCTGAGAATATTTTACTTGACAGAGATGAATTCTGTCCTTACATATTTTTTCTACTATTGCAGCGGTGACAATACCACTGTAGCTATGACAACAACTGTTTCTGCTTCTACTCCCACTCCTACTGCTAATATTAGCACACAGCTGCTACTACGGCCATCACAACTGTTATGATTGGTGGGAGAAATAACAATGGCAAAGACCAGAACAATGCTACTATGTTTTTTTTTTTGTAGTGCTAGAAATTCAGCAGCCGCAACTCCTACCACTGCTTTTGCCAATGTTGATTGGGTGACTAATAATACCCATTGGTGCCTCGGTGCATTATAAAACAAGAGGTCAGGAGCGGAAGCTTTTTTGTGCTGCTGACCGACCGGTCAGAAACGGGTCTGATTTACATTCTGGTCCAGAGGAACACATCGGACTGCAGTGAACTGGCAGGCTGGCTGCTCCTGGGGTTAACAGCCACACACAGATTAAAAGCAAAGTTTGTTGTCATCCAGCCATCTGTGAAAGTTTGAAGAGAGAGGGAGAGCAGGAGGCAGCGGGATGGAGAGAGGGAGAGTGGGAGGGAGGGAGAGAGAGAGAGAGACAGGGTAAGTGCTTGTTCACCAGCTCCAAGACAAATGATCTTTAAACAATAAAATCAAGCTGTTCCTATTTTATGAGGCCCCCACCAAGTCCTTGTCCCCCTGTCCTCAGCACACAAACTCACGCGATAAATATTTACTCTGGGCCTACACTGCCCTTTGGCCAGGGTTTCTGGCAAACCTTTTTTTTTGGCTAAATGACGTCCATCTTAGTCCTTATAAATAAACTGTTCTTTCCACCAGGATCTTTGTTTGTTTGTCCCCTCTGTTCATATTTGTCTGAGGCCCTGCATACACAGGGTTTGGCACTAACCTGCGGAAGCTAAAGGGAGCCTACCTGTCCCCTTTTTCCAGATTGTTCCAAGGAAATTAGAGGCATCCGTGAAAAGCATCACGCTTTTGGTTTCTGGGGGGGGGTCGGGGGTGATGTGAATATGGTAAGGTAAATAGAAAAATTGGAGCTGGGCATTCTGTGAACAAAGAGCCACGTTGAACTGGAAAAATCCATTGTTGATGTGGTTAATCGCTTCATGAGTAATCCACAGATGAGCAAGGGCAGTACCAGAATCCTCAGTCTATGGATATATGCTATACTTCCACCCTCATTTGCATTGCTTATACAATTTAGAGCATTTTCCCATCTACACTAAAGGCCACCTGGACACCTCCATGAAATCAGGTTTTTCATTTCTAAATTCAGTGATAAGAGTTTGCAGGAACAGCCCAAGTATCCTTAGGGAATGAAATAAAGGATTTTTTTTTCTTGTGGAAAGTGGCAATGGGAACCTTTTTTTGTGAGAATTATGTGCCTTCAATCACACCTCAGTCTGTTTAGAATAATTTCCCAGTAGCTGAGTGAGGAACTGCAAGGCGGGATGAACAGTGTTAGTAGAGGCATGCTGGGATATTGAGTTTGGTATAAATCCATATTTGAATATGGAGGCAAGTGTTGGTCAAAGTTGGTGGGTGACCTCTCCCCTGCACAGTGTCCTTGGCATCTCATTGAGCCGCAGCTGTGTTCGTTTGCTTTGGATATGGCTTATGCTGGTTGGGGTTAGGCTTTGTGTTTTACCTGCTCTGATTCCCTCCCGAGGTGAAATGAAACTGGCCTTAGGTCAGCACTGTACTCTTTGCTCCATAAAACAAAACATCCACTGTGGAGCCTTCCCCAGCCTCCCCAATTGGAGTCACATTTAGTGAGAGTGTAGTTACCATGGTAATAGCTTCCCCATTGTACGGTGATGCTGGGGTTTCATGAATGAGTGACTGAATAAGTGTTTGTGTGGGTGTGTGTGTGTATATAGGACACATGCATATAGGTGTGAATGCTTTTGTTTGTGAATTTGTGTGTACGTGTGTGTGTGTGTGTGGTTGGTTGGGGGGTATTGCATGTGTGTGTGTGAATCTGAAAGTGCTTCTTTGTGCCTCACACTGTGCGCTTTGATCTTTGATTACTATCTCTGAACTGAAAAGGGGGAAATTATATTTTTGGCCCAGCCCATCCTTGCAGTGTCTCTTAATCAAAAATGCAAACAGGGCCCAGCAGCAATATGACAGTCTGTGATGAGCATATAGCCTGGCCCCTCAGATTCAGCCCTCACTGGCCTCTGGACCAGAATTTTTAGGCCAATCCTGCAACGTTCCCTCTGATTCAGTGATAATGTCTGTGGGAAATCCAGGAAGCTAGACAAATTTATGGGCTGGGAAAGTTTATTCAAATGTGGAGGAAATGTTCTGGAAACCAAAAATTGTTAACTGGGACTGGTGCTGCAAACTAGTCTAATGGTATCAGTCTCCTCACTGTTAAAACTGAAAGGATGGGTTTTGTAACTGCCCATAAAATATCCCCTTACGTGGTCCGGTAAACAGGACCACGCTTTCAATTATGCCTAAAAAAAATGATGGCTAATTATCGCCCCCATGGAGAAAATTTGTCTCCCCGTGCGAAGCGGTTGGCTGCATATTAGCCCCCCATGGTCATCAGAGCATCTCCCCATTACACCAGCCAAGCACCTCGGATTGTGAAACAGGACAGGCCCACGGGGGAAGGGGGAGGTGGGGAATGTTGGGTTGTGCCATAAGTAAGGGCCTTGCTGAATGACCACAGCAAGCCTCCCAAACTCAACTTCTGGTACCCCCCAACTGTACACTGGCACACCTCAGTCACCTCTGTCTGTGGACCAAAAGCCTTAGAGCACCTGTAAAAGCAAGGTGTTGCCCACACTGTGTGGTGTTAAGAGATAATAGTTCCAGAGATGAGTTAACTGGGTAGCAAGTTCTTTGTTGTTGTTGTGGTATGATGTGGGGCCAGTATAGCTCTGTGTGGTCCTCTGTGTTTCTGTTATTCATTTTTGTTGTCTAGGGTTTTCACCTTGGTTCTGTTGTCTTTATTATATTGTGTACTAATTAAATGTGGTAATGGTGATTATTTGTTTGCCTTCTGTTGTCAATTATCAGCAATACACATATATTTAATCGCTAATATAATGGAATGACCTGGCTCAAATCTCTGATATCCAGGCAACATGGCCCAGTGTGGGCTTTTAACATGGAATGATTCTGCTGTATGAAAAAAGTTGAAACAGACAAAGTTTGCACCCCTCCCCCCAAAGCCCTGATTTCCTTTTCCAAAGCAGAGTCACGGAGAGCAGGGAATGTCTCACAGAAACAACTGCCTGTATTCTGCTTTTTCCGCTGGACATTTAGGTTCCTGAGTTATTCAGGAAATCTAATGGCATTTGGAGGAAGGCAGGGTTCTTTTTTTTTTTGGGGGGGTTGGGGGCCAGTGGGTTATTAAGTTCCTTCCTGTGCAGTGTCATTTGAATTTCCTGTTGTAACTGTGGGACAGGCAGAGACTCGGGGGAAGGGGGTGAGCCAATGTGCTCGTTCCTCTCACCCTGCTGACAATGGCTGGGATGGCTATTGATCGGCCTCCTCCCAAACAAAGAGAGAGTTGTCTTTCCTTTTCACATAAATAATTACATGTTGAACATGAACCTTTTTTTGCTGTATTTTCCACTAAGTGCAATGTGCTTGAAAGGGATTATGGGCAGACCCAACTGGCTTGTCTGTTTCTCTTCCGAAAGGCTATGACACGTGTGCCAGTTGTTTCTTAGTGTCTCTCAGCCTAATACAAACTGTAGAACCGGAACTGGGCTTCCACACATCTGTTTAAAGCTGGGGGAGGGAATCCTACTCCTAGAGAGCCATAGGGTTTGCAGGTTTTAGTTACAACTCAAATCTCAAAGCAAATAACAAATCTGACTCAAATGAGAGCTGCCGGTTGGCTGAAATATCAGATGCAGTAATACTGGGTTGGAACAAACACCTGCAAATCCTGAGGTTCTCCAGGAGCAGAATTTCCTACCCCTAGATTAAAGAGTCACAGTTTTCTGAGGACAGCAAAGGGCAAGACTGATGCTTGAGTAGAAAAATGTAAAAAAATGGCTTGAAGGTGGTCATCAAAAGTGCTGCTTTCAGCCTCATGATGAAATGGTTTTGTGTCTGTAGTTACATGTACACATAAGGTGCTGCTGGCCTTGAGTCCTGTCTCGTGTAGCCTAGACAAAACAGGAATAACTTAGAATTCTGTCTGCATTTCTGAGTGTGTTTTTTCTCCTTTGCTTAGCCTAATGAGAATTGAGAATGATTTCCCTCTGCCTGTGTCTCCTGGGGACCGCCAGAGAGAGAGATGAAGAGCCACCTTCAGAATGCAGCGAAATTGCACAGTGTATGCCAACAGATAGAGAGGTAGAAAATTCCTCCCTCCGGTTTTTAGATACAGAGTCAGAGACCCAGATGAGATAAAGTTGGACAGACAGACAGACAGACAGACAGACAGACAGACAGACTCAATAATACATTTTTAGTATTCAATCATAAGAAAACTAAGGAAGTAGATATGAATACATTGTTGTTCAGATTCACTGCAGCATAGTCAGACAGGTCATGACCTATTGCATGTTCTATCTGTTTCATTCTAGTGTATGATGCTGATGATCATGAATGCTACTGAATTAGATGGCCTTTTTGAACGTTAGGTCCCCAGGTGGCTTTCATGACTTTGTTAGATTTTCAGGTAACTAGATCAAAGCTTCCTGCTATGTTTCCAGACTAACCCCTTCAGAGACTGATTTTGATTAATCTTGACACAAATCGCTGATGCCAAACTGGAATGATGCTAGGTTTGGATGTCAAAGTTCAAGGTCATGCAGGTTCCTGGTGTGGTTTTCTGTGACTTATGCATTTACAATTGTTCAACAGGAAAGCATTTTTGTGTAAAATAAAATATGATGAAATATGCTTATTTAGCTAATATTCTGGGTCACAAGCATTACGTCAGAGGATGTTCTCTCTTCACGTAAATATGCAGATTTATGCTCTCTTTCTCTCTCTTATTCACACACATGTGCATACACTCTCTCACATACATATATGCACAATCACACACACACATATACGCACATTAACACAAATCTGCACCTGCATACACACATGCACAAGCAATCATGCAGTCAGATACACACATACACTCACATGCACAAACACATACACTCTTATGCATTCACACACACACACACACACACACACACACACACACACACACACACACACACACACACACACACACAAACAAGTATGCAGTCATGCGCATACACACGTGCACAAACCTAAACAAGCACTCCATATAAGCATGCAAACACACCAAAACATGCACACAGACTGTACAAAGCAAGCAGTGCTAAAAAGGAAACTGACCTAGCTGTTAGGGTAAATGATTGACAGGACTTGCAGGGTGCAAACAGTGGGGTTGTTGGCTTTTTTTTTTTTTTTTTTGTTTTGTTTTTTTGAAGCACCTGGCACAGATCGTGGTGTTTGTCATGGCACCTGTTTGCACATGGACAGCAGTTTCCAAACTCACCGTGTGGAAGTGTACTCAGACAGCATGGCGACTCCCCTTAAACAAACAGTGTCCAGGCCATCATGTCACACTGCCCCCCCTTCCCCACCAACCCGCAACCCCACCCCCTGGAACCGGCTGAAGAACAGTGGCGAGCTGGCGTTATTCCTCTGACATTGTGACCGTGACAACATGGAGGCAAACTCAGAAAAAGCTGTCCCCCCCACCGCCACAGATGCTGTTACATTTGCTCTGACAGCTCCACCGCTTGTATCACAAAGTCCTAATTATTAACCTGTCTGGAGTGAATCACCCTGCTGTCATTAATGGCCAGTCAGACTGGGACTGAACTTAATAATGACTGGTAGATAGTCTGTTACCGGCTTGAGCGAGTGCCAGACTTTACCAGTAGCATACGGTGTTCAAGTTTACACTGATATATTTGTGCACACTGTTCCTACTGTTATTTTTTCCATTACATACGTGAATTGCCAGGGATGACGTTTGTTAACTGAGCAAACTCACATACGCAATGCAAGACACAGTTATGACACTGTGGCAGGATCTAGCTGTCCAGCATTAGCGTTAGGTGGCATGCTCTTTCTGAATTAGAGTCAAAGTGGCACGACCATATTAGCGCTGGGTCTCGTGCTCTCTCTCTGAAGCAGGGCTGTAGCAGTACGGCATTACATCCTTGTGGGGTAACCTATAGTCTAGTGGCTAAGGTACATGACTGGGACACCTGAGGTTGGCAGTTCAAGCAACAGTCCAGCCACAGCAAGAACACCATTGCTGTTGGGCCCTTGAGCAAGGCCCTTAACCCCACACTGCTCCCAGGGGGGGACTGGCCCCTGGCTAGCCTAATCAACTGTAAATTGCTTTGGATTAAAGCATCAGCTAAATGACTGTACTGTACTGTAATGTGATGTTAGCATTAGCGCAAAGCTTTGTTCTCTTTCAGAGACAGGCATGATGCTGTGAGGAGGCTGGGGAATTGATGTGTTGTTATTTTTCCTCTCTTGTGTTCATGAGGATGCCTAGTCAGCAACTCAGGTGGTCACATACTCACTCACACATGCACACTCACACTCACTCATACACACACATGCACCTTGCACACACATACAGACACACACTCACACATACACACCCCACCATGCATGTACAGGTATACACCATGCACACTCTCATTCACACATAGATACACACCATGCAGTCTTGCTAGAGAGATATTGAAGAGAAATTAAACGAAGGATATGAGATAGATGGAACGAATGGCATGGAGAAGAAGAGAGGTGGTGAGACATTTGTGGTCTCTTTTGGCTCTGACTAGGGAAAGTGTGTTCCTGACCTAAAAATCTAACCAGTGGAAACTCTGAAAGATCCATGCCCCTAAATACACAGTTCATGAATAAGCTGTTCGAGGAGAGAGGCATAGAGGGAAAGACTGATATAAAAATGGCAAGGGAGGAAACAGAGGTAGAGAAATAACACAAAAGGGTGGATGTGTTTGTATGTGTAGGAAGGGGAGATATGCATATATCTTAATGTTTAACAGCACAAAGTTCACTTTTCATGCTAATAATGCAACTTGGAATTTGAATTTGAGAAGGAAGGGGATAAAGAGATTGAGATTGAAAGAGGGGTATATATGTGTGTGTGTGTGTGTGTATATATAAATAGAGAGAGAGAGAGAAAGAGAGAGAGAGAGCGAGAGAGAGAGAACATAAATGGGTGAATGTGTTTGTATTTGTATGTGTAGGAGAGGAGACATGTGGCCAAGTATCTTAGTGCATCAGCAACACAAGTTCACTTTTCATGGCAATGAAGCAACTTGAATTTAAATTGGAAGAGGAAGGAGATAAAACAGAGAGAGCAAAGCAGCTAGCGGACCTCATATTATTCATTAGTGATGGGCGCTATCGGAAAGGGGAAATGCCATTTTTTAAAATGGTGAATGCCTGGTGGGGAAGCATCCTCATGGCATTTCCCCTCGTCCAGTGCCGTAAGTAATCAGTGTGTTTTGTCTACACGTGTGGGGGTGGAGGGGGGTGTGGTCAGGGGTAGAGTGGGTACCAGCCTTCACTCACCAGCAAGTTTTTTTTTTTAATTTTATAAATCACAAAAGTCCCATCTGCTAACCACTAACCCCCTCAGTCTATATTTAGTGGCACAGAACTCAAGCGAGGCCTGTTGCCTGTTTTGAATGGGTGGTGGGGGTTGGGGGGATTGGTGAGTGGGAGAGGGGTGAGGTTGGATAGAGTGCACTTCAGGAAGCTGCCCAAATTGTGACTAAATCTGCCTGGCTCCCTGTTTCAGGAAAACTGCAGAAAAAAAAAACAACAGGGAGAGATAAACAGAGGCTGCAGTGATGGAGGCTGTTGAGGAGAGGGCATGGCAATTTTGGAGGGGAACCTTTAATGAGATCCTGGCCTTGCATGTACCTCTCACACACAGCAAGCATGTATCTCTCTGATATAAACTTGCTAAACTTAGTGCAGCTCAGAGAAATAAACCTGCCCACTTTTGGGGCAGAGCTAATATTATCTAACCAATCACAGCAAGTGGGTGAAGGCAGGTCTAAGATGAAGGGTGAGGAGCTCAAATCAGTGACTCAAACATAAACAATTTCAATAGGATGCGCGTGTCCAGCACATCACGATTTCATGAACCACCAGCATCCAAGTTCCCATGCCCTTGGCCTGGTGATGGCTGGTATAGCAGTAAGCACTGTTCGAGATCTCTTGACAGGCAGGTCTCAGAAAGGCAGACACACACATGTGCACAGACAGACGCATGCTCACACATTTATCTTCAGTGTACTAGAAGGCCTGTTAGCTTCTGAGAGAGAGAGAGAGAGAGAGAGAGAGAGAGAGAGAGAGAGAGAGAGAGAGAGAGAGAGAGAGAGAGAGGCTCCAGCGGATGCCTGGAGTCACCGCTGTCTGCCAAACTCACAAAGCAAGGGAGAGCGACACGGATCTGCGATTAAAAGCTACTTTTCATTGCGTCAGGCCTTGATCTTGTCGCCGGAGGTATTAAGCGCTTCTGATATCCCAGTGATCCAAGTGCCTACAGAAAAAGGTGCTGCATATCCCATCAGATTGGCTAACACAACACGTCTCCTTAAACTGTCCTGTAACTGCGTGCCACCCATAGTGCCATCTCTCTGTCAGGCTAACAGAAGGCTTGCACACATATTCATGAGTCTGCAATGTTTAAAGTTATTTTTGGAGTTTCCTTTTTTTACACATACAGAACCATGCTTAAAAGCACAATAAATTGATCCTCATGGGTCATCCACCCTGGTCATCTAAAGCCTGTTTGTTTTTCTTTTTTTAATATTTTTTATTTTAAAATTAGCAACCAGTTCAGACTCACGAAACCAGGTGAGGTTAACCAATTTATCAAATGTATGCATTGATCAAGTGCCAAATAACTGTGAAAAATGGCTGAACAGATCATACAGATCTCTAATACTGGGACTGAGGACCACTGAAGTAAAAATGGATGGTTTTGGGTAGGATTAATGACATGTTTGGGGTTGAGTGTTTTCTGCCGTGTAAACTGTGTTGTGAATGTACTCCATGTGCTCTGAGCTGTAGGCCTCAGCCCCATCTCTGGGCCCTTTTCACCAGAGAAGCAAATACTCTGCAGGATTGCATCATTATGTCCAGCATCTCTCTTCCTCCATTTCCTCTCTCTTATTCTCTCCTTCTCTCTTTCCTTTCTCTCTTATTCTCTCTCTCTCTCCTTCACTCTCCCTTCATACTTCTCTGCTGTCCTCCAGCCAGGGAGGAGAGACACACACACATGCACACAAATAGAGAGGGAGGGAAAAAGGAAGTCAGAGCAAGAAATAGAGAACCATTAAGGGAGGGAGAGAGGGGCCAGAGGGTGAGATGGAGGACTGATGTAGCAAAGCGCAGAAACAGGGCAGAGAACAGGGAGCTTATGTACAGTGCCATGTACAACACTGACTATAGTAATTGCAAAGTAAGCATACAGTCAGAGCTTCCTCTGAAATATATATAGCTAGTAGCTTGGCTGCTTCATGGTCTACTCCTGCTAAACATCAGAGGTGAAGTGTGACACACCCTGTAGCTCTTATAGGGCCAGGACTGAGGACTGCTTGTTTTTGGCACTTTCGATGGGTTCTCAGTTGACCCTCACTGATTGAAGATGAAAGAACAAATGAAAAATAATTGCGGTGTTGATAGACGCAGAGTGTCCTGAATGGCATGGAACGCACTCTGAAATGTGGCTAAATTGTTCTAAATGGTTTATTGAATCTCCACCATCCGATCCTGCTGTGAACCCCACCCAGGAAGATCTCTGTCGCGGAGATATCCATGTTCCCCTCATCATGAATGCTGCTCAAACCATTTCATAAGAAGTAAATCAACGGTATCCTTGAAGCTGCACGCAATGAAACAAGCATGTCCTCAGTCCTCAGTTTAAATAAATATCTGAGGGCAGGGACGATTCCCTGGCCTTCATTTTTTTGTTATTTTAAACAAGACCTGTGTGCTTTTTCATATGGGACAAATCACATTACAAACAACATGGACAGGAGGCCAGAAACCTGAGAATGGTGTCCTAAGAATGGTGTAACAGGGTTTATGAGAGTGTCCTTACGGAAAGGCTAATGGAATAAGGATAGCTGCAAATCATTTCATAAATGTGGCATGTTCAGCTTTATTTTATTCATGTTTTTGCTTGTTTTTGGAGTGGAGTCAGGTGTAGTTGAGGTTACTGAGATTTATTTAAGAATGAGGTGATGGCTGAGTTGTAGCACTGCTAAAATTAGAGTGTGTGTGTGTGTGTGTGTGTGAGAGAGAGAGAGAGAGTGAGAGAGAGATAAACTGACTGTGGGTGTCTTTCTCTCTCTAACAGAGTGCCGCTGCAGCTCCAAGCCCCGTCCTGGGTAACATCCCCCCAGGAGAGGGTATGCCAGTGGGACCTGTTCCCCCAGGCTTCTTTCAGGTACCGCAAACATGGGCACCACCTCTTGCTGCTCATGCTACTGCTAATGCTAATGCACACATATACACACATATGCTTACTGCTGCTACTGCTGCCTCTGTTACTACTGCTGCTGATACCATTTTGAGTGGTGCTATACACACACATACACACAAACACATATAGCTGCTGCTAATGCTAATTGTATTACAGACACACAAACACGCACTGCTACTGCTACTGCTACTACTATGTTTACTGCTTTCACGCACACATACACACACCTGCTGCTACTGCCAGACCCGACCTCCTACTGCAACTGTTACTGTGGATGCACTCGTCTACTGATACCACTACTTCATGCACACCTATGTTCACAAATAATGTATAACCCATTCACTCATACAAAAGGCACCATATGCATACTTTTCTGTTGTTGACAGAGTGTGTCAGCTGATTAGACCTATCAGAAGAGTGACATTAGAATCACAGCAAGGTCAACGTCTTGGCTAGAGTTTATTTACTTAAAGGAGAATGTAAGTTGAAGTTTTCCTTCCTGACAAAACTGTTGGCGTGCCTCCTGGATCCAAACATTTTTAGCCTATTGCTCACTTGGACCATGGCCCCTCTGGGCCAATGACCAATCAAAAATTCAGGAATTAATTGTTCCTATGGTGTTGACTAGAGACGAATCATTTGATCTCTTCATTGGATGGTCATTTGACAGGCTTTGATTGGTTGAGGTTTGGTGACACTTAATTCAGACTTGTGGTGCTCTATGAGTTTGTTGGCTATCTCAATGAAGATGTAACACCAGGTGCATATTGTCTGTGCTATCAGCAGAATGCAAAATCAATACAAGCTCATTTCACAAACCTGCTGTCACCTTGTCACCCAGGGCAGGTTGCTAGAGAGCAATGATAGTGATGAGTTTAACTGTCTGACCCACAGTGCATTCTCCTGTTCGGCTGAGCCCATATCACCTTGTCAGTGTGTGTACCTCCAGCCTGAGCCAGTAATGGAACATCATACAGGAGAGTGAGAGTACCTATGCATGAGCGTCCGCAGCTTTTCCTTCAGTAGTGTAATGGTGACCTCCAGCCCTTCCCCAGCTTGTAGCGGTTATGAAATATAAATGATCTCTGATGCACGAAGACAGATGTGTTTTTCTCAGGACGCCCCTCTTTTCCTGCGTAAGGTCACAGCAAGCGTCCTCCCAGGCTCGGACTGGGGAGCAGGAGCGTAAGTGATTACATCATGCATCCAGAGAGGGAGGGGGAGTCGAGGGAGGGAAGAGAAGGGAAGAGAAGAGAAGAGAAGAGAAGAGAAGAGAAGAGAAGAGAAGAGAGAGAAGAAAAGAGAAGAGAAGAGAAATGGAAGTAGTGATCTGAAGACAAGAACAGGGAAGGAAGGAGGCATAGAGGGAGAGTTTGGGAAAAAGGGTGAAGGAATGAGTGAAAGACAGCAGAAGAAAGGGATGGAGAGGGGTAGAGAGAGATACTAAAATAAAAAGAAAGAGATCAAAATATACCTGAATGGACACACACACAAATATACATTCTCATGGAGCATGCAAATACTTTCATACCTAAATAATGAATCACTTTCCAATCACAAATCCTCTGTTGAAATGATAACAGGCTTAAAATGGAGTGATTTCTGTAGGATGGTTTGAGTGACTGTGCTGTTGATCAGTGGGGGAAGGTTACAATGAGGACGCAATGATGTCATAAAGCATGGTTGCCAAGCCCACGTCCCTATGTACACTGTACTCTTGTTCTCTACAGCAGGGAACGATGGGATATCTTGTTGCCCTACATTGCCATGCCAATGCAATATTTCCCTCTCTAACCATCATAATTATTCAATCAGATGTGGGCAATCCTTGGTTATGGAGGGGCTGAGAGGGAAGTTCTGGTTTTTGCTCAATCAAAACCCTAATTACATGATTCCTTATTATGCTTATTGAGTGCAGATGGTCATGTGCGGACAATGCTTTTCATTTTAATATTCAGACCCTGAATATTCAAGATTTGGCACATCAAAATCAGTCAAACAATGCACTCAGGGGTCAAATGCCACAGAAACTAGAAACATCTATAGAACTCCAAGACCAGAGTTGTCTGCCCCTTTCCTAAACTCCTTTGTCCTGTGATGCTGCAATTTCCTTTAGCTCTATTTTTAATGCATTGTTTTTATACACCAGAATGTCATCATGTGTGTAATTTCAAGGGGAGGCCACTGATTCTCTGATATTTGATATTTTTTCAGATGGAATATCTTATTTTTGCAAATGTGGTGGAGCTCCGTCAATCTTTCAGATTCTTCGTATGCCACTGGTTTTAGAAGCTTCCCATGACCTACATTTTCTGGCATTCTGGCATTTTTCTGTGTATGGAAGAATTAAGGAAAAACCATTGACTGAAACTGAACGAGACTAGACTTCTTCTTTAAAACCTGGTTAAATATGCTTTGACAGTGTGGAAGGAACTTCTGACCTTATGCTACCTACACACTGTACCAGGAACTCCATGGGGGCCTATTTGATTAACGCAACAGGAAGGCAGATCGCCCACGTATCTATCTGGGAGGAAGTGGCCAGGGGAAGCAAATCCAAGTGGCACTGTATGTTCTGGCCAAGCATAGCATACGTCAGAGGCACGTCACAGCCTCCTGTGCCTTTCTCCTTATCTCTCTGCCACGCTACTGCTGAGGCAAAGCCGGATGCTGAGTTATCACACCTATCACGGGGCATGAGGTCACTGGACACAGCAAAAACACGGTTACCCATTATCACACACTTGAGAACAAAACGTCCTGGAGATATGCAGCAATCCTCCTGAGACCTGATAATGGCTCGATTGACTTGATTGGGTGAACTGGGCAAGAACTTCATTTTTGTGGTCACAGAGAGTGAACCTGCAAGACAAAACCTTTTGTTAATAGTCTGACAAACTGTTGTCTCTGTTGTAGTATAACACAATCCAAACGTTTTGCATGTTATTTCTAATAAACCAAATGTCAGTAGTTACTACTTCTGACTAATGCTCTCTAACCCCCAACTGTGGGCAGGATTCCCATTTGAACAGCTGTTCAGGCCTGATGATTCTTCTTTAAATATAGGCAATACATTTTTTGGGCCAACCAAATCCAGTCTTAGAAATTTGAGGAAACAAATTAGAATGCAGTCGGCCGATGTCAGAAAACATTGTATGTTTTATAGGCACCCTGTCAGGGATTAGGGTCTGGAGTCAAGACTACATGATGGAAACACCACTGTAGATAAAAAAGCTGGTGTAGACACTGGTGAAATGTTTTTTTTAAGTGCACAAAGCCACACTGTACCTTATGATGGACAGGACCATGCAGCTGTGAACAGCAGAATGGACAAAAAAATGGAAGCAAATTGTTCTGCTTCTTTCTGTGCCTCTGAAAGCCGTCAGTGTTTTTTGCCATGTGAGCTGTAAGAAGTGATGGAGTGTTTTTTTTTTCAGCACGTTGCAGACACTAGCGTGACAAACAAGACCCGTGACAGACAGGGCCGATGGCCCTAGTGAAGCCCAAAATGCAAACCCATTAATAATTCACTGCAGGGACTCTTTCTGCTGTGAAAATCCTGAAGCTCCTTATGTTCTCCTCTGGAGCTCAGGGCTGAACATTTGTGCAGTTTATTTCTTTTTTCCCTTTTAATTTTACAGAAAAAGACTCAGTTAAATGCATGCTGGTATAGATTCAATCCTGCTGTCTTGGGCCTATGGGCTAGTGATGGGGGAGTGAGGTTTCATTAAACCAAAAAAAATAGGAGGAGCTACCTGATAGTGTCATAGCTCACTGATCTGAGGCAATATTTGTATTTGCCTGTGGAGAGAAATCATTTTTGATTGGTTAAAAAAAATCTGTGATTTCCACTTGACTGTAGTTCCACCCCATAATGAAAAAACTCAATTTCCCATCACCACTCCTCCCCTCCTTACCCATACACTTCCGCTGTTATCCTCAGCTGCTCACAGCCTACTGCAAATATGTATAACCCATAATATAATATGAACATAAGGGCATGAGAATGTGTAAGGAGAACTGCCCATTCAGCCCATCTAGGCTCATAATTTAAGTCTAAAGAGTATCTAACACTGTGTCAAGTCTGAACTTGGACACTCCAAGGGTCTCTATCGCTACAATGTGATCCAGCAAATCATTCTATGGGTTCAACTATCTCTGTTTCAAATAATAACTTTCTGATGTCAGTATAACAATATCCCATAGGCATGATGTATGATAGACAAACACACTTTTTTTAGCCAATCAAAATGATTTTCTCTCCACTAAAAACACAATGATTGGTTGCAGTGTAGTCAGGTGCAGGTAGCATTATGTTAGTTCCACCAATAAAGATCTGATAATTACATGCATCCTAATTAGCTGAGGTGCAGAGCAGAGGGATCCATAATAAACAAAACTAATAAAGCTCACAACACTCATGAGTCTCTGATACATACCTTTTACTTTGTGATACAGTCAACATTCACATCCCTCTGGATCGTCACTAAGACTGTAATTTTGTTTTTTGTATATTGCAAAATCTCATTCTTCCATCACTAGTAGACATTTACTCAAGCATATTCTTACACAGACGTTTTGAGCAGGTAGCTGTAACTTTCAATGGGAGAAAAACCTCTCTCAATAAACGTGTGATAGCCAGGAGATGGGGAACTTGAAGTGAGCCAGTTTTCAGGGCTGCTCTTTTGTGAATTTCAGAAAAGGCAGCAGCTGGTGGGATTGATCAACTGTCGATACTAGGGTGGCGTTAGGTGCTACGATGGGACTCAGACACAGCGATTGATGGAATTCGCTGATATTGGCAAGGACCCACGCTCCTGCACACTCCAAGCCCGCCCCCGCCCCCACGCGTGTCATTGATGCTGCCCAGAATTGATCATCATCCTTTTTAAGGGCTTTGAAGATGATACCATGTCAGGCATGCAGGCACGGTCGAAGGGGAATGTTGAATTGGCTGTGGAGTATTTCACAGAGATCTGCACAGCATGAGCTCTGTGAATACTACATGCAGGATTTAGAGCAGGGTTTAAACAGGCCGGAGCTCCACACTGTACAGGAAGGGGTGCAGGCAGACAGAGGGTATGTACCCCACAGCAGGGGAAGGGGGGGGCCCTGCTCCCAGAGACCCAAAGGGTGGGCAGTTTTGTGTTCCATCAAACTACAGTACACAATCCTCATTCAAATGAATAGCACTGGTGAGCTGTTGATTAGTTGAATCAGGTGCTGGTTTGGAACAAAGAAGAGCTGGAGCATGCACAGCCTATGACTCTCTGTGCAGGGTTCCTTGCCCTTGCTCTGTAGAGTGGGGTACAGCCAAAGGGGTACGTGTCACAGAGAATCATCCGAGAGCCCTTTGTTAAAGGAGCATGCCCGTGACCATGTTTTATTGCCATCCAGCTGAAATGCAGCATATTTTCTTTGTTCATCTTAATCTGTCTGTCTTTGTATGTTATGTGCATCTTTGTGTGAACATAGTGGCTGCATGGACATGCCAATCTCTGCTAAGCACAGCTACAGCAAAAAGTTTGTAATTCAGCAACTATAAATAGCATGGCCTGATTGGCTTGATATTAGCGTCCGTTCAGTGTCCGGTCCGGTCACGGCCTCTTATAGCTTGACCCAGGAAGCAGGGATGTCTCCAGGGGCCATTTCCTCTGTCTCTCTTTAAATTTTCAGCTGAAGATTGCAGGCAATGGGGTGGAAAAGAACAGTTCTGTTTTGTTTTTTAGTTTTTATTGGCGGGAGGTTTGGTCTAATGGCTCTTGAAAAGAGACTATCCTGTTCTACCTATGTAGCAGTTAGTGCACCTTTGAAGTGAGTTCAGATGTGTTTTTTATTAGCCCTTTCTCTTAGAAAGGGAATGTTGCTGCATTTAAGCCCTCCCTCTCCCATGTATCTAAAAAACCAAATAAACCTGTTTAACGAATTTGCACCTTGGGTAAATAATGTAACCTGTTTTTTGGTGGTGGATGCGTTACTGTTCCCAAGCGCCGTTGGTCACTTCATCTGTCTCAAAAATTCAGGTCTTTTGTGAGACACTTTGCCATATTTTCTGAGTTATTGTTCCTCTGCCAATGCCTTTAAAACAAAACAAATTCATGAAAGAAACGCTTGAAAATCTTGCAGGAGAGGTTGCCAGGCAAAATTAGTGAAACACTGTCCTCTACTGGTAGAGTGGGCATAGAACAGACAGCATCTCTTATCCCTGAAGTTTAACACCGGTAGAGTTTATGGTGTGTTAGCTCAAACCGGATAAACACTGATTTTTCCTCATGGCCCTCCTGAGCATTTTATATCACTCAGGCTGCTGTTGTTTGCTTTTTATTGTCTCCAATCTTGAAATGGCTCATGCAAAAGACATTGAGGCTCCGCTCTGGCTGGCTGTGACTCACCTAACCCGCCCACAGTGAGCAGCTCCCACATGGGTGAGGTGAGGCGGCCGCTTTGCCCCATAACGCTCTTACTGTGCATCGGCTAGGGCAGTGAGGCTCGGATTTATTAAACCAATAAAAAAAAAAAAAAAGCCAGGAGATGATTAGATGGCCAGACTCTGGAATTCGGCCAGGGCACCAGGGATCCCCGTACTCAAGATAAGTGGTGCAGGATTGTTAACGACCACAGCGAGTCGAGACTTCATTTTAATGCCGCCTTTTAAAGATTCGGGATCATCTATGGCGCTTCTGCTCATTTTGCTCCGATACTGGTCCTTTATGTGGTCTGGGGGTGAGGGTGCCCCCTACTGGTGAATTATGGTTATGCGTCCACTCCTGTGTAAATAGTAACCAGACCATAGCATATGTCGTCGAGAAAAAAACTATAGGGGTGCATGGCTACTTTCCAAGTCAAAGTGGTCGGATCTTCATAACCTTGGGTTGAACCAGTCATCATTATTTCTAGAACTTGTTCCAGATTCCTGTCTTTCAGAGTTTTGCTAGTCTGAGTTTTTTTTTCTGTCTGGTTGAGGAGGCGGCTTGTTCATTTTCTTTTATTTTTTTAGACTGCATTTTTGAACAACTTGTAATTAAACTTTGGTGAAGCTAAATGAAGTTAGTGAAGTTAAATGAAGCTATTTAACACTCTGAAGAATTGCATGTATGTAGGGAAGTATAAAAAAGAGATATATCTCAGTGGAATTTGTTCTGCACAGTAAATTCAGCACTGTGTTTGCCTTTGTTATTGTCTTAATCTTAACAATTTGCAACACTGACACCTGTAGACCAGAGGGAAGAACTGCAACCAACAATCCTCCAAGTATTGTGCACAAACTTAAAAGAACAAACTGAAAAATGAAGACAGAGAAATCTAAGTACAGAACAAAAGAGTCTCTTCAGGCTGAGAGATCAGACATTATTAGGAGAGGAAGTGTTACATAAGTACTATTTATTGTGAACCCTCCTATTGAGAAGCAAAGAAGAGGTGAACAGTGAAGCACAAATACCTAAGTATGTTTTGCCATTCCTGTTTGTATCATAATCATAATTGCTTATTTTTTTCTGTCATTATGAACAAAAACCAGCAGTCCATGAAGAATGTTAGGGCCAGTCCAAACTGAGTACCTCAGTTACAGTCTGAGGAGGTGAGTTTTCAAGAGAATGCAGAAGGTAGTGAGCTGGCTTGGCACAATAGTTTGACTTTTGCAGGACACTGGCTTAGAGTGTGGTGGGCGAGGTTAAGGGTGTTTTTGAGTGGCCACTGGTAGGTTGGTGGAGTGGGAGGAGCTGATTCACCAGGCACCTGGAAGGGCCATTTTACAATTATGGTGATGCAGTCAGTTGGTGACAAATCCCAGGATTATGAAGATGTGTCATGAGTGAAATATTGCTTTAATGTGCTTGGCAGACTCCATCATGGCCACCATCTTTCTGTGGCCACAGTCCATTCTGGCCAAGTATGATCCTAGAAGGCAAACGAGTGTACTTACTTTTTTACCCAGAATTTATATGTTCAGTTGACTACATAATTAACTCAGCTCCTCTGGTTTATTTGATCTGAATTTAATGCAGATTTTAAGGTGTTCAGTTTGCACCACAACTAGCCGATAATTAAGTATTGTTGGAAAGATCCATACATGTTGGTTCAAACAGTTGTTTGATTGACATTTAACTGTGCTCATTTATGTATTTATACCTCATCTCCTTCTCCCATTACTACACACCAACAGTGTGGGGGAGTCACCCAGCCCTGTTTAAGAGTAAGAGCTAATGAGTCTATTATATGTTTAGTGCGTTCCCAGGATAACGGCCTTCAGTTGGCCCAGGTGCCCAGACAATAGGAGAGTGTACTTGGAGCCCCACTCAGCATATCAGCATAGAGAATCCCTTCCCCCTGCAATACAGCAGTGTTTTTCAGTCCCGTTTCATTCCGTTCAGTTTTTTCCATGCAGGATGTGGTTTTGTGATATTGATTGATGGCCAGATCGATAGCTGGGTTTTTGAAAGGTTGATATGACCATGTCTGTGTTGTGTGTCTTGATGTTTGCCTGAACAAAAGCATTCTCTCTCTCTTTCTCGCTTTACTCTCTCTCTCTCCCTCTGTCTCTCTCTCTCTCTATCTCTCTCTCTCTTTCTCACTCACTCGCTCTCTCTCTCCATCTCTGCTTGTGCCACTGTGCTATTTTGAGCCAGCTAGACAGTCTGCTGGTCCCAAAAGGAAGGTTTGGGCTGAGAGAGAAGGAAAGAAAGAGATTGAGAGACAAAGAGAGAGTGGGGAGAGTGCTAGCAAGGAGAAAAGGTTGAGAAAAAAGTGAGATAAGTGAGAGGCAAGCAAGAAACAAGAGTTAGAGGGAGAAAGGTGTGCCCAAGAGAAAAAGAGGAAGGGAAAGAGAGGGGATGTCACTGGAAAAGGAGAGTGACACTTAGTGAGAGCAGAGGAGCTGCAGGTGGACAGGGGATCGAGCTGAATCCAATGTTAATGTCACAACATTAGAAAAACATTGGCATAACATTGTAGTAATGGTGATATCTTCTAAAAGGCACACATGTGAGCGGAACTTGTTGCTTTATGTGTGGTATAAATATGTCTGCCAGTGGTTTGGTGAACAGGTCAGGATTGGGGACGTTAAACAGATGGGTTTATGCTACAAAAACAGATTCTCTCACACACCAGGTCTGTGCAGTGGATTTGGGCTTGCTTAATGGAGCTGATACAGCAGTGTGTAATGTTAAGTGTCACAGCAGTGATGGGCCATCTCAATAAATGAGAGAGAAGGATTCCCACAGACATGCAGCCCTGCTCAGTATCTGCTGCTGAGGCCAGCCTGTGTAGTACTGACTCTGTGCTGCCTGTGCGATAGGAAGCTGCAGCACACATGTCGCACCTGACCTGTCTGCTCTCAAACCACACTGACTCCAAACTCTTTGATATGCTTATCCCAGATCAGGGGACTCATTCTTGGGTGGAAACCAAGGAAACCAGGAAATGTCTGTTCATGATGTGTATGTGGTGTGTGTGTGTGTGTGTGTGTGTGTGTGTGTGTGTGTGTGTGTGTGTGTGTGTGTGTGTGTGTGTGTGTGTGTGTGTGTGTGTGTGTGTGTGTGTGTGTTCTGATGGCTTAATTAAATCTACCCATTGGCTGGAGTCCACTTGCCTTGTTTCTAATTGGCATCTGATTTGAAGGAAATCACCACAGAAACCTGCAGATGCTGCAGACTCCTCCAGGACCTGAGTTTCACACCCCTGTCCTAGATACACAAGGTTGTGGGAAGGCCATATCAATGTTTGTTTTTCCTCTTAAATGATCTGGGAATTTGTTGCGTTTTATCGTGTTTACAAATTGGGGAACACATTGGCATTCTCAGCTCTGATTGCTGTGATTCAGAGCTTGTAGGAGAGTTTTCCACCACAGTATTCTGGGATTCTGAGGAGTTTGTTTTGGCAGAACTAGATTCCCCAGTAATTTAGCTCAGTTTAAAATAGGGAAAAGTAGGGTCATGAGTAAAATGACTGTCTTGAGATAGCAGGAAAATGGCAGCAGTCTGGGTTGAGTAGATGGGGGGTGGTTCTTGCATTGGGTTTCTATAGAGAGCAGTGGTGGGGGGCTGATGGGGATACAGGAGATTAAGAGTCTCCTCAGCGTGGAAAGTTTAAAGTGCCTCTGCAGAGATTTTCTTCCCTCTTAGGCCCCTGTAATGAAACAGCTGCTGTGTCTGGTTCCTCAGCACATTCTGTAGTGGAGGCTGCAGTACAGTACTGACATCCCACCCAAACAGGAGAATGGACTCCCCAAGTGTCATGGTCATAAAGCACCTGAGAGCAGGAACGCTAGGTTCTAGGATCAGGTTTTCCATGGCCATATCCTAACCTCATTCATTATAATCTTTCATGAATTACTGGTCCTAGATCAGCACTCCAACTTCAAAACACCTCTGGAATTCATTACCTATGAGGTGGGTATGGAGCAGGGGTGTGAAGGGGTACCAGTCCTGGTAGAGCTCTTGAGATATTTTTTGCTAAAATAATTGAAACTGAAATATTTTATGAGGTACATTAACAACCTCCGTTAGTTTAAAGTGAGAAAATAGACCTGGATGGCCTGTTTACTGCAATCGTAACAGGGAATGGGATCCAGCCTGCCCTGCTCACTCCTGTTATTGCAGGGGATGAGGTTATGTAGACAGTGCACCACTATGATGGATGTGCCTGTCTGATCTGAGTTTAACACACACACCAAAACAGTGTGTCTCAAGGAGTGTGCACGCGCGCACACACACAAACACACACACACACACACACACACACTCAAATAAGCATGCACACACATTTACAAGCACATAGATGTACCCATGCAAGTAACTTTCTCTCACATTTGCATTTGCACACTAATCCTGTGAGATAACTCCGCTGTCATTCCCTTTGTGTTCCTTGGTCTCATTTGAAAGCTGCACGCCCAGCACAGTTTACCCTCCCCTGAGGGAGAGCTGGGAGGCCGAGACCCTGAAGGTCCACAACCCATCACCCACACTCCTCTCTGAACCCTGGCTAGCCAAAAACCAGAACCTGTGTGTGAGGACACTTCACTTCTTAATGCTGCAGGGTTAGGGTTATGCAAATTTTTAAGGCTGTTAAATAATAAAAAAAAATATATTAACTATGAATGCTTTTCTTACATTTTAAAAAACCGGTTCAAACCATGAACTTTTAAATTATCGGACTTGAAATTGGCTCACCGTGGCTGTTAGCGATAGTTCCCTTTTTTACATTTGTGGGTTCTGTAACCCTAAAACAGGAATCAGTCTGTGTCAATTTATTAGCATGACATTCTGTAAAAAATATGGATAGCTAAATTGTACTGTCAATAATAATGCCTTGACAGTTAGTTAGTGCACTCCCAATGCAAGCTTTAGTGGGTCTCTGTTTACAAACAGGAGAGTCTGTATTCACTTTTTCAGTCAAGGTTGGATTTTGGTATTTCATTTTCAGTTTTGTCTATAATTAGTGTGCATTTCACACATTCAGTGAGGAAGTGCAGCTCTGTGTCTCTCTGGTGTGGGTTGCAGTGTGAGCTTAGCCTCTCGTCATTGGACAGCCAAGTCTGCTGGTGTTGGCCAGTCTACAGCCAAGCTGTGCTCACCGGGTCTGTACTTCGTCAATGTTTTCTTGTGGTTGCGGTCAGACATTCTACCACTATGTATTCTCATTTCAACACCAGCCAATGTGATAATTTGCTTGGATTTTTTTTATTGTTTGAGCTTCCTGATGAGTAATATGATTTTGTTTTTGTTATAATTTGCATTATAAACTGGTTGATTCTGATTGGTTTGGCTGGAATGGAGCTGTTCTGAGGCCGCATGTGTTAGTGTTAGTGTTGAACTTTGTCTTGGTACCAGCTGGTTGAGGGTTCTCTTTTCTGGGCCTCGTGATGGTACGAGAGTGGGTGGCTGTTGTAAGTCCTTCCAGAACATGATTGCTCCTTTATGGGTATTAATAAGTAATTCATATTGGCCTAATTATGTCCTGCATGCATTATCTGGTGTTTTCCTGTGTACAAATATTTTGGGGATATTTTTATGGCTTCAGTTGGATGTTTGTCCCAGTTAGCAAAATCTTGCCTAGTAAGCAGACCCCACTCTTTGCTAGCATATAATGTGTTTGGTACATTTATAGATCTGAATATTTTGTGCAAAATCCTGATTGGTGTCTATTTTTCTTACCCTTTCACAGCATAGAACGCTCTCAGTGAGGGGTCTGACATTTTTCTCTCTCCCTCTCTCTCTCTGTCTCTCTCCCCCTGTACTACGCTATGTGTGTGTATGTGTGTGTGTTTGTGTGCTGTAAAACGTGTGTGTAATGAGTGGATCTGCTCTTCTCTCCATAGGGCCCTCCTGGTTCACAGCCATCTCCCCACGCACAGCCTCACAACCCCAGCCACAGCCACCACATGATGGGCCCCCACACACAGGTACAGTAACACTCAACACAGAGATCAGAGCCACCATAACACTCAGCACAGAGAACAGAGCCACCCTAACACTGAGAACAGAGATCAGAGCCTCCCTGACACTAAGCACAGAGATCAGAGTCACCCTAACACTCAACACAGAGATAAGAGACACCATAACACTCAACACAGTGATCAGAGCCACGATAACACTCAACACAGAGAACAGAGCCACCATAACACTCAACACAGAGAACAGAGCCACCATAACACTCAACACAGAGATCAGAGACACCCTAACACTAAGCGCAGAGATCAGAGCCAACCTGACACTCAGCACAGAGATCAGAGCTACCCTAACACTGAGAACAGAGATCAAAGTCATCCTGACACTAAGCACAGAGACCAAAGTCACCCTAAGACTGAACGCAGAGACAGAGCACAGAGACTCCGACACTCAACACAGAGATCAGAGTCACCCTACCACTGAACACTGAGAGAGAGCACTGAGACCCTATCATAGAAAACAGAATACTGAGCACAGAGAAAACAATAATCCTAATACTGAGAACAGTCTCTCGCACAAATGATGAACACCCAGAGCACAGACTCTCCATCTAACTCTCCCACTGAACACAAAAACAGCAGTCACCCACTACAATACCAAACACAGCAAGAGGGTCAAATCCAGCATCTCAGTCATAACAAAGATGCCGTGACACTGAGCACAGAGCATCCCCCCAACCACACCCACTCATATGGCCTCTAAACATATCCTGCTGTCCTTGACCAGCAGTCCCATGGTATAATCTAGCTCTGTTGGACATTGTGTGGGATTAGCTTTGACTCTTGCCATTGCTGTCCCCCAATGGTCCCCAGCCATCTAATACCATGCTTACTCAGTCCTGAGTAAACATGCCTGTGTGTGTGTGTGTGTGTGTGTGTGTGTGTGTGTGTGTGTGTGTGTGTGTGTGTGTGTGTGTGTGTGTGTGTGTGTGTGTGTGTGTGTGTGTGTTGTGTGTGTATGTGTGTGTGTGTGAGAGAGAATGAGAGAGCCAGAGAAAGAGAGAGAGAGAAATAGCTGTACAAGTTAAAATGTTTCATGACTTGTATGTCTCCTCTTCTTCCTCAGATCACCTGCTTTTACAATATAGCTTAGTGATTACAAAACAGGAAACACGATACTGCAGTGGGGAAGGGGATGTTAATAGGGAAATGGGAATTTACAGAGAGTCAGATATTAATAGCTTAGGGCACATTAATAACCAAGAAGACCACAATTTGGTAGCTGACTTTTGGTAGAAATGAGCTTTTTCACTAAATCTGGACCAACACGGATGCTGATATTTTGATAATTGTGCACTATCCCTAAATGTTAACAGGGAAGTTTGTACTAAAAGAAAACAGGACATTAACAGGGAAGGTAATACAGACAGGGAGGTGGACATTAAGTGGATAGGGTGCGTTATGGCATGCTTTGAGAGAGATTGGTCTCCCTGCCATGGCGGCAGACAGACACGTTTAAAGATGGACACTCCCTGTTGTGCACCATTGGTGGCAAAGAGAGCTCAACGCCCAGGCTTCCCGAAGTTACACCTCAATGCTGCAGTTTATGGGGTTCGGTGGGCTCCTGTGCTCTGTAATGAAGACTGAGTCATTAACGGGTCTCAGTCCCTAGCCTTCTGTGGTTTGGGGGTCCTTAACACTTTGGACATCTGCAGGCTGCATGACAGTTTGTCCTGAGGGTGGTGACCCCACTTTTTGAGACTTTAACATTTGGGAGTCTCACTTGCCATGTTGTGAGATGATACTACAAGCTCTTGGGGAAAATAAATATGTTTTTGTTTGCCCCATGGACTGATCTGTGAGGATGATGTCCTCTTGGGGAGATAAAGAGCTCATGGCTCTTGGCTCAGAAGTAGAGCCAGCCTAGTCTCTCCTGGTCTAACTCTCTCTTAAAAAAAGAATAACCAACAGCACACAGAAATAAGACAAGGTTTGCACATGAAGAAATGATATTGTGATGTTAATATTATAACATTATAACTGACAATTTATTCTCCAAAGCAACAAGAGGAGTGAGAATTCTGCAATGTTGGCTTGCCTTTGGTATGGTTCTAAAAATAGTTAAGATATCCTCTTTGCATGGGAAAAGCATATAGAATAATGTCCTGTTATGTGTGTATATACTGGAGAATGTAAATTCCTGTCATAATCACATCAATTCCAGTTGTCTGATGTTTTCAGAGCAGTGGGTTCGAGATCACTTTCTTCTGTCCACAGACAACCAGACAACAAGTCTGAAAAAGCCTGTGATTGGTCACTTGCTCATATTTGTATTTATCAAACATTCAGCCAACAGATAAATGCAAAAGATGCTCTTTGACAATATAATGTAAAACATTACATCTCGAAAAACAACATTTGTGGAGTACCATCATATTTGACAGAACATGCTGCGAAACTTCTTTTTGAATTTGTCAGAAGATCTGGTGAGACTTTCTCACAACATTGAAATGTCACACTCTGTTAACATTCTGGCTGTGTTCTTGCAAAAGCTGTATTTTAGTGACTACATTACTCTGACAAACTGTAAAGCTCTTTTTGCTTCCATTGGTTCAACTAATGTAAAGCACAACAAACTGAACAGCAACAACGTGTTGATTTTTCTTCACAGCCATTCATGTCCCCTCGTTACCCCGGTGGACCCAGGCCTCCACTCAGAATACCCAATCAGGTACAAGTTTTTACAAGATAATATCCAATCAAGTACAACCTTTCACTACAGAATACCCAATCATGCACAGGCTTTCACAATACACAACAAGGTACAGGATTTTACAACTAAATACCCAATCAGGTAACGGTTTTCACGACCCCCTAGACCCTGGTAGGAGAGAGGCCCTATGTTCCACCAAAACACCAAGCACATTTCCAGGGTGTTTCCTAGATATACATCATCCGTGAAGTTTATGGATTCTACATTCAGGCACAGTAGACAGGGGCCATAAAACAGAGTTAAAACAGCTCCGGCATTTCCCCATTTAAATGGATCATTTGGGGTTATGTTTGCACGGCTAAATTTCCAATGCTGCCTTTTTTTAACCCAACAGCTCACTTAGTTTGGCGCCAGGTCCATCCACGTTTCAGATCCCAATCACAACTATTCCATCTGTGTTTCCTCTAAGCGCTAATTCCCTAATTTTCTGGATTGTTATTCCACACCGGTGGTGCTCAGGTTTCCGCTCTGTGGTGAGGTGGGGGAAACCCGGCAGGTATCTCCTGTTCGCAAGTGTTCTCAGAGTCGGTTTTCTCAGGTCAGGAGATACATTTAAGGGTATGTGGAACTCACCACATCTCGGTAGCAGTCCACATCACAAGTCATTATAGGTGTGTGGGCTGTGCACACTATTCCAGAATAAAGCTTTTAAAGAATTCATACAAAATCATAATTTTGTACTATTACAGTACCTAATATGTTTACAATGTCAGCTAGCAGATACAGCACAGCAGTACAGTGCAGCGAACAGCTGTGTTGAGTAATGTACTGGTGTTTCATGTGACCTGGACTCGCTTTGGGTTGGAAAGGCTGTCACATTTCTTGTCTTTGTCAGCCAGATAAACTACAAGGCCACACTCGAAAACATACAAATGCAGAAGCTACTAACACAGCTGTCATCAATTTGAGGCCTATTTATCTCTCAGACTTCATGTCTTATTTTCTTTTTTTGATATTAATACTTAAAAAACTACTATGAAAGAGCATCTGTAATACACATTTAAACCAAACATTAATGCAATATGAGGTATTTCAGTTTGCATAAATGTGCTTCCTGCTCCATGATGCTTGTTAAACTCAGTTGGAGTCTCCTTTCTGTACCCAGCCTCCCTCAGTCTTTCCCTGTCATACATAGTAACATGCTCATATAATATACTGAACCAGCCCTTTGCTCCCCCTAGAGGAAATAAACAGCAATGACTGAGTATGTGGTTTGTGCAGGCACTAGGGGGAGTCCCCGGAAACCAGCCTCTACTGCCCAGTGGAATGGACCCCACAAGACAGCAAGGTCTGTAACACTTACAGAAATAGAATACACTGCTGTATCAATCTGGATGGAAAATCTGGTCTTCTTCAAAATATGTAATGATTTATATTTAACTGTATGTATATCTGTAGCTATATTACAAGATAATAACATTGGTTTTAATACAGCTTTTTGCACAAAAGAATTTTCCCTGTGAATTTAAAATGAATGAATTGATGAATCCCTTTACCTGTCAATCAGGTGTGATGTTTGGTAGTTAGATACTTAAATAACCCTGATTTTTCAGCTGACATTGATTGGTTTGATTGAACTTACTTTGATTACTGCTTGATTTTCAGGGCATCCAAACATGGGCGGGGCTATGCAACGGATGACCCCTCCAAGGGGGATGGTCCCACTCGGTCCACAGGTATGTGATTGGCTGAGGTGGGGTAGGAGAGAATACTGCATGACAGGGGACAACTTCCACAATTTAGAAGCTCTCTGTACTCTTGCTGACATTTTGACAATAGTTCTGCATAATTAACCCAAAGTCCAAAAATTGACCCTTAAGTGAAAGTATGAGTATTTTGGCCACAAAAGTGACTTCCTCTGAAAACCATTGCTGACATTCTATGACATGCATAATTACATATTGTAACTGTTCCTGCAAGTTCGGTAAACTCCCACATCACTACAGCACTGCTGTTGTACCCTTAAACAAGGTATTTAACCTGGATAACTCAGTAAATATGCTGCTGTATGAATGGATAGTCTGTAAAAATGTAAGGTAAGTCACTTTGTTGGGTTAGTGCAAAATGCCTAAATGTAATATATACTTAATCCCTTTTTGTCACAGAGTTACGGAGGAGGAATGCGCCCCCTCAATGCTTTAGGGGGCCCAGGAATGCCCGGAATGAACATGTGAGTTCTACACATCCACTAACACCTGTGCACCCCACCCCCCATCCCACCCAAAACCCCCTCTCCATAAAAGATTCAATACATTCTGCTATCTGTATAAGCCAATTCAAATGCTCTGGATTACACCATTACTAATTGCTGAAACGATACACACATAACGGATGTTAACTATTTCTATGGAACCAACTGTGTATGTGTGTGTTTTTTATTTTATTTTGTGGTTATGGTCAAGTGTTGGTCATGGTTCTGCCCTAGGATGTAATTTAAATACTGATGATGTTTTCATTGGTTTTTGGGTTACAGCAGAGGTCTCACACTCAAGTCCTGGTATGTTGTAGTGTCAGTAAGAGTACATTTTTCACATTTTCATATCAGCACCACCACAGGAAATGGGATATTTTCTGTCATCTTCTTTAAACACCCGCAGTCCTATCTTTCAAAGAATTTCACCTCCTAAGCTCAAAATGTAATTGTTACATGGATACATGATGTGCAGTACATGCAAGTGTCTTTGCATTTATTTGCCAACAATCTGACAGTGCTGTGTGTGACTTTCAAATTTCAAATTGTGGTGATGAATGCTGTCTTTGCTTAAGGTAATGACACCACTTCTAACACTGCACAGTTTGAAAAACATGGTCCATGTTGTGTGGACTCTCCAGTCAATCATTCAGTGGTCTGGCTTCCCCTGCACTAGACCTGTCTGTAAAAGACTTATTAATAAAGCAGAATCAAGGCTAAGCATTGCTGCAAAGAAACTATTTGACCAGTTACATATTACATACAGATGTAAAAGCAGTTTTGCTCGGTTGACTCTCTGCCCGTCCATACATTGTTTTGCCTGTCGGTGCCAGACGAAGCAGACAAGAAAAATTTGAGACCTTAGCTGTCTTTTTGACTGTTTTTTTTGTTGTTGTTGTTTGAAACTGACATTCTTTAGGGAAGGAAATAAATGAGTCCGTCTGAAGTTCCTCGGTCTCTGCCATCTTGACTGACAGAGAGATTTGAAAAACAGGGCCATGTTCAGCCTCCAAGAGTGTCTTTTTCTTTTCTTCCTGACTTCTGAATGCTGGCTGGGACAGAAGCCAGAACTGCAGAACTAAATGAAACCAAACATTTATGGCTGTTTGAAACCCGCCCCTTTTGTTCTGAATTTTTTAGGGGTCCAGGTGGGGGAAGACCCTGGCCCAACCCTCCAAATGCCAACTCAGTAAGTCACCCACACCTCCACTTTTGGGGCTCGAAGAGTTTTCATGCTGATCCAAGATCAGTTTTGCTTTTCGGTTCATAATATATAATGCTCACAGGGAAAACTGGATCCTGGATCAGCACTTCTGTATTGGCATGCTTTATGAATACAGACCCAGGTCCTGCTGAATGAGCAAATGTATAGTGATTTATGAACAATAAGTTAACCATTATTACAGCACAGACAAGTGTATGTTTGCATATGCAATTAAAATACTTTTAACATTTGTAAAAAAAAAAACATTACACATTAATAAATGTATTACTGTCAGAGGAAAATATGCATGAACATGAGTGTCATAAATGAAACCTGTATCTTCAAAAAAATGTTTTAGGGAATAAGGAATACGATTCAGAAAAGTATAATTTACATGTTGTTTTGAATTAACTATATTTGGTGCAAAGCCATGAGACACTGATACACTATTGGTGATGTTATAGATTTCTATATGTGAATCAAACTCAAAAATGAAAAAAACAATTTTCATATATGGAATAAAAATATCTATAAATTTATATGTTGAAACAACCACATACATTGCTCATGGAACTTTTGACAATAACTTGCCAAAGCATCAGTGGAAAGTGTATGTGTGCATACATTTCTTACTTGTTTGGTGTCCCACCTTAACCCTCATCCCAACCCACACAAATAGGAAACGCTGGCCTAAGGAAGAGAAATTAGTCCCCTCATGCTAATCTCTTTTGCATAGATTACAATAACACACTCACCTGCTTTTTTGTTAGCCGTGGTGGGGTTATTAATGGATTTTGCATGTTGACCTTATGTTTATAATATGTTGCAGTGTGGATGAAGTGATGACATGAAAGTGCACATGAATTGTAGTTTATCTTCCCCTTAAAAACAAATAGTCAAATCAGTGTTTCTTCCATCTACAAAACACTGAAACGTGTCCTCATACTTAACCATTGGTTAGGTGAGGAATTAAGTAACATCTCAAGAGTCTAAGGTGAATATGATTAGATTTATGTACATTCATGTTCATTTTATGGTTCCTCCTACAGTTTTGGCCATGTTCTCCATTTATATTATCTGCAATGTAATGTTTTTTACTTAAATACTGATAATAAAATTTTTGCCATTTTGAACTTACATCAATAGAAAAACTTACCTTAGTTGTGTACTGTCAATATACAATGGCTATGTGATTAAAATGTTTATTCAAATGTGAATAAACTCTTGTAAGTCTAATGTAATGAAACAATAAAATTGTCTTTTGGGAAATATGAGGTTTTCTGTGACAGTGATGATATGTATATAGAGGTAGCCTCCATGGTCTTCGTTTAAACTCTCTCTCTCTCTCTCTCTCTTTTTCAAGATCCCATACTCCTCTGCGTCTCCAGGGAGTTACGCGGTAGGTGTCGCCTCAGCAGCTCTGGTGCAATGTCGCCGGGGTTACAGAGGGAAGGCTGCCCAGCCAAACCAGCAGAGTGGTGTCACATGTAGAGACACACAGTCAAGACAAGCAACTCTTCCTTCCAGTTCAGCATATGATTCACAGAAACACCTTCTTAAATGATCACTGGCTAGCCTTATGACCTACAATGGCCCATGAAAACACGGGTCAACTCCGCACACAAGGTGTAACTGGGCCACATTCAGTCAAACACACTTAGCCTGTTTAAGCCATATGCAATTCGATCCAAACAGCCTCAGTAGAATATAATTCCCTTCCCTTATAATTCCCTTCTTCTTTTTCTTTTTACAATAGAAAAGAATATGCCCTGAAAGTGAATATAGTGTAGTTTGATTTAATAGCATATGTCCACAAAGAGATTGTGTTTGATCTAGCCCTCTGTTTTTTAACTGTGCTATTCTTCCTCAGGGTCCGCCGGGGGGAGGGGGACCACCTGGAACTCCCATCATGCCTAGCCCAGCAGGTAGGAATGCGGAGGCTCTGCTTTCCTTTATAACAGAGCACACAGCTGTTAGTCCATATATATATATATACACACACACACACACACACACACACATGGGTATGCTGACCTGAATCATGCTAGGCTATGCAACGATTCGGCTGAGTTATTTGGCTTCCCGGCACACAATACACATAATAACACACAATATCACACAATAACACACCCCTGCTTTTTGATGTAATGTGTCCTTCAGCTTTAAAACTGTTCATTTCTGAATTGCTTGTTCAGTAAATAAAGGTTTTTCAAATTCTTCTTTCAAATTCTTCTACCACTATTCTGTCAAGAAAGTTAGCGCCTTGTTTCTAGTTAGTGATTTTTTCATGAATAGCTGTTACAACTTTTGGGAAACTTCTCCTGTTTATGTAGGTTTAAATGTTTTTATATTCTAGACACAGAAGTGAACAATTAGAACATTTTCAGTTTTTTATTAATTTGCTTTTCAGTGGAGCCATTTTCACACTGATGAGCATTTAGTTGTCCTGTCAATAAATCATTGGACTTCTCTTTCAGACTCCACGAACTCCGGGGACAACATGTACACCATGATCAATTCAGTACCTCCTGGGGCCAGCAGGCCAAACGTAAGATGCTTTCTCCACAAACGGCTGAAAAAATCCTGATGCAGTCAGTCATTCTCTTAAGAAGTATATGTCCAATGAAATGAATACGAAATGGCTTGTTTACATGTGTTTTTTATAAATATGTAAGTCTAGCATGCCAAACGTATACCTTGCATTTACAGAGAGATAAACCTGCCCAAATATGGAATTTTACCCAAATGCAATACAACAAAGTACATTGGGTCGGAGGTAAAGGCTAAAGTTAATGAATCTGGCCAATGCCTAAGCTACCACACCCCTAGCATGGACATTCTGTTTGAGTAAGTGATATTCCCATACAGTAAGGCAAGAACTGCAGAAAAAGGTGCTACCATCATGATGTCAGAATCTGGATTCCTTGACTAATTCAAGCTGTGAAGCTGCATTAAGGGGAAACTGAAAAGCAGTGTACTAAATCAAATATTCTTCACTGTCTAACTGTGTTACTGGAACCCCTCATATTCAAAGAAACTTTATACTGTTTAGTTGAACCTTCTGTTCCTGAAGAAGTCCCATGCATGCCAAAGACTTAAATCCAAGTAGGGTTCATTCTGTATGGTTGTAATGGATTATACAGTGCACAACAGTGGAGCTCACACACAAATGTTCTGGATCACTCTGATTTAGTACCTTCAGTTGCTGAAGAGAGGCCCTTGGCTAAGTGATGAAATGTATAGTGTGACCTGCACTGAGCTATTCCTTTCCTCTTCCATGCGTAAGATAAGCTGCACACTTCCTGCATTGTCATTCCTGTAGCCAAGGCCTCCTGGACCTGTATGAATTAATGCGTTTCCATGCGAGACAGCCCATTCCTAGGAAATCCACATGGAGCCGTTTGGATCTGAACATGCAATAGTGATGATTTGGCACCATGAGTTACAGCCAGAGTGGGATTATCTCTCAACATATCAGATTTTAAAAACTGTGCCATGGAGTACATATACAGGACATATTTTCAGAGAGCAAAAGCAAAAGTGACACCAAAAAGGAGCAGACAAGAGCATCACTTTGGTGGAGGGAGGAGACCCCACCCCCTCCTGATGCATCTCAACCCTCCATATCCCAGAATTCCCAGAATTGTTATACAACAGCAGCAACTGTACAATGCAACACACCATCAGTACAGGGTGTAATGTTGAAATGCTACATCATTGTAGATATGTGTTGATTCCTGCTATAGCTCTAGAAATGAAGTAAGCAATTACTAAGTGATTACTTGCAGAGTAGGAGAGGAAAGTGTTGATTTTGAACCATATACCACCAACCCTAATGATTTCATAGCATGTGCTGATGATTGTCTGCAGTTAAGAACCTGGGTACCATGCTCTCTGTTTTCTGTTTGTGTGTGTGTGTGTGTGTGTGTGTGCATGCGTGTGTGCGTGCATATGTCTGTGTGTGTGTGTGTGTGTGTGTGTGTGTGTGTGTGTGTGTGTGGGGGATGCACAGTTTCCAATGGGTCCAGGAGCAGACGGACCCATGAGCGGAATGGCAGGGATGGAGCCACATCACATGAATGGGTCACTAGGTGAGATCCCAGCGCAAGACACCTCACCTAAGACTTCAAGACACCTCAAAACTTCTTTTGGCCCTATGAAGGCAAACTCATGATGCAACAGTTAAGACCACACATACTACCTTTAGTGAATAGAGACAGAGATGTATAGTTCACATAATTAATGTGACACCTACGTAGCAATAAGAGTTTGTCCAGACTGCTGTGTTCTGACACAGATATCATGTGATTTTTTTTTTATCATTGCACGACTATATTACATGACATTGTTTGTTTAGCAGACACTATCCCGAGTGATTTACAGAGCTTACATTTTTACATCCATCTACATACAGCTGGATGGAGGAAGTCAGGTGAAGTGTCTTGCTCAAGGGTGCAGCACCAATGCCTCTGGTACAATCCTAGTTCCCCCAATCATTATTCTACCTTGCCACTTGTTTGGAATGTCACAGAATAGCCCTTTTAATTCATTATTCATATGAGTCCCATTAAAATCACTGTAACCAGCAAAAATAAAAGATAATATCTACTATCTCAAGGGTGCACAGCATATTTAGTTTAGTATTTCCACTTGTATTTAGTTTAGATTTGTTTATTCAGTTGAAATGTTCAGATGTTGATATAGCAGGAGAAACAAAAATATGCCTCTGTCCACACAAACAAAGAGCGGCATTCACATCCATGTGATCATTGATTTCATGACAGTGCCATTAGCACATTATGTACATAAATCTCTGTTCACACTGACCTTTGGCAGTCTGAAAGTATGTCATCTAGCTGGTTTTTATCACTTCACCTCACTTCCTGAGCCAGTCTGAAAACGAAAGAGCAATTGCGATGGTGTGGGTCATCCGTCGCCACAGGTCCCTGATGGGTGATAGCTGGGATAGCTGGACTGGGGCCTGCTAGTGTGCTAATCTTTAACCTCTCCTTTTCCTTCCTTTCCTCTTCAGGGTCAGGTGACATGGACAACATCCCCAAGGTAAGAGAGAATCAGTCAAAACAACACAAACACCTGTCCTTCCCATAGTCTGTAAGTTGGGGGTGTCTGTACTGTGCTGTTGCTCAATGTGGCACTGTTTGGTTTAGCATGCTCACTGTGTAAGCTATAGTCCTCTCATTCTATACTTTCACCTATCTTTCTGTCTTTCACAATGTCTCATGCTGTTTTTATGTTTTGTGTAGTGTTCCTTATCATGCCGAAACCTCAGTAAGCTTCATTATCTCATCATATGGCTTAAATACATGTACTACAGAACAACCACTTACATAAAGCACAAACATAACAAAAGCCTTGCCATACAATCTATAACAAATGTGGACAGACACACTCAGCTCAAGTGTCAGCTCGAACCCACAAATCTCAAACCCAGAGAGTTAAAAAAAGAAAAAGGGTTCCCTTTTTTCTCTACCTTTGAGTGCTTTTACAGGCTCGCAGTATAAAGAAGTGAATCAGATGCCAGGCCTCCTAACCCTCTCCCACAGCAGGCAGGGTACTTTCAAAGCCACTAAGCTCTGTTACCAAAGTCGTGACAGTTCCACCCAGCTACCCAGGGGATTCAGTGCTAAGAGACTGATGTCTCTACACATCTGTTATCCATCCCTGGGGAAACCTCATGATGCTGAACATTTGTACAGTATTTCATAGATAATCAGCACATCAAACACACTACAAATATTTACTGTGCTTTGTTCTGTGTGTTGCAGTTGTATTTTTTCCTCAGCCCCTACTTCCTGTCTTTCTCATTGTTAATATGTGGTGAATTCTGGCTGATCTGAAAATTAGTTTTAATAACAGATTGACTATATTTCCTTGCATGAACATGCATATATGTTTGGTTGGAAAAGTTCCATTGCACTGTATATGACAGAATTCTGGTATGGAGAATACAAAGTTCACTCCAAAACACAACTCCATTTTCCATGATGATCTAGTCATGCTTTTTTTATGTGCACTCCAAACAGAACTCCCCAGGAAACATGAGCATGAGCAACCAGCCAGGCACTCCTCGGGATGACAGTGAGATGGGCGGGAACTTTCTCAACCCTTTTCAGAACGAAAGCGTACGTGACTTTCATACAGCATATTCATGTGCTTACATGCATGTTTGAGTGTGTATATGTTCTTAGAAGAGGGTGCTCATGCACTTGAATCAGTATGTACATGGCCTACATTTGTATGCGTATATGGATGTATAACTCATAAGAAAGCCTCTTAGCTATGACTGATTAATGTAATTTTTATTTTGCATCTTCGAAGTAAAAAATGGTATGGTTCAGCTCCGTACGTTAACACATTAGGACTAATTTAAGGTTATTTTCTTTCATATTAAAAGTCTCTTTCTCTCTCTCTCTCTCTCGCTCTCTCTCTCTCTGTCACTCTGTCTCTGTCTTATCACAGTATTCTCCAAACATGACCATGAGTGTGTGAGATGTGTGGCAGGCCGGAACGGTGAAGCAGAACAGACACACTCTCACACAAACCTCAAACACACACATCCACATGGACACACACACTCACATACAAGAACTTACACCTATACACACACGCAGTGAGAAGAGCAGGAAGTTGCTGAAGCCCGCCGTCTCCATCCTCGCCTGCTCTGTGAGGAGGGTGGCTCCCAGTCTTTCCTTTCATTTAATTTCCGAAGTGTTATCATCTGTCTCCATTGTCAGCTTCCATCAGAGACTGAAAGACTGACCCACACTTTGAGAATCACACAGAGACGAAGACTGCATAATATATCTATATATGTATATATTTGTGTATATATGTGTCTGTGTAAACTTAAATACATGTGCATGTATATACAAATAGATACTCTTTTCTTGGCCATCAAATGGACTGGGGGAATTGGAAAAACCTGTTAGAGAGAGAGAGAAAAAACAGAAAATGGACTTGGAGTTTTGTGTAATATTCTCTCCACCTTTGCACACATCTTGAGTCTTGGGTTTTATTTTTCATTTTGTAATGCAGTTTGTTTGTCTTTTTATTCAATGGTTTACCCAGTGCTGCATGTACCACTGACAAATGGCTTCATTTTTGGGCTGAGGTGGGTCTCACATTAAAGGAATATAGGCTTGCATTGGTGAGATAATGGACACAAAAGAGGAATGGGACTTCAATTTTATTCACTGAACAGACAAAAGACAAAACCTGTTCTGTGCACAAATATATTGCTATACTCCAAAGTTTGCTCTCCAAGCAAAACACAGTTAGAACATTTCTCAATGTCATAGAAACAGGCCCTCTTTAAAGGTTGGATCATTTCTTGATTCGGATTAGAATATAAATAATTGTTTTAATCATGAATTCTGTTTATTTGATTTTTAAAAAATCTGTCAGAATCAAGTCCAAACTATCAAAGACTTGTTTAAATTGAAATGTCCTGTACAACATTAAGGCTTTTTTGTGGAGTCATTTGTACATTTGTTTAATGGTCACAGAAGCAGCCATTTTGTCCCTGAAATAGCTTCCCTGCACTGTGCTTCAAGCCGTACTGCTGGACTGTGTCCTGCATCGCCACAGCGTCATCCTCGGAACTATGGGACACCTGACACTGTGCTACAACATCTGCCGGCCAATCATGTTCTCTACCTCCGCCTACCCCCCAACCCCCCAGGTCTCATCTTTGTGAAAGTGTGCATACGTTCGTACACACACATATTCACACACAGGCACATGTGTGGGGTACATTTGTCCTCCTGAGTGCCAGCCATATTCCTTTGCTGAGGGTAAATGGTGAACAGGGCAGGCACAAGTACTAGAGGTGACAGCGATATGACAAGGAGAAGATGGCTGGCCCAGTCCCTCAAAGCACCAGAACACAAGTCACATGAGAAAGGGAAATTGTCTTAATGAAATTGAATGATTTTTTCCAATTCAGAACAGTCTGAAGACATTACATCCTAAAGCTTCAAGCAGACTTTTCTACCTTCCATTGATGGATTCGCCCCTTTGATAAAAGATAGAATAGCCTGTTCTTACCTGTTTGTTTTAGGGCTTTTCTTCAGCGGCTTTTCTGTATAACGGTGTATGGTAGTTAATTCAATGAATCTCACACTTCTATCTCCCAGGACAACAGTGATCCCTTTAGGGAACTGCCATGGTGATGGGAACAGAGAGTAAACTGTAGGTCAATATCATCTAACACATAAAGTGACATAGTAATTCAAGATGGAAAAACAGTGTCATAAAAAATTATGTAAGGGGTATGGCTTGAAGGTGGGGAAGGGGGCTTTGAGACTGGTTCTACACTAGGTCGCCCACATGAAACTGTACTTTTTAAATTGTGGGTGGCGGAGGAGATGCTGGGGATTAGGAAGAGAATGGCAGTGTCTGTCCTGTCAGCCTGAGCCATTCTCTATGTTTAAGGTTCCATCATCCGGACAAACTGTGATTTTTTTTTTCATACACTTAGATATATGGGTTTTTTCTGTTTGTTTGTTTTTTATATGAGGGGATTGCCTTTTCTTTGCTAATCTTAAACCACTGCCCATTTGCTCACTTTTATTATTATTATTATTATTATTATTATTATTATTATTATTATGAAGCTCAAGATTTTTGTGAATTCTCTTGTCTTCTCCAATCTTTTTATGCAGCAGTGTGTAATTTTATAGCTTGGAAAGCCAACTCATCTGTGTTTTTGTGAATTATTTAAGAAATAAAAAAAGATGCTGGCTTTTTTAGCATTACCACCATTGTAATTGTACCTACCATTTAGTTTTACATCAGATGGAATTATGAGGGAGCTACTTTTGTAAATTGAACACTTACCACATTTTTTTCTTTGTTTTCATTTGTGATGTGTTCATTTTTTACCTTGTGTTGAGTTTTTGTAAATACACTGAGAAGTTCAATATGGTTTTGAATATACTGATATAAAGATTCTCTTCCCTGTTAAGACTGTGTGCACTCTCTCCTTCTCACTGTAGTTGTATGTGTGCCCACCTTGTCATGTTACACTGCTCATTTGAGTGTTCATATTTATGTTCTCTTCAACCGTGTGTGTATGTTTGTTTGTGTTTATGTATAATTCTATGTGTCAACATGTATGTGTGCATGTTTGACATATAGTGTGTTTTTGTTTGTGTGTATGTGAAGCTTGTCATAATGCTTGTATGCATGTGTATATCTGACTCTTCATTATGTTACTCTTTAACAAAAACCAGCAAGGCAGAAGGTGGGTCTCCTGTGGAATTTGAACCATTGGTCTTGCCATCCACAAGGAGCTTGAGGAAATGATCACTGAAATGAGATAACAGGCCGAGCTCCTGCGAGGGGTGAAACTCACCATATGGGGGGGTGTACTACAAAGTAGGATTAATTCCTAAGCAAGCTAACTTTGGGTTTATGAACCTGAAATTAGAATAAGGAAAGAAAAATTATGTGGTTACATGATCAGCATTTCCCACGCGTTTTCTACCAACTCATTTTGCTGTTATCGTGCTTTGTGTTCCTCATTGACCTGTAAAAGAAGCCTTCAAAACTGAAAAAGTTCACCTTGCTCTTCCTATTTTTCCGCTCACTCTGGTAAGCCAGCCCATTTCAATGTGAACATACCCAGAAGGAACCACCTTTGTGATACCAATTAAGCTTGATCTAAAATTTTTGGTTTAATGAAGTTGAAAAATATCAGGTGAATCAACTTCAAGTTGAATTTTCTTTGTAGTAGGACTGTATCACCCAACTGTCAGCACCAGTGACACAGAGGCCTGCCTTCTGTGCGTGTCCTGTTGTCCATAATGGCCAATGGCTTTGGGGATGCTCTTTCCAAGAAAAGTCAGTTAGTAGTGCTGATTAACTGGAATCTTGTGGCTGCAACTTCAGTCTGAAGGGGCTGTCTGGCAGTTTTTTTAATCACCCCAGCCAACCAAATTCCCTCTTAGAAATGCGAGGGCACCAACAAGCTTGTAGGTAACTATGAAATACTTTACAGCTACCTTTATAACTGCTACATTAGGTGATTAAACCTCTTGGCAAAGATTTTTGCTGAATATCGTGCGTGATACTTTGAAGAACTGTATTGATGCCAAAATTGTCAGCTACTTTCAACCTGCACTACTTATTTAAAGCCTTCCTGAGGTTGTTTTATTACATAAACTAATAAAATAATTAACTGACATTTACTTTGACAGATAACACAATACAATAGAGGTAGTAGATTAATTTACAGGAACGTGTCCTGCTCTCATTTAAGTTTTTGATTTAGCGGAAAATAGTTGGCCCCTTTTCCAGATGCGCCATGAGGTATGCTAATTGGTTTGACATTTAAACGAATGCACCCACTGGTCTGTTTCCGTCTTCTGTTATTAACATGATTATTCATTGGGGAGCCTGCTCTCTCTTCCCAATGGACCAGCTGGGCAGCGCTAGACCTGTGGTGACATTTTTTATGGTACGAAGCGTGCCTTATCTTACAAAGACAAACGGCCTCTCGCCGCTTCCTGGGACAAAAGCAATCAGGTGAGTGATGTCCAGATCCGTGCCCTTTTTATCAAACACCAAAACCCAAATCACAGCAGCGGTAATTAACAGGAGAACATCACTGAGATTGTCTGCTTCTCCTTTTCCCCTGACCTTCTTCTGTGACGTCTCTCTAGAGGTAGATGTCATATATTTGTGCTGCATATATCTTGTACATGTGACTTGCATTTTTAAGAGACAAATCTCATCCAGACAGGCGTCTAACTGAACAAAGCACAGCGTATACAGTACACGTGTTGATTTTACACGGAAAGACAGCATCAATCTCAGTTCTGTTTGGTGGCTGGGCCCAGGTGGATCAAAGTGGGTAGTGAAAAAGTGCTCTCACATAATAAATGCATGAAAAACATTTTGTTTTCTAATAATGAGGAATTAGAATCATAAGTTATTTACAACAGCCTTCTCATAACATCAATGTGGTGAACCACAAAGAGGAAGCCAAGATAGAAGCAAGCAGTGAGAAATACTGATACAGTCATGTGTAAAAATATACCCCTGAGAACAGAAAGTGTTCTTGTTCTCTTTCACTGAGCATAGTGTACAAAACCATTGCTTTGCATTGTATCAGTATGCTACACCTCCTTTGCTATTAATACTGCCACAGTACAGTCTTCGTTTTCCTTTTGTTATATTGTCACTGTCCACATAAAGATGAAGTAAAGACAATGTTGATTTTATACTGCACAATAGCTGAGTTTCCATTTTAGGTACTATGGGGGTGGACAAAAGTGAGCTAAATGTCTTTTGTTAAAAAATACCTCTTCAATAAATGTATCTATAAGGTGCAATCTACATGGTGGACATATTGGCTGAGATTTGATTACTTCCTCTCTTACAAATAATATTTCCATTTCTGGTTTTTAAGTTATTAGGTGTATGTCTACATCGTTAGATTTGCAGGGCAGTATTACATATTTTTTTTACACTGTTACTTATTATACTCAGTTTTATTATATGTTGTTGTTATAGCAAACAATTATTTCCATTCAAGTAATCTCAAGTTAAGGATGATGAACATTTAAAATTACCACTAATAATGGAGCAGATCCCCAGATTAGCCTGTGTTAAGTCATTAGAAACAATGGATTGTGAGACAGCAGGTGGAGGAGCTACCAGTGGAAAAGAGCAATGAAGGTCAGAGAGAGAGACAGGAGGAGTGTGCTTTGTCCGAACTGGATTCCATCATTGCATAGATCCCTACGACAACATGAGACAAATGGTATACAGTGAGCCGTGTACATGCAGTCTCTTCTGGTGGGTAGACCTAGAAAATTGAGAGAGGCAGAGAGATTATGATTGGTATAATGTTGGACACATTTTTGTAAGTTGGTACTTGACAGAAGTATGAAGAAGCTTTGTTTGTGACATTTTTGTTAAAGTTACACTGGATGAGAGTGTCTGTAATGCTGAAATGTTGATACAGATGGGAGTTTAATGACCTGTCATATGGGTGGAACTACAGCAGGCAGCTGATAATTGACTTCTTTGGCCAATCAAAAAAATTGTGCTCATCCCAGCAGAGAGTGATTGGTTCATGTCATTGACTCATTGCTATAATTTGACAGCTCTTCTTATTTAGGGTGCAATTGTTTCTGCTTACAGCCATGTCTGTTTGTTCTTACAATATCTTTTTTTAAATACTTTATTTGTATTGTTGTAATATTACTGTAATTGCTGTTGTGGAAATGAATCACTCTCTGTTTAGGAAGGCAATATCATTTATTAATGCAGCATGGAGAGAGATGTGCATACTCAAGATATCTGCAGCTCTCTCAGAGACAGTTCCTCTACAGAGACCTTATATAGGTTAGTCATGTTCATCAGTGAAAAAACAGAAACCAAAAGAGAAATTATGCTTAGCGTGTTAGATCCATAAAAGATATTGTGAATTTATCAACACTTTGAATATAAAATCAGCATAGTACTCTGTGGTGATCGGTTAAACTGGTGCTGTTTTTAGGTATTGATGTCAAAATGAATTGAATGCATTTATAACAAAAAATATCACACAAAATATAGTGTTGCGAAGTAGTTTCACTCAGACAGCTTCCGCATTTTTACATTAGTGAAGATATATATTACAAAAGGTATGTGTTGAGAAATTTAAACAGTTGAAGCATGCTTTTAAATGTTTAGACAGGTTGCATTGTATGAACATAGACAAAGATACGCACATAATTCTTTATGCATATCTGTTAACTCTACACCAAACAGACACTCTTTTGTGTCTTAAGACCTGTTGATGAGTGAAACAGTGACATTTTAGTTCAGACCCACCTGGCAATTTGAATGTAGCACAGAGTTTGGCAGTGGGCAAACATGCCTTTGTTTCTCTACAGGCACTTGATTTTGTGTCAGTACAGGAGTAACACATCAGCCCATAAACTGCATGAGAACAAAGTAAAAATAAGTCACACATCAGTGGAATAAGTGTAAGTACATGCAGTCTTGGTCAGATTTTATCTGACATACCAAATTGTGGGTTACATTGCTACTGTAATTGTGACATTGCCCTCAATTTTTCAAATAAAACCAGTTAAAAGAGTTCTGTACATCAGAATAAAAAAATGATATGATTGTAATCCATTAACCACCATCAAAGTTAGTTATTTTACTAAACTATTTTATACAAGTTATGTTTCATAAAAGCTAGGATTGTTCTTTATTTTTGTACCAAGCAGAGGAAGTTGATAAATTTAAATATCTCACTACTGCAACTACTACACAACTGCAACTAGAAGAGTGTGGAGATTTGGGTTGTTATACACATCTGCCTATATGTGTACCTTACCTATGTATCTATCTGTAATTATCCTCTTTCCCTGGTGTTTATATTAAGGAGTTTGTTCTGGATAGATTGTTGAGAATTGAGGCCATACCTGCTGACAATGAAACACCAATGAAGAAGACACACAGGGTCACAGATAGCTTCATCTTCAACAGTCACAGAGCAGTTTAGGAGATCTTGTGATGCTAAGTGTACATTGTGAATGGGTGTGGACTACCTCCTATCTAAATCAATATTGTTTGTCGAAAGGGGAAGTGTTTTGCAGGAAGGGTACTGTCTTATCATCTCAATTTTAGCATTTCATTTTCATGTCTACTTACATATCTTAATTCTCTTTACACTTAAATTTCAAAAAGCCTACAAAGCAGGCAATAACAGGCATAACTGAATGTAATGGGAAGGATTACTGGAAATGTACTATTGCTTTAAAATTGATTTTGGAGCTCTGCTCTGAAGTCATAGTTTGCCTCTTGACAAACTATTAGGTTTACATTTCTGTGCAAAAACTAAAATTATGGCCTTATTAGCACATTGTTTTTTAAATAAATGGGTGCAATTGTAATACTTTTCAGACAACTTTTTTCCTTTTTTGTGGAGGGAACCTTTGATTTTGTCAGATTCTGAGATACCACTTTATGCCACTAGGGGGCAAGTCTGCACTGTTGTAGACAAGCATAGTGCTACTTGGTTGTGGGAGGTGCATCATTCCCTGCTCAGGATAGATGCTCTAAATACTGAAATGTTTGATATTCTATTTAGTTGAGGAGGATTCTGTGTAATTTTGCATGGAATATCTGCTCAATTTATTTTTTTTGAACTTCAAAAATGAATGACTTGTCCTTCATGGCTATTTTAACTGGAAATTAAAGAAACAAAATGGTAGTGTCTGACTGAAGTGTATAACTTTGGGTTATATTGTATTACATTCTTTTGCTTGTATTGTTTTGTATATTATCTTGGTATGTACATTACATATCAATGGGAAAAGCAGACAGCACCTTTGAAACTGCAATATGCCAAAATACCATTTTGCACCACTAGAGGGCGAGACTGCACTATTTTACACAAGCATGGTGAATCTGCAGCGCTGAATGTGGGGTGTACTGTTCCATTAGAATGCCTCTCTAATGTGTTTGCTGATGTCCTTTTCTGTTGTCATTCATTTCTACTGCATTTGCTAATGTTTGTGCCTTCTGATACAAATGTGGAAACAGCACTGAACATACCTGAGGAAGAGAATGGTGACCCTTCTTTTTCCAGAAAAACACTCTTAGAAAACAGTTCTTCCAAGCACCTTTAAATATCTGTACCTTTTGATATCTGTAATATATATATTTATATAACCATCAGAATCAGGTTCAACAGAGAACTTTTGAGTAATATTCATATGAAAGAAAAAACCTTTAAGGGTTCCCTCAGCAGGACAAACAAAGAACCTTTTTTAGTAAAGGGACTCTTAGAAAAAAGAGAACATTATTTTTTCATATATTATTGGATTTTCCTCTCAGCTATCAAAACAGTTTAGTTTGAAATGAGCATCCATGAGATTTATGAGGACACAGTAAGTATAGAAATTGAAATGAAAGTATACACAGATGCCCTTATCCAGACTTGTGAAGGCCACACTACGTGCTGACCTCATCATCCTTGGACAGCGAGGGCAGCATGCATTATCACTGGGGCACCTGCACTGGGGAAAGAGGTTAGGGCTCATAATCACACGAGGAGTCGCACATTCACTGAGTCACCAGGAGAGTGCTGCTGTTTGTCATTGGGGGCACAATTTGGTGCAATTATTTACCTTTTTCCTTGGTGGTTGTATTTAGCAGAGTATGATTTGGATTGAATTTTGAAAATCAAATAAACTGTTGCGGTATCAGGCATAAGATATCTATATTTTTTCTTTTTAAAGTGTATTTGTCTCATCTATGTATCAAGGTTATGCAGGTCATTTCCTTTTTGTATCTGCATTCAGGAGAGTTTTTCAGGAGAGATCATTAAGAGTTGAGACCATACCTGCTGAGAACAGACCACCAATGAAGAGGAAACAGAGGGTCACATATAGCTTCATCTTCAACAGTCAGGGCGAACAGTTCAGCTTGTGGTGCTGATTTCACACTTAGAATGGGTGTAGACTATTTCCTGTATAGTGGTATTCATGTGTGAAAGAACATAAGGGCTTGAGGAGGTGGCTAATAAGAGGGGTATAGTCTTAATATATCTTGAGCTTACTTTCACTCTTACAAGATTTTATCTAATGCTTATTTTGAAAGAGCCCTTTAGACAAGCAATGGTGTCCAGAATTGAATGAACAGGGACAGATATCTAGAAATGTGCAACTGTTTTAAATTGTAAATTAATTAGTTCCCAGATTGGTGGCTTTGCACCTAGATAATTTTGTATCGGATAGCCATGTTGCCCAAGCTTGGCTCCAACGATTACACATTCAGCTCATTTAGTCCTTCTGAATGTTAACCAGACGGCACGGAGCCCTCCACTATAAATAACCAATAATACCAAATGGGCATCAACGTACCATTGAAAACCCTGTCATCTACTACCAGCCCCAGTTCACTGAACCCATCACCCGGGAACTTGCCAGGTTCCCAGCCTGCACCCACCCAAACATTAAGTATAGAACGGTAATAGCATTATTAGATATACGTCATTAATCTGCTTCCGTGAAAGGAAATTAGCCAGAGAAAGAGTCTTATCCTGTCGAATGATGGGAGCTGACAGGTAGCCGACTGTGCACTTGGTTTAAACGTCTGGCCAAGGTCACTGACATATATATTGAGACTAGACGCAGATAAGCTCAGCACGATCTTCACGTTGGTCTACTGTACATGTACAGCATATTGAAATTGTAGTCATGTCACTTTGCCAGACGTGTCAAAAATTTTACTATTGAAATGGTTTAGGAAGGCATGAATTGAACATGATCAACAATTAAATTACATGAAACATTGACAATTGGATTTCAGATGCCTGCGTGTAGGATTTAATCATAAAGGAGAAATTCACACTGAATATGGTGAGGGTCCTTAGCTGGTGTTCATGGAATACATACAAACAGGGACAGATATCTGGAAATGTGCAACTGTTTTAAATTGTAAATTAATTAGTTCCCAGATTGGTGGCTTTGCACCTAGATAATTTTGTGGAAATACATGGAATACATACATTAATGTACTTATAGATCATAAATGCCAGTATTGATCAGGCATTGAGGATAATTAGCAAACTGATCATTAAAAACACAAAAGGGCTTTATTTGCAGAGGAGAAAAGGCCTGTCATTGCTCAAAGTTGTTTTCATGTAAATATATTTCACGAACAAAACAGTAACAAAAAAGATGCTTAGAAATCAATTGTGTCATATTAAGAAAGTCTAAAGCAGCCACCATGGATAGTACAGGCTGAGACCCAGTCAAAGACACTCTCTTAATGGTATATGCAATTCAGTCAAAACTGACTTTACAAAACCGCATCATTGTCTTTGAGTTTGTTTTTTTTTTTTTTTGGATGTAAGCCGATTCATCCATTCATTTGCAAATACCAAAAAATTAGAATAGCACTTTTCTATGGATGATTTGGAAATCCAGTTTTGTCGTGGGTTGATGTTGTGTGTTGGCCCTGTGTGGGGTTCCTTTGTGGGTTGATGTGTGTTGACCTTGTGTGGGGTTCCTTTGTGGGTTGATGTGTGTTGACCCTGTGTGGGGTTCTTTTGTGGGTTGATGTTGTGTGTTGACCCTGTGTGGGGTTCTTTTGTGGGTTGATGTTGTGTGTTGGCCCTGTGTGGGGTTCCTTTGTGGGTTGATGTTGTGTGTTGATCCTGTGTGGGGTTCCTTTGTGGGTTGATGTGTGTTGATCCTGTGTGGGGTTCCTTTGTGGGTTGATGTTGTGTGTTGATCCTGTGTGGGGTTCCTTTGTGGGTTGATGTGTGTTGATCCTGTGTGGGGTTCCTTTGTGGGTTGATGTGTGTTGACCCTGTGTGGGGTTCTTTTGTGGGTTGATGTTGTGTGTTGGCCCTGTGTGGGGTTCCTTTGTGGGTTGATGTTGTGTGTTGATCCTGTGTGGGGTTCCTTTGTGGGTTGATGTGTGTTGATCCTGTGTGGGGTTCCTTTGTGGGTTGATGTTGTGTGTTGATCCTGTGTGGGGATCTTTTGTGCGTTGATGTGTGTTGATCCTGTGTGGGTTCCTTTCCTGGGTTGATGTGTGTTGACCCTGTGTGGGGTTCTTTTGTGGGTTGATGTTGTGTGTTGACCCTGTGTGGGATTCCTTTGTGGGTTGATGTTGTTTGTTGATCCTGTGTGGGTTCTTTGTGGGTTGATGTTGTTTGTTGATCCTGTGTGGGGTTCTTTTGTGGGTTGATGTTGTGTGTTGACCCTGTGTGGGGTTCTTTTGTGGGTTGATGTTGTGTGTTGACCCTGTGTGGGGTTCTTTTGTGGGTTGATGTTGTGTGTTGACCCTGTCCTGTGTGGGGATCTTTTGTGGGTTGATGTTGTGTGTTGACCCTGTGTGGGGTTCTTTTGTGGGTTGATGTTGTGTGTTGACCCTGTGTGGTACGCTGCTGTGAGTTGATCTTATTTGTTGATCGTGTAAGCTCACCGTGTGGGTTGATCTCTGTTTGATCCTTAATTCTTTCAGGACTGTCTCAGATATGAAAAGTAAGAGCCTGTAGCTGAGTTGTTTGTATTTGACACATTTTCAGCCTCACAATATGAGGGATCTTCATGGAGGATTAAAATGCATTCCTTTAAAAACCATAACTACCTCATCTATATGCCTCAACTATAAAGGCTTCTTTCTTAAAAATATATAAGTCAGGACATTCTGTAGTCAGGATGTAAGAGTAGTGTGTGGTTCTTTAGTCAGAAATTATGATGTGCAGTTCTCTTATCAGTTTGCTATGTTTGATCAATTTTAGTGGAGCAAAGTTCTATAGTCAGATGGTGTACTGGAGTAGTGTGTGGTTCTTCTGTAATTATGGTATGTTGGTGTAGTGTATAGTTCAATGGTTAGATGGTATACCGAAGTAGTGTATGTTTCTGTCATTTTGTATGCTAGTGTAGTGTGTAGTTCTATAGTCAGGTGGTATGCTGTAGCAGTGGGTGGTTCTTCAGATGGTTGGTATGTTGGGGTAGTGTGTGGTTCTTTAGTCAATATGGTAGAGTGATGTGTGACACCAAAGGTGTGTCAGTCTGTTGGTACAGTGTGTGGTTCCTTAGTCATTCGGAGTTTGAGTGGCCCCATAGAAATGCATATGCAAGGTATGGTGCTAAGAAGACACAGGACTGAGTGCTGGGCCCCATGGCTGTGTCTAACAAGCTTGGCCCTAGTGTCATTGACTTAAACTCATTATGGACTGACAGCAGAGTCCAGCAGTGGGTTAATTATCACTAGCATCCAAAAGGTGAGAGGCAGGATGTACAGGTGGGGAATCAGGCCCAGGGTCCTTATCATGCCTTTATTTTCCTCTTATATCTTCCGTTCTTTCATAATTAGCCATTCAAGCCAGAACAGTCTGAAAGCCTGTTACTTTGTTTATTTAGATTTTCCTTCTTTGGCTTTCGAGCCAGATTCAACCAACCAGATTCAAACATCAACCATCGCTCAAAGCCTCCAGCCAGTCTGTGGCTTACCACTTTCTTTCTTTTTAATGGTTTCTATTTTAAGGGCACAGAATCTCAGCAGGCAGGTAAATGATTCTATTTTAATGTAAAGAAATTGCCAAGAACTGCATCCCAATCTCACTAATCTATAATTCCAGTGAGGGATTTCAGAACTGAATTGTACATGTGAAATTGGAGACCTGAGATTTGAAACTGGGTGAATGTGAGGTTTAAGAAATAAGATTTAGATTAATGATTAGAGATTTTAGAATGAATACAGAATTTGGAAAGTAAGAGTCGTGTTAAATATAAGAATTTAGATTGGTAGTAAATGCGAAATTGTAAAAAAATAAAGGCTGAGGTTTAGTGAGGTTAGAGGTTTGACATTTGGGCTAAATTTGTAACTGGAGGTATGAGATTAGGTGGGTACATGTGAAACTGGAGAGGATTTTAGATTAGGTGGATAAATGTGAAACAGGGGATTGAGATTCACATTAGGTTCATTTTAGGTGAACAAGGTCAAATTTGACATTGAGTTTAAATGTGAAATTGGAAATTTCAGACATTTGCAGTCAGTTTGAACATGGAGAAGTTGAAAGCCTTGGTCCAATATTCCCTCAAATGCACCAGGAGGGATATTATCTCTCCAGGATGGAGTCAGCTAAATGAAGAGAGCCAACTGGACACAGAGCAGTTTTTCAGTGTGATTTATTGAGGCTAGTGTAGGTAAGGGACCTGTAGTTTGACAGCGAGCAGTAGGTGAGTCATGCACGTGCTCCTGATGGGGTCCCTGTCCATCTCACATAGGAGAAGGTGCCTCACTTTTTGAACTGGGGGATGGGGGATGGGATCTTGATATCCTGGCCTCTCTCCAGTCTCTTCTCACACTCAATCAGGAAGTTCACCCCATCGATCACCAGCTGGACCAGCTCCACCTGCACCCCAAGAGTCACTCATCAATTTGTTTTGCAAAAAATATTTATTGTTTGAGGGAATTCTGTTCCTTTTGTTTCTTTATGTCATTAAAGTTTCTTACTGTCAAAAAGAATGTGGATAGTATTATTATATTAATGAAGAGGAAGTGAGGTCTCATTAAACCAAAAATGGGAGGAGCTACCATACAGAATCAGTTACTCAACAATGTATAACCAATAACTGAATTGTTTGTAGAGAGGAAAACATTTTTGATTGGCTCATAAAAGTCAAAAAATGACAACTGATGATAGTTCAACTCAAATAGGGTAATACTTTAACTGTACATGGAAGATGAGTTCAGTCATCACAAGAAATATACAAATTCCATTAAGATTCCTCATGAAAACATCACTTAGGCTGCAGATTGTTGCAGACTACTGAAAGAAGGGTAATGTAAAAATCCATTAAGCCTACTGCAGCCAAAAAGTGATTGCATTAAGGTTTGGTATGGATTTACCTCAGACTTGCCCAGACGGTCATTGTTTGAAATGTCAAAAGTGTCGCCAACTGCAGCAGTGTCCACACCTCCTGTGCCTCGTTTCTGCAGCCGGAGGTTGTCCAGGATCTTACCGAAGCGGGGGTCCTTGGAGGAGAGAACCCCATGCCACAAAGTCAACGGGAGAGTGGGAGATAAAAAATTGGAATTAACCCTTAATGGATGGATTTCTAGTGCAGTATATCCCAACTTGTGGTACATGAGAATACGGGAATATGGTGTACATGACTGATGAAATGTCGTATAGCATGGGGCAGGGTTAGGTAGGTAAGGCATAACACCCAATGTAAGAGACAAAGTGGAGGCGAAGAACTCCACAAAGTACAACAGGCAGCTTTTTAC